>CM050509.1:43829279-45206779 GCA_027563665.1 Antrozous pallidus | reverse complement strand
TGGCTCAATGGATAGAGCGTCGGACTGGGGACTGAAGGGTCCCGGGTTCGATTCCGGCAAGGGCATGTACCTTGGCTGCGGGCACATGCCCAGTAGGGGACGTGCAAGAGGCAGCTGATCGATGTCTCTCTCTCATCGATGTTTCTGACTTTCTATCCCTCTCCCTTCCACTCTATAAAAAAATCAATAAAATATATTTAAAAATAATAAAATAAAATAAAATAAAAATGGGCAAAGGCCATTTAAAACAAAATAAAATAAAATAAAAAATAAATTGCTGCTTGGGACATTTGGCAATGATGGAATATTGGTATTTTCATACGGTTCAAGCTAATATATCTCCATTCTTTCCCTCTCCAGATGTTTCTTCTCAACCAAAAATAATTACCCCCCCAAAAAAAATAATAAATCCTCCTAAAGGTAAGAGTAACCTCTCTCTAGATTGTGTTCTTCTAACTTTATACCTCTGTGTGTTCCTACATATAAAACCAAGACACCACAGCCCAAGCAGCTTTGGCTTATATTAGTATTCTGGCAGATGTGAGTGGGAGGGAATACAACAATAAATAAACACAACAAACAAGAAAACTATACAGTGTTTTAGAAAATGATAGATACTAAGAGAAGAATGACAGGGAGTGACAGGAGGAATTGCAATTTTAAATATGGTGACCATTGGCACGCCTTGTTGAGAAGGTGATAATTTAGCAAAGATTTGAAGGAGGTGAAGGAGATATCTGGAGGAAGTGTTCCAAAGTAAACAGCAAGTAAAAAGGTCCTAAAGCTGGGAAGCTAAAGGAAAGAGGGGAAGGAGCCGTAGGAAATGAGGATATAAAGGTAAGAAGGGCTCTGGCTTTGTTGTTGGAGCATTGGCCCACGTACTAAAGGGTCAAAGGTTGAAATCTTGATCAAGGGCATGAATCTAGATTGCAGGTTCTATCCCCAGTCCCAGTCAGGGTGTATGTGGGAGGGAAACAATTGATGTTCCTCTCTCTCTCTCTCTCTCTCTCTCCCTCCTTCCCTTCCACTCTCTCTGAAAAATCAATGGAGAAAATATCCTCAGGTGAGAATTACCAAATAAATAAATAAATAAATAAATAAATAAATAAAGGTAAGAAGGATGCCTATTATGTAGGATCTTTGTATCAATTATCTACTTCTAGGCAACAAATTGCCCTAAAATTTGAAACAACAATACACAGGATTTAAAAGTGGCTTGGCTGGTTGGTTCCAGCTTTGAATCCCCAGAGGTTGCAGTTATCTGAAGTCTGGGTCTGAAGAATTCTCTTCCAAGGTGGCTCACTGACATGGTTGGCAAGTTGGTGTTTGTTATGGTTGGAGGAGAAAGAGAGGTGGAGAAGGAGAGAACCCAGTTTTTCCCTGTGTGGTCCTCTTCACATGCTGCTTGAGTATATTCATGACATGACATCCGGCTTTCTCCAGAGTAACCAAACCAAGAGAGAGCAAGGCAAAACCCACAATGCCTTTTATGACCTAGCATTGTAAGTCACATGCCATCGCTTCCACTGCATTCTATTAGTTACGCAGGTCAGCTCTGGTTTACTGTAGAAGAGAACTACCCAAGGGTATGAAAAGCAAGCATAAAGATTACTGAAGATCCTCTTGGTGGCTGGCTATAACAGCCTTTGTAGGTGGTTATAAATCTGTGGCCTTTACTTTGCGTGAAATGGGGAGTCATTGAAGGGATTTGAGTAGATAATTGACAAAGATCTGACTTGGGATAACTCTGGCTTCTATGTGAATAGACTGGAGAGGGGTAAGGATGTAAGCTAGGAATCTGATAAGGAAGCTTTTACAGTGCAAGAGAGACTAATCTAGGGGCGTAGTGGTGTTGATGAGAATTGGAGATATTCTGTCTACATTTTGAAAATTATATTTGCTTATGGATTGGACATGGGATAGGAGACAGTGCAATTAAAGATGATTCCAGGCACCGTGCCTCCACCTCCTTCCACTGCGAGGCAGAAGTTGTTGGCGCGAATGGGTCCCGAGCTCCGAGCTCCGGTAACGGATTCCCAGACCCGCCGGGCCGGCCCGCCCGCGCTGTGTCCTGGGGCTGTGATGGATATTCGGAAATTCTTTGGGGTTATACCAAGTGGAAAGAAATCTGCAAGTGAAACAATAAAGAAGAATGAGAAAACAAAGTTTGCTGAAGAAACTTCAAAAGCAAAGAAAGGAATAAAGAAAATCAAGGCAAATAGTTCTTATAAAGATGATGACTCTAAACAGAAGCAATCAAACAGGAAAAAGAGGATCATCTATGATTCAGATTCAGAGTCAGAGGAGACAGTACAGGTGAAAAATGCTAAAAAGCAACCAGAAAAATTGCCATTGTCTAAGCCTGGTAAAATTCTGCGGCAGGATCCTGTTACGTACATTTCAGAAACAGATGAAGAAGATGACTTTATGTATAAGAAGGCAGCTTCTAAATTAAAAGAGAATGGAAGATCTACAAATAGTTATCTTGGAGCATCAAACATGAAAAAGAATGAAGAAAACACTAAGACCAAGAATAAGCCTTTATCGCCAATAAAACTTACCCACAAATCAGTGCTTGATTATTTTGGAACTGCAAGTGTCCAAAGATCAGATAAGAAGATGGTGGCAAGCAAAAAAAAAAGAGCCTTCAAAAAATACAAATGATTCCAGATTAAATGATGAAGCCATTGCCAAACAATTGCAACTTGATGAAGATGCAGAGCTGGAGAGACAACTGCATAAAGATGAAGAGTTTGCCAGAACATTAGCCATGTTAGATGAAGAACCTAAGAACAAAAAGGCTTTAAAGGACCCAGAAGAGAGAGAAACGTTTTCATCTGTCCATGCCAATTTGAATAAAGCAGAAAAACATAAATGTCCTTATAAAGTAAAAACAGAACAATTTCTGGATGAAAGAAAAAACTGCAGTCCTAAGAAGCAAATTAAATGTGAAAGTTCAAAAGAATCTCAGCAACATTCCAAATCTTCATTTTACAAAAGAGGAGAAACTTCTTCTCCTAAAGCTAGTTCCAAGCTGACGCTTTTGAAAGAAAAGGAAGAGAATACTTCTAAAGAAATAGAGTCTACATCCTTGAAAAGAAAAGAATATGCCGTTGAATTGAAAGGAGAGGCAAAAAGTCCTAAGAAAATTAAAAGTTCTCCTGCTAAAAAAGAGTCTGTGAGTCCTGAAGATTCTGAAAAGAGACGCACTAATTATCAAGCTTATCAAAGTTACTTAAATCGAGAAGGTCCCAAAGCTCTGGGCTCCAAAGAAATACCAAAGGGAGCTGAAAATTGCTTGGAAGGCCTTATATTTGTAATCACCGGAGTGCTGGAGTCCATTGAAAGAGATGAAGGCAAGTCTCTAACTGAACGTTATGGAGGAAACGTAACTGGGAATATCAGCAAGAAAACAAACTACCTTGTCATGGGTCGTGACAGCGGGCAGTCCAAGAGTGACAAGGCAGCAGCTTTGGGGACAAAAATTATTGATGAAGATGGCCTATTGGATCTGATTCGAACTATGCCAGGCAAAAAGTCTAAATATGAAATAGCAGTTGAAGCTGAAATGAATAAAGAAAAGTCCAAATTACAAAGAACACCCCCCCAAAAAAAACACCAAGGAAAAAGAAAAATTGGTCCAAATAAGAAGGAATCAGAATCCAAAAAGAGACAACGGACTCCCCAAAAGGACAGCTTTATGATGTCAATAAAAAAGGAAACAAGTGTGTTTCAGAGAGGCCTGGACTTCAAGGAGCAGGTGGCCGAGGAGACAAATGGTGGCAGCTGGGCTAGGAATTTGGCTGATGACAACAGTGAAAATAAGGTGGCAAATTTGCTCTGGGTGGATAAATATAACCCAACCTCGCTCAGGACCATAATTGGACAGCAAGGTGACCAGAGCTGTGCCAACAAACTCCTACACTGGCTCCAAAACTGGCACAAGAGTCCATCCAAAGATAGGAAACACGCAAAGTTTGGTAAATTTGTCGGCAAAGATGATGGCTCTAGTTTTAAAGCGGCGTTGCTCTCAGGCCCTCCAGGTGTTGGCAAAACAACCATAGCCTCTCTGGTTTGTCAGGAATTGGGATATAGCTACGTGGAGTTGAATGCAAGTGATACTCGGAGTAAGAACAGTTTAAAGGATATTGTTGCTGAGTCACTGAATAATACCAGCATCAAAGGCTTTTATTCAAGTGGAGCAGCCCCTTCAGTAAGCATGAAACACGCCCTCATCATAGATGAAGTGGACGGCATGGCGGGCAGTGAGGACAGGGGAGGAATTCAGGAACTAATTGGCCTGATAAAACATACAAAAATCCCCATTATTTGTATGTGCAATGATAGAAATCATCCTAAGACTCACTCTTTGGTTCATTATTGTTTTGATCTTCGTTTTCAAAGACCTCGGGTTGAACAGATTAAGGGTGCTATGATGTCGATTGCATTTAAAGAGGGTTTGAAGATTCCCCCTCCAGCTATGAGTGAAATAATTTTGGGATCCAATCAAGATATCAGACAGGTTTTACGCAACCTGAGCATGTGGTGTGCACGAAGCAAGGCACTAACCTATGACCAGGCCAAGGCTGACTCTCAGAGAGCCAAAAAGGCCATCAAACTGGGTCCATTTGATGTTGCCCAGAAGGTGTTTGCAGCTGGAGAGGAGACTGCTCATATGTTGCTAGTGGACAAATCCGATCTCTTTTTTCATGATTATTCAATAGCACGCCTCTTTGTCCAGGAGAACTACATACACGTGAAGCCTGTAGCTGCGGGGGGTGGGGGGGACATAAAAAAAGCACTTGATGCTTTTAAGAGAGCAGCAGACAGCATATGTGATGGTGACCTAGTGGACCGGCAGATCCGGAGTAAGCAAAACTGGGGTCTTCTGCCCACACAGGACATTTATGCCAGTGTTCTTCCTGGAGAGTTAATGAGGGGGTACATGACTCAGTTTCCCACCTTCCCGAGCTGGTTGAGTAAGCACTTGTCTACAGGCAGACACGATCGTCTTGTGCAGCATCTGGCATTGCACACGAGTCTCAGAACTTACTCCAGCAAAAGGACTGTAAATATGGATTATCTATCATATATACGGGATGCACTTGTACAGCCCTTGACCTCACAAGGGGTAGAAGGCGTATAGGATGTTGTCGCCCTTATGGATGCCTATTATTTGATGAAAGAAGACTTTGAGAATATCATGGAGATTAGCAGCTGGGGAGGCAAGCCTAGTCCCTTCTCCAGGCTGGATCCCAAGGTGAAGGCAGCCTTTACTAGAGCTTACAACAAGGAAGCCCACCTGACTCCGTACTCGCTGCGGGCAGTGAGGGCCCCCCGGCCCAGCACCGGCCCCGCGCTGGAGCCTGAGCACAGTGAGGAGTTCCAGGAGGACGACTCTCAGTCTGATGAGAAAGAGCAAGACGCTGTGGAAGCGGATGCTGTGATTAAGAAAAAGACAAAATCTTCAAATCCTTCAAAATCAGAAAAAGATAAGGAGTCCAGAAAACAAAAAGGAATGAAACTTTTCATTCCTTTCAAAAAAATGAAACTTTTTCACTACTGACAAGTCACTTTTTATTCACCCTGTTGACCAGTCTAGCTGGTCTAGAGGATGCCTTCTTTTTTCCAAAGGAACCTTACTAAGGCGGCTGAGTGGTCCCATTGTCAATAAATGGTGGTACAGCTGGGAGGACGTAACCGGTAGGCTGATACACCTCTTATAGAGGTTGATAGGACTGTGTGGGTCCTCCACTGTCCCTCTCCATCTAATTCGATTGTGATTCAAAATGACGCTGTATAATCAGAATTAGATTTTATTTAACAATAATATGCCTGAAAATAGTGGTACTTAGGCAGCTTTTGTAAGCTTAACAATTCTAATGGCCTTGACAGGTCCAATCCTGAATTTTTTTTTAAAAGATAGTTTTACTATTATGTGGTGAAATTTTGTAAATAAATCATAATACAAAACAGTCAAAAAATAATAATAAAGCCGAAACCGGCTTGGCTCAGTGGATAGAGCGTTGGACTACAGACTGAAAGGTCCCGGGTTCGATTCCCGTCAAGGGCATGTACCTTGGCTGCGGGAACATCCCCAGTAGGGGGCGTGCAAGAGGCAGCTGGTCGATGTTTCTCTCTCATCGATGTTTCTGACTTTCTATCCCTCTCCCTTCTGCTCTGTAAAAAATCAATAAAATATATTTTAAAAAAAATAATAAAGACGATTCCAGCCCTAGCCAGTTTTGCTTAGTGATTAGAGTGTTGGCCTGCAGACTGAAGGGTCATGTGTTTGATTCTGGTCAAGGGCTTGTACCTCCGTTTCAGGCTTGATCCCCAGCCTCAGTCGGGGCATGTGCAGGAGGCAACCAATCAACGTGTCTCTCTCACACCAATGTTTCTCTCTGTCTCTCCCCCTCCCTTCCACTCTAAAGATCAATGGAAAAATATATTTGGGTGAGGGTTAATTTTTTAAAAAGATGATTCCAAGGGTTTTGGAGGAATTACCAAATTGAGTAGTTATAGATCTTGCTACAAATTAACTTACAACATAGGTGAGATAAGGCATGTACACAGTAGCAACCCTGTAAGGCAGAAAGCACTGTGCTCCATAACAAAGGTACAAATTCAAGTGCCAAGTAAGATGTACAAGTTCTAGAGATGGATGGGAATGTATATAATGCCACAGAACTCCACACTTAAAAATTGTTAAAATGGCAAATTTTATGCTATATACATTTAACCAATTCTTAAAATATGCTAACAAAACCAAAAACAAGAATTCAACTGCCACAAGAGTTCAAGGAGAGAGTGAACATGAAGCCAAGTAGTTTTACCATTATCCTGGAGGCCATACTAAATGTTTCAACTCAGATGGCCTTGTGCATACTGGATTGTGCGGTACCAGTCTAGGGATAGAGAGACCAATTAGGAGACAAGGTATTGATCAGACAGGCCTGTAATCAAATAGAACTATGTTTGAATCACTGTTTCAGCTCCTACACATACTAGCAGGGTGACTTTTGCAGCTACCTAACCTCTCTAAACGTCAGTATCTTTATTGGCAAAATGAGAATGATAGTTACATATTTTATAAAGTTGCTGTGAGAATTAAATGAGACAAATATTTGTTTGCAATTACTATTATTATATAAGTCAAAGTGAGATTCCCAGAGCTGTGACAGTGGGGGAGGATCAGAGGTGATACTTAACCAAGCAAGTGCCTATGAACCAAAAATAAGTCTTTACTTCCTTCAAGTTCCCTTTTCAATGAAGGGCAGCATCATTTGAGGATGCAGGTGATACTTATGATCTTCCCCTTAAAATGAAACCTTCTCCGAGACCGGTTTGGCTCAGTGGATAGAGCGTCGGACTGCGGACTGAAGGGTCCCGGGTTCGATTCTGGCAAGGGCATGTACCTTGGCTTCGGGCACATCCCCAGTAGGGGGCGTGCAAGAGGCAGCTGATCAATGTCTCTCTCTCATGGATGTTTCTGACTTTCTATCCCTCTCCCTTCCGCTCTGTAAAAAATCAATAAAATATATTTAAAAATAAATAAAATGAATAATAATAAAAAGAAACCTTCTCGTTGAGAACCTTTCATCTTACTACACTAGCCTGTAGGGAGCCCAAGTTTCTGAAACAAAACTTTTCTTTGGTCTGACAATCCTACAGCATATTTGAAATAAATCTAAGGTAGAGTCAATATTTAATGTACACAGATTTATTGTTTCCCTTCTTTCTGTGTTCTGTGCTCTCTATTCATTTTCCACTTCATCTTCCAATCCCCTCCTGCCCTACTAATTGTCTTCCTTCCTTTTTCTTTTCATCCTTCCCTCTTTGAACACAGGTCATATTGTAATCTCAGTTCCCTCGTTTATTAGCTAAATCCTACTGGGGGAGTTATCCTCTCTGGGCTCAATTTCCTATGTAAACTGGGTTTAATAAGAGAGTGCCTATCTCATAGAGTTATCATAATTACAAGGAAGTACACGTTATATGGCTACCACAGCGCCTGATCTATAGTTAGAATTCAACATGTTCCCTCTCTTCTGTTTTTATCCTTTAATCGCTATTTTCCTATTCCTCAACCCTAGAACCCTGCAGGCAAAAACCGTGGGAAAAAAACCCACCTCTAAGCTAGAAGAGGAAAGCTTGAGCTGGGGGGCGGGTACTGCGCGATGCGCACAGCGCATGCGCGCATGCTCCCAAGGGGTCTGGTTTCCAACTTGGGTGGGGGGGAAGGGCTTCGTTTGTCCCAGCAGCCCCCTTCCCGCCCGGAGAAGTGGCGGGACCTCCGCGGCGCCCCGAGAGGGCTCCGCGCTCCGCGAGGGATGCCCGGACCCTAGGGGTAAGTTCGAAAATGGCGAAGGGGAAGAAGGCGGGGCTTTTTTAGGGCGGGAAGCTGGTTTCCAGGCGGGGGTGGCGGGAAGGAAACTGCTGAGGCCCAGTGGCCGGACCGGGGCGGTGAGACAGATGGACTTTGCCCGGTGCCTCTTAGACGTCCATTGAGGCCCTCGGTAGTCCTCCGTGGGTTGGGCGGTCTGGTGGGTGCTAGCTAGTGAGGGAGACGAAGGGACTTCCGTTTCCTTTTAGGCCGGGCCGGCCGCCGAGTAGAGTTGGCATTTCCAGATTGGGGCTTGGGCCACCCCTCCTCCAGGACCCACCCCTCGGGACCGCGCCGGGCACGGCGGGTGATCCGGGCTGGCTTTCCGGGCGCGGTAGGTACAGCCCGCGCGGGCTTTCTCCTCCTTCTCCTCCCCTTTCTTTTCTCCCTCCCCTCCCCCCGCTCGGGCCTTGCCTTATGGGGGAAGGCGGGAAGGCCGCCCTTGCCAGGCGAGGGTGGCCAGGCCAAGGTTCTTGGCTCAGGTTTCCAGATCTGTCGAAGGAGGGCGTGGGCGGGTGGGTCCCAACCGGAACCCCATGACCTCTAAGGTAAATCGAGTCAAGGAACTTTTTTGGTGATCAAGGGGACCCTCCCATCCCCCCATCTGATGCCTGTGGCGCGTTAGGAACTGGATGGAATGTGTGCGGTGAGGGCATGTGAAACAGAAAGAATGGGAGCCAAAGAGCTTCCGGGAGAGGAAATTAGTAATTCTTTCCAATCTTTACTGCCTTAGTCACATCCCCAGCATAATCTGTAAGTAAAACGAAAATCAGTCTTTCAGTTTCACGATTTTAACTCCAAAATACACTTAATTCTTTTCTTTTCGGGCGGAGGGGGTGGTTATTACTAAAACTAAGTCACAGCCCTCCAAAAAAAAAAAAAAAAAGGAAGACGTCAATCAAAGCTTTGTAAAAAAACTATCCGATTTTAAAAATCTGCTACTTTGCTTTCAAATATAATTATGTCACTAGTTGTATCACAACTATACCTTGATTGTTAATGACACATAGAAATTTACTTTGGTAAGACCTGAGGTCGCTATAGTATTTCTTCTCTTTTTGCTTAATATTTGTTTCAACCAGTTCCGGAGAACACCGTTACAGACGGCCATCTTAGAATTATAAAAATTTTAGAGTTGGAAGGGATCTTAGTCCAGCTGTTTACAAAAGCTGTAACTAAGGCACAGAAAGATTTCATGGCTCTCCTAAGGGTACTTGACTACTCACATTAGAACCCAGGTTGTCAAGCTTCTTGCTAAAAGCTCTTTCTGCGCAACTCCTCCAAGCAAGAAAATTAAATGTATTCAGTTCAACGCACATTTCTGAAGCAGATGCCACTTTGATCCATACAACTCTGATACTACTTTCAGTGTTTTTAACATGCTTATGAAGCCTGTGCTTGAGACATTTTCTTTCATCCAAGAAGTGGCAAAATTTTAGGTTAAAAAGATTTATATACATAAACATATGTAGACTTGAATATGCTTAGGTAACTAATTGAAGGATAAATAAAAATATTAATAGTAGTTACTTATGGAGGATGGAGAGAGGTGGGACACTTTTTACTTTGCACTTCACATGTGGCCTAATATACTGTTCATCTTATAATGAACAAGTATTGATTTTATAATTAAAACAAGTTTTAAAGTTCACATAATTATATGTATATCAATATAAAAGTATATATCAATGGTGTGTATATATATATTTATATACATATATGTATTTATGTATCAGTGGTTTGGGAGTCATTTTTGGTTATTTCTTATCAATGGGTTGTATTGTAAAATCCAATGTGGTTTATGTCTGCCCAACTGGCAAAACATGTTCACATTTCTTATTTGGTTTTCCTCTACTGTTCCTAATGTAAGATGTTAAAAATTATGTTACTAGTCTTAAAATATTTTTACAAAATGTGCTAAGGTCTTTTTTTCTTTTTTAGTGGGTAACATTGGTTAATAAAATTATATGAAAACTAGAGGCCCAGGGCATGAAATTCATGTACTTGGCTGGGGGATCCCTCAGCCTGGCCTGTGCCTTCTCGTAGTCTGGGAGCCCTCGGGGCTAAGCCGTCAGTTGGACATCCTTAGTGCTGCTGTGGAGGTGGGATATGAGTACAGCTCTGGCTAGCTG
Source organism: Antrozous pallidus (assembly GCA_027563665.1). Taxonomy (NCBI): domain Eukaryota; kingdom Metazoa; phylum Chordata; class Mammalia; order Chiroptera; family Vespertilionidae; genus Antrozous; species Antrozous pallidus. Next base: position 45,196,261 of record CM050509.1, on the reverse strand, counting down.
TGCTGCCCCTGGTGGTCAGTGTATGTAACAGCGACCAGTCATTCTGCTGGTCATGCTGCTGTTCAGTCAATTTGCATATTAGCCTTTTGTTATATAGGATATGCTAAGCTTTTGATTATCGAATAATGTACCAAAATAACATTCAATATATCAAAATTGACACAATGAAAAAATGTGAATGTAGAATCTTTATGAATAAGAATCATTTAAACATTAAGACTGGAAAGATTCCTTGTGATTAATAGTTCAGCTCTTTTGTTTTTATGAATAGATTAAGACTCAGAAGAAAAAGTGAATTTTCCAAGATTATTTATTTGACTAGAGGCCCAGTGCATGAAATTCGTGCACAGGAGGTTGGGGGGTGGGGGGGGTGGGGGTGTCCCTCAGCCCAGCCTGCACCCTTTCCAATCTTGGACCCCTTGAGGGATGTCTGACTGCCCATTAAGGACCGATTCCGGTATCGGGCCTAAACTGGCACTCGGACATCCTTCTCACAATCCAGGACTGCTGGCTCCAAAGTGCTTGCCTGCCTGCCTCCCTGATTGCCCCTAACTGCTTCTGCTGCCAGCCTAATCACCCCCTAACCACTACCCTGCCAGCCTAATTGATGTCTAACTGCTCCCCGACCAGCCTGTTTGCCCCCAACTTCCCTCCTCTGCCGGCCTGGTCACCCCTAACTGCCCTCCCCTGCAGGCTTGATCACTCCCAACTGCCCTCCCTTGCAGGCCTGGTCCCTCCCAACTGCCCTCCCCTGCTGGCCTGATCGCCCACAACTGCCCTCCCTTGCAGGCCTGGAACCTTCCACTGTCCTCCCCTGCTGGCCATCTTGTGGTGGCCATCTTGTGTCCACATGGGGGCAGGATCTTTGACCACATGAGGGCAGCACTCTGGTGTGTTGGAATGATGGTCAATATGCAAATTACTCTTTTATTAGATAGAATAGAGGCCTGGTACATGGGTGGGACTGGCTGGTTTGCCCTGAAGGGTGGCCTGTATCAGGGTGGGGGTTTCCTTGGGGTGTTGGGCGGCCTGGGCAAGGGGCTTGTGGTGGTTTGCAGGCTGGCTACGCCCCCAGAGACCCAAGTGGTGGCCCTGGGATCTGGGATTAATTTATGTTCTACAATTGAGTCTTTGTAGCCTGGAGTGGAGCCAAGCCTTCTGCTAGCTCCGTGGCGACAGCCATTTCTGATTGAAACTTTGTAGCCTAGAGTGGAGACATAGGCTAGGGTTGCAGATGTTTGGCTTCCTCCATCGCCCTGGCAACTCTAGTCTCTTCTCTCTCCAGCTCTGTGGCTGCCGCTGTTTCTGTTTGGATTATGTATCTTCTATAATTGAGTGGAGGCCTAGGCTGGCAATGGCAGGTGGAAAGCTTGGCTTCCTCCGTTGCCGGGGAAACCCAAGCCTCCTTCCTGCTCTCGGGCAGCCATCTTGGTTAGGGTTTATTTGCATAATTTGCTCCTGATTGGCTGGTGGGTTTGGCTGTGGGCCTGGCTTGATCAGAGGTACTGTCAATTTGCATATTACTCTTTTATTAGGTAGGATTATTAGCAGAGTTTGGTCCTAGTCCAGTGCCCCTTGTACTATACCTGTAATTCTATTGCTTGTTAGTACATTAGATGACTCCAACTAGGCAAAGTAATGGTGACTAAAGGTTAGCTAGTTCCATTTCAGTAGATAAGAATTACTGTAATTGCCTGGCCAGTGTGGTTCAGTGGTTAAGTGTCGATCCAGGAACCAAGAGGTCACTGGTTCGATTCTGGTGAGGGCATGGACCCAGGTTGCAGGCTTGATCTCCAGTAGGGGATGTGCAGGAGGCTGCTGATGTTCCTCTCTCTCTAAAAATCAATAAAAACTTAAATATTTTTTTAAATATATTTTTATTGATTTCAGAGAGGAAGGGAGAGATAGAAACATCAATGATGAGAGTGTCATTGATTGGCTGCCTCCTGCATGCCCCCTACTGGGGATCAAGCATGGATTGAAGGTCTTGGGTTCAATTCCAGTCAAGGGCATGTGTCTGGGTTGCAGGCTCGATCCCCAGTAGGAGGTGTGCAGGAGGCAAACAATAATTCTCTCATCATTGATGTTTCTATCTCCCTCTCCCTTCCTCTCTGAAATTAATTAAATAAAAACTAAAAAAAAACAAAACTGAAATTAATCTAAACATTACTTTGTTTAGTGAATCATTGTTTATATTATAAATGCTTATATATCCCCAAACATGAAATGATATAGTTCACTGTTTTTGTTTGGTCTTGTGTTTATGGTAGCTAGTGCTAACAGGAAAAAAAGCTTTGGTTTCTGTTAAAAAAATATATAGAGAGGGGGGGGGGGGAGAAAGAGAGAGAACCTACTATGTGCCATTCATTGTACTGTGTGGTAGAGCTCTAAAGGTGAATATGGCAACATAGATGCCTTCCTTATTTTGAAGCTGGAAGAGTATCATGAGCAGTCAATTCTTAAACTAAATCTCTGATCTAATCTGGTAATCTATACTAATAAAAGCCAGGTAGTCCTTGGGCCCTCACACAATGCTCTCAAGTCATCACAAGATGGCTGGCCTCACATCATCACAAGATGGCTGCCGGGGGAGGGCAGTTGGGAGCGAACAGGCCAGCTGGGGAGGGCAGTTGTGGGTGATCAGACTGGCAAGGGAGGGCAATTGGAGGTGATAAGGCCAGCAGGGGAGGGAAGTTGGGTGCAATCGGGCTGGCAGGGGAGCAGTTAGGGGGTTAATAGGCTGGCAGGCAGAAGCAGTTAGGGGCAATCAGGCAGGCGGACATTTGAGAGCCAGGAGTCCCAGATTGTGAGAGGGATGTCTGACATCCCCCAAGGAGTCCCAGATTGGAGAGGGTGCAGGCTGGGCTGAAGGATGCCCAATTTCCCATGCATGAATTTCATGCATTGGGCCTTTCGTCTATATAGATAAAAAAGCCAGCGACTGGAATGCTCAAACCACCAGAATAACTGGTCACTATGATGCCCACTGCAGCCAGCCAACTGGCTGATTATGGGTGGGGCCAGTGGCCAACCTCCCACGAACCTTCCCCCTGGCTGACTCTGGCCCCGATCGGCCCCCACCGCCCCAATAGGCCTGTGGCCCCTCCCCTAGCCAGCTCTGTCCCCCATCGGTCCTCCCCACTTCAATCAGGGGCAAGGCCAGCCGAACAACTGCTTGCAGCCCCTCCCACTGGCTGGCCTCACCCCGATCAGCCCCCCAACACCAATCGGGGATGTGGCCAGCCAACCACCCATGGCCCCTCCCCCTAGCCGCTCACCCACAATCGGCCCTCCCACCTCATTTGGGGGTGGGGCCTATTGGCCAATTGCCCACAGCCCCTCTCACCTGGTCAGCCTGTCCCTGATTTGGGCCTTAATCAGGGCAGGCAGGCTGGCCAACCTCCTGCCATCTCCTCCCGACAGGCCAGGTCCCAATCCACCCTGATCGGGGCCAGACCCCACCCGTGCACGAATTTGTGCACTGGGCCTCTAGTGGTATTATAAAGTGTAATCTGAAGCACTTTTTAAGGTCATTGTGTGAGTAGATTTGAGGAGACAAAAACAGTGGTAAAACAGGAAGTTGATAGAGAATTGAACGAATGTTAGGTTGGTATCATAGAGGCCATGTGATACAGTGGAAAGAGCCCTGATTTGGATGCCCGGATTCTTGCCTTGGCTTTGTTTCCAGTTAGCTGTATAATTGTGAGCAAATCACTAAATCTCAGTGCCTCCATATTTCTTTTAACTTATTCCATTTAATTCAAAACATAAAAAGTATTTTATATTATAAAGGAAATATGTTTATTATAGAAAATTTATGAAATTAAGAATAGGCCCTAACTGGTTTGGCTCAGTGGATAGAGTGTTGGCCTGTGGACAGAAGGGTCCCAGGTTCAATTCCGGTCAGGGGCACATGTCTGGATTGTGAGTTTGATCCCCAGTAGGGGGCATGCAGGAGGCAGCCAATCAATGATTCTCTCTCATCATTGGTATTTCTATCTCTCCCCCTCCTTTGCTCTCTAAAATCAATAAAGAAATATATTTAAAAAAACTTGTTGGAGGTGTATGTGTATCACCTCCATCATGTATCATTACTATGTTAGAAGCTGAACTATTTAATTTTGTAGGATGGGAATATAATAGCTTGAAGAGGGAGAAATGGGCTTCTGAGTTTGATATTCTGGGATTATCGTAGCACAGAGTAGAGAAAATCTGTAGAAGCTTAGAAGAGTTCAATAACTTGCCCAAGATCCAAATAGCCATTAAGTTGCAGAAGTAGGATTTGAATCCAGATTCCTCTGTTTCCAGTCAATACTCAGGCTTCTCTTTCTTTCTTTTTTTTTTTATCCTCACCCGAGGATATGTTTTACTAGTTTTAGAGTGAGGGGAAGGGAGAGAGAGAAACATTGATCAGTTGCTGCCTGCATGTGCAAACCCACAACCTAGGTATGTGCCCTGACCGGGAACCAAAGCAGCAAACCTTTGGTGCACAGGAGAACGCGCCAGCAACTGAGCCACACTGGCCAGGTCTCATAAACATATTTCTTGATGGTATTGCATTGATCAAAATTAACCAATTTCGTACTTTCGAGTAAATTGAGAAGCTAAGGTGAGAAATGTTGAGATAGCAGTTTAGGAAAATGGTTTTTAGGCTGAAATTACCAAACTAACACACCTTGAGCTGTGTTGACTGACAGTGGCTGATGTAGAAAGTAGGTACCTGATGAAAATTGTTGACTGAATGCTACTACTTGTTACAAAGAGATGTGTTAAAGGAAAAAGGGGAAATGCAAACTTCCAAGGCCCTCCAGATAATCCTCTATATAATAAAAGAGAAATATGCAAATTTGACTGTATTTCAGCTCCTGATTGGCTATGCTACCAGCCAATCAGGAGCAGGGACGGGGCCAAGTGGCACAAGCACCAGGGCCCCGGGGGAGGAGATGAAACGGCAGTGGCGGTGAGCGCCCAGCGCCCGGACGCTGTGAGGGGAAGTGGCGGCGGCAGCAGCAGTTGTAGCAGTGGCAGGGAGCGCCCAGCCCCCGGAGCCGGGTGGTCGCAGGCAGCCGGGGCTGAGCTGAGTAGGGCGATGACTGGGCGCTTTAGGCCTTGGGCAGGCTGGGGGTGAGCCATCAGTTGGACATCCCCTGAGGGCTCCCAGTATGTGAGAGGGGGCAGATTGGGTTGAGGGACCACTCACCCCCAGTGCATGAATTTTCATGCACTCGGCCTCTAGTCTAAAATAAAGGCCTTTCTATTGTTGTTGACTAGTTCTTTTATCAACCATAACAATTTGAGGCCTGCCGTGACTGGTTTGACTCAGTGGATAGAGCGTTGGCCTGCAGACTGAAGGGTCCCGGGTTTGGTTACAGTCAAGGACATGTACCTTGGTTGCGGGAACATCCCCAGTAGGGGGTATGAGGGAGGCAGCTGATCGATGTTTCTCTCGCATTGATATTTCTAACTTTCTATCCCTCTCCCTTCCTCTCTGTAAAAAATCAATAAAATATATATATTTTTAAAAAGAATTTGGGTGTGGCTCAGTTGGTTGAGTGTCCTATGCATCGAGAAGTTGCTAGTTGATTCCCAGTCAGGGGGCTCTATCCCAGGTAGGGGGCCTGCAGGAAGCAGCCAATTTATGTTTTGCTCTCTCCTCTCTCTCTCTTTCTCTCCTGCTCCCCTTCTCTGTCTCAAAAATCAATAAAAACAAACATTTTTTTTATAAAAAAGAATCACAGGCTTTATCTTCTCTGTGTATAACTTAATAGTAGGTTGTCCTTTGTGTGATAAAACCATATTTATGTCCATTTTGTAGGACTTGTCATGGACTTTGATTATTTTTCTTTTTTAAAAAAATATATTTTATTGATTTTTTTTTTTTTTTACAGAGAGGAAGGGAGAGGGATAGAAAGTCAGAAACATCAATGAGAGAGAAACATCGATCAGCTGCCTCTTGCACACCTCTCACTGGGGATGTGCCTGCAGCCAAGATACATGCCCCTTGACTGGAATCGAACCCAGGACCTTTCAGTCCGCAGGCTGACGCTCTATCCACTGAGCCAAACCTGTTTCGGCTATTTTTAATTCTGATATAGTAGTAATTCTGCTATTTGATACCTTTTGGGATTTTTTTGGTTGTTGTTAATCCTCACCTGAGGATATTCTTTGCATCGATTTTTAGAAAGAGTGAAAGGGAAAGGAAGACACAGAGAGACAGAAACGTTGCTGTGAGAGAGACACATCATTGGTTGCCTCCCGCACATGCCCCAACAGGGGCCAGGAATCAAACCTGTGGCTCTTCAGTCCACAGGCTGCTGCTTTATCTACAGAGCCAAAGCGGCTAGGCCTGAATTTGATGTTGGTTTGGTTGGTACACAATCTTTGTTAAGAATACATGTGAGTCACTTAGCATGATCTGCTTTTATAATGTGTTTCCAAGGATATGGATCATGGTGAAAAGTGTGATGTCCCTGTGTGGAGGAGGAAAAATAATTTTCCTCTACCCTTCTCAGTTCTTCTGACTGGTTTAATAATCAAATTGACATGAGACAGATTAACAAGAGAAAATAACCAGATTTATTACCTGTGTACATATGGGGGCTCTGTGAGAATATGGACACAGGACAAATTGGGCAGTTGAGGCTTATATGCCATTCTGGACTAAGGAGAGGAAGGCAGGGGTCTGAGACTTCAAAGGGAAAGGAGGCAATTCACAGGTAAATGGGAAAGAACAAACATATAATAAATTCTTGCCATGCCATCCAGAAACAATGGGAAGTCCCCAGACTTTCCAAGTTTCTCTCTGTCACACATAGATTATATTATGTTAAAGTGATAGCTCCTTTCCTTTAAGCAGGTTTTTCTAACTGAATTCCTTCAGGCCAATAAGTGGGAGGGTCAAAGTTTCTAAGTCTTGTTTTTCTTTTCTTTTTTTTAATATATATATATACACTAGGTGCCCGGTGCATGAAATTCATGCAAGGGGGGGTGCCCCTCAGCCCAGTCTGCACCCTCTCCAATCTGGGACCCCTCGAGGGATGTCCAACTGCCTGTTTAGGCCCGATCCCAGTAGGACTGGGCCTAAATGGGCATTCGGACATCCCTCTCACAATCCAGGACAGCTGGTTCTCAACTGCTTGCCTGCCTGCCTTCCTGATTGCCCCTAACCACTTCTGCCTGCCAGCCTGATCACCCCCTAACCACTCCCTTGACAGCTTGATTGATGCCTAACTGCTCCCTTCCAGCCTGATTGGCCCTAACTGCCCTCCCCTGTAGGCCTGGTTAGTCCTAACTGTCCTCCCCTACAAGCCTGGTCACCCCTAATTGCCCTCCCCTGTAGGCCTGGTTCCCCCCCCCCCCCAAGCTGTTCTCCCCTGCAGGCCTGGGTCCTCCCCCAAATGCCCTCCCCTGCAGACCCAGTCGCCCCCAACTTCCCTCCTCTGCTGGCCTGGACACCCCTGCCTGCCCTCCCCTACAGGCTTGTTTGCCTCCAACGGCCCCCCCTTCTGGCCATCTTGTGGCAGCCATCTTGTGTCCATATGGGGGCAGTCATCTTGTGTGTTGGAGTGATGGTCAGTTTGCATGTTACTCTTTTATTAGATAGGATAGAGGCCTGGTGCATGGGTGGGGGCCAGACGGTTTGCCCTGAAGGGTGTCCTGAATCAGGGTGGAGGTTCCCTTGAAGCATTGGGCGGCCTGGGCTAGAGGTCTGTGGTGGTTTGCAGGCTGACCACACCCCCCGGTGACTCAAGTGGAGGCCGTGGTATCTGGGATTTATCTTCTATAATGAAAACATTGTAGCCTTCAGCGGAAGTCAGGGCAGGCCAGGGGTGGGGGCGGAAAGCTTGGCTTCCTCCATTGCCGGGGGCAACCCAAGCCTCCTGCTCTTTTTAACTCCTTGGCTGTCATCATTTTTGTTGGGATTTATTTATCTTCTATAATTGAAACTTTGTAAACTTGAGTGGAGTCCAGGGCTGGCCAGGGTGTGCAGGAAGCTTGGCTTCCTCCATTGGCTGGGGAAACCCAAGCCTCCTGCTCACTCTGTGGCTGCAGCCTTCTTGGTTGGTTAATTTGCATACATACTCCTGATTGGCTGGTGGGTGTGGCTTGTAGCAGAGGTATGGTCAATTTGCATATTACTCTTACTAGATAGGAGATATATATCTATATTGATTTCAGAGAAGGAGAGAAAGATGGAAACATCAGGGATGAGAGAGAATCATTGATCTGCTGCCTCCTGCTTGATCAGGGATCGAACCTGCAATCCAGGCATGTGCCCTGATCAGGAATCAAACCATGACCTCCTGGTTCATATAGGTCAATGCTCAACCACTGAGCCACCATGGCCAGGCCGTCTTTTGTTTCTTTAAAAAAAATAACCAGTTTGGAATAATGTTTTAAAAAGGCGTATTTTGGAATGGAAAGCTCTGCTTCCTCTCTTCTCACCTGTATAGACTAGGGATAGCTTGAACTCAGATGGTTAGACATAGGGTAAACTGAGTGAAGGCTGATTTCCTAAACTGGACAAAGCTGGTGCCACTGTGCATTCCCTGGTATATCTAAATATTTATATGTTGTTTGAACATATTTTTATTGATTTTTAGAGAGAAAGGGAGAAGGAGAAACATCCAGGTGAGAGCAGATCATCGATCTATTTTCTGCACACCCCCTACAGGGGTTCGAGCCTGCATCCTGGGCATGTGCCCTGACAGGAATCTAACAGGCAACCTTGCGATGCACAGGATGACACTCAACAACCACACCTCTTGCACTATACGTATACATAGTTTGAACTTTTATACTTAGTATTCCTATAATAATTTTCTTGACCTCAAAACACAGTCCTCTCAGCATATATTGCTGTGCTATTTACCTTTCTGTGGTTTCTGATAATTTTTCAACCTTTGCATGATCAAGGAGCCTAATATTTTCTCTTACCTCACTGAACTACCCCTTCTGCCAATAATTCTTTTTTTAAAAATATTTTTTTATTAATTTTTTATAGAGAAGAAGGGAGAGAGAGGGTAGAGAGTTAGAAACATTGGTCAGCTGCCTCCTGCACAACTCCTACTGGGGATGTGCCTGCAACCAAGGTACATGCCCTTAACTGGAATCAAACCTGTGACCTTTTAGTCTGCAGGCCAACACTCTATCCACTGAGCCAAACCAGTCAGGGCCTGCCAATAATTCTTACAGTAATTTCCTTAGACCTGTGTTGGTCATAATCACTGAGTTTGATTTTTGACTGTTATTTCCTGTTTGTGTGATCTTTGATGAGTAACAACCACCAGTCAGAAAACCAGTTTCCCCATATTTCAAATGGGAGTTATGATCTGTTGTATAGGTTAGAGACCATATAAGAAAACATAAATTGTAAAGTGCATTGCATATTTTATTTTATTTTTATTTTTATTTCTAATCTTTATTGTTCAGTATATTAATTACATTGTTTCCCCTTTTTATCCCCCTATAGCTCCCCTCCACCCTGAACCTATCCCACCCTCTACCCTCACCTCCCCCTCCCCACTGTCCTCTCCCATTGTTGCTAGATTTTTGTCCAGTCTCTTGCTGCACTTCCCACAACCCTTTTCTCCCCAAGAATTGTCAGTCCATTCCCTCTCTATGTCCATGTCTCTGTTATATTCACCAGTCTATCCTGTTCAACAGCCTATCAATTCACTTGATTTTTATGTTCATTTGTTGATAGATGTGTATTTGTTGTTCACAATTTTCATCTTTACCTTTTTCTTCTTCCTCTTTTTAAAGAATATCTTTCAGCATTTCATATAATGTTGGTTTGGTGGTGATGAACTCCTTTAGCTTTTTCTTATCTGCGTAGCACTTCATCTGACCTTCAATTCTGAATGATAGCTTTGCTGGATAGAGTAATCTTGGTTGTAGATTCTTGCTGTTCATCACTTTGAATATTTCTTGCCACTCCCGTCTGGCCTGCATCGTTTCTGTTGAGAAATCCGCTGACAATCGTATGGGTGCTCCCTTATAGGTAACCAACTGTTTCTCTCTTGCTGCTTTTAATATTCTCTCTTTGTCTTTTGCTCTTGGCATTTTAATTATGATGTGCCTTGGTGTGGTCCTCTTAGGGTTCCTATATATTGGGGTTTGGTGCACTTCTTGGACTCCTAAGTCAATTTCTTTCACCAGGTGTGGGAAGTTTTCAGTCACTATTTCTTCAAATAGGTTTTCATTGTCTTGGCCTCTCGCTTTTTCTGGCACCCCTATAATTCGGATGTTGGTATGCTTGAGGTTGTCCTAGAGGCCCCTTACACTATCTTCAATTTTTTGGATTCTTTTGGTTTCTTGCTTTTCAGCTGAGTGGATTTTACCTCTTTGTATTTCAAATCTTTAACTTGGTTCTTGGGGTGCTCCAGAGCACTTTTAGGTCTTTGTATAATATTTTTTGTTTCAGTCAGTGTATGCTTAATTTCTGGTTGGTCCTTTTTCATATCCTTGAGAGTCTCCTTTATATCCTTGAGGGTTTCTTTCATTTCCTTGTAGGACTCATTCATTTCCATGTTGGTCTTGATCATTTCTTTGCAGCTCTCATTTATATCATTGAGGGTGTTGTTCATTTTCTTGTAGGACTCATTCATTTCCTTTGTGATCTTGCTTATTTCCTTATAAGCCTCGATCTTTTGTTGGAGCCTCTTGAAAAACCCTACAACCGTGGTTTTGAATTCCATGTCCAGTCTTTTTTTTCCCTCCATTTCTTTCACATCTGATTTCTTTCCATGTTGTTGCATGGTGGCTGCTTCCCTGAGTTGGTCAATTAGCTTTGTGTTGTAGACTTCCTACTAGGGACAGTGGCTCAGCCTCCCCGGTTACCTGAGGTGGATATGGGCTGAACAGTCTTGCTGAAGTTAAGCTCAGTTAATCGTTGTTAGTACTTGGAGGGTTGACCTCCAGGCCAATTGTCTGTGAAGCTCAGCTGTGCTCAGGTTGGGTGGGCGGAGTCTCCGGGCCAAGCAGACAGCGTTAACTCCGCCCTGTGCGGCCCCAGGGACTCTGTGCCGGGGGCAATGCCCGCCAGCACCTCTGAGAGAGAGAGCCGCTGCCGAGCTCCACCGGCTGCCGGGGAATTCAGACTTTCCCAAAATGAGTCTGCATGCGCAATGTCTCACCCAGGGTTGTAAAAGAAAGCAGTCTGACGGTTTTCCGAATGAGAGACAAGTCGGTTTTCCGAATGAGAGACAAGTCGCGGTGCGCTCTCTGCACCGTCACGCAGCCGAGCTGTTCGCGTGCAAGCTGCCTTCTCCACAAGCCGGCAGACCTGGCAGCACCCGAGCTTCGGCGTGCCCTCCCACTGTCCAGTTTTCACCCAGTGTGATAGTGGGTTCTCTGGACTTCGCCCAGAGCTGGAGAATCAGTCCAGTGGGACGCCTTTGCCTCCCCGTTCGAGAAAACTGGCCGGTTTTCAGCCGCCCGCCCTCTCCGCGGCGCACACTCCAAACCTCTCTCTGCGCACGAATCTTTCAACGCTGTTCGCCGCTGCTCCTCCGAGTCACAGTGTCTTATCTTCACTTTCATTTGTGGAATTTTCACTTGGTGAGCTTTCTGGTGATTCTGGAAGGTGTTTGTTCTTTCGTTAAGTTGTAGTATTAAAATTGCTAATTATGACGGCAATATAGGTGTTTTACCTTTGCCGCCATCTTAGTTCTCTCGCATTGCATATTTTAGCTATTATCAGATAACTAGAGGCCTAGTGCACGAAAATTTATGCACTTGGGGGGAGGGTCCCTCAGCCCGGCCTGTGCCCTCTTGCAGTCTGGGACCCCTTGGGGGATGTCCTACTGACGGCTTAGGGGGAGTGGGCCTAGGCCATTACTTGGACATCCTTAGCACTGCTACAAAGTGGGAGAGGTTCCCACCACCACCACTGTTGGCCAGCCATGAGCTGGCTTCTGGCTGAGCAGTGCTCCCCCTGGTGGTCATTGTGGGTCATAGCGACTGATCGTTCCAGTCATTTTGCCCTTAGGGTCAATTTGCACATTAACCTTTTATTATTAACTAAAATATGGTAAAGATAAAATATAGTGAAAAAGAAGGTGGGCTGTGGAAGCCCAAGTTCATGCTTAAATTTTGACCTTGTGTTAAAACAAATAAGATTAGAGATTTTTAGTTTAAATTCAGCATATTTTAGTAGATTAGAGGCTATATTTACATGGAGCTAAAATGATGGATAGAGAGAAATGAAAAATTGTAATTAAGTGTTTAGAACACATGGGCACTCATTAGATATGTTGTACTGTTTTAATTTGTTCTATAGTCACTTAATGTGACAAAGTTTACTGTGTGTCATTTTTTAAAATTTGAACCCAGACAGAAGACAAAACTGTTAAATGTTTGCATATGGGCAGCAGAGTAATTTCCAGGTTGAAATAAATATTTTTACTGAGGAAAAAGGAAAAGATGTTGGCTTTTATCAAGAACTTATTTCAATACTTGCTTGAGATCCTAACATGATTAAGAGAATACTTAATTCTGAAAAGTATCTAGTATCACTATTTTCCATTCACCAAGTCATCCATTATACTTGTGGAACCATCTGATTTTTAAGTACTGCATCCTAATCATTCTGTCAGAATAAGTTATCTGGACAAATATCAAATAGAGTAAGTTCCAGTTCTGTGCCACTAATCAGCTGTATGGCCTTAGTCAAATCATTTAACTTCCTTACGTTTTAGTTTCCTTATCTTTAAAATGAAAGAGTTATTTCTTTTATTCTCTTCAGCACAAACATAGTTATGGTGAACAAATTTTGCTTGTGGGTATCTATAAAATATAATTATTTTACTTTTCAGTGTACTTCATTTGAGCTGTCCTTTTGTAAAAATTATTTTTTAAAATATATTTTATTGATTTCAGAGAAGAAGGGAGAGGGAGAGAGAAACATCAGTGATGAGAGAGAATCATTGATGAGCTGCCTCGTACACGTCCCACACTGGGGATCCAGCCCACATCCCGGGCATGTGCCCTGACTTGGAACAGAACTGTGACCTCCTGGTTCATAGGTCGATGCTTAACCATTGAGCCACACCAGCCGGGCATGTAAAAATTATTTTAGGAAAACTTTTTGCCAACTATCAGGAGAGGCTCTTTTCTTCTTACTAGGCCCCAAATTAATTACTTTTACAAGGCAGTGAGTGAACAGTTCAGAACTCCAGCAATAGACATCACTCAGAAACATTTTCAACAAAGTCCTTTTATTTTCAGTTCAAGGTAACAATAAGCCTCAATCAGGTATTACCTGTGTTTCTCAGCCCTCTCTGCTGGTGATATAATACCACCCAAGCAGTGGCCCAAAGGACATTTGTTTATGGCCAAACACCGTAGACATAACCTACTTTTATCTCTAAGAGTTGACTGTATCCCTCTTTTTTTTTTTTAACCTGATGATAAATTTATAATTTCTCTTTTTTCATCAGTTGCTCATGGGCAGTTATCTAACAGTAATATTACAAAGTAAGAAACTGGAAAAAATTCTCAATAGGCAAAAATAAGGACCAGGAACATATCCCTCCCTCTTCTTGTTGTAAGTTAGAGAATTATCTTCTGTTAATGAAAAGGAAAATTTTTGCAATACCAGGCCCTGCTATTGGTAGTTTACTGGGACAATGTTTTCACAGATGGAGGAAGCATTGTCACATGGAAAATAGCCAAATAACACCCCCAGTTTTCTGGACAGGATTGTGTAAGGGCCCTGACTAATCAAGAGCCCAACTGTTTTTTTTTCTTTTTTTAAGTTTTCTTTATTGATTAAGGTATTACACATGTCCTTATCCCCCCATTACCCCCTCACTCCCCCCCTCATACTCTCACCCCCCTGGTGTCTGTGTTCACTGGTTATGCTTATATGCATGCATACAAGTCCTTTGGTTGATTTCTCCTCCTTATCCCCATACTCCCCTACCTTCCCTCTAAGGTTTGATGGTCTGTTCTATGCTTCTCTATCTCTGGATCTGCTTTTGTTCATCAGTTTATGTTGTTCATTATATTCCACACATGCTTTTTTCTTTTCATTAGCATCTAGTATATTTGCTGGATAAAATTTCAAAAATTAAGAAAAGTACCAAGAAGAAAATAAAAAATAATTTTCTCACTCACTAGAGAGAACCACAGTAGAATTTTTTAAGTCTTTTTTTTTTTTTTTGAGAGGAAGGGATGGAGAGATAGAAACATCAATGAGATAGAATCATTGATGGGCTGCCTCTCGCACACCTCCTACTGGGATTGAGCCTGCAACCCCGGACAGAATCTATTCTGGGACCCTTCAGTCCACAGGCCAATGCTCTATCCACTGACCCAAACTGGCAAGGGCACCACTGAGTTTTTACTGTTGGTAGTGATGGCAGTCTCTGTCAAACTGGACAAAAATAGTAGCTTTTAAAATGTTTATTTTTTAGCCCTCGTCAGTTTGTCTCAGTGGATAGAATGTTGGCCTGCAGATTGAAGGGTCCCTGGTTTGATTCCAGTCAAGGGCACGCAGCTTGGTTGCAGGCTCCTCCCTGGCCCAGGCCCTTGTTGAGGCATGTGCATGTGGCAACTGATTGACGTGTTTCTCTCACATCGATATTTCTCTCTGTCTTCTCTCTTCCACTTTTGAAAAATCAATGGAAAAATATCCTCAGATGAGAATTTAAAAATAAAATGTTTCTTTTTTATTGCTAATAAGATTTATATTATTTTATTTTATTTTTTAAAAATATATTTTACTGATTTTTTTACAGAAAGGAAGGGAGAGAGGCAGAGAGTTAGAAACATCAATGAGAGAGAAACATCAATCAGCTGCCTCCTGCGCACACCCCACTGGGGATGTGTTCTCGCAACCAAGGCACATGCCCCTGACCGGATTCAAACCTGGGACTCCGCAGGCGCACTGAGCCAAACCGGTTTCGGCAAAATTTATTATTTCTAAAAATGTTTTTATTGACTTTAGAGAGAGGGGGAGGGGGGAAAGAGAGAGAAATATTTATGTGAGAGAATAACATCGATCCGTTGCCCCACACACCACAACTGGGGATCCAGCCTGCAACCTGGGCATGTGCCCTGATTGGGAATGGATCTAGTGACCTTTCAGTGCATGGAACAGTGCTCAACCAACTGACCCATACCAGTCAGGGTGAGATTTAATATTTTTCTATCTGTTTGGCCTTTAGTATACCCCATGTGAAGTTTAACTATTTCTACTGAGGTGTTTATCTTTTTCTTAAAAGATTAAAAATGCTTTCAAGCTTTTTATTGATTTAAAAGTAGGTGGTGATACGACATAATCCTGGTTGAGACAATTTAATATTGGTGTTAAAAAAACAAATAATGACTTAAGCAGGTTTAGATAGGACATTCATGCCAACATTTATTAAAAATCCTCATCAGAGGACATTTATTGATTTGGGTAAGGGCTCTGACAGGGGGAAAAAGAGAGAGACATCAATGTGAGAGAGAAACATCAGTCTTGCATGAACCCAAAACCTAGGCATGTGTCCTGACTGGGAAATGAAGCGGGGACCTTTCTGTGTGTGACACAACACTCCTACCACCTGAGCCACACCAGCCAAGGCAACATTTTTTATAATAGTAAAAAGTTACATAGTTATTATACAGTAGTATACGGAAGTATAGTAGTGAAATATTGCTAGCTTTCTAAATGTCTAGCAATGAAGTTGCATAGCTGTCCATAGAATATGTTAGCATCTTGTTTTTTAAAATGCTCATACGTGCATTTATATTCATAGACCATCTCTGGAGGAATACACAGAAAACTGGTAAGAGTGATTGCTTCTAGGAAGACAACCAGAGATTTAAGGTACACGGGTGGAATGGATATAACTTTTTGTGCCTCTTGAATTGTTTGATCATGTGAGTATTATCTCTTTGAAACAATATACATCTAAAATTAATGGTCAGAAATTTGGATTTGGTAAGGTTATGATACATTCATACATCCATTTAAAATAATGTTTTTAATCCAGATAAAAATGGATGTGGGAAGATGTTTATATTATTATTTTTTATATATATATTTTATTGATTTTTTACAGAGTGAAAGGGAGAGGGATAGGAATTTAGAAACATCGATGAGAGAGAAACATCCATAGCTGCCTCCTGCACACCCCCCGCTGGGGACGTGCCCGCAACCAAGGTACATGCCCTTGACCGGAATCGAACCCAGGACCTTTCAGTCCAAAGGCCGACGCTCTATCCACTGAGCCAAACCGGTTTCGGCTATATTATTAAGTATAAAAACAAGTTATAAAACACAATGTACAATAAATCTTCAGAAATATTTATAATGTGCATATGTGCATGCACACAGGAAAGGTTCTTAAAGGATAAATATTCTAAAGTGTCAGCCTAGGTAGTAGGATTTTTCTGACCCCTGTCTTTTAAAAAGAAAAACAGTTGTATTCAAGATTGGGTTGGTATACATTTTGAGATTTTTTTTTCCTGCCTGCTCTGATTTTAGCAAAGGTTTTCATCTGAGATCTGAATAAGCATAAATAGTATTTTTTTAAAAAATCTTTAATGTTGAAAGTATTACATGTCTTCCCTTTTCTCCCCATTGAACCCCTACAGCCCATCCTTGCTCCCTGCCCCAGGCCCTCACCACCCCACTGTCTTTGTCTATAAGTTAAGGCATAAATAGTATTGATCTATGTCATGGTTCTACATGATTTGTCTCTAGCACAAACCAAAGACTACTGATTAATGAGCACTATAAATTATCCTAAGTTCTGAACAATTTTCAGTGAAATGAAAGGGGAATAATAGTGGTCTTGAGCTTTTTTATGCTCTTGAGGGAATTCTTGAGCCCAAAACCTGTGTATCTTCATGCAAAACATTCTTTCAGAGGAACACAGTTCTATAATTTGTTGAAGAATAGATGCGGAATGCCTTACTATGTGTTTATTCTGAGGGAGCTGTTCCTGAGGAGTTAATTATTATGAATAATTTGTCAAAGATAGGAGTTCTGTGCTCAAATTCATGTATTACTATGACTTTCTAAATTAAGTGTAGAACATGTAATTGATGTTCTTTTTGTTGGTTCTCAGTATGCCCTTTTAAGTATTTACAGAAATAAACTTCATGATCAAGCATACATTGTATACAGCAGTGTTAATAAACTTATGTTATTGACTGAGTTTATAGGCTAAGTGCTCATTAGTGCCATTCAGTTATTTGAATGGCTCCAGTGGTTAAATTTGGGGAAATAACTTTTGATTTGATTGAATGTAATTAACCTCAAAAATGTTTTTTCAGCCATTAAAGTTAAAAGAAAATACACTTGCCCTAGCCAGTTTGGCTTAGTGGCTAGAGCATCAGCCTGCGGACTGAAGGGTCCCAGGTTCAATTCCAGTCAAGGGCACATGCCCAGGTTTCAGGCTCGATCCCCAGTGGGGCAGGCAGGAGGCAGTCGATCAATGATGCTCATCATTGATGTTTCTTTCTCTCCCTCTCCCTTTCTCTTCCCTCTCTGAAGTCAGTAAAAATATTTAAAAAAATATGCTTCACAATATGAATAATCTCAGTATAGTATAAATGAACAATTTGCTAAAATGTTGAATTTTTATGTAAATGTATCATAATGTGAAAGCTGAATTTAAGAAATGATATTCCATTTTTGTTTAGGGCATATTATTTTAAAAATTCAGCTTTTTTATGCTATGATACATTTACACCAATATATGTCCTAGGTACTACAACATTGTTAATCATAATGCTATTTCTAAACAGAGAACTAACTGGCTAATATTTTAAGATAATTAAAAGAGGATTTGACATACATTGGGTCAGGGAGAATGCTGCTTATTTGATAAGATCTCTATGCTGGGTCCTCTGTAGAGGAAAAAGCTACTGATAAGAAAAACTTGTAATATTTGAGCAAAGAGAATCTTAAGATAAGTTTTATATTATGGTGTGGGGTTTTTTTTTTTGGTTAGCACATTAAGTTTTTATAGTGTTACTATGAAAAATTTTATCAGTCCTGTATTTTTTTTGAAATGTGATTTTAGCATGGGTTTTTTTTTATCACTGAAGAATTATCCTGTTTACATGGTACGTATATATTTCCTATTTTAGTCACATTTCCAAGGCACAATGGCATATTATCAATTTTTAGTACTCACAGTGATTTCAAGAGTCCAAGGGAGGTTAGGTGGCGGTTGGGATGTGGAATAATAACGGCAGTAGCCTAATAGAGGTGGTTCAACAGTTATTCTTTTTTTTTTTAATATGTTTTTACTGATTTCCAGAGAAGGAAAGGGAGAGAGAAACATCAATGATGAGAGAAAATCATGGACCAGCTGCCTCTCACATGCCCCCTACTGGGGATCAAGCCTGCAACTCCGGGCGTGTGCCCCCACCAGAAATCAGACTTCGACCTTCTGCCTCATGGGCCAGCGCGCAACTGCTGAGCCACACTGGTTGGACTCAACAGTTACTCTTCTTGCCTGATATTTATTAGGCAATACTGTGTGCCCTGCATCGCATTAGATATTGGGAATACAGTTGTGATAAAAGTCCTGTCATAAAGGACCTTCATTCCAACAACATCCAAACACACACACACACACACATGCATACCTCTAGAAATTATTAAATCCAGTATACTTGAGTCATCAGCAGAGGATACATGGGGGGCACAAAGAATAGTCAATGTCCTGGGGGTTTGAGTGGGAGAATCAGCAAACATTTCATAGATGAGATTCCAAAAATAATTTCTCTGAGTTTTAATCATGTGCCTTTATTTAATTACATAATTAGATGATGTTTCAGTTAGCATGATAGTAGTACTATAGTGGTAGCTAATAGAGTTACATTTTATGCATAATGCTTTTCATATTTTTAACACTGTTATATTAGTTTCTTTGGGCTACCATTACAAAGTACCATAAACCGAGTGGATTAAAACAACAGACATTTATTTTCTCACAGTTCTGGAGGCTAGAAGTCCAAAATCAAGATGTTGGCAGGGCCATGCTTTCTCTGAAGGCCCTGGGAAGAACCTGTTTCATTCCTTTTTCTTACTTCTGGGGTTGCCTTTGATCATTGGTGTTCCTTGGCTTGCAGATGCATCATCACTGCAGCCCCTGCCTCCATCTTCACATGGCTGTCTCCCCTGCGTCTCTGTGTCTGTGTTTTTCTTCTCTTACAAGATTGTCAATCATATTGGATGAAGGCCCACTGTAATGACCTCATCATAACTTGATCACATCTTTAAATATTCTCTTTTTAAATAAAATCACATTCCGAATTGGTGGTTAGGACTTCACACCTTTTGGGGAGGGTGACATAATTCAACCCATAACAGTTTTTTCATTCCCTTTGTATAGTGCCTCATCCATATAGTTACTTGAATGTTTTGTTTTGTTTTCATGAGAGGTTAACAAAGTCCTTGGTTGCAGAAATAATGATATGTTGTAGTTTAAGTGAGCCTGTAGTTATTGGAGGAATTTCTTCCAGAGATAAAAGGGTATCTTTAATTCAAGAGGCAAGACATACACATTTTTTTAAGGTTATCAGTGCAGTCTTTTTATTTTTAAAACCATTTTCCTGGAATTATTTAAACAAATTTTTCTAAGACCAATTTATAAAACTGGGCCATTTTAATGTTCTTTACAATAGAATAAATAATTCTATTGATGACTGCAGACATGTAAGCTGTTTGATAGCACCCAGAAACATAGTAAAGGAGTTTCCCTGATTGGTGCATAGTCTTCAACAGTTACAAAGTTCTTTGTATGAAACTGCTGTCAAACCAGTAAGACTGCATTTATGTACTCATCATTTTCAGGATTGTTGGTAACCTGGGCATATTTTCCCCAAATAACTTTGCCTCCTTGTGTCACAAGGCCCAACTCACTCACGTTCACCTCGATGACAGTACCTTTTAGTGATAACACCCAAGGTTGTATAAAGTGGGGAGGAGGGATTCTTCTTTACACCAAGTATTGGCAGGCAAAAGGTCGCTTTCAGTTCAGGATGTGTTACATGGGCCTTCTTGAAACGTAAGCCCATTGGCCTAAGGAATCTTTCATATTTAGGTGGTTTTCGAGTAAAGCCATCTCCAACAAAGCAGACTTTAGTAACCATCTCTTCCATGCTTTTTTCTTTCTCTTTCCTGTTCGAATAACTTTTAATACCTCTGTTTCTCCCTGGGCACGAACTTTGGGCAGAGGGACTTTTCGTTTTCCCGCTTTCTCTTTTCATTTTTGTTTAATCATATTGGAAAGTACTTTAGCTCGGGACTGTCCCTCTCTGTCCAGCAGATATGCAGGTACTGTTCTTTGTGGAGTCTTTTCATCATTCTTTTGTTTGGTGTTCCGTTTTTCATGCATCTTGATAGTCTTTTTCATTTCTATTTTCTCAGCATGGCGCTGTCTATGGTAGAGCTTAGCCTTCAGACCAATCATCTTTTTTGCCTTCTTTGAACGTTCGTGAGCCTCTCGACCTTGCTTCTTTCTCTTTTTCTCATGGTAATCCAAACGGTATCCATAGCGCTTCCGGTGTAACTCAATATACTCGTTTTGTGGCATGGTGACGGCCGCCGGGCTGCCGGGAGCAGTCTCCCGGGTGCGAAGAAGCTCTCAATTCTTGGGTCTCAGAGACTTGCGAACCAACTCTTCGCAACTCGCAACAGGAAAGGGACACTTCTAAAACGACCGACTCTGGCAAAAGCTCGACGCCAAGACATACACATTTTTATGTACACACATACTATAGTGCTCACATACATTGGGGAAAAAAGGACTTAAAGGTTTTTCCACTTAGTTGTTAAGAACAGTGATTTGCTAGTCAGGAGCTATTTTGACTTTAAAAGTTTTAATGGGTATTTGTAATTAATTTTCAGTCATCAGAGATAGTTTCCTAGTTAGCCACCTTAAATAAATTTGTATTAATCTTCAGAGTAAAAATTACTTTCTTCAGTATCTGGTATGCATATGAAACTGCTTGCTTATTTTTTTCTAAGATGCTGTGATAACTGAATCTCCTGGTATTATGGAATAAATTGTGGGTTTTTTTTTAAATTGCTTAAGCCAGACATACAGGCAACATTTCCAAAATGGGCAAAAACTAAAACCATTTCCCCTAAGAAAAGGAACAAGACAAGGGTGCCCACTGTCACAATTCCTTTTTGATGTAGTACTGGAATTGCTAGCCATGGCAATCAGACAAGAAGAAATAAAAGGCATCCAAATTGGAAAAGAAGAAATAAAACTCATTATTTGCAGATGACGTAATATTGTAATAGACAAACCGAAAGGCCATAAAATGGCTTGAGCCAGTAATAATTGAGCACCAAATAGCTTTTGTTTTTTAAAATCTTTACCTGAGCATATGTTTTTTATTGATTTTAGAGAGAGAGGGAGAGAAACATTGATGTGAGGGAAAAACAACAATTGGTTGCCTCCTGGATTTACTCCAACGGGGCGGGGGGGAGGATGAAACCTGGGTTTGTGCCCTGACCAGGAATTGAACCCATGACGCTGCTCCAACCAACTGAGTCACACTGGCCAGAGCAACATTAGAAATTTCTTCAAATAAGAGATTAATTATTTGTGTGTATTTTGGGGTGGGGTTTTTTTTTTACACCACTTATAGAAGTTAATCCTTCAAAACCATCATTTGATTCTGCATTATTTTAATAACATACAACTGTTATAAAGGCATCCACACTACCCCTACCATAAAATTAATAACTTTGGAGAGAATTATCCATAAATCATAAGGAGTTAATGTGCTTTATAATATTCTTAATTTCTATGTACACACATAGTGCTCACATACATTTTACAATGATAAATATCAAAGAAATCAGGCGAGTAATGAGTGTCAGCAGCCTTACTCTTATTCTAGGTAGATGTGTGGGAAATAGCCTAATGAAAATAATATGTATAAACTCTTATCTGTAAATGGTCAATACATCATTTTCCTAAAGTCTAGATCCTTGATGGCGAACCTATGACACGTGTGTCAGCACTGACACGCATAGCCATTTTCGATGACACGCGGTCGCATACAGAGAAGTATGGGGCCGCATGCCGAGAAGGACATTTCATCCTCGCCTACTGCACGGCCAGGTGCAGTAGGCGAGGATGAAACATTTGCTGTGGTGAGTGCAGACACTCTGTGCCTGAGGTCTGTAGGCCAAAACAACAGAACTCCGGCACAGAGCGTCTAGTTCTGGGATTTCCGGTTAGGCCATTAGAGGATCTTTGACCTCACTTCCGGCCGGTGGAGCAGAGGGCAGTGGAATGCTGCAGGGGGATGCATCTCTGGGGGTCCTGTGCTCGCCATTATCAGCAACCATCATCCAATCTACTGTTCTGGGGTGTCGTGGATTTCTAATTGATCATCATTACTGAGATAAGTGAGGGGGAGGCTGGGAGAGGCGAGGGCCTGTGCTGTGGGTGCCGTTTCCTGCCATTAGAAATAGCGGCAGCCATCCTAATTTATATAAGGAACGCCATTTAAAAAAATTTTTTTTAATTCTTTAAAGCATTACAAATAGTAGTACATATGTTTTCCTTTTTCCCCCCATTGTCCTCCCCCTAGCCTCCCCTACCCTCCAGCAGATGTCCTCACCTGCTCCCCCCCCACCCAACCCCCCCCCCCCGCCCCAGTGTCTTGTATCCATTGGTTATACTTATATGCATGCATACAAGTCCTTCGGTTGATCACTTACAGCCCCCGCCCCCCACCCTCCTCAGCCTTCCCCCTGTAGTTTGACAGACTGTTCAATGCTTCTTTGCCTCTATATCAATCTTTTCCCCCCTGTTTCTTTTTTTAAAAAAGATCTTGCATCTGCATACTGGAAATAAATGTATAAAAACAAAAGATGTTTGAGTCTCAGTTTCAATGTCCAACTGTTCTGAATCCCAGTTTCAAGGTCAAATAGTTCCTTACGTGTACATGTCAGCAATGGTATCTGGATGGTGGAGATATGGTGGCAATGCAGGTTCCACCCTCTGGTTTGGTTCTGGGCAGCCTGCAGCGAGCACAGCTGCTGAATGCTAGCATGGCAAGGTGTCGTCAGTGACTTCCATCTCTGGACTGTCTTTGCGGTTGGAACAGACCTGTCAGTTCCTCTTTGTTGCAGGAATCCATATGGTCTTGGAGTTGTTTTCTGAAAATATACAAATATATTCTCTACCAAAAGTTAATAAAGGGATCTTTTCTGTAAATTAGACTTGGGATTCTTTTTATTTTTGCTCAAATGATTTTCCTTTGTCTTATTTTGACACCATGTGTGTTTTTCATGGGTGTCCTGCTGTTGGCATTACAAATGGAAGTTACTGTTCTGGAGTAAGAATTTTCTAGATGTAATTTACTTGCAGGATATTTTTCCTTACATGATATTACCCCACTGTTCCCCCCCCCCTTTTTTGGATTAATGGGGGCTTTTGGAAATTTTTTTTAATCACTCATCTTTATTGATAAAATATGCTTCTATGCTCTACATACCTTCGGAATAAATGTAAGGTTCTGCTTAACAAAAACGTATGGGGTGGAAAACTGTTTCTATATAACAAAGTAAATATCTTTAAACAGCAAGATCTTAGAATTATATCCAAGTAAGAAGACTAAGAATAAATTAATTCAACTTACTGGTTTACAAAAATAATTATCAAGTAATGTTTTATAATAGAGCTGCCTCAATAAACTGCCTCAGACAATCTGAACTGTGTAGCTTATTTAATTCTAACTTGGGATAAAACCTATATGAATGAATGTGCCATCAAATTAAGGAATACTTTCCCAAAAACGAATAGAAAAGTTAAAAAATAAAAACTGTCATTTATTTTTAAAACATTAAGGCCTCTGAATGAGAACAGAACTCAATTTAATGTTTGGGTCAATAGCCCTTTTCTATTCAACCAGCCCCATCAACCCCACTTACCCCAAACTTAATTAAGATAGAAAATCCTGAAAAGTAGTTTTAATTTTACCAACATATGAAATTATACATAAAAATTACCATGTAAATATTTAACAAACTTATACTCAAAAGTAAATCGTCTATTTTTGCTAATTTTAATATGTATTTAATATAAATGAGCATAATATATTTATATTTGACACTTCTTTGATCCTTTCATTCTGTAATCACCAAAAATAAAAAATTACATTTCAATTGATAATGCACATTTCTATTTTTGGTGGCTTTTAAAAAATTTACATACTAGGTATATATTTTATTAAAAAAATAAAAACAAATACTCCTAACCCCATCGATTTTTTTTTGTCCTTCTTTAATTGGAAAGTTGTAAGAAAAATCTCATAGGTTATGAGGACCACATAGATGCTTTAAGAACAGATCCTGAAATTATTTTTTTTATTTTAATTTACTTTGTCTGTCTCTCTTAACAGTTACTTTTATTTTTTTAAAATATATTTTATTGATTTTTACAGAGCGGAAGGGAGAGGGATAGAAAGTCAGAAACATCGATGAGAGAGAAAGATCGATCAGCTGCCTCCTGCACACTCCCTACTGGGGATATGCCTGCAACCAAGGTACATGTCCTTGACTGGAATCGAACCCGGGACCCTTCAGTCCTCAGGCCGACGCTCTATCCACTGAGCCAAACCGGTCTCGGCTCTTAACAGTTACTTTAAAAAAAGGACTCAATGAGGCAAAGGATGTCCCAACTTACTTTGAAATAACCATACCTAGCTTGCTTTATCAAACATTTCAACTTTTAGCTAAATGCGCTACATAGTATCCTTAAATATCAACCACATAGGAGAAAAATCTCATTAATGATTTAAAATCAAAACTTATTTCAGAGTAGTTTAACCTACTAAATATGTCTCTTATAAGATCTTTCTTTTTTTTTTAAATATATTTTATTGATTTTTTTACAGAGCAGAAGGGAGAGGGATAGAAAGTCAGAAACATCGATGAGAGAGAGACATCGATCAGCTGCCTCTTGCACGCCCCCTACTGGGGATGTGCCCGCAGCCAAGGTACATGCCCTTGCCGGAATCGAACCCGGGACCCTGCAGTCCGCAGTCCGACGCTCTATCCACTGAGCCAAACCGGTCTCGGCAAGATCTTCTTTCTTAGAAAGTATTATTTCTTCTCTTTCATTCCTGAAATGTTATCTCATATGCTTAGCAATTATGAACAATTGTTTGCTGAATATTATAGTAAGTTAGCTAAAATTAAATTACCTCTTTTGTTTATGGTATATATAAGACATTCCTACAGCCTTTCAAACTGATTTTTTTTTGGATAAGAATTTAAATTAATAGGAAGGTAGATAGCAATCATTAAAGCTGAAGTCTCATGGTACATAAGCTATTTGTTAACTTTGACACCAAACAGAAGATAAAACTTAGTATGATGATCTTCCATTCACCAAACTGTGGCAAATGTGTATTTTAAAACTGGTATAACTTCATGAATTCCCACACATTTACTGAGAATATTCCTGTTTTTCCAAGTATCATCAGAAAGCCAATAGCACTACTGGAAGCTCTTGATGTGTTCAACAGTCACTGTAAAAATCTTCAATTTGTTCAGCAATTAACAAACTCTTAAGTTTCTACTTTTCAACTGTATTTTGGAATAAAGTCTATAACCATGAAATACGCATTTTTTGTTGCTATCTCTTAAAAATGTCATTTACAGTGCACTTTACATATTAAAGGGGGAAAAAAAGTAGCGTAAGATTGATTTTCCTGTTCATTCATTAACATCAGTAGACTAGTCCCAGGGATCATTTGGAGCCTTGTGAGAAACTCCGACTCTTCAGTTCTTCCTCAGACTCAGGTCGCTATTGGTCACTAATGCTGACAAAGAAGTATTTTCTGATACATCCTCTTTTCTAAGGTTCAGAAACGACTCTCGGGTTATTTGAAGGATCTCTCTCAAGCCTTTTTTTCTTGTTCAAGCTGAAATGTTCTTTCCTGTTCCTTACAACCCTGTTGCTCATCAATTTCAATGGCTTTCTTCATTACTGCTGCCATTTCAGTTATCTAGTCAATATGTGCTTGTAATTAATTCCCTTGAGTGCTGCTCTTTTAACTACATTATTATACCGGGTCATCTTTTTTGCTAGCCATTAGCAATCTAAACATTTGTTCACGATACTTGCTCATTATAAGTTCCAAGGCAGATTGATGTTCTTCCAAGGATGTACGTAATTCTTTGTTTTCTTGTTGCAATTCTCTGATTTGTCTGTTTTCTTGCTGGATTCCCATAACTAACGTAGACTGTGGCGATGTCTTGCAACTTCATTAAGTTCTTGAATTTCTTCCTGATACTGCTTCATTGCTCCTACTCGCTTGTTGAGAGCCGTGGTCTGCTCAGTCAGAGATTCTGCTGCATCATCATGATCTCTCAGTCTCTCAACGAGAGCTTTGGCATCAGCAAGTGCCTTCTCAATTGTGCAACTCATTTCTAAAAGAATACTCTGGTCTCAGTCCCTCGCAGCCGTCAGGCGATCAGGACTCAAAGCCTCTGCCAGCAGGGGCTTACGCACCCAAGAGAAGAGAGTCCTTTCGCCGTTCAGCTTCTTCAGTGAGCAGTGGCAGGTAGTCGCCCGGCAACTGGGGGACTAGCAAGGCTGAGCCCCATCACTGGACCGGAACCGGGTCCGACTAGCGCTGCCAACAGCGCTCCAACCTCGCGAGATTTCTTCCCTTGCGTCACCGTGGGGGCAGACCCCCGGCTTTTGGAAATTTTATATTGCAGTCTTGGTAACTTTAGATTTTAATTTTTGCACAAAAATATGACTACTTTAGGTTCTGTGTCTCCCTTTCCCTTTCTCTCTGAAATCAATAATATATATATATCTCAAAGCCATTTAGTTTGATTTCTTAGAAGTTAAAAAATGCATTTCAGAAAATCATTTATAACAACTAGCAGCAGAAGAACAACATTAAGAAATAAAATTCTAGAAACATAAGAACTGAGATCCTCAGAATACCAAAAGAGAGAATCAAATTTCACAGAATTTAAAGACTGTAGTTAAAGGAAAACTTAACTAGAATCTTTGCAGCAGGTTAAATATTTAACCACTTTAAACAGAAATGATTTGGTAATCTTAACATAGTTCTACAAATGTACAGTAACATCTAGTTTTTCATATCAAAATCACATAACTTCATTAGCAAAGATTTCTGTTTTAGATTTAAGATGACTGCTCCATCAAAGTGTATACTAACAATTAGCAAACTATTGATTCATATGCCATAAAATTAATTTGAAAGTGTACAGTTCAGTGATTTTTAGTATATTTACGGAGTTGTACAACCGTCACTACAATCTAATTTAGAATATTATCATTACTTTATTTTTATTTTTTTAAATATATATTTTATTGATTTTTCACAGAGAGGAAGGGAGAGGGATAGAAAGTCCGAAACATCGATGGGAGAGAAACATCGATCAGCTGCCTCTTGCACACCTCCAACTGGGGATGTGCCCGCAGCCAAGGTACATGCCCTTGACCGGAATCGAACCCAGGACCTTTCAGTCCGCAGGCTGATGCTCTATCCACTGAGCCAAACCGGTTCGGCTATTATCATTACTTTAAAAAGAAACTCAATAACCATTTGTGGTTGCTCCCCATTTCCCCTCTTCCCCCGGCCTTAGGCAACCACTAATCTACTTTCTGTTTCTATTTATTTTTATAACATTTTAACTTGCAAATTATTGTTTTTATGCCTATTCCAGGTCATTGGATCAGAGGTTTAAAAGCTCTTAAACCAACCAAATGTTCATGTCCTATGACATCCTCCCTCAGAAAACATTCAAAGGATGGTTTCCTGATGTAATGATATTTCCATATTCTAAGGGTTTTTGATCTGCAACATGTTTCAAATTCTCTTCTGTTTGTGACACTTGTTAGGGGTACTAAATTCACTTAATTAGAAGGAATAAAACTGTTCTGTCCAGACTCATAACTGAGTTTGTTCTATTTGTGTTAACCATTCCAAGGCTTTCTGTAGAAAGAACAGCTTTAGGAATCTTTGGTGGCACACCATTATCTTCAATAATAATGTCATCTTCATCACTGTCTTCATCCTTTGGCTCATTGTTTGGTTCAATCTGCTATGTAGCCTAGAAGACTATTATCAGTAGGTTGGGTGGAGCTTCCAGAAATCTTACTATTCCTAACATTCTCCTGATTTATCTTACTGCTATGGTGAGGTTGCAGCTGTTTTATAATCATTATGTCTATTACTTGATCAAAACTCTTCCTGTGACTTCTATATCATTAACTTCTGAAACTTCATCATTAGTAGCCAATAGACATGTGTCATGAGCCAGACCACTTGGAACAAGCAAGGATATAAAGAGATCCCTGGGACCTTCTCTAAGCCATGTGGTATCTCCCTTAGGCTGAAACCATCACAGCTATAGGGTCCTAGGGAGCGTTCAGTGTGGTTTTTAAAGGTGAACTTACCCTACAATGTGTTTCTGGGTGAATATCCACATCTGTAATTAAAGATAAGTGTGAAGTCTTGGGGCATACCAGTGACTGGCTGGATGTTGCTTTCTTCTGTGGTTGACAGGACACAGTGCATTGGTTAAAACATTTTACTTCTTCATTAGAGTGTACCAAAGGTACTGTTGTCTGTTTCTACCTTCTTTTGTATTAAAATCGTAAGCAGTGGGTTGGCTGTATTTACCAGCATTATTTATAGGTAACTAGGGGCCCGGCGCACGAAATTCGTGCACTGGGGGTGGGTGGTCCCTCAACCCAACCTGCCCCCTCTCACATACTGGGAGCCCTCAGGGAATGTCCAACTGATGGCTCACCCCCAGCCTGCCCAAGGCCTAAAGCCACTGGCAAGGCTTTAGGCCTTGGGCACCCAGCCATCGCCCTGCTCATCAGCTCAGTTCTGGCTGCCTGCGACCACCCGGCCCTGGGGGCTGGGCACTCACCGTCACTTCTGCTCACAGCGCCCCGGGGGCTGGGCGCTCGCCACCACTGCCGTTTTATCTCCACCCCCAGGCCCAGCACTCACACCACTTGCCCCCACCCCGCTCCTGATTGGCTGGTAGCATAGCCAATCAGGAGCGAAGGTACGGTCAAATTTGCATGTTTCTCTTTTATTCTATAGCATAATTTCCCTGGAGGTCTGTATAGCCTAATAAAATGCCAACATTAGGTATCTTATGAACATGTTGTAGTAAACCATAAAACTCCTCAAAATGTCTAAATTTTGCTCCTTCTAGCAAAAATGGATGAAATTCAGTGCCATACCTGCTCTTGCCCCTGCAGCGATGGTCATGCTGAGTGTGGGGCTATCCCTCATGAGCACTAGATGGATGCAGCTCAGGAGCCTACAACTAACCAAATGCACCTGCACTGATGACTTGAGTTTCAATGCTGAGCTCCCCTGAGCTTCATAGGACTCATTGGTGGCAGGTGGAAGTACAACTCCCTTCTGCCCTCCCTCCCTCTGCTTTGGTGGCTACAGGGTTCTTGTGGAGGAGGATGAAGCAACTGGGCCATCCACCTCCTTACTCATCCACCTCCCACACAGCTAGCTGGGCTTCTGGCCCAGGCCAGAGGTACCATCCTGAGAAACATTAAGTGAAAATATTATTAAAGTCACTTTGGAGAAGAAGATCACTTTTAATCCTGCCACTTTAACACATTCTACCAATTTATTAAAAACTAGAGGCCTGCCAAGACCGGTTTGGCTCAGTGGATAGAGCATCGGACTGCGGACTGAAGGGTCCCGGGTTCGATTCCGGCAAGGGCATGTACCTTGGCTGCGGGCACATCCCCAGTAGGGGGTGTGCAAGAGGCAGCTGATCGATGTCTCTCTCTCATCGATGTTTCTGACTTTCTATCCCTCTCCCTTCTGCTCTGTAAAAAATCAATAAAATATATTAAAAAAAAAAACTAGAGGCCTGATGCATGAAATTTGTGCACTGGGGGAGGGGGTCTCTCAGCCTGGCCCGCACCCTCTCGCAATCCAGAAGCCCTCAGGGGATGTCCAACTGATGGCTTCATGGGGAGTGGGCCTAAGCCGGCAGTCGGACATCCTTAGCACTGCCACAGGCAGGAGAGTCTCCCACCACTACCACTGCACTTGCCAGCCGTGAGCCCCGCATCTGGCTGAGCAGCGCTCCCCCTGTGGGAGGGCACTGACCACCAGGGGGCAGCTCCTGTGTTGAGCAACCGGTCTTTCTGCCGTTCAGTCGATTTGCATATTAGCCTTTTATATAGGATATTCTTTTTGTACTTAATCCTATCCATGAATACTTTTTCATGTTATTTAAAATTTTTCACAAGCAACATTTTTTAATGACTGCATATCTTCTTTATCTAATCATGCCTGTACAGTTATTTAATTTGCTTCCACCTTTCACTATTATAAATAAAGCCATGACAAACATCTTCATGTATAATATCTTTCTCATATTTCAGGTCATTTCTTAAAGTAAATTCCTAGATATAGATTCTGATAAGCATTATAAGCATTGCCAAATTCCTTTCCCAAAAGGTTATACTTGCTTACATTTTTTCAGCATGAGTGAGCATGCCCATTTTCACCACACCCTTGACAACTTGACGGCATAATTGTTTTTAATTTTATAATTTAATTGCCTTCTAGGTCTTATCTATGAATATGTATTTTCATACCGTATCAGTCTGATGTACCTCCTATTTTATATCCCTCTTCCATTGAAATCGCTTTTATTTTGTATATTTAATAATAAAAACCCAGGGAATAGAAACTTTTTTATTATATGCGGATACCAAGTAGGTGGGTCTTTTGTGTGCATTTTTCTCTCTCCTCCAACAATCCATATTCCCACATTATCACTAAATTAGCAGTCAGCCTCTTCTCCTCAGCACCTGCCAATGGTTATCTTTACCTAGTTGACTAGGCTGTATATACATATACTGTGTGTGTATATATATTTTAAACACATCCCACATCTTGAAGTCTTCCATATCCCCCATATAAACATGCACCTCTACTTGGTGATTCTTTTTTGCCAGTGTTTGCTTCCATAGTGCCATTTTCCCAAGCACTATTCCCCTAAAGATTTTTTTCTGTGCCTTCTTACCTTTCTGCTTACCCAGTACAAAGACCGAATATGCTTTTACAAAGAAGCCTTAAATTATCTCAACATACTTTTTTTTAACTAGCAGTGAATCTTTTTTAAAATATGTTTTCATTGATTTTGTTTTTAGAGAGAGAAGAAAGGAAAGGGAGAGAAACATCAATGCATCAACATCAATCAACATGCCTCCTGCTGGGGAATTTAGCCTGAAACCCAGGCATGTGCCCTGACCAGAAATTAAACCAGCAGACCTCTTGGTGCATGGCTCAACACTCAACCACTGAGCCACGCTGGCCGGGCTTAGCATACTTTATTGCATTCAGACCCCTTTATACTCAAAAAACATTTTATCACCCTTCTCCAATACCCATACCCATACCTATTTGATTCTGTATTTACAGTTCCTGTGCTTCATGTATACTTATTTTCTAAATATTCTCTTCCACACCTTCATTTTACTTAAATGCTTTAAAAAAATTCTCTCTTTCTTTTGGAATCTTCCTCCAAAGCCAAGGTTTCTGTCTTTTGTCAGTCATCGTTCTCCCTTTCACTTTTAACCTCTCTGGTAATTTCATTTTCTCACCCTTCTCCAGAAACTCTCATTCTGATACTGTATATGTAGTGTTGAGTGCTTCTGAATAAATACCTGCTTTTTAAAAAATATTTTTATTGATTTCAGAGAGGAAGGGAGAGGGAGAGTTAGATAGAAATATCAATGAAGAGAGAGAATCATTAATTGGCTGCCTCCTGCATGCCCCCCACTGGGGATCGAGCCTGCAACCCATATGTGCCCTTGACCAGAATCAAACCCAGGACCCTTGGTTCCGCAGGCCAATGTTCTATCCACTGAGCCAAAAAATATCTGCTTTTTAAAACAGTGAAATCTAAACTATTAGCATAGAAATAACCCCCTGAGGCGATGAGGTCTCCACTTGAAAGCTTCAAATCGAGATTCTCCTGCTAATAATAATGAATGATGGAGTTCTATATAATATCTGAAATAAGGTGGCTGCTTAAACCACACAAAATGTACACTATTGTGAAATGACAATGAATCATTGATTTTACACTTCTATTTTGATTGACCTGAGAAATAATTTTTATATGGATTATATTGAGCATTAATTCTTCAGGGTAATTAGGACTTAGAAATGTTTAATACTCTCTCATAGTCAATGTTGAAGTACCTTCCAATGATGTAAGGAACTCATATTCCACAAGGCATTCCAACCCATTTTGTACCGCTATTGATTATTGTAACTACTCATCCTTGTATTGGGTTAAAATCTATAGTAGTTATGTTTCTTTTTAAAAATACTTTTATTGATTTCAGAGGGGAAAGTAGAGGGAGAGAAAGATAGGAACATCAGTGATGAGACAAAATCATTGATTGGCTGCCTTCTGCACGCACCCTACTGGGGATCAAGCCCACAAAACGGGCTTTGTGCCCTTGATCAGAATTAAACCTGGGACTATTCAGTTCACAGTCCGATACTCTGTCCACAGAGCCAAACCGGCTAGGGCTAGTTATGTTTCTTGATTTTAATTCTGCCCTCACGCTTCACAGAATTTGTATCCTTTTTCAATGTGACAGCATCTTAGATATCTAAAGGCTGTTATTCTATCTTCCATATTCCTCTCCTCACAATTTTTTTCCTTTTGAGATAAATACTCTTCAGTTCTTCTATTTCTCATAGGACACCATTTCATCATCCTGATTGCTCTTTAGGGACATTACACTTTGTTCAGAATTTAAAATAATATTCAAAATATAGCTGAATTGGCTCTGGATGTTGCACATCTGGACATTAATGCAGCCTGAAGTTGCTTTAAGTTTTTTTTATCAGCCATTTAATGTTGGCTCATAATGAATTTGTAATTAACTAAAACCCAAGATTTTATTCTGCTTTGCCTTAACATGACTTCTTTCCAAATCAAGTTCCCATCTTCCTTTAGTTGTACAGCATATTTTTTAAGTCAGATTGTAAAACTTTACACATATCCTTGTTAATTTATCTCATTAGCCTATTAGCCAGCCTTGGTTTCTTTGGATCTTGATTTTTGACATCCAGTTTATGCTGATTGAACAAAGGACCTTGAAGCTAGTATCAGAATATTTTCAGATATCTGAGAAACAATCAAAAGTCATGGAAATTCTTCCAAAAATTGTATGCAGCTATAACTCAGCTTTTGAGGTGTATATATATGGATTAATACCATTGTAAACTGACATGGTCAAGAAGGACTGATGTCCATCCATTGTCAGCCCACGAGACAGAAACCTTGTTGAACATTAAGAGGGATGATGTTCCAAGTCATACTGTGCCGACATAATGTCAAAAGAGCTGGTTATTCTTCCTAAGAAATCAATCAATGCACTTGTAGAGACAGAGTCATTGTGACTGTTCTTTTATTTTTCATTTGACAAGCATATACAGAGTACAGTGTTAGGAACTGTGTGAAATTCTGGGGAATCAGGTTTGCCTGAGGCAACTCAGATTTCAGCCTTTGCTCCAGGGTAATTATTAGTAGCATTAGTTTTCACTTTCAAAAAGTGTCTAGGTTTTGAGGCTACGTAACTGACCATCCTCATAATCCAACTAGTTCCTCAGGCTTTTTTAACCTGGGTTAGAGATTACACAGTTATGATTTGGCAGATGTAATGAGGCTGCAGTGGTATCTATTATATTTGAACTTCCTTGACCGTAGGAACTGCACACACTATACTTAGTGTTCCTCCTGAGCCACCCTCTAGAGGGCACTAGTGTATACATCTAAAATTATCCAATTTCACTGAAAAATGCCCTCTTGTTTATGCATGAAAATAAGAAACTTTTGATGTTCTTAAAGAACTCATTGGAATCATTATTGTGAATACTTTCTCTTTTGTTAAGCAAAAATATTAAAATTAATTCATTAGCATTCTGAACATTCTTTTTTAAAAAATTGTAGAAACTGAATTTGATGCCTCGAATATATAATCCATTATAACAATTATGCATAGACTTTAAGAATCTGCATATTTTATGCTTTCATGTTTTCCCTAATTAATGCTTTCACATGCATGGTTAATTTTAATATATTCTGCATCACAGTTTCTATATTTGTGTGAAAATAAGCACTGAAAAATGAATAGTTCTGTTCTACTTAAGTATTTCTTCTAAAAGAGAAAACAAAAATGCTAGATTTTACTTTATGACTTGAAACATATAGTAATATAGAACTCTAATTTTAGAATTAGAATGGTTTTTAGAGATTGTGTAATTTTATAAGTGGGTAATTTGTTAGTTCCTAATAATCAAAAGTGATTTCCTAATGTAATGTTCTCTTTTTAGAAAAGGTGGACAAGTCCTATTTTCAAGAGAAGATGACTTTTAACTGTTTTGGAGGATCTAAAACTTGTGTACCTGCAACCATCGATAAGGATGAAGAATTTGTAGAAGAGTTTAATAGATTAAAAACTTTTGCTAATTTTCCAAGTAGTAGTCCTGTTTCAGTATCAACGCTAGCACGAGCTGGTTTTCTATATACTGGTGAAGGAGACACCGTGCAGTGTTTTAGTTGTCACGCAGCAGTAGATAGATGGCAGTATGGAGACTCAGCAGTTGGAAGACACAGGAAAGTATCCCCAAATTGCAGATTTATCAATGGCTTTTATTTTGAAAATAATGCCTCACAACCTACCAATTCTGGTATCCAGAATGGTCAGTACAAAGCTGAAAACTACCTGGGAGACAGAAATCATTTTGCTTTAGACAGGACATCTGAGACTCATGCAGACTATCTTTTGAGAACTGGACAGGTTGTAGATATGTCCGACACCGTATACCCGAGGAACCCTGCCATGTGTAGTGAAGAAGCTCGATTAAAGTCATTTCAGAACTGGCCAGACTATGCCCACTTAACCCCAAGAGAGTTAGCTAGTGCTGGGCTCTACTATACAGGTGTTGATGATCAAGTGCAGTGCTTTTGTTGCGGTGGAAAACTGAAAAATTGGGAACCTTGTGATCGTGCATGGTCAGAACACAGGCGACACTTTCCCAATTGCTTCTTTGTTTTGGGACGGAATGTTAATATTCGAAATGAATCTGATGTCCTGGGTTCTGATAGGAATTTCCCAAATTCAACAAATTCTCCAAGAAACCCAGCCATGGCAGATTATGAAGCACGGATCATTACATTTGGGACGTGGATGTACTCTGTTAACAAGGAGCAGCTTGCAAGAGCTGGATTTTATGCTTTAGGTAAACTTTACAATAAAACCAGGCTAATAAATAACTTTCCAACTATCCCAGAGCTCCTAAAAAGTAAATAGATTCCTTTAGCCCCTTGAACTGGTAAATATTTAGATGTGGTCTGGCATGATTATAACACTATTCTATTAACCCTTATGTTAAATGTGTAATGTAACCACCGAATTTATGTAAAAGAGTCATGTTTATCTTTGTGTAATTGTTTTTTGGAGAAGGATGACATGCAAAAGATTATAGGTATCCTTGATAAAACAATGGATCTGATAGCAATACTAACTATAATTTATTGAATGCTTACTCTGTGTGCTCAGTGTATATATTATAAGCATTTTTCCTGCACCTCTCAAGAAGAGTTAATATTAGAGAGTTTAGTTTGGCTGATAGTAAAATTGATATTAAAATTGGTATCTGCCTTTTGTACAGAGATTATATTTGAAAGCTGCCCTGTATGATACTTTATTGCTTCAAATGAGTGCATTTCAAATGGACTACCTTAGACATGTCAGGAAGAGCCATTAGTGTGATGACTTCAAGGGATTTTCAGAAAAAATTTACACCATTATATATCTTATCCATTTACTTTAGGATTGAATAATGGCAAAATACCAAGTATTTCAATATTTTATATAGTCTCACATAGAGACTATAGCAATCTTGAAGGTTATTGTCATGTAGCTATAACCTTAGAGAAACTTAACTTCTAACTTCATTATGCATTAAACTATTATTAAAGTTTCACAGTTTGAAAAGGTATAGTATTGATTGCCTCATGTCATATTTAAAAAAGAATGTAATAGCCCTGGCTGGTGTTGCTCAATGATTAGAGCATCAGCCTACACACTGGTGGGTCAGGATTTGATTCCTTGTCAAAGGGCATGTACCTAGGTTGCAGGTCTGATCCCTGGCCCCATGTGGGAGGCAACCAATTAATGTGTATCTTTCACATCAATGTTTCTGTGTACTCTCTCTTTCCTTTCCTCCCTCCCTCCCTCCCTCCCTCCCTCCCTTCCTCTCCCTCTCTTCCACTCTGAAAATCAATGGAAAAAACATCTTCACTCCTTGAGTGAGGATTTTAAAAAAGTAACAATTTTAATTTTCCATATAAAAATTGAACTATTTTACTTTTGTATTCTGTAAAATACCTCAAGTTGAATTAGTGAATTTAATATGTATTTCCTCTCAAATGGTCACATCTATTACTTAGATATGAATTTGAATGTCTTCTTTTAAGCTGTGAGGTTTTTATGTAAATTTAGAAATGCTTAATTTCATGGTGTTAAAATGTTTTTTTATTTGTTCATTTTAGAGAGAGAGAGAGAAATATCAATGTGTTGTTCCACTTATTTATATATTCATTGGTTGATACCTGTATGTGCCCTGACCAGGGATCAAACCCGCAACCTTTGTGTATCGGGATGATGCTCTAACCAACTGAGCTACCCTGGCCAGGGGCTAAAAGGAGTATTTTTGTGTAAGCTTCTGATTGTACAAAATACATGTATTTTTACTTGTGTGTTTTCTTAGGTGACGGTGATAAAGTAAAGTGCTTTCAATGTGGAGGAGGGCTAACTAATTGGAAGCCCAATGAAGACCCTTGGGAAGAACATGCTAAGTGGTATCCAGGGTAAGGTATTTCAATATTTAGTCAGTAAAAGCCAAATTGGACAGTATGCAGTGAGAAGACTTGAATAACTTTTCACTTCAACTATTTTTGCCTTCCCATGGCTTGAAATTTACACCTGGTTTCTAAAAAATGGGGTCACCTACTTTATAGGAGAAAAACATCTAAGCCTTCTCTGGTGAT
Organism: Antrozous pallidus; assembly: GCA_027563665.1. Taxonomy (NCBI): domain Eukaryota; kingdom Metazoa; phylum Chordata; class Mammalia; order Chiroptera; family Vespertilionidae; genus Antrozous; species Antrozous pallidus. The sequence continues at coordinate 45,159,150 of CM050509.1, read as the reverse complement.
GAAAACATGATTGCTTGTATATTACATTTATGATATTCAGATGATTCCATTTATAAACACATAAAGTATGCATCGGAGGAATGTATACTTTAGCTGTTGGAAGTAAGCTCTTTTACAATGGGCACAAGGGAACCCATTGCCTAGGAGATTCCTAAAGAACCCATCACACCCTTTAGCAAACATTTTTTCTCACTGATTCTAAGACACAAAATTGTGTACATTTTCCAATCATTGAAATCAGAATATATCTGATGGTGGGCCATAACCTTATTAGTAACAGTGGTACATAAAGCAGTCATGCTTTGTACAGTCAATGACATCTTAGAGTGATGATGACATACTCTAAATGTCTCTTTGCCATTTTGCCTCTTTATTTTTTAATTAATTTGTTTTTCACCATTTTGCCTCTAAAATAAAGTAACATATACAGAAGTGGTATGCATTTTTGATCTACAAATAGTACAACTTGAGAGTAATTATTTGAAAAGAAATCTTAACCTTAAACAGCTTTAACAGGAAATGTTGAAAGCCTAAAGAATTCCTTTTGAATGCACAATTGGTTAATCTTCTAAATAACATTTGTTAAGATTAACTATTTAGAATTTAGAAAAAATGTTAAAGTGATAATTTAATAATTTGCTTAAAAGTTGTAAGTTTGCAAGTTGATTTTTTAAAAATATTTTAATTGATTTCAAAGAGGCAGGGGGAGGGAGAGAAAGAGATAGAAATGTCAGCGATGAGAGAGAATCATTGTTCAGCTGCCTCCTACATGCCCCACACTGGGGATTGAGCCTACAACCCTGGCATATGTCCTGACTTCGAATCAAACTGTGACTTCCTGGTTCATTGGTTGATGCTCAACCATTGAGCCATGCCTACAGGGCAAGTAACATTTTGTTTTGTGGCTCCTAGAAATACTGAAAAGCAAGTTAATGGAATTATGATAGTGGATATTATATCATACATTTTTCTAATTTTTCAGCTACTAAAGTTTAACCTTCTTGTTTAGGTGTAAATATCTGTTAGAAGAGAAGGGAGAAGAATATATAAACAATATTCATTTAACTCATTCACTTGAGGAGTCTGTGGTAAGTCAAATACTGTAGAATATATATTTTCAGGTATTATATAATTTGTTTTGCAATGATTTCTTGGTCTAAATTCACAGTGTAGTATTTTAAATTAATAATGTATGGTGCACTTTAAAGGGGAGATCTTGAAAAGTATTAATTCTTTTAAAATATTTTTGTTGATTTCAGAGTGGAAAGGAGAGAGAGAGAGAGATAGAAGCATCACTGATCAGAGAGAATCATTGATCGGCTGCCTCCTCCACACCTGAGGATTGAGCCTGAAACCCAGGCATGTGTCCTGACCGGGAATCGAACTGTGACCTCTTGGTTCATAGGTTGACATTTAACTACTGAGTCACACTGGCCAGGCTGTTCGTTATTCTTAATCTGAAGCAAATTTGTGAAAAGGAGATTAGGATAAACTGATTTAATATCACTATAGGCAAAAATAGTCTTGAGGAACTAAAATACTTGCATCTCTTTTGAAATTTGTTTTGTACAGTGTGTTTTGTACTCATAGTTTAAACTTTCCACAGATAATAATTAAAATCTCAAAAAGATATCTAAAATGATATTGTCACCTAGGGTGGCCAAGGCATCAATCAGTACCATGTGAAAAGAGGCCTGAAGTAAAATGGAAGACCAGAATTGCCATTATTATTCTGCCATGAGCTATATTGCCTCAATCAAGTTGTTTAATCTTCCTGAGTGCCAGCTCTTGTCTGTAAAGTGAATGGCTTGGTTTAGATGATCTTTTAACTTCCTTCCAACTTCAGGCTATGCCTCTTATGAAAATTCATATGTTGAATTGGGAATAAAGCCAGTTGTTAAGTTCATGATTAATGTAACTTTTCAAATTGAGGTTATTGCCTTCTACCAAGAAGAATTTTAACTTATAATTCATATTTCTATTTTAGGGAAGAACTTGTGAAAAAGTACCATCACTAACTAAAAGAATTGGTAAATATGCTTATTATAATATATTTTTGATTTCATTGCCAACTTTATAGGGTAGTTATTTGTGATCTTATTATTTAAATAATAGTGGCCCAGTGCATGAAATCCATGAACACGAGGGGGATTCCTCAGCCAGGTCTGCACCCTCTCCAATTTGGAACCCCTCAAGGGATGTCTGACTACCAGTTTAGGCCTGATTCCACAGGGGTTGGACATCCCTCTCACAATCCTGGACCACTGGCTCCTAACTTACCAACTGCCTGCCTTCCTGATCACACCTAACCACTCTACCTGCTGACCTGCTGGCCCCAACTGCCCCCCTGCCGGCCTGCTCACCCCAAACTGCCTCCCCTTCCCGGCCTGCTCACCCCCAACTGGTCCCCCTGCTGGCCTGCTCGCCCCAACTGCCCCCATTCCCACCACCAGGCTGATCACCCCCAACTGCCCTCCCCTCCTTGCCTGATCACCCCAACCACCTCTGCCTCGGCCCCACCACCATGGCTTTGTCCGGAAGGTCTCCAGTCTAATTAGCATATTACCCTTTTATTAGTATAGATGGGATATGACATACCGCTATAAGTATAACATATCTACCAATATTACTCTATGAAAATACGAACTTCATGTGATAAGAAGGCATCTAATACATTACATTATATATGTTGTAAGTAGTAGGAAATACTATATTCATAGCAATAGTGTACACTCTGTGACTTCCTTCCTGATTTGGGAATGGTTCCCCAGTTATTTGTTTCCTGGCCTCTGATGTATTTGGAAAGAAAATAACTCGGTTTGGAGAAATTAAATTATAATCATGACTCTTATTCAGCTGTCTCCTATACTTCCAGCCAGACAACAGGAAAAACATCCCAGGGCCAGCACCTCCTATGGCTGAGCTCCAGAGTGAGGGCCCGCGGCCCAGAGCTGGGCGGATGATGGTGACTGGAGGCACCTCCGGTCTGTCCTGCTGTCAGCCCAACAACCGGGGCCCTCTGCTTCCAGCCCCTCCTGAGCCCCATTGCCTCCTAACAGAGTCCTAGGGTGTAGGCATCCCATTTTCATTACAATGTTCAACCCGCGCCTATTACACTGGTGTTTGCAGGCAGTCTGGGGGCAGACAGTGATCCCGGAGGCACTCGCTGCCCCCGCCAGAGCTCAGCCATGATGGTCCAGAGTGAGACAGCTCTGCCAGGCCCCATGGCTGCGACTTGAACCCACTTCCTTAACCAGGGAACTGGTGCTGGCCAGGTGGCAGCGATGCTTCCTCCCCAGCCTGCACTGGAATGGGTCGCTATGGTTTCAGAACCAAATTCCGCATGTCTATCCATCTCCCTCGATCCCACTAAGGCTTGCTTCTCACACTTGCTGAAAACCTTCTCAGTCCACTTGCCATAGTAATCTCCGGCAGGGCTGAGGGGACTGGATACCACCATCTTTGTGGTGGTGCAACTGTCAATTTGCTTTTTCCATTTTTATTAGATAGGTTTATAAGAGTTCTTTTTTTGAAATAAATCTTTATTGTTCAGATTATTACAATTATTCCTCTTTTTTTCCCTCATAGTTCCCCTCCACCCAGTTCCCACCTCACCCTCTGCCCTTACCCACCCCCAGTGTCCTCATTCATAGGTGTATGATTTTTGTGCAGTCTCTTCCTGCACCCCGCACACCCCTTTCCCCCCCGAGAATTGTTAGTCCACTCCTTTTCTATTCCCCTGATTCTATTATATTCACCACTTTATTCTCTTAATCAGATTTTTAAAAATATTTTTATTGAGTTTTTACAGAGCAGAAGGGAGAGAGATAGAAAGTCAGAAACATTGATGAGAGAGAAACATTGATCAGCTGCCTCTTGCATGCCCCCCACTGGGGATGTGCCCGCAGCCAAGGTACATGCCCTTGACCGGGGGAACCGAACCCGGGACCCTTCAGTCCGCAGTCTGATGCTCTCTCCACTGAGCCAAACCGGTCTTGGCTTAATCATATTTTTTATTCACTTGAATTTTAGATTCATTTCTTGATGGATATGTATTTGTTGTTCATAGTTTTTATCTTTACCTTTTACTTCTCCCTCTTCTTTTTTAAAAATATTTTATTTTATTTTTTTGCAGTATAACTTAGATTTAATAGTAGTACATATTTTTTCCCTTCCCCCCCATTGACCTCCCCCCAGCCTCCACTAACCTCCAGCACAAGTCGCCACCTGCCCCCCACCCCACCCCAGTGTCTTGCATCCATTGGTTATGCTCATATGCATGCATACAAGTCCTTTGGTTGATCTCCCACAGCACCCTCCCCCTGCCCTCCGCAGCCTTCACCCTGTAGCTTGACAGCCTGTTCAATGCCTCTCTGCCTCTATATCAATCGCTCTCCCTGTTTCTTTTCTTCAAAAATATCTTGCATCTGCATACTAGAAATAAATGCATAACAACAAAAAATGTTTGAGTCTCAGTTTCAGTGTCCAGCTGTTCTGAGTCCCAGTTTCAATGTCAAATAGTTCTTTATGTGTACATATCACCAATGGTATCCAGCTGGTGGACACATGGTGGCAATGCAAGTTCCATCGTCTCTGGTTTGGTCATGAGCCACATGCAGCAATGCACAGGTGCTGACTGCAAACATAGCGGGGTGTCGTCAGTGTCTCCCATCTCTAGACTGTCCTTGTGGCTAGAACACACCTGTCAATTCCTCACTGTCGCAGAAATCCACATGATCTTGGAGTTGTTCTCTGAAAACACAAACACATTCTCAACCAAAAGTTAACAAAGGGATCCTCTCTGCAAATTAGACCTGGGATTCTTTTTATTTTTGCACAAATGATTTTCCATTGGCTTATTTTGACACCATATGTGTTTTTCATGGGTGTCCTGCTGTTGGCATTACAAATGGAAGTTACTTTTCTAGAGTAAGAATTTTCTAAATGTATTTTACTTATAGGATATTTTTCCTTACATGATATTACCGCACTATCCCCCCGCCCCCCTCCATTTATTATTAATGGGGGCTTTTGGAAATTTTAGATTGCAGTCTTGGTAACTTTAAATTTTAATTTTTGCACACAAATATGACTGCTTTAGGTTCTGTGGATGTTACGCAATTTTACAGTGAGATGAACTACTAATAGAAATTTTAGTTAATGTTTTAGGAACAGCTTTTCATGCAGTACACTAAAATTTTCTTGAGTATTCACTTATTTCACTTGGCCAATTTAATTTAATCTGAAAATTTTATTACTATTTTACTGTCAATTTTAATACTCAAGCAAAAAATCTTAGTTTACCCTGTAAATATTAGTGCAAAGAATTGTTTGCATTCTTGAGTAGGCAGGCCCTGAGCATTCCTGGTACTAGACTGCATTTAGATATAGAGCAGCTGTTGCTGGCTGAGTCTCTGTCTGCAACCTGGGTCCCAGTCTGAGCTGTGCATGGGAAGTGAAGCAGCCATGGGGGCAGGAGACCTCCCTCAGAAGGGGTGAGACTTCAGGCCCCTGCAAGGTTAGTGGGTGAGGGTCTGTGCCCCACCTCTATTGACCTTTTAGTTCTCTCCTGTTGGCCTCTCTGTGACTGTGCCTGTCTTAGGTTGCTCCTTCCCTGAGGAATCTTACCCGTCTCTGGGTAACCAGCCATCCTCCGGGGCCAAACAGGGTGATGTGAGGTTCAGTTCTGTCTCCTTTGTAGTCTATGCCCCCGTGGCCTCCACGCCCAGCACCTGCCTTGGAGTCCCCTCGCCTGCTGGTGGGGTCCCTGTACTGATCACGTATCTCGGAGGACCCAGGTTTCTTCTCCAGAGAGGGCCCAGCTCACGCCATTGGTCCAGAGACAGATCCATGGAGCCAGCTGTCCAAAGGCTTCAGCCACAGCTTTAACTGAAAACTCAGGCATCAGCTGTGTGTATTTGGATTGTAAGAAGAGGGTCCCTCTTGGCAAAAAGGGCAAGAGGGGCCAATATAGAATGCTTGAGTGCCTTCCCAGTGCCTTAGTTCCTTCTTAAAGGGATTAATTTTTTTTCCTATCCTGTTTTAAATTGCTGCCAAACATTCAAAGAATTAGTTTGTAAGTTTCTTTGGGATAATTGTACAATATGCTGTTGTCAAATATAAAAAATTATAATGACATTGTAGAATAATATCATGTAAGGGTATTATGGTGTCACAGGAGGTTAAGGAGGGCCTAGCCTAAGGACTGGTGTTCATAGGAGATGACAAGTTCTAGGCCATGTCAATTCAATCTCAAATTAGCGGTCAATTTTTTTTATAACTTTATTTAAACTTTGTCATGGATGTAAAAACACAAATTACTTAGTTCAAGAGTTCAAATATATTGACTTTCCCCCTTACTCCCACCACCTGCCACTTACCCTGAGGTTTGACGTTCTGATGGACTTTTTTCAGTCTCTGGATCCATTCTTGTTCATCAGTCTATGTCGTTCATTATATTCCACAAATGAGTGAGATCATGTGATATTTATCTTTCTATGCCTGGCTAATTTCACTTACCATAATGCTCTCCAGCTCCATCCATGTCATTGCAAATGGTAGGAGCTCCTTCTTTTTTACCCCAGCATAGTATTACATTTTGTAGATGTACCATAGTTTTTTAATCCACTCATCTACTGATGGACACTTAGGCTGTTTTCAAATGGTAAATTATGCTGCTATGAACATAGGAGTGCATATATCCTTTCTAATTCACGTGTCTAGTTTCTTGGGATATATTCTTAGAAGTGGGATCACTGGGTCAAATGGAAGCTCCATTTTTAGTTTTTTGAGGAAACTCCATACTGTTATCCACAGTGGCTGCACCAGTCTACAATCCCACCAGCAGTGCACGAGAGTTCCTTTTTCTCTGCATCCTCGCCAGCACTTGTTGTTTGTTGATTTGTTGATATAAGCCATTCTGACAGGTGTGAGATGGTACCGCATAGTCGTTTTGATTTGCATCTCTCGGATAGTTAGTGACTTTGAGCAGGTTTTCATATGACTCTGGGCCTTTCTTTTGTCTTCTTTTGAAAAGATTCTATTTAGGTCCGTTGCCCATTTTTTTAATTGGATCATTTTCCTCCTTTTATTAAGTTGTGTGAGTTGCCTGTAAATGCTTGAGATTAAACCTTTATCACTGATAACATTTGCAAATATGTTCTCCTATACAGTGGGTTTTCTGGTTGTTTTGTTGATGGTTTCTTTAGCTGTGCGAAAGCTTTTTATTTTGATGTAGTCCCATTTGTTTATTTTCTCTTTAGCTTCCATTGCCCTAGGAGCGGTATCACTGAAGAAGTTCTTTCGGCATATGTCTGAGATTTTTCTTCCTGTGAATTCCTCTAATATTTTTATGGTTTCCTGTCTTATGTTTAAGTCCTGTATCCATTTTGAGTTTATTTTTGTATATGGTGTAAGTTGGCGGTCTAGTTTCATTTTTTGCATATATCTGTCCAATTTTCCCAGCGCCATTTATTGAAGACACTATCTTGACTCCATTTTATATTCATGCCTTCCTTGTCAAATATTAATTGAGCATAGTGGTTTGGGTTGATATCTGGGTTCTCTATTCTATTCCATTTGTCTATATGTCTGTTCTTGTGCCAGTACCAGGCTGTTTTGAGAACAGTAGCTTTGTAATACAGCTTGAAATCTGGTGTTGAAATCCCACCAACTTTATGCTTCTTTCTACGGATTGCTGTGACTATTCGGGGTCTTTTTTTGTTCCAGATGAATTTTTGGAGAGTTCTTTCTTGGTCTGTGAAATATGCCATTGGTATTTTAATGGGGAGTGCATTAAATTTATAGATTCATTGCTCTGGGTAGTAGGTACATTTTAATGATGTTGATTCTCCCAATCCATTAACTTCGTATGTTCTTCCACCTGTTTACATCTTCCTCTATCTATTTTTTTAGTGTCCTGTAGTTTTCCGCGAATAGGTCTTTTACTTACTTAGTTAAGTTTATTCCTAGGCATCTTAATTTTTTTGGTGTGATGGTAAATGGGATTGCTTTTTTAGTCTCTCTGTCAGTTCACTATTAATGTATAGGAAATGTCGTAGATTTCTTGTCGTTAATTTTGTGGCCTGCTACGTTGTTGAACTCATTTATTAAGTATTAGTTTTTTTATGGAGTCCTTCGGGTTTTTTATGTAGAATATGATGTCATCTGCAAAAGGATAGCTTTACTTCTTTTCCAATTTGGATGCTTTTATTTCTTCTTATCTAATTGCAATGGCTAATACTTCCAGTACTATGTCGAACAGGAGTGGTGAGAATGGGCATCCCTGTCTTGTTCCTTTTCTTAGGGGGAAATAGTTGTAGTTTTTGCCCATTGAGTATGATGTGGGTTTATCATATATGGCTTTTATTATGTTGAGGTATAATCCTTCTATTCCTACCTTGTTGATAGTTTTTATCAAGAAAGGGTGTTGGATTTTGTCAAATGCTTTTTCTGCATCAATTGATGTGACAATTGTGATTTTTTATCTCTCGATTTGTTTATGTAATGTATCACATTTATTGATTTGCAGTTATTGTACCATCCTTGCATTTCTGGGATAAATCCTACTTGGTCATGGTATATGATCTTTCTGATGTACTGCTGGATCCGATTTGCTAGAATTTCATTGAGGATTTTGGCATCTGTATTCATGAGGGATAGTGGCCTGTAATTCTTTCATTGTGTCCTCTTTATCTGGTTTTGCTATTAGGGTGATGGAGTTTGGAAGTGTTCCATCCTCTTGAATTTTCTGCAATGGTCTGAGGAGGATAGGTTTTAGTTCTTCCTTGAATGTTTGGTAAAACTTCCATGTGAAGCCGTCTGTCCCTGGGCTTTTGTTTGCTGGAAGCTTTTTGATGACTACTTCAATTTTTTTCATAGTTAATCGTCTATTGAACTGTTTAGATTCTTTCTGATTGAGTTTTGGGAGGTTATATTTTTCTAGGAATATATCCATTTCCTCCAGGTTGTCCAGTTTGTTGGAGTAGAGTTCATAGTATTTTTTAACAGTCCTTTGTATTTCTGTGGGGTCTGTTGTTTTTTCACCTCTTTCATTTCTGATTTTATTTATTAGGGTCCTCTCTCTTTACTTCTTGGTGAGCCTGGCTAGAGGTGCATCAATCTTGTTTATCCTTTCAAAGAACCAGCTCTTGGTTTTGTTGATCTTCTGTAATGTTTCTTTGGTCTCTATGTCATTTATCTCTGCTCTGATCTTTACTATTTCTTTCCTTCTTCTTACACTGGGCTTTTCTTTTTGCTCTCTTTCTAACTTTTTGAATTGTTGGGTTAGGTAATTTATTGCCGCTGTTTTTGTTTTTTGCACTAGGATTGTAGAGCTATGAACTTCCGTCTCAGAACTGCTTTCACTGTGTCCCATAGATTTTGGATTGTTGTGCTATCATTGTCATTTGTTTCCATGATGTTTTCTATGTCTTCCTTGATCTCTCTGGTAACCCAGTCATTGTTTAATAGCATGCTGTTTAGTCTCCATGTGTTTGATTTCTTTGGATTGTTTTTATTATAGTTGATTTCCAGCTTTATACCACTGCGATCTTAGAATATGCTTGATATGATTTCTATCTTCTTGAATTTGGAGAGACTTTGCCTATGACCCATCATATGCTCTATCTTTGAGAATGACCCATGGGCACTTGTAAAGAATGTGTATTCTGTGGCCTTTGGGTGAAATGATCTGAAGATGTCAATTAATTCCATCTGGTCTAGTGAGTCATTGAGGATTGATGTTTCTTTACTGATTTTTGGTTTAGAGGATTTGTCCAATGGTGATAGTGGGGTATTAAAGTCTCCTACTGTGATTGTATTGCTGTCTATCTCTTCCTTGATATCCTCCAGGAGTTTTTTTATGTATTTGGATGCTCCTGTATTGGGTGCGTATGTGTTTACCAGAGTTATTTCTTCTTGTTGGATTGCTCCCTTTAGTATTATGAAGTGGCCTTCTTTATCTCTTGTTATGTCCTTCACTTTGAGATCTCATTTGTCAGATATAAATATTGGTACCCTAGCTTTTTTCCATTTCCATTTGCCTGAAGAACCTTTTTCTGTCCTTTCACCCTCAATCTGTGTGCGTCTTTTTTTTTTTTTTTTTTGGAGGTTGGTTTCTTGTAGACAGCAGATACATGGGTCATGTTTTCTTACCCAGTTCATTACCCTATGTCTTTTGATTGGAGCATTTAATCCATTTACATTTAAAGTTATTATTGATAGGTATTTATTTGTTGCCATTTTTGTTCTTTACCCCTGTGTTCCTTCTTCGCTTCCTATTTCTTTTTACAGCAGACCCTCTAGCATTTCTTGCATTGCTGGTTTGGTGGTAATGAATTCCCTTAGCCCTTTTTTGTTTGTGAAGCTCCTGATTTGACCTTCAATTTTGATTGATAGCCTTGCTGGATACAGTATTCTAGGATTCAGACCCTTCCTTTGCATGACTTTGTATATTTCATTCCATTGCCTTCATGCCTGATACATTTCTGTTGAGAAATCACTTGTTAGTGTTTTGGGGGTTCCTTTGTAGGTGACTTTCTGTCTCTGTCTGGCGGCTTTTAAGATTCTTACTTTGTCATTGGTGTTTACCAATTTAATTATAATGTGCCTTGGGGTAGGTCTTTCTGGGTTCATTTTTCTTGGGACTCTGTGAGCTTCTTGGGTTTGTGTGGGATTTTTCTTTCCTATATCAGGGAAGTTTTCTGTCATTATTTCTTTAAACAGGTTTTCTATTCCTTGCTCAGTTTCCTGTCCTTCTTGGAGCCCTATTATACAGATGTTGTTTTGTTTCATGTTCTTCCAAATTTCCCTTAGGCTCTCCTCTTGTTTTTTAATTTTTTTTTTTTAGAAGCTGCTCTACTTGGGTATTTTTTCCTACCTTGTCTTCCTACTCACTGATACGGTCCTCTGCTTCTTCTGGTCTACTCTTGATACTTTCTATTGAGTTCTTTACTTCAGTGGTGTCACTTTTCATTTCTTCTTGGCTCTTCTTCATTTCCTCTTGGTTCTTACTCATATTGTCAAATTTGCCCTCCATTCTTTTCAGCCACCTTATGACCATTTCTCTGAATTCTTTCTCTGACAGGTTGCTAACTTCCATTTCGTTTACCTCCTTTTCTGTTGAGGCTTGTTTTTCTTTTATATGTGGGCTGTTTCTTTGTCTCCCCATGGTCTCTCTTCTTTGTGTGTCTGGTTATGTAGTTCTCACTCTCCTTCGTTGATTTAAAGGCACAAAATACAACACAACTAGGTGTAACACACAGGCACTTAATAGGAATGTAGTCACAGTATTGGTAACTCCAAATAAAGGTGATTGCCAGAGAAAGGCAAATTTGGAGATAGATGAGAAAGAAGAAAGAGAAAACACACACACTCACACACACACACACACACACACACACAAAAAGAAAGACAGGAATGCCAAAATGATATTGGGGAAAGGGGTAGAAGTAGAAAAAAAGAAGAAAAAAGAAAAGGGGAATAAACTATAAAAGTGGGGTGAAATCTCCTATAGGACAGCCACTAATCCGAACAAAAGCCAGCAGCAAGTACCTGGAAATTGATACAAACTACATACAACTATTAATATCAAGGGAGGTTAGGGAACACAGGAGCAAAAATCTATCAAAAAAACAATGCAAACGAGAACAACAAAACAAAAACCAACACCAACCCACCCCCCAACAAAATAAACCAAGAGAAAAGAATAAGCAAACCAATCTCACAAAACTGCATAAAAAATCGATATAATCAACAGTCAAGTAAACAACAACAGGATAGAGTGAAACACAATTTAGGATACTGAAGTCATAGAAGCAAGAGGTATGTATGGACTTGGAGTAGGTGGTTGGAAGTTAGATATATAAGTAGGGTGAAATTTTAACAGGGTAAAAAAAAAGAATAAGGTAAATCCAAAGCAGTGTAAGGAAAAGTGTAAGGGAAACAAGGCACTAAATAGGGAAAGGTTAGCAAGAGAGTGGTGCCATAAAGGTGAAGTTGAGGTAGAGTAAAAAGATACTAAAGGGTAGATGAGAATAGACTATAGAACACTAGTCCCAAAGTAGAATAATTAATTCCTTAATTTGTGTTAAACAAGAGTAAATTTGTGACTCAGCCCCTGGGTGGCAGTGTTTCTAGATTGACCTCTGGGTCTATTGGTCCTCTGTAGCCTGAACTAAAATCCCGCTATCCCTGTAGTGTTCAATACTGATTTGTGGGGATGGGCTGCCCCAGAGCTGCCTCTCTAATGGAGACTGCTGACTTTTATCTCCAGGCTCCAAAAATAGTTCTCCCCTCCGGTCTCCCAGGTTATCCCCCACCAGGGGATCCCACAATGCTGGTTTAGCACTCAGAAGCTCCGATTAGGAGAGGAAAAAACGCAAGTACAGGAGTTCAGGTTCTGCCCATATGTCTGCGCAAATCCCCTTTCCCCTTGGGTTTAGCAGCCAGGACCCTCCCAAAATTTTTGTGCTTCCCTCCTCTGTCAGGTCCAAATGGGTTGATTTCTAGGAATTCCCTCTGCCACCAGCTCCGAGGGCCCTCTTCCACATTTACCAGCTCCAACATCCACGGACTTTATTCCAGGCGCAGATCTTCCAGCTCTTTCAGCTCCCTCGGTCTCATGCCCAAAGTAACCCCAGGGGAAATCTGACCTTTCCGTGCCGGAGCGCAGAGCTCCTTTGAATCTGCGCGTCTGCACCAACTGGGCACCAGTGTTCTGGGGGGTCTCAGCAGTCCAGTGGGTACTACAGCTGTATATTTTCAGGCCCTTCCCTTTCAAAATCTCTTCTTCCTCTTCTTAAAGAATATCTTTTTGCATTTCATATAATACTGTTTTGGCAGTGATGAACTCCTTTGCCTTTTTCTTATCTGTGAAGCTCTTTATTTGACCTTCAATTCTGAATGATAGCTTTTCTGGGTAGAGTAATCTTGGTTGTAGGTTCTTACTATTCATCACTTTGAGTATTTCTTGCCCACTCCCTTCTGGCCTGCATAGTTTCTGGTGAGAAATCAAGGGATAATCGTATGGGTGTTCCCTTGTAGGTAACTTTTTTCTTGCTGCTTTTAATATTCTCTTTTGGTCTTTTGCTCTTGGCATTTTAATTATTATGTGTCTTGGTGTGGTTGGTCCTCTTTGGATTCCTTTTGTTTGGGGTTCTGTGCGCTTCCTGGATTTGTAAGTCTTCCTTTCATCAGGTAAGGGTAGTTTTCCATTTCTTCAAATAGGTTTTCAGTATCTTGCTTTCTCTCTTCTTCCGGCACCCCCATAATTTTGATTTTCGTATGCTTAAGGTTGTCTCAGATGCTCCTTAGCCTATCTTCATATTTTTGGATTCTTTTTGCTTTTCAGGTTGAGGGTTTTGGGGGGTTTTTTGCTTCTTTTTATTTCAAATCTTTGCTTCTTGTGATCCTCTAGTCTGCTGTTGGATGTCTGTATATCATTTTTTATTTCATTCAGTGTATGCTTAATTTCTAGTAGGTCCTTTTTCACATCCTTGAGGGTCTCGCTAAATTTATCTGTCTAAAGTTCTTGAAAGATCTTATAACCGTGGTTTTGAACTCTATATCCAGTCATTTGCTTTCCTCCATTACTTTCATTTGTGACCTACTTCTTTGTCTCCGCATTTTGGCTGCTTCCCTGAGTTGATAAGAGTGGCCTTGTGTGCTGGTGTCCTATAGGGCCCAGTAGTTCAGCCTACCCAGTTACCTGAGGTGAACACTCTTGGTGCACCCCTTTGTGGGCTGTGTGCACAGTCTTGTTGTAGTTAAGCCTTGATTGTTGTTAGTATCATTGGAAGGAATTAACCTCCAGGCTAACTGGCTGTAAGAATCAGTTTTATCTACAATGGGAGAACAACTGTGCTGGAGACACCCTTATGAGACAAGACTTGCTTCAGTGGGGCTTTGGTGTTTGCTGAGCCTCCCCCCTGAGTCTATCCCTTAATGATCTGAGGAGTTGTAACCTGGATGATCCCACTCTGACCACTGGGTACACTGGCTCTTGGATCTCCAAGGAGGAGTTAATTTAGCCTCTGCCTGAGGCCACCCAGCAGAAGCTATGGAGAAATGTGTGGATTCCTCTTCTTTGTTTGAGTTTTGGAGGTGCCTGGATGAGGCCCAGCTGTGAAGCAGTGCAAGCTGTTGCGGGGCCTTGGGCCTTCTTTTGGATGTTCTGGGTCTCACTAACTCAGCTGCAGTTTTTTAGGTAAGTTTAGAATTCATAGGACCAGACCATTCCTATGCAAAAGCCTCTGCATTCAGCTTGTATGGGGTGGAGTCTCAGGGCGGAGCAGACAGCAATGGCTTCCCATCAGCCCTGCCCTAAGAGGCCTCTGAGTCTCAGTGTCCCGTAGTAATTGCTGCAAGCACCTTTGAGATAACGCCGACCTCAAGTTTTATCCGTTGCCAAACAGTCTAGTTTCTCCCTGTATGTGTCTGAGTTCCCAGTGTCTCACCTGGAACTGGAGTTCACAGCAGTTGGGAGCTTTTGTCTTCCTCCCAATTGAGAAAGCCAGCCATGTACTCAGTTTCCAGCCCTCTCTGTGCGTACGCCTCCATACATCTGCTTTCCAAAGCTCCAGTGAGTCTCAGTGTGCTTTTCTCTTTCCTTATAGTTGTAGAATTTCCACTCTGTCAGCTTTCCTGTGGTTCTGGATGGTGTCCGTTTTGTCTTTTAGTTGTAGATTTGAAATTTGTGTGAGGCAGGAGTTTAATTGTTCACCTATGCTGCCATCTTGGTTTCAAGAGTTCTTGATATGTTCTAGTTTCTTTTATATATAGTTCCTTCTCTGATATATGACTTGCAAATATTTTCTCCTTTTCTGTAGATTGTCTTTTCATTCTTGTTGGTGTCCTTTAAAGCAAACACGCTTCTGATTTTGATGAAGTGCAATTGATCTGTTTCTGGTTTTTGTTTGGTGTTTTTTAAATCCTTGCCCAAGGATATTTTTCCATTGATATTTAGAGAGTGGAAGAGAGGGAAAGACAGAGAAAAATATTGATGTGGGAAAAACACATTAATTAGTTACTTCCTACACACGCCCCAACTAGGGCCTGGTTCTGGGAAGAGCCTGCAACCGAGGTACATGCCCTTGCCCGGAAGTGAACCTGGGACCATTTGGTCCGCAGGCTGATGCTCTATCCACTGAGCCAAACTGGCTAGGGTGATCTGGGTTTTTTGTTGCTTTTTTTTCGAAGAGTTTTTTTGGTTTTATCTCTTACATTCAGGTCTTTGATCCATTTTGAGTCAATTTTTATATGTAGTATGAAGTCGTAGTACATTTAATTCTTTTTCATGTGGATATCCTCTTGTCCTTTCTTTTGGTTTTCAGCAAGGTGAGGTTCAGGTACCTGCAGAATGTTAAACTTGGTGAATATTAAAACCTGGAACTCATAGAAATGACGGTAAAATTTTCGTAGTAGGGAAAGTGTCCAGAGATATTGTAAAAAAGGGAGGAGGGTCAGTGAGACAGTGGAAGGGAATCATCAATATCTAATCAGGTGGGCAGAAGGGGCCAGCAAAGCAAACTGGGGAAAAAATAGTCAAAAGTTAGTAGAACCAGGAAAGATTAGTGTCCAGCCCTAACCGGTTTGACTCAGTGGATAGAGCGTCAGCCTGCGGACTCAAGGTTCCCAGGTTTGATTCTGGTCAAAGGCATGTACCTTGGTTGCAGGCATATAGCCAGTAGGGAGTGTGCAGGAGGCAGCTGATCAATGTTTCTCTCTCATCGATGTTTCTAACTCTATCCCTCTCTCTTCCTCTCTGTAAAAAATCAAGAAAATATATATTTTTTTTAAAAAAGTAGTGTCCAGCTGACCTGGACATCACCTAGAAATCTCAAGAGCAGTTTAAATTTAGCATCTCAAAACCTCTCAGACAAATTTAGCCCTACTCTGTTCCCTCCCTGTGTTAATAGTATCACAATTCACAGAGTTGCTTTGTAATTTGAGTCATTTTAAGCTCTTTGTTTCCCTTTAACTCTACATTTAATTAATCACTGGGTCTCATAAATTATACCTTTTTAATATTTTCTAAAATCTACTGGTTCTGCCCTGGTTCTTGCCCTTAGTTTTTATCCAGGCTATTGTAGTAGTCTCCTAACTGGTCTTTTATTTCCATTATAGCCTCCTGACAGAATTTTTATCAAATACAAATGTTAAGTTACTTTCCTATCTAGAAAATATCTTTTGTTACTTACCATGTAATCTTTTCAATCAAACCCTTTTATGAACCAATCAGTATCTATCCCCAAGTTATATTCTGACTTCTGTTACCATAGATTAAATTAGAACCTCTTATAAATGTAATCATATGCTATGTAATTGCTTGTCTTTGTTTTACTCCTGTCTATGAGATTCATCCATGTTGCCTATGGCAGTAGTTTATCCTTTTCTTCTGTGTGGTATTTGAATATACCACAATGTATTTAGCCATTCTCATCTGATTATGGATATTTGAGTTGTTTCCAGTTTGGGGCTGTTATAAATAATGTTGCTATGAATATTCTTTGTATGTCTTCGGTAGATATCCACATCATTTTCAATACCCCAGAGTGGAATTGATAAATTAGAGAGTATTAATATTCTCTTTAGCACTTTCTTACATAACTGGTATTCCTATTCTGAGTACCATTAAAGTCAGTTTCAGTTTGCTTCCTTGTTTTTACCTAGTTCATCCCCTTTAGCTATAGAAACTAAGTCTGAGAAATAGGAAACTCATACTTTCAAGGTCACAGACTTCCCCGTTTTCCATTATTATTTCAAAATAATTGCTAGGGACACAGTAAAGACATTCATTCTTTAAGTGCCTTAACTTAGTTGTCAATGCACACATCTGATTTGGAAAATGTTCAGATTTTCTAAGCACTTAGCCTTTACCTTGTTTTACTTTATCTTGCACTATTTCATCAAGTCTTTATTTTTAAAAAAATATATTTATTGACTTCTTACAGTGAGGAAGGGAGGGGAATAAAGAGTTAGAAACATGGATCAGCTCTCTCCTGCACACCCCACACTGGGGATGTGTCGCAACCAAGGTACATGCCCTTGACCGGAATCGAACCTGGGACCCTTCAGTCTGTAGGCCGATGCTCCATCCACTGAGTCAAACCTGTTAGGGCTCATCAAGTCTTTAAACAACCTAATCTCACTTCACAGTGATCCAAAATACTCACTACATTTTCAGTTATTGTAAAATTCTGAAAGTGATCCATCAGTGCCTAAATATCTCAGAGTAGTTTGAGTTTGCTGGTTTGTTTTTGGTATTTTTTCTTCCTTAAATTTTTCTTTTTAGCTATACTTTGTATTGAATTCTGTTAATGAAAATAATTGTTTAAACTTTGATCTTTTTGCTCGCCAATTTTCATTTCAGATAATAACATCTTTCAAAGTCCTATGATACCTGAAGCTATACGAATGGGATTCAGTTTCAGAGATATTAAGAAAAAAATGGAGCAAAAATTCAGACATCTGGGAGCAACTATAAATCACTGGAAGTTCTGGTTGCAGATTTAGTGTGTGCTCAGAAAGACAGTACACAACATGAATCAAGTCAGACTTCATTGCAGAAAGGTATGCTTGGTTAGTTTTAAAAAACAAGCTACACCTAATAGTAGTTCATTATGGGTAGTATTTTATGTGGTTTTGTGACCCATGCATTTTCCTCCTCTCACACTCCCTTAGAATAAACAATTTTTTGACTTTTTATTATGAACAATGTCAAGGAGCCCTGCTGGTGTGGCTCAGTGGTTAAGCATCAACCTATGAACCAGGAGGTCACTGTTTGATTCTTGGTCAAGGCATAAGCCCCAGTTTCAGGCTCAATCCCCAGTGTGGGGTATATAGAAGGCAGCCAATCAAGGATACTCTGTCATTGATATTTCTCTCCCTCTCCCTTCCTTTCTGAAAGCAATATATATATATATATATATATATTTTTTTTTTTTAAATGTCAAACATACTCAAAAGTGGAGAAAACAGTATAAGGAACCCTGATGTACCCATCAGCCAGCTTCAGTAATTTCCAACACTTTTCCAGTCTTGTTTCATTACTTCCCCCAGTGTGGTTTTGTTTGTTTGTTTGTTTTGTTATTTGTTTGGGTGTTTTTGCTATAGTATTTCAAAGTAAATCCCAGACATCCTATATATCATTCATTTATAAATACTTAAATAAGTATCTAGCAGATAAGAACTGTTTTTATAATTAACCTTATACTATGTGTTAATCTGCTTGGACTGATATAACAGAATACCGTAGCCAGACAACAGACATGTCTCAGTTTTTTGGAGGCTGGGAAGTCCAAGATCTAGGAGCAGGCAGATACAGTTCCTTTTGAGGACTTTTTCGAAGCTTGCAAATGGCTGCCTTTTCTCTGTGTCCTCACATGGCTAAGAGAGAACACTCTGGTTTCTATTCCTTTTTATTATATACTATAGGCCCAGTGCACGAAATTCGTGCAATGGGGGGGTGTCCCTCAGCCCAGCCTGCATCCTCTCCAATCTGGGATCCCTCTCACAATCCAGGACTGCTGGCTCCCGACTGCTCACCTGCCTGCCTTCCTGATTACCCCTAACCGCTTCTGCCTATCAGCCTGATCACCCCCTAACCACTCCCCTGCCAGCCTGATTGATGTCTAACTGCTCCCCTGCCAGCCTGTTTGCCCCTAACTGTCCTCCCTGTAGGCCTGATCACCCCTAACTGCCCTCCCCTGCAGGCCTCCTCCCTCCCAACTACTCTCCCCTGCAGGCCTGGGTCCCCTACAACTGCCCTTCCCTGCAGGCCTGGTCACCCCCAACTTCCCTCCTCTGTCAACCTGGTCACTCCTAACTGCCCTCACCTGTAGGCTTGATTGCCCCCAACTGCCTTCCCTTGCAGGCCAGGTCCCTCCCAAATGCCCTCTCCTGCTGGCCATCTTGTGGTGGCCATCTTGTGTCCACATGGGGGCAGGATCTTTGACTTCATGGGAGCAGCCATCTTGTGTGTTGAAGTGATGGTCAATGTGCATATTACTCTTTTATTAGATAGGATAGAGGCCTGGTGCACAGGTAGGGGCCAGCTGGTTTGCCCTGAAGGTCGTTCCAGATCAGGGTGGGGGTTCCCTTGGGGTGTGGGGCGGCCTAGGCGAGGGGCATGTGGTGGTTTGCAGGCTTGCCTCGCCCCTGGCAACCCAAGTGGAGGCACTGGGATTTATTTATGTTCTACAATTGAAACTTTGTAGCCTGAAGCAGAGCCAAGCCTTCTGCTTGCTCAGTGGTGCAGCAGCCATTTCTGTTGGGTTTTATTTATCTTCTATCATTGAAACTTTGTAGCATTGAGTGAAGGCCTAGGCCAGCAAGGACTATAGGGAAGCTTGGCTTCCTCCATTGCTGGGGGCAACCCAACCCTCCTGCTCTCTCCACCTCCGTGGCTGCTGCCATCTTTTTGAGGACTTAACTCTTATCATTGAAACTTTGTAGCATTGATTAGAGGCCTGGGCCAGCAAGGGCAGGTGGGAAGCTTGGCTTCCTCCATTGCCGGGGAAACCCAAGCCTCCCTCCTGCTCTCCATGGCTGCAGCCATCTTGGTTGGGTTTATTTGCATATGCTGTCATGATTGGCTTGTGAGCATGGCCTGTGGGTGTAGTGGAGGTATGGTCAATTTGCATATTACTCTTTTATTCTATAGGATTTTCCTCTTTAACATATTTTTATTGATATCAGAGAGAAGAGGAGGGGAGAGGGAGAGAAAGATGGAAACATCAATGATGAAAATCATTGATTGGCTACCTCCTGCACACCCCACATTGGGAATCAAGCCCATAACCCGGGCATGTACCCTGACTAGGAATCCAACTGTGACCTCCTGGTTCATAGGTCAACGCTCAACTAAAGATCCACACTGGCCAGCCTATGCTCTATTTTAGATAAAGAACAACAAAGGCTAACTTTTATCATTGTATGTAGAATAAGTTTATTTAGTTGAAACTGTATTTAGAGTGTTCTGCAACTTTTCATATGAGATAAACATGTAAAGGGTTCATATTACTAAATAGAGCTTGAATGAATGGCACCTTAATACTGTGCATCATATTTAGAAAGTATATTAAATAATGTAGAAGAGAAGCATATAACTCCTTTCAGGAAAAAAAAAATACAGGTTCCTTCTTTAAGGATGATAGCTACTCTAGTGCTTGCCAGCAGCACTGAAGGTTAGAGAAAAGGTATCAGACTAATACATCTTAATTATAATACACAGTGGAGATGCTTGGGTCCCTTACCATTACCCCTCCCAGCGACCCCTCCCCAGAGTAATTTTTTATTATTCTTTCTAAAATAACATTGATCCATGAGGAAGACTTGCCTTCCTATTTTGCTTCTCTTCCTTGCTTCAGCACAGGTAGCCTTCTAAGTAATGTATTCATTTTAGAAAAATTTGATATGTGAACAAATGAAAAGTTACCTCTATCTCCTTTGCCATAATATAAGCATTATTGTATACATCTTTCTAGACTTTTAAAAACTCATATTAAGGATATATACAGCCCAGCTGAGTGTGGCTCAGTGGTTGAATATCTATCTATGAACCAGGAGGTCACGATTCAATTCCTGGTCAGGTCATATGCTCGGGTTGCAGGCTCAATTCCAGTGTGGCGCGAGTAGGAGGCAGCTGATCAGTGTTTCTCTCCCTCTCCCTCTCCCTCTCCCTCTCCCTCTCCCTCTTCCTCTTCCTCTCCCTCTCCCTCTCCCTCCTTCTTCTTCTCCTTCTCCTCCTTCTTCTTCTTCCTCCTCCTCCTCTTCCTCCTCCTCCTCCTCCTCCTCCCCCTCCTCCTCCTCCCCTCCTCCTCCTCCTCCCTCCTCCTCCTCCTTCTTTTTCTCTGAAACCAGAAAAAATATTATTTTTAAAAATCATGCTAACTAGTTTTATTTCTTTTTTTATTTTTAAAAATATATATTTTATTGATTTTTTTTACAGAGCAGAAGGGAGAGGGATAGAAAGTCAGAAACATTGATGAGAGAGAGACATCGATCAGCGGCCTCTTGCACGCCCCCTACTGGGGATGTGCCCGCAGCCAAGGTACATGCCCTTGCCAGAATCAAACCCGGGACCCTTCAGTCCCCAGTCCGACGCTCTATCCACTGAGCCAAACCGGTCTCGGCATGCTAACTAGTTTTAATTTCCAGTCATAACACAAATCTAACTATAGCTTCTCCACTAGGTTTGATTTTTTCCATTCTTCAACTCTTCATAAAAACTGTTTTGCTCCTTTGTTTTCAAACCTCCAATAATGCCTCAGCCTCTCTTTTATGCCCTCCTCTCTAACCTATCCTGACTGATAGAATTTCACCTTTTCTTTATCTAATACTAGGGTCCCAGTGCACGAAATTCGTGCACTGGGGGGGTGTGGTCCCTTAACCCACCCTGCCCCCTCTCATATACAGGGAGCCCTCAGGGGATGTCCAATTGATGGCTCACCCCCGGCCTTGGGCACCCAGCCATCGCCCTGCTCAGCTCAGCCCTGGCTGCCTGCGACCACCTGGCCCCGGGGGCTGGGCACTCACCACCGCCACCATTTCATCTCCACCCCCAGAGCCCGGCGCTTGCACCACTTGGCCCTGCCCCCACTCCTGATTGGCTGGTAGCATAGCTAATCAGGAGCAAAAGTACGGTCAAATTTGCATGTTTCTCTTTTATTATATAGGATTCTTCTTTAACAACAAATCTCTTTTCAGTGAGTTCCAAATTCTTAAATCCATAGAAACCTGACAGGCATCTCAACCTTAACATGTCTAACACATACCATTCAGTGGTAACCTGCTCCACAAAGCCATTCATCCCAACACCTTCCTAATCTAAATAAAACTTACGGCATGCACCCAGTTGCTTAAGTCCAAAATCCAAAGTCATTAATTTTTATAGAATTAGTGAGTAATTTGGCTTAATCAGATTAGGATTTTGCCAGGTTATTATGATACAGGGAAAGAAGGGTAAGAAAGTTAAAGATGTTTCAAGAGTGATTATAAATAGCATGATGGATCATGGAACCCTTACAAGTAAGCAAGAGTGTGAGGAATTGAGAGGTAATTGGTTGTCTTAGGAGAATGCATTGGGTTCATGAGGAAGAATTGCTGGAATGGGAGGACTAGAGTATAAGTGAGCTAAAAGGATAGAATGTTATGATCAGGAAATACAGTGTTCAAAATCAAGATTAAGATAGGATGTCAAGGAATGAGAAATCAAAGAGCAGATCTGGATGTTGAAGTTTGTAAGAATGGTGGCAAGAGAGAGGTGGAGAGGAGGATTGTGAGCCAGGGGCTATAAAGTCTTAACATGAACAAGGAGCTATGATCAGGTTAGTAGACAATAGCTACAAGAGGATGGTGGTTGATAGCCTACACCCTTTCACAGTCTGGGAGCCCTTGGGGGATAGCCAACTGACAGCTTAGGGCTGCTTGCCAGCCATCAACTCAACTTGCTTATTATAATCACTAGAAGCCTGATGCAAGAAATTCGTGCATGGATAGGGTCCCTAGGCATAGCCAGCAATCAGGGCCAATCTGTGGCGCGATCAGGGGGAGTGCAGGTCTCCATTGGCACCCACCTTGACCTGCCTGGGGCCTGCGGGCTGGGGACAGCTCCTGCATTGAGCATCTACCCCCTGGTGGTCAATGCATGTCATAGTGATCAATGGTTCCACTAGTAGTTTGGTCAATTTGTATATTAGGCTTTTATTATATAGGATTGTTCTCTAAGCTCTTGACCAATTCTCTCAAAAGACGATAATTTTTGTAGTACTAAATAAGCCTAAGCATTTACTTAATTTTTTATGTTAAAGATCCTTGTGATCTTTAAGTCATTTCAGATTTCTTTGAAACATTACTCAAAATAATTACATGAGTCATAAACAGTATAACATTAATAATTTTTTAAATTACATCAGTTGATGTAAAAGATCCAGCAGAAAGCCTAAGACTCTTCCTAAAGTTGCATTTATTTAAACTATGTAATAGCTCTACTTGCCTTAGCCATGGTCAAATAAATCATTTACTTTGTTATTTTTCTACTGAAGTAGAAATACAAGTGGTTGTGTTGTTTTTCTCTGTATCTTAACCACAACTCAAGCTGTTTAAGTTTGAGAGTACGATGTTAGTTTTTATGCTTCAAGTTGTTGTCTGCAACAGAAGGATTTTATAAGGTTACGATAGGAAGAGAGTCAGTGGATTCTTATTATCACAGAGACTACAAGCTAGGATGGTGAGAGAAGGAAGGTCTATGCAATGGCAGCTCTTAGGGGCAGGGGTTGCAATTTATTGGTTGACCTCTCCTTAGTCACACTAAATTGAGAGGCAGGTAATTGTTACCGGCTATCTTCTCATGCTAAGTTTGCTGCTTATTTATCCTCCAAAAGGCTGATGAGGAAAAACTGCCACTAAGAATGTTTTCATTCTAGCCTGCCAGTGTGACTCAGTGGTTGAGTGTTGACCCATGAACCAAGAGCTTTGGGTTCAATTCCCGGTCAGAGCACATGTCTGGGTTGCAGGCTCAATCAGCTGCAGGGGGCGTGCAGGAGGCAGCCAATCAGTAAAGTTTCTCTCTCATTAATGTTTTCAGTCATTTAAAAATGATTTTTTTTTATTCTGTATAAAATAGCAGGTGGGCCTAATTGAAATAAAACAGGTAGAAGATTTTTTAGAAAACTACAGTGTTACTGTTGCTTACTGAGATCTCCTAGATTGAATAGTAGCTTTTATCCTAGTGGCTATGTGACAGAAAAAGCCCCAGTAAGTAGTATTCTAAAAATAGCATCAGCCCTCACTGGTTTGGCTCAGTGCATAGAGCATCAGCCTAAGGCCTGACGGGTCTCGGGCTCAGTCCGCAGTAGGGGCATGCAGAGGGCTGCCGATCAATGATTCTCTCTCATCATTGATGTTTCTCTCTCTTCTCCCTTCTCTCTGAAATCAATAAAAATATTTTTTAAGATTTTAAAAAATAAAAATGATTACATAGTATGATATAAAGTCCTTTGCTTCGTCCCGGCTGGTAGTGTTCAGTGGTTAAACATTGACCTATGAACAGGAGGTCACAATTAGATTTTAGGTCAGGGCACATGCCCAGATTGTGGGCTCAGTCCCCAGGAGGGGGTGTGTGGGAGGCAGACAATCACATTAATCTGTCTCATCATTGATGTTTCTATCTTTCCCTCTCCCTTCCTCTCTGAAATGAATAAAAATGTAGTTTTTAAAAATTACCCTATGTTTGAGCCTATAGTTTTGATTATGCTCAGATAGTTGCCTTTGAAGAAAAAGTAGATTAAATAATCCTTTCTTACACCCCTAGGGCAGTGGTCGGTGAACTCATTAGTCAACAGAGCGGCTCGAGAGCCGCAGTTTGCCAACCCCTGCCCTTCGGAAACCTTTTTGAAGCATATATCTCTCTCAAGTTAAAACCTTCACTGGCTCCCAGGGCCCTGAGGATCAAGTTCAAACTCCTTTACATGGGTTGCCAAATATTTCAGAATCAGGCTCCTCCTAACCTTCTGTAGCCTTATTTCATGCTATTTTCTTTTCAAATTCTATTCCCAAGTCTTACCTGTGGACTTGTCGGCCCTGTTCTATCTCTTCCTTGGAGCCTACTTATGCCATTCTTCTATCTAGAACACCCTTATTCCTCTTCCCCTGTCCCCCAAGGCCTCTCCCTCTCCCCAGTTTATTCCTACTCATCCTTTAGAACTCAGTTTAGGTATACTTTCCTCCAGGAGGCCTTCTCTTTATGTGTTCAAACATGTACCCACCCTTCCTATATTCTTCATAACACATTGTAACTACTTTTATCATCACACTGTACTATAATTTCATGCTTGCTTAGGTTCCTTACTTGTCTGTGAATGATCAGGGGCCCAAGATCTATATATATAATTGTTGTATCTCTAGTGCCTAGAATCTAATTAGTGTTTGGTATCTGTTGAATAAAATTAAACCACTATTTCCAAAACTTGTTTTCATAATAGTGTTCCCCACTGTTGTTAAAAGGGATGCCATGAAAAAGGAGCTCTATAGTTAGGTAGGGAAATGCATTATGAATTTCTAAAAGGGGACAAAAAACTGTATTATATTTTTCTGAACTTGATAGTAGTGGTTTCCAAATGCCAGTAGGCTCAACCCAAAAAATTTTAGATTCAGTGAATGGAGCCTAGAAATCTGTTGTTACAAATACTTCAAATGATCTCATGTGAAACCAGATTTGGAAACCATGGAATACAGTAATTACAAAGGTTGTTAAAAGTATGTAATACATTTGGAATAGTGCCTAGCACATGGTAATAACTGCTGTATTACGGTTCACTGCTGCTATTGTTAATTGTAGTTATATAAGACCACAAAACATATTTTTGTGGCATATGTGTTAATATTTTACAAAACCTGGTTTGGGAAAGGCTGAATTAAGCAAAAACTTCAATACCACCCATATGCTGATGACACCCAAACTTCTATCTCTAATGCTGACTTTTGACCTCAAGATTTGACTCCCCATTGGCCTACTAGACATTTTATATAGATTCCCTACAGACATCTCAAAAATATCTTGAAAATCCCAAACCAGTACTTTCTTTTATCTTTCCTATTGGGATCACCAGCCTCTTGTCAGCCACATGAGAAGTCTTGAAATCAACTAAATTCTTTCTTCCTCATCCCTCACCTCTAAGTAGTCATCAAATCCTACCTGTCCCACTTCAGAAGTGCCCCTCAAATCCATGTCTCCATTTCCAGAATAAGCCATGCCCTTTCATTTAATAAATATATATAGTTTTGTTGATCTCTGAGAGGGAGAAAGAGATAGAAACATCAATGATGAGAGAGGAGAACCGTGACCTCCTGGTTTATAGGTCAACGCTCAACTACTGAGCCACGTGGGTCGGGCGCCATGCTCTTTCTATATGCTACTTCTTTTGTGTAACCCTTGTTTCTCTGCCTGGCAATTGCTGGTCATGTTAAATGTCATTCCTCTACTTTCCACTTCCCCCTCCCAGCAGCTGCCAACCCGTGAAGTTTTCCCCAGTTAGTCTGAATAGAAGAACTTGTTCTCTCATCTTGTCCCAGAGCACTTTGTAGATAACATTATTATAGCACTTATCACTTTGTCCTTTGTGCTTGCTTTTGTTGTCTCTGCTCATGTCCTTCTCTCCTACTAGGATTTGAGCTACTTATGAGCAAGCAGATGCCGTGTGTGAGTCATACTATCTTAGTACCTGGCACATAGTAGGGGTTCAAATTGTCTCAATGAATTTAAACAACTAAGAAAGTCTTAACTCATTTCTTTTCTTTTTGTGCAGAGATTAGTGCTGAAGAGCAGCTAAGGCTCCTGCAAGAGGAGAAGCTTTGCAAAATCTGTATGGATAGAAATATTGCTGTGGCGTTTATTCCTTGTGGACATCTGGTCACTTGTAAAGAATGTGCTGAAGCAGTTGATAAATGTCCTATGTGCTACACAGTCATTACTTTCAAGCAAAAAATTTTTATGTCTTAATCTAACTACAGTAGCTGTGTTATATTCTTATTACTTTGATTGGATGTGTGATGTGAACCACATTTAAGTAATTAGCATTGAACTCCATTTAGCAAGAAGAAAAATGTAAAACTGCAGTTTGTTCTTGGCAATCTAAAATTTGAATTTCTGGATTTTTCATAATATTAGCTGTATTATCTATTTTTTTCTATTAATTGAAACCCTAGACTAAGAGCCATCATATTGTAACTGATCACAATGTGTATTTGTAGTGCACTGACTTGGCTTCTAAGTGTAAGTGAATTTCAAATAGGCTTAACATTCTGTATAAACGTGGAGATTAATCTCCCCAATCACATTTGTTTTGTGTGAAAAAGGAATGAACTGTTCCACACTGGTGGATAGAGATTATTTTTAGATGTTAGTCTTTGTATTGTAGATTTTGTCTATTTTAAAATTATACATACATACTTGGATGGATGATTTTTAAAAGATGATTTTGTCATTGTTAAAAGGGTATTTAATGATAGCATGCCATCTAGCCTACGTGTATTGAAAGATGTCAAAGCTATAAATGTAAAATGCAAGTGGCAAAACACTGTGTATCAAATGAGCCAAATGAAGGTTGTGTGTGTTTTGTATATGTATAGAACAAAAGATTTGGAAGGATGCACCAAACTGTTAAATATGGTTTCTCTTAAGGGAGTGGGGGGTGGATCCTGAGGGGCTTTACCGGGGCCTTTCACTTTCTTCTTTTTTTTATTTTGTTCTATTTGAATTTTTGTAAGTATATGTTACTTTGTAATCAGAATTTTTAGAGAGTATTTTATGATTTAAAGGCTTAGGCATGTTCAAACGCCTGCAAAACTACTTATTGCTCAGCTTTAGTTTTTCTAATCCAAGAAGACAGGGCAGTTAACCTTTTTGGTACCAATGTGAAATTTAAATGTCTTTATGTTTGTCCTGCTTTGTGGATGAAAAATCTTTCTGAGTGGTAGTTTTCTGACAGGTAGATCATGTCTTCTTCTCTTGTTTCAAACTAAATATTCCTGATTTTGTAAAATTAAATATAAAATATGTGTCAGATCTTCCAATTAATTAGTAAGGATTCATCCTTAATCCTTGCTAGTTTAAGCCTGCCTAAGTCACTTTACTAAAAGATCTTTGTTAACCCAGTATTTTAAACATCTGTCAGCTTATGTAGGTAAAAGTAGAAGCATGTTTGTATACTGCTTGTAGTTATAGTGAAGGCTTTCCATGTTGAGATTCTCATATCATTTTTGTATTGTCAAGTTTCATGTGAGTTTTTACTGTTAGCATGATTAAGAAGTATATAGGACAAAATGTCAGGTCTTTCCTCTACCTAACTTTTTATTTTCTTGACTAGTAATAGTAGTAGATAATTCTGAAATAAATGTTCTCTTAAGATCCTTAAAAACCTCTTGGAAATTACAAAATATTGACAAAGAAAGAACAGTTGTTTAAATATTAAAGAGAAAATAAAACTTGGATAAGATTCCATATAGATTTTTTTAAAGTTTTAAAATGCTTCATGGAAGCATTATATTACGAGATTCTCACAACAACCTGTTGTAGAGGTGAATGAGGCATTTTACTACAGAGAAAAGTTGGAGAGTAAAACTGTTAAAAATTATAGTTGTATTTTCTAAGAGAAAGAGTATCGTCATTTTCTCCTAACCTCAGTTGATTATTACTTTAAGTGATACTCATTTTTAAATTGCACTGCAAATTTAAATGAGAATTTAAAAAATAATCATTGTCCTGGTTTTGTTTTACTATTAGTTTTATATTCATTAAATTTTACATGTGTAGTCTAAGATTTAAATTTAATTTACAAGGGGAGAAAAGTGTTAACATTTGTAAACTGCTTTCAGGACCTCCAAGTCAAGTAGTTAGTTCAGTCTAGTTATTGGCCAAGGACTGAATTGTTTTAACATAAGGCTTTTCCTGTTCTGGGAGCCTCAGTCCATTAAAACTCTTAAAACTTGTGTGTTTAGAATTAGGCAAGATCTTTTTTTCTCCCCGTGAGTTGTGAAATTTAATGCATGAAGCTGATGTGACTAACAAGTTTATTTTAAGAATTGTTTAGAAATGCAGTTGCTTCAAGTTCTTAAATCACTCAGCACTCCACCTTCTTAAAAATTTTTAAGACTTACCAATGTTTGTCTGTGTTCACACTATAAAAAAGCACTGGATCCTTCCCATCTAATTATGCAAAAAATGATCACTTGCAAGGTCAAAAATATAAATGGATCCAAATCTCTGCTTCCCCCTTTCTCAGAATAGTTCTCAGTATCTACATGTATACATTCTTTTTCTGTATGAAGTTCATGCTAAGATTTCCAAGTGACCACCAATTTACTACTTGTAGTCACATGAAGAGTCAAGTTTTATCATAGTTATCTTTGTTTATAATAATTTGGTATGCTGGTCAAAAGCCTTGTCTTAATTTTTAAGAAATGGCTTTAGTGTTTATAAATTCCAGTTTATTAATTAATGGCTTTGTATTGCCTTTCCTGCTAGATTTGTTTTGTGTGTGTGTGGTTTTGCTTTTTTCCCCCTTTGGTTAGGGTCTAAGATGGGGTAGGGTGGTTGTAGTGAGTGTATATAATGTAACCCTGCATATTATGATCTCTTCTTGTTTTTCTTGTTATAATATTTAAATTTTGGTAGTTGCTTTCTCTTGTTTTCATTTTAGTGAGTAAAATTGGTATCTTGACCGCTCTGAATGGGAGACTACCACCACAGCATTAGTTGCATGTACTGTATCCTTAAGATCCAAATCATTGTTTTATTACCTGATTATTCAGGTGTTGTGTTTGGGAGAAGGCAGTAGAGGAGTGGGAAAAATGGGATTGGTTGTGCATCATTTCCATTAGAGAAATAAAAGTGGAGAGTATTTGACAGATGTAATTATTTTTTATGAAATCTTCTTTTTAAAAAAGAGGTTGTCATTTTTTCATCTGTGAAAATGAGAATAATACCTTACAGTTATGAGAGTTCAAAAGATCAGGTATGTAAAATACCTGCTGTAAATGTTAATTCCCTTCCTAACACTGTTACCCTCCTGGTTTGCTTTTGACTCTGGAAATTTGAGCTAAAAGTTAGGTGATAACTCTTTCAGTGACTCTTACCTTTTTTGGTGTTTCTCATAGTTAAAATGTAAATTACAATAAATCAATAGGTCAAGTCCTTAAAATATTTACATTTTTGGAAAAACTTGAAAAATTTATCAAATTTGGGTGAGCTTTCCTAATAGGAACAATTGGCTAATTCCTACCTTCATAATCAGTTTCAATTTGACCCATATACAGTAGTTAGCACAATGTGAGTTTCATTTGCAGTGTAATAGAATTATATAGGTCAAAGATAAAAGTGACTTTAGAGAGTATCTAATTCTTCCCCCTCATTTTACAGATGAGGTAATTGAGGCTCAAAGGTGAAGTGATTTGTTTAAAGTAGTATAGCTAATTAGTGGTAGCCCAGACTGGGACATAGTTTGAAGGTGAAAAAATTCAAGCTACCTTTCCTGGAAGGCATCAAAAGTTTATTTTTTTTCAGCTATTCTTTCTTCTATATCATAATTTTTTGTCACTATATATTATTTTTTAAATATTTTTTTATTGATTTGAGAGAGGGAGAGACAGACAGAAACATCAATGATGAGAGAGCATCATTGATCGGCTGCTTCCTGCATGCCCCCTACTAGGGATCCACTTGGCAACCCAGGCATGTGCCCTTGACCAGAATCGAACCTGCGACCCTTCAGTCCACAGGCCAATGCTCTATTCACCAAGCCAAACTGGCCAGGGCTGTTGCTACATATTAAATGACACTTTATAACTAATACAATAGGACAATCTTAAATACCTATATCTTCAAATTGTACAATACTACATTAATGTTTGGGTGGTAAGATTCTATTTTGAAGTCTAAAGTTTGCAGATTGTGTACAAGTATATTTTGTGTATACTTAGTTACAAATTTGTGTTTCTTATTTGATGTAACAAAGGCTTTATGTAATTTTTGTTAGAAGAGTTTGCATTTCTTTGTTACTGTTATACTTTATCTAACCTAAGAGAATGGTTAATTATTACATCATTGTATTAGTGTTGTGAATAATCATATGAAATGTTTTGAGATAGAATACTATATTTGTGAGTATAATTTTATGGCTTCTTCCCCATATAGTAGAAACCTTTCCATCAGCATGGAAAACTAAGAGAATTACTTTCCACAGCATAATCTGGCAGTCATAGATTAAAGCTTATTTTTCTGTGAATAAAATGTATTCAATAAAGTACTATTCTTTAAAATGATCTTACTACTTTGTAAATGTTGTACTTTTTTCAGGAAAAAAAATAGAACAGCCCTTTTTAAAGTACTAAAATACAACCTAAATACACTTTAAAAAAATATATTTTACTTATATTTTACAGAGAGGAAGGGAGAGGGATAAGGAGTTAGAAACCAATGGGAGGGAAACATTGATCATCTGCCTCCTGCAACACCCACTACTGGGGATGTGCCCACAACCAAGGTAAATGTCCTTGACCAGAATCAAACCTGGCACCCTCAGTCCTCAGGCCAACTGAGCCATACCAGTTAGGGCCTAAATACACTTTATGCCATTGTCCTAGGCATTAAGGTACACATCAAGTCATCATTTAAAAAGAGACATCCATTTTCACATTAATTTATAGAATTCTACAAATGCATGAAAAGTCAGGGTTTTTTTATTTATTTTTTATGCTCTCAGAGAGGAAGGGAGAGGGAGAGAGAGAAAAACATCAGTGATGACAGAATCATTGATCGGCTGCCTCCTGCACACCTCCCACTGGGGACTGAGTCTCCCACCCAGCCATGTGCCCTTGACCAGAATGGAACCTGGGATCCCTCAGTCTGCAGGCTGACACCATCCACTGAGCCAAACTGGCTAGGGCAAAAAGTTAGTTTTTAAAATATAAAAATGTGAACCATAGTAATATTCCCTTCTCCACAAAGATTGACCTGGTTGTCCCAAGGGATAGTGTCTATCCTATCTAATACAGGAGCGATATGCAAATTGACCATACCTTCACTACACCCACAAGTCAATCAGAGTGAGTATGCAAATTAGCCCAACCAAGATGGTGGTTAATTTGCATATCTGCACGCAGAAGATGGAGTAGAAGGAAGCCAAGCACTGCAGAAGGGAGCAAAGCTGCAGAGAAGTAAGCAAGCAGGGTGGGGGAGAAGGGAGGGAGCAAGGTAGAGGAGATGAGAAGAAGGGAGGCAGCAGAGAAGGGAGTGAGGCAGCGGAGATGAGTGAGCAAAGCAACAGAAATGGGAGTGTGGCAGGGGAGATGGGAGAGTGCAATTTAGTGACGAAGGAAGGGAGCAAGGCAGCAGAGAAGGAGAGAGCTTTGCTCAGGCCACAGGAAGCTATTCTTGCAGGAATATTCCTGCAATGGGTCTCTAGTCCTATCTACTAAAAATATGCAAATTTGACCATACCTTTGCCACACCCACCAGCCAATCAGGAACAGATTATGCAAATAAACCCCAAACAAGATGGCTGCCACCACTGAGAGCAGGAGGAAGGCTTGGGTTTCCCTGGCAACACAGGAAGCCAAGCTTTCCACCTGCCATTACCGGCCTAGGCCTCCACTCAATGCTACAAAGTTTCAATTATAAAAGATACAGAAATGGCTGCAGCCACTGAGCTGGAGAGAACAGAGGCTTGGTTTCCCTGGCAATGGAGGAAGCCAAGGTTTCAGTCTGCCATTTCTAGCCTAGGCCTCCACTCTAGGCTACAAAGTTTCAAACAAATGGCTGCTGCCAGGGAGCGAACAGAAGGCTTGGCTCCGCTCCAGGCTACAAAATTTCAATTGTAGATATAAATTAATCCCAGATCCCAGAGCCTCCACTTGGGTGGCTGGGGGCGTGACCAGCCTGTAAACCTCCACAGGCCCCTCGCCCAGGCCACCCCTTGCCCCAAGGGAATCACCACCCTGATCTGGGACACTCTTCAGGGCAAACCAGCTGGCCCCCACCCATGTACCAGGCCTCTATCCTACCTAATAAAAGAGTAATTTGCAGATTGACCATCACTCCAATACACAAGTGGTCAAAGATCCTGCCCCCAGGTGGACACAAGATGGCCACCACAAGATGGCCAGTAGGGGTGGGCCGTTGGGAGTTTCCAGGCCCTGCAAGGGAGGGCAGTTGTGGCCAATCAGGCCAGCAGGGGAGGGCAGTTGGGAGGGACCAGACCTGCAAGAGAGGGCAGTTGGGGTCGATCAAGCCTTCAGGGTAGGTCAGTTAGAGTGACCAGGCCGACAGAGGAGGGAAGTTGGGGGCAAACAGGCTGGCAGTGGAGCAGTTAGACATCAATTAGTCTGTCAGGGTAGTGGTTAGCAGGTGATCAGACTGACAGGCAGAAGTGGTTAGGGGCAATCAGGGAGACAGGCAGGTGAGCAGTTTGGAGCCAGCAGTCCTGTATTGTGAGAAGGATATCCAACTGCCCATTTAGGCCCGATTTCTTGAGGGGTCCCATATTGGAGAGGGTGCAGGCTGGGCTAAGGGACAGCCCCCGCCCCCTTTGCACGAATTTTGGGCACTGGTCCTCTAGTATATATATAAAAGCCTAAGCAACTGTTAAGACTGGAATAACTGGTCTACCAGTTACCATTATGGGCACTGACCACTAGGAGGCAGACGGTCAATGTAGGAGCTGCCCCCTGGTAGTCAGTGCGCTCCCACAGCAGAAGCGCGGTTCAGCCAGAAGCCGGGTTCATGGCAGGCAAGTGCAGCTGTAGTGGCAGCAGGGCTCCTCCCCAGCTGCCTGCTGCTTTGGCACTGCTATGTCCCTTGGGGGTGGAGATGTCAGACTGCCAGTTTTGGCCTGATCTGGCAGTCCGACATTTCCCAAGGGATCCTGGATTGTGAGAGGGTGCAGGCCAGGCTGAGGAACACCACCTGTGCATGAATCCATGCACCGGGCCTCTAGTAGTCACTATAACAAGGCTTAAACAAGCAAAGGACCTAAAAGGCACTGCACCTTTGAAGCAGGTAGTAAAGAAGGATTTTTGTGAGTCTATAGAGGCAGTGATCCAGAGTTTCAAAAGCTGCAAGCAATCTGATGGGATAAAAAGGGAGGGAATAAAGAATCCTTAAAGGTAGAGAGTTTAGAAGTATGTACAGTAGGCCCTGGGGTTAAGTCGGAGATATGTTTCTATGGCTCGACATAACACGATTTTCACCGTAAGTCAGAACCCACCTACATAAGCACCTACGTCATTTACATGGAGCACACACACAGCAGTGATGAAGTGAAACAGTGAAAATAATTTAGAGGAAAGATAACAATTCCTGACCTTTACTTGTGGTAAATAAATAATAAAAAATATGTCAAAATGGTAGAACTTTTAGTTTATATAAATAAATGGGACATGGTGACATAACCATGAAGCGACATACGTCAAGTCCAACATAACCTGAGGACTGCCTTGTATTTCAACTGGCTATTTCTCCTACCCATTCCTGCCCACAATAGATAGTTCTAAATTAAGAGTTGTATTTCAGGCCTTGTCTATTATAATGACTACTGAGTTCTTGACTATGTTATCTGAGATTACCATAAGAATATTTTTAATTGACTTGAGAGAGATTGGTGTTCTACATATTTATACATTATTGGTTCTTATGTGCTCTGACTAGGGATTGAACCTATAACCTTGGTATATCAGGACGATGCTCTGACCAACTGAGCTAGCTACCTGGCCGGGGCCATAAGAACCTTGTTTTAAATGCAGTCCACATTTTTTCTTACATGTCAACTATACGTTCAATGAATATCAATGAAGATATGAATTTTGAAAGCTTTTTCTTACAGAAATTTTCAAACTTACACGAAAGTATAATGAACTACATGATAACTCATCATTCAGCTTCAACAAAAACAAATACAAATATTTTGCCGATTCTGTTTTTTCTAGGACTCTCCCTCCCTTTTTATTTTTGTTGACATATCTAGAGAAAATTCTAGACATGTCATTTTCCCTGAGTTACCTTCTAGATCTATATCAAATTAGAATATTTTTAGCCCTAGACCAGTGGTTCTCAACCTTTTTAATGCCAACCCTTTAATATAGTTCCTCATGTTGTGGTGACCCCCAACCATAAAATTATTTTTGTTGCTACTTCATAACTAATTTTGCTACTGTTATGAATCTTAATGTAGATACCTGTGTTTTCCGATGGTCTTGGGCAACTCTGCTAGCTGTTCTCAACCTGTGGGTTGCGAATGAAAATAATTTTATGGTTGGGGGTCACCACAACATGAGGAACTGTATTAGAGGGTCGTGGCATTAAAAAGGTTGAGAACCACTGCCCTAGAGGTTTGGCTCCCTGGATAGAACTTTGGCCTGTGGACTGAAGGGTTCCAGGTTCAATTCTGGCCAAGAGCATGTACCTTGGTTGTGGGCATATCCCCAGTGTGGGGCATGCAAGAGGCAGCCGATCAATTATTCTCATCATTGATGTTTCTATCTCTCCCTCTCCCTTCCTCTCTGAAATTAATAAAAATATATTTTTAAAAAGAACATTTTTATATAAATGTGTGAATTTTAACACTATGATTACTGAATTGTAATGGGCATCCAAAAATTAAAATCAACTTTATTCCCTCTTACCCTATTTGACAATTAAGATAAATAACCCTCTCAAAATGATACTATCATCTGAAGTTACTTTTAAACTAGGTTCGCACTATTTCAATTGTAGTTTGCTTATAGACTGTAGAATAAATGTGGTACTTATGGAAAGTTAGTAGGCTAACTGCATGGTATATGGGCACTTAATGGTTCTCAAAATGTTGTCCAGGGACCAGCAGCATCTGCATCACTTGGGAATTTGTTAGAAATGCAAATTATTGGGCCCCATTTTAAACCTGCTGAGTCAGAAACTTAGGTGTGACCCAGCAATCTTTTTTTTACAAACCCCCCAAGTGGTTTTGATGCAGGCTAAAGTTTGAAAGCCACTGGAATATGGTATGGGGTCAGATCTGAATCCACAAAAAAACTAAATGGTTGTAATCTGTAAATCAAATTGCTCTGCAAATGACTGTCATCCTCATATTTCTTTCCTTATAACTTGTTGCTGATCTAGTCCCGAGTATTTTCTCCTGCTACCCAAATGTGAAGGCATAAAATGCAACACCCTGAATGTCCCCTCTGACTCTACTTTTTTGTTGTTGTTGATAATATTATATAGATGTCTCCCATTTTTCTCCCTTTACCGCCTTCCACACAACCCCCACTCCACCCCAGACCTTTCCCATGCTATTGTGGTCTATGGGTTATGCATAATGTATATATGTTTTTTGGTTAGTCTCTTCATGTACCCCTCCCTTTCCCCTGACATCTCTTATTCTGTTATATGCATCCATACCTTGATTGTACTTTTCAACAAAACTTTCCTGCATACAGTACTCTTTGAATTGTGTAATGAGAATCAATCTTCAGACCTTTCACTGCTGAGTTCATAATAGCCCCACAGTGCTCATTGTCTTTAAAATATACTCCAATCCAGAAATGAAAGAATTAAGTATTTGAAGACTCATAACTGCTAGTGAAACAACAATCAGTTGAAATTGTGCAGACAGACCTGAACTTCTAGAAAGAGCCAAAGCTTCAGTGAAATGTGAGCAGTTAACCTTCAATGATAGAAGTTAAATCAGAAAGATCAACCTATCTAATTCATAATAACTAATAGTTTTGGATACCCTTTTAGATCTGAAAATTTTAAGTAACTGGCACAAAAAACTCAAAGAGAACTCATGTAGCAGTCTTAGAACTCTAAAAGGCCTTCAGAGTTGCATAAATTCATACTCAGGTCAATATTGGTCTCTAACTATAACCAAAATAAATCTCTTAAGTTAAGTAAGGCTAGATGAAGGTCTTTTACTGCAAACCACTAATTTGCTTATAACAAATATTAAATAACTAGTAATTCTTAAAATCAAATTTAAAAAAATTTGATTTTAGAGAGAGAAACATAGATCTGATGTTTAACTTATTTATGTATTTATTGGTTGCTTCTTGCATGTGCTCTGACCAGAGTTCTAACCCACAACTTTGGCATATTGAGACGACACTCTAACAAACAGCTACCTGGCCTAGCTTTATATGGAGCTGGTCTGCATAGAGGTTTTTTTCCAATATTGTTTTGTTTAATTTGAGATTTCTAAGACTGTAGGCACCATAATTAATGACAACATAAGAAATTTTTTCATAGGTCTATACTTATTAACTTCAGTATTATGAATAAATATTGGTTCAAAACAAATAAGGAATAAGAACCTCAGAGAAAGCAAACTTTGATTATTCCCCCTTTTAATTTCCCATAATATAAATTTGAAAAAACAACAAATAGCGTACAATTGAGATTATAGTATATCCACAATGATCATGCTACAAAATCTAATTCTTATTTCAATAAATTGTACAATTCCAGAAATATATTAAAATTACATATAAAATTATAGATGTTCATTTGGTACATAAACTTTTATTTTGAGAGTTATTTTTCTTTAAGTCAGTGTTGTGTTTCTTTAACTTTATTCTGTTACAAGTTACTAGAGATTTCTTTTTAATTCCGTTAGCTTATATAAGGGGCTTTGCATTTTTGGCTAAAGCACCAAAATGTTTTTTCTCATTAAATATTGGGATTTTATTTGGCAGTGATTAGGTTCTGCTTCTGCCAGATACTGACAATTGTACTGAGAAATAAACAAACAGGAGTATGTTTATGAACACTTGACATTTTAGAGGACTTATATTAAAAATAGAAGAGGAACCAAGATAGTGGCATAGGTAAACACCTACCTTGCTGCCCCACACAACAATTTCAAAACTACAACTTAATGACAGAACAAACATCATCCAGAATCACCAGAAAGCTGGCTGAGTGGAAATTCCACAAATAAAAGTAAAGATAGGACACTGTGACTCAGAGGAGTGGTGGAGGGCAGCGTTGAAGATACATGTGGAGTCAGAGGTTTGGAGCCGTACATGCGTGAGCAGATAGGGCGGGATCCTGCAAACCAGGCTGGTTTTCTCGAATGGGGAGGGAGTCAAAGGTGTCCCACTGCACTGATTCCCCAGTTCTGGGCGAGGTCCCGGGAACCCACACTCATACGGGGTGAAACTGGACAGTAAGGAAGCACGCTGAAACTCGTGCACTGCAGAGGTCTGCGAACTTGTGGAAAGGGCACATAAACTTGGGAACAGCAGAAGCCTGTGAGCGTGCAGAGGACTCCTGACTTGCTCTCTTGTTCAGGAAACCACCAGACTGCATTGTTTTACAACCCTGGGTAAGACTTTGGGTGTGTAGACACATTTGGGGAGAGGCTGAATTGTCCGGCAGTGGGTAGAGCTCGTTGGCAGCTTTCTCTCAGAGGTGCATGCAGCCATTACCAGCAGGCACAGAGACGCAGGTGCCGCAGAGGGTGGAGCTGACAGAAATCAAGGCTACCTGCTCAGCCCGGAGACTCCGCCCATCCAACCTGAGCACAGCTGAGCCTCACAGCCAATTGGCCTGGACGCCAAACCCTCCTGGTGCTAACAACAATAATCTAAGCTTAACTTCAACAAGACTGTGCAACCCATAAAGGGCTGCAGCAAGAGTATCCAGCTCAGGTAACTGGGGAGGCTGAGCCACTGTCCCTTAGAGGACATCTACCACACAAAACTAATCGACCAACTCAGGGAAGCGGCCAATATGCAGAGACATGGAAAGAAATCAGGTGTGAAAGAAATGGAGGGGAAAAAAATGACTAGACATAGAGTTCAAAACCACGGTTATAAGGTTTTTCAAGAGTCTCCTAGAAAAGGCCGATGAACCTAATGAG
The DNA here is from genome assembly GCA_027563665.1 of Antrozous pallidus. Taxonomy (NCBI): domain Eukaryota; kingdom Metazoa; phylum Chordata; class Mammalia; order Chiroptera; family Vespertilionidae; genus Antrozous; species Antrozous pallidus. The sequence continues at coordinate 45,120,757 of CM050509.1, read as the reverse complement.
ACCTTCGAGGAAATCAACAAGACCTACGAGGATATGAATGAGACCCTCGAGGATATGAATGACACCCTCAAGGATATGAAAAAGGACCAAGTAGAAATTAAGCATACACTGACTGAAATAAAAGATATTATACAAAGACCTAAAAGCAGTCTAGAGGACCACAAGAACCAAGTCAAAGATCTGAAATACAAAGAGGCAAAATCCACTCAGCCGGAAAAGCAAGAAGCCAAAAGAATCCAAATAATTGAAGATAGTGTAAGGGGCCTCTGGGACAACCTCAAACATACCAACATCTGAATTATAGGGGTGCCAGAAAAAGAGAGAGAGCAAGACAATGAAAATCTATTTGAAGAAATAGTGACTGAAAACTTCCTCACTTGGTGAAAGAAATTGACTTAAAAGTCCAAGAAGTACACAGAACCCCAAACTATAGGAATCCAAAGAGGACCATACCAAGACACATCATAATTAAAATGCCAAGAGCAAAAGACAAAGAGAGAATATTAAAAGCTGCAAGAGAAAAACAGTTAGTTACCTATAAGGGAGCATCCGATTGTCAGCGGATTTCTCAACAGAAACGATGCAGGCCAGACGGGAGTGGCAAGAAATATTCAAAGTGGTGAATAGCAAAAATCTACAACCAAGATTACTCTATCCAGCAAAGCTATCATGCAGAATTGAAGGTCAGATAAAGTGCTTCGCAGATAAGAAAAGCTAAAAAGTTCATCACCACCAAACCAATATTATATGAAATGCTGAAAAATATTCTTTAAGAAGATGAAGAAGAAAAAGGTAAAAATAAAAATTATGAACAACAAATACACATCTATCAACAAATGAATATAAAAATCAAGTGAATTAAAAATCTAATGAACAGGATAAACTGGTGAATATAACAAAATCATGGGTATAGAGAGGGAATGGACTGACAATTCTTGATGAGAAACGGGGTGTAGGAGGTGCAGCAAGAGACTGGACAAGAAGCATACACCTATGGGAGAGGACAGTGGCGGGGGAGGTAAGGGCAGAGGGTGGGATGAGTACCATGTGGAGGGGAGCTATAGGGGGAACAATGTAATTAATAAACTGAACAATAAAGATTAAAATATTTAAAAAATTAAAATAAAATAAAATAATAAAAGAAATAAAAGTCCCCTGCCCTAGCCAGTTAGGTTCAATGGATGGAGTGTCGGCCTGTGGATTGAAAAGTTCCAGGTTCAATTCTGGTCAGGGGCACATGCATGGATTGCAGGCTTGGTCCCAGTGGGCTGCAGGAGGCAACCAATCACTGATTATAATCATCCATGTTTCTGTCTCTCCCTCTAGTTTCTTCTCTGAAGTCAATAAAAAAATATTTTAAAAATAAAGTTCCCAAATCTTGCCAAGGCAGTATAGCTCAGTGGTTGAGCATGAACCCATAAACCAAGAGGTCACCAGTTCAATTCCTGGTTTGGGCACATGCCCAGTTTGCAGGCTCAATCCCCATTAGGAGGTGTGCAAGAGGCAGCTGATCAATATTTCTCTCTCATCGGTGTTTCTATCCCTCTTCCTCTCTCTCTAAAACCAATAAAAACATTAAATTGTTTATAAAAAACAAAAAAGACCCCAAATCCCCCCTATAAAGTTCATCTAAAGAAGAAAGAAACTGGCTAAAAATTATTGTTTTTTAATTCTTTATTGTTGAATGTATTACATATGTCTCCTTTTTCCCCCATTGACCTCTCCCAGCCCGCTCCTGCTCCCAGTACAGGCCCTCATCCCACTATTGTCTGTGTCCATTGGTTATGCTTATATGCATGCATACAAACAAGTCTTTTGGTTAATCTCTTGCCCTTCCTCCACCCTCCCTTGCCTTCCCTCTGAGGTTTGACAGTCTGTTTGATTCTTCTATGTCTCTGGATCTAATTTTGTTCATCAGTTATCTTGTTAAAAATTATTTTTATTCAGTAAACATTGTGCATGGATTTCCTAGTAGAAATTTAACAAAGCCCTGTGTTAATGATTAAGAGAATGAGCTAACTCACCTGGAAAAACCTGTTTTTCTTTCAACAGATTTTTGTTTGTTATTTGATTACTAAAAAGAATGTACTCTACTGTACTTGTACCTTTCTTGGTTTTCTACTGTAAACTTTTCAGATAGATAATATTCTTATGTGATCTATAAGAACTAAGTGCAAAGACCTATACTAAGTATTGAATTATAAATCAATATTTGGTAAGTTATATGAAGTTTACCAAAATATTAATACATAAAGATAATAATCCTTGCTCCACTTACCTCAGAGGATTGTTGCAAGGATCATATCAGTAAATGTACATGAAAGAGCTTCAAAAAGTACAAACCCTCCATATAAATTCAAGGAATCATTTCTTTAATTAGGGTTTACGGAGGTAATTATGGGTTAGTTTCACGCAAAATAAAACAATTATGGATCAGTATCTGATTAATAAGGAGTGTATAATGATTAAATTCATTTATATAGTTTCTTGGCTATTTCCATAGCTCTCAAAAACCTTTACATACATTTATCTCATTGGCTTCCAGTCTCTGCATGGTTACTCCTATGTTCAAATCAGAAGTATATGGCTAATGATGCAGAGGTAATTAGTGAAATTGTTGCTATGTACAGTTGTAGAAATTGTAATCATAAACCCTGCCATTCAAGTGACCCTCAAATAGATTTACTTGGACAGTCAGGTTAGCTCTGTTTTCTAACATGTGAAAATAAGACTATATAAAACAGATAAATTTAGGGACGATAAAATAATTGGTTCAGTACTCTTGTACTATACCATTGTGTCTCTCATTCATTATATTCCTAGCATCTCTGTAATTTAAAGCTGAAGAACCCCAGACATAGAGGTTATGTGACTCACCTAAATCATATGTTGAATCACAAGTCAAGCTATTCTTATAGGCAATGAAAGTGTTTCTAGCTAATTTTTGGCATGAATTAGCTAAATTGGCTGCCTCACTGTCTGAACTTAGACTATATATGTCCAAACCCAGGCTCTTTTTTGGATGACAAGACCTGGCTGACCATATGATAGCAAACCGCAAAACCAAATAGAAGTAATAAACAGGTATATGTAGTCCTTACCATGTCTACTCACTAAAAAATTAAAGTCATTCTAAAACACCAAAATTTATAACTATGTTTCTGATCTCAACAATTTGGAAGTGGGGTGAGTGTGGGGTGGAGGGAGTCAATGCGAAAAAATGGGGGGACATCTGTAATATTTTCAACAATAAAGATAAATTTTTAAAAATAATTTGGAAATGAGAGAGCATTTCACTACATTGCCAAGGCAAACCTTGGATGTCGGGAAGCATATTTCCCTAATCATTGTGTCTCCAAGGATGAGTAAGCTGTATAGCCCATTAATAAGCACTGAGTTAATTTTTCAGTACTTAAATGTATGAATGAAGGAATAGGTAAAGAAAAGAAATGAACAGAGTGAGAAAACATCTCAAGGTTGTGCATTGAGAAATATAATACAATTTGGAATGAATACTGATTTTCTACAAGTATTCTTTTTTATTGAAGAAACATTAAACATCTTCTATGTTCCAGGTTCTATGCTAGATGCTAAGAAGTCCATTCTGTTGCAGGGCACTGAAGGGCAATATGAGGTGTACCTAATTCAAGCTGAAATGGTTATCTAGCTAGCTTAATTAAGAAGGCTTAGGGAATAAAGAGGGTCCATGGGAGAGGAATGCATAGATGGAGACTTGAAAAAGCCAAAATACTTGTCTTACTTATTTATACAGAGGATACAGAAATGCCACAAGAGGGGGATCCAGGCATATGGAAACATTCCTGGCCTGAGCAATTAGAACAGCCATAAACCATGACAGACAGGAGTATCTCTGGCCTGAACAGCCAGGAGATCAAAGGCAACTCCAACCAGCAAGATAAGGGGGAGAGAAAGCTTTTAAACTAATTTTATGTAGCAGAATGACCAATGAGGAAAACATGGGGATCCTAAATTAATGAAAGGGGCCAATAAGAAAAGGTCAAATACAAAGAACTGCAGCATATATAAACTGGAGACAAAGGGACACAAGGCAGGATTTTTTATTTTCCCATTAGAGAAAGAGAGAGCAGGCTTTTCCAGAATGGGGGCCTCTCCCCATGGAGTCCCCTTTGGGGACACCCTTGACCAGATGGACTTCGTATCTGCTTCCAATAAACTTCGACATTTAAATTTTTTCTTTATTGATTGATTAAGGTATTACATATGTGTCCTTATTCCCACATTGCCCCACCCACTCACCCCCTGTTCATGCCCCCACCCCCGTGTTGTGTGTGTCCACTGGTTAGGCTTATATGCATTCATACAAGTCTTTCAGTTGATCTCTTACCGTAACCTCCACCCTCCCCTACCTTCCCTCTGAGGTTTGAGCATCTGATCAATGCCTCTCTGTCTCTGGATCTGTTTTGTTCATCAGTTTATGTTGTTCATTATAATCCACAAATAAGTGAGATCATGAGATATTTATCTTTCTCTGACTGACTTATTTCACTTAGCATAATGCTCTCCAGTTCCATCCAGGTTGTTGCAAATGGTAAGAACTCCTTCCTTTTTACCACAACTTAGTATTCCATTGTGTAGACATACCACAGTCTTTTAATCCAGTCATCTGCTGATGAGCACTTAAGCTGTTTCCAAATCTTCGCTATGGTGAATTGTGCCTCGATGAACATAGGGGTGCATATATCCTTTCTGATTGGTGTTTCTAGTTTCCTGGGATATATTCCTAGAAGTGTGATCACTGGGTCAAATGGGAGTTCCATTTTTAGTTTTTTGAGGAAACTCCATACTGTTCTCCACAGTGGCTGCAACAGTCTACAATACCACCAGCAATGCACGAGGGTTCCTTTTTCTCTGCATCACCACCAGCACTTGTCATTTGTTGACTTGTTGATGATAGTCATTCTGACAGGTGTGAGATGGTACCTCATTGTCATTTTGGTTTGCATCTCTTGGATGATTAGTGACTTTCAGCATGTTTTCATATGTTTCTTGGCCTTCCTTCTGTCTTGTTTCAAAAAGTATCTATTTAGGTCTGTTGCCCATTTTATTTATTGTGTTATCTTCCTTTTGTTAAGTTGCATGAGTTCCTGGTAAATGTTGAAGACTAAATCCTTATTGGAGATAACATTGGCAAATGTGGTCTCCCATGCAGTGGGTTTTCTTGTTGTTTTGTTGATGGTTTCTTTTGCTGTGCAGAAGCTTTTTATTTTGATGTAGTCTCGTTTGTTTATTTTCTCTTCAGTTTCCATTGCCCTAGGAGCTATATCAGTGAAGATATTGCTTTAGCATATGTCTGAGATTTTGCTGCCTGTGGATTCCTCTACAATTTTTATGGTTTCCTGTCTTACATTTAAGTCCTTTATCCATTTTGAGTTTATTTTTTGTGTATGATGTAAGTTGGTGGTCTAGTTTCATTTTTTTTGCATGTGCCTGTCCAATTTTCCCAGCACCATTTATTGAGGAGACTGTCTTTACTCCATTGTATGTTCTTGCCTTCTTTGGCAATATTTTTTCTTAAAGAAGACTTTTTGTCCACAAGTTTATTCTTCAAACTTCATGAGGACAAGAGCCCATGGGGGAAAAAGTCTGCACCCTGAACCTCACGTTTCAAAAGCTGTTTGGGGGAGGGTCTGAGGGAAAGTTTTCTGGAGGAGGGAATCCTTGAAGTAGTCAAGTAGATAGAGAAATGGAGTTCTGCCTAGGAGAGAAGTACTAGTATGTGCAGAGCTCAGAATTAAGAAAGTTTGAAGAACTAAAAATGGAAGTTTTGAATGAGAGGCATTTATTGAGATTTCTCAAGGGCTCTTTATGTTACTAGGTCTCCTTGGTACACATTCTGGATAAATTTCATCCCTCTTCCCCATACAGATTAGATAAATTCAAGCTGGTATAATGGGTTTTAAATTTCTGAGCAGGAAACTACTAAGTTATCTTCTAAAGCAGGTTTTGTGAGGTATGTTGGGGGATAAGGAAGAAGATATTTATTCCCTAGGCAACCATCAACAGTTCTAAACTTTTGCTGGGGCTGGATGGAATATATGTGTCTCACATAGGTTCCTTTTTAGTTAAAGTACTACATATTCTAATTAAAGCACCTGTTTAATGAGATTAATGAAACCTTGTTTCACTTCATTGTTGGTCTCCACCTACAGAACTTAATCGTACTGTTATACTAACAATGCAGTGTACTCGAAAGTTCTGGGAGGTAGTGATAGAAAAAATAAGATTCATGCCCTAACTCAGTGGTCGGCAAACTCATTAGTCAACAGAGCCAAATATCAACAGTACAACAATTCAAATTTCTTTTGAGAGCCAAATTTTTTAAACTTAAATTATATAGGTAGGTACATTGTTATTAATTAGGGCACTCCTTCAATCACATTGTACGTGTGCACGCCCGCATTTGGTATTTTGTGGAAGAGCCACACTCAAGGGGCCAAAGAGCCACATGTGGCTCTCGAGCTGCAGTTTGCCAACCACTGCCCTAACCAGTTTGGCTCAGTGGATAGAGCATTGGCCTGTGGACTAAAGAGTCCCAGTTTTGATTCCAGTCAAGGGCATGTACCTTGGTTGCAGGCACATCCCCAGTAGAGTGTGCAGGAGGCAGCTGAATCATTGTTTTTCTCTCATCGATGTTTCTAACTCTCTATCCATCTCCGTTCCTCTCTGTAAAAAAATAAATAATATTTTTAAAAAAAGAAAAATATAAGATTCAGGCTGGGTCCTCCTTGAGTTTACAGCAAGCATGTCAAACTCAAAGGCTAACATGGGCCAAATAAACAAGGTTTAAGTTTATGTGTGCCGCAAAAAAAACCCCAAAAGCTTCAATTTTTATTTCGATAGAGACGTGCTGAATACAAAAGGCTGAAATAAATGAGTCATCGTTAACATAAAATAATAGAACATTTTAATAAAAATTAATATTTTTCTTTAACATTAACTTACCAGACACTGAATAACTGCACAAATTAATAAGTGTAATGCAAATAAACCTATTTTTCTTGTTCTCCAAAAGTGAAATATTTCCTGCTGCACACACCAAACAAGTCTATCCAAGACGTGGCAATTGACTGCTAAAATATTCACTGCTAGTATTAGTAGAGCGAAATGGTGTGCCTGCGCATAAGGCGTATAAGGGAAATGAATGCAACATGATTATAGTAATCAGTCATTAGTGAACGTTGTAGTTCGTTATTAATAATTATGGCCCTAACTGGTTTGGCTCAGTGGATAGAGCATTGGCCTGCAGACTCAAGGGTCCCGGGTTCAATTTCAGTCAAGGGCACATGCCTGTGTTGCGAGCTTGAACCCCAGTGGGGGACGTGCAAGAGGCAGCAGAACAATGATTCTCTCTCACCATTGATGTTTCTATCTCTCTTTCCCTCTCCCTTCCTCTCTGAAATCAATAAAGATATATTTTATAAATAATTATATATAACAGGATATTGTAAAAATTAAGTTATGAAATTTTTATGAAAACATTTCTTACATACCGCTATATTGGCTGGGCCACAAAAAATATTCATTGTGGGCCAAATGGGGCCCACTGGCTGTGAGTTTGACATGCTTGGTTTATAGTCTTGCTCACAAGAATAGATTTACAGTTATCATTCCCCCATTCTAAATATAATACATGGGTAATTGGTAGCCACTGTGTTGTTTAACTAAAAAAATAACAGGAACAAAATAATGTAATACAGTGTTAGATCATGTGGTATAGACTATCATTATTACTGGGACACAGAAGGACAAATGAGGGTGTGGCAAATAGAGAAGGTTTGGTGAAAGTGGTGCAACCAAAGCTAGAGACATTGCTGAAAAATAAAATAAAAAGAAATTGTTGAAGGCCATTCTAGATACTAAAACTTGATTTTATTTTTTAAATATATTTTATTGATTTTTTACAGAGAGAAAGGGAGAGGGATAGAGAGTTAGAAACATCGATGAGAGAGAAACATTGATCAGCTGCCTCCTGCACACCCGCTACTGGGTATGTGCTCACAACCAAGGTACATATCCTTGGCCGGAATTGAACCTGGGACCCTTCAGTCTGAAGGCCGACGCTTTATCCACTGAGCCAAACTGGTCAAGGCAAAACTTGATTTTATATGATACTAGAGGCTCGGGGAATTCGTGCATGGGGAAGGGGGGAATCCTTCAGCCCAGCCTGCACCCTCTCTAACCTGGGACCCCCTGAGGGATGTCCGACTGCCTGTTTAAACTTGATTAAATGATTGCCTTCCTGGTCACCCCTAACCACTCCCTGCCAGTCTTATTGATGCCTAACTGATTCCCTGCCAGCCTATTTGCCCCTAACTGCCCTCCCCTATAAGCCTGGTCACCCCTAACTCCCCTCCTCTGCAGGTCTGGTCACCCCTAACTACCCTCCCCTGCAGACCTTGTACCCCCCAACTGCTCTCCCATGCAGGCCTGGATCCCCCACAACTGCCCTTCCCTGCAGGCCTGGTCACCCCCATCTGCCCTCCCCTGCAGGCTTGATCACCCCTAACTGCCCTCCCTTACAGGCCTGGCCCCTCCCAACTGCCCTTCCCTGCGGGCCGTATTATGGTGGCCATCTTGTGTACGCATGGGGGCAGGATCTTTGACCACATGGAAATTGCCATCTTGTGTGTTGGAGTGATGGTCAATCTGCATAATACTCTTTTATTAGATAGGATAGAGGCCTGGTGCACAGGTGGGAGCCAGCTGGTTTGCCCTGAAGGGTGTCCCAGATCAGGTGGGGAGGTTCCCTTAGGATGTGGGGTGGCCTGAGTAAGGGGCCTGTGGTGGTTTGCAGGCTGGTCACCACCACCCCCCCCCCCCAGCAACCCAAGCAGAGGCCTTGGTATCTGGAATTTATTTATGTTCTACAATTGAAACTTTGTAGCCTAAAGCAGAGCCAAGCCTTCTGCTCGCTCTGTGGCTGCTGCCATTTCTGTCGGGATTCTATAACTGAAACGTTGTAGCATTAAGTGGAGGCCTGAGCTGACAAGGGCAGATGGAAAGCTTGGCTTTCTCCCTTGCTGGGGAAACCCAAGTCTCCCCCCTAGTCTCTGTGGCCGCAGCCATCTTGGTTGGGTTTATTTGCATATTTGCTTCTGATTGGCTGGTGGGTGTGGCTTGTGGGTGTAGTGTAGGTAAGGTCAATTTACATATTTGTCATTGTTTTTCCTTGTTTTCTATGCAAGGTTAATGATGGAACCACTTAATGTAGGACTTATATGTTTGCCTGGCATATGTCTCGAATAATATTTTAATATATTTTCCTACACATTCCATTAAATAGTAACTCTTTGAACAGCATTATATCTTAAAAAGAATTAAGCCTTCCTTGCTTGGAAACAATATAAGAAATAGAAGCCAAAATTCACTCAAAGCCCTGCTCAAGCATTCCCTCTTCATTTGGAAATGGTCAATTAATTCAAATGGCAATGTGGAATGGGAACAAGTCAGCAGCTGATTCATGGTGTGATTGAAGGGTAACCTTTCTGTCTGTTTTTCATCTGCCTCTAGGAAATAATGGTCTCACAGAGATGTTATGAAAAATAATTAAAGTTGGTAGTGTGCTTTGAGATCCATGGATGAACCATGCTTTCAAAGTGCATAATTATACACTACAGTGAGTTTCTCAGGCTGGCTTCCCCTACTCACTCTTTAATAGGTATTCAGAATGATACAACTCAGGTAAGTTTTCCTTGATCTCAAGTTACTACTACATTATTTAGCCACAGATACCAGTTGCCTTTAAAATAGAATGCAGCCCACAGATTCTTAAAGTCTTTCCTTTTGGGGAATTTAGTTTTCCAGATCACTGTCTACCTTTATTTCTCAATTTTTCCACTTTAGTTGGCTCACTCATCTGTTCTCTTATGACAGTCCCCAAAGATTATAAAAGAGCAGCTCAATTACTTCACTGAAATCTAACAGGACTGACCTCCTTTGCATTGCTTAATACTTGGTAATTTCTTCTTTATGGTTGTTATTCCTCTTCTTTTCCTCCTCCTTATCCCCCCCCATTTTAATTGACCTTTTGGAAACACACAACAGGTAAAATTATTTAGATGACTCCACTGCAGGAGAAGAAAAGAACTCCAAATGTTCAGTTATTGAGTCGGAGGAAGGAAGGGACTGGGATTGGGCAAGTCAAGTGGTTGAGCCTGACCTATGAACTTGGAGGTTGTGGTTCCATTCCTGGTTGGGATACATGCCTGGGTTGTGATCCCCAGTCGGGGGGTATACAGGAGGCAGCTGATCAATGATTCTCTCTCGTTGATGTTTCTGTCTCTCTCCCTCTCCCTTCCTCTCTGAAATCAATAAAAATATATATTTTAAAAAACCACAAGAACAAGATGCAAGCAAAATGTGTTAACATCAGAATTTGTCTGGGTAGTAAGGAGAAACCTAGAACAACAAAGTCAATTGAGAATATATGAAAAAGAACCATTGACCTCTAATATGGCAGCCTTCTCACAAATTCCTTTTGCCATTTTGCCAGTTGAGAGAAGGAACGAAGAGAATGTGGTATCCCTCCCCATTACAGGAAGCACAAGTCAAACTTATATATCCCAATGACCTTAAATCCATAGTGACATCTTTATGTTCAAAGGAAAGCACATTTTTCTGAATGTTGAGTTCCAAGATGGAAGATGAAATAGAATATGAGACTGAGTATACTAGTAAATCAAATATTTTTAAGTTCTATTTAAATTCTGTCATTTATCAATATGTGTGATTATTTCAACATATGAATCTCAGGTAAAAGCTTTCTTTCATTCCTCCCAATCCCATAAGTTCTCTCTGTACTACCTGGGAGGCTGAGTTTCCTTTCCCAGAAACCATTACTTGAAGCAGTGCCCATTTCTGAGGGGCTTCAGTTATCATCACTAAACTGGAACTTCACCAGAGTAAAATATCCAGAGAGTAGGTCAATTTTATTCTTATTTTGCTGGTAGGAAACATTTTTCTTCAAATGGAGTAAAATAACACAAAGAAGGCTTTTACCCTTCTTAAAATACTGTAGCACTACATATTTCTCACTCTTAAGTGCAGAAAATTTTTGAAAAGTATCTACTTATAGCACATTTTTGAAATGACAACATTTAAGAAATGGAGAACAAAGTAGTAGTTGTCAAGGACTGGGGAGTTGAGGGCAGAGGGAAATGGGTGTGGTTATAAAAAAGCAACTAGAATCCTTGTGGTGTTGGAACTTCTCTGTATCTTGACTAGTGGTAGATACATGAAGCTATGAGAGTGACAAAATTGTATATAAATTAATATACGCATGTATGTGCATGCACGCACAAATTATTACAATTAAAGTGGAGGAAATATAAATAAGACCAGTGGATCGTATCAATATAAATATTTTTGTTGTGATATAATACTACAGTTTTGCAAGATGTAACCATTGGGAGAACCTAGGCAAAGTGTACAAGGGATCTGTCTGTATTATTTCTTACAAAGGTATGCCAATCTACAATGATCTCATTAACATTTTCAATTTTAAAAAATATTTTTTATTGATTTTTTTTTTACAGAGAGGAAGGGAGAGGGAGAGGAAGAGGGATAGAAAGTTAGAAACATCGATGAGAGAGAAACATCAATCAGCTGCCTCCTGCACATTCCCCACTGGGGATGTGCCCGCAACCAAGGTAAATGCCTTTGACCAGAATCGAACCTGAGCCCTTCAGTCCACAGGTCAAGGCTCTATCCCCTGAGCCAAACCGGTTAGGGCACACTTTCAATTTTTCAAAAGGTTAACCAGGACTGGTCTAGGCCCCACTCACAGTTAAGGAGACAAAATATCCATGGCTGAGACAAAGAGAAGAAAGCTGGATCCTGAGAGGTGAGCTGTTTTCTGAGAACTGAGTGACCCAGAATCAAAGTTTGATAAATCAGAAAAAGAAAAAAAGGGGAAGGTTTGATTACAAGGTAACAGTTCATGTAAAGGATTTAAGTTACAAATTAGTAAAATAAATAAAGATAGATAAACAAACAAACAAATAATGCTGGCCCTGGCCTGTGTGGCTCAGTTGCTTGGCCATCCTCCCGTGCACTGAAGGGTCACCAGTTCTATTCCCATTCATGGCACATGCCCAGGTTGTGGGTTTGATCCCCTGTCAGGGCATGTGCAGAAGGCAACTGACCAGTTTCTCTCTCACATCTATGTTTCTCTCCCACTCCTTCCTCTATCTCTAAAATAAATTAAAAAAAAAAACCCTGCTTGGGAGAGGAACCAAGATGGTGGCATAGGTAAACACCTATCTTGCTGCCCCACACAATAATTCCAAAACTACAACTTAATGACAGAACAAACATCATCCAGAATCACTGGAAAGCTGGATGAGTGAAAATTCCACAAATAAAAGTAAATATAGGACACTGTGACTCAGAGGAGCAGTGGAGGGCAGTGTTGAAGATACTCGCGGAGCCAGAGGTTTGGAGTTCTGCGCGCACGTGCCAGCGGAGAGAGCGGGCGGCTGCAAACCCAGCTGGTTTTCTCCAACAGGGAGGGCGGAGGCATCCCACTGCACTGATTCTCCAGTTCCGGGGAAAGTCCAAGGAACCCACACTCATACGGGGTGGAACTGGGCAGTGGGAAAGCACGCTGAAGACCAGTGCAGTGGGTCTGTGAGCCTGTGGAGAGGGCGAGCTTGTGGAGAGTGCGTGCAAACTTGGAACAGCAGTTTGGGCGTAAACTTGGGAACAGAAGTGTGCAACCGCACAGAGAGGACTCGTGATTTGCTCCCTAATTCAGAAGACTACCAGACTGCATTGTGTTGCAACCCTGGGCGAGACTTTGGGGGTGCAGACTCATTTGGGGAGAAACTGAGTTGTCTGCCAGAGGGTGGAGATTGGCGACAGCTTTCTCTCAGAGGTGTGTGCAGCCATTGCCACCCTGCACAGAAACCCTGGTGCTGCATAGGGTGGAGCTGATGCTGCCTGCTCAGCCCAGAGACTCCGCCCATCCAACCTGAGCACAGCTTACCCTCACAGCCAATTGGCCTGGAGGTCAAACCCTCCTAGTGCTAACAACAATAAGCTGGGCTTATCTTCAATAATACTGTACAACCCATAAAGGGCTGCAGCAAGAGTATCCACCTCAGGTAACTGGAGAGGCTGAGCCACTGTCCCTTAGAGGACATCTACCACACAAAGCTAATGGACCAACCCAGGAAAGCAGCCACAATGCAGAGAAATTGAAAGAAATGAGGTGTGAAAGGAATGGAGGAAAAAAGACGACTAGACATAAAGTTCAAAACCACGGTTAGAAGGTTTTTCAAGAGGCTCCTAGAAAAGGCTGAGACCTACAAGGAAATGAACAAGACCTATGAGGAAATGAACAAGACCTACGAGGATATGAAAAAGGACCAACTAGAAATTAAGCATACACTGACTGAAATAAAAAATTTTATACAAAGACCTAAAAGCAGTCCAGACGACTGCAAGAACCAAGTCAAAGATTTGAAATACAAATAAGTGAAAGCCACTCAGCCGGAAAAGCAAGAAGCAAAAAGAATCCACATAATTGAAGATAGTGTAAGGGGCCTCTGGGACAACCTCAAGCATACCAACATCCGAATTATAGGGGTGCCAGAAAAAGAGAGAGAGCAAGATAATGAAAACTTACTTGAAGAAATAGTGACCAAAAACTTCCCCCACCTGGCGAAAGAAATTGACTTAAAAGCCCAAGAAGTGCACAGATCCCAACATATAGGAATATAAAGAGGACCATACCAAGACACATCATAATTAAAATGCCAAGAGCAAAAGATAAAGAATTGTCAGTCCATTCCCTCTCTATGTCCGTGATTCTGTTACATTCACCAGTTTATCCTGTTCATCAGATTTTTAATTCACTTGATTTTTAGATTCATTTGTTGATAGATGTGTATTTGTTGTTAATAATTTACACTTTTACCTTTTTCTTCTTCCTCTTCTTAAAGAATATCTTTCAGCATTTCATATAATATTGGTTTGGTGGTGATGAACTCCTTTAGCTTTTCTTATCTGCAAAGCACTTTATCTGACCTTCAATTCTGAATGATAGCTTTGCTGGATAGAGTAATCTTGGTTTTAGATTCTTGCTATTCATCACTTTGAATATTTCTTGCCACTCCCATCTGGCCTGCATCGTTTCTGTTGAGAAATCTGCTGACAATCGTATGGGTGCTCTCTTATAGGAAACTAACTGTTTTTCTCTTGCTGCTTTTAATATTCTCTCTTTGTCTTTTGCTCTTGGCATTTTAATTATGATGTCCCTTGGTGTGGTCCTCTTAGGGTTCCTATATATTGGGGTTCTGTGTGCTTTTTGGACTCCTAAGTCAATTTCTTTCACCAGATGTGGTATATGCTTAATTTTTGGTTGGTCCTTTTTCATATCCTTGAGAGTCTCCTTCATATCCTTGAGGGTCTCCTTCATTTCCTTGTAGGACTCATTCATTTCCACGTTGGTCTTGATCATTTCCTTGCAGGTCTCATTCATATCCTTGAGGGTCTCGTTCATTTCCTTGTCGGTCTTGCTTATTTCCTTATAGGTCTCGACCTTTTCTAGGAGCCTCTTGAGAAGCCCTATAACCGTGGTTTTGAATTCCATGTCCAGTCGTTTTTTTTCCTCCATTTCTTTCACATCTGATTTCTTTCCATGTCTCTGCATGGTGGCTGCTTCCCTGAGTTGGCAAATTATCTTTGTGTGGTAGACGTCCTACAAGGGACAGTGGCTCAGCCTCCCCAGTTACCTGAGGTGGATATGGGATGCACAGTCTTGCTGAAGTCAAGCTCAGGGTAATCATTGTTAGCACTTGTAGGGGTTGACCTCCAGGCCAATTGTCTGTGAAGTTCAGCTGTGGTCACATTGGATGAGCGGAGTCTCTGGGCCAAGCAGACAGCGTTAGCTCTGCCCTATGCAGCCCCAGGGACCCTGTGCCGGGGGCAATGGCCACCAGCACCTCTGAGAGAGAGCCGCTGCCAAGCTCCACCAGCTGCTGGAGAATTCAGACTCTCCCCGAATGAGTCTGCACACCCAACGTCTCACCCAGGGTCGTAAACCAAAGCAGTCTGACGGTTTCCCGAATGAGAGACAAGTCGTGAGTGCTCTCTACATGGTCACGGTCACGCAGCTGCACTGTTCCCAAGTTCACACGCACTCCACAGAAGCTTGCCTTCTCCACAAGCCGGCAGACCCCTGCAGCACCTGAGCTTCGGCGTGCCCTCCCACTGTCCAGTTTTTACCCCGTATGATAGTGGGTTCCCTGGACTTTGCCCAGAGCTGGAGAATCAGTCCAGTGGGACGTCTTTGTCTCCCCCGTTCAAGAAAACTGGCCGGTTTTCAGCCGCCTGCCCTATCCGCTGGCGCGCGCGCTCTAAACCTCTCTCCGCGCGAATCTTCCATGCTGTCCTCATCCGCTCCTCCGAGTCACAGTGTGTTATCTTCACTTTTATTTGTGGAATTTTCACTCGGCCAGCTTTCCGGCGATTCTGGATGGTGTTTGTTCTTTCGTTAAGTTGTAGTTTTAAAATTGCTGTGTATGATGGTAAGATAGGTGCCATCACTCTTTATAGTCTCTTTCCAGCAAGATAATCTAGAATTTTTTCCATGGCAACTGGATTCCAAGACTTAAAGCTGGAACGTCTAGTTCTCTTGTCTTCCTAGGCTCAGAAATTCCACATTATCATTTCTGTTGTATTTTGTTGGTCTAAGAAGCAAATTACATCGTTATCCCAGGTTCAAAGAGAAGGGAACTAGATAAGAGGAGTTGAAGAATCAAATTGCAAAAGGACATGAGCCCAGGGAGGCATAGTTCATAGGGAGCCATTTGTAATAATCATAGAGCTGAACTGCCACCTTTTCATAATTTGTGATATATATATGAATCATTTAATAATCTGATATGTTCTTGAGAAATGCATTTTAGGTGATTTCATCTTCGTGCGAACACCATAAAGTGCACTTACACAAACCTACATGGTATAGCTTACTACACACGTATGTCATATGGTATAGTCTATTACTCCCAGGCTACAAACCCGTACGATATGTTACTGTACTGAATACTGTAGGCAGTTGTAACACAGTGGTAAATATCTGTGTGTCTAAACATATCTAAACATAGAATTTGGAATAAAAGTTGAAATGGTACAGCTGTATAGGGTGCTTATCATGAACAGAGCTTGCAGGACTGGAAGTTGCTCTGGGTGAATGAGTGAGTGGTGAATGAATGTGAAGGCCTGTTCTAGGGTATTACTATTCACTACTGTGGACCTTATAAACACTGTGCATTTAGGCTGCACTAAATTTATTGTTTAAAACATTTTTCTTTCTTCAATGATTAACATTAGCTTACTGCAATCTTTTTACTTTACAGACTTTTATTTATTTATTTGCTTTTTCAACTCTTTTGTAATGACCCTTAGCTTAAAATGCAAACTGAACGAATTATTTTCTTTCTTTTTTGTGTGTGTGTTTTTTATTGTTTAAAGTATTACAAATAGTAGTACATATGTCTCCTTTTCCCCCCCAATGACCTCCTCCCAGCCGCCTCTACCCCCCACAACATGCCCTCATCTGCCCCCCTCCCAGTGTCTTGTATCCATTGGTTATGCTTATATGCATGCATACAAGTCCTTTGGTTGATCTCTTACAGCCCCGCCCATTTTCTTTCTTTATATCCTTATTCTACAAATAGAGGCCTGGTGCACGAAATTCATGCACAGGGTTGGGGGGGGGGGTGTTGTCCCTTAGCCCAGCCTGTACCATCTCCAATCTGGGACCCCTTGAGGGATGTTCAACTGCCCGTTTAGGCTTGATCCCAGTAGGATTGAGCCTTTGTGGGCAGCCAGACATCCTTCTCACAATCCAGGACTGCTGGCTCCCAACTGCTCACCTGCCTGCCTGATTGCCCCTAACTGCTTCTGCCTGCCAGCCTGATCACCCTCTAACCATTACCCTGCCAGCCTGATTGATGTCTAACTGCTCCCCTGCCAGCCTGTTTGCCCCCAACTTCCCTCCTCTGCTGGCCTGGTTACTCCTAACTGCCCTCCCCTGCAGGCAAGGTCTCTCCCAACTGCCCTCCCCTGCTGGTCATCTTGTGGTGACCATCTTATGTCCACATGGGGGCAGGATCTTTGACCACATGGAGGCAGCCATCTTGTGTGTTGGAGAGATGGTCAATCTGCCTATTACTCTTTTATTAGATAGGATAGAGGCCTGGTGCATGGGTGGGGGCCAGCTGGTTTGCCCTGAAGGGTGTCCCGGATCAAGGTGGGGGTTCCCTTGGGGCATGGGGTGGCCTGGGCGAAGGGCCTGTTGTGTTTTGTAGACCAGCTATGCCCCCTAGCAACCCAAGCAGAGGCCCTGGGATCTGGGATTAATTTATGTTCTACAATTGAAACTGTGTAGCCTGGAGCAGAGCCAAGCCTTCTCCTCACTCAGTGGTGGCAGCCATTTCTGTTGGGACATTTACTTTCTATAATTGAAACATTGTAGCCTGGAGTGAAGGCCAAGGCCAGCCAGAGCTTCAGAAGCTTGGCTTCCTCCATCGCCTGGGCAACCTTAGCCTCTGCTCTCTCCAGCTCCATGGCTGCCACCATTTCTGTTGGGATTTAAGTATCTTCTATAATTGAAACTTTATAGCATTGAGTGGAGGCCTACGCCAGCAAGGGCAGGCGGAAAGCTTGGCTTCCTCTGTTGCCAGGGAAACCCAAGCCTTTCTCCTGCTCTCAGTGGCCACAGCCATCTTGGTTGGGGTTTATTTGCTACTGATTGGCTATTGGGCATGGCTTGATTGGAGGTATGGTCAATTTGCATATTACTCTTTTATTGTATAGTATGTTTATTATTACTTTTAAAATTTCATTGTTAAAAACTAAGACACCAGCACAGACTTTAGCCTAGGCTTATACAGAGTCAGGAGATCAATATTAGTGTCTTTCACCTCCCCACCATGGTCCACTGAAAGGTCTCCAGGGTCAATAACACACATGGAACTGGCATCTTCAGTGCCTCTGGAACACCTCCTGAAAGACCTGCCCGAGGCTCTTCTTGAGGAGGCATCACAGTTCAGAAGCATGTCCATGGTAGTTTGCTTTTTTTTTTTTTTTCATCATAGATTTGCTTGTGAGCAAATACTGCATCATGAATATTTCTCTCTATTAATGAAAACCTTTTGGTGTTGGATTCCATCTTTTCAAATATTTTAAGAAGCTTGTTGAAGTCTGCCTTCACTGTGAATTTTCTTGGGGGTTCAAATTTTATCCATAACGAAGCCATAAGCTATGCATTCCTGCTCCAGTTCCGACAACTCCTCATTTGTCAATTCCTTAGGATCCATCTCTAGGAGCTGCTTATCCACACCCAGGTTAAATTGTTTGCCATCTCAACCACAGCCTTGTTGATTTAGGCAACCTGTTCATGGACAAATATCTTGTGTGTGTTTTTCCACATGCCATTTATGTACTCTTGGTTACATCGCCCCAAGCCCCAGCAAGGTTCTCGCCCTGGTCATAGATGTTGTAATCCTTCCTGAATTGCATCACTGTCTTCCTCAGTTGCAGCAATAGCCTACACAAAGGTTCTCCTTAAAAGCTGCTATAACTCCTTGATCCATTTGTTGGATCAAAGAGGAGGTGTTTGGAGGGAGAAATAGCACTTTGATATTGGGATGAAGATGATCAGTAAAATGAGAATGTCCAGGAGCCTTATCAGCATTAAGCAAAATATTGAGAGGTGTATTATTTTCCAATTAGCACTTCTCTATTCCGCTGCCTTAGCAATTCAGGTGGGCATCTTGGAAGTGGAGCTGGGTCATTCATGATTTCTTATTGCTCCTGTAGCATGCTGACAATGTGTTCATATTGACATTTTTGAAGACCCTAAGTTCTCACTGTGCCAATTCATAAAAGGTTTCAATTTGTAGCCTGCAACATTGCCTCCAAGCAAGACTCTTATTCTGTCCTTAAAAGCCTTGAACTTGGCATTGACTTGACCTCCTTATAGATGAAAGTCCTTTCAGGCACCTGTTTCCAGAATAGGGAGGTTTCATCATATTAAATATTTGTTCTGGCAAATAATTTTCCTCCATAATAAATGTATCTAGAGTTTCCAAAAATTCTTCAGCTGCCTGTATATCAGCACCCACAGACTTACCATTCACTTTCACATTATGTAATGTTTAACACTTCTTAAATCATTTAAACCACTCAGAGCTAGCAGTAAATTCAACATGATAGTTGGGTCCAAATGTTACTTTCTTTTAAAAAATATTTATTAATTGATTTCAGAGAGGAAGAAAGAGGGAGAGAAAGATGGAAATGTCAATGATGAGAGAGAATCATTGATGGATTGGTGCTTCCTACATGCCTCCCACTGGTGATCAAGCCTGTAACCTGGGCATGTGTCCTAACTGGGAATTGAACTGGTGACCTCCTGATTCATAGGTGGACACTCAGCCACTGAACCACACTGGCTGAGCATCACAAATATCTCTTGACTCTGTCGCATCCTCCCATCTACACTGCCATAGTTTCAGTCCAGGGCTTCATGATTTCTCCTCTGACCTATTACCACAGCCTATTAACAGATTTTCCTGATACTAGTCTTATCCCTTACCCATCCTCCATGCTTCCACCCAAATTATCTGGTGAGGTTAGTCCCTTCATTATTAGCCTTCCTGGATTTCTACTGTTCTCAAGATCGAATTCAGCCCTAGATTGTTTGGCTCAGTGGATAGAGTGTTGACCTGCAGACTGAAGGGTTCTGGGTTCAATTTCAATCAAGGGCACATGCCCAGGTTGTGGGCTTGATCCCCAGTAGGGGGCATGCAGGAGATAGCCAATCAATTATTCTCTCTCATCATTGATATTTCCATCTCTCTCTCCCTCTCCCTTTCTCTCTCTGAAATATATATTTAAAAAAAAGATGAAGTTCAAAGTTTTTTCACTGAATACAAGGGCCCACCAGGATTTGGCCCCTCTTTAATTTCTCTCTAGTATCCTCTGCCCTTGTCCTTTATGCTTCAGCAATACCAAACTTTTTGTAGCTCAATTCATGCCATGCTCCCTTATGTCTTTTTTAAAAAATGTTTTTCTTTATTGTTCAGTTTATTAATTACATTGTTTCCCCTTTTTTATCCCTCTATATCTCCCCTCCACCTTGTACCTATCCCACCCTTCACCCTCACCTCCCCCTCCCCAATGTCCTCACCCATTGTTGCAAGATTTTTGTCCAATCTCTTGCTGTACTTCCCACAACCCTTTTCTCCCTAAGAATTGTCAGTCCATTCCCTCTCTATGTCCATGTTTCTGTTATATTCACCAGTTTATTCTGTTCATCAGCCTATCAATTCACTTGATTTTTATGTTCATTTGTTGATAGATGTGTATTTGTTGTTCATAATTTATATTTTTACCTTTTTCTTCTTCCTTTCCTTAAAGAATATCTTTCAGCATTTCATATAATACTGGTTTGGTGGTGATGAACTCCTTTAGCTTTTTCTTATCTGCGAAGCACTTTATCTGATCCTCAATTCTGAATGATAGCTTTGCTGGATAGAGTAATCTGGGTTGTAGATTCTTGCTATTCATTATTTTGAATATTTCTTGCCACTCCCATCTGGCCTGCATCGTTTCTGTTGAGAAATCCACTGACAATCGTATGGGTGCTCCCCTGTAGGTAACCAACTGTTTTTCTCTTGCTGCTTTTAATATTCTCTCTTTATCTTTTGCTCTTGGCATTTTAATTATGATATGTCTTGATGTGGTCCTCTTTAGATTCCTATATTTTGGGGTTCTGTGTACTTGTTGGGCTTTTAAGTCAGTTTCTTTCACCAGGTGGGGGAAGTTTTCAGTCACTATTTCTTCAAGTAGGTTTTCATTAACTTGCTCTCTCTCTCTTTTTCTGGCACCCCAATAATTCTGATGTTGGCATGCTTGAGGTTGTCCCAGAGGCCCCTTACACTATCTTCAATTATCTGAATTCTTTTTGTTTCTTGCTTTTCCAGCTGAGTGGATTTTGCTTCTTTGTATTTCAAATCTTTGACTTGGTTTTTGTGGCCCTCTGGACTGCTTTTAGGACTTTGTGTAATATTTTTTATTTCAGTCAATGTATGCTTGATTTCTAGTTGGTCCTTTTTTTTATCCGTGAGAGTCTGGTTCGTATCCTCAGAGGTCTTGTTCATTTCCTTGAGTGTCTTATTCATTTCATTGAGGTTCTCATTCATTTCCTTGTAATTCTCATTCATTTCCTGGTTGGTCTTGTTTATTTCCTGGTAATTCTCATTAAGTTCATCGGCCTTTTGTAGGAGCCTCTTGAAAAGCCTTATAACTGTGGTTTTGAACTCTATGTCTTGTCGTCTTTTCTCCTCCATTTCTTTCACACCTGATTTCTTTCCATATCTCTGCATGGTGGCTGCTTTATGTGGTAGATATCCTCAAAGGGACAGTGGCTCAGTCTCCCCAGTTACCTGAGGTGGGTACTCTTACTGCAATCCTTTATGGGTTGTACAGTATTTTTTAATTTAAACCCAGCTTGTTGTTGTTAGCCATAGGAGGGTTTGACCTCCAGGCCAATTGGCTGTGAAGGGAGACTGTGTTCAGGTTGGATGGGCGGAGTCTCTGAGCTGCGCAGGCAGCCTCAGTGTCAGCTACGTCCTGTGCGTCGCTCGCGCGCGCGGGTCTCTGCTGAATGGGGACGGCTGCAGACACCTCCAAGAGAAAGCCGCTAGTCTCTTCCCCTTGCCAGACAACTCTGCCTTTCCCCAAATGTGCCTGCACACCAAAAGTCTAGCCCAGGGTTGTAAAATAGATGGTTTCCGGAACCAGGAGACAAGTTTCCAGGGGGCAAGTCGTGGGTTTGCGTGACCCTTGCGAGGAAACTTCTTTTCACCGCCTCCGGGTTTCTCGCAGGCTCGGAGCCTCTGCCGTGCCCTGCTTCCAGGGTGCGTCCCCCGGACCTCGGACCTCGCCTGGCACTGGGGAATCTGTGCAGGGTGATGTCTCCACGTACCCCAGATCTCGGACCTCGCCTAGCGCTGGGGAATCCGTGTAGTGGGAAGTCTCTGCCCTCCCAGTTGGAGAAATCCGGCCGGGGTTGCTGCTCCAGCCCCAGCCCGCGCGCGCAACCAGGACGGCTCCTAACCTCTTTCTGTATGAAAGGCTGCGCTCCCGCCGCTCCTGAGTCTCAGCGTCCCACTCTTACTCTTATTAGTGGAGTTTTCATTCAGCCAGCTTTCTGGCGATTCTGGGTACTGTCTGTTCTGCTGTTATGTTGTAGTTCTTAAATCGTTGCCTGAGGCAGAACAATAGGTGTTTACCTATGCCACCATCTTGGTGTTCTCCGCTCCCTTATGTCTTGATGCTTTTGCCCATGCTAGACTCTGTGTCAAAAACAGTTACTCCCTTTCCTATGTGGGTAATTCCATGTTTTCTCTCAAGACTCAATATATAAGAATACTTCCATTACCCATACCCTCCTATCAATCTGGGTTAGGTTTTCTCTTCTGTTTTGCCATAGCACCCGGTGCCTTATTGATCACTCACATGAGTAACTTAATTCTTATACAAACTGCATGAAATAGGTTCTTTTAGTGAATCCCAGTGGCAGCTAGGATTTGAACTCAGTTGCCTGGCTCAAGGTCCTACTGTTGAAACCACTATACTTCTTTTCTGTTCAGACACAACACTCATCACACTGTACTGTAATTGTCAATTTACCTGTATGTTTCTTCAACCTATTATAAATTTATTGAGAAAAGAAACTATGTCACATTCATCTTTTTTACTCTCAGAACCTAACATAGTACCTGTCACATAATAGGCATTCTACATATTTGTATTGAATGGATGGACAAAGAAATGAATGACATCTAAAATGTATGGATGATTTCCTCTTACTCTGTTGTTTTAGCCATTTTTAAAAGATAAAAATGCTTACAGAACTAGACATGTACTTCAATAAGCCCCCAATATATCAAGGAAAAGAAGAGAGGGCTGCTCACAGGTGATAAATTTTCTGTTTACTGATGTTCTGTCAGCAGTTTAAAAATACGAGCAAAATCATTTTATTAAGAGAAAATATACAACAGTAGAATGAAGAAGGCACTAGATAACAGCAAGAATTTAATTCTTCCTTCTATTCCTCCCCATTAAGATAAGAAATGAAATGAAACCTACTATTAAGAGAAACTAGAGAAGGACACAAAGGTTGTCTAAAAGAGCTATAAGCTTGACCAGAATGAAGATATTAATAATACATAGAAATCCTATATAATAAAAGAGAAACATGCAAATTTGACTGTACCTTTGCTCCTGATTGGCTATGCTACCAGCCAATCAGGGGTAGGGGTGGGGCCAAGTAGCGTGAGTGCTGGGCCCCGCGGGGGAGATGCGACCACCCAGCCCCTAGGCACTGTGAGAGGAAGTGATGGTGAGTGCCCAGACCCCGGGTCCAGGTGGTCGCAGGCAGCCAGGGCTGAGCTGAGCAGGGTGATGGCTGGGTGCCCAAGGCCTAAAGCCTTGCCAGAGGCTTTAGGCCTTGGGCAGGCTGGGGTTGAGCCATCAGTTGGACATCCTCTGAAGGCTCCCGATATGTGAGAGGGAACAGGTTGTGTTGAGGGACCACCCACCTCCCATGCATAAATTTCATGCACTGGGCCCCTAGTATAATATAATAATACACTGAAAGGTAGCTTGGTTGTAGTGGAAAGCACACACATTTTGCATCTGAATATATCTGACTTTGAATCCTGCCCATAATACTCTCTATGCAAGTCATTTAAAATCTCCAAACCTCAATTTCCTCATCTGTCATATGGGGATGATAATATCTACTTTAGAGGGATATTTTGAGGTTTATAGATAAGGTACCATACTAGCCCAGTGTTTTACATGTTATTGGTGGTTAATCAATGGTAGTTTTACTATATATATAATTGATTTCTTACAGAGAGGAATGAGGAAGGATAGAGAGTTAGAAACATCGATCAGTTGCCTCCTGCATACCCCCTACTGGATATGTGCCCTTAACCAAGGTCCATGCCTTTGACTGTAATTGAACCTGGGACCCTTCAGTCCCCAGGTTGACACTCTGCCCACTGAGTCAAACCGCTTAGGGCTATTATTATATATTTTACTTGTATGTCTCAAAGCACTTTCATTCATATTGTCACAAAGTGATTTAGGGATAGAGAAAGAAAATATGTCATGAAAGACTGCAGTATATGGTAGAAAAGCACTGGAACTGAATCTGACTCAACCATTTTAGAGCTTTGTGACCTCGGCAAAGTCCTTTAGCCTTTCTGAGCCTCAGTTCCCATATACATAAAATAGGGATGATAGTACCTAGTTGTATAATGAGGGATTTTGTTCACTTATATACAGACCTAAAAACCAATGGAATAAATTAATATTTCAGATTGTGAACTCTGAAAAATCAAAGCCCATACTTATGAATGACAATCAAATTTAAGAGTCACAGTCACTAAAAGACTCAGATAATCTGATGTGATCCCAAAGACTTTAAGAAGAAATTTTTATAAAAAGAATATGAAGTACTCTGAAAAATACAAAATAAGTAGAATTGCCCTGTCCAGTGTGGCTCATTTGGTTGGGGATTGTCCTGTGCACTGAAAGGTTGCGGGTTCAACTTCGGGTCAAGGCATTTGCCTGGGTTTTGGGCTTGATCCCTGATGTGGGGCGTGCAGGAGGCAGCCGATTCGTGTTCCACTCTCACATTGAGAAGAATTTACCTTCTTATACCTGAGGTGGCTTCCGCAGTACATGGATTTAGAAACAGGGTGTCTCTATGAGTACATTGACAAAAATTAGGTCCTTGATCTGCAGAAATGAGTTTTGGACCCTGAATGGTGTTGATTCCCTCCAAAAATATAGCCATTCTGCAAAGCTGGATGGAGAGCTGGCTTCTTGTCATAGCATCTCTTTTTCAAGTATCTATCAAAAAGCAACAATTCGCAAGATTATACACAAACCAAAATAAAGATATTAATAATACATAGAAATCCTTTATAATAAAAGAGAAAGATGCAAATTTGATTGTACCTTTGCTCCTGATTGGCTATGCTACCAGCCAATCAGGGCTGGGGGCAGGGCCAAGTGGTGTGAGCGCTGGGCCCCAGGGGTAGAGATGAAACGGCAGTGCTAGCGAGCTTAAAACTTTATAACCAGTTTTCATAACATTAGTGCTGTCCCATTGAAAGAATTACTAGTACATATATTGCACATCTAGGGAGAGAAACACACATGTGCACAAAGATGTTTATTATAGTACTATAATTAATAATGACAAATAAGGTGGGAGAAACCAAGATGGACACATAGGTAAACAACTAAACTGCAGCCTCACACAACAATTTCAAAAACACAACTAAAAGACAAAATGGACATCATCCAGAACCACAGGAAAGCCGGCTGACTAGAAATTTTACAACTAGAAGGAAAGAAAAAGCACACGGAGAATCAGAGGAGCTGCAAAGCCTGAGGTAGGGATACAGGCACCTGTAGAGAGGACACAGCCAGAGAGGACAGGGCGGCCCAATGCCTGGCTGGCATGCTCTAGTGGGAAGGAGACAAGAGTTCCAGACTGCACTGAACCCCAGTTCTGACTACACTGAATCCCAGTCCTGGGCGAGACCCTGGGGACCCAGGCCCATATGGGGAGAGTCTGGACTGTAAGGAGGAAACTCAGGGGAGTAGCAAAGGGCAGAGGTCTAGAGGCGCACGCGCGAGTAAGCACAGAGAGAACGGACTGTTGAGTGTGCCACTGGCTTGATCTGGCAGGAAGGAGACAGGGGCTCTGGATGGCCCTGAACCCCAGTTCCGAATGCACTGAGCCCCAGTGCCCCACGGGAATCTGGGACTCCCAATTCATTGTGGGAGAGACTGGTCAGTTAGGCAGTGGGCAAGGCTTGAAGGCACCTTCCTCTCAGAAGTGCTTGCAGCAATTGTCTGCAGACATAGAGACCCAGGAACCTCTTGGGGCAGGGCTGACTGGAAGCTAAGGCTGTTGGCTCCACCCTGAAACTCTGCCCCATCCAAGCTGAGCAAAGAGACTTGTGAAATTTTGCAAGTCTTGTAGCATGAGGCTGTCTCCCAGCATAGACACAGCTGATCCTCACAGCCAATTGGCCTAGAGGTCAATTCCTCCCAGTGATACCAACAACAATCAAGATTTAACTACAACAAGGCTGTACACATAGCCCACAAAGGGTTGCACCAAGAGTGTCCACCTCAGGTAACAGGGGAGGCCAAGACACCTAGCACACAAAACTACCCTACCAACTCAGGGAAGCAGCAAAAATGTGGAGACAAAGAAACAGATCACAAACAAAAGAAATGGAGGAAAGCAAATGACTGGATATAGAGTTCAAAACCATGGTTATAAGGTTTTTCAAGAGTTTCCTAGAAAAGGCTGATAAATTCAGCGAGGCCCTCAAGGATATGAAAAAGAACCAACTAGAAATTAAACATACACTGACTGAAATAAAAAACATACAGAGACCCAACAGCAGACTAAAGGAACACAAGAATCAAGTCAAAGATGTGAAATACCAAGAGGCAAAAAGACACTCAACTGGAAAAGCAAAAAGGAAAAAGAATCCAAAAAATTGAGGATAGTGTAAGAAGCTTCTGGGACAACTTCAGAATTATGGGGGTGCCAGAAGAGAGAGCAAAATACTGAAAACCTATTTGAAGAAATAATGACTGAAAACTTCTTCTACCTGGTGAAAGAAATAGACTTACAAGATCAGGAAGCACACAGAACCCAAACAAAAGGAATCCATAGAGGACCACACCAAGACACATCATAATTAAAATGCCAAGACCAAAAGACAAATAGAGAATCTTAAAAGCAGCAAGAGAAAAACACTTAATTACCTATAAGGGAGCACCCATACGATTGTCACCTGATTTCTCAACAGAAACTCTGCAGGCCAGATGGGAATAGCAAGAAATTTTCAAAGTGATGAATAGCAAGAATCTACAACCAAGATTATTCTACCCAGGGAAGCTATCATTCAGAATTGAAAGTCAGATAAAGAGCTTCACAGATAAGAAGCTAAAGGAGTTAATCAACACCAAACCAGTATTATATGAAATGCTGAAAGGTATTCTTTAAGAAGAGGAAGAAGAAGAAAAAGGAGGAAAAGGTGGCTGCTTTAAACTAGAGCATGGATGAAACTGGAGAGCATTATGCTAAGTGAAGTAAGCCAGTCAAAGAAAGATAAGTATCACATGATCTCACTCATTTCTGGATCCTAGAGGCCCGGTGCATGAAATTCGTGCACAGGAGGTGGGGGATGTCCCTCAGCTCAGCCTGCACCCTCTCCAATCAGGGACCCTTTGAGGGATCTCCAACTGCCTGTTTAGGCCTGATCGCGGTAGGATCGGGTTTAAACAGGCAGTCGAACATCCTTCTCACAATCCAGGACTGCTGGCTCCCAACTGCTTGCCTGCCTGCCTTCCTGATTGCCCCTAATCACTCCTGCCTGCAGCCTGATCACCCGCTAAGCACTACTCTGACAGCCTAATTGATTTCTAACTGCTCCCCTGCCAGCCTGTTTGCCCCCAACTTCCCTCCTCTGCTGGCCTGGTCACCCCTAACTGCCCTCCACTGCAGGCTGGATCACCCCCAACTGCCCTCCTTTGCAGGCCTGGTCCCTCCCAATCTCCCTCCCCTGCTGGCCATCTTGTGGTGGCCATCTTGTGTCACATGGGGGCAGGATCTTTGACCACATGCGGGAAGCCCTCTTGTGTGTTGGAGTGATGGTCAATCTGCGTATTATTCTTTTATTAGCTAGGATAGAGGCCTGGTGCGTGGATGGGGACCAGCTGGTTTGCCCTGAAGGGTGTCCCAGATCAAAGTAGGGGGTTCCCTTGGGGTATGGGGAGGCCTGTGCCAGGGGCCTATGGTGGTTTGCAGCCCAGCCACATCCCCTAGCGACCCAAGCAGAGGCACTGGGATCTGGGATTTATTTACGTTCTACAATTGAAACTTTTTAGCCTGGAGCGTAGCCAAGCCTTTTGCTCACTCTTTGGTGACAGCCATTTCTGTTTGGGTTTATCTAAATTCTATAATTGAAACTTTGTAGCCTAGAGTGGAGGCCTAGATGCTAGGGCTGCAGAAGCTTAGCTTCCTCCATTGCCCGGGCAACTCTAGCCTCTGCTCTCTCAAGCTCTGGGGCTGCCGCCATTTCTGTTGGGAAATATCTTCTATAATTGAAACTTTGTAGCACTGAGTGGAGGCCTATGCCAGCAAGGGCAGGCAGAAAGCTCGGCTTCCTCCATTGCCAGGGAAACCCAAGCCTCCCTCCTGCTCTCAGTGCCACAGCTATCTTGGTTGGGGTTTATTTGCTCCAGATTGTCTGGTGGGTGTGGCTTGATTGGAGCTACGTTCAACTTACATATTACTCTTTCATTAGATAGGATAATGAACAACATAAAGTGATGAAGAAAAACAAATCCAGAGACAGAGAAGCATTGACTGTCAAACCTCAGAGGGAAGGTAGGGGAGGGTGGGGGTAAGGGGAAGAGAGTAATCAAAGGACTTGTATTCATGCATATAGGCCTAACCAATGGACACAGACACCAGGACTGGTGAGGTCATGAGTTGGGAGGGGGAGTTGGAAGGGGTAATGGAGGATGAGGATACATATGTAATACCTTAATCAATAAAGAAATTAAAAGAGAAAGAAAGCCAAAAATAAAATTAAAAAATATAGTAACAAATACAAAACAACCTAAAAAATCAACAAAGAACCTCAATGTCTATGAGCAGGAAAATGACTAAATAAAATGTAGCTTATTCATTCAATGGAATAGTATGTAAATGTTAAAAATCATGAACTAATGTATGTGTAAACAGGGATAATTCTCAAAAATATAATGTTGAATTAAAACCACAAGCTGCAAAAGGATATGTATGGCATAATACCAGTTATATCACTATACTACAACAGAATACTAGATATTTTTCCTATACCTATTTAGGTAAAAGTATTAATTAATTAATTTTTATTTTATTTTATTTTGGTATAGCAAAGATGGAAATTTATTGAAGAACAAGTACAGACTTTCACATGGAGGGGGGGAAGAGTCCCATAGCACAGACTCCCATGTGGGGAAGGGGAAGAGTCCCACGTAAAAGTACTTAAAAGATTTATCTGGGAGAATGCACATATAACTAAAAAAATGTTTTCTATGGGAAGAAGGGAGAGAAGCAAATTGGAGAGGTAGCCAAGGGCACTGTTATGATTAGTTTTATCATTATTATAAAATATATTTTTTATTTTATTTTAAACTAGGGACCCAGTGCACAAAATTTGTGCACTGGGGGTGGGTGGTCCCTCAGCCCAACCTGCCCCCTCTCACATACTGGGAGCCCTCAGGGGATGTCCTCCTGATGGCTCATCCTCCCTCCCCGCGCCTGCCCAAGGCTGAAAGCCTCTGGCTGAGGCTTTCGTCCTTGGGCAGGGGACCTTGGCCAGGGGACCCCAGCCAGTGATCATCCTGTGATGGGGCCGATCATTGGCTGACTCTGCCCCAGCCCCAGCCTGCCTGCCCAAGGCCAGAAAAAGCCTCTGCTTTTTCTAGCCTTTGGAACCCAGCGATCGCCCTGCCATGGGCAGCAGCCATCTTGGTTGGGTGTTAATTTACATATCACTCCTGGTTGGCTTGTGGTCATGGCTTGTGGTCATGGCTTATTGAATGTAGCAAAAGTATGGTCAATTTGCATATTACTCTTTTATTATATAGGATATATTTTTATTGATTTCAGAGAGAGGAAGGGAGAGGGAGAGAGAGATAGAAACATCAATGATAAGAGAGAATCATTGATTGGCTGCCTCCTGCAGTCCCCCACTGGGGTTCAAGCTGGCAATCCAGGCATGTGCCCTTGACCAGAATCAAACCCACGATCCTTCAGTCTGCAGGCTGACACTCTATCCACTGAAACAAACTAGCTAGGGCTTCAGTTGATTCTTGTATGTGCCCTAATTGGGGATTGAACCCACAACCTTGGCATATTGGGACAATGCTCTAACACTCTAAGCTACTTCATCAGTGCTTGTGATAATCAATTTTATTTTATTATTTATTTATTTATTTAATTTTTTGTGATAATCAATTTTGCATGTCAACCTAACTAGGCCACTGGGTTCTCAGATATTTGGTCAAACATTATTCTGGGCATATCTATGAGGATGTTTTTGGATGAATTTAACATCAGAATCAGTAGACTTGATAGTGGGAAAGGGCATGTAATAAGAATGGAGCCACAATTGTCTACTAATTATTCACCTTACTAATCCTATGTAATAAAAGCCTAATATGCTAAGTGTCTGGTCATCTGTTCAACCAAAGCATAATATGCTAATGATATTCTAAGGCTGCTCATCCACTCTTTATGACATATACCAGAGAGCAGATGCCCCAACTAGTAAGTTAGCTTGCTGCTTGGGTCAGGCCAATCTGGACTGAGTGAGATGGGTTGGACAAGCCCTGGAGCCTTCCCATGGTCCCTCCCAGGCTGGCCAACCTCCCGTGTCCCTCCCCAATCCTGATAGTGCATTGGTGGGGTACCTCGGCCTGGTCTGCACCCTGTTACAATCCAGGACCCTTGGGGGATGGCAGAGAGATGGTTTTGGCCTGATCCCACAGGACAGGCCAAGAGATCCCACTGGTGCACAAATTCGTGCACTGGGCCTCTAGTTATAGATAAGAAGTATTCTTCCAGACCCTGGGAAACTGGAGGATGAAACAAGGCTGTAAAAAGATGCCTTAGGGGTGGGGGGGGGCAATGGGGAGATAAAGGCATCCTATATAATAAAAGGCTAATATGCAAATCAACCAAACAGCAGAACAGTTGGTCGCTATGACACACTGACCACCAGGGGGCAGATGTTCAACAGAGGAGCTGCCACCTGGTGGTCAGTAAGCTCTCACAGGGAGAGTGCTGCTCAGCCAGTATCCAGGCTCATGGCTGAAAAATGCAGCGGCGGTGGCGGGAGCCTCCCCGCCTCCGTGGCAGCACTAAGGATGTCTGACTGATGGCTTAGGCCCACTCCCCATGATGAGCAGACCTAAGCCATCTGTTGAACATCCCCCGAGGGCTCCTGGACTGGGAGAGGGCAGAGGCCAGACTGAGGAACCCTTCCCCACCAAGTTCATGAATTCCATGCACCAGGCCTCTAGTATATGTAATACCTTAATCAATAAAGAAAAAAAAGATGCCTAGGTGGGTCCATTACTCAGAAAAGAAATACGTTTGGGCCCTAACCAGTTTGGCTCAGTGGATAGAAGGTTAGCATGCAGACTGAAGGGTCCCAGGTTCAATTCTG
Source organism: Antrozous pallidus (assembly GCA_027563665.1). Taxonomy (NCBI): domain Eukaryota; kingdom Metazoa; phylum Chordata; class Mammalia; order Chiroptera; family Vespertilionidae; genus Antrozous; species Antrozous pallidus. The sequence continues at coordinate 45,089,372 of CM050509.1, read as the reverse complement.
GTGAAGGGCATGCACCCAGTGGTTGTGGTCACATCCACAGTAGGGAATGTGCAGGAGGCAACTAAATCAATGTTTCTTTCTCATCGATTTTTCTAACTCTCTATCCTTTTCCCTTCCTCTCTATAAAAAATAAATATATAAATATTAAAAAAAAATTAGCCCTAACTGGTTTGGCTCAGTAGATAGTCAGCCTGCAGACTGAAGGATCCTAGGTTCAATTCTGGTCAAGGGCATGTACCTTGGTTGCGGGCACATCCCTAATAGGGAGTGTGCAGGAGACAATTGATTGATGTTTATCTCACATCGATGTTTCTAACTGTCTATCCCTCTCCCTTCCTCTCTGTAAAAAATCAATAAATATATATATTTTAAATTTTTTTAAAAAAAGAAATACATTTAGAGAACAGACTAAGGATAGGACACACTTTGATTTGGTGGCTGTGCCCAGACCTTGACCCCTCTGGGAGCTTGCTTCAGGAACTGACCATCCTCTGGTCCCACGAACAGGCTGAGCTGTTTGTAACATCATAGATTAGCCACCTTGTTATCAGACTTTGAGCCCCTGAAGGCTGAACGGCAGACCCTCCCCTTCCCTTTCCATGTTACACTTGCAGTTCTCAGCTGCACTTAGCTATCTTCTCCCTCGTGTGTATATAATCTGCCCACTGGCAACCAGGGGAGGGGGGCGTAGGGGAGGCAGGCAGGAGGAGGAGGTCAGAGTAGAATTTCCAGGGTGACTGACTGCTCTCCCATAGTGCCACCATTGTTGGAATAAACATTCATATATAATTCAACCCTGCCTCTGCTTAATGTGGCTCAAGCAGTCACGGGCAGCCTTGGACCCACTGTGTCTGGTTTCAGACTGAGTCAAGCAGATTGCCCTCTCTAATTGTGGATGAGTTGCAGCCAATCAGTTGAAGGCCTGAACAGAACAGAAAGACTGATCCTCTCTCCTGCCTGACCGCTTAAGCTGCTCAGACTGAAACATCAGCTCTTCTTTCGTCTCCAGCCTGTTTATTGGACTGGAACTAGTCCACTAGCTCTCTGCAGTGTCCTTCCAGCTTGCATGCTGTAGATCTTGGAACTTCTCAGCCTCCATAATTGTGTTGATCCAATTTCTTTTACTCATTCAGCCTCTCTGTAAATATAGACATAAATATAAACATAGATATATACATAGATATCCCACAGGTTTTGTTTCTTGGGAGGACCTTAATAGAGAGATTTTAGCTTTCTCTTTTTAATGTTCTGATTTTTTTTAAAAAGGAGAATGGATTCATGTGTTATTAAATTTATCTTCAAAGAACCAAATCTTGTCAAGCCTGTATTGTTATTCCCAGTTAACAGATAATGAAACTGAAAGGGTAAATGATTGTGGAAGTCCTTCTCCTTAGTTCCCACATGCACAGCTGGCAGGGAAGTTGCAAAGACAAAGCAACATTATAAAAATCAAAGTATTTGGAGCTCTTTGTTAAGATATAGAAATTAAAGGTATAATTCTTGCTTTTTACTTCTCACCTTCTTTTCTCAGATCTTCCACACCAAAGGGATGAGCACACACACACACACACACACACACACAGAGGATGCAACAAATGTCTCATAAACATGGTAATTAACTCAATGCTACTTTCAAGATTTTCAGATGCGCAAAAAGTTGTCTGACCCCCAGCGTGTGGAGTGAATACTGCTTTGGAAATCATTGAAAATTAATGCTTCAGAAACATAATTAATGGGCACAGTAGCTAGACAGAAACACTTGCAGTAGAAAATTCCTTTCACTCCCTGGTTAAAGGATGTGGATAATTCTTCTAGACAGGAAAAATGTGCTTTGAAATATATAAGTAAGAGGAAGGCAGAAAAAATTAAAAGGAGGGAAAGCTACATGAATATTTATAAAATCCTGATTTTTTCTATTTATAGAGAAAGATATATTGACATAAAATCTACTTGGGGGCTTTTCTGTTTTACTTAAAAGGAGAAAATAGGAATAAAGGTACTTCTCTCTGTTGTCAACAGACATAGAAACCCCTTACCATTAAATTAAGAAAAAACTACTGTCTCTTAGGTCTTGTGTAACTATTTGAATGTCTGTAAACATGAATATAGAAGCAATTCCTTTCTTCTCTGCCTCACTCCAAATCAATGGTTTGACCTTTAAATTAAAAATGTATTAGTTGTTACATAAATAAAATGCTCTATTATTCAAATAGAATTATGCATATTTTAAAACCTGATTGTTTATCAAGACACTTCCCTGGAAGCTGTTTTCAGAATTCTTCCTTTACCTTGATTAAGTTAGAATTTCTTTAAACAATGTAATTTAAATTATAAAACAACAGTATTGCATTTAAGGAATTCCAAAATGGTTATATTGGCTTCTGATTTGAATTTGAACCTGGTTTTTCAAAATACCATGTATGCAGTGCTTATATGAATACAACACACACACACACACACACTAGGGGCCCGGTGCACGAAATTTATGCACTGGGGGGTAGGTGATCCCTCAGCCCAACCTGCCACCTCACACACACTGGGAGCCCTCAGGGGATGTCCTACTGACCACTCACCCCCAGCCTGCCCAAGGCCTAAAGCCTCTGGCCGAGGCTTTCAGCCTTGGGCATCCAGCCATTGCCCTGCAATAAAGTTGATGGCTGACTTCTTCCCAGCCACACCCCCCTACCCCCAAGCCCAGGCCTTCACCCTAGCCAGCTCACGCCTGGCTAGAGTAGGCCTTGGCCCCGACTCCCTGGCCCGGGCCTTCTCTCCCTGGCCAGTGCATGCTGGCTGCCTTGACCCTGCCCCCCCAGGTCTTGGGCTGCCTCAACCCCACCCACCCAGGGCTCGGGCCACCTCGGTCCCAACCCCTGTGGCCCAGCTCGCCTCGGCCCTGCTCCCTGAGGGCCCGGGCCACCTTGGCCCTGTCCCCCACAGCCTGGCCCACCTCGGCCCCGCCCCTCACTGCCCCACCCCGACTCCTGATTGGCTGGTGGGCGTGCCTGGTGGCCATGGCTTGTGCGTGTAGCGAAGGTACAGTCAATTTCCATATTATTCTTTTATTAGATAGGATGTGTGTGTGTGTGTGTGTGTGTGTGTAAAAATATATATTTTACATGAAACAATCAATTAACTTTTTTATGCTAATATTTTATTGTTCAGACTTCATTACTTTTATCTGTAGAATCTAATTTTTTAGGTTGTATCACTGAACTTTTATTAAATATCCAAGTACATTTCAACTGAAATGAAAAAGGGTTTCCTAATGTCACAGAATCTTTATTTTGCATTATTTGTATACATCTTTAAAATTATAATCAGAATTGTTTATCACATTTGAGATCCAAGACAAATACTCTTTATATTATACCTTTTCATTTCTTTAAAAATTTATGGTTGAGAGCATTACAAATGTCTTCCCTTTTGTATCCCTTGTCTCCCACCACCCCATCCTACCACCCAGTCCTGCCCTACCCCAGGCCTCACCACCCTGTTGTTTGTATTCATGGGCAATGTATATATGCATATAAGTTCTTTGGTTATTCATTTTCCTCCCCCACTTACCTCTGAGATTTGTCAGTGTGTTCCATTTTTTTAAATTGTGAAATGTTTTATATACACAGGAGAATATAGAGAATAGTATAATAAACTCCCATGTACCCACCACCCAGCATTGTCAAATCTTATGTTTCCCATAGTTACTTAAGATATATTAAAAAAATTTTAATTAAATTTATTGGGATGACATTGGTTAATAAAATCATATGTTTCAAGTGTGCAATTCTATAATGCAACATTTATGTCTTGCATTGTGTGTTTATTACCCAAAGTCAAATATCCTTTCATCACCATATATTTGACCCCCTTTACCCTTTAGCACCTCTCCCACATTCTCAATTTTCCTCTGGTAATCACCATACTGTTGTCTGTGTCTATGAGTTTTTGTTTGTTTGTCTGTTTGTTCATTTATTGCTTTCAGCTTTATATCCCACATATGACTGAAATCATATGCTTCTTCACTTTTTCTGACTTATTTTGCTTTTACATGATATTCTCAAGATCCATCCAAGATGAAATATTGCCATTTTTATTTTATTTTATTTTTTGTTAATCCTCCCCTGATGTTATTTTTCTTTTCCAGAGAGAGTGGAAAGAAGAGGGAGAGACAGACACATCAATTAGTTGCCTCCTGCACACACCCAACCAGGGCCGGGGAACCTGCAACGAAGTTACGTGCCCTTGACTGGAATCAAATCTGGGACCCTTCAGTCCATGGCTGATGTTCTATCCTCTGAGCCAAATCTTCTAGGGCATACTGCCATCTACATTAATAAAATAGAAACATGCAAATTGACCATCACATTGTGACACCCCATCAGCCAATCAGGAGTTATTATGCAAATTAACCTAACAAAGATGGTAGCAGCCCCATCCCCCAGCTGCTCTGGGCCTCTGGGCAGCGATGCATCCAGGTGCAGAGCGGCTGGGAGGGATGGGACGCCTGCTATGAGGGGGAGGGGGAGGGCAGAGGGAGCTATAGTGTCAGAGCAAAGACCGAAGGCAGCAGCCAGAGTGAAGGCCTGGGCTCCGGGTGCCTGAGGAAAACCAGTGCTGGCAGCCAGGGGGAAGGAAGGTCTATTGCATGAATCTTCATGCAATGGGCCTCTAGTTTTTAAAATAAAAGAAAAAAGACTATGGATACAGCTAAAGTTTCCTGCCTCTATTCATTTCCCCTGCCTCCCTTTCTCAGAAGTAGCCAGAATCATGGATTTGATGCTTTTCATATCTATGCATGTTTTCATATTTTCAACCACATATGTTTCTATGCATAAACTGTATAGAACATTGCTCTGTATATTTTAAGGTTACTAATTTGTACCAATAGCATAGTGAATAAGCTCGCAAACATTGGAGCCAGAGATGGTCTGGAATATCTGCTATATGTGTTACTAGCATTGTTACTTTGAAAAAATTAGTTAATCTTGCTGTACCTCATTTTCCTCATTGTAAAATAGAAAATCATAATAATACCATGTAAGGTTGTTTTCAGGATTAAATGACTTGACATATGAAGTACTTAGAACATAATATACTAAGTATAATGTGTTAGCTATTATTCTACACCTTCATTTTTTACATATTTTGAGATTTATTCATGTTGATACATGCAGCATTAGTTCGTTCTCAGAGCTGCATAGTATTCTATCATATGGATATAATGTAACGTATCTGCTCTTCTGTGATGGACTTTTAAGTTATTTTATTATAAAAATTGTTGTAATGAACATCCTTATACATGTCTCCTTGTGCACATATATAAGAGAATTTCTCTCTAGTTCTTCTTTAATTAGCTATTTCCAGAGAATTTTTTTTATAAAATGTGGCCTTGATTTCTTTTTCACAGCAAAGGAATTATGGCTCCAATTTATCCAAATGTCTTCAAAATCAACAGTGTTTGTGACTTTCTAAATGTTTGCAGCTATCCTCTTCAGCATCAAAATCACAATTTGATTGAAGTAATGGTGTTATGACAGCAAATACTGATCTTATTCATTGTGATCACCTCTTAATTTTCACCTACTGCTGTCTCCAAATTGAAGGATAGAACCTGACCTCCAATCAGCAGGATACCATTTTTATACTATGTATAAAAAATCTGATTGATCGCTGAGACCGGTTTGGCTCAGTGGATAGAGCGTCGGCCTGCGGACTGAAAGGTCCCAGGTTCGATTCTGGTCAAGGGCATGTACCTTGGCTGCGGGCACATCCCCAGTAGGAGGACTGCAAGAGGCAGCTGATCGATGTCTCTCTCTCATCGATGCTTCTGACTTTCTATCCCTCTCCCTTCCGCTCTGTAAAAAATCAATAAAATATATTTTTAAAAATCTGATTGATCATTATTATACTTCAAAGGTTTTTAAGGTCTATGTCACAATAGTTGTAACTAATGAATGGCTTTTTAAACTCTGTTTTTGTTATTTCTTCTTGGGAAAAGACTGAATTGGTCAACTGGGTGTTGTTTCTTTAAAAAAATATTTTTTATTGATTTCAGAGAGGAAGAGAGAGGGAGAGATAGAAACATCAATGATGAGAAAGAACCATTGATTGGCTGCCTCCTGTATGTCCCCTACTGGGGATCGAGCCCACAGCCTGAGCATGTGCCCTTGACTGGAATTGAACCTGGGACCCTTCAGGCCCCAGGCTGATGCTCTATCCACTGAGCCAAATCAGCTAGGGCAAGTGGGTGTTTTATTGGTCCTAATTTGCTGAATGGTAGGCTATAAACCTTAAGAATGTTTCAACAACTCATAAAGGAATAAAGACCCCAGTTAAAAAGTCTCTGATGATTGGAATCTTTTTAAAAATATATATTTTATTAATTTTTTACAGAGAAGAAGGGAGAGAGATAGAGAGTTAGAAATATTGATCAGCTGCCTCCTGCACACTTCCTACTGGGGATGTGCCCACGACCAGGGTACATGCCCTTGACCAGAATCGAACTTGGGACCTTTCAGTCCGCAGGCCAACACTCTAGCCACTGAGCCAAACTGGTTAGGGCATGATTGGAATCTTATACTACTAACCTCATTAAGTATCATCTGGTGATCTTTTTGAAAATTAAAATTTTATCATTTTCTCATTCTGAAGATTGTAGGAAAGTGTTATCCTATCTAATAAAAGAGTAATATGCAAATTTGACCGCACCTTTGCCACGCCCACAAGCCACGCCCATAGCCATGCCCACCAGCCAATCAGGAGCAGATTATGCAAATAAACCCCAACCAAGATGGTTGCCACCACTGAGAGCAGAAGGAAGGCTTGGGTTTCCCCAGCAACAAAGGAAGCCAAGCTTTCCACCTGCCATTGCCGGCCTAGGCCTCCAATCAATGCTACAAAGTTTCAATTATAAAAGATACAGAAGTGGTGGCAGCCACTGAGCTGTAGAGAACAGAGGCTTAGGTTTCCCTGGCAATGGAGGAAGCCAAGCTTTCTGCCTGCCGTTGCCAGCCTAGGCCTCCACTCTAGGCTACAAAGTTTCAAACAGAAACGGCTGCAGCCACAGAGCGAGCAGAAGGCTTAGCTCTGCTCCAGGCTACAAAGTTTCAATTGTAGACATAAATTAATACCAGATCCCAGGGCCTCCACTTGGGTGGCTGGGGGTGTGTGGCCAGCCTGCAAACCTCCACAGGCCCCTCGCCCAGGCCGCCCCACACCCCAAGGGAACCCCCACCCTGATCTGGGACACTCTTCAGGGCAAACCAGCTGGACCCCACCCATTCACCAGGCCTCTAGCCTATCTAATAAAAGAGTAATTTGCAGATTGATCATCACTCAAATGCACAAGACGGCTGCCCCCATGTGGTCAAAGATCCTGCCCCATGTGGACACAAGATGGCCACCACAGATGGCCAGCAGGGGAGGCCAGTTGGGAGGGACCAGGCCCGCAAAGGAGGGCAGTTGGAGGTGATCAAGCCTGCAGGGTAGGGCAGTTAGGAGTGACCAGGCCAGCAGAGGAGGGAAGTTGGGGGCAAACAGGCTGGCAGGGGAGCAGTTAAACTTCAATTAGGCTGTCAGGGTAGTGGTTAGCAGGTGATCAGGCTGGCGGGCAAAAGCGGTTAGGGGCAATCAGGGAGGCAGGCAGGTGAGCAGTTTGGAGCTAGCAGTCCCTTCAAGGGGTCCCAGATTGGAGAGGGTACAGGCTGGGCTAAGGGACATCCCCCAGCCCCCGTGCATGAATTTCGTGCCCTGGGCCTCTGGTTTTTAAATAAATACAGACAAACAACTTCTGATGGCCTTTCTCTTTTTGGCATTTTCTTGTGCTACCAATTAGTATACTTATCCTCTAAGAATATCTAAATGTTTATAATGTTTTGCCCTGTAAAGTGACTTCAAAGTGATTCTCAAAGTATTTGATACAGTATATTTAAATCTGAAGGAATAAAACCTCAATAAAGATTCCAAGGCTAATCTCAATTTATAATTTGGCACCTAGACATTTGGATGTCCCACCCTCTGTGAAATAAGTCATCTAGCTATTCATTTACAACTCTAAGAAAATACTCATCAGGTTTTATAGCTTCATAAATAAATCAAAAAGCATCTTTGAAAAAATGACTTTGTGAAAGGCATTCCAAATTAATGAAAACATCAAGTGTTTATTGAGCACCAAGTTTTATTTAATGAGCATCTACTGTGCTAGATAGATGTTCCTACTCTTGAAATGAGTAAGCATACTACATTTGGCTAAGAAGCAGATGATTATGATCCAGTGTCTAAATATGGTCTGGAAAGTGTGTTCTCCAATGGCGTAGAAAATAGCTCCAGGCTTGGTGATAAAGGACTAGGGTGCTACTCGTAGCTCTCACTGGACATTGTGTGATAGTGGGGGTGTTCATCTCTTGACTCTTCAGCTTCTCTTCTGAGGGGATTGATCTGGATGCTTTTCTATGTATCTTTCACACAATTCTATGAACTGTAAAGAAAGAACCAATGTTGAATGTGGTATTCAAGAGAGACCTTATGGAGAATGGGAGGCTTCAAAAAGTTGCATGAAGGATTCAGATGCTTGGGAGACAAGCAGTAAAGGGTAAAACTAAACTGGTTCCTACTGCTAGATATGTGATTGCTTTTAGTTTACAGTGTATAATAACTAACAAGAGTAGGATAATGTATATATTTATCTACTTTCTTGAGAAAGTAATTTTGAAAGATATTTTCAGATGTTTAGAGAATAACATTAAAATATATATTATTATTATTGAATATTTACAGCATTCGTTTTATTTATTTAATTATTTGTCAAAAATATTTTTATTGATTTCAGAGAGGAAGGAAGAGGGAGAGAAAGATAGAAACATCAATGATGGGAGAGAATCACTGGTTGGCCTCACATCATTGGGGATTGAGCCCACAACCCAAGCATATAGATTGACCAAGAATCAAATTGTGAATTCCTAGTTCATAGGTCAATGCTCAACCACTAAGCCACACCTTCCCAGTGACACTAATTTTTTTTAATGTGTCAATTCAGTTTAAAAGCAAAATAGAATGACCTATCAATTATAACAACACAAAAAATTTCATGAATCTGGACACTATCTTTCATTTGATCCATGGCAAATATGTTTTGACAACTGGCTCTCCAGATCTCCCTGATCCATAGCATTTTCTAACTTTCATGATGTAAACGATCTCACCATGGCTCCCAATATGAGGTCACTAACTGCACAATGAGCTCTTGTGAGCCAATGCTAACAGACCCTAGCACACCACCAAAATATATAATGTGTATATAAAGAATGTATTTACCTTTCTTCCTGAACCAGTTGAGTATAAGTTGCTTACATAATGCCTCTTTTACCCTTAGATACTTTAGCGTGTATCTCTTAAGAATGAAGACATCCTCTTAATAACTACAATATAATAATCAAAACCAGGAAATTAACATTAATTAAGTATTATCATATACTAGTAATCTGCTGGACCTTATTTAAAATTTTCCAATTGTCCTGATAGTGTCTATATTTTGGGGATAAGATGAATTTTCTCAGAAGTTCCTATCTCTAGCCCTCTTCCACTTTGCAAATCCTTCTTCATCCTTTTTTCACACCTCTTAATTTTTCCACAAGCAGTTCTAGCATTAATTTCTAGTGTCTAACATTAGAAGTGCTATCAGCGTATTACAGTGAATGTAATGATAGAGGTCAGATGCTGACAGTGGTTCAAGTATTTGAATTTTACTTAATGTCAGTAGTTACTAGAAACAAATATTGCATTAAATTTAGGGAGTGGTCTTTGTTGTCAATAATGTTAGTGTCCCTCTTACTTTGCTTTATAAGCTTGCATGCATGCCAATAAAGGAGGGTCTTATTGAAGTTCCTGGGCAATGCTAATTTTATTTATTTTTTAGAATAATCATAGGAGTTATTTGAGTCAAACTGATGACATATGCTGGGGAGTAAGATGTCAAGTGCTCCTGGTGGGTAATGCTAAATTTAACCAAATCACTTTGAGTAATGTATGGAAATAACTTTAAAATGTTTATTTTGGGGGGATGTGTTTATCTGTTATTCTGCTAACAATAATGTTTCTGCTTCCAACAACTATTGCTATTTCTATAAAAACTAGTACCCAGCGACACTGCCGCCACAGCAACAAAAGAATAATGTAATCATTAAATGTGTATGTGCTTAAAATGATAAATGTCTCCTGAACATATTGAAAAATCATGCATCACAATAGGACCTTTAAAGTAATCCATAAGTGAGTTGGGCATTCTCTGGAGGAGAAACCTGGGTCCCCCGAGATATGTGATCAGTACCGGGACCCCACCAGCAGGCGAGGGGACCCCAAGGCAGGTGCTGGGCGTGGAGGCCACGGGGGCATAGACTACAAAGGAGACAGAACTGAACCTCACATCACCCTGTTTGGCCCCGGAGGATGGCTGGTTAGCCAGAGATGGGTAAAATTCCTCAGGGAAGGAACAACCTAAGACAGCACAGTTGCAGAGGGGCCAACAGTAGAGAACTAAAAGGTCAATAGAGGTGGGGCACAGACCCTCACCCACTAACCTTGCAGGGGCCTGAACTCTCACCCCTTCTGAGGGAGGTCTCCTGCCCCCATGGCTGCTTCGCCTCCCATGCACAGCTCAGATTGGGACCCAGGTTGCAGACAGAGACTCAGCCAGCAACAGCTGCTCTATATCTAAATGCATTCTAGTACCAGGAATGCTCAGGGAGTACTCAAGAATGCAAACAATCCTTTGCACTAATATTTACAGGGTAAACTAAGATTTTTACTTGAGTATTAAAATTGACAGTAAAATAGTAATCAAGTTTTCAGATTAATTTAAATTGGCCAAGTGAAATAAGTGAACACTCAAGAAAATTTAAGTGTACTGGACAAAAAGCTTTTCCTAAAACATTAACTAAAATATCTATTAGTCGTTCATCTCACTGTAAAATTGCCTAACATCCAAAGAACCTAAAACAGTCATATTTGTGTGCAAAAATTAAAATTTAAAATTACCAAGACTGCAATCTAAAATTTCCAGTAGCCCCCATTAATCAAAAAGGGGGGGGGGTAGTGGGGTAATATCTTGTAAGGAAAAATATCCTGTAAGTAAAATACATCTAGAAAATTCTTACTCCAGAAAAGTAACTTCCATTCGTAATGCCAACAGCAGGACACCCATGAAAAACACATGGTGTCAAAATAAGCCAAAGGAAAATCATTTGGGCAAAAATAAAAATAATCCCAAGTCTAATTTGCAGAGAGGATCCCTTTGTTAACTTTTGGTTGAGAATGTGTTTGTGTGTTTTCAGAGAACAACTCCAAGACCATGTAGGTCCCTGCGACAGTGAGGGACTTACGGGTCTGTTCCAGTCACAAGGACAGTCCAGAGATGGGTACACTGATGACACCTTGCCATGCTAGCATTCGGCATCTGTGCATGGCTGCAGGCGGCCCAAGACCAAACCAGAGAGGATGGAACTTGCATTGGCACCATGTGTCCACCATCTGGATACCATTGCTGACATGTACACATAAAGAACTATTTGACATAGAAACTGGGACTCAGAACAGTTGGACATTGAAATAAGACTCAAACATTTTTTGTTCTTGTACATTTATTTCTAGTATGTAGATGCAAGATATTTTTGAAGAAAGAAACAGGGGAGAGTGATTGATATTGAGGCAAGGAGGCATTGAATAGGCTGTCAAGCTACAAGGGGAAGGCTGGGGAGGGTGGGGGGTGGGTGCTGGGGGAGATCAACCGAAGGACTTGTATGCATGCATATGAGCATAACCAATGAATGAAAGACATGGGGGGGGGTCAGGTGGGGACATGTGCTGGGGGGTAGGGAAGGCTGGGGGGAGGATAATGAGGGAAAAAAGGAAAACTATTTATTAAATCTAAGTTATACTGCAAATCATAAAAAAATTTTTTTAAATAAAGTAATCCATAAGTCTGAGTTGATAGGTCTGCCTATGCCATGATCAGTCTTTTTTGTTGTTATTGAATGCTGGCACTGAAAAAATAATGCAAATGTTATCTGTCCACACAAACAAATCATGTGACATGCTTAACTACTTAATACGAATATTTAGGACCAGTGCCAGCATTAAGGTATGAAAGAATTAGCTGCTGATAGGAATGAATTATTTTGGCTAATATTTCTCAAATGATTTAAACAGAAGGCAGAAGGTAGTGTTTTTCTTTGAAATTTTCAGAAATTCATACCAAATTTTTACTTTGCTTCCATGGAGATCTGGCCATTCAGTGAAGGCTGTTACTCTACATGCAAAAAGAAAAAAGGCAGGAAAACAAAGTGGATTATGAAATAAAGACAAAACAAAGATGTTTACAGAAATTATCATCTTATTTCAGGCTACACAGCACATATATTCCAAGCCCTGTTTACATTTTCACTGCCAGTGTTTAGTCCAAGCCCCATCACCTCTCAGACTATCCCTTTCCACTCTGTTATTCAGAGACATCTTTTTAAAGTGTCAAACCAAACATGTCGCTCCCATTACCTACAGGATACCAAGCTCCTGCCTTTGCATGGCATTCTAAGTGCCCCTGTGATTGGGCTCCCCCTATATCCCAGCATTAACATCTCCAGGTCTCCTTTTACAGAGCTCTCTGCCCTCCACTTCCTAGGTGTTACCCAAAGGAACTACTTGTAGTTCCAGGAGGAGAGGGGCTCTGCGTTCTGAGTTGTCATGCCTTTGTTCATACTCCTCTCTGAGCAAAGCTTTTTATCTTTTGTTTGCCTAATGAATACTAGGTTATTTCAACTCTTACCTTCCTTATAAACCCTTTTTTGACTCCTGCCCACATTCACCTTTGTACCCACATTCTACTTCGTCAATCTTCTATAATAGCACTGATAACACTTGATTGGATTTGTTTGATCCTATCTTCTCTTAATAAATTGCAAGCTCTTTGAGGTCAAGGACCATAAATTATTCATATCACCAGCCCCTAGCCTATTCTGTGTCTGGCACACAGAAGGCACTCAGTTTTTAGAAATATATATATATATATATATATATATATATATATATATATATATATATATACATACACATATACATACATATATGTATTTTATTTCAGAGAGGAAGGGAAAAGGAAAGAGAGATAGAAACATCAGTGATGAGAGAGAATCATTGACTGGCTGCCTCCTGCATGTCCTACACTGGGGATTAAGCCCACAATCCGGGCATATGCCCTGACCTGGAAACAAACCGTGTCTCGGTTCATGGGTCAATGCTCAACCACTGAATCACGCTGGCTGGGCAAAGGCACTTCATTTTTACTAACCAATGCCACCTCAATAAATTGAATTTAAAAAGAAAATAAAAAAGAAGGCACTCAGTAAATACTGTATAATGAAGAGCAGTTTTAACTTGAATTATCTAAATAGCCACTGTCCAATACGTAGCCACTAGCCACATGTGGCTACTTACATTTACATTTTAATAAATTAAAATTAAAAATTCAGTTCCTCAGTCATGCTAGCCACATTTCAAGTGCTTAGTAGGTACTGTGGCTAACCAAACTGGACAACATAAATTATATAAACTCATCATCTCCAAAAAGTTTAATACATAGTGCTGATCTAAATAATTCTTTTTAAAAATATATTTTATTGACTTTTTACAGAGAGGAATGAAGAGGAATCTATGAAGAGTTAGAAACATCAATGAGAGAGAAACATCGATCAGCTGCCTCCTCCACACCTCTTACTGGGGATGTCTACAGAACCAAGGTACATGCCCTTGACCGGAATCGAACCTGGGACCTTTCAGTCCAAAGGCCAACACTCTATCCACTGGTTAGGGCTAAATAATTCTTTATTCTCTCATTTTAATTTAATAAACATTGATTTTTGTTATATGCTTACATTTGTGTTAGGCATAGTGGTTTAGAAAGTGTTAATAAAACATTATTATTACTATTTGCAAGGAATTCAAAATCTGCCAGGGAGAAACCTTGAAAAATGAGAGAGATTTCCATATTGGGACATCAGGAAAGATTTATAGAGATTTTCCCATTTATTTTTAAAATTTTTAAAAATATTTAAAAAAATTTTTTTTGCAGGATAACTTAGATTTAATAGTAGTACATATGTTTTCATTTTTTACCCCCATTGTCCATCCCCCACAGCCTCCCCTAATCCTCCGCACATGTCCCCACCTGCCCCCCGGCCCCAGTGTCTTGCATCCACTGGTTATGCTCATATGCATGCATACAAGTCCTTTGGTTGATCTCCCACAGTACCTGCCCCCCACCCTCCCCAGCCTTCCCCCTGTAGCTTGACAGCCTGTTCAAGGCCTCTCTGCCTCTATATCAATCGCTCTCTCCTGTTTCTTTTCTTCAAAAATATCTTGCATCTGCATACTAGAAATAAATGTATAAGAACAAAAAATGTTTGAGTCTCAGTTTCAATGTCCAACTGTTCTGAGTCCCAGTTTCAATATCAAATAGTTCTTTATGTATACATGTCAGCAATGGTATCCAGATGGTGGACACATGGTGACAATGCAAGTTCCATCCTCTCTGGTTTGGTCTTGGGCCGCCTGCAGCCATGCACAGATGCTGAATGCTAGCATGGCAAGGTGTCATCAGTGTCCCCATCTCTGGACCATCCTCGTGGCTGGAATAGACTCATCAGTTCCTCACTGTCGCAGGAACCTACATGGTCTCGGAGTTGTTCTCTGAAAACACACAAACACATTCTCGACCAAAAGTTAACAAAGGGATCCTCTCTGCAAATTAGACTTGGGATTATTTTTATTTTTGCCCAAATGATTTTCCTTTGGCTTATTTTGACACCATGTGTTTTTCATGGATGTCCTGCTGTTGGCATTACGAATGGAAGTTACTTTTCTAGAGTAAGAATTTTCTAGATGTATTTTACTTACAGGATATTTTTCCTTACATGATATTACCCAACTATCCCCCCCCTTTTTGATTAATGGGGGCTATTGGAAATTTTAGATTGCAGTCTTGGTAATTTTAAATTTTAATTTCTGCACAAAAATATGACTGCTTTAGGTTCTTTGGATGTTAGGCAATTTTACAGTGAGATGAACTACTAATAGATATTTTAGTTAATGTTTTAGGAAAAGCTTTTTGTCCAGTACACTTAAATTTTCTTGAGTGTTCACTTATTTCACTTGGCCAATTTAAATTAATCTGAAAACTTGATTACTATTTTACTGTCAATTTTAATACTCAAGTAAAAATCTTAGTTTACCCTGTAAATATTAGTGCAAAGGATTATTTGCATTCTTGAATAGGCCCTGAGTATTCCTGGTACTAGAATGCATTTAGATATAGAGCAGCTGTTGCTGGCTGAGTCTCTGTCTGCAACCTGGGTCCCAATCTGAGCTGTGCATGGGAGGTGAAGCAGCCATGGGGGCAGGAGACCTCCCTCAGAAGGGGTGAGAGTTCAGGCCCCTGCAAGGTTAGTGGGTGAGGGTCTGTGCCCCACCTCTATTGACCTTTTAGTTCTCTCCTGTTGGCCCCTCTGCAACTATGCCTGTCTTAGGTTGTTCCTTCCCTGAGGAATTTTACCCATCTCTGGCTAACCAGCCATCCTCCGGGGCCAAACAGGGTGATGTGAGGTTCAGTTCTGTCTCCTTTGTAGTCTATGCCCCCGTGGCCTCCACGCCCAGCACCTGCCTTGGGGTCCCCTCGCCTGCTGGTGGGGTCCCGGTACTGATCACATATCTCGGGGCATCCAGGTTTCTTTTCCAGAGAGGGCCCAGCTCACATCATTGGGCGAGAGACAGTTCCATGGTGCCAGCTGTCCAGAGGCTTCAGCCACAGCTTGAACTGAAAACTCAGGCAACAACTGTGTGTATTTGGATTGTAAGAAGAGGGTCCCTCTTGGCAAAAAGGGCAAGAGGGGCCAATATAGAATGCTTGAGTGCCTTCCCAGTGCCTTAATTCCTTCTGAAAGGGATTAATTTCTTTCCTATCCTTTTTTAAATTGCTGCCAAACATTCAAAGAATTAGTTTGTAAGTTTCTTTGGGATAATTGTATAATATGCTGTTGTCAAATATCAAAAAGTATAATGACATTGTAGAATAATATCATGCAAGGGTATTATGGTGTCACAGGAGGTTAAGGAGGGCCTAGCCTAAGGACTGGTGTCTATAGGAGATGACAAGCTCTAGGCCATGTCAATTCAATCTCAAAATAGCTGCCAATTTTTTTAACTTTATATAAACCTTGTCAGGGATGTAAAACACCTTAGTTCCAGAGGTCAAATATATTGACTTTCCCCCTTACTCCCACTACCTCCCACTTACCCTGAGGTTTGACATTCTGATGGACTTTTCTCAGTCTCTGGATCCGTTTTTGTTCATCAGTCTATGTCGTTCATTATATTCCACAAATAAGTGAGATCATGTGATATTTATCTTTCTCTGCCTGGCTAATTTTACTTAGCATAATGCTCTCCAGCTCCATTCATGTTGTTGCAAATGGTAGGAGCTCCTTCTTTTTTACCGTAGCATAGTATTCCATTTTGTAGATGTACCATAGTTTTTTCTTTTTTAAAAATATTTTTTATTGATTTTTTACAGAGAGGAAGGGAGAGGGATAGAAAGTCAGAAACATCGATCTTAGTTTCTTGGGATATATTCCTAGAAGTCGGATCACTGGGTCAAATGGGAGCTCCATTTTTAGTTTTTTGAGGAAACTCCATACTGTTATCCACAGTGGCTGCACCAGTCTGCATTCCCACCAGCAGTGCACGAGAGTTCCGTTTTCTCCGCATCCTCTCCAGCACTTGTCGTTTGTTCATTTGTTGATGTAAGCCATTCTGACCGGTATGAGATGATACCACATAGTCGTTTTGATTTGCATCTCCTGGATAATTAGTGACTTTGAGCAGGTTTTCATATGTCTCTGGGCCTTCCATTTGTCTTATTTCAAAAAGATTCTGTTTAGGTCTGTTGCCCAGAGACTTTCCCATTTAAACTGGGCATTTAAGCCCAGCCGGTATGGCTCAGTGGTTGAGCTTTGACCTATAAACCAGGAGGTCATGGCTCAATTCTCAGTCACTCTCTCTCATTATTGATGTTTCTATCCCTTTCTCCCTCTGAAATCAATACAAGTATATTAAAAGCATAACAAAACTGGGCATTTAAGGATGGAGAGAACTTGAATGGGGCAAAGCTTGGAAAAGGAGAGAAAATAGTGTGAGCAAATGTGCAAAGGTGTGGAAGTACTACGAAATTGGGAAATCATTTAGTTTGCTTAGAATGTATGGTATATGAGCAGGGAGAAGTTGTTTAGTTTATTCATCCATTCATTTAATCATTGAGTAACATTTTTGGAGTATCTATCCTGTTTTAGGCTCTATTCTAAGCACTGGGGGTACAATAGTAACCTATACAAACATTGCCCCAGCAGAATTCACAATTATGAGTGGTGAGATTTGGATAAGACTGTAGAAGGCACTGAAAGCTACCCTATAGAGTTTGTACTTTGTCCCTTAGGCCCTCACACTCAATGTGTGGACTTTAGAATAACAGTAATGTGGGCTGGGCATGACCTGTTAGAAATGCAGAATCTCAGGTTCCACCCTAAACTCAGACTTACTGAATCAGAATTTGCATTTTAGCAAGATCCTTAAGTCAGCCTTAAGCACCGTCAAGTTTAAGGAGAACTATTTTTGGTCAACGATTTTCAACTGGTGTGCCACAAGAATTTTAAAAACATGCAATACCTGACTATTTAGTCAGGGGCACTGACTTCTTGTCCCTTAGATTGGCAAATATAAAAATGACAACAACAGCCAACACAACAATAGCTATCCAGTGTGAATGGATCAAAATTATACCTAATGTTGTCAGATCAGCAAAAAATATATTTTTTGGTGTGCCGCAGAATTTTAGTAATTAGTTTATGTGTGCTATAAGATGAAAAAGGTTGAAAATCGCTGCTGTAGGCCAATTGAGCCAATTAGATAATATGTAAGTGAGTTAAGAGTCAGTAAGGGAGTAGGAAAGTGACAAGTAAGTAAGCATAAGTAAAGAAGGTAGTATTCTAATCGGTATTGGGTTGAATGCAAAAGAAACTGCTCATAGGACTATTACTATAGTTTAGATATACACTGAGTGGCCAGATTATTATGATCTCTGAATGCATAATAATCTGTCCACTGAGTGTGTGTGTGTGTGTGTGTGTGTATGTGTGTGTGTGTGTGTGTGTGTGTGTGTGTGTGTGTGTGTATATATATATATATATATATATTAGAGGCCTGGTGCATGAATTCGTGCATGGATGGAGTCTGGCCAGTCTGGCCAGGGGGAGGAAACATGGTCAGTTGGCTGGCCTGCCTGCTGATCGAACTCCTGGTTGAGGGGACAATTTCATATTAGCATTTTATTATATAGGATATCCACTGATTGGCCAGATTATTATGTGTTCAGAGATCATAATAATCTGGCCACTCAGTATATATATATTTTTTTTTTCAGTTCCATTAACTCATATTGGAAATATTGTTTGTTATTCAGAGTAAAAAAAATCAGCAAATTTTGTAATATAGTATCTGAGAGGTCTCAGAAAGGTACCAGCTATTTGTTTTAGACAAGGCTTATTGGTATGTATATTTCCTGTTGATACCACAGGTCCATGCTCTACTCCTGTGTATTGAAGTATCAGGCTCTTCTTAATTGAATAAGTTCATACTGGGTTAATGATAAGGATCCCAGAAATTTTCATTATACCCAAGTTAGCAAAAAGCTGATTTGTAAACTAGAAATTCAATTTGTTAATTTACAGTGGAGTAATTACTTTTCTACTAACCAGAGATTTTTTTTATTAATAGCATTAAAATTTTTATTTTGAAATAGGACTCACAAGAAATTGCAGACAAAAATACAGAAAATTCCCATGTACCCATTCACACAGCTTTCCCCAATGATAATAGCTTGCATAACCATAGTACTTGACAAGCCTAGGATAGTGACATTGATATAATACTATTAATTCAAGTACAAACTTCATTTGGATTTCACCATTTGTTCATGTACTCCTATGTCTGTATGTGTGTGTGTAGTTCTATTTTATCACATGTGTATATTTAAGTAAACACTTCCACAATTAGGAAACACAACTGTTCCACCCCTCCATTATTCTTTAATAGTTACACCCTTTCCCAACCTTATTTCTTGCCAACCACTGATTTGTTCTCCATCATTATAATTTTATCATTTTGAGTCTATTATATAGTGGAATCACACAGTGCTTTTCTGCTAAGCATTATGCCCTTGAGGTCCATCCAAATTGCCCATATATCAGTAATTCCTTTTTATTGCTCAGTAGTATTTCATTGTATGACTGTACCACAGTATGTTTAACCATTTACCAGTTAATGGACATTTTGGTTGTTTCCTGTTTGGAGCTATGATAAGTAAATCTACTGTGAGCATTTGTGTTTTCAATTATCTAGGATAAATGCTCAGAAATAGGATTGCTGAATCATATGGTAAGTATGTTTAACTTTATAAGAAAGTGCCAAATTATTTCCCAGAGTAACCAGTATAAGACCTTAAAAATTACTTAAGTAATTTATGTAAAAATTATATACTCACTGTGAAATAATTAACATAATCTAGCAGTATATAAACTGAAAAGAAAAATTATAAGCCCTGGAACCCTGCACCAACTCTGTCCTGAGAAGTAGCCATTGTTATATTTCCTATATATTCTTAAAAAATGTTTTATGCATATGAAAGCACATATATACATATGTAAATATATATATTCACAAATAAGATCATACTGTACAAGATATTTGCAACTGGATATTTTTTACATAACATCTCTTAGAACTAGTTGCATATCCTATATAATAAAGAGGCAATATGCAAATTGACCATCACTCCAACACAGAAGATGGCCGCTCCCATGTAGACACAAGATGGCCACAAGGGAGGGTAGTTGTGGGCAATCAGGCCAGCAGGGGAGGGCAATTGGGGGGGGCAGACCTGCAGGGGTGGGCAGTTGGGGGTGTCCAGGCCTGCAGGGGAGGGTAAGTTGGGGGTGACCAGACCAGCAGGGGAGGGCAGTTAGGGGTGATCAGGCTGGCAGAAGAGGGCAGTTGGGGGCAATCGGGCTGGCAGGGGAGCAGTTAGGCATCAATCAGGCTGGCAGGGGAGTGGTTAGGGGGTGATCAGGCTGGCAGGCAGTAATGGTTAGGGGCAATCAGGCAGGCAGGCAGGCAAGCAGTTGGGAGCCAGCAGTCCTGGATTGTGAGAGGGAAGTTGGACTGCCCATTTAGGCCTGATCCTACCAGACAGTTGGACATCCCTCCAGGGGTTCCAGATTGGAGAGGGTGCAGGCTGGGCTGAGGGACAACCCCCACCCCCCTGCACAAATTTAATGCACTGGGCCTCTAGTCAGTAAATAAAGATATACTTGTTTTTATTGTTTTGTTAATCCTCATCTGAGGATATTTTTTCCCATTGCTTTTCAGAGAGGGGGGGAAAAAGGGGAGGGACAGAGTGGGAGAAACATCCATGATATGAGAGAGACACATTAACTAGGTGTCTCTGGCACCTACCCTGATGGGGTACACAAAACAAACCCACAACCCAGGTATGTGCTGATGCTCTAACCACTGAACCAAACCAGCACGGGCAAAGATATACTTGTTTTAATGGTGGGCATAGAACTACATTGCATGGATGTACCATAATTTCTTTAACCAGTCCCCTAATGATGCCTTTTCTATTGTTTCTCTTTATTACAAAACTATTATGAAAAACTTTATATATCTTTTTGTGACTTGCACGAGCATATCTCTATGATAGAAATGAAAATGCTGGGTTAGTTTTACATGTTGAGATTTACTTTTAATAGTTTACACTCCCACTAGTGGTATATGAGAATCCTTAGTTCTTTTTTTTATTTTTTATTATTATTTTATTTTTATTTTTTTAACAAGTGTTTTATCTTTATTGTTCAGTTTATTAATTACATTGTTCCCCCTTTTTTATCCCCCCTTTAACTCCCCTCCACCCTGTACCCATCCCACCCTCCGCCCTCCCTTCCCCTCCCCACTGTCCTCTCCCATTGTTGCAAGATTATGTCCAGTCTCTTGCTGCACTTCCCATACCCCTTTTCTCCCCAAGAATTGTCAGTCCATTCCCTCTCTATGTCCATGATTCTGTCATATTCACCACTTTATCCTGTTCATCAGATTATTGATTCACTTGACTTTTAGGTTCATTTGTTGATAGATGTGTTTTTGTTGTTCATAATTTATATTTTTACCTTTTTCTTCTTCCTCTTCTTATAGAATACCTTTCAGCATTTCATATAATATTGGTTTGGTGGTGATGAACTCCTTTAGCTTTTTCTTTTTTCTTTTTATTTATTTTTCATCTTTATTGTTCAGTTTATTAATTACATTGTTTCCTTCCCCCCCCCCATATAGTTCCCCTAAAACTGGTACCCATCCCACTCTGCGCCCTCACCTCCCCCTCCCCACTGTCCTCTCCCATAGTTGCATGATTTTTGTCCAGTCTCTTGCTGCACTTCCCACAACCCCTTTCTCCCCAAGAGTTGTCAGTCCATTCCCTCTCTATGTTCGTGATTGTTACATTCACCAGTTTATCCTGTTCATCAGCTTATTAATTCACTTGATTTTTAGATTCATTTATTGATAGATGTGTATTTGTTGTTAATAATTTACACTTTTATCTTTTTCTTCTTCCTCTTCTTAAAGAATATCTTTCAGCATTTCATATAATATTGGTTTGGTGGTGGTGAACTCCTTTAGATTTTTCTTATCTGTGAAGCACTTTATCTGACCCTCAATTCTGCATGATAGCTTTGCTGGATAGAGTAATCGTGGTTGTAGATTCTTGCTATTCATCACTTTGAATATTTCTTGCCACTCCCATGTGGCCTGCATTGTTTCTGTTGAGAAATCCGCTGACAATCAAATGGGTGCTCCCTTATAGGTAACTGTTTTTCTCTTGCTGCTTTTAATATTCTCTCTTTGTCTTTTGCTCTTGGCATTTTAATTATGATGTGCCTTGGTGTGGTCCTCTTAGGGTTCCTATATATTGGGGTTCTGTGTGCTTCTTGGACTCCTAAGTCTAGTTCTTTCACCATGTGTGGGAAGTTTTCAGTCACTGTTTCTTCAAATAGGTTTCCATTGTCTTGGTCTCTCTCTTTTTCTGGCACCCCTATAATTCGGATGTTGGTATGCTGGAGGTTGTCCCAGAGGCCCCTTACACTATCTTCAATTTTTTGGATTCTTTTGGTTTCTTGCTTTTTCAGCTGCGTGGATTATACTTCTTTGTATTTCAAATCTTTAACTTGGTTATTGGGGTGCTCCAGAGCACTTTCAGGTCTTTGTATAATATTTTTTATTTCAGTCAGTGTATGCTTAATTTCTGGTTGGTCCTTTTTCATATCCTTGAGAGTCTCCTTCATATCCTTGAGGGTCTCCTTCATTTCCTTGTAGGACTCATTCATTTCCAGTTTGGTCTTGATAATTTCCTCGTTGGTCTTGATCATTTCCTTGCAGGTCTTGCTTATTTCCTTTTAGGCCTTGACCTTTTGTTGGAGCCTCTTGAGAAGCCCTATAACCGTGGTTTTGAATTCCATGTCCAGTCGTTTTTTTTTCCTCCGTTTCTTTCACATCTGATTTCTTTCCATGTCTCTGCATGGTGGCTGCTTCCCTGAGTTGGTCAATTAGCTCTGTGTGATAGACGTCCTACAAGAGACAGTGGCTCAGCCTCCCCGGTTACCTGAGGTGGATATGGGCTGCACAGTCTTGCTGAAGTTAAGCTCAGGTTAATCATTGTTAGCACTTGGAGGGGTTGACCTCCAGGCCAATTGTCTGTGAAGTCCAGCTGTGCTCAAGTTGGATGGGCGGAGCCTCCGGGCCAAGCAGACAGCATTAGCTCCGCCCTATGCGGCCCCAGGGACCCTGCACCAGGGGCAATGGCCACCAGCACCTCTGAGAGAGAGCTGCTGCCAAGCTCCACCAGCTACCGGGGAATTCAGACTCTCCCCAAATGAGTCTGCACACCCAACGTCTCACCCAGGGTTGTAAACCAAAGCAGTCTGACGGTTTCCTGAATGAGGGAGCAAGTTGAGAGTGCTCTCCACGCAGTCACGCAGCTGCACTGCTCCCAAGGTCACACGCAAGCCCGCCCTCTCCACAAGCCGGCAGACCTCTGCAGCACCCGAGCTTTGGCGTGCCCTTCCACTGTTCAGTTTTCACCCCTTATGATAGTGGGTTCCCTGGACTTTGCCCAGAGCTGGAGAATCAGTCCAGTGGGACGTCTTTGTCTCCCCGTTTGAGAAAACTGGCCGGTTTGCAGCTGCCTGCCCTATCCGCGGCGCACGCGCTCCAAACCTCTCTTTGCGTGAATCTTTCAACGCTGTCCTCAGCCGCTCCTCCGAGTCACAGTGTCTTATCTTCACTTTTATTTGTGGAATTTTCACTCGGCCAGCTTTCTGGTGATTCTGGAAGGTGTTTGTTCTTTTGTTAAGTTGTAGTTTTAAAATTGCTGTGTATGATGGCAAGATAGGTGTTTCACCTATGCCGCCATCTTGGTTCCTTGTCTTTCTTATCTGCGAAGCACTTTATCTGATCTTCAATTCTGAATAATAGCTTTGTTGGATAGAGTAATCTTGGTTGTAGATTCTTGCTATTCATCACTTTGAATATTTCTTGCCAATTCCGTCTGGCCTGCATTGTTTCTGTTGAGAAATCCGCTGACAATTGTATGGGTGCTCCCTTACAGGTAACTAACTGTTTTTCTCTTGCTGCTTTTAATATTCTCTCTTTATCTTTTGCTCTTGGCATTTTAATTATGATGTGACTTGGTGTGGTCCTCTTTAGATTCCTATATTTTGGGGTTCTTTGTACTTCTTGGGCTTTTAAGTCAGTATCTTTCACCAGGTGGGGGAAGTTTTCAGTCACTATTTCTTCAAGTAGGTTTTCATTACCTTGCTCTCTCTCTTTTTCTGGCACCCCCATAATTCGGATGTTTGCATGCTTGAGGTTGTCCCAGAGGCCCCTTACACTATCTTCAGTTATCTGGATTCTTTTTGTTTCTTGCTTTTCCAGCTGAGTGGATTTTGCTTCTTTGTATTTCAAATCTTTGACTTGGTTCTTGCGGCCCTCTGGACGTTTTTAGGACTTTGTGTAATATTTTTTATTTCAGTCAGTGTATGCTTGATTTCTAGTTAGTCCTTTTTCATATCCTTGAGGGTCTCATTCATATCCTCATAGGTCTTGTTCATTTCCTTGTAGGTCTCATTCATTTCCTTGTAGGTCTTGTTCATTTCCTCGTTGGTCTTGTTCATTTCCTCATAGGTCTTGTTCATTTCCTCATAGTTCCCATTAAGTTCATTGGCCTTTTCTAGGAGCCTCTTGAAAAACCTTATAACTATGGTTTTGAACTCTATGTCTAGTCGTCTTTTTTCCTCCATTTCTTTCACACCTGATTTCTTTCGATGTCTCTGCCCAGGGTTGTTAAACAAAGGAGTCCGGTGGTCTCCCGAACCAGGGAGCAAGTCGCCAGGGAGCAAGTCGCTCGTCTGTGCTGTCGCACACTTTACGCGCAAAACTGCTCTTCCAAGCTACGCGCACTCTCCTCAGACTCAGAGATCTCTGCTGCGCCGGCTTTTAGCATGTGCACTCTCCTCATACTAGGAGACCTCTGCCATGCCTGGCTTTTAGGGTGCGCATTCTCCTCAAACTCGGAGACCTCTGTCATGCCCGTCTTTTAGGGTGCGTACCCTGGACCTTGGACCTCGCCTGCAACTGAGGAAGCTGAGCAGTGGGACGTCTCCGCCCTCCTCGTTGGAGAAATCCAGTCGGTATTGCTGCTGTCAGCCCTACAGCGCACATGCCCCCACGGCTCCGAACCTCTGGCTCTGCACGTATCTTCAAGGCTATGCCCTGCCGCTCTTCTGAGTCTCAGTGTCCCACCTTTACTTTTATTTGTGGAATTTTCACTCAGCCAGCTTTCCGGTGATTCTGGATGATGTTTGTTTTGTTGTTATGTTGTAGTTTTGGAATTGTGGCGCAGGGCAGCACAATAGGCGTTTACCTATGCCGCCATCTTGGTTCTCAAGTTCTTTTTTTAAAGTAAATATATTTTTATTGATTTCAGAGAGGAAGGGAGAGAGATAGAAACATCAATCATGAGAGAGAATCATTGATTGGCTACCTCCTGCACATCCCCCATTGGGGATTGAGCCTACAACCTTGGAACATAACCCAGATCAGAATTAAATGCAGTACCCTTTAGTCCATAGGCTGATGCTCTACCACTCAGCCAAACTGGTCAGGGTAAGAATCCTTAGTTCTTTACCAACATTGAGTATTATTAAAAATTTAAACTTCTGCCAACCTTGTAGAAGTGGAATTTAATTTGCATGTCTTAATGAATAAAGTTGAACACTGTTTTATATATTTATTAGCTATCTGCATTTCTTGTCTAATATGTTAGCTGATTACATCATTTGTCCGTTTTTCTCTTATTTTTATCTTATTGATTTGTGACAGTTTTTCACATATGAAGGAAATTAGCCTTTTTCATTCATGTAACAAATATTTTCTCACAGCCTATAGTTTATCTTTTGACTTTGTCTATGGTATTCTGACATAAAATTTCTGTGAACTCAAATGTATCCATGTTTAGGCTTCTGTATTTTATGTCATGTTAAGAATGGTATCAGAAAATACAAAATATATATGTATGCTGTGTAGAGTAGGAGACTATCTGGAAAAACCAATTTATAATCAGAAGCTTGCTCTATTTGTATGGAGTCAGAGCAAAGAGAATTGTGGGATGCTTTTTCCAGACTATGGTAAGGTTGGGGATTATCTCTGCTACACTAGTGACCAGAATATTTTTACATTAAATAGTGTCTTGCCCCTTACACAGTATCAACTTTTCAACTTTTCTAACTATTCAACTTTTCTCTTTCAGTATTTACTAG
Organism: Antrozous pallidus; assembly: GCA_027563665.1. Taxonomy (NCBI): domain Eukaryota; kingdom Metazoa; phylum Chordata; class Mammalia; order Chiroptera; family Vespertilionidae; genus Antrozous; species Antrozous pallidus. Next base: position 45,063,357 of record CM050509.1, on the reverse strand, counting down.
GCACCAAAAGCTTCTTCCATGACAATATCATTTCATGAAGGACATGATACAAATAATTAAGATTATAACTTATTTTTATATTAGTTACATATTTAATTTGATGGCATTTTCTCACTTTGTCCTCAAGTTATTAGGGTGTACTCTGGTCTTTCAATACTCTATGAAATAAATTCAATTTCTTAGGATAAGGCTGGAGCATATAGCAATGTGATCTGCACATATTAAAGGTTCAATAAATATTTTTTGAATGAGTTCTAGTGAAAAAAGATGGGCAACTGTGAAAAATTCTTTGAGAATAAATCTGCCATACAATTTTTCTGATGTTATATCAATTAGTTATTATTGTTCTTCAGTGGTATTTTTTCGCAAAATGAAAATTTACTAACCAGAGGAACTTGTCCATTTTGTTCAAAGTATAAAGTTGTTTGAAGTCTCAGCTGCTACATAAGCAGCCAAGAACGTAAATTTATAAAATAGATGAAAAACTGCACCATGTACTATAAATGTGATGTTTAGAGCAGAAAGTCAGTAGCTTTCAGCTATTACTAAAACAAGGAAATCATTTAATACCAATTGATATTAAATTGGAACAACTGAACTAAATTAATATAAAATGATTTGGTACAGAGCCCAATTTTTCTATTACTTTAAGTGGAATTTTGCATTAACTTATATAACTGTAAATTTTCCACTACTCTGTATTCAATGTTCTAGGTGCATCATTCTGTAACTTGAATCTATTAAAAACTGGATAACATCCTACCAAAGATGGTCTATAAAAGAAATGGAAATTTATTTTGCTTTTATTTGGGCAGTATTGCACTGCCCAAAACTGTAGAGTTAAGTAAAAATGTCTCTGATTTTATTTTTTGTTATTGATATTTAGATGTTTCTTTTTAACTTTTATTGTTTAATTAAATATACCGTAACTCTTCAAAGTTGCAGGGAAAAATACAGTAAGCACACAGGATGGGAGAGAAACTAAGACACTGGCGTGGAAGGAATATAATTTGAGGATTTAAAATAATCATTATATTGCTCTAGGAATGCTTTAGACGTACAATCTGCACGATTTACATGAGGCTTGCATTATTTCTCATTTGGAAAGTTGTCTTGTTAATAAATACATTTATTCATTTTCTTTTAATTGAAAAATAATTTAGTATTAAAGAAATATTTAACCAAAAATTCAAAAAAAAAGGAAAAGAAACTAAGGACCAGCTACACAACGACTGTATGAATCTGGGAACTTCTGTAACAGCAATGGAGACACTGTAATAGGGTCACTTCTTCCTGTCCTAGGAAAAGCGCTTCGGAGGGGATAGACCCTCCTCCAGTTCATCTCCCCCCAAGCAGAGAGCTCTTGGCAGTCAAAGGGCCAAGAAATTGGATTGAAACAAATACATACAAAGGGTGAAAAAGACCTAAGTTAACAGGGGTCAAGGAGCGGAAGGGGTCTTTTCACACTTCCAAACACCTTGGGGGAGGGGTGAGGAGGCAAGATAGGAAGGAACGAAAATTAAGTCGCGAGGCCACCCGCTCACATTTACAGGAAGATACTGGACATGCGGAGGAGGTGGGGAAGACCTTGTAGGTCCCTTTTGATTTGTTTTACCCAAATTTCACTTTCCTTACATTTTGCTCTGTCCCATCCCCCCACCCCACCGCCCCAAAGTCTAGAATAAATTGGTCGGGCGCCCGGCCTAGCCTAGTAGCCCAGTTCCCTGGTCTTCCAAACCCGGGAGAAAGACACGTTTCCCGGTAGACTGGATAGTGAGTTGTAAAGAAAATAAATTACCCCCCCAGGGCTAGGTCTTCCTGGCAAAGAATAGTTCGCTTTCTTTCCACACCTGAAACAAAAAAGCACACAAAACAAAAACTCAAAAAGCAAAACCCCTAAATCAGTTAGGCTCAGGTGCCAGAGTTAGGCAAGTTGAGTTCTTTCGGTGGGAAGGAATTGGGGCCGCGGGGAAGACAGGGTTTGGAAACTAGGACCATGGCCCCTGGCTGGGGCGTGTCAGAGGAGGGGACATGTCAGGGTGATGTCCGACAGAGCTACTACCTCGGCAGCGCGGTGGGTAGTGGGGCAAAGGGACCCGGGAGACGAGTCCCCAGCTAGCCCGCTTTCGGATTTCCCACGGCCCAAGGCTCCACCGGACATTGCGATCGCTCTCCCATCGAACCTCCCAATAAAGAAATAGGAAATGCGGCCCCACCAGGTCCGCGGCGGAAGCGGTGCCAAACGAATGAGTAAGTCAGGCGCGGGCACGACACCTTGTTTACCCCACTCGGCGGCGCGCCCCAGCGGGGCCTCCTTTGGAGGCGGTCTCGAGACGCTGCACCCGAAGCAGGCGGCCGCGATTGGCTGGCGACAGGGAGGAGGACGAGAGGTGGGCGGGCCGGAGCCCGGCCCTGCAGTGCTCGCGCGCAGCCGCTAGATGCCGCTCACTCCCAACGGGAGCAGCGCGCGGGTTCCTGGCCGACAGATGGCGCCTGCGCGTTCCATTCGCCTCCAAGTCGCCGAAGAGCGAACACCCCAAACAATCCCGAAGCGCCACCAAAAAAAAAAAAAAAAAAAAAAAAAGAAAAAAAAAAAAAAAAAAGAGAAAGAAAAAAAAAAAAGAAAAAAAAAAACCCCGCCGGATCCGACCGCCACTTTCAAAACCCCCCACCGTTCTAGAACCGCGGGAGCTTCCGTCCCTGAGTAGAATTCGAGGGTGTAAAGAAGAGGAAGGGGAAAATATCTTGTACCAGCCCAGGGGTGAAGAAGCCCCAGGCCTGAGAAAGAAAGAAGGAGTGGGGGAGGCGAACAGTCTCGTTGCTGCCTCTGTGTACGCTGAGGGGGGAGGTAAGTTATAAAATGGCGGAGGCGAAGCTTCTAGAAGTTTGGAGGGGCACCCGGAGGGCGCGGGGCCCACCGTGAGGTGTGTATGGTTGAAATAGGGCGCGGGAGAGGAGTTGGGAGGGAAAGCGATTGGGCGCCCCGTTGCCATTTAATTTCTCTTCTTCCTTGGCCCCCGGCGTGGCCCGTCTCGGAGTGGCTGGCCAAGTCCAGGCCGCGGGGACTCCTGTTCGGCCCCGTGTAACCTCCAGCCCTTCTTTCTGCCTTGTTCCCCTCCAAGTCCCGACCTCCACACTACCAAGGAACTTCCAGCCTCCTTCCTCCCTGCCTCCTACTCCTAGAGTGGCTTTCTATCGCAGGACTCTTCTTTTCGACTACCCTCGCTGAAGATTTTCTCTTCCTTCCCTCGCCCCACTGTCCCTCGGGGCTTCTGCTGAGACCCCCCTCCCCCCCATGGGTGGCCCAAAATGGAGAACGTGGAGCAGCGCAAGATGGAGGCTCCGTTTCTCTGTGTAGCGTTCGATTTAGGTGCCTTTTCTCCGGCAGGCTCTTAAGGCTGAGAGAGCCAAAACTGGAGGTGGGGTGGGGTGGGGTGCGAGCCTAGTCGGGGAGGCTAGCCGGGGAGGCTGCGAGTGGGTGGGGGAGAGCGCGGTATCCTGGTGAGGGGAAGGAAGAGAGCAAAATGGTGGTGCTGGGAACCTGGGGGGAGGGGAGGAGCGGAGGCTCAGTTGTGTATATTTGGGCCTCGGACCGAGGGAGGCGAGGGAAAATCTACTCTGATCACACCCCTCCCTCGTGCCCCCTCCCTTCTCCCTTCCCCTCCTTCCTTTCCTCCCTCCCTCCTCTCCCTCCCTCTCTTCCTCCCTTCCTAGAGAGGGAACAACATTCATGTGACGGGCCCCTCGGCTTCTCCCCCGCCCCATCATCTCCAGCGCGTGGTGGGGAAACTGCCGGGGAAAGCGATTGGCATCGATCTCTCCATCCCTTCCGAGGCCCGACTTCGGTCAGTTTTCTTCGGGCAACAATTTTATAAATAGGTTGGGGTCTGGCGGCGTCGGCCCCCTCGTGCTGTCCTTGCCCCAAGGGGGCCCTGCCTGGCTGGCATGGGAGGAGGGGGGAAGGGCGGGAGTGGAAGGCTGTTTGTTGGGGGGTTTTGGCGCCACTTTTGTTTTAGTTTTAGTGCTGCTTTTCGTTCCCACCCCCACCCGCGCTGTCTTTTCTCAAGACACGAACAGAGCTGATCCTTGCCCCAGGTAGGCAGCTTCTGCTTTTTCCCTCCACACTTTTATTCTGGCTAGGGGTTGACTTTCTTTTTTCTTCTTTCTCGTACCCGGTGATCTGTGGCCGGCGATTTTAGGGACGAAAAGGGTCGGATGGGCCAGGGAGAGAGAAGGTGTGGGAAACAGCATCAAGTAGTTCCGCAAAAACTTTGAGCCCCGTTCCCATTTTCTTCTGGCCTATATTCGTAAACGTATTGTTGATTTCTGCCCTTATGTTTTTTTGTGTGTCGCGAGAATGTCTTGTTTTGCCTTTAGTTTTTTTTCTCTTCTCGGTAAGCTGGTATACTTTCGACATCTACTTTTCCCTCCCTCTTGGCGTATATGTCATTTTATTTTTAATCGCGGACTGTAATGGGTTTTATCGTGTTTTTTCGTGCTGCAGTGTTCAGCTTTAATTTTTAATATTGCATTAGTTTCATCCGGTTTGTGACTTTCTCCGTGGCCTAGAAATGTTTTATGTTGTTGCCTACCCCCTTCCTTTCTCTTAGATGTAGTTTTTTTGAGGGTCATGGTGTTTGATTAAATGGCTATTTACAGTTTACATGATATATCTGTTAGAAACTTTTGATCTGTAGGATTAGGTTAAAGTAAACGAAAAGCTTGCCGGTTTGAAATGGTTCCTTAAAACGCGCGGGCCGCCCCCCCCACCCTCCCCCCGCTCCGGTGTAGCCTCATCTTCCCCCTCATACTGGAGTGTAAATTTCATGCCCCTTTTCTCCCACGGACCGCCGTCTTTCACAGCAGCCACACCCTGTATTTGTCTCTGTGGATTGCACTCATTATCAGCTTAATTTAGTGACTCTTAAACCACCATGATGGGACTTGCTTAAGCACAAGCTTCTTTTCCTGTTTAGTCCTAGTGGTTAGTGTCGAAAGAGGAATAATCGAGGTTTCTTGATGAAACCTGGTGCAGCCGAACCTCTGCCTTTTTTCTGTTGTCTTTTTTCCCTACTCCGGGCTGTTGGCGGTGTCAGCACCGCTGCTGGGGGCGGGGGTGGAGGGGGGAAGAGTCGGGTTACCGAAGTGCGTCATTCCTGGCTCCGGCTGGGCCTGCTCGGGAGCTGCTGGTGTTTGTTACTGTCCTCGCAGCACTTTCCTGCCAAGCTTCTCTCTCTGCGCATTGGTTGGGAGCAAAAGCAGGAGGCGGTCTCCTAATTCTATCGGTAGCCTAGCGCGTTTCGTTTAAGGGTATATGTGAACTTATTAAAAAAAAAAAACAACAAAAAAAACAACCAGTCCGGGAAAGTGGATACATTTCTGTTCGATGACAAACAATTCAGGTAGTTTAGACTTGCTTTCATATATTTTCCAATGAGCAGTGGTGTTAATTTTGAACATTTTCAACTCATGTTAAAATGCCTGGTTTTCTTTCTGCATTGATATCTATCTATAATTAGGTATCAGAAAGGCCAGTTGAGGCATAAGTGTTCAGTGGTTTTTCAAGTGGTTGAATTGTAATTTTATGACATTATGTTAAAAGCTTGTTTTTTTCTTTTCATTTTGAGCCATCGTGCTATATGAATGCGAGCTGATTGCACACGCACGTTTAAGTTCATTTTCATCACGTGTTCCTATTTATCACATTAGATATAATTTTAAATATGTCCTTTGGATTTTTTGGACGACATTAAAATTCTTAAAGATGGCTATTTCTTTGTTTTTTTAACGGAATTCTTTTAAATTTACCACCTAACAAGAAATTGTAGGGTGGCTTTACAGTTACTCTGTTAAATTTTTCTCTTCTTGCTGTACTCAGTGTACTTACTGAGCACAGTGTCTTCCTTTTAATTATTTTCTAAAGATAAAAATTGGGGGAGGAAGCAGTGGAAGGTAACAACAGATCAAACAAAAGTGGCCTTGAGTTGATGATTGTAGCTGGATGGGTGAGTACAGGAGAGCTCATTGTACTGTTCTCTCTAGCTTTGTGTGTACTTAAATTTCCATAATTAAGCAAGTTTAAAGAAAAATTTTTCAAATTGTCTTGCAATTTTGGGGTAACGGCTTAAATTTATATTTACAAATCAAATTATTTGCATAGAAAACTTGGCCTTGTGTATAAGTAATTATACAATGCCTAATATACCACCTTTCAAAAATATATTTAAATTGAACCAGTATAGAATGAGCAACATAAACTCTTACAAATTGGTTGAACTTGAAATGTTTGTAACTTAGTTGAGAATGTGCTCTACTTTTGTTTTTTTAATCCTCTGAAAATAGGAAAATTCCATTAGAAAATGTAAATTTTGTTTGGTCTCTATTTCATTAAGTTGGAGTTACGGTGAGTCAGTATGAAAGGATTTACTATTAATAGGAGGGGCTTTGGCGGTTGGAATTAGTGACAGTAGAACGGGTTCGGGTGCCCTAGGGAGCATTCCTGGTAGGAAGATCCATAGCCATCTAATTCAGTTTCAGTATTGGTGTTTAATGAGTGGATAGAGAAAAGGGTTGGAAAATAAATGTACTTATTAGCCATTCTTTCCCACAGTGAAATAACTATAACATTCTAAGGTATCAGAAATTGGCAGTGGTTTTTTTTTTAAAGAACTGATATGAAAATGTATACATATAAAGTGTGTTATTACCCCCCCCCCCAAGGATCTGGTGCTATAAATAGTTTAAAGTTGATATGTAAAGTTTTGTAATGTTTTCTATTGTAAAAATTCTGACCGTTACCCATCAACTATAAAACAAAAGTGCATTGCAGTTAAAATTTTGTCTCAATTAGTGTATCTGTGAATTACTCCTAAATTCTTTGAAGGTAAGTGCCTTATTTTCTGCAATTTTGTGGTGTTCAGTGTCAGTGACTCCTCCCCCCATGAGGTGTATTTTTTGAACATATGTCAAAGTTCTACAGGGAATCTAAAATAATGGATATTTAATTTTAGGTTTGGTAAGGGGTGTTTCCTAATCTTTATGAAAACAATTCTACCCTTTTCTGGGCACAGACATTTTATAACTGTTAATATTAATCTGTTTGTATATTTCATATTCAACATTTTAGCTTTAGAGGGATGTTAAGACAAATTGCATATTTTGAATTCTCTTATGGAAGTAATCTTAAGTAGATGATGAGGATTGCGGCTTCAGATTCATTGTGGTGAGGCAACAGCTAAACTACTAAACCAACAAATTATGAGTTTGGTAACTTTGAAGTCTATTTAGTTAGGATTTTTTTAAAGCTCAAACACTTAAGATTTTAATTAAATTCAATTCTACATTCCTTTTTCATTGTTTTCTTTTTCGACCTTACTGACTTTGATTGGTCGCCTGAGGACCCATGAAATAAAAATTCGTGTGGTTGGGTGGGGAACAGGGTTAGGCTCAGATTATCCTTGGGAATATAGGGTTAAATGTGAAAATACTCACATTGGACAGTTTAGTAATGCTTAGTATTCTGCATGTTTAATTGATGCCACCCACAGTCATGTGTGGGAAGGGAGTAAACAGTGAATAGCTCATTCTTTTTTGCTTTGGGTTATTTTTTAAAGCAATTTTCTCATTTTAGTTACTGGTTTTTAAAATGTTTTTATTGAATTTAGAGAGAGGAAGGGAGAGGAGAGGGACAGAGAGATAGAAGAAACATGATGAGAGAGAAACATTGAGAGAAACATCGATCTGCCTCCTTCATGCCCCCTTCCGGGAATCAAGCTATGCATGTGCCCTGACCCTGAATCCTAATCAAACCAGGGACCTTCTTTATAATAAACTAGAGGCCTGGTGCATGAAATTTGTGCATAGGGGGTAAAGGGGGGTCCCTCAGCCCAGTCTGCATCCTCTCCAATCTGGGAACCCTCGAGGATCAGGCCTAAACAGGCAGTCTGACATCCTTCTCACAATCCAGGACTGTTGGCTCCAAATTGCTCACCTGCCTGCCTCCCTGATTGCTCCTGACTGCTTCTGCCTGCCAGCCTGATCACCCCCTAACTACTACTCTGCCAGCCTAATCGATGTCTGCTTCCCTGCCAGCCTGTTTGCCCTCAACTTCCCTCCTCTGTCGGCCTGGTCACCCTTAACTGCCCTCCCCTGCAGGCTTAATTGCCTCTAAATGCCCTCCCTTGCAGGCCTGGTTCCTCCCAACTGTCCTCCCCTGCTGGCCATCTTGTGGTGGCCACCTTGTGTCCACATGGGGAAGGGTCTTTGGCCACATGGGGGCAGCCCTCTTGTGTGTTGGAGTGATGGTCAATCTGCAAATTACTCTTTTATTAGATAGGATAAAGGCCTGGTGCATGGGTGGGGACCGGCTGGTTTGCCCTGAAGAATGTCCCAGATCAGGGTGGGGGTTCCCTTGGGGTCTGGGGTGGCCTCGGTGAGGGGCCTGTGGTAGTTTGAAGGCTGGCCACATACCCCAGCAACCCAAGTGGAGGCCCTGGAATCTGGTATTAATTTATGTCTACAATTGAAAATTTGTAGCCTAGAACAGAGCCAAGCCTTCTGCTTGCTCCATGGTGACAGCCATTTCTGTTTGAAACTGTAGCCTAGAGTGGAGGCCTAGGTGTTAGGGCTGCAGAAGCTATGCTTCCTCCATCGCCCAGGCAACCCAGCCTCTACTCTCTCCAGCTCCCTGGCTGCTGCCATTTCTGTTCGGATTATGTATCTTTTAAAATTGAAACTTCGTACCATTGAGTGGAAGCCTAGGCCAGCAAGGGCAGGCAGAAAGGCGCGGCTTGATCAGAGGCACGGTCAATTTGCATATTAGTATTTTATTAGATAGGTTGGAAGACTTCAGTTTTTGATGCTGCAAGTTAACTTTTGAGCTTGAATTTTTACATTAAATGGACACAGTGATTGGTCATATGTCTCATTGGGATAACAATATCTTTAATTTTTTTTTTGCATCTCATGATTTTAAAAAATACCCTGAACTTGTTTTAGCACTTTGAAATCTCTGTTAGTCGATTATTCAGAGAATTTCCAGTACAGTGGAGTATTATAGTATACTTTATTTTGGGACTTGGGGAGCATAGCAAAGGAAAGGGATAAATTCTATTTAGCTATGGGTATCATCAGTATGGATGAAAAGTGATTAATTATTGGAGAGTAAAGAAAAAACTAAAGATAACAGGCTATTTTAAAAGTTCTTTACATTTCCCTCTTGTAATCTATTTTTGATATGTATTTGGAACTTTTAATTTGTGGTTCAGTGTTGTCCTGGTATAATAATTTTCTGTATCTCTGTATATCTTGAGCTGTGGTTATTGCCTATTCTGTTTGGCAAAGATATGTAAGAAAACAAAATTGTCAGTTTGATTTTTTTTCTCCCAGTCTCTTGAGTTGCTTACTTTGCATTTACTTTAACCAAATGTATATATCATCAGTGTAAGTAGTGTTGCTTGGTAGAGTCTTAATTTTTGTATATGTGCATTAAAAAAAAACACAACTTTTTAGCAGCTGCCCAAATTGTGTTTTTAGCATATGCTTGCTATAGTTCCATATTTGATAGTAACCAGAAGAAAACAAAAAGTTTTAAAATAGAGTTAGTCTAGTGAAGAGATTATTGAATTGTTTTAAACTCTTCTCTCCCAAAGGAAGGGGGGGGTGAATAATGTCAGTGGTCTGTTCTTTTTTGTTATTTTAATTGGAAAGTAAATGACTGGGCTTGATGAGGCAAACTAGAGAGATTTCTAGAAACATATAATCTAATGTATAACTAAAAGGTAAACTTCCTTTGAAAAATAGTTTGAATTCTGTTGAATGTTGCTAAAGTCAACATTCCTGTTTATATTTTGCATGGGTAACCTTTGTTGTAATGAGATTTGACCTATAAATTGTAAAATCCTGAGATATTTTAAGAAAGTCTCAGTCTGGTTGCCGTTTGAGTTCCTTTTAAATGCCAATAACTATGTGTTTTTTAAAATCTTTATTGTTCAGTTTATTAATTACATTGTTCCCCCCTTATTCCCCCTATAGTTCCCCTCCACCCGGTACCCATCCCACCCTCTGCCCTCACCTCCCCCCAACTGTCCTCTCCCATAGTTGCATGATTTTTGTCCAGTCTTTTGCTCCACTTCCCACACCCCTTTTCTCCCCAAGAATTATCAGTCTGTTCCCTCTCTATGCCCATGATTCTGTTATATTCACCAGTTTATCCTGTTCATCAGATTATTAATTCACTTGATTTTTAGATTCATTTGTTGATAGATGTGTATTTGTTGTTCATAATTTATATTTTTACGTTTTTCTTCTTCCTCTTCTTATAGAATACCTTTCAGCATTTCATATAATATTGGTTTGGTGGTGATGAACTCCTTTAGCTTTTTCTTATCTGCGAAGCACTTTATCTGTCCTTCAATTCTGAATGATAGCTTTGCTGGATAGAGTAATCTTGGTTGTAGATTCCTGCTATTCATCACTTTGAATATTTCTTGCCACTCCCGTCTGGCCTGCATCGTTTCTGTTGAGAAATATGCTGACAATTGTATGGGTGCTCCCTTATAGGAAACTAACTGTTTTTCTCTTGCTGCTTTTGATACTCTCTCTTTATCTTTTGCTCTTGGCATTTTAATTATGATGTGCCTTGGTGTGGTCCTCTTAGGGTTCCTATATATTAGGGTTCTGTGCGCTTTTTGGACTCCTAAGTCAGTTTCATTCACCAGGTGTGGGAAGTTTTCAGTCACTATTTCTTCAAATAGTTTTTCATTGTCTTGCTCTCTCTCTTTTTCTGGCACCCCTATAATTCGGATGTTGGTATGCTTGAGGTTGTCCCAGAGGCCCCTTACACTGTCTTCAATTATTTGGATTCTTTTGGTTTCTTGCTTTTCCGGCTGAGTGGATTTTGCTACTTTGTATTTCAAATCTTTGACTTCGTTCTTGTGGTCCTCTGGACTGCTTTTAGGTCTTTGTGTAATATTTTTTTTATTTCAGTCAGTGTATGCTTAATTTCTAGTTAGTCCTTTTTCATATCCTTGTAGGTCTCATTCATTTCCTCATAGGTCTTGTTCATTTCCTTGTAGTTCTCATTAAGTTCATCGGCCTTTTCTAGGACCCTCTTGAAAAACCTTATTACTGTGGTTTTGAACTCTATGTGTAGTCGTCTTTTTCCCTCCATTTCTTTAACACCCGCTTTCTTTCCATTTCTCTGCATTGTGGCTGCTTTCCTGAGTTGCTCCATTAGCTTTGTGTGGTAGATGTCCTCTAAGGGCTCAGCCTCCCCAGTTACCTGAGGTGGATACTCTTACTGCAATCCTTTATGGGTTGTACAGTATTGCTGAAGTTAAACCCAGATTATTATTGTTAGACTAGGAGGGTTTGACCTCCAGGCCAATTGGCTGTGAGGGTAAGCTCTGTTCAGGTTGGATTGGCGGAGTCTCCGGGCTGAGCAGGCAGCGTCAGCTCTGCCCTATGCGGCATGTGGGTCTTTGTTCCGGGAGGTAACGGCTGCAGGCACCTCCGAGCAAAAGCTACTGCCAGTCTCCACCCTCTGCCAGACAACTCTGCCTCTTCCCAAATGAGTCTGTACAACCAAAGTCTTGCCCACGGTTGTAAAACAAAGCAGTTCGGTGGTCTCCCAAACAAGGGAACAAGTCACGAGTCCTCCCTGCGCGGTCGCGCACTTCTGTCCCCATGTTTATGCGCAAACTGCTGTTTCCAAGTGTCTCTCCACAGGCTCTTGGACCTGTGCCGCGTCCGGATTTCAGCCTGCCTTCCCCGGACCTCGCCTGGAACTGGGGAATCAGTCCAGTGGGACTCCTTTGCCCTCCCTGTTGGAGAAAACCCGCCGGGTTTGCCCTTTCTGCTCGCGTGCGCGCGCACGTCTCGTCATCTTCGAGGCTGCGCTCCGCCGCTCCTCTGAGTCACAGTGTCCTATCTTTACTTTTATTTGTGGAATTTTCACTTAGCCAGCTTTCTGGTGATTCTGGATGATGTTCGTTCTGTTGTTAAGTTGTAGTTTTGGAATTGTGTGGGGCAGAAAGATAGGTGTTTACCTATACCGCCATCTTGGTTCCTCCCAATAACTGTGTTTTAATGTGTTGTTTAATCTCAGCTACGTCGCAGGATAGATGGTTGTTATTTTACAGATGGGGAAGCTGAGGCACTCAAGATAAATAAATGGCTTGTCTCATGATAATGTTTGTCAGCCAGAATTCACACACAAGTTTGGCCTTTTTTGTTAAGCTCAGTAGTTTCCCTTATTTGGTTTAGGTCTTGGGTTATCCCTAACCAGAAAGCATGTATCATTTTAATGTTTAAAATGAAAATTTTTTTCATGTAGATGTCAAGATAAATGCAGGTTTTTACACAAGGTTAGATGAATTGCAGCCTGGTGAAAGGTCTAAATTGTGTTTCTGAGTATGCTCATTATACAAAAGTTTGTGGGATAATATGTTGAATTGTATTTTTTTTGGACATACAATGGTAGATAGAATAGTTTCACTGTTTTTTTTTCTTTGTCATTTATGCTCTATAGTGAATGGAGGCAGAGTGTGTCTGAGAATAGTTCTCCAATCATTCAGTTTGTTTACTGAGTGGTTGGATTTTAAATAAAAATTTAGGTGATCTTTTTATAATTCACTGCTCCGATTGGTTCTGTAGGGGTATTTTTTGTTGTTGTTACTTAATGGTACTTTAAAAATATTCTAAGTGTTAGTATCTTCTCTGCTTATACTTTGTATTCTAGTTCATCTATTCACTTTATTAAACTTTGTTGTTTACTTTTGTCTGAGATAATAGATAATATTGATGCCTTGGATTATTAAATTCATTAGTGATCAGAATTTTGACCTCAGCTTTCTCTGATTTTCCCTCTTATTGTGTTTCATAAACTCTAACTAGAATTTTTCTTATCTGAAGGAATGCTAGATGTTGGATATATGGCCTAAGAAAAATTAGTTTAGATGAAGTAAAATTCAATAAATCAGTGCTTTTCATGGCCATGAGTAAAATTTATATATATATTTGTTAATCATTTCCTTAAGCTTCATTCTGTAGGAAATAATTTTTCCAGGTGATGCAGTCTCCTATCCACACTCTTTAATATTTTTTCATCCATATTTCTCCCTTTGTACTCCAAGAATACCAAGACTTTGGTGTTCTACTACAGAATTATGCCCCAACGTATCCATTGTATGTAATAGTTTCTCCTGTGCCATCTAGAAAGATACCAGTTATGTACCATTGTTGGGAGAACTCCAGAAATTGTCCCTCAAATCATTTTATGATCCTATACATATGAGGAACACTGATTGAGAAAGGCTGCTAGAATATTCAAGGACTTGGTTTGGCACTAATCAGAATTTTACTTTCCACAGTTAATTTTCTGTCAGTAACCCTAATATAGCCTCAACCAAAACTTATGTATGATAAAATGTGAATTCAATTGGTAATATTGCCATCTCTGTGGGATACCGTATTTTCCGGTGTATAAATCGAGTGGAACTGATGATGGTAGGAGGAAGATAACAAACAATAGAGAAAGAGCAAGCGCCGGGCAAGTCCCTGGCGAGTTAGCAACGCCTATCATAACTGCAAGCTGCCTATCATAACTGCAAGCTACGCTATTTTTTGCACCTGGTTTATAAGACAACCCCCAACATTTGAGAAGATTTTCCTGGGTTAAAAAGTCGTCTTATATGCCTTAAAATACGGTAAATTGGTTAGTCTTGATGTCAACTAGTTAGTGCTAATAGTTGTTTTAAGGAATTGAATGTGGGAAGTTAAATACATAATTTTATTTGTAAAAGGGAATATTGTAGGAGCTCTGTTCATTATGCAAAAAACTTTTTTTATAAAAAGGCTTTGACAATGACTGCAACATTAACAATAGCTAACAGTAGTAACTGAACTCTTACCATATCCCAGACATGTTAGAAATGTCATAGGTTTATTAGCTCACTTAATCTTCATAACCTTATGATGTAAGATGACTTTGTGATTTATTGTTCAAGCCAGGATATTTTTAAGAGTGAAAGGGGGCACTAGTCTGATAGTATGCTAGGATAATAGTATAAATATAAACTAGGACTGTCTCAGAGACACTAGGCTTATGGACCCTAATTAATACTTTTTCAGAAGAGGAAACCAAAAGTATAGGGAGGTCAAGTAACTTGTGCAATTATTAAGTGGTAGGAAGGGATTTGAAACCCTTACAGAGATATTTTGGGTATGAAAGTGATTTAAATTTCTGTAAACTGCCATAATCGGACGCTTGTTTACTTTCACTTTTTTGGAAGAGTTTTTATAGGTGTAGGTTTGATCGTAAAAGACGAAGATAGAGTGTTTTTTTTTTTAAAGAGTTGGTAGACTTTTTTTAAATGATTGTTAAGACTTCAGTAATTCTGTCTTAATGTTAAAAAGCAACTTCTCTGAAATTTGCCTAGATAAAAGAAAATTCCAGAATAATTTTACTGATTACATTGGTGTTTCTTTTCCTTACATATTATTCAGAGTCCTTTACCATTTATTTTAGAAATAAATGTAAATTTTATATTTCATGAGGAATCTTATGTAGAAAGTTTATTCTGAGAAGAAAGTTGAAAGAAATAATTTTGTGACTAGGGAGAAGTATTAGAAAAGAAAGAAAAAGGTCCAGTTTAGAGACTTATCTGAAGTTAAAACTAATTTGGTAATATAATTTGAGTGTTAAGTCTTACAGAGATTGGTGTATCATTTAATAAAATTAATACTTCTTTTATTTTGGGTGACTTTTGTAGTTGCTTTGTATTCCTGGCCTATTTATGTTTGTGGTACTACCCATTCCCCAAAAATGATTACTGTAGGCCAATTCAAACATTTGGAGAAATGATTTACTGTGTTGTAAACTAAGATTCCCCCTACCCCCTTTTCTTTCAGTGAGGGTGAGTGCTAGAAGTTTTATATTAAGACAGAGGTGGTGAACTTTTTCTCTACCAAGGGCCATTTGGAGATTTCTTTCTTTCTTTCTCTCTCTCTTTCTTTCTCTTTCTTTCCTTCTTTCTTTCTTTCTTTCTTTCTTTCTTTCTTTCTTTCTTTCTTTCTTTCTTTCTTTCCTCCCTTCCCTTCCCTTCCTCCCCCTTCCTCTCCCTTCCTCCCCCTTCCTTCCCCTCCCTCCCCTCCTCCCCTCCTCCCTCCCTTCCTTCCTTCCTTCCTTCCTTCCTTCCTTCCTTCCTTCCTTATTGTCTGTCTATCTATCTATCTATCTATCTATCTATCTATTTATCAATCATCTATATTGGTTTCAGGGAGGAAGGGAGAGGGATAGAAACATCAGTGATGAGAGAGGATTATTGATCAGCTGCCTCCTGCACGCTCCCCATTGGGGATCAAGCCTGCAACCTGGGTGTGTGCTCTTGACTGGAATCAAACCCTGGACCCTTCAGTCCACAGGACGACCCTCTTTCCACTCAGCCAAACCAGCTAGGTCCCATTTGGATATTTTTAACATCATTCACAGGCCACACAGAATTTTCAACTTAAAAATTAGCCTGCTATATTTGGCCAAACATTTAATTAACTCACCCCTAATGCCTCAGCAGGGCCAGACCAAATGATTTTGCAGGCCTTATATGGCCCATGGGCCAGAGGTCTCCCACTCCCCCCTTCCCGCATCTTAAGAGGACTTTGAGTCTTATTTTCGTATTTGGGTATTTTAATATTTCATTGAGGAATTTGTGATTTTACTTTTGGAGGTTTTGTTGGTGTCACTATTTTATAAAAAATAGAGGTCATTAAGTAGGTCTATTCAATTTTTTAAGTCTTATTTATTTAGTTCGTTAAAGCCATCATGAAGTTGGGAGGGGTGTAGAGAACTGCATTTCTTTTTTAAAATATTTTTATTTCAGAGAGGAAGGGAGAGAGAGAGATAGAAACATCAATGATGAGAGAATCATTGATCAGCTGCCTCCTGCATGCCCTGCCCCTTCCTGGTGATTGAGCCCACAATCCAGGCATATGCCCTTGACTGGAATCAAAACCGTAGGCTGATGCTCTATCCACTCAGCCAAATGAGCTAGGGAGAGAACCACATTTCTGACCAGATGAAGGACTTTGAGTGATTGATGGACAAAAAGTTTATTTTTTGGGGATTTGATTTATTATATGAAACTAGAGGCCCGTTGCACGAAGATTCATGCAATAGTCCTTCCTTTTCCTGGTTGCCGGCACCAGTTTTCCTCTGGCACCCAGGATCCAGGCCTTTGCTCTGGCCGCAATGGAGAAGCCAAGACTCTTCAGTCTCAGTCTTCAGTCTTTGCTTGGCCAGAGCCTTCAGTCTTCGTTCCACGCCTGCTTATGCAAATTAACTTGTCATTTTTGTTGGGTTAACTTGCATACTCACTCCTGATTGGCTGGTGGGCATCACGGAGGCACAATCAATTTGCATCTTTCTCTTTTATTAGTGTAGATTAATGTAGTTTTTTTAAGCCTGGGTTACAGGCTTGATTCCCAGTAGGGAGCCATTCTGTGATGTTTTTCTCATTGATGTTTCTCTTTCCCTCCCTCCCGCTCTAAAAAAAAGTGTCAATGAAAAAAAATTAACAAGCCATTGCTGGGCCTGGCTGTGTACTTCATCCTGTAAAACCAGAAGGTTGTGGTGTCAGTTCCTGATTAGGGCACATACTTAGGTTGTGTGTTCAATTCGTGGTTGGTACAGGAGGCCACCAATCAATGTTTCTCACATCAATGTTCCTCACATCAATGTTCACACTGTTTCTCTCCCCCCAAAATCAGTACACATATCCTTGGGTGAGGATTAAATAAACAAACTGGTACTGAAAAGTGCCTACAGAGAAGGAGATATATATACACAATGGCAAACTAGATTATATAATCTCAGCCCTCACGTAACATTGTCAGTTGGGCTTTATCACTCTGAAAACATGAAAAAGTATTTTTTGCCCTGCTAGAATGGCTCAGTTGGTTGAGGTTGCCAGTTTGATTCCCAGTCAGGGTACATACCTGCGTTGCGTGTTCTATTCCGAGTTGAGGCACATAGAGAAGGCAACTGATCAATGTTTCTCATACTGGTGTTTCTCTCCTTGACCGCCTATCCCCCTTTTCCCCTTTTTCTAAGCATGTCCTTGGATGAGAGTTAAAACAATTAAAAATAATGTTTTTATAACATTACTAGAGGCTCAGTGCACGAATTCGTGCACGGGTGGCGTCCGGCTCCAGTTGGGGCGAATCAGGGCCATGCCTGTTGGGAGGAGAAGATGGCTGGAGGTTGGCCGGCTGATTGGGGGGAGGGGCTGCGGGTGATTGGTCAGCAGGCCCTGCCCAGTGGCTGGGGGAGGGGCCATGGAAGGTTGGCTGGCCAGCCCTACCCCTGATTGGTGTGTGTGGGGGTGATTGGGGGCAGAGCTGGCTGGGGGGGGAGGGGCCATGGGGCAGTTGGGGTTGATGGGGGCTCATCAGGGGCAGGGCCGGGTGGGGGAGGGGCTGCAGGAGGTTGGCCGGCCAGCCCTGTCCCCCCATTGGGACAATTCTAATTGTCCTTAATTTGAGATTAGTGACAAGTATTTTACAATAAGGATTACTCTGGAAAGCTTTAGGGGAAAAATAGCATTTGAGGACTGTTAATACAGCCTTGGAATGCTTTAGTCTTTGGTGGTTGTTAATAAACTAAGTTAAAAGAACCCATGATCATCCCATATAATCAGTTATTGCTATCCAAAGGTTGAAACCTAAATGATATTCTGGTTCTGTATAAAAGCAAAAGAGGCAACCAGCAGTCACTCTGTTATTGGACTTTTGTGTCTTTAAATTTTAAGTTATAAATACTTGCTTTTAAGTAGGAATTTAAATTTATATATATATTTATACTTTATTTTTGAATTCTCTGTTGGAATGTTAGTTTGAAATTTTTTGTAGTGTTATATGATGCTTATTAAACTCATTCTCTGTGTAGGCTATGTATGATGATTTCAGTTTGGTATATTTGAAATATTTCCATTTCAGAATTGGGATGTATGATATCCTCTTTTCTTAGATTTCTAACTCTTTTCTTCTTTCAAAGCAAAGAGAAGTTTTCTATATTCACCAATGTGTCTACTGCCTTGTACTTAATTTGCAAACTTTATGGCAATGAGAATGTTATTACAGAGAACACCTTTAATATTCTCTTACTAAAAAAAGGCCTTTATGTGGTTTAAAGAAGTCGTTTTAAAGATAGGAACATGAACCTTTGAGAATTTCCCTTCTACACTAAAGAAGTAGAGAAAATGTAGGAAATATTAGCAAAACCATAATATTTTCCCATTGGGATATGTTCCTCCCTGTTTACACCATTCAATTCAGGCCAAAAGACATTTCTCAGACTTGATCTCTGGCAAGAGAATTGGGGAAGTGATGGTAGCCATGGCTGGCAGGGAAGCAGAAGTATGAAGGTATGTTTTTGAAAAGCAAAATTGTCAATGACAAATGGATTTTTCCAGCACTGAGAATATGTGCTTTTTTGAGTTTTTATTAAATATCAAGGCATAATGTGCTATTATTCTTTGAGGGCTATTCAGTAGTTGCATTCATATTTGGATGTTCTAGACAAACTTGAAAAATTTCAGAGGGATTATTTGGACAATACAGGATTATATTAGAGAAGAGGGAATTAGTTCCTAAACCTTTGAAGTAGACTGACAACCATCCAGGTTGCTGAAGAAAAGTAGCAAACCTAACTTGAGAGGTAATTATTTGTGTGTATGAATATATAGTGTTTAAATGTACAATATTGGTGAATATCCAGATTTATCTCATAACGAAATTGTTAACTTCTTCAGAGTAGGAATTCGTTTTTACCTGATTTTGTGTGCGTTCTTGTTTTATTATGTAGTAGATATTATACAGATTGTCAAATAATTGAATTGAACCCTTAGGTTTTCTAGAAATGTAACCCTGCATAATAATTACATGATTGATGTTCATTATAGGATTGTATGTTGGAAGAGAAGTAGTCAATTTGTTTCCTCTAGTTGTCTTTGTATTAATGGTAAACTTCAGTTTGTAGCCGAAATCGGTTAGGCTCAGTAGATAGAGCATCATCAGCCTGTAGACTCAAGGGTCCCAGGTTTGATTCTGGTCAAGGGCATGTACCTTGGTTGTGGGCACATCCCCAATGGGGGGTGTGCAGGAGGCAGCTGATCAATCTTTCTAGCTATCCCTCCCTTCCTCTCAGTAAAAAATCTATAAAATATATTTTTTAAAAAACTTTAAGTTTGTATATACAGGATATTGTGTAGTAGTTGTACTAGGCTTCGTAACATTTAATTTTTTAACAGCAACTATGTGAGGTAGCTAATGGCATTTTTATTTACTGAGTTTCAGAACTGGCTAAGTGACTTGCCCAAGATAACTCAGTAAGTGGCAGAGCTTACTTTTGAATCCAGTTCTGCCTAATTGTAGCAGACTTCTTTACATGGGGATACACTGCCTCCCAGTGGGCTAATTTATAGATTTTGCAGTGATAATGTTAACAAATGTTTTTTACTGATTTGAGAAAGAGAGAGAGAGAGAGAGAGAGAGAGAGAGAGAGAGAGAGAGAGAGAGAGAGAAGGGGGGGGGAAACATCATTTGGCTATCCCATGACTCACCCCAACCAGGGATGGAACTGATAACTTGGGCAGTTACCCCCACTGGGAATCAAACCAGTGACCTTTTGGCACATGGGATAATGCTCAACTAACTGAGCCACACCCACCAGGGCCATGGTGATAACTTTTTGGAGATAGAGAATTAAAGAGACAGGAATTCTAAATTGATGAAACAGACTGAGGAGGAAGTTAAACTTCTCAGAGTAGTCAGAAAATTTTGGAAAATTAGGTAGGTGGAAGGTTTATTTTCTACCAGGAGCTAATCTGAAGTTACATGTGATAATATTTCATATTTTATAATAAACATCAAGTAACAACTAAAAGAAGGTTGGGGGAGTAGATGACAAAGTTTGTGATATTATATTTGTTTTAATCCTCAGTAAAGTGACACGTGAATTAATATTAAGGGATTAAACCTGTTATAAATTATGAAGCCAAATGTTAGCCAAACCTTTATTGTCATATGTGTCACAAGTAGTGTTCTTACTAAAGGGCAATAATACTTATAGGAATAATCTGTTCAGGTTATTTAGTCTAAATGCAGGCAACTTTATGATGCCACTTTGCATTGTTCTATTTTTCATTTTCTTTTATTTATTTATTGATTTTAGAGAGAGAAAGGAGGGAGGGAGGGAAAAAGATAACAATTTGTTGTTTCACTTATTTATTATTATTCATCATTGATTTTTAAAAAAATATATTTTTATTGATTTTAGAGAGAAAGGGATAGGGAAAGAGAGACAGAAACATCAGTGATGAGATAAATCACTGATGGGCTGCCGCCTCCACACCCCACCCTGGGGATCAAGCCTGCATCCCAGGCCCGTGCTCTTGGCCAGAATTGACCCTTTAGTCCAAAGGCTGACGCTCTACCAATTGAGCCAAACTGGCTAGTGCCATTGATTCTTTTATATGCCCTGACCCAGGTTCGAATTTGCAACCTCGATGTATTCGTATGATGCTCTAACCAACTGAGCTACTCAGCCAGGGCCTGTTTTGATTTTCTCCAGCCTTTTCTGCTACTTTTCCATATCTAGTATTTTTACAATTTCTAAAATTCTCCATGGAAAGGAGAAATGTTTGGTGGTAATGTTTTTTTTACGCTATTACTGTTAATGTTAGATAACTATATGTTAGGCATTTGTATATGCTAAGAACTGAAATAGAAGTGATTTTAAAAAATTAACCCATTTAATCCTCTCAATAACCCTGTGAGATAGGTGCTATTATTATTTCCTATTTAGAGGTGAGAGAACAGGTGCAGTGTGAAAACGAATTGTCCAAGAGCATGTATAGTAAGTCCTCACTTAATGTCTTCAATAGGTTCTTGGAAATGGTAACTTCAAGCATAACAGCATGTAAGAAAACCAGTTTTACTATAGGCTGATTGATATAAGCAAGAGTTAAGTTACTATAGATTATTTCTGGTCACAAAATCAACCAAATTTTTAATGAAAGACTCAAAACATTTCTAGTATTAAACATTGAAGTGAATGTGAGCTACACGTACGTTTAGGGAATATTAAGAAAAATAAGCTGTGGCCAGTGTGGCTCAGTTGGTTGGAGCACCGTCCTGCACACCAGAAAGTGGTGATTGTGATTACTGGTTAGGGTACATACCTAGGTTCTAGGTTTTGGATCGCTGGTCGAGGCATGTGTGTATAAGGAGACAACCGATAGATGTTTCTCATGTTGATGCCCCCCCCCTTCAGATAAATTAAAAAAGAGACAAAATTCATTTTCGACCCACTTTCAGGGTTGTAAGATGGGATCCACCCTTTACAGGATGCACTCACATTCACAGGGACTGGGACACTATAGAAATGCCAGTTTACCTCATGCACATCTTTGGGGTGCGGGAGGAAACCGGAATTCCTGGGGAAAACTCACACAGACATGGGGAGAACATGCAAACTCTGCACAGTCAGTGGTCCTGGCTGAGAAATGAATTTTTTCATCAACATTATACAGAAACCAGAGGCCCGGTGCACAGATTCCTGCACCAGTGGGGGTCTCTTGGCCTGGCCTAACACCCTCTCACAATCTGAGACTACCTTGGGGGATGTTGGAGAGCTGGTTTTGGCCCGATCCCTGCAGGCCAGGATTCATATACCAGGCTTCTAGTATGCGTATAAGAGCTTTGGTTAATCTCTTTCTGCCACCCTTTCCTTTTCCCTCTGATATTTATCAGTCTGTTCATGTTTCTATGCCTGTGCATTGAGCATCTGCCCCTGTGGTCAGTGTGCATAATAGCTACTGGCCATTGGCCAGTCCCTTAGGCTTTTACACACACACACACACACACACACACACACACACACACACACTCTCACTCTAGAGGCCCGGTGCACAAAATTTGTGCACTTGGTGGGGGGACGGGTCCCCCAGCCTGGTCTGTGCCCCGTCACAATGCAGGAGCCCCACCCATCCCTCTGGGACTCCTTGATGAATTGCCCCAAAGAGGTAGGCCAGAGCCGAGGATCCTGCCTCTGTGCCACATGGATCTGGGAGGCAGAATACCTAGGATCCCCAAGCAAGCCTCGCCATGGGGGGCCGAGGGACCTCCCCAAGGCAGGCCTTGCCATGTGGAGCTGAGGGACCCCTATGCAGGCCTTGCCATGTAGAGCCAGGGGACTCCCAGGCAGGCCATGCTGGACACCCAGGCAGGCCTTGCTTGTAGAACCGAGGGACCCCCAGGCAGGCCTCACTGGATCCCCAAGCAGGCCCCGCTCTTAGAGCCGGGGGACCCACCTCCTCCCAGCTCCACATAGCCAAGAGGAGGCGGGACTACCAGGCAGGCTCCATGTTATGCACACAGCATCAAGCCAAGCCCTGCCACCTGCATGTGCCTGCTGTGTGCACAGCCATCTTGTGAGGGTGTGAGGGCATCACAGCATGACCACCACTTAGGCTTTTATTAGCAAGGATACATGTTCATAGGGACTTTATAATAGCCAGAATGTAGAAAAAGAGCAAGAGTCTATACACATTTAAATAAACATCCTCATCTATAAAAGTCATGACCCCCGCGGCCCCCAGCGCCCCCATCTGCTGGGCTTGGGGCCGGGTTTGTGGCTGTGATTGCAACCCACCTGCCCCCAGTGCCGCCATGGCTGGGCTTGGGGCTGGGTTTGTGGCTGCGATTGCCATCCCGGCGGCTCCCAGCACCGCCTTGGCCGGGCTTGGGGCCGGGTTTGTAGCTGCGATTGCCACCTCTGCAACCCCTAGCGCCACCATGGCCAGGCTTGGGGCTGGGTGTGGCTGCGATGGTGACCCCCAAGGCCGCCAACGCCGCCATGGCTGGGCTTAGGGCAGTGGGGGCGGGATCCCCTGCTGGGTGTGGGGCTGGGTTGGGGACCCTTGCTACTCCAGCACTGCCATGGCCAGCTTGTGGCTGAGGGGGCCCGCCCGCCATCTTGTTTGGGAGTTAATTTGCATATTGCACCTATTGGCTGGTAGTCGTAGTGAAGGTACGGTCAATTTGCATGTTTCTTTTTTATTAGATAGGACTAGTGACCTGATGCACAAAATTCATGCATGGTGGGGGGTTCCCTCAGCCCAGGCAGCCCCCTCTCACAGACTGGGAGCCCTCAGGGGATATCCTACTGACGGCTGAGGCCCACTCCCCATCAATCTGGCCACTCTCTGTTGGAGGTGACTGGGCTGATCAAGGGAAGGCGCCAGCCCCATTATCCTGCTGCTGCAGCCACTGCAGCCACCAAGGTGTTTTCATCAACAAGGACTCTAGTCCCTTCACTGTGAAAAAATGACAACTTTCTTTAGGCATTTTCAAGATGTGTCTTTCGTAGGATATGACATTTTTTTATCCTCACCTGAGGATATGATTCCATTGATTTTTAGAGAGTGTGGAAGAGAGAGGGAGAGACAGAGAGAAACATCAACGTGAGAGGGATACTTTTGTTGATTGCCTCCTACATGAGCTCTGACCTGGGTCCTAGCCAGGGAGGAGCCTGTAACCTAGGTACATGCCCTTGATCAGAATGGAACTTGGACTCTGCAGTCAGCAGGCCGAGGCTTTATCCACAGAGCCAAAGCAACTTGGGCAGAATATGACATTTCTTAGCCCCTCCAGCAGTGGACCTTTGTTTTTTCCTCCAGGAGTGTGGTGAAAAAACCCTAGATCACCTTCTTGGATTCTTATAACTCAAGCTACCAAGAACACTGCAAGTGGCAGTGTACAAGAGCTTAGCCAATGAGCAGTCAGAAAAGGTGTTTATGCTGGAACGGGTTTCGCTCAGTGGGTAGACCATGGGCCTGCAGACTGAAGGGTCCCAGGTTTGGTTCCTGTTAAGGGCATGTACCTTGGTTCAAGGCATATTCCCAGTGGGGAGTGTACAGGAGGCAGCTAATCGATGTTTTGCATTGATGTTTTCAACTGTCTATCTCTCTCTCCTCTCCTCTGTAAAAAGACACATAAAAAATATATAAAAATATATTATATATACAACGCACTTCATGTGGCCCCTGCGTTGTATCCACTGGGCTAGGGGGATATCCCTGTCACCTGATGGTGGCCATCGGGGTTTCTGTACACTTCAGAGACTGGCAGCCAGCACCCTCCCATCGTGCGCGCTGGGCTGGGGGCGTGGACCCAAACCGCTGCTTGGCCCCTGAGCACAAGCAAGCAAGCGGCTGGGAGCAGGGCGGGAACATCCCTGCCTCGCAATGTCCCGGACCCCAGCAGCCAGTCCTGTCGTGGGCGCTGGGCTTGGGGCGTGGACCCAAACCACCACTTGATGCAGAGCACACGCAAGCAGCTACTGCTTGGCTGCTACACCCATAGTCCCACAGTGGCTGGGGGTGTTCTGGGACCCAGGCCACTCGGCGCCTGCTTATGTAAGTTAACCGCCATCTTTGTTGGGTTTATTTGCATATCACTCCTGATTGGCTGGTGGGTGTGGTTTGTGGGCATAGTGGAGGTATGGTAAATTTGCATATTACTCTTATTAGATAGGATAGATGATGAATAATCGACATAATTTGAGGACCTGCTGTATCTAAGAAGAGGTGGAACCTTGATATGAACCCAGGCAATCTGGCTGTAGAGTCTGCATTCTTAGTGCTATAGCACCATTAATGTGAATAGTTTCCTCATTCTGACATTGTATTTAAGTTCTCTCTTTAATTGTGGAATTGTGTTTGTTCATCCTTATAGGAATTTAAAGGTCAGCAGAAGATTAGGCAAAGTTCTGATCCTTACGTTTCCCAAGCATAAAATAGATATAATATCATCTGCTTTATATGATATTAGAGGCCCGATGTATGAAATTCGTGCAAGAGTAGGCCTTCGCATCCTTGGCTGTTGCCTGGATCCTTTCCCATGGTGGCTGCCTCCAACCTGCCACTATAACCCCGGCTTCATCAGGAAGGACATCTGGTCTAATTAGCATAGTACCCTTTTATTATTATAGATTATTAGTGGCTCAGAGCATGGATTTGTGCATATTGAAAGGAAATTAATTAGAAGAAAGATTATTCTGGGGATGGTAAATTTGCATATTACCATCTGATGATGGGGCTGAAACCAGCAGTCCGACATCCCCTGAAGGGTCCCGGATTGCGAGAGGAGGAGCGCAGGCCAGGCTGAGGGACCCCACCAATGCAGGTGCACTGGGCCTCTAGTGGTATAAAATTAAGACGTGTATTGGCACCAGCTCATGTATCGTGCATGCGTGAGTCAACGTTGATTTTTAAACTAGGGCCCGGTGCATGGATTTGTGCACATTGAAAGGAAATTAATTAGAAGGAATACTTTGATATCACTATTCGCCCTTTCTCTGTAATAGAAGTGTCCACCAAATTAATGACTGCAGTGACAGATCGAAACACACGTGTGCAATTGGTGCCAGCAAGAGCTTTATATGTATTATGCATACAACAAGTTAACATTTATTTTTAAACTACAGGCCTGGTGCACGAAACACGTGCATGGGGGCGGGGTGTCCCTCAGCCTGGCCTGTGCCCTCTAACAATCTGGGACTCCTTGGGTAGGGTCACTAGGGCTGGCCACAGATCAGGGCCTATTGGGGCTTTCCTTCCCCTGGATGCCGGCAGCTGGCCCCATCCCTGCCGCTGGCATTGCTTGTTATCTGTGAGGTGCTGCCCCCCTCCTCCTCTGCCACTCGTTGTCTCCCTCTGTGGGAGACAGGCATGGGGTGCAAACACTTGGCTGGCCTGGTATGTGTCATAGTGTGGTTGTCCATGAGGTCATCCAGATGGTCGTTCTGCTGTTTGGTTGATTTGCATATTATGCTTTTATTATAGATTGCCAGTGTGTGTCATATGTATCGGGTGGTCGGATGGATGCACGGTTGGTCACTTAGCCATATATATATATATATATATATATATATGTAGGAATTAGATAAGTATAATTTTTGTATATTGGCCAATATGCTGAGGGTTTTGCTGACATTAGGTCTCAAGATAACAAATATTCTCATTCATTGAGTACATTTCTTGTGTCAGATACCTGGGGATGTTATTTTTTATTCTTCACCTGAGGGTATGTTCATTGATTTTAGAGAGAGGAAAGGAGGGAGATAGAGGTGGAGGGGGAGAAAGAGAGAGAAAGAAGTAGTGATGTGAGAGAGAAACATCAATACGTTGCCTTTCGAGGATTGAGCCCGCAACTGAGGTGTGTGCCTTGACTGGGAATTGAACCTGCAGCCTTTTTGGTGTATGGGACAATGTTCCAACCCACTGAGCCATCTGGCCAGCCGGATATTGTAACCATTTTATAGATGAGAAAACCAGGGCCTAAAGGAATTGAGTAATTTGCTAAAATAGGTTCCTATCTCAGGGCCTTTGTACTTGCTGGTCCCTCTGCATAGCTTGTTTTCTTATTTATTCAGGACATTTTGTTCAAGTATTTAGCCTTTTGGCGAAGTATTCCTTGGCCATGTCATGTAAAATAATGTCATTTGCCCCTTGCATTCCCTTTCCTCCTTCTCTGCTTTATTTCTTGGCTAGGCTCTATTTTTTTTATTGATTTCAGAGAGGAAGGGAGAGAGAGATAGAAATATCAATGATGAGAGAGGATCATTGATTGGCTGCCTCCTGCACGCCCCACACTGGGGTTTGAGCCTGAAACCCAGGCATGTGCCCTGACCAGGAATAAAACCTATGACCTCCTAGTTCATAGGTTGACGCTCAATGACTGAGCCACACCACCTGTGCTTGGCAAGGCTCTGCACCATCGAACAGTTTTCCCCTTGTTGTCTCTTTCCCTACAGTAGAATGTAAACTCAATGAGGGCAAAAATATTTGTTTGTCTTGTTCATTGCCTTAACCCCTGGAACAGTGCTTGGGACATATTCTAGATTATATAATACTCAGTGGCTGCATTATGTAGTATCCTTAGACTCACGAGACTTATTTGCAAGCTGATCTTGAATTAAACTAATCTAATTTTAGTGGATCAAGTTGGGTATTCCCTGGAACACAGAAGTACTGTGTGGTATGTGCTTGGGCCTATTTTAGGGTGGGAGTGGAGAGGCAGTAGAGTCTTGCATTGTAGTTTTTAGAAGCCTATTATAATGAATTGCCTTTGAATTCCAGGAGGAAGGAGTATGTGCCCTCAGCTCAGCTACTAGATTCTGTGAAGCCTTTTATCTCTTAGTAGAGGTCTGCCATCCAAATTAGCTTTTACTGTTTAAATTTCAACCCCTAATTTTGCCTAAAGATTAGTTTATTGACCAATTATAGTGTATTTGTGATATGCACAGTTTGGAAATAGATGTGAAGCAGGGAATTAGTTGGTTTCAAATAGGATTCTTAACTTTGCCATTTATAAGTTAGTAGGAAATAATATACATATGTTATATGTACAACATATATGTATGAACATATGTTGTATGTATGATCAAAACTACCATTTGTTAAAGCTGTTAATAGTTATGTTTTAGTTAATATTTTCATAACACATAAGCCATTTTCTGATGTCCTGGAATGCTTACCTCTGTTTCTACTCAAAAATCTTGCAGAATGCAGACTGGTGCAGCCACTGTGAAAACCTGTATGGAGTTTTATCAAAAAGTTAAAAATGGAACTGCCTTTTGACCTAGTGATTCCATTTCTGGGAATATGTCCTAGGAATCTTGAAACAACAATAAAAAAGAATATATGTACCCATGTCTATGTTAATAACAGCATTATTTACAATAGCCAAGATATGGAAATAGCCCAAAAGCCCATCAGCAGATGAGTGGATAAAAAAAGCTGTGGTACATTTACACAATGGAATACTCACTGTAAAAAAAGAATGAACTTTATCCCAGCCGGTGTGGATTAGTGGTTGAGCATCAACCCCTGAACCAGAAGGTGG
This sequence comes from Antrozous pallidus, assembly GCA_027563665.1. Classification (NCBI taxonomy): domain Eukaryota; kingdom Metazoa; phylum Chordata; class Mammalia; order Chiroptera; family Vespertilionidae; genus Antrozous; species Antrozous pallidus. The sequence continues at coordinate 45,035,394 of CM050509.1, read as the reverse complement.
AGGTTCGATGCTCATTCAGGGCACATGCCTGGGTTGTGGGCCTGATCCCCAGTAGGGGGGTGTGCAGGAGGCAGTGATCAAGAGTCTTTCTCATTGATGTTTCTATCTCTGTGTCCTTCTGCATTCCTTTTTCTGAAATCAATTAAAAAATAACAAGATTAAAAAAAAGAAGGAACTCTCACTTTTGTAGCAGCATGGATGGACCTGGAGACTATTATGTTAAGTGAAATAAGTTAGAGAAAGACGAATACCATATGATTTTACTTATATGTGGAATCCCATGCACAAAATAAACATGAATAAAAGAGAAACAAAGGTATGATTACGTGGAACAAACTGACATGCCAGAGGTAAGGGGTGGGGAGACTGGATGAAGGAAGGTAAAGAGATTAGCCTACAGGCATATATACATAACCCATAGACTCAGACAACAGTGTGGTGATGGCCAGATGGAAGGGGGAGCAGGAACTGGGTGGAGGTGGGCAAAGTGGAGGGAAATGGGACATCTATAATAGTGTCAACAATGAAAAAAAAGACTCAGAACCAAAGTTTAGGAGCAACACTTGTGAATACCATTCACAAGTAATACTTCTGAACCCGTAAGTACTCCCTCCCTCCCACAGAAACAAAGGACTGGACATGACCAACCTGAATGCCAAAACCTGCAACTCAGGCATGTGCCTTGACCAGGAATTGAACCATGACCTCCTGGTTCATAGGTTAACACTTTACCACTGAGCCATGACAGCTGGGCTATTTTATTTATTTTTAATTATTATTTTTTTAATTTTAGATGAGGGAGGGAGGGGGAGAGAGAGATACATTTATTTCATTGGTTGATTCTTGTATGTGCCGGGGGGGGGGGGGAGAAAGACAGAGAGAGAGAGAGAGAGAGAAAGACGGAGAGAGAGAGAGAGAGAGAGAGAGAGGCATTTATTTCATTGGTTGATTCTTGTATGTGCCCTGACTAGGGATCAAACCCACAACCTTGGCTTATTGGAGTGACAATAACCAACTGAGCTACCCGGGCAGGTCTGTCCTCTTGCATTTAAATGGTAACTGACTTTGGAGAGAGAGACACACTCTTTCTTTCCTTCCTTCTTTCTTTCCTTCTTTTTTTCTTCCCTCCCTCCCTCCCTCCCTCCCTCCCTCCCTCCCTCCCTCCCTCCCTCCCTCCCTCCCTTCTTTCTTACTTTCTTTCTTTCTTTCTTTCTTTCTGTCTTTCTTTCTTTCTTTCTTTCTTTCTTTCTTCATTTATTTAAATTATATTTTTATTGATTTCAGAGAGGAAGGGAGAGGAAGAGAGAGATGGGGAGAATCATTGATAGGCTGACTCCTGCACATCCAGTACTGGGGATAGAGACTGAAACCTGGGCATGTGCCCGGACCTGGAATCAAACCATGACCTCTGGGATCATAGCTCTATACTCAACTACTGAGCCATGCCAGCTGGGCACAAACTTTATTTTAGATATTTCAGTCTTAAGTTGACATTATATAACTGGAGTTCAGCAGACATAGGAACAGGAGATGTATGTTAGGGATCCATGTGCATAAAGCACATTGGCTTTTAGGAGAGGACTTATCAGTAAATACAGACAGATGGTTGAAACCTTCTTTTTCCTTTTCACTGAATTTACTTGGGTGACATTGATTAACAATTATACAAGTTTCAGGTGCACAATTCCACAACACATCTGTACACTATTGTGTGTTCACCATTCCAAATCAAGTCTTCTTCCATCACCATTTATACCCCCCCTTACCCTCCTTTATCTCCTCCTCTTGCCACAATCACCAGAAAACCTTGTTAATTGGGCAGGAGGAAGTAGAATCATTGATGGACTGGTCAGAGAGTTAGGGAGAAAATCTAGGAAAAGGTAGCATAAAATCCATAAACATTTCAAATTTGAAAAGAATCCAGATGGCATGTTGTCCATCTGGGAAATGCTTTTATATTATGTAGATATAAAAGGTGGTGTTCTAGTTATATCAAGTTGAAATGATCTTGAAAGCTGATATAATCAATGATCATTTGAAAAGGAAAACCTTTTTTCCCTCGGTACTTTCATGTGAAATAAATGTGTAGGCAACCACTTAGCAGTTTTCAAAATTTGTGAAAAAGCTTACCTTGGGTAGAAATAATGTCAGTCATGAGTATCTTATAAAATCTTTTCACTTTTCTGATTCCTGGAAAAATATTTCAGAGAAACTGTTACCTGGGAAAACTGCTCATAAATTCTATCTTCATTCTAAAAGCACTTAATTTTTTATTTTGGTAAAATATACATAAATTTTACATTTTTAACTGTTTTAAGAATGCAGTTCACTGACATTAAGTACATTCACTGTGCAAATGTCATCATCACTCTCTAGAACTTTTTCATCACCTTATAATGAAACTGTACCCATTAAACAACTCCCTGTCTCTTCCCACTCTGCCCTTAAACAGTCCCTGGTAACCAGTGTTCTGTTTTGTCTCTATATATTTGATTATTCTGGGTACCTCATATAGGAGGAAGCATAGAATGTCCTTTGGTGACTGGCTTATTTCACTTGGCATAATGGTTTCACCGTTCATCCATTGGTACCATATGTCAGGATTTCCTTCCTTTTTAAGCTTGAATAGTATTCCATTGTATGTATATGCCACATTTTGTTCATTCATCCATGATGGACACTTGGGTTGCTTCTACCTCTTTGCTATTGTGAAAATGCTGATGGGCATACAAATATTTGTTCAAGTCCCTCTTTTAAATTCTTTTGTGTATATACCCAGAAGTAGAATTGATTCACAAATATTTGAGTGCCCACTACGTAGCAGACATTGTGCTAAGCATTGGGGATTTAGTAATGAACAAGACAGACCTGGTCTCTGCCCTCAGAATTTATAGTCTAGTAGGGGGGAAAAAGATTAAATAAGCACTTACAATTAAGTGTGTTAGGTTTTCCAAAAGGGTAAGTATAGAATGCCATGTGTATATTTTATATGAGTATAATAATGTATATATTAAGTGAAAAAATGCACTTCATGCTTTTCCATATCTATATATATAAAAGCCTAAGTGACCGAATGACTGAACTGAACAACCAGTCTCTATTACGTGTACTGACCACTAGGGGCAGACACTCAAGTGTAGGAGCTGTCCCCTGGTGGTCAGTGTGCTTCCCACAGCCAACCTTCTGCGGCCAGCCAACCTCCCTTGGTCCCTCCCCCTGGCTGGCCAGCCCAGATTGACCTAGATAGGGACTGGGCGAGAAGGCTCCAATAGGTCCCAATTGCCAGCCAGGCCAAGGGATCCCACCTGTGCACGAATTCGTGGATTGGACCTCTAGTCCTATCTAATAAAAGAGTAACATGCAAATGTGACCGTACCTTGGCTCCTGATTGGCTATGCTACCAGCCAATCAGGAGCAGGGGGCATGGCCAGCAGGACAGGACGTGAGGCAGGCGAGGCCTGCGTGGGTGTGGCCACAGTGCAGTGTGCGCTCTCCAGGCTCCAAGGAGGGGCGGGATGAGGTGGCCCCATTGGGCCGGGAGGCAGCAGCGGCACAGCGTGCCTGCATGCGCTTTCCAGGCGGGGGCCCCGTGGAAGGGCAGGACCGAGCTGGCGCCGCAGGCCGAGCAACGGCGCAGCGTGCACTTTCCAGGCTGGGGCCCCATGGAGGGGCGGGACTGGGTGGGCGCCTCGGGCTGGGAGGAGGCAGCTGTGGCAGCTGCGCAGTCTGCAGACGCTCCCCAGGTGGGGGCCCCACGGAGGGGCGGGACAGCTGTGGGAGGCCTGCCTGGGGCTGCGGGGCACACTGTCTGCGAGGTGTGCTGTCATAGAGGCATCCGCCTGCTGGGTGGGCGCGGGACCCCCCAGTTCTGGATACATTTCTCTTCCTCCTTCAGTCTCCATGACCTCATGCCGTTGTCAGTGGCAGTGTGTATGAGTCCAATAAGGTCACCCTTTTCCGAAGCATCACGCACACTCCGCAGCTCCCCGCCTCCTAAGGCCAGGATCGGAGCCAGGAGCCTTCCAACCAGGCGGCTTTGGCTTCTGGAGATGCTGAGGAAGGCGCGCCCTCAGCGGGGCTGCAGCATCTCCAGTTTCTCAGTTCATGCCCCCCTCTCCCCAGGAGGCTGGGGAGAACATATATGGCAAAGTTCATATGTGGGACTTGGCCAGGCAGGCACATAGAGGGGCTGGGGCCCTTTCCGGCCCTGGGGTTAGGCAGCATGCCCTGTGGGTACCTGTGGCTGCGGCCGGCCTGAGTGAAGCTGGCCCAGGTCCTGGGTGCCTATAGCTGGCCAGAGGGAGGGAAGCCTGGGTCCCAGGTGTGGGGCAAGGCAGAGGCAGTTAGGAGCAATCAGGCCAGCAGGGGAGCACTTAGGGGCGATCAGGCAGGTAGACAGAGGTGTTTAGGGGTCACACATCCCCAAAGGGGTCCCTTATTGGAACAGGTGCAGGCTGGGCTGAGGGAACCCCCCTCCTGCACAAATTTCGTGCACCGGGCCACTAGTTCTATTATAATTCCTTGCAGTAGCACTGCATTGCCTACCTACCACATGAAAATCTCTTCTGCTTTTTCCCCACATCAAAAAATTTAATGGATCTGGAATTTACTTTTGATTGATGTGAAGCAAGGCTATTGTGATATTTTTCTTTATAAGAAATACATATTTGTTCTTCCCCCTGTTTCTGGTACAGAGCTTCCCAAGGGCTGAGAGTGAAAAGGTGTCTTTTATATTAATGAAGTAGCTTTAGGAATGCAGCTAAAGATGGGGGTTGGTTGGTTGCTAATGGAGTCAACTCTGTGATTAGAGGGTTGGAATTTGCAGTCTCATCTCCTGACCTCCAGGGAGGGGAGAAGGGCTGGAGATGGAGCTCAGTTACCAATGGTCAATGTTATAATCAACCACGTCTACTTAATGAAACCTTCATAAGAACCAAAAAGGACAGTGTTTGGGGAGCTTCCTTCCCTGTTTTGTTTTTTAAAAATTTTTTATTGTTTTTTGAGAGGAAGGGAGAGGGAGAGATAGAAACAGTAATAATGAAAGAGAAACATTGATTGGCTGCCTTCTGCAAGCCCCCAATTAGGGATTGAGCCTGCAAACCCGGGCATGTGCCCTTGACCAGAATTGAACTTGGGACCCTCAGTCAGTGCTCTATCCACTGAGCCAAACTGCTAGGATGGGGCAATTTCCCTCTTGGTACACACATGGAGATTTGGGGAGAGTGGTACTCTCTGAGGGGGATGGAAGCTCTAAGCCCCATACTTTGCTCTATGTACCTCTTCTGTCTGGTTGTTCCTAAGTTATCCTTTTGTATTAAACTGCTGATCAAGTAAAGTAATGTTTCTCTTGAGTTCTATGAACCAAGCTAGCAAAATAACCGAGGGAGAAGGGGGTCATTGGAACCTTGCCAGTCTGTCAGAAGCAGAGGTAACAACATGGACTTGCCACTGGCCTCTGAAATGGGGAGGAAACAAGTCTTGTAGGACTTAACCCTTAACCTCTGGAATCTGGTACTGTATCTAGGTAGGTAGTGTCAGAATTGAGTTGCATTGTAGTTATACTCAGCTGGTATCTGGAGAATTACTTGGTCGCTGTTTGGGAAAGCCCCCAACACACATTGGAATTTGTTCACAGAATCATTGTAGCTATATACTATACATTTTTGGCTTTTTTTGGTGTCATACCATGAAATATCTGCATATCTGTATATCTATATATTTATACGTCTATACAATTATATCTATACATCTATATATATCTATATATCTATATTTATATCTATGTATATTTTTCTTGCAGACCACTTTTCTCATTCCCCTCTGATTTTGATGACACTGTTTCTATGTGTAGCTTTGTTTTATTTTACCCCTATCTGATTATGTCCAGGAGTGGGATCACACTGTCAGTCAGTGTGAACTTTTAAAGCTCTCTAAATGAAGATACATAGTTTTCCAAAAGGGTTTTACTCACCTTTCAGAGCCTAACATTTCTGTGATATATGGCAACCACATTACCCCTGCTTTGGAGATGTTATTTTAAGCATCTGCCAGTGGTATTTCAGGTTCTTTAATGTGATTTTCTTTGATTACTAGCTAGAATGACCATTTCTCCTTATTTTTGAGCGAGGTATTTTGAATGTGACAGACAACACTTTTAAGTTTAACCTGAGGCCCTTTTTTATTATGAGTATACAGGAGTAGTTTTCTGGTTAATTACTGGTAGTGATGATTTTTAGTATTAAATAGACCAGTGATGGGTTTTAGTATTAAATAGATGTATCTAATTATTTTAAGTTGGGTCTGTTAATTTGTAATGTCTCTTAACCTTATTTGTAGTTTTAGTTCATTTCTATTTACAAGCAGCGGTTGCTTAGGAAACCTGCAATAATCTATGCATCCTCTTGTCTAACCCAGTAGTGCTAAGTTGCATTCAGTGGACAGTTTGTGGATAAGCTGTGTTCATGTGTTTTGTAAATTGTAAATAGAGTATGAGAGAACCGGTGGGAAGAGCCCAGATTTTATTTTTGTCACTGCTTTCAGTGAAGCCTACAGTGAAATTAACATTTTATTAGTAGTTCAGCCTGTTTCTTGATAGTAATGATAATATTTAGTCATGAGAAGGGTAGATAGATAAAGTAAATTTGTCTGTTACACAGCATTCTTAAAAATAATCGTATGTGAATACATTCATGATTATGGCAGGTAGTAGTTCATAGACTTCCCTTAGTGAGAATTTGTCAGTGCCAGGCATTGTAAAACTTATGGGAAAAGGTACTCTTCTTAAGGATATCTGAGAATGCACTTGACTTTCTAACTTTAGAGTGATTAAAACTACACTAGTAAATTTGTAGTGGAAAAATGTTCATGTCTGGGGAGAGAAGTTCAGGACAAATGGAAATATAGAATTGTTATTTTCAAGTACTCTATAGATTGACTTATTTTAGATAGGAACATAACATGTATTTATAGGTTTCGTTTAAAAGGTTGTGCATGTTATATTTAAATACAGTGAATGGAGCCCCTACTCCCTTCTCAATACATTCACCTTGTTTTATTTTCATGGTAGCTTTTGTCACTGCTGGTGTTTTATTTCTTTGTGGTCTCTTCTCTTTCTTCTACTAGAATTTAAGCACCACGGGACAGGGGCTTTGTTGATAGGTTCCATGATGAAGCGAAATTAGGTATAACCAAAACAGTTTTACCATAGGTTAAATTTAACTCTTATAAACAAGAGTTAAATTCCTATGGCATTCTCAGTGCTATAACAAAATGAAGTTGAATGAAATGACATTATTCGAGGACCTGCTGTATTTCCAAATGTAGACGGGATGCTTTTGCAAGGTGCAGAAGTTAAAAAATCTGAAGCAGGTGAAAAAAGAGTAGTCAAACTGCAGTTGACCCTTACACAATCCAGGGGATAGGGTTGTTGGTATCTTACCCACATACATTAGAAAATAGGAGTATAACTTTTGAGTTCCCCTGAAGCTTAACTACTAATAATAGCCTATTATTGACTGAAAGCTTTAACACTTATTTTGTATATGTGTTATGCAGGGTATCCCCAAAAAAGTATGCACACTTTAACAGCTGATATCTCACTTTTGAAAATGAATTTTTTGTTTGTTAACCTGAGGATATTTTTTCTATCCCTTTTTATTTTATTTTTTTTAAATATATTTTTATTGATTTCAGAGAGGGAGGGAGATGGAAACATCAATGATGAGAGAGAATCATTGATTAGGTGCCTCGTATACACTCCACACTGGGGATCATGCAAGCCCTGAACAGGAATTGAGCCACTGTGACCTCTTGTTTCATAGGTTGATGCTCAGTGCCATTGCTTTTTAGAGAGTGGAAGGGACAGGGTTGGCGGGGGGGGGGGGGGGGGAGAAACATTGAAAAACATGGATTGGTTGCCTTTCACATGCACCAGAGATGGAATATACAACCCAGGTATGTGTCCTTGACTGGGAATTGAACTCGAGACCTCATGGTGCGCAGGTTGACGCTCTAACCACTGAGAAGACTGGCTGGGCTATTTACTGTGTATTTTTATTTTATTTTTTTTGTAATCCTCACCAGAGAATACTTTTTTTTTCATTGTTTTTTAGAGAGAGTTGGAGGGGGGAGTGACACAGAGAGAGAGAACTGGAGAGAGAGAGAAACATTGAGGTGAGAGACACATCGATTGGCTGCCTCCCACACGTGTTCTGACAGGACCTTGGATCAAGCCTACAACCAAGTTATGTGCCCTTGAGCAGAATTGAACCAGAGACCTTTCAGTTTCTGGGATGAACTCTTAACCACTGAGCGACCAACTGAGGCTATGTAATGCATTCTTAAAATAAAGTAAGCTAGAGAAAAGAAAATGTTATTAATAAAATCATAGGAAAATACATTTAAGTGTTTATTGAAAAAAATCTGCATTTAAAGTAGACCTGTGCAGTTCATATTGTATTGTTTAAGGGTCAACTGTGTATTGCTTTTTTGTACTATCTTGTAGGAAGATTGGGGGAGGATTTGTTTGCACTGTATTCTCCAATGTTGAGTGTTACCTAATATAAAATTCTGAATGTGGTGCTTATATGTGTGTAAATAAAATGTAATGGTAGTGATGATTCCACCATACTTTTAGTGCATTGTAGAGTTTACATATCATTTTCACTTTGTCCTCATAATAATCCTTTAGAGAGGGATTATTGTGGTATTCATGCTATTTTACAAATAAAGAATTAGCTTTACAGAGGAGCCAAACATGGTCCAGGATCACACAACTAGAATTGGTAACAGGAACACGAGAATACATCTTATTCCCTGATTCTGGTTGTGTTCTTTAGAACTATAGAATTTTCGATTAGAAAGAAGCTTTAATTCTAACCTCCTTTATTTATGTACTAGAGGCCCAGTGCACGAATTTGTGCATGGGTGGGGTCTGGCTGGCCCATACCTGATGAGGGCCATCAGGGTCAGGCTGATAAGAGAGAGGGGACATGGGAGGGTGGTTGGCTGGCCCTGCCCCCATCAGAGTGTGGAGTGATTGGAGGTGGGGATGGCTGGGGGGAGCGGCTGGGGGTGGTTGATTGGCCAGCCCCATCTCCAATTGGGGTAGGGGGGATGATTGGGAGCTGGGTGGACCTGGAAAAGGGAAGGGATACAGGAGGTTGAGTGGGCCGATTGGTGCCACAGTGGGCATCATAGTGAATAGTCGTTCTGGTTGTTCCAGTCGTTCTGTCATTCTGGTTACTTGGCTTTTATATATATAGGAAATAATTTAACATTACAAAGCTAATGTGTAAGGATTCTAACCTAGGTCTTCTAAGATTGATCCTGTATTGTTTCTAATCTTCTATGTGTTTGATATTGTAGATGTGCATGCTACTGGATGAATAGGCTGGTAGATAACAAAGATATTCATAATAGTTTTCTGGTTTATGTTTATTCTTATAATGGTGAACAGCTTCTAAAAACATTTGAATATATTTTGAGGCAACTTGGGATACTGGAATGAAGGTAGTAATGAGCCTTAGAGTCATGCAGATTTAAGTTGGAATCCTATGACTCCTCTCCTCATTAACTGTGTGGCCTTGTAGAAATGAATTTCTTTGTTTTCTTATCTATAGACTAGGGGCCTGGTGCACCAAATTCCTGCACTGGGGAGTGGGTGGTCCCTCAACCCAACCTGCCCCCTCTCACATACTGGGAGCCCTCAGGAGATGTACAACTGATGGCTCACCCTCAGCCATCGCCCTGCTCAGCTCAGCCCCGGCTGCCTGCGACCACCCGGCCCCGGGAGCTGGACACTTGCTGCCACTTCCGCTCAGCGCCCGGGGGGCCAGGTGCTCCCTGCTGCTGCCACCACCGCTGCTGCCGCCGCCGCTTCTCACAGCACCCGGCAGCAAGCGCCACTGCCATTTCATCTCCACCCCAAATGGCTCATGCCACTTGGCCCCGCCCCTGCTCCTGATTGGCTGGTCGCATAGCCAATCTGGAGCTAAGGTACGGTCACATTTGCATGTTTCTCTTATTATATAGGATAGGCAGTATAACATCTGGAAATAGCTAAAGGAAGTGTATTATGTTGAGTTTGAGAAACATGGAATGTGTTTGATAATGTTAGTTTTATTTTACAAAATGTCAGAGAGATAAAACTCATGTCTTTACAGTACAGAAAGGAACAACTAAGATTAAAACAAATTTGGGAACACATTTGTACTAAATATGAGCAAAGTTTTAAGTTACTCAGCATTTACACAAATTGATGAGAACAACTATTCTGATTTTAAGTGTTAGTCGACATGAAGTTTTTAATATTGCTACCACTTAATTGAGTCTTACTGAGTGCCACACACTATGCTAAGTGTAATTTTAAATCCTTAGGCAGTAAACATGTAAAGAGTAGGTACAAATCTCTCCGTTTTACAAATTGCAAAAAAAATTGTAGACATGAACCTTGTCTGTCTGTAGTCAAGAGTCCTAAAATGTTGATCTACTTTAATAATGAGAAAATCCTATATAATAAAGAGGTAATATGCAAATTGACCATCACATCCTCACAAAGATGGCTGCCTACAACCAGGTCTACAGGTGAATTAGTGAGAGACGACCAAACGACTGAACAAGCATGCTGCATGGGGTGATCAGGCTGGCAGGGGATTAGTGAGGGATGACCAAATGAAGAACAGGCTGTGTGGGGAGGTGCAGTTGGAGGCGACCAGGCCAGCAGGGGGGTCAGTTGAGGGCGACCATGCTGGCGGGGGGGCAGTTAGGGGCAATCAGGCCAGCGGTAAGGGGGTGCAGTTGGGGGCGACCTGGCCGGCAGTGGGAGGCAGTTAGGGGAAAATCAGGCTGGCATGCAGAGGCAGTGAGGGGTGATCATGCTGGCAATGGTGGGCAGTTATGGGCAATCAGGCCAGCACACAGAGGCAATGAGGGGTGATCAGGCTGGCAGGGGGGCGGGCAGTTAGGGGCGACGAGGCAGGCAGGCAGGTGAGCAATTAGGAGCCAGCTGTCCAGGATTGTGAAGGATGGCCAACTGCTAGGATCCGGCCTAAACTGGCATTTGGACAATCTTAAATAAGCAGGTTATGGTACAGCATTTCTGGTGGACTTTCATGAACCTGTTTATTATCCTGTATAATAAAGAGCTAATATGCAAATGGTCATCGTGCCATAACGGCTCAGACACAGCACTGGGGAGAGAGTGATGGGGACCAGCAAGGCACAAATGAACTCGCAAGAGAGGAATAGGGAGCATCCTGGGAGAGGAGCAAGCTACCTGCCCCGTAGTCCTGGGCGCCTGCGACCCAATTGAAGCTGCCTGTCCACAGTCCCCTGCAGCTGCTGCTGGCCCGGGAAGCCTGGGTCTTGAGTGCCTGCTACTGGCCAGAGGAGGTAATCCTGGGTCCTGGGTGTGGGGTGAGGCTGAGGCGGTTATGGGCGATCAGGCCAGCAGGGGAGCAGTTAGGGGAGATCAGGCAAGCTGGCAGGCGAGCTGTTAGAAGCCAGCGGTCCTGGATTGTGAGAGGCAGTTGGACATCCCCTGAGGGGTTCTGGATTGGGGAGGGTGCAGGCCAGGCTGAGGGACCCTGCACCTCCTGTGCATGAATTTTGTGCACTGGGCCATTTGTGACTATTATAAAAATGGTAGAAATGCATATAGAGATTAAAAGTATGCACAATAAATACTCATTCTGTGTTTATAGTTTTGAAAAACTGACATCTAGGCATCTATGCATGCACATACGGATAAAGCCTGGGGAGAAAAATGAAAATAAGTGATTTATCAGGGTAATAGATGCTACGTGATTGTTCTGAGTTATTTAAAGGCAATTTTGTATGTAATTTGGTGGGAACTAAGGTCATATGCTTCCTGTGTAGTGTGTACTGATAAACATTGTTTTAAAAATGCTCAGAGGGTTTGAACTAGATGACATGATTCAGTATGTTGTTTCTTAAACTTTGGTCAGATTTTAATAGTCTCAACTACTAACTTTTTACTTGATTCTTTTAGTAAACTCTCAGCACACATGATCATTCAACCCATTGAATTTTATCATGGAGTTTTAGTGTTATTCTTTCTTCTTCTTGAAAATTATAGTCACTGTAAGTAGGCCTATATCTTATATAACTATTTTTGTACCTAATGGATTTGAGAATCTTTATTTTCTTTTTTTTAACATTTAATTTTTTATTGATTTTTTTGCAGTGTAACTTATATTTAATAGTAGTACACGTTTTCCTTTCCCCCCTCCCCATTATCCTCTCCCCAGCCTCCCCTACCCCCCAGCACATGTCCCCACCCACCCCTCTCCCCGAGAATCTTTATTTTCTTGGTGAAATGAAAGCAGCATACTTTAATCCAGCAATTTTCAACTGCTGTGCTGTAAGAGTTTTTAATGCATGCAATACCTGACTATTCAGTCAGGGGCACTGACCTCTTTTCCCTCATATTGTCAAATAAAAAAAGTGACAACAGCCAATACAACAATAGCCATCTGATATGAATGAATCAAAAGTATACCAATTTTTTAAATTAGATTTGGACATTTTTTTGGTGGGCCACAGAATTTTTAGTAATTAGTGGTTGAAAATTGCTGCTGTAAGCCATCCATTGTTTTTTTGTGTGTAGCTTGTCTTGTCAATCAGCAAAGCAAATACTTTACTGTTCTCTGCCTTCTAAATTGCTTCATATATTTTATGGTTGATATATTTTATGGTGTGTTTTCTTTTCTGTTTCATTCCATAAAAAAAGACGCGTTGAGGTGTTAGTTTGATTCCTTCTATTTTTCCATTCATTTTTGAGTACTGAAAGTCACAGTGCATCATTGATTCTTGCATTTCTCACTTATATTCTGATTTTTTAAAAAAACTTGTTAGAATTTACCTGGAGAATTGATATGATTTAGGTCAGTGGTTGCCAAACTCATCAGTCTACAGAGCCAGATAGCAACAGTACAACGATTGAAATTTCTTTTGAGAGCTGAAAACCTACTTCTATGCATGGGACACACATGAAGTTTCAGTCGCAGAAGAGCTACACTCAAGGGGCCAAAAAGCCACATGTGGCTTGCGAGCAGCAGTTTTCCGACCATTGATTTGATTTAGGTGGTTTGAAACTTACCCGAGTGCTTTTTCAGTTGTTTTCAGTTGTGTTTCTTTAAGGACATTGTTAAATTGGTTCGTTCTTGTTCGTCCGATTGTTCATTTGTTCATTCATTCATTCATTCATTCATTCATTCTCGTTCTTTCTCTCCTTTCCCTCCATCCCTTACCTCTCCCTTCTCTCTCTCCTCTCTCTCTCTCTCTCTCTCTCTCTCTCTCTCTCTTTCTCTCTTTCTTTCCCTTTCTCCCTCTCTCTCCCTCTCTTTCTTTCTCTTTATTTTCTCTCCTGTCTCTCTTCTCTCATTTTCCCCCTCCTCTTTCTTCTTTCTCATCTATCATCCATCTATCTATCTATCTATCTATCTATCTATCTATCTATCTATCTAATTTCTATTTTGTTTTTTTTAAAAATACATTTTTAATGATTTTAGGGAGGAAGGGAGAGGGAGAGAGCGATGGAAACATCAATGATGAGAGAGAATCATTGACTGGCTGCCTCTTGCATGCCCCCTACTGGGGATCGAGCCCACAACCCAGGAATGTGCCCTTGACCAGAATTGAACCCGGGATCTTTCAGTCCACACAGGCTGACGCTCTAGCCACTGAGCCAAACCAGCTATGGCTATTTTATTTGTTTTAAATTAATCTTCAGAGTATGTCTGCAAGTAAAACCATTGAGAGTTTCTTGCACTATAATTCTTTTTAAAATATATTTTATTGATTTTTTTACAGAGAGGAAGGGAGAGGTATAGAGAGTTAGAAACATCAATGAGCAAGAAACATCAGTCAGATGCCTTCTGCACACCTACTGAGGATGTGCCTGCAACTAAGGTACATGCCCTTGACTGGAATCGAACCTGGGACCTTTCAGTCCACTGGCCAACCCTCTATCCACTGAGCCAAACTGGTCGTGGTCAGGGCTGCACTATATAATTCTAAGGAATGTTTGCCTTCTTGGTTGTATATTTTATAGAAGCAGTATCCAGAAAACTTGTGGGTTCTGTAGCATGGTACTTAGGTCTTCAAAGGATTTTTTAAATGTTTGATGCAAGCTGCTCAAAAGAGGGAAGGAATCTATTATTACATGTGTAAAAATAATGATTTCTATCCATGGTAAAAATTGAGTACAAAAGGGGTGTAAAGTGAAAAATTCCAATCCTTCTACTCCCAGTTTTCAGAGGTAATCACTGCTAATTGCTTCTTTTTATCCTTCTGAAAAAATTCTAAGCATAAACAAATTGCATCAAATTGATATTATTGATCTGTAGCTTGTTCTTTTCACTTGATGATATACTGTCTTACATTTTATAACATCAGCACATTTTTAGCAGTATAGTTTGTATTTATGAATGTTTTCATTCATATGCCCTTTTAAAAATTTATTTTTTAATCCTCACCCAAAGGGGGCGGGGGGGGGGGGAGAGAGAGAGAGAGAGAGAGAGAGAGAGAGAGAGAGAGAGAGAGAGAGAAATATTGATCAGTAGTTGCCTTTCATGCATGCTCCAACTAAATCGAGCCCTCAATCCAGGTGTATGCCCTGATTAGAGATCTAACCGGCAACTTTACAGTGCATAGGACAATGCTCAACTCACTGAGCCACTCCAGCTGGGCCCCATGCCTTTTTTAAATGCATAATTTTCTGGGCATACGTGTAAATTTTGTTGTTGTTGTTAATCCTCATCTGAGGATACTTTTCCATTATTTTTAAGGAAAGTAGAAGAGAGAGGGAGACAGAAATATAGATGTGAGAGAAACACATTGATTGGTTGCCTCCTGCACAAGCCCTGACCAGGGCCTGAGCTGGGGAGGAGCCTGGAACCAAGGTACGTGCCCTTGACCAGAATCAAACCCAGGACCCTTTGGTCTGCAGGCCGATGCTCTATCCACTGAACCAAACTGGCTAAGGCTAGGAATACATGTAATTTAATATTTGTTCTTAAAAGTGGTGTTATAATTACTTCTCTACATGAAATGAGCCTAGATTTTTTTTAAAAAAAATATTTTTATTGATTCCAGAGAGCAAGGGATAGGAAGAGAGAGAAACATCAATGATGAGAATCATTGAATGGCTGCCTCCTGTAATCCCCCCCCCCCCTGGGGATCAAGTCCACAACTCAGGTATGTGCCCTTGACCAGAATTGAACCTGGGACCCTTCAGTCTTCAGGCTGACACTATCCACTGAGCAAAACTGGCTAGGGCAAGCCTATACATTTTTGTTGCGCGGTAAGTTTGTGGGGATATGATTTAGGGCATACTTTATGTCAAAAGAATAAACTTTATTTATAATGGTGTCTTCATTGTATAAAATGCAGTTTTTATCCTCATTATGTCTAGTCTTAATAAGAAGGTACCTAAGGAAACAAAAATCTTAAAAATATAGAATCATTATTGTAATTATAGAAGATTGTGTATAGTAACAGAAAGAGGTAGTGATTATCTGGGAGAGTTCAGGAAGTGTGCCTTACAGAAGGGAAGTAGTGATTGAGGTTCAATAGAAGTATATCCCAGATTTCCAAACCAACCAGCCTCCCTCCCTTTCCTCATATATTGCAATAGTACCCAATTATTTTTGCTTATCTTATACTAGAGGCTCAATGCACTAAATTTGTGCAAGAGAGTAGGCCTTCCTTCCCCTGGTTGCTGGCATCGGGCTTCCCTCCAGCACCCAGGACCCAGGCTTCCCTCTCAGCCCTGGTTTTGTCCAAAATAATGTCCGGTCTGATTAGCATATTGTGCTTTTATTATTATAGATTATTATAGATACCATGCTATTTGAAGCCCACTTTTTTTTTTTACTTGAGTTTTTTCTGATGTCTAAAACATTCATGTACCCACTTGCCAGTGTAACTGTTCATGTCCTTCAGATTTAGATTAGGGTCACCAGGAAACCATATCTGAACTCCCCTTTCCCAGTTAAGAGCCACTTTTCTGTTCTCTAAGTATCCTATGCCCATGTACTTTCACAATAATTATAATTGCTTGTGTGATATCTTCACTGTACTGTAAGGTCATGGGGGAGGGGGGGTTGGGCATGACTCATTTGTTAATTTCCCCCAACATTTTGTGTGTGTGTGTGTGTGTGTATAAATAAGTATATTTTATTGATTTTTTACAGAGAGGAAGAGAGATAGAAAGTCAGAAACATCGATGAGAGAGAAACATTGATCAGCTGCCTCTTGCACACCCCACACTGGAGATGTGTCCGCAGCCACGGTACATGCCCTTGTCCGGAATCGAACCCGGGACCCTTCAGTCCAAAGGCCAACGCTCTACCACTGAGCCAAACCGGTTTCGGCTATATTTTATTTTATTATTTGTTAATCCTCATCCAAGAATATTTTCCATTGATTTAAAAAAAATTCTTTATTGTTGAAAGTCTTACATATGTATCCTTTTCCCCCATTGACTTCTCTCCGGCTGTTGCCAGCACCCAGCACATGCCCTCATCTCACTGCTGTCTGTGCCCTGCATGCATGCAGGTTCTTTGGTTAATCTATTACTCGACGCCATCCCCATCTCCCACTTCCCCTGCCTTCCCTCTGAGGTTTGATGGTCTGTTCAGTGCTTCTATGTCTCTGGATCTATTTTTGTTAATTAGTTTTCGTTGTTCATTATATTCCACAAATGTAGTGAGATCATGTGATATTTAACTTTTGCCTGCTGGCTTATTTCATTTAGCATAATGCTCTCCAGGTCCTTCCATGCTGTTGCAAATAGGTAAGAGGTTTTTCTTTTTTACAACTGCATAGTATTCCACAGCTTTTAAATGTAGATGTACCACAGCTTTTAAACTCACTCGTCTGTTGATGGGCACAGGCTATTTTGAAATCTTAGCTATTGTAAATTGTGTTGGGTTGAACATAGGAGTACATATATTCCTTTTGATTGGTGTTTCTGATTTCTTGGGATATATTCAAAGAAGTTAGACTACTGGATCAAATGGGAGTTCCATTTTTAATTTTTTGAGTAAACTCCATACTGTTTTCCACAGTATCTGCGCCAGTCTGCATTCCCACCAGCAGTGTGTGAGGGTTCTTTTTTCTCCACATTATCGCCAGCACTTGTCGTTTGTTAATTTGTTGATGATAGCCATTCTGACAGGTGTGAGATGGTACCTCGTTGTCGTTTTGATTTACATCTCTCAGATGATTAGTGACTTTGAGCATGTTTTCATATGACTCTTTACCTTCTGTATATCCATCTTTGAGAAGTATCTATTTAGATACTTTGCCCATTTTTGATTGGATTACCTTCCTTTTGTTAAGTTGTATGAGTTTCCTATGATTATTGGAGATTAAACCCTTGTTGGATGTCACATCGGCAAATATGTTCTCCCAGGCAGTGGGCTTTCTTATTTTGTTGGTGGTTTCTTTTGCTGTGCAGAAGCTTTTTATTTTTATGTAGTCCCATTTCTTTATTTTCTCCTTAGTTTCCATTGTCTTATGACAGTGGTAGGCAAACTGCGGCTCACGAGCCACATGCCGCTTGCGTGTTGTGGTTTGCCGCTCTGTTTCACTAATGAGTTTGCCGACCACTGTTTTAGGAGATATGCTGGTAAACCTATTGCTACGAGGTATGTTTGACATTTTGCTGCTTATGGATTCTTCTAAGTGTTATGGTTTCCCATCTAACGTTTAAGTCTTTTATCCATTTTGAGTATACTTTTTGTGTGTATGGTGTAAGTTGGTGGTCTTGTTTCATTTTTTTCATGAATCTGTCCATTTTTCCCAACACCATTTATTGAACAGTCTGTCTTCATTGTACGCTCTTGCCTCCTTTGTCAAATATTAATTGAGCATAATGGTTTGGATCTATTTCTGGGTTCTCTGTTCCCATTTTTAAAAAAATTTATTTTACTTTTAATCCTCCCCTTTTAATCCTCCCTTTTATTTTTCCATTGATTTTTAGAGTGGAAGAGAGGGGGAGAGACATAGAGAGAGAGAAACATCCGTGTGAGAGAGACATATCCACTGGTTGCCTCCAGCTGGGGGATTAGGAATTGAGTCTGCAACCAAGGTATATGCCTTTGAATGGAATCGAACCCAGGACCCCTCAGTCCCTAGCATAGGCTGATGCTTCAACCACTGAGCATAACCAGCTAGGGCCTAACATTTTAAAAAAAGTTTTTATTGATTTTAGAGAAAGAGAAAAACCTTATTGTCTTTATTCTGTATGCTTCCACTAGGGATTTGAGCCCACAACCTTTTGGTGTATGAGTCGATGCTCATCCAACTGAACCACACTAGTCAGGGCTCCCTCAGTGCTTTATTAGATTTTCAGTATACATAATTGTTCTGTGACCACCTATATACCCATCACCTAGATTCAACCTTTAACACTTTGCTATATTTGCTTTGTCATATATTCACCTATCTAGCCATTATTCTCTTCTAACCATCAATCATTCATATTTTTCACTAGAGGCCGGTGCAAGAAATTCGTGCATGGGGCCAGTGTCCTTCAGCCCAGACTACACTCTCTTCAATCAGGGACCCCTCAAGGGATGTCCGACTGCCCGTTTAGGCCTGATCCAAGTAGGATCGGGCCTAAGCGGTCAGACATCCCTCTCACAATCCAGGACAGCTGGCTCCCAACTGCTTGCCTGCTTTGCCTTCCTGATTGCCCCTAATTGCTTCTGCCTGCCAGCCTGATCACCCCCTACTACCCTGACAGCCTTATTGATACCTAACTGCTTCACTGCTAGCCTAATTTCCCCTAACTGCCCTCCCCTGCAGGCTTGATTACCACTAACTACCCTCCCCTGAAGGCCTAGTCACCCCTAACTGTCCTCCCCCTGCAGTCCTGGTCCCACCCAATGCTCTCCCCTACAGGCCTGGGTCCTCACCCCCACCCAATGCTCTCCCCTACAGGCCTGGGTCCTCCTCACCCCCCAACTGCCCTTCCCTGCAGATGTGATTGCCCCCAACTGCCCACCCTTGCAGGCCTGGTCCCTCCCAAAGGCCCTCCCCTGTTGGCCATCTTGTCCCCACATGGGGGCAGTATCTTTGACCACATGGGGGCAGCCATCTTGTGTATGGAATGATGGTCAATCTGCATATTACTCTTTTATTAGTTAGGATAGAGGCCTGGTGCACTGGTGGGGGCCAGCTGGTTTGCCCTGAAGGTGTCCTGGATCAGGGTGGGGGTTCCCGTGAGGCAACCTGGGCGAGGGGCCTGTGGTGGTTTGCAGGCCGGCCATGCCCCCCAGCAACCCAAGTGGAGGCCCTGGTATTTGGGATTTATTTATCTTCTACAATTGAAACTTTGTAGCCTGGAGTGGAGCCAAGCCTCCTGCTTGCTCCGTGGAGGCAACCATTTCTGTTGGGATTTATTTATCTTCTATAATTGAAACTTTGTATCATTGAGTGGAGGCCTGGGCCGGCCAGGGTGTGCGGAAAGCTTGGCTTCCTTTATTGCTGGGGGTAACCTTAGCCTCCTGCTCTCTCGAGCTCCATGGCTGCCACCATTTTTGTTGGGATTTATTTATCTTCTGTAATTGAAACTTTGTAGCCTGGAGTGTATGTAGGTCTAGGCTGGCCAGGGCGGCAGGGAAGCTTGGCTTCCTCCATTACAAGGGGCAACTCAAGCCTCCTGTTCTTTCCAGCTCTGTGGCTGTGGTTGGGTTAATTTGCATACTTGCTCCCGATTGGCTGATGGGCATGACTTGTTGGTGTAGCAGAGGTATGGTCAATTTGCATATTACTCTTTTATTAGATATGATTGATTTTAGAGAGGAAGGGAGAGGAGATAGAAACATTAATGATGAGAGAGAATCATTGATTGACTGCCTCCTGCCTGTTCCCTGCTGGGGATGGAGCCCACAAGTGGGGAATGTATGCCCTGACCGGAATTGAACTGTGACCTTCTGGTTTATAGGTCAATGCTCAAACTCCTAGTCACACCAGTGGGCTTACTGAATTTATTGGGGTTTCAGTGGTTAATAAAATTACATAGGTTTAACGTGTGCAATTCTATAATACATCATCTGTGTATTGTATTGTGTGTTTACCACTTCAAGCCATGTCTCTTTCTATCACCACTTATCCCCCCATTACCCTTCACCCACCTACAGTTCCCTCAGGTACTGTTTGTCTGTAACAAGCATGTCGAACTCAAAGGTTAACATGGGCCAAATAAACAAGGTTTAAATTTATGTGGGCCACAAAAAAACCCAAAAGCTTCATTTTAATAGAAACGTAGGTTTATTTTGATAGAGGCATGCTGAATACAAAGGGCTGATATAAGTGAGTAATCGTTAACATAAAATAATAGAACACTAATAAAACTTAATATTTTTTTCTTGAACAATAACTAAACACTGAATAACTGTTCAAATTAATAAGTGTAACACACACAAACTAGTGTTTGTTTCTCTTCCCTAACTATTCATGCCTTTTGACTATTCATGCATTTGACTATTTTTCTTGTTCTCTGAAAGTAAAATATTTTCTCTTGCGTATACCAAACAAATCACTCTAAGACTAATGATGTGACAATAGGCTGCTAAAATATTTGCTGCTAGTATTAGTGGAGAGAATGGTGTGCCTGTGCGTAAGGCATGTAAGGGAAATGAATGCAACCCGTTTATAGATTCAGTCATTAGGGTAGGTTGTAGTTCATTACTAATAATTATGTATAACAGGATATTGTAAAAATTAAATTACGATATTTTTATTAAAATGTTTCTTACATAGTGTTATATTCGCTGGGCCGCAAAAATATTCGTTGCGGGCCGCGAGTTTGATATGTTTGGTCTATAAGGCTATTTTTTTTAATAATCTATTTTGGGGGATGCATTTCATAGTAAGTTGCATGAGTATCTTTCACCTGTAAAGACTTTAGCATTATGGTCATTAAAATGGAGTTCATTTTTTATTCATTTTGTCCTATTCTTTTACATTTTGAAAATTGTGCCTGTTATCTTGATCATCAGGGTTATCACAGTGCTCAGTATTTGAATCAATCCTTATTTTTATTTTTGTGCATTTTTCTGTAAGTATTGCACTTGAAAGGAGCAATTCATTAAGGGCTGGAGTAGAGAGAATTTCATAGAACATGGATAATTAATTATGATCATTAAAATTTATTGATTAAATATTAGATAAACAGGAAAGGGCAGCCATACAATTGATTTAGGGATAGGATAGGATGGGATAAATGGATTGGGAGGATACCATGAGCTGATCTTAGAAACTAGTATTTTTTAAAAAATTTTTTATTGATTACGGTATTATATATATGTCTTTATCCCTCATTGCCTCCCACACCCTCCCCCCCCCACTTATGCCCTCACCCCCCTGGTGTCTGTGTCCATTGGTTAGGCTTATATGCGTCCATACAAGACCTTTGGTTGATCTCCCCCTTCCTTCCCCCACCCTCCCCTACCTTCCCTCTGAGGTTTGAAGGTCTGATGGATGCTTCTGTCTCTGGATCTGTTTTTGTTCATCAATTTATGTTGTTCATTATATTCCACAAACGAGTGAAATCATGTGATACTTATCTATCTCTGACTGACTTATTTTGCTTAGTGTTTTAACTGAACCTTAAAGAATGATTCTAGGTTGCGTAAAAAGGGGCAGTTATGGTTATAGACTGGAGAAACAGATATGGGAATGAGCACCTTTCATGGAATAATAAGATAAGCATTGAACTTCAGAGCTGTAGGTTTAATTTCATTAATTAAAAAAGCATTGGTTTTTGGTTTCTGGAGGATCTCATTGGGATTACAAAGGGGCTTGATGATGTTAAAATATATCAAGGTACCCAAAAGGTTATCTTGTGTTCTTTTTTTTAGAATTCCTATTCTAAATTTAATAAAAATTTAATAAAAATAATTTTTGGACTTGAAAAAGACTACACAACACTGTTATATATATATAAAATGAAATATGTCAAATACATTAGTTAAGATATTCCTGAACATTCTTCACATATTCAGAGTGTTTTGAATCACTTTTGACTCTGTTATTGATGCTTGTGCTTTCCCTCAGTGTGCTTCTCTATACTCTGGAGAGCAATGGTGGTGTATGTTCTTTTAAGAGTTCTTCATTGTTTGGAGGAAATTTTCTTTCAATCTACACACAACTGTTTTGCAAGTTTTGATGCTGTATTTCTCTTGATCTTACCAGACAATGTCAGTGAAACTTAACAGCTAAGTCATAGTAATTCTCAAAAGTTCTTTTTTTTTTTAATTTAAATTTTTTATCGTTTAAAGTATTACATAAGTCTTTTTCCCTCATTGATCTCTCCCTGGCCGCCCCCACTCCCCATTATCTTATATTCTTCTAAAACTCACAGATTCTTTTTTCAAATTGAGTAAACTTTTGTCTTGATTTATTCAGACTTTTTAGAAAACTGGCAGCTCTTGGTGTTTCTGTAGAAGATGAAAATTAGAAAGAGGAAGATCCCAGTGGCAAGTTGAAGTCTATATGAAATAAACTTCCTGGAGATTTTCAATTATGGTTAGCTTAAACTTGCACAGTATGTTAGGAAAGAGATAATTTTTTCTTATGGAAAGAAGAGTAATGTGGTGACCATTGGTGGCTCGTCTCTGGGAAGCTTCTTATGGACATTCTGGAGAAATACATCATTGAGCTGCAAAGTTTTTCTGGCATTTGAGAGAGAGAATAAGGTTCAGATGGTTAAGTGGCCTAAGGCAGACAGGGGGGAGTGTGTTTGCTTCTCTTCTCTAACTATTCATACCTTTTCTGTCCCTAAAACTGCGTCATCCTGTATGTTGGAAGTCGCAAGACTCCATGGCTTACATCATCTCCCCCCCCCCTTTTTTTTTAGTATTTAACGTATATCCTAAATCTGCTTATTTATTTTTAAATTTTTTGTTTAAAGTATTACATAAGTCTTTTTCTCCCTTGCTGACCCCAACCCCCAGCACATGTCTTCCCACCCTTCCCCCATCTGTGTCCATTGGTTATGCCCATATGCATACATCTAAGTCCTTTGGTTGATCTTTTACCCTCTCCCCCTCCCCCTCCCTCTCCCTCTCCCTCACCCTCATCCCCCATCTTCCCTCATAGGTTGAACAGCCTGTTCAATGCTTCTATGACTCTGGTTCTATTTTTGTTCATCAGTTTATATTGTTCATTATATTTCTCTGCCTGATTTATTTCGCTTAGCATAATGCTCTCCAGTTTTATCCATGCTATTGCAAATGGTAAGAATTCCTTTTTTACAGCAGCGTAGTATTCCATTGTATAGATCAGTGGTCGGCAAACTCATTAGTCAACAGAGCCGTGGTTTGCTGACCACTGGTATAGACGTACCACAGTTTTCTAACCCACTCATCTGCTGATGGGCATTAGCCTGTTTCCAAATCTTAGCTGTTGTAAATTATGCTGCTGTGAACATAGGGGTGCATATATCCTTTCTGATTGGTGTTACAGTAGCTTTTCTTAAAGTGGGATATGGCCCCACCAATATAAGGGATTTGTGAGTAATAAAGATGCCGAGACTTACATACATATCTACTGGAGGCAGCCAGTCAATGATTCTTATATTGATGTTTTTATCTCTCTCTTCCTCTCCTTTCCTCTCTGTCCAAAAAAATGTATGCTTGGTCCCTGAGTTTGTGAAATGGGATTTCATGTAGGGAGATTTACCTATACCCTGAATTAACCCTTTGACACCTTTTAGCAGATCAGTAAAAATTTGAAAATACAGAAACAGATCCATACATAGGTTGCTGATAGAAGTACAAATTGTTATAACCCTTTGTCTATGGAGGCCAATTTTGGTATTGTTTATTAAAATTATAAATGCATGCAGCCATTGGCCAAAATCTTTAATCATGTCACTTGGTATGAGAGATGATTATGTTGGTTAAAAGACCAGATCAAAAGGGAGTTAAATATTGTTCAAGTGGCTAAAACATGTAGTTTTGGGGTTCCAGTGTAGATATCAAAGAAACTAATTAGAAGATGGACACAGACTTTGATTTTACTAAGATGTTATTTACAGCCCTAGCAGGTTTGGCTCAGTGAATAGAGTGTCGGCTGGTGGACTGGAATGTCCCGGGTTCAATTCCTGTCAAGGGCACATACCTCGGTTGCAGTGGGAGGCAACCAATTGATGTGTTTCTCACATTGATGTTCCCCCCCCCCCCCCATCCCTCCCACTCTCTCCAAAAATCAATGGAAAAGTATCCTTCTGTGAGGATTAACAACAACAAAAGGATATTATTTACATAAAGTCCAATCACTCTTTAATATACAGTTCTGTTAGTTTTGGCAAATAGTTCTATAAAATCATGAAAATCAAGTTCCAGTATCTCTACCCCCCAAATCCTTCCAAAACACTAAACCCTCAATTTTGCAGACCTCAATTTAATGGACTTTGGATTTAATTTGCTAAGTTTTTGTTCCGTATCTCATATGTGAAAATTGACACTCTGTTAATTTAAAAATGCCTTCCCCCCCGCCCCAATAGCATAGAGCCTTTATTACAAGTCCGGGCTTGGCCCTCTGGCCCTTAAAAATGCTTTTACGCAAGATTTGCTTATAAATAAATTGACAGGTTAACTTTTTTTTTGTTATTTACTGTTATTTTTAACAAAATTTAATAAATAGGCTATATATTGGAAAAGACACTAGTAATTTCACAGACATAAATATTACATATCTACAACTATAGTCTACATATTTAAATCCAAGAGCCACTGCTTGTAAACAATGTTGGGCGAATGTTTAGCACATGATCACACTGCATCGCGTTTGGTAATTCATTTCTTTTGTCACATGGTGTGACTTTCTGTGGCAGTTTTAACCTGTGCCATCTATGTTCTGACATGCACTGAGCCACGCCCCAGCTGAGTGCTTTTATTTATTTGTGGTGACTGGTGAATGCACACATTTACTAGACCTATTCAGTATAAACTTAAAATTACAATAATACATATAGAAAACTTTTCTGTGAAATTAAACTTTTCATACATAAATAGTTTTAATTACAAAAACATGCCTACATAAATAAAAACGGGTAAACTAATTTGTCAATTTTTTTTAACACAATCATTTGTAAAACCTCCTTTATTGTATAATGAACTTTTGGCTTTAACTCACACTCCCTAACCTGAATTAGTAAGTTTTATTATACTCCATGGTATAGTCTTTCTCCTCAACCTGAGCCCCTGGCAACCATTGATCTGTTTTTCATCCTTTTTTTTTCTCCCAAGGGGTTGGCCCTTTGACTGTAATATGAATGGAATCATACAATAAGTAGTCTATTGAATTTGGCTACTTTCACTTAGCATAATGTGTTTTAAGATTCAGCCTAATACATGTGTAGTGAAATGTAAAACAGAAGTCATGCCTTTAAAATGACTAATTACAAAAGTACTAAAAGAAAATATACAAGTTGCTGAGAATTTATAGCACTAATTTTCCCCTCCTATTTTTTTTTATTGAGTTTACATTCAATATTGTTCTGTGTTGGTTTCAGATGTATAACATGGTACTGGAGAATCAAGCACTTTGCAGAGTAGTCCCCCAGTATGTTGTCTTTAGATGAGAGCAGAGTTTGGCTGATTTCAGCACTGGCTGACTGTTTTGGGACACATATACAAAAATGTTCATTAATAAACTAATTATTTCTTAAAAGAAAGATTCAGCTTTGGCATATGTATCAGATGTTTGTTTTTTTTTATTGTTGATTAGTATGCCATTGTATAGATTAACAGTTTGCATATCCATTCACTAGTTGAAGGATATTTGGGCTGGTGATTATAAATAAAGCCGCCCAGAAGTTTTAAAGTTTTTACATTTTAGTCTAGCATTCTTTTCAATTTATTTTTTTCATGTGTTATAAGGTATGGGTTAAGGAAATTTTTTTGGCATATGAATATCTAATTGTTTGAAAAGACTGGCTTTCTTTATTGAAGTATATGGATAACTTTGGCAAAAATCAAGTGACCACATATGTGGGTCTATTTCAGGCCCCTATTCTGTTGATCTGTCTTGATCACCATTCACAGTCTTTATTACAGTAACTTTATAGTAAGCCTTGATATAGTGTATAGTGCCAAATTGTTTTTTTCCAAAATTGTTTTGACTATTCTAATTCCTTTGCCTTTTCAACTAAGAATCAGTTTGTTGAGTAAAAAAGAAAACCTTGCTAGAATTTTGATTAGACATTTCAAAATTTTACTTTGGTATAATACTAGATTCACAGAAAGTAGCAAAATTAATGTAGAGGGGATTATATATACCCTTCACCTAATTTTCCTCATTGGTAATATCTTGCATAACTATAGTACAATATTAAGACCAGGAAATTGACATTGGTATAATTTACAAAGTTTATTCACATTTTGGAGTTATATGTGCACTTATTTATGTGACTGTGTTTGTGTATTGATAATTCTATGAAATTTTATCAGAGGTGTAGGTGGTTTTAACAACTGCTAACATTGCTAAGACCGTTCCATTATCACAAAGATCCCTCATACTTCTCATTTATAGTTACACTCACCTTCCTCTCTTCTGTTTCTAATCCATAGCAACCATTAATATGTTCTCCATAAATTTGTTATTTTGGAGGCTGTTATATAAATGGAAACCATACAGTATATAACCTGTTGAGATTGGCTCCCCCCATTCAAATAATTTTCTTTAGATACATCCAAGTTTTGACATTCAACAAGTAATTCCTTTCTATTGCTGTGTTGTATTCCATGGTATCGATGTATTACAGTTTGGTTACTATTCACTCATTGAAGGATATTTGGGTTTGTGTTCTTTTTCTAAGGCTGCCATAACAGTACCACAAACTGGGTGGTTTAAACAATAGGAATTTATAGTTTCATAATTCTGGAGACTAGAAATACAAGACTAAGACTAAGCTGTCAGTAGGTTTGCTTCCTTCTGTGGGCTGTGAGAGAGAATCTGTTCATGCCTCTTCCCTAGCTTCTGGTGGTTTGCTAGCAATCTTTGGTATACTTGGTTTATAGAAGAATCGCCTTGGTCTCTGCCTTTATCTTCACACTAGAAGCCTGATGCATGAAGATTCGTGCTAGAATGGGCTTTCCTTTCCCTGGCTCTCAGCACCACCTTTCTGCCCCAGCCTCACCTTCCCATGCTGTTGTTGAGAGACCCCTTGAGACCAGGGGTGAGGCAGAACACCTGCATCGTTGCCATGGTGATGACACAAGCACCCCATTCAGCACCTGTGCATGCAAATTAACTGCCATCTTTGTTGGGCTAATTTGCATATCACTCCTGATTGACTGGTGGCATAGCAGAGGTACGGTCAATTTACATGTTTGTCTATTATTAAGTAAGATGATGTTCTTACTCTGTGAATGTCTGTTATCAAATTTCCTCCTTTTTTGGGCTCTCACTTGAGGATATTTTTTTCCATTGATTTTGAGAGAGAGAGAGAGAGAGAGAGAGAGAGAGAGAGAGAAGAGGGGAGAGGGAAAGAGGTGAGAGACCCATCAAATGGTTGCCTCCCGCACATGCACAGATTAGCCCGGGGATTGAACCTGCAATCTAGGTACATGCCCTTTACTAGGGAATTGATGCATGGGCTGGCACTCTAACACTGAGCACACAGGATGGTGTTTTTATTTAAACATTTTCCTCTTTTATAAGGATAGTAGTCATATTGAATTAGGGCCCACACTAGTGACCTCATTTTAACTTGATAATTTCTGTAAAGACCCTAACTCCAATAAGATCACTTTCTAAGGTACTTGAGGATAGGACTTCAAAATATGAATTTTGGGGTGGCAAAATTCAACCTATAATAGAGTTTTTTCAATCTCTGGCTATTACAAGTGAAAGTGTTATGAACATTGTTGTACACATTTTTTTGTGTGGACATAGATTTTTAATTCTTTTGGGGATAAATGCTCAGTAGTAAGATTGCTTGTTCTTAATAGCAAATGTGTATATGGTTTTAAAATCTAAATTTTAAAAATTTACTGAGATATAATTTACATATAAGTTGTACAATATGTTGATTTGATACACTTATATATTGCAATATGATTACTACCATAGCTTTAACCAGTGTTCTATCCCATCACATAATCATTGTATCTTTTTTTGTGGCGATCATGTATGGTGTTTCAAAGAAAACTCCTAAACTCTTTACAAGAGTAGCTGTACCATTTCACATTTCCACTAGCAATAACATATGAGAATCAGTTTCTTTGCATCTCTGCTATGATTTGTATTTGTCACTACTTTTTATTGTGACCCTTCTGACAGGTATAGTGATGGCTCATTTGTTTTTTGCATTTCCTTCAATTCAATTTTAGCATGTGTTATTGAAGATTTTTGTTTTAATTAATATATATATTTATTGATTACAGAGATATATATATAGAAACATCAACAATGAAAGAGAATCATTGATCAGCTGCCTCTTGCATGCCCCCTACTGGAGAATCAAACCCACAAAACCAGGCATGTGCCCTTGACCAGAATCTATCCCAGGACCCTTCAGTTTGCAGGCCAGCTGATGTTCTATCCACTGAGTGAAAACCAGCTGGGGCTATTATAAAATCTTTTTAGATAATTACCTTTGTTCTCTTATACTTAAAACTTTTGCTTATTGATATCATTACTTATTTGCTAGTATACAGTGAAAAGAAAATACCTCCAGAAGAACAATCAGCAGTGTAACAAAACTATTAAGTAAAGTTTAACTTTTCTTTATATTTCTTTTTGTTCTTAGAATTCATCTCACTGTGGATAAAATCTTGATTTTTAAACTTACTATAAATGCTTTTTCTGTATGCTTAGGACATTTATTTGATGTACATTGTTGATTAGGTTTATTTTTTTTCTAATTTTTTACAACCTTACACATTTCAAAAATTCAGTTTTATTTTTTTGAACAGGCAATTAATTTTCCTAAATCAAAATGTAAAATTATGTAAAAAGGTATACGCAGAAGTCTCCAGAGATTCCTGCCTTCTTATTCATTCTTTCATCCCCTCCCCTATATTGGCAACTAAAAAAAGTTTCTTATTAATTTCAGTATTTCTTTTTGTGCACACAAATGCATGCATACATATACACATACACATACACGTACATATACATATACATATACGTATCATTGATCGGCTGCCTTCCGCACGCCCCCTCCTGGGGATTGAGCCCACAACCCAGGCACGTGCCCTGACCGGTAATCAAACTGATCTCCTGGTTCATAGGTCAACGACGCTCAATCACCGAGTCATGCTACCTGGGCTCAAATTTAAATTCTTTATTGTTTAAACTATTACATATGTCTCCTTCCCCCCCCATTGACCTCTTCCCAGCCACTCCCACCTCCCTATTGTCTGTGTCCATTGGTTATCCTTACATGCATGCATATAAGTCTTTTGGTTGATTCCTCCCTCACCCCCTCCCTCAACTCACCCCACCTTTTCTCTGAGGTTTGACAGTCTGTTTGATGCTTCTGTGTCTCTGAATCTATTTTTGTTTGTTATATTCCGCAAATGAATGAGATCATGTGATATTTATCTTTCTCTGACTGGCTTATTTTGGTTAGCATAGTGGTCGGCAAACTGCGGCTCTGTTGACTAATGAGTTTGCTGACCACTGATCTAGACTCTCGATTGCAATAATTACAGGCTGTTATTGTTCCTTGTGATTAAGCCCCTATTCCAGTGGTCAGCAAACTTATTAATGTCAAACCCCGCAGTTTGCCGACCACTGGGTTAGCATAATGCTCTCCAGGTCCACCCATGCTGTTGTCAGTGGTAAGAATTTCTTTTCTACAGTAGTGTAATATTCCATTGTGTAGGTGTTCCACATACAGTTTATTCTTGTATTATAACTTACTGTCTTATTTTCCATATGAACGACTGTAAACCTACTTTTGCCCTACCCTTTATTGGTTTTTATTAATAGTAAATGTTTGCTGAATCATTATTACCATTTAGATAATCCCTTTCAGGATGTTTTGTAGGATGCATTAATATATTTGTTGTGCTTTAGAAAAGTGGTAGTCTTTTGATCTCGGTGCTCTAGGAAAGTATTAAAAATTCCTGTCATGTTAGTGCTCAGATTAAGAGTTATCGCTTGTCCCTTTCTTTCACCATTGGATGGCATATGAAAATGGATGAAGTATACTTAAGGATATATAAAAGCACTTAAATTGGAATAGGATACATGGCAAAAAGTGGGACCCCTCATAATATCTAGCATCAGTACCAACTATATACATATAACATTTTGATAATTTTAGTAGATTATCTTTATTATATCCTATCTAATGAAAGGGTAATATGCAAATTGACCACTCTAATACACAAGATGTCCGCCCCTATATGGTCAAAGATGGCTGCCCCCATGTGGTCAAAGATGGCTGCCCCCATGTGGTCAAAGATGGCCACCAGAATATGGCCTGCCAGAGAGGGCTGTTGGGGGCAATCAGGACTGCAGGGGAGGGCAGTTGGGGGTGACCAGGCCTGCAGGGGAGGGCAGTAGGGGGCGACCAGGCTTGCAGGGGAGTGCAGTTGGGGGGGAGGAAGGCCTGCAGGGGAGGGCAGTTGGGGGCAACCAGGCCTTCAGGGGAGGGCAGTTGAGGGCAACCAGGCTGGCAAGAGAGGGCAGTTTGGGTTACCGGGCCAGCAGAGGATGGCAGTTGGGGGCAACCAGGCTTGCAGGGGAGGACAGTTAGGGGTGACCAGACTGACAGGGGAGGGCAGTTTGGCATCAATCAGGCTGGCAGGGGAGTGGTTAGCGGGTGATCCGGCTGGCAGGCAGAAGCGCTTAGAGGCAATCAGGCAAGCATGCAGTCAAGTGGTTGGGAGGCAGCAGTCCTGGATTGTGAGAGGGATGTCTGACTGTCTGGTGGAATCAGGCCTAAATGGGCAGTTGGACATCCCTTGAGGGGGTCCCAGATTGGAGAGGGTGTAGGCTGGGCTGAGGAACACACATTTATACACACACCCCTCCCCAGTCCCTGTGCATGAATTTTGTGCACAGGGCCTCTAGTCCTACCTAATAAAAGAGTAATATGCAAATTGGCCATCATTCCAAAACACAAGATGGCTGCCCCCATGTGGTCAAAGATGGCTCCTCCTATGTGGACAAAAGATGACCACCACAAGATGGCCAGCAGGGGAGGGCAGTTGGAAGAGACCAGGCCTGCAAGGGAGGGCAGTTGGGGACAACCAAGCTTGCAGAGGAGGGCTGTTAGGGGTCACCAGGCTGGCAGAGGAGGGAAGTTGGGGGCGACTATGCCTGTAGGAAAGGGTAGTTGGGGGTGACTTGCAGAGTAGGGCAGTTAGGGGCAAACAGGCTGGCAGGGGAGCAGTTAGGCATTAATAAAGCTGGCAGGGGAGTGGTTAGGGGGTAATTAGGCTGGCAGGCAGGTAAGCGGTTGGGAGCTTACAGTCCTGGATTGTGAGAGGGATGTCCGACTGCCCTTTTAGGCCCAATACTACCTGGATTGGGTCTAAAAGGGCAGTTGGACATCCCTCAAGGAGCCCCAGATTGGAGAGGGTACAGGCTGGGCTGAGGGACACCTCTCCTGTGCACAAATTTTGTGCACTAGGCCTCTAGTATGTTAATAATAAACTCTCTTCTCCCAGTTTAGTGGGATCACCACCTGCATTTGAAGAATCAGTAACTCCTAATTCTTAGTATCATCACATGATGACATTCTAGCTTGCTAGCCCTTTACTGCATGCAGCTTGCCTGAATTGCTGGTGTAAAGTTTTTGTTGTTTTTTTCTGACTAAGTTGTGTGCTGTTTTTGGTAACTATGAGACTTATACCACCATATTTTGAACAAGGGAGAGAAATGTTGGACATTTATTAAGTGGATTTCAATAGTAGTTTTCATACCCTGTGATGATTAGCTTGTATTGTTCAAATGATTCCATGTTTTTTTTTTTTAGAAAAGCTGTATCTTTCCTTGGATCCTTTGCCATAAACTTACTTACAGCCCTTTGTTCATTTTCACATTTTAAATAGGAGACAAAAAAATCTGTCAAAATAAAGTTGTGAGTGTAGATACCAATAGTTGGCCTAATTTTATAGATTTACATTTCAAAAGATAAACAGTGGTTATGGTGTATAGTATTCTTTTTCAGTAAAAAAGTATTCTTCAGTAATTGGTGATTGGTAAAATCTTGTGAGTTTGTGAGGTAAAATTGCTTGATAAAAGGGGGTTTAAATTTAATTTTTTATTGTGTTAACCCGCCTCAACCCAAATAACATTTGCCATTTGAATAATTTTTAAGTGGGCAGATCAGTAGTGTTAAGTAAATTGACCTTTTTGTGAAACAGATTTCTGGAACTTTTGTCTCCAAAATCTGAAACTTTATACCCATTAACAACAACTCCCCCTTTTTACCTCCCTCACTCCCTGGTAACCACTATTCTACTTGCCCTTTCTATGAATTGGACTACTATTTAGATAACTCATGTAATAAAATCATACAGTACAGGGGTGGGCAAAAGTAATTGTATAGCGTGAGTACACCAAACAGCTAATAAAGCTATTATAATAATCATAACCTGCATATCTTTTCCCATATGAGCAACTGTAAACTTACTTTTGCCCACCCCTGTGTTTGTCTTTTTGTGTCTGACTGGCTTATTTCATTTATTGTAATGCCCTGAAGGTTCATCCATGTTGTAGCATCTGCCAGGATTTCCTTTCTTCTTAAGGATGAATAATATTTCATTGTATGCATATCACGTTTTGTTTACCTGTTAAGCTGTTGATAGTCATGTGGTCTGCTTCTACCTCTTGGCTATTATAAATAGTGCTACTTTAAACATAGCTGTTGCAACTATTTCTTTGAGACCCAGCTTTCAATTATTTTGGATATGTACCTGGAAGTGGGGGATACTAGATCATATGGCAATTTTATTTAAAAATTTTTGAGGAGCCCTCCATATTGTTTTACATAGTAGTTATACAGTTTTACAATCCTGCCGACAGTACAAAGATATTAAACTTTTCAACATCTTTGCAGACACTTGTTATTATGTGTCTTTTTTATTCTGGCTATTCCAGAGGGTGTGGAATGGTATCTCATTGTGGTTTTGAAACAAGTCCTTTGCCCATTT
Source organism: Antrozous pallidus (assembly GCA_027563665.1). NCBI lineage: Eukaryota > Metazoa > Chordata > Mammalia > Chiroptera > Vespertilionidae > Antrozous > Antrozous pallidus. Next base: position 45,002,236 of record CM050509.1, on the reverse strand, counting down.
TTAATTTATGTTAATTTGATTTTTTGTTGTCGAGTTGTGGGAATTGTTTATATAGAGTGGATATTAACTTCCTATTAGGCATATGGTTTGCACATATTTTCTCTCATTCGGTGGGTTGCCTTTTCACTCTGTTGATGGTGTCCTTAAATGTATAAAAGTTTCTGTGTAGCCCTGTTTATTTTTCTTTTTGTTACACTGTTCTTTTTGGTGTTGTATCTAAGAGATCATGGTCAAGTTCAGTGTTAGACGTTTTTTCCCCTGTTCCCCTTCTCCCCCAGGAGTTTTATAATTTTAGGTCGTATGTTTAGATCTTTAATACATTTTGAATTAATATTTGTATATGGTCTGCGATAATGAATGGTCCTATTTTATTCTTTTGCATTGGACATCTAGTTTTCCCAGCACCATTTGTTGAAGAGACTGTCCTTTCCCCCATTGAATGGTCTTGGCCACCTTTTAAAAAATTATTTAAATATGTATGTCAGGATTTATTTCTGGCTTCTCTATTGTATTCCATTGGTCTGTATGTCTGTCTTTATGCCAATCCTACATTTTTTTTTATTGCTATAGCTTGGTGATATGTTTTGAAATTAGAAAGTGTGATGTCTTCAACTTTGTTCCTTCTTTTTAAGTTGTTTTAGTTATTTGGAGTCCCTTGAATGGTATGATGGATTTTTCTATTTCTGTAAGAAAGTGTTCTCGGGATTGTGTTGAACCTGTAGTTTGCTTTGGATATTATGGACATTCTTATAATATTAAATATCCCAATCATGAATGCAGTGTCTTTCCTTTTATTTGTGTTTCCTTTAATTTCACTCGGCAATGTTTTTTAACTTTCAGTGTATGCCTTTCAATCCCCTTGATTAGATTTAGTCAGGGTATTTTATTCTTCTGGTGCTATTTTAAATGGAAATTGTTTTCTTAATTTCCTTTTTTGATTGTTCATTGTTTGTATGTAGAAGCACATGGTGATTTGTATCCTGCAACTTTGCTGACTGTTTATTCTAACATGTTTTCGTGTGTGTGTGTGTTCTTTAGTGTGTCTTACATATAACAGCATGTCATCTGTGAATGTAGATAATTTTGCGTCTTCCTTTCTAATTTTGGATGCCTTTTATTTCTTTCATGCCTGATTGTTTTGGGTAGGACTTGTAATACTGTGTTGAATAGAAGTGATAAGAATGGGCATTCTTGCTTCGTTCCTGATATTAGCTTGAGCTTCTCATAAGTAGCCTTTATTATGTTGGGGTACTTTTCTTTCTTTTCTGAGTTTGTTTAGTATTTTTATCATGAAAAGGTGTTGAATCTTAAATGCTTTTTCTGCATCAGTTGAGATGATCATTTTTTTTTTGTCTTAACACATCAGTGTTTAATACTATAGTGATTTCCAACCCCTTTCATCTCGTGGCACACAAACTAATTACAAAAGTTCTGTGACATGCCGAAACCGGTTTGGCTCAGTGGATAGAGTGTCGGCCTGCGGACTGAAGGGTCCTAGGTTCGATTGCGGTCAAGGGCATGTGCCTTTGACCCAGTGGTGAGTGTGCAAGAGGCAGCTGATTGATGTTTCTCTCTCATCGATGTTTCTGATTTTCTATCCCTCTCCCTTCCTCTCTGTGAAAAATCAATAAAAATATATTAAAAAATTCTGTGACACATCAAAAATATATTTTTTGCTGATCTGACAAAAATAGGTATAATTTTGATTCATTCACACTGTATGGCTATTGTTATGTTGGCATGTTTTAAATTTGACAACTAAGGGAAAAGAGGTTAGTGCCCTCTGACTAAATGGTCAGGTATTACATGTTTTAAAAATTCCTCCGGCACATTAGTGTGCCTCTTGTAGCACTCCAATTGAAAATTCCTGGTTTAATATAGTAATATTCCACGAACACACAATTCATTTTTTTTTGGCCCATCATTCTCTTAATGTAGTGCATCACAGTGATTGATTTTCATATGTTGAACCAGCCTTGCATTCTGGGAATAAATACACTTGGTCATGTGCTATTGAATGGTTTTCTAGTAGTTAAGAGTTTTTGTATTGATATTCATTGGGAATATTCATCTATAGTTTTTTTTGGTAGTGTCTTTATCTGGCTTAAATTTAGTTAAAAGTAATTTACATGTTTTAATCTTTAGGAAAGTTTAAGATTAGAGAGAATTCAAATAATTTTACAGTATAACATGTTTGTTTTTTCCTGTTATTGTCATTAGGTAGAATTAACAAATGAAGAACCAGCCTCTTAGATCTGAAATAAGAAATAGGAAGTACCTATATTGTTTTTCATAAACTTCATTGTGGAAGCTTATTTGATTACTGAACATGAATATAGTTCAAGTCTATGAATTGTGTGCTGTGAGTGTAGGTGGAAAGATTAGTGGTTTTTATCAAGTGGATGCTAATTCTAGAAATTTTATCTAATCAAAAGTGGAAGGTACCAAAATATTAAAGATGTAGCATGCTGCATTTTGTGGTCATTAAAATGAAGAAAATGTGGTTAATAACTGCAATTCTAAATTTTAGATTAAAATTTCCCATTATTGTCTATAAAGCTATTTAATTTACGCTTTGGCTTTATTATTTTTTATTAATTGAATTGGACTGAATATTTCAGTTAGGTACTTCCTACTACTTTGAATAAATAAATGTGAAAGTTTTTGATGTAATCAATTAAAAAGTACTATGTGAAATAAAATATTTGGATTTCTCTTGAAATCCAGGCAGGATTATCCTGCCTTCATCGACTTTGCTATGAAATTTGCCTTGATATCTATTATTACTTGAAATCTGCCAGTGAGCCAGTGGTGCCCACTGTGAATGGGTATGATAATAATAATGCACTGTGCTTATATGTTGTAGACCATTTACGAATGTTAACATGTGAATTTAGCTTTTTGTTGTAATTAATCACTCCTAAATAATATGTGAATTCTGTAATTAATCACTCCTAAATAATATGTGAATTCTGAGGGACGTTGTTTAGTGAAGGCTGTGTTTTGTTTTTTCTTATTTTCTGTCTTGAGACCACTTGGCTTGAATTAGAAGAGCTTTGAAACAATTATTTTATGAAGAAATCAACAGATTTTACAGAAGTGGAAGTAGAAAGTTTTTTTTTATTGAATTTATCTTGAAATATGAACTTCGAGTAAGACTATAAACATATATTCATTGTAGATAATTTGAAAAGTTATGATGATCAAGTTTCAGTTTTTAGACCTGTTTATATTAAAAGCAGTACTTGTGAGAGTATGTACTTGAATTTAGCATACAGAATTAATCTATTATGACCTATTCCTATTTAATATAGTAATTATATATGAATGTATTTAATAAACATTTAATGGCTGTATACTGAACACTTGAGCCTAAGGAAGTGGATTTATAGTATATTGTGCAACCTATCTACTAGTATAAAATGGGTTCACTTAGTTTTCAGTAAGGAGAAAAAGAAACTAGTTGTTTCTTTTATATTCCCTTCTCCCCCCCCAAAGGAAAATAGTAGTTGAGAGTAAAGCAATATTTCATTTCTATGCTTTATCTTCCAAAGCTGTTGGAATGTTAACTCTTTTATAGTAGTTATAGAGAATTGGTACATGTGATAAAAATCTCAAAAGTTTTTCCTTGACATTAGGTGAGAGAGCTCCACCTTGTGATCTTTGAGCATATTCTTAAAAATATTAATAGCCTATAGTAGACCAGAAATGATGTGATAAGTTTGCCTATTTAACTTAATACTTTTAATTGAGCATTAACATAGTCTTACAGTTTTGGGTTTCCCATCTTAGGTGAAATGGTATTCAGTACATTTAAAGTCTTTGCTTGTAAATTTTTTAAATGTAAGACTTTGGAGGAAGCAAATTGTCTTTATATACAGCTGAAACCATTTAAAATAAAAAGGGAAAATTTCTCAGCTCTTCCTGCAGATGAAATTTCCATTCTTAACCCTCCTTCACACACCCACGCACGCACACGCCTGTGCACAGACGCGCGCAAACACACACACACACCCAATGCTAACTTATCCATTGTTCTGGTTCCTTTAACTACAAAGCTATTTTAATGTATAATTTTGGGCAGCCAAGAACTGTTTGGGTGGTAAATCGGTTATTTAGGGAATGATTAAAACTGAAAATTCAGATACATGGAATTTAGTATTACTATATTTAATATTAGGTGGTTGTAGAGTTAGGTGCCTTGTAGAAATAAATACATATTTTTAATCCTCACCCGATTATATACTTACTGGTTTTTTTTTAGAGAGGGGAACAGAGTAAGGGGAGAAAAAGAGAGACAGAAATGGATGTGAGAGAGAACATCAATTGGTCCTGACTCGAGGGTGGAACCCACAACCTAAGGTGTATACACCCTGACTGGGAATCAAAACTGTAACCTTCTGGTATACTGGAAGATGCTCCAACCAACTGAGCCACAGGTGGTCAGGGTGGAATAAATATATTTTCACATTTATTGCGGGTTTATTATTATTACTCTTGTTTTTCACCACCGTATGCCCGGTGACCTGCACTACATTTGGCACATGGTAGATATTTTTAATTGGTTGGATGGATTTTTAATATTTAGAAACTTTTAAAAACAACTATTTTACTGGGCATAGAGAGTTGGCCAATTTAATAATTTTTTTCTAAATCTGTTAGGTGGCATTTCTTTGTAAAAAATAGACTTCTTGTCTGGGAGACTCACATCTTTATAAATTCCATTTTCTTTTGTATTTGCTTTAGTTTCTAGTTTCTAAGCACATACTAGTATAACCTTATACTGAGCAAAATAATTTGACCTGACAATACTTCTTGTACACTAGAAATTTTGTGCTACATAGAGGAATGTAGTATATCATGCTACTTATTTTTTATTTAGTACACTCTGCTTTTCAGAGCTGATACATTCTTTTTGTTCTTAGGGGAATATATTTATGAACTATCATTAATGTCTGCTTAAAAACTGTATATTTAATTGATGCAGCAAGTTTGGTTTTGTAAAATGCTCAGAGAGACTAGGGTCAGGTAGGTGGACAGAGCAAGCACTTTATTGCCATCTAGATAACCTGACGTGTTGGTTAGAACTTATTTACCTCTATACCTCTCCAGCTCTCTTTAAAAAACAATTTTCTTTCTTAAAAATACTTTTATTATTATTTTTAAAAAATATATTTTTATTGATTTCAGAGAGAAGGGGGGGACATAGAGATAGAAACATCAACGATGAGAGAGAATCATTGATTGGCTGCCTTCTACACGCCCCCTACTGGGGATAAGCCTACAAACTAGGCATGTGTCCTTGACCAGAATTGAACCTGGGACCCATTTAGTCCGCAGGCTGACACTATCTACTGAGCAAAACCAGCAAGGGCAATACTTTTCTTTTTAAATAAGTTTGGATTTTTAGGAAGCTAGGTGTGTTCCACAAATAATGGCAAGCCTCAGAATTCTGGTGTACTATTTAGATAACTTCTTGGGTTACAATAAGATGAACAATTAGTGGTCTTGGGGAACGATCCTGTGACCCATTGCAAAGAGAAGACCATGATAACAGTCACGTCTAAATAAAGATTTTACAATCGAATATTCTTTAGAATAAAACAGTAAGCTAAAAGTGATGATATAGACAACCCTGGATTATTAAGGGCTTACTTTGTGGATTAATTCTTGGTTCTTTTATTATCTCATTATTTTGCTATTAATAGTAGCTTCATTCGAGTGAGCTGGGAGATGCTGTGCTTTGACTAGCTATTTATTGATGTTTTTATTTTTAGAGCTGTAGAATTAATGGAGAAACCGAATTACCAGTTTCTTGTATAATGCCTGCTCTATTGGAGAGGTCATTAGAAGTTTACTAATATATGATATTTGAACATTTATTATTATTGGACATGTTTAGTTTGATTTGCTTTTACTTTAGGTGGCCATCAAGTCCTAGATTCACTTGGAAAGAAAAGCATAAGAAAATTATAAAAGAAAGTTACACATAAGATTAAAAGCTCTAGACCCAGCCTTTTTTTTTTTTTATCTCTCTGTATTTGTTAGACTTGTCATTTGCTCTTAGGTCATTCTTTCATTTAGGAATGCATCGTTTACTTTCAAAACTAGAAATAATACTCTTCCTATGGCTAAATTTACAGTGTTGTCCACATGACATTATTGGTATTTAAATTTATTACAAGTTCCTTGAGGGAAAGGGAATAGATCAGAGCTAGCATTTTCCCTCTTTTCTATTCAACACAATGTGGTATTATCATGAAGTGGTTATTTATTAATAAGCAAGAAAGACTTTGGACTGTATGTTTCTTCTACAGTAGAGAACCTGCTTTTATAGTGTTTTAAAATATCTTAATTTTTTTCTCTGTTCCTTTTGACTGTACTGTACACTATCAGCAAAAGTTAGAGAATTTTCAGACATCTTGTATTATGTTTTAAACTTGTTATAAGGATTTCAGGACCAGTAAAGAGTCACATCATGTTCCTAGTTAAGGTATATGTTTTAAAAAGAATCCAGAGTAGAGAATTTTAGCAAATTTTAAAAATAATTGTCTGTAATACAAGCTTCTTTCTTTGTGTCTATTGTTGCTATTGTGGGGCTACAATAGTTGTAATAAATCATATCTAGAAGGAGCAGTCAAATTCAAGGGAAAATAATTATTGAAACACAGTAGCAGGCACAGGGGAACTTAGGTTTTGAGTGTAGCTACCCTTCCCAATATTTTTGGTATGTTTATAATAGATACGGCATTCCTCCCCTTAAAGGAATTTTCTGTCTTAGAAGAAGGAAGCGAGCCATCATTTTTACCCACGTAAATATATGAATATATTTCTGACATTGGGGCGTTCCAGAAGATGATAAAGAAATGATAGCAGCTCCAGAAATACCAACTGATTTTAATCTACTACAGTAAGTATATTATGATGATTTTTATATACTTGTTTTTTCACAAAATAGGAAATGTATTAATAACTTCATTTAAAATTACTTCTGCTTGAGCATATCTAATACGTAAAATACAGCATCGGATGTATACTTTGAAACAGTTTATATTAATTCTCATTGGACTCTGAAACTAATTATTCTGAGCTTTTTGTACTACATTTTAAACTTATTTTTAAAATTTAGATACTGCACAATTTATTATTTTTGCTGTGCAGTTGGAATCCACATTTGGTTGTATAATAGCAATTGTTTTGAGGGAGTGTCATGAAATTCTTAAAAAGTTAGTGTTCTCAGTAAGGACTATTTATCATGCAGTGGTACTTAGGATGTAATGTCATCTTTCTATAAAATCAAATGATGATACACTAAAATCTAGGAGGGTGGGGCATGCTTCATATTTTTTGCAGAAATAATTACATGCTTATTGATGCATGAAGTGGCTTCTTTACCCTTGTCTTAAAAGCTGCCTATTATATTCCTTGTTCAACTTTTATTCTAATTTTTGATGATGGAACGAATTAGAACTACTATATGTAATAGTGGTTTTCATACTATATCCCAGTTTCACAAAATGCCTCAGTGAAAGTGTAAGTGCTTGTGGATCCCTTTAACTTTACACATACATATACCATACCATCCTATATAGTAATCCTATATAATAAAAGGGTAATATGCAAATCAATCAGTGGAACGACTAGATACTATGATGCACACTGACCATCACGGGGCAGATGCTCAATGCAGGAGCTGCCCCCTGGTCGTCAGTGGGCTCCCACAAGGGGAGCCCCGCTCAGCTAGAAACTGGGCTCATGGTTAGCAAGCCAAGTGCAATTGCGGTGGTGGGAACTCCTGCCTCACTGGCAGCACTAAAGATGTCAGACTGCTGGCTTAGGCCTGCTCCCTAGAGGGCTCCCGGGCCCCTAGTATTTGTTATAAGGGTCTTTATAAGACTTGATTTGAAAAAATTTGGTTGCTAAAAATTTTGAAAAAAAAGATAGATATCCTTGTGCATAATGGTAGTGTTTGCATTTGATAGTGTATGGATTTTCTTTAAAAAAATATTTTCACTGATTTTAGAGAGGGAGAGAAAGAACTGGAAACATCAATGATGAGAGAGAATCATTGCCTGGCTGCCTCCTGCTACCTACTGGTGATAGAGCCTGCAACATGGGCATGTGCCCTTGACCGGAATCAAACCCGGGATTCTTCAGTCCACAGGCTGATGCTCTATCCACTGAGCCAAACCAGCTAGCGCTAGATTTTCATTTTTAAAATAATTTTATTTGCAGTGGATACTAAGGATCTGGGATATCGATACTATTTCAAAAATATGGTTTTTTACTGTTGTTGTTAATCCTCACCTGAGGCTATTTTTTCCATTGCTTTTCAGAGAGAGTGGAAGGGAGGTAGGGAGGAGAGGGATGGAGAGTGAGAGAGAAACATCAACTGGTTGTCTCCTATACACACGGGCAGACAAGGGGCAGGAAGTGCAACCCAGGTACATGTCCTCATCCTGGAATTGAACCCACCACCCTTTCATGACTGGGTCCGTGCTCCAAACATTATGCAACACAAGCCAGGGCTCAAAGTATGATATTTAGTGTGAATTTAAAAAGTATATATTGTTGATTACAGAGAGGAAGGGAGAGCGAGAGAGAGAGAAATATCAGTGATGAGAGAGAATCATTGATTGGCTGCTTCCTGCACACCCCACACTGGGGATCGAGCCCACAACCCAAGCATGTGCCCTGACCATGAATTGAACCGTGACCTCCTGGTTCATATAGGTCAATGCTCAATCACTGAGCCATGCTGGCTTGGCTAATGGGATTTTAATTACAGTGTATATTAATTATATTAAGATTTTTGAGGAAAATTTCTTATTTTTCTTTTTGTTTGTTTACATGAATAATTTTTGCTTTGACTATCATGAAATTATCTTATGAATTTCTTATATATTAAAGGTTAGAGATAATTTAAAAGGTTTGTATTATAAACTAGACCTTTGACTGTTTGATTATCTTAAGTAGGGCCTGAAGTAGGATAATAGATAAGAGGGAATTGATTTGTGGATGTAGAATAGTATTTAGATAGGGAGCAGGCTAAAGAGAAGGGAGTGGAAGATTCATTTGTGTTATAGCTGACTTGTGAAATTTCAAGCCACTCAAAGGTTAAGCAGTATGTTCCTTAAACATATCTATTTTACCTAGGATAGGCTTTTGTTGTTTTGATCATAAAGCAGAGGAAAGCATTGGAGAAAGACAGATTCAAGAAAAGATTTCTTTGGTTGAGGATATTTTAGACTTGTATACTGACTACTCACTTCAGCTTTCTTTGGAAGTTTTTCCCAGTTAGTAATCAAACTCTAATGGCTCTTTCTTTTAGTTGGGATAACCTGGAGATGAAGATTAAGATGAAATTTAGCTTTTGATTACTCTGTGGCCATTGGAATATTGTGAAGACCAATGTATGTTTGTAGCGTTATAGTAGTTATTGAGCTAAGAGAACTGATGTCCCACAAATTTCTTGGGAAGAAAGAAGTATTACTATATACAAAGATAATTAAAACATTTTCAATTTTTTTGCAAGGCCATATAGGCATGTGAGAAAAATATTGATGATAGCAATCTCCTTAAGATTAAGAGGCACGAGTTTCAGGGTTTAATATTACAGTAGTCATTCAGTTTTTGGTGCATTAACTCTTGGAAATGGTATTTAATACAGACCCTTTTCTCACAATATTATAGAACACAGTTAGGATTGCCACTATCTTCAATACGTTGAATAGTAACTCCAGCTCCCCCTCCCCAGTATCTTAACCATTACTTTAGATTTAGAGAGTATTCCTCCTATCTCCCAGCCTCTGGACAACTGGCTATTGTAGCAATAAAAATGGAAATAGAAGAAATATATTTAGGGAAGACTAGCTTTTGAAAGATAGTTTTTCACTTTGATCCATATATTTTAAGCAAATCTGATACTAGGTTTACACATTTACAGTGATAAAACATTTATCTTTTTTGGGTGTGGCTTGATTCTAAAATCCATTGTAACCCAAATAGGGAGTATGCCTTGCCTTAAAGGATTTAAATGAGGGCATGCTACTATTATTTAGATCCATGTTAACATAAGGAAGCATCATATGTTCATTTAAATTACTTTGTTTCCATATGTGTAAGAATATCTAGATTATATAAAATCACCCCTTCTACTCCAAAGTAAGACACAATTCTTTGAATCAGTTTTTCTGCCAATAACTTACCACCTCTTCATAAAGGATTTTGGTCAATTAGCATACTTCCCTACTATGTTTCAAAGTGTTTTATACCTATACTTGTACCTTAGACCCAGTGCATGCAAATCTTTGCATTGGGGGAGAGGGGTCCCCTCAGCCTGCAGCCCAGGCATGTGCCTTGACTGGAATAGAACCTGGGACTCTTCAGTCCTGTGCCCTCTCGCAGTCACCTTGGGGGATGTCTATATGCTGGCTTAGACCTGTCTCCCCCACAACCCCTGGGATCAGGCCTAAGCTGGCAGTCAGACATCCTTCTGGCAGCCTGAGGAGGTGGGAGAGGCTCCTGCTACCACCGCTGTGCACAGCCATCAGCCTGGCTTCTGGCTGAGCAGAGCTCCCCCTGAGCTGACCACCAGGGGGCAGCTCCTGGATTGAGCATCTGCCCCCTGGTGGTCAGTGTGCGTCATAGTGACTGGTTGTTCCCGGTCATTCGGCCTTTAGGGTGAATTTGCATATTACCCTTTTATTATATAGGATTCTTTCAGAAATACATGAGTTGTATAGCTACACCTAGATTTATAAGTATTTCTGAGTGAGGTAGTAGAGGAAAGAGGATCTTTAACATTTCTAAAATTTTGTAATAAAATTCTGTTAGTACTCCCGTTTCTTTCCCCTTCTTCTCCCCTTTCCCTTCTCCTTCCCTCTCCCCACAACCCTTTCTAAAAAGCAATGGAAATAAATATCCTCAGATGACCGTTGACAAAAAAATAAATATAAATTTAAAAAAATACAGTTTTCCCTGAGCACCATGGTCTTTGAATCAGAGAATGAATGAAACCAGCCATCATAATAGCACCATAGTTCCTAGGGTTAAAGTTTTGAGAGCCATTGGTCTAGTTTTTATGTTTTGGTTAAAAATTAACAAAATAGACGTTTAGACATTTGTGTTTCAGAGTACTGTTTTTGTAGTTATGTAATTTTAAAAAAAATATTTTTTATTGACTTTAGAGCAGAAGGGAGAGAAAGATAGAAACATCAATGATGAGCGAAAATCATTGATTGGCTGCTTCCTACACGCCCACGTTCCACCCCTGCCCCCACTGGGGATCAAGCCTTCAGCCCAAGCATGTGCCCTTGACCAGAATCAAACCTGAGACCCTTCAGTCTGCAAGCTGACGTTCTATTCACTGATTCAAACCAACTAGGGCTAATTATGTAATTCTTTTGTTGTTAACCCTCACCTGAGGATATTTTTCTTTTTTTAAAAAAAATGTATTTTTATTGATTTCAGAGAGGAAGAGAGAAGGAGAGAAAGATAGAAACATCAATAATGAAAGAGAATCATTGATTGGCTGTCTCCTGCTCATCCCCTACTCAGGTCGGGATCAAGGGCATGTGCCCTTGACTGGAATTGAACCTGAGACCTTTCATTCCGCAGGCCATTGCTTTAGCCACTCAGCCAAACAAGCTAGAGCACCAAGGATATTTTTCCATTGATTTTTAGAGAAAGTGGAAGGGTGGGGGAGAGAGAGAGAGAAAAACAACCATCTAAGAAAGATACATTGATTGGTGCCTTGTGAATATACCCTGACCAGGGATCAAGCCTGCAAATGAGGTACATGACCTTGACCAGAATGGAACTCAGGATTTTTCTGCAGGCAGGCACTCTATCCAGTGAGCCAAACTGGGTAGGGCAAGTTATGTTATTTTATATGTTTGGTAATGTGCTACGGTATGATTTGGAAAATCATCTTAATTACATTTAATGCTAATGATGGAGTTTTATAATAACTTTCTTTTAGAAACTATGGCCAAAGTTAGAAACTCCATCTATATTACTAAGGATGGTTTTAAATTATTGCTTATCTTTCTGTCACAGGGAGTCAGAAACACATTTTTCTTCTGACACAGATTTTGAAGACATTGAAGGAAAAAACCAAAAACAAGGCAAAGGAAAAGTATGTACAGAATATGTGACTTTGTTTTGATTTGCAAGGTCTTTCATATATGTACTAGAGGTCTGGTGCACAAATTTGTGCATCGGTGGGGTCCGGCTGGCTCACCCTGATTGGGGTTGGGGGGGCAATTGGGGGCAGGGGCAACTGGGAGGAGGGCCTGCAGGTGGCTGGCTGATCCCACCCCCGATCTCGGTGGGGGTGCCCATCAGGGCCACAGTGTGTCAAAGGAACCAGTCCTTCCGGTGTTCCCGTCGCTTGACTTTTATATATATTAGATTAGTTATATGTCAGATGTTATTGTCTTTTAAAAATGCCTTTTTTTTCTCATTGGTATGGCAAGCCTTCTGAACACGTGGTTTCTGGGCTTCTGTCTAGATCAGGCATCTTTTGATTATCTAACTACTGTAAAGTAGAAATTAATTATACATTGTTGTTTCTAGTAGTTCATTTTGTAAAGCACAGTGTGCTAAGCTAAATGTGATACTCTGTTGGCTTTATTTCTATTTGCACATGAGTAGTCAAATGCAAAACTGTAAATTTCTTATTCTAAAGCACACTAAAAATGTAACTTACAGTCAGTTTATATCTAATGGGTTACAGTGGACAGTAGTTCTAACCAGTGAAAGGAATGTTAACTGATATTCTGAATCAATAGGATACAAGTTTAGAATATGAGTGGGTACCCTGAGGGTTCTGGATAGCTTTGCTAGTAGTTAAATCATTTTGCTATTTTAGAAAGTGCATTTGACTGTGTGTGTCTGTAAATACACTGTGCAAAATATGACTTATTTATATGTTTATTGATTTCAGAGAGGAAGGGAGAGGGAGAGAGAAACATCAATGAAGAGAGAGAATCATTGATTGGCTGCCTCTTTTACACCCCCTACTGAGGATGGAGCCCATTAACCCAGGCATGTGCCCTGACCAGGAATCAAAAAGTCACCTCCTGCTTCATAGGTCAAAGCTCAACCACTGAGCTAAATCAGGCAGGCATCGGCATTTTCTTAAGCAAGATGACTTTTGGATTTTTATTTTCTCATGACACATTTACTTTTAAAAAGCTTAATACAGAAATGTACAATATACAAAGCAAAAAATTCCCATAAACAACATCCAGAGGTAATTTATTATTTAAAAAAATATATTTTTATTGATTTCAGAGAGGAAGGAAGAGAGAGAGAGAAATATCAGTGATGAGAGAGAGTCATTGATTGGCTCCCTCCTGCATGCGCCATCCTGGGGATTGAGCCTGCAACTCAGGCATATGCCCTGACTGGGAATCGAACCATGACCTCCTGTATCATAGGTTGATGCTCACCCATTAAGCCACTCCAGCTGGGCAGTAATTTATTCTGTTTAAAAAATTCCTTGAGTATATTTTTATTAATTTCAGTGAGGAAGGGAGAGGGAGAGATAGAAACATCAATGATGAGAGAGAATCACTGATTGGCTGCCTCCTGCATATTCCCCAATGGGGATTGAGCCCATAACCTGGGCATGTGCCCTTCACTGTAATCAAACCCAGGACCCTTCAGTCCTGAGGTCAATGCTCTATCCACTAAGCCAAACCAGATAGGGCAGTAATTTATTCTTTGAAATTTTTGGTGAACATACTTTTGTACATAATAACCTATGCATAAACATGAACATAGAATTTTACTTAATTCACTAGAATCCCAGTGCATGGACTCATGCACTGGTGGGATCTTTCAACCTGCCCTGCAGGGAATGCTCTCTAGTATCCCCTGAGGGGCCCAGGTTGTGAGAGGGTGCAGGCCAGGCCGAGGGACACCATAAGTGCATGATCAGGGCTTGGGAGGGACTGCCGGAGGGCTCCAGGGCATGTCCGGCCTGTCTCACCCAGACCCGATGGGCCAAACCCCAGCATCAAGCTAACTACTGATCGGAGCATCTGCCCCCTGGTAGTCATTGCACATCATGACGACGGGTGAATTGTCAGATACTTAGCATATTAGGCTTTTATATATACAGATACTATGCAAACTGATCTGCTTTTAGAACCTAATGATATGTTGTCAGCAGCTTTCCTATGGTGAATTTCTTTTTGTCTGTAATTTTTAATGATGTCGTAGCATCCCATTTAGAAAAATATTTTTATTGATTTCAGAGAGGAAGGGAGAGGAAGAAAGAGATAGAAACATCATTGATGAGAGAATTATTGATCAATAGCCTCCTGCACACCCGCTACTGGGGATTGAGCTGTCATTTCCTGGTTCATAGGTTGATGCTCAAACACTGAGCTACTACTCCAAGGGGGCCATAGCATTCCATTTTATGTATGGACATAATTTTAAACTAGTTCATAGAATACAATTTTATGTTTTTGTTTGTTTGTTTTGATAATCCTCACCTGAGGATATTTTTTCCCCCATTTATCTTCAGAGAGAGAGTGGAAGGGTAGGGGGAGAGACACACAGAGAAACATTGATGTGAGAAAAATTCATGGATTGGTTGCCTTCCACATGCTTCCCAACCATAGCTGGGGATCAAGCCTGCAACCAAGATATGTGCCCATGATTAGAATCGAACTGGTAACCCTTCAGTCCAGGGCTGATGCTCTAACAACTGAGCCAAACTGGATAGGTCAGAATACTATTTTAGAGTGCACATAATTCATTTTTGTTTCATAATTTTATATGCTGTTTTAGTCCCTTAAAAGTAAAAGTTTTGAGAGAGAAAAAGTGTGAATGAATAAAAATATTAACTCATGCCTGTCCAAAAAGACAGCCATAATTCTAGTGTTTAGTATCGTTGTTCATTAGAAAACTATTTTGGCTCAGGTGGTGTGGCTCAGTGTTTGAGGGTTGTCCTATGAACCAGGAGATCACAGTTCGATTCCTGGTCAGCACACATACCTAGGTTGAGGTCTCAATCCCCAGTGTGGGACATGCAGGAGGAAGCCAATCAATGATTGTCTCTCATTGCTGATGTTGTATCTCTCTCTTTCTCCTTTTCTTTGACTTTAAAAAACACCACATATTTGTTTGGAACCATCTTGCAAAACCGAAACTCTACTTTTGACTTTGATTTAATCTGCACATTAGGACAAGACTCAGAATGGCAACTGCATAGAAGACTCCCCAAAGTTTTTGTGCTATAGTTTGGTTAACTTTGTATACCCACTGCTATGAGTGATGTTTGGCACTATATTATGTATGTTCCATGCATTCTGGTAATACATTTACATATTATCTAATTGAATATTTGAACAACTTTGCGGATTAGAAAACTTCCTTATTTTATAGATAGGAAACTAAGGTTCAGAGAACTTAGTGGTTAAAGAATTTGAGCCTATATCTGTTGAAAGATGGTGCTTAAGTCCACCATAGCAGTGATTTTCAACTGATAATGCTACAAAATTTTTAAAACATGCAATACCTGACGATTTAGTCAGGGACATTGAGCCCTTTTCCCTTAGATTATTAAAAAAAACACACACACAAAAACAGCAAACACAACAATAGCTGTCCAGTGTGAATACCTTGTCTTGAACCATAAATATCCTATATAATAAAAGGCTAATATGCCAATTGACCAAATGGTGGAACGACCTGTTGCTATGATGCACACTGACACCAAGAGGGCAGACGCTCAATGCCGGAGCTGCACCCTGGTGGTGGTCAGTGCACTCCCATAGAAGCCCTGAGCCTGGCTCATGGCTGGTGAGCGCAGTGGTGATAGTGGGAGTGAGCCTCTCCTGCCTCCACAGCAGTGCTGAGGATGTCTGACTGATAATCTGGCTCCTCTGAAGGCTCCTGGACTGTGAGAGCTTGCAGGTTGGGCTGAGGGACCCCCAAGTGCATAAATTTTCATACACCAGGCCTCTCGTATAGATCATATAATAGAGTTGCATTTTATTGGTCATGTTGCCTAATAATGTTATGTATGATTGGTTAATTCTTGGTACCAGAAATCCTTGATACAAGTATCGGCACCTGATTTTTTTTTAAAAGGCACTTTGGAGCAAAAGAGCAGGTAATTATTCTTTTTGTCATATCTGCAAGAAATATAATACAGCTTTTGGTGTGCCACATAGTTTTAATAATTAGTTTATGTGTCCCATGAGATGAAAAAGGTTGAAAATTGCTGCACTATAGTATACTCCCTCACAGTTTTTCTTTTCTTTTTTTTTTTAGAGATTTTTCCCCTCATAATGATTGAAACCGGGTTAGCATGTTTACTTCTTGTGCTTTCCTGTATTATCACTCTGTGCACATTAGTTTTCCTCGCACAGCATATTCACTGAGCCATTTCAATTGTACTAATTAGTTTTTCATAGCAACAGGGAATATTGAGGCATATGATAGATAAATTGCAAATATAGAGCTCCATGTTAATTAACATGTAACATTTTATGCTTTTCTAGTGTATTCTTTGTAGTTGATCTTTTCTTTCATCCTTATCTTTGAAATTCCTTTTACTGGGTCAAAAGCCTTTCATTCTACAATTAAGAATTAATTACTTGGGTTCACAAAGATTGCATATCATTAACAAAATAATGTAAATTAACCAGTAATATCTTTCAATTAGTAAGGCTTGTGAAGTAGTTAAGAGTAGTGTGGTTTTGGACTCTTAAAGAAGGAGGAAGGACCCTTTATTGAGCAAAGTAGTAAAGCATAACTAGGGTCATCAGTGGAAATAAACTTGTGGACTTGACTGTAGATAAGGAGCCAGCAAACTATTGCTGGTTTTTGGACTGCCCATGAGCTAAGACTTACTTTACATTTTTAAAGGTTTGTAAAGATAAATAATATGTTTCCTGTCTAGTACTTTACAGAAATTTGCCAACCCTTGCTAAGTCATACAAATGTGTTGGTTTAAAAGAGACCTTAGAAATTATCTACTCTAATCTGTAAAGATTTTAGTACAATTCTGGCATTTTAGAAATGAGAACTCTGAGTTTGGGAATGACTTGTCTTTCTACAACAAGGTATAAAGAGCTGTGGGAGGTATTTTTTACTCAGGCATATAAGCAACCTTTTCACTGATTCTATGGAGCCTTCACCCCCAATATTGACTATTTTCTTACAAAGGGGCTTCATTTTCATATTGTTTACATAAATTGAATTTTCATGATAAATAAGTGTCAGAAGGAGAGTCCAGACAAGAATGAGGTTGATACACTTATTTTTATGCTATTTGGAATTCCTTTGTCAGTGCCTCTAATGATTTATAAGGACTAACAATAGGTATCAAGCCAAAATGTTAAACTAAGTATGAGTTACTTATGTGATAAAGCAGCAACCCTATAAAATAGGCACAGTTTTATTATTCTCACTTTGCATTTTAGAAATCTCTCTGAAGCACAGGATGGTTAAGTAACTTGCCTAAGATAACTCAGCTAATAGGAGTAGAAATTTGGCCTTATGAAGTTTGTCAGTGTTCAGAGGCTAACTACAATGTCATGTGAGGTCCATGGTAGTATAAATGAAACAGTTGATACCACAAAGAGGCTGTCACACCATATAATTTTAAATATTTTTTGATATATTGATTTCAGAGAGGAAGGGAGAGGGAGAGATAGAAACATCAGTGATAAGAGAGAATCATAAATCAGCTGCCTCCTGAGGATTGAGCCCGCAACCTGGGCATGTGCTCTTGAGCGGAATTGAACCTGGGACACTTCTGTCTGCAAGCTGATGCTCTATCCACTTAGCCAAACCAGCAACGGCACAGCCGTATCATTTTATATGACACTAGAGGCCCGGTGCACGAAATTCATGTATGGGGGAGGAGGGTGTCTCTCAGCCCAGCCTGCACCCTCTCTAATCTGGGAACCCTCGAGGGATGTCCAACAAGCAATTGGACATTCCTCTCACAGTCCAGGACTGCTGGTTCCCAACTGCTCACCTACCTGCTTTTCTGATTGCCCCTAATTGCTTCTGCCTGCCAGCCTGATCACCCCCTAACCACTCCCCTGCCAGCCTGATTGATGTCTAACTGCTCCCCTGCCAGCCTGTTTGGCTTGATCACCTCCAACTGGCCTCCCTTGCAGGCCTGTTCCCTCCCAACTGCCCTCCCCTGTAGGGCGTTCCCCCCCCCCCATACCTACAGGCCTCTCTGGCAGGCCTGGTCACCCCTAACTGCCCTTCCCTATAGGCTTGGTTCCTCCCAACAGCCCTCCCCTCCAGGCCTGGTTTCCCCCAACTGCTCTCCCCTGCAGGCCTGATCACCCACAACTGCCCTACCTTGTAGGCCTGGTCCCTCCCAATTGCCCTCCCCTGTTGGCCATCTTGTGTCCACATGGGGGCAGGATCTTTGACCACATGGGAGCAGCTGTCTTGTGTGTTGGAGTGATGGTCAATCTGCATATTACTCTTTTATTATATAGGAGGATGTATGGCACTCCCCTTGAGATTTAAGCATGATTATGTATCCCATCAGCTGCTTCTTTAGTTTTTTAAAAATAATACTTTTATTGATTTCAGGGAGAGAGAGATATGACAAAATTAATGATGAGAGAAGATCATTGATTGGCTGCCTCATGCATGTCCTACACTGGGGATCAAGCCAAAACCTGACCATTTGCCCTGACCAAGAATTAAACCATGACCTTCTTGTTCATGGGTTGATGCTCAACCACTGAGCCATGCTGGCCAGGTCTGCTTCTTTAGTTTTAAGTTGAACTTTCAAACATAGCAATATAACTTAACCAACTTGTGTTTTTATGCAGACTTGTAAAAAAGGCAAAAAGGGCCCAGCAGAAAAGGGCAAAAGTGGAAATGGAGGAAAACCTCCTTCTGGTCCAAACCGAATGAATGGTCATCACCAACAGAATGGAGTGGAAAACATGATGTTGTTTGAAGTTGTTAAAATGGGCAAGAGTGCTATGCAGGTAATGTTTATCATGTTCTTCTCAATTTATTTTGAACTTTAGTGAGTTATATAACATATATCTCTGGTTTTTTAAATTGTGTTTAAAAAAATTCTAGCACTGATCATTCAAAAAAAAACCCCAACAAATTAGTTAGAAAACTAGGGATATATATTCATACGTAAGACTGTTAAGCTGTGCTTTACATAATTTTCTTTTTTAAAAAATTTTACTGATTTTTAAAAAACATTTTATTGATTTTTTTATAGAGAGGAAGGGAGAGGGATAGAGAGTTAGAAACATTGATGATAGAGAAACATCGATCCGCTGCCTCTTTCACACCCCCTACTGGCGATGTGCCCGCAGCCAAGGTACATGCCCTTGACCCGAATCGAACCTGGGACCCTTTAGTCCGCAGGCCGACGCTCTTTCCACTGAGCCAAACCGGTGAGGGCTTATTGATTTTTTTAATAAAGGTAGAGGATTGGAGAAGGATAGAAAGTCAGAAACATCGATGAGAGAGAAATATCGATCAGCTGCCTCCTGCACACCCCTCACTGGGGATGTGCCCGCAGCCAAGGTACAGGTCCTTGACTGGAATCGACCCCAGGACCCCTCAGTCCATAGGCCGGCACTCTACTGCGCAATACTGGTTTCGGCCACATCATTTTCTAATGCATAATTTTCTTTTATTGGCATATAAGAGATTGGTAAAAAATATGCTGATATAAACCCTGATTATGAGGTTTTAATTTTCTACAAATTTATATAGCTGCCATCAAAATATGAAGTCCTTTGCCCATATAGAATTCTTGGTTGAGTGACATAATGTAATCATTATCCTCTTTAGTGAATTGAATTATTTTGATCACTTGTCTATTGCAAATTTGATTACTTGTGTTGTTTCTTAACAGAATAGTAAAAAGTTGTATCCATGTCAAATCATCCTAATTTTGTTTCTTCATAATCTCAAGACAGTAGCATTTAGGTTTTATAATGGATGCTTTATAAACTCATATGGTTTTTAAATATAGAGTAAACACTGTACTCAAAGAATATACATGCTTACTAAAGTTTTTTAATTTATGAAAGCTATAGTGAGTATTTTTTTTTCCTTCATAGAATTAACAAATCAATAAAAGACACACCTGAATGGGTTAGAGAGAACTAGCCATTTAAGCTTTTTGCTAGTTAAATAACTAAAATATAAATCTTATTAATATGACTAAATATGATGTGTGATTTTGTAAATGAATTTTTAAATTATTAATTGGGACTAATAAAGATCATTTTTCCATGTAAAATGATAGAATTATTTTTAAGCTATCAGCAGTTGTATAGAGCATTGTATTTTCTTACATTTGAATTGACCTTCATTTATTTATATATGGTTTGCTTTCATATGTTTGTGATTAGGGTGTGGATTTGATTTCTTGTTTAATGTTTTGAAAGATTTTGTTTGCACATTTGATATTTTTTAAAAAAATATCTATGTTACTATACTATAGTTTATTTAGTTAGTCATTCCCTAATTTAAAAAATTTTCTCCTTGTCCTTAATTTCCATTTTGGGTTAATTTTATCTAAGAGATAAATTATCTTATTTATATTGTATCATTTAATTACTTTCCTTTTTATTTTTATATTATACTTTTTCTCTGTTAAATTTGTTCATTTTTGTTAATATAAGAAATCTCAACTTTATCTGTTCTAATTAGGCTATTCTATTTTTATCCATTCTATAGAGTTTTTGTTTAACTTTTTGTCTTATTAAAAAGTTTTAGTATGCCCCTAGTGCTGTTGAATTTTATTATAGATATTGAATTTTATTGAATAAGTCCTTTTAAAAAAATAAGTTCTTAACATTACTATTTGATGATTAAAATCTTAAAATGTATTTCAGTGTGACAAGCTTGAATTTTGATTATAGCAGCCTTGTATTTCTAGTATAAATACTACTTGATTTTCATGAATAACCTTTTAATGTGTTGTAGTTATCTTTTTGATAGATTTCATTAAATATTTTGTATCGTTATTAATGAAAATAACCCCTGTCCCATTTATTTATTGCTGCATAACAAGCTACCCCAAACTTAGTGATATAAAAGAACAACCATTTAATTATGTTTAATGATTCTGTGGGCCTAGAATATAGACAGAACTAAATAGGGTGGGCTAATCTACATTCTTATCCATTATGGCTGGGGCCTTAGCTGATACAGCTTGATTGCCTAGAAGTGACATGAACACTTAAGTACTATAATAATCTGGAGGCTTCTTTATCCAAGTTTGGTGCCTAGTCTGCAATGACTTGAAGACTGGACTCAGCTGGAACTGTACCTAGAAGACTTACAAGTGGTCCTTCCATGTGGCTTCTGGGTTTGGAGAGAGTATCCTGTGCAGGAAGGAGTATCTAGTTCTATAGTGCTTCAAGAACCCAATGCAGAAGTTGAATGGCCTTCTGTTCCTTAATCTTAGAGGCACCATTATTTCTCCTGCACTGTTTTAGAAACGGGACATGACTTCTTGGGGAAGAATGTCACATAATGCATTCTGTTTGTTTATATTCCGTATCATATTTGGAATAATCTTAAATACGTTTCTTTTATAAATTTAGTTGGTTAACATAAACAAGCTGTTGTAATTAATACATAGAAAAGGACTGAAATCTAGAAAGTAAGTCTATTTTTAGAATATCTCCAGTCAATTTCTCTGAGTCAGGGAGATAGATAATATTCTCTTTTTTATATTGTGTAATCATTCGTTTTTGTACATCAAATTATACATATTTTATTCATTCATTTTGTACTCAGTTTTCATATTTACCGTTTTTATATATAGCTTTAAACATTTTCCCCTCTAGACTTTTAATTCTTTACATTAGCTCTTATTTTTCATCCTAATTTTAAAAATTAGATTTATTTAAAAATTGTTTTTAGCCCCAGCCAGTTTGACTCAGTGGATAGAACATTGGCCTGCAGACTGAAGGGTCCCAAGTTTGATTCCCTTCAAAGGCACAAGCCTGGGTTGCTGGCTTGATCCCCAGTAGGGGGCGTGTAGGAGGCAGCTCATCGATGATTCTTTCTCACAATTGTTTTTCTCTCCCTCTCCTTTCCTCTCCGAAATCAATAAAAATATATTTTAGAAAATTATTTTTAACTATTTTGTGGTTTCCTTTTTTGTTCCGAATGGGAACAAGTACTGCCTTATTTTTTAGTTTGGTCCCAACTTTAAAAAATTACTAATTTGAGATATACTTCACATACCATAAAATTCACTCTTTTTAAAATTGTAAATTCAACTCAATGGTTTTTAGTGTATTCAGAGTTGTTCTGCTATCACCACAATCTAATTTTAGAATCTTTTTGAATACCCCAGAAAGAAAACTCTTGCCCATTAGCATTCACTTTCTCCCCACCTGCCACAGGTCTAAGCAGTCACTAATCTACTTCCTATATGTTTGCCTATTTTGGACTGTTCATATAAATGGGATCATGTAATAATGTTTTCAAGGTTCATCTATGTTGTATATATTATAAATGTTATTTTTTATTGCCAAATATTCCATTATATGTATATGTCATATGTTTATTAATTTATTCCTTGATGCACATTTGGTTTGTTTCCACTTTTTGCCTAGCAAGACTGAATACTACTACTGTTAAGATTATTCTTGTAAAAGATTGGGTAATACTAATATATATCTTAGGATTTGAGTTGCAGGGTCAATATGGTAACTTTGTTTCTGAGGAGCTGCCAAACTTTTTCCAAAGTGGCACTAGCATTTTATGTTCTTACTAGCCATGTTTTAGCATTCTACTTTTTCCTTGCCAACATTTGTTATTGTCTTTATTTTTTATTATAGCTATCATAGTGGGTGTGAGGTTGTGACTTTTTAAAAAAAATTATTTTTAAAATGTATCTTTATTGGACCCCATTGAAGTATATCTCAATTTAGTATTTTTTTAAATCTTCACCTGAGGGGAGGGAGAAAAACATTGATTGGTTGGTTGCCTTCCACATGCTCCCCGAGTGGGGATTAAACCCATAACTGAGGTATGGCCCTAACCAGGAATCGAACCGGCAACCTTTAGGTGCACAGGATGATGCTCAACCAACTGAGCCACTCTGGCCCAGCAGTATCTCTCTTTTTTTTTTTTAATACGTTCATGTTTTTTTTTTAATTTATTAAAAAAATTTTTTTAAAATATATTTTATTGATTTTTTTTACAGAGCGGAAGGGAGAGGGATAGAAAGTCAGAAACATCGATGAGAGAGAGACATCGATCAGCTGCCTCTTGCACGCCCCCTACTGGGGATGTGCCCGCAGCCAAGGTACATGCCCTTGCCGGAATCGAACCCGGGACCCTTCAGCCCGCATTCCGACGCTCTATCCACTGAGCCAAACCGGTCTTGGCCGTTCATGTTTTTTTAAAAAAAATATATATTTTTATTGATTTCAGAGAGGAAGGAAGAGGGAGAGAGAGAAACATCTGTGATGAGAGAGAATCATGGATTGGCTGCCTACTGCAAGTCTCCCATTGGGGATCAAGCCCATAATCCGGGCATGTGCCCTTGACCAGAATCGAACCTGGGACCTTTCAGTCTGCAGGCCGACACTCTATCCACGGAACCAAACCGACTAGGGTTCGGCAGTATCTTATTATGGTTTTGATTTCCATTTCCTTGATGGCCAATTACACTAAACATCTTTTCATGTTCTAATATCCATTTGTGTATCTTCAATATAGAACTGTCTATTCAGAGCTCTTGCCTAGGTTTTTAATTGGGTTATTTGCCTTTTTAAAATGATTGAATTGTAAGAGTTCTTTATATATTTTGCATAAAAGTACTTTATCAGATACATGATTTGCAAATATTTTCTTTTTATTGAATTTATTGAAGTGACATTGGTTAATAAAATTGTATAGGTTTCAGGTGTACAATTCTTACAACACATGATTTGTATAATGTATTGTGTGTTCATCACTCCAAGTGAACGTACCATTCCATCACCATTTATCCCCTCCTTTACCTTCTACCTCTCCCCAATTCCCCTTGATTTGCAAATATAGAGTGTAACAAAAGAATGCATACACGCACTTTGAATAATTACAAAGGCAGTGCTTATTAAAATATATTTCATTTTCAAAATTGAGCTATCAGCTGTTAAAGTGTGTGTACATTTTGGAGGACACCTTGTATTTTCCCCCATTCTGTAGATTCTCTTTTTTATTCCTTTGCTATGGCGTCCTTTGAAGCACAAAAAGTTAATTATGAACAAATCAAATTCATTTTTTCTTTAGTCTCTTGTGCTTTTGGTGACGACAAGTGTAAGATGTTGTTTCTGGACCCTCAGTTTTGTTAAATTGGACCTACATATTTATCCTTACTTTAGTACTCTAATTTGATTTCTGTAGCATTGTAGTAAGTTTTCAGGTCATGAAGTGTGAATCTTCTAATTTTGTTTTTTTTGAAGATTGTTTTGGATGTTCTCCATCTTTTGTATTACCATAATAATTTTAGGATCATCTTTCCATTTTCTACTACGAAATCAGCTGGGATTTTGATAGGGATTGCATTGAGTCTTTATATCAATCTGGAATGTATTATCGTCTAATAATATCAAGATCCATGAACTGTCTGTCCTTTCGTTAGTCTGTTATTTAATCTTCAGTTTGCTCTTCTTATTAATACAGGATTATCAGGGCTCACTGTTTAAAAAAATATTTTGTTTATTTCCTCATTGGCCCAGGCATTCACTCCTTTGAAAATTATTTTCATTCCATTGCAGTGTTAATATTTACTATAATATTTTAGTAAAAAAAATATGCGTGTTACTTTTGATATTTTCTAGGATATCTTCAGTAATGTCACTAAGAAATAAAAAAATAATTATGCTTTCTTTATCAGGTGATAATTTTATTGAATTTGATTCTATTTCATTATTCAAATTTAACTTTAAATTTTTATGTACAAGTATGTATATGTTAATTTGAAGTAATATGATACCACTTAAGGTTGAATTTTAATGACTTAAATACAACTTAATTTTTAGAACATTAGAAAAAGCTAATGTTTTTTCCTTCTTTTCTGTAGTCGGTGGTAGATGATTGGATAGAATCATACAAGCATGACCGAGATATAGCACTTCTTGACCTCATCAACTTTTTTATTCAGTGTTCAGGCTGTAAAGGTAAGATATATTTATTTTTGGAAGCAGAATATTTTTAAATAGTCTCTTCTTTTTTTTGTTCCACCTAGAGCTATATTAACATTTAACATGGAAAATGATGCCAAGATATTGGATTTTTTTTTCATTATAACCATACATAATGTGTAAGGAAAAAAGAGCAAAGAACATAGTAAGAAACTCTGTTGAGACAGTTGTATTCATATTTGAAGTTGACTAAAAACGTGGCAATTTATAATTGTTATGTTACTTTTATTAGATATATTTCCCACTTTCAGCATCTGGTTTTAGGAACAAAGAAATGGATTAAAAAGGGAGGAGGAAGATAATGAAAGGGATATAGGTTTATATGCAGGGACTTGTAAAGTTTAGGGAATTCAAAAGTACCATGAATTACAGTAGGTAGGTTAAATCGGTAGGTAAATAATAACTAAGTAAGTAAGCAAGTAAGTTAAATAAGGTATTGGTGAAATTTCCAGTTTTTCTTCTCAAAAATAGAGAAACTGGATTGGGGAATGGGATTGTTGTGAAAAATGTTTTTACTTTGTGTAAAAATATTTTGAAGTAGAAATGGGGAAAATATAAATTACAGAAACACCTTCCCAGAGATAAAAGTATTTAGTGCAGATATTGGGCTGGAGGATAAAATTATGTACATTAAGGATACATCCTCATGTGGATTATTTCATGAATCAGTTAAGATCATGGGCAAATTCTGATCTGTCCCATGTTTCCCTAACACTTGGCCCTCCTAATTCTAGAAGATGTCCAGGCAAATAAATATTAAATAGTTTTATAAAGGTGCTACATTTTTAAAGAAAGTGGCACCAAGAAACATGGGCATTAGAAATCAGGAGAAAGGAAGGTTGCTTAAAAATAGATCTAAGAGTTAAGGTGCTAAAGAATGACTGACTTTTATCTGAAGAAAGAATTTAAAAAAACACAGTTTACTTAGAACTACTTTCATTCGATTATAGCCCTTAAATACTGTCATTGGAATTGGAAAACAGCATTGTAAGAATGGATGCCATTTAATTTAAGATTGATCACAACCTTCAATGCATGTGCATATTAAATGTTAAGTATATGAGGCCTGATAAATATATTAACTTCTTGAATCTATAATCTTTATAATGCTATTAATGTAGTCAGTTTTCAGAAATTTAAAAAAATTGTCTTTAGAGTATAGAAAGTTGCCTAGTTATCCTTGAAACTTAAAAGTAGCTGCAAATCAATATTAGAAAAATCTGCTGACTGCTCAGTAAAAGGGTTGTTACAATGACAATATGATGAGCCAGATTAATTCTTAAAAATGAGATATATTAATATTTTTATTTTGTCTATGTTTAGTCGATCTCTCTATAGTAGAAGTGTATAGGAACCTGTTTGTTATATTAGTTAATCAAGGACCATGTCCTTTCTTCTCTTTTTATATTTTTTTAAAATGGAAGGTTAAATGCAGAACACCTGAACAGGTGCCAGAAATTTGATGACTTGATATTTTAATTTTTATCTTCAGTATTCTGTGCTACATCATAGTTATGTCAGTTTTACTTTCCTAATGAGGCTTCCAAATTGTAGTTTTAAAACAAGACCATAGTCAAAAGCATTTTATTTTTCCTTTATCAGATTAATTTATTTCCTGGTATCAGTGTGATTGTAAGTCAGGATTTTGCCAACTCATCATTTGAATATACCTTGTCACAAACTACGTTATCAAGATTTGTAAATATTCTAAGTGTTGAAAACAAAATATCAGATAGATTTAAAATACTGCCATAATATTTTTTGGAATAAAAAAAGCTCCACTAAAGTAAATTTGCCATATAATCAAAGTTAAGGCCATTAAATACTTACAAAACATAAAATTATTTTGATACATTTCTTTAATAAATGAGTTAGAAACTTATTTAAGTATATCCAATATACCTGAACCTTTTCCTATGGACTCAGGATTGTCATTATGAGCATCAGTTATTTTACTTCAATTGTGCCTTCTGCAGCTATTGAGGTGCTCTGTGGTTGTTGATACTGTTGTTTCCCTCTTTCTTTCCTGCTCAACTGTCTCTTTTAAATTTACCAGATTTTAGAAGTCTTGCTTAATGTCTCCCACACTTTTAAGGCATTGGGCTCTGGCCTGGTGTTCTAGTTATATATATGTAGTGGGGTTTAGGGCTGTTATACGGCCTATGAGATGAGAGGAAGAGCTTCAGAATTGTACATTTGTCAAAATGTATGGAGTATGTTTGCTTTGAGATTTATTTACATATAATTGTCTATTTCATAGGGATTGAGTTACTTTGCTTCTAGCACAGCCAAGTTAACAGCACCTGGGCTTGAGTTATGGAAAGATATCTGAATATTATATCCATGACTCCAAAACCCTTTTCAAATTTTTTGAGAATGTGTTTCTTTAGCCAAGGAAATTATGATTTCTTCCAAATGTTTTAATATTTTTAAACAGTCATTTGGTTCTCTTTGATGTGTTAAGTACGGGCTCTTTCACAGCATCACTAGAAATTGATCTCCCCTGTGGGCGATCAGCATGATGTAGATGAATAATGGCAGACAAATTATTTAACTTTTTCTTTGCCTTAGCCTTATTTTCCTTATCTGTAAAGTCAAGATTATGTAGTACCTGCCTCATGGGCATGTTACCTTGGCTAATCCTTTGTGAAGTGGCTTATGCATAGGAAGCTCAGTGGCTTTAGTTACTGGTCTATCCCTGCTGGCTTTGTTGTGCTACTGGAAAGTCTTAAATTGCATGCCCAAAGAGAAGGAGGTTCAAGTATCAATTGTTCTTTTCAGGTTTAGGGTTGCAAAGAGAATATTATTTATTGCTTTTAAATGTATACACACATACAAGTATATGCATAAACAGAATGTAGCTTGACCAATTGAAATATTAATTCTTCTAATTTTCATAATAAATTTAATCTTCCTATATTAAGACATTCTTTTCTTAGATGTTACTATATTTATGGTATTCTAGTTATAAAACTTGCAAGGAATAAATAATCCATCAACAGGAATATGGTTTTAGCAACCAAGATGGCGGCATAGGTAAACACCTATTGTTCTGCCCCGCGCAACAATTCAAAAACTACAACAAAACAACAAAACAAATATCACCCAGAATCACCAGGTAGCTGGCTGAGTGAAAACTCCACAAATAAAAGTAAAGGTGAGACACTGAGACTCAGAAGAGCGGCAGAGCGTAGCCTTGAAGATACACATGGAAACAGAGGTTAGGAGACGTGGCCGCGTGCGGGGGCTATAGGGCTGGCAGCAACAACCCCGGCTGGATTTCTCCAACAGGGAGGGTGGAGACGTCCCACTGCACGAATTCCCCAGTGCCAGGCAAGGTCCGAGGTCCGGGGTACGCACCCTGGAAGCCGGGCGTGGCAGAAGTCTCCTAGTCTGAGGAGAAACCTGGTTGCTTGGAAAAGCACTTAGCGCGCGTAAAGTGTGCGACAGCACAGACGCGCGACTTGCCCCCTGGTCCCGGAAACCACCGGACTGCTTTGTTTTACAACCCTGGGCGAGACTTTGGGTGTGGAGACTCATTTGGGGAGAGGCAGAGTTGTCTGGCAAGGGGTAGAGACTAGCAGCTTTCTCTTGGAAGTGCCTGCAACAATTGCCACCCAACAGAGACCCATGCGCGAGCGCCGCATAGGACGTAGCTGACACTGCCTGCTCAGCTCAGAGACTCTGCCCATCCAACCTGAACGCAGTCTCCCTTCACAGCCAATTTGGCCTGGAGGTCAAACCCTCTTAGGGCTAACAGCAACAAGCTGGGCTTAAATTCAAAAATACTGTACAACCCATAAAGGATTGCAGTAAGAGTACCCACCTCAGGTAACTGGGAAGGCTGAACCACTGTCCCTTAGAGGTCATCTACCACATAAAGCAGCTACCATGCAGAGACATGGAAAGAAATCAGATGTGAAAGAAACGGAGGCAAAAAGACGACTAGACATAGAGTTCACAACCATGGTTATAAGGCTTTTCAAGAGGCTCCTAGAAAAGGTCGAGACCTATAAGCAAATAAGCAAGACCTACAAGGAAATAAGCAAGACCTGCAAGGAAATGAACAAGACCAACGTGGAAATGAATGAGTCCTACAAGGAAATGAACGAGACACTCAAAGATATGAAAAAGGACCAACCAGAAATTAAGCATACACTGACTGAAATAAAAAATATTATACAAAGACCTAAAAGTACTCTAGAGCACCCCAAGAACCAAGTTAAAGATTTGAAGTACAAAGAGGTAAAATCCACTCGGCTGAAAAAGCAAGAAACCAAAAGAATCCAAAAAATTGAAGATAGTGTAAGGGGCCTCTGGGACAACCTCAAGCATACCAACATCCGAATTATAGGGGTGCCAGAAAAAGAGAGAGACCAAGACAATGGAAACCTATTTGAAGAAATAGTGACCGAAAACTTCCCACACCTAGTGAAAGAAATTGACTTAGGAGTCCAAGAAGTGCACCGAACCCCAAAATATATGAACCCTAAGAGGACCACACCAAGGCACATCATAATTAAAATGCCAAGAGCAAAAGACAAAGAGAGAATGTTAAAAGCAGCAAGAGAAAAACAGTTGGTTACCTACAGGGGAGCACCCATACGATTGTCAGCGGATTTCTCAACAGAAACGATTCAGGCCAGATGGGAGTGGCAAGAAATATTCAAAGTGATGAACAGCAAGAATTTACAACCAAGATTACTCTATCCAGCAAAGCTATTATTCAGAATTGAAGAACAGAGGAAGTGCTTCACAGATAAGAAAAAGCTAAAGGAATTCATCACCACCAAACCTGTATTACACGAAATGCTGAAAGATATTCTTTATGAAGAGGAAGAAGAAAAAGGTAAAAATATAAATTTTTAACAACAAATACACATCTATCAACAAATGAATCTAAAAATCAAGTGAATTAATAATCTGATGAACAGGATAAACTGGTAAATATAACAGAATCATGGACATAGGGAATGGACTGACAGTTTTTGGGGATAAAAGGGGTGTGGGAAGTTCAGCAAGAGACTGGACAAAAATCTTGCAACAATGGGAGAGGACAGTGGGGAGGGGGAGGTGAGGGTGGAGGGTGGAGGGGAGCTATAGGGGGATAAAAAAGGGGAAACAATGTAATTAATAAACTGAACAATAAAGATTTAAAAAAATAAAAAAATAGGAATATGGTTTTTAAAATCTAATAGTTTCATTTTTTAAAATCCTGACACCCCACCATAGGAAATTCAAGTACATCTTCTCCCTGCAGTATCTCCTGCTTGAAACTTTTCCCCAGAAATTTCGATATGGCTCAGTTGATTGGAGTGTTGTCCTGTACACCCAAAGGTGCTGCGTTCATTTCTTGGTCAGGGCACATGCTTGGGTTGCAAGTTCCATCCCTGTTTGGAATGCATACAGGAGGCAGCTGATTGATATGTCTCTCCAACATCAATGTTTTTCCCTCCCTTGTTCCCTTTCTCCCTCTCTCCCATCCCTCTGTTCTCCTCCCTTCCTTCTCTAAAGTCAATTGAAAACAATGCATATCCTGGATGCCTTTTTCCTCTCTCATCCTCCTTTAAAATTCTGAATGTCCTTATCAGATTTCAATTTGCTTTTGTGGGTATGAACTATAGCCATTTTTGGCACAGCCATTCAACAGGGCATTTATTATGTAATACATTAATATTTTCTTTACTTTCCTTTTTCGACTTATATGTTTATTTATTCATTTATTTCCTCGCCCAAGGTTATGTTTATTGGAGAGAGACACACAGTGATGTGAGTGAAATATCAATCAGTTTCCTCCCATATGCACCCTGACCAAGGATGGAATATGTAACTGACATGGAATTGAACCTACAACCTATTGGTGTATGGGAATATACTCCCAACCAACTAAGCCACCTCCCCAGAGCTAGGTTATTCTTTATTTAATCTTCCAAGTAGA
This sequence comes from Antrozous pallidus, assembly GCA_027563665.1. Lineage (NCBI taxonomy): Eukaryota > Metazoa > Chordata > Mammalia > Chiroptera > Vespertilionidae > Antrozous > Antrozous pallidus. Next base: position 44,971,105 of record CM050509.1, on the reverse strand, counting down.
TTATGGGCTTCTGGATGGTCAGGAACTACCACTTATGTTTTTTTGAAGCTCTTTTAGAAAATTATGGGATGTAGTTGACCTTTGCATGGAATAGTGCTTAATGAAGAAAATTGGCTAAAGTGAACTCTGCCTATTATTAATCTTTTCCTTATTATGTTTAGGGTCTTTTTTACGGTTTTAAATGTTACTCTGAATGCTGCCTCATTCTGGATGGCATGTTTTATAGTAAAGGTACTAATCCTGTATACATATAGATATGAGCAAAATAAGTCAGGCAGAAATGGTAAAGGCTCGGAAGAAAGATATTTGTTTGATGTATAGGGTACTTTTCTTGTGCACATTGAGATTGGGATTTGTGCGTTATTTATTTTATAGGGTTAAGTATCACAGTGAAGGTCACGTGATGAAGTACACGTGACTAGACATTGTAATATCAAGAAATTCGAAAAGTTCTCTTTATTTATTTAATTGTACCATGTATTAATTTCTCACAATTGCAAATTTCAGGAGTTGTCACAGCAGAAATGTTTAGACATATGCAGAACTCTGAAATAATTCGAAAAATGACTGAAGAGTTTGATGAGGTAACATTAATCTAAATGCTTTGATAATTTAATGCTTGTTGATCTTCATTTACTCTTGAAAAAATATATTTTTAAATTTGTTTTTGAAAGTATTCTTAAATTCTGAATGTTAGTGTCATGGATAAGAGCTTTGGCATCAGCTTCAATCAGATGATGGCTATGTGACCTTGGGCAACTTTTTGTCTTAGCATTAATTTCATCATCTATAAAATGGGGCTAATAATACTTATCCCATAGGCTGTTTTGAAGATTGAATTTAGTTATATTTGAAAAATTCTGCTTGGCACATAGTAAGAACTTAATAAGTGGGAGCTATTATTATTGTCAAAAAATAATTGAATAAAATTTAGAGCCTAAGATCATATCTTGACATCTTATAAGAGGAAGGTTTGGTCAATATCTAAAGAACTAGCAAAGAAATATGTATATAAATATACATACTTATAAATAATTATGTTGTCTAAAATCTCCTTTATGTTTTAAATATGAGTAATAAGAACAGTACAAAGAAAAAAATAGCTTAGATTTCAGTTGCTCCTTTATCAAAATGATATCTTTGAAGTATTGTTATCAATAAAGACATATTTAGGTTTACTATAATGTAAACTTCTTGAGGGCAAGGATTTTTGTTTGTTTTGTTCACAGCTGTATTCCAACACCAGTAGTTTCTACTCGTCAAAACTTTTTACAGAAAATTTTCAAATAGAAAGTCTTGTCTCAATTGAATTTTATTTTTCCTTGCTTACTCTAATGAAGGGATTTTCAACTACCGTTCTGTTTTTAAAAAATATATTTTTATTGATTTCAGAGAGGAAGTGAGAGGGAGAGATAAGAAACATCAGTGTGAGGGAAAATCACTGATTGGTTGCCTCCTACATGCCACCCCACTGGGGATCGAGCCCGCAACCTGGGCACATGACCTGACCAGGAATTGAACTGTGACCTCCTGATTCATAGATCAATGCTCAGCTACTGTGCCATGCTGGCTGGGCTCAACTACCATTCTAAAAAATAGACAAGAGTTGTTAAAATAGCTTTCTTGATCTCTAAGTGCTATTAATCAACCTCAAATAGTTAAGATGTAATTATGAGTATGGTATTATTTTAGCTTTCTAATATTAAATGTTTTAGTGAGAACCTTCTTACTAAAAGGAAACAGCTATTTGAAATAGGAATCCTGAAATATAGTTTGAAAATAACTAGAAAACCAAGTTGCTAACAATTAACATGATATGATTTAATATAATCACTTAAATGAGCCAATCAGAAAAGATGGAAGAAAACCTTTTTGTGAAGTAGTATTAGGACCTTATTCTCAGATGCAAAATAGTGCTACTTAGATAGGTCATAGCTTAAAATAAATACTGTTCTAATGACAAAATTTAATTGTTACAAAATTTTACTAAACTGATAAAATGATCTTAAGTCTTTATGATACTCTTGTCAGGAGTTTTTTTTAGAAGTTCTATGTCATATTGGTCTCTGCTTTTTTTTTAAGGACTTGTTTTTATTTATGAAAAATTTCACTGTAAATACATTGGTGAATATTCCACCTTTTTGTAGAAGAGTATCTGAGGTCCATTATTTTCAGGCTATACCAGCTACATTTCATTTCTTTAAAAAATTATCTGGTTGTTTATGTCTATTGACTATTTGATGTCCTGAAGCTAATGAAAACATTCATGGTAATCTTTTGATTGTTTAGAAATCACACACCATTCTATTAGATTGCTGAGAATGTGATTTGATCCTTTTGGATGCATTTAAAATATAACTTTGGTTTGCTTTCAGTTTTAAAAAAAATTAATAAATGTATCTTTGCTTATAAAATAATGTTTTGGTTTGATAAGAGAGACATTTTTTAAAACCTGTGAATAACTGTCATATATTTTCATTAGTTAAAGTGAATTCAGAATAGTTATTTTGGTATTTAATAAAAGCAGAGGTATTCTGCTTTTATTTACTTTTTTACCCTTGTATATTGTTCTCTTGCCTACTATGAGGATTTTATTAGAAAGAAAGGTGAGATAAACGAGTCATTTTAAACTTCTGCCTAGGTATTTCAAAAAGAAGTAAAATTTATTGTCACTCATTTTATATGAAATGGTATAAATTTTTTGCTTTAGGATAGTGGAGATTATCCACTTACCATGGCCGGTCCTCAGTGGAAGAAGTTCAAATCCAGTTTTTGTGAATTCATTGGTGTATTAGTACGGCAGTGTCAATATAGTATCATATATGATGAATACATGATGGATACAGTCATTTCACTTCTTACGGGATTGTCTGATTCACAAGTCAGAGCATTTCGACATACAAGCACCCTGGCAGGTTGGTATTTAGAAATATTTTCTGTGTATTTTCCAAGATTAGAGATGAAAATGATTTTCATTAAAGATGAAATAGATTTCCATGAAAGGAAATGAAATAATGGTGACACAAATTAATGAATTTTATTTATAAAGTATCCACTAGGAAGCCACCCACCTTTCCTCCAACCCTTATAAATTATCAGGAATGTGATTGTATTTCAGTTTGGTTCTGTGAAGGCATACTATCCTATATAATAAAAGAGTAATATGCAAATTGATAGTACCTCCAATCAAGCCATGCCCACAAGCTACGCCCACCAGCCAATCAGGAGCAAATAAACCCCAAGCAAGATTGCTGTGGCCACTGAGAGCAGGAGGGTGATTTAGGTTTCCCCGACAACGGAGGAAGCCAAGATTTCCACCTGCTGTTGTCAGCCTAGGCCTCTACTCAATGCTACAAAGTTTCAGTTATAGAAGATAACATCCCAATAGAAATGGCGACAGCCACGGAGCTGGGAGAGCAAAAGCTAGGTTTGCCCGGGCAGTGGAGGAAGCCAAGCTTCTGCAGCTCTGGCTGGTCTAGATCTCCACTCCAGGCTACAATGTTTCAATTATAGAAGGTAAATGTCCCAACAGAAATGGCTGCCGCCACGGAGCGAGGAGAAAGCTTGGCTCCACTCTAGGCTAGAAAGTTTTAATTGTAGAACATAAATTAACCCCATATCCCAGGGCCTCCTCTTGGGTCACTGGGGAGTGTTACTGGCCTGCAAACCACCACAGGCCCTTTGCTCAGGCTGTCCCACGCCCCAAGGGAACCTCCACCCTGATCCGGGACACCCTTCAGGGCAAACCAGCTGGCCCCCACCCATGCACCTAGGCTTCTATCTTACCTAATAAAAGAGTAACACACAGAGTGATCATCACTCCAACACACAAGAGGGCTGCCCCCAGGTGGTTAAAGATTCTGCCCCCATGTGGATGCAAGATGGCCAGCAGGGGAGGGCTGTTGGGAGGTTCCAGGCCTGCAAGGGAGGGAAGTTGGGGGCGATCAAGCCTGCAGGGAGGGCAGTTTGGGGTGATCAGGCCAGCAGAGGAGGGATGTTAGGGGCAAACAGGCTGCCAGGGGAGCAGTTAGACATCAATTAGGCTGGAAGGGTAGTGGTTAGGGGTGATCATCTGGCAGGCAGAAATGGCTAGGGGCAATCAGGGAGGCAGGCAGGCAAGCAGTTTGGAGCCAGCAGTCCTGTATTGTGAGAAGGATGTCTGTCTGCCCATTTAGGCCCAGTCTTACCGGGATTGGGCCTAAACAGGCAGTCAGACATCCCTCGAGGGGTCCCAGCTTGGAGAGGGTACAGGCTGGGCTGAGGGACATCCCCCGGACCTCTTGTCCTATATAATAAAAGCCTAATATACTAAATGTCCTGCCATCTGTTCAACCAATCAAAGTGTAATATGCTAATGATTTGGTAAGGTTGCTCAACCCCTCACTATGTCGTGCACTGGCTACCAGGGGGTAGATGCTTTGACTGGTAGGTTGCTGCTGGGCTCCAGGTGATTGGGACTGAGTAAGATGGGCCACACACGCCCTGAGCCCTCCCATGGTCTCTGCCTGACTGGCCAACCTCCCACATCTCTCTCTGGTCCTGTGTGCCTGATCATGCACCGGTGGGGTCCCTCAGCCTGGCCTACACCCTTCTCCCAATCCAGACTGAGGAACCACTACCACCCCTTCTCCTCCAGAGCACCAGGCTTCTAGTGTTAGTATGTAATGACTTACTTCTGGTAAACCTACTTGAATATTATGTATTAGCTGGCTGTGCCATGTCTCCTAGCCTTGGTATAGTGGCCTAATGTAATAGTTGTTCTATGGTTTCCAGTGTCACAGCTTCCTGGATCACCCAAGCTGGGCACTCCAGGCGTGCCTCCACCCTGTAGGCTGTGTACTCCCTCCTGTGGTTTTGATTTCCAGTTAAGGGCATGTACCTCAGATGGGGTTCAGTTCCCTGCCCCAGTTGGGGCACGTGCCGGAGGCAACCAGTTTATGTGTCTCTCACATTAGTCTTCCCCGCCCTCCTCTCTCTCTCTTCCTCCATCTCTACCCTCCCTTCCATTCCCTGTACATATCAATGGAAAAAGTATCCTTTGGTGAGGATTACAAATACACACACACACACACACACACACACAATTAAAATATCACTTCATTGAGTGATACTTTACTCTTTGTACTTTTGAATTTTCATCTGGATGTTCCTCATAATTTCACCATTGTCTTCATGATATGTAATAGATTAGAATGAAAGGAAATCTAATACTGGTAAAATTCCCTAACATTTTTATACACTATCCTATCTAATAAAAGAGTAACATGCAAATGTGACCGTACCTTGGCTCCTGATTGGCTCTGCTACCAGCCAATCAGGAGCAGGGGGCGGGGCCAAGTGGCACGAGGGCTGGGCCTCAAATGTGGAGACGAAGCAGTAGCGGCTTTGATCGCCACGGTGCCCTGGCCACCCGAGCTTGGAGGCAGTCGAGGCATTGGGCGGGGCAGGGCAAGCACAGGAGCACCGCCCCCGAACTTGGAGGCAGCCAGGGGGTGGTAGCAGAGATGAACTCCCAGCCCCTGGGACTGGGTGGTCACAGGCAGCTGGAGCTCAGCTGAGCAGGGAGATGGCTGAGTGCCCAAGGCCTAAAGCCAATAGGAGCCCATCTGGCATTGGGCGGGGGCTGCAGGTGGTTGGCTGGCTGACCCCATCCCTGATTGGAGTGTTGGAGGACAATCAGGGGCTAGGCCAGACAGTGGGGTGGCAATTGGGGCCCAGATCAGGCTAGTTGGCTGCCACAGTGCATGTCATAGCCATTGGTTGCTCTTATCATTCTGGTTGTTCCGCCCTTCCAGTTGTGGGGTTTTATATATATAGATAGGAGATATTCTATGAAAAGTATATAACATAGGTTCCCGACTGATATACAGTAAGTATTTAATACTCATTAGCTGTTGTTTTATTGTCATTTGTGACAGCTGTATTTTGCTTTTAGAACCAGAACAGCCCACTTTGTTTTTAATTTCTCTTAATTTTTTTGTATCTGTGAAACTAATATTAACCTTTTTTCCCCTTTAAAAATAGCTATGAAGTTGATGACAGCTTTGGTGAACGTGGCCCTAAATCTTAGCATTAATATGGATAATACACAAAGACAATATGAGGCAGAACGGAATAAAATGATTGGAAAACGAGCTAATGAGAGGCTAGAACTCCTGCTACAAAAACGAAAAGAGGTAAATTCATATATTAATTAGTTGCACTATTAATAGCTGACCAATTTGGTCACCATTAATGACACAGTTTTGTTAGTTCATTAGATAAAATGTCTTGAAAGATTTAAATTTGCTGACAAACCATGCCTGCAAAACCTTTTGGGTATTTTTTCGTTTTGTGTGGACTAGGATTAAGAGTTCAAGGTTAAAGTAAGGATTCCTGAGCACATTGGACAAATTGTTTTAAGCCTTAGTATTTCATCCCTTCTGTGAAAATATCTCATCTTCCTCCTTCAGCTTGTGTGGATGAAATAAAGTTTCCTGATGTGAAATCATTTTGAAAAGTAAAAGCTATTTATGGTGTCTCAGTTGTTGGCTACTTTTGTGTAGTATAGAAGCACTTGTTTAAAATTAATGATTGCTAAATTCAGATTTGAATGTGGAAAAATTTTTCAGCCTTTCCCTAAATAATAAATAATATTTTTCAATGTTGTATTTGTGATGTAAATTCCTCCTTCATTGATGATATAATATCTTGCTATCTGATACTGGGGATATATACTTTTATTTCTAAAGGCAAAGTCTGATGTAACTCAGTAGTGCTGCTGACTTACAATACTTGCCATGGTAATCCATAAATTCCTTGATTTTGGGATGGGCGTAGCTATAATGTAAAGTTATTTCTGAGATTGTCAATAACTTTTAAAAATGCCTCGACTCAAGAAAAGCTAGAAAAATTTGGTCCGTATTTCCCTGATACTTAAATACCTCATTGCTTTCATACTGTTTTAAATGAAGAACTGACCTTTTTGCCCTTTAATTAATTTCATCAGATGATTTAGTAGGCAATCATACTTTTTGAAATTATGGCCTCGTTCTTGGACATAAATTTAAGATTGTGAACACAGAATGAGTAGATTTATTTTTTGAAAATATTTTTATTGAATTTTACACAGAAAGGAAGGGATAGGGTGAAAGAGAGAGGAACATTGATGTGAGAATGAAACATTGATCTGCTGCCTCCTCCACGACCCCTATCAGGTATTGAGCCTGCGATCCTGGTAACCCGCTCAGTGCACAGAAGAATGCCCAACCAACTGTGCCACATGGGTCAGGGCCAGGATGAGTGGATGGAATTCTTATGTAAATATAGGATATTAATACTTCTAGGTTAGGGATAAGTTTTTAAACACATTAAAAGACCACCTGTATCTTTTACTATTTATCTGTACCAATGAACGTAAGTTAACATTATTTAGAAATGCAAGATTATATTCATGAAAATGGTTTGTTTTTTTTTTACAAAAACACAGATTTCTTATAAGTCCCAACCAAGCTCTGAAATAATTTTCTATTAACTCTCAAACTCTAAATTAAAGATATGTGGAGTACATAAGTCAACCAAAGATTTGAAATGTTTACTTGATTTTTTTTCAGGTGAGCCTTCTTTCCCTCAAAAGAATTTAGTAGGGAGACAATTTTTTTTTTTACAAGTTATCTTATTCCAATCCCTTTTATTTTTTGAACAGGTACCAGTTAGTATGACTCTTCTTTTTCAGAATATAAAGACCAGGATAATAAAATATTGTTAATATTTTCATATGAACATGTTATTTAATAGATAATATGTATTATTATAAACTTACAGATTTCATTATATACCCTTATACAGTGGAAATTTGTGAGCATTAGAAAAATGTATCTACCAGCCAAACATTAAGCCAAATCAAATATTCCAGATATCAAGGGACTTTACCTGATATACAACAGCTGTTAATTTTTTCTGTGTTTACTGTTGTCTAGTTAAATTAAAATTTGGATGTAACCATTAAACTACTGGAGAAACCTGCATTTGTACTTTAACAAATTTTAAATGTTCTTTTGGTTGTCTTCCATTACTATTGAAAAGAAACTTTTTTTTCAGCTTCAAGAAAATCAGGATGAAATAGAAAATATGATGAATGCAATATTTAAGGGAGTGTTTGTACATAGATATCGGTAAGTCATGACAGTTTTTTTTTAACTATTCTAGTTTGGAAATGGTTTAAGCAGTATAATTTAGTGGAGTGTTCGTAAAAGTCAACATTAGAATCTAAGTTCTTACATGAAATGACACACACTCAAGGCAAGTTATGTAACTGCTTTGAACTTGATGTTTTATGTCTGAAAAATGGGTTAGTTTTGTTTTTGATTTGTAGCTGCCCAGCAAATGGAAGCTGCTACTGTTATTTATTTAGAGTTAGCGTATAGAATATTTCATTGCTTTTGTATGTATTATGCCAGTAGAGCCTGTATACACTGACTCCTGACTCTCTTCTCTTTCATTTGAGTATCTGGGAAAATTTGGCTAGATGTGAAATGTTTTCTTTTGCTATTTTGAAGGAGTAGAGGAAAGAAGTAGGTAATCTTACCTCCATTTCGGTTGTAACCTATTCTTTAAATGTTGGTGGCATTCTTATTCAACTTTTTTCTCATTTCCTCAAATTGGCAGTTTTTTAATCAGATTAATAACACTTCCTTTGTAATGTCTCTGCCCATTCTTTTTGTTTCTTAAAGTAATAGTTATCTTTGTCTAATTCCTCATCATTCTCATGCCTAGAGATTTTTGAAGTTTCCTTAAAATGTTCTTTTGTTGCATTATTTTTCTGCTAAAATGCCTTTAATGACTCACCAGTACCTACAGGATAAATTAAAATAATTTAGTTTGACATTCAAATAAAAATTGAGGTTGGCCTAATTGTTATGTGTAACTAATTCTCACCTGGATAATTGTGCTCTAACCAGACTATTGTGCCTGATGTCTTCTGAACACACCAGTCTGTGGTATGGCATGGTGTAAAAGGTGGGGATCAATTTTGTTTGTAGTTCAATTTAAGTTTAAATATTTATGTGGTGAAAATTATGCTTTGCCAACTTAACCTCATTGGCATTCAGAGGCCATGCTTCAGTTCTACATTTATTTTTATTTTTATTGATTTCAGAGAAGAGGGAAGAGGGAGAGAGAACCATCAATCGGCTGTCTTCCTACATGCCCCCAATGGTGATTGAGCCTGCAACCCAGGCTGTGCCCTGACTGGAATTAAACCATGACCTCCTGGTTCAACTACTGAGCCATGCTGGCTCGGCCAGTTCTACGTTTAAATCACCAATAATACTTTACATAGTAGTATATTCATAGTAGGTTTCAATTATTTGGCATCTCTTGAATAAAAAGTCCTGTGGTATAGTGGCACTAATATGCATAATGTTTCCTTCCTTCTTTTAGCGATGCAATAGCTGAAATCCGAGCTATTTGTATTGAAGAAATTGGCATTTGGATGAAAATGTATAGTGATGCTTTTCTTAATGACAGTTATTTAAAATATGTTGGTTGGACTATGCATGATAAGGTAAGGTATGCCCTACAGACTATCTGCCTACAGGCATCACTATATACAATTCTCATTCGAAATGAGTTACATGAATGTAGGTATATTTGCGAATCCATTCCTATAGATCTATCTCCTGTATTCTGTTCTGAATGCTCTAAGAAAGTATCATCTCTGACACTTAAATTTCTGTAGAGTTTTGAATCGTGACCACTGACTGATTTAGCCTTTAATATTGAATTATTTTTTTATTTTGAAATATTAGGATCATGTAGGTGGGAGTAGTGAGGCATTTCTTAGAGTACTAAAAAGAGTCTTTAATTTGGTTTTTATTATGTGAGTATTGTATTTTAAAAAATTTTTCTCGATAAATATACATCTTAGAATGTAAGATATAATTTCACTTCTGACCTTTTTTTATTAATCTACCTTTTCTCTGAAGCTGCCTTTTCATTGGACTTGAATTTCCCTATGTTTATCTCTTACGAATGTTAATTTCTGTAAAGTGAAACTTAAATATGAATCTGCTTCTGTTGTCTTTCATAATAATATTTTTCTGAATAGATTTTTAAAAATTTAATAACTCTTTATTCATATTATTATAATGTTTCCCCCCCCCCAAAGCTCCCCTCCACCTGGTACTCACCCCACCCTCTGCCCTTACCTCCCCTACCCTGTCCACATCCATAGGTGTACTATTTTTGTCCAATCTCTTCCTGCACCTCCCACACCAATTTCCCCCAAGAATTGTCAGTCCACTCCCTTTCTATGCCCCTGATTCTATTATATTCACCAGTTTATTCTGTTCATCAGATTTTTAAAATATTTTATTTATTTATTTTTTGCAGTATAACTTATATTTAATAGTAGTACATATGTTTTCCTTTTCCCCCCCTCATTTTTCTCCCCCCAGCCTCCCCTACCGCCCAGCACATGTCCCCACCTGCCCCCCTCCCCGCCCCAGTGTCTTTCATTCATTGGTTATGCTCATATGCACGCATACAAGTCCTTCGGTTGATCTTTCCCAGCATCCGCCTCCTATCCACCCCAGCCTTCCCCCTGTAGCTTGACAGCCTGTTCAATGCCTCCCTGCTTCTATATCAATGTTCATCAGATTTTCAGTTCACTTGATTTTTAGATTCACTTGTTGATGACATGTATTTGTTGTTCATAATTTTTGTGTTTACCTTTTTCTTCTTCCTCTTCTTAAAGAATACCTTTCAGCATTTCATATAATACTGGTTTGGTGATGATGAACTCCTTCAGGTTTTTCTTATCTGTGAAGCACTTTATCTGTCCTTCAGTTCTGAATGATAGCTTTGCTGGGTAGAGTAATCTTGGTTGTAGATTCTTGCTATTCATCACTTTGAATATTTCTTGACATTCCTATCTGGCCTGCATAGTTTCTGTTGAGAAATCCGCTGAGAATTGAATGGGTGCTCCTTTGTAGGTAATTAACTTTCTCTCTTGCTGCTTTTAATATTCTCTCTTTGTCTTTTCCTCTTGGCATTTTAATTATGATGTGTCTTGATGTGCTCATCTTTGGATTCCTTTTGTTTGGGGTTTTGTGCATTCCTGGACTTTTAAGTCTATATTTCTTTCACGAGGTGGGGGAAGTTTTGGGTCACTATTTCTTCAAATAGGTTTTCAATATCTTGCTCTTTCTTTTTCTGACACCCCCATAATTTGGATGTTGGTATGCTTGAGGTTGTCCCAGATGCTCCTTATACTATCTTCAATTTTTTAGATTCTTTTTGCTTCTTGCTTTTCCGGCTGAGTGGATTTTGCTTCTTTGTTTTTCAAATCTTTCACTTGATTCTTGCAGTCCTCTAGTCTGCTTTTAGGTCTCTGTATAATATTTTTTATTTCAGTCAGTTTATTCTTAATTTCTAGTTGGTCCTTTTTCATATCCTCAAGGGTCTCGCTAAATGTATCGGCCTTTTCTAGGACCCTCTTGAAAAACCTTATAACCATGGTTTTGAACTCTATGTCCAGTCGTGTTTTTTTTCCTTCATTTCTTTCAAATGTGATCTGTTTCCTTGTCTCCGCATTTTGGCTGCTTCCCTGAGTTGGTTGAGTAGCTTTGTGTGGTAGGTGTCCTCTAAGTGACAGTGGCTCAGCCTCCCCAGTTACCCAAGGTAGATACTCTTGGTATACCACTTTATGGGCTACATAGTGTTAGTGTAGTTAAGCCTATATTGTTGTCTTCATTACTGGGAGGGGTTGACCTCCAGGCCAATTGGCTGTGAGAATCAGCTGTGTCTACACTGGGAGAGCCTCTGTGCTCAGCTTGGATGGGGTGGAGTCTCAGGGCTGAGCAGTCAGCCTTGCTTTCCCATCAGCCCCACCCTAAGCAGCATCTGGTTTCCCTGTCCCACAGCAATGGCTGCACGCACCTCTGAGAGAAAGCTGCCTTTGAATTTTTCCTGCTTCCAGATAGTCCAGTTTCTCCCCAAATGAGCCTGGATACCCAAAATCTCTCCTGGAACTGGGGTACAGTACAGTCTGGAGGTCCCCACCCCCCGAACAAGCGCCAGCCATGTGCCCTCTCTGCGAACTCGTGTACCTCTGCAGATCCCGAATTTTAGTGTGCTTCCTCCTGTCAGTCTAGTTTCATCTCGTTTGACTCTGGGTGTCCCGAGATTCATCCGGAACTGGGGATCAGTGCAGTGGGGAGCTTTTGTCTCCCTCCCCGTTCGAGAAAACCAACTGAGTATTCTGCACCCCGCCCGTTTTGCCCAGGCACGTCTCTTCACCTGTCTTCGCAACTCTGCCCTCTGCTCCTTCTCTGAGTCTCAGTGTCCTCTTATTTTTCCTTCTAACTGTGGAATTTCCACTCAGCCAGCTTTCCAGTGGTTCTGGATGATGTCCGTTTTGTTGTGCGGGGCAGCAGTATAGGTGTTTACCTATGCTGCCATCTTGGTTACTCTCCTGCAGATGTTTTTAAATGTGAACCCAGTTCTGAGTATATTTTCAAAAAATTTTTATTTGATCTACATAAATGGTAACCCCAAAAGTATTTAGTGTGTATATGTGTGTGAGTGTGTGTGTGTGTGTGTGTGTGTGTATGTATGTGTGTGTGTGTGTATATATATATATATATATAGTTTCATATTTTTACATTATCAAAGGTGACTTTTTGAAGAAATGCTACTGTATAGAACATTTAAAATTTTAAAGTAGTAAATAGGACATATGTATTGACTATTCAGGTTGAAACCATACACGTTTTTTAATGCATTTTTCCTCTTGTTTCTTTAGCAAGGTGAAGTAAGACTCAAATGTCTCACTGCTCTACAAGGGCTTTATTATAACAAAGAGCTTAATTCCAAACTGGAGCTTTTTACCAGTCGGTTCAAGGTATTACTTTTAAGTCTTTAAAAATTACCTATCATTTGAAAAGACTTTTATTTTGCTTTCCTTTTAAAAATCTTTTTTTTTTTTGTCTTTAGGATAGAATTGTGTCTATGACCCTTGACAAGGAATACGATGTGGCAGTACAAGCAATAAAATTACTTACTCTTGTTTTACAGTAAGTATGTATTTATTACATATTACTGATGTCTAGATATTTAAATAATACATTAGAGAATTTGGTTTCATTTAATTTATTTAGATCTAAGTTTTAGTAACTTTTAAATCATGGTATTTTTTTTGATTAAGGTAGTACTATGTGTCCTTATATCCCTATTGCTCTCCTCCACCCCACTCCTGTTCTTGCCCTCACCCCCCTGGTGTCTATGTCCATTGGTTATGCTTGTATGCATGCATACAAGTTCTTTGACCTCTACCCCTTACCCCCACTCTCCCCTACCTTCCCTCTGAGGTTTGAGCATCTGATCAGTGCTTCTCTATCTCTGTTTTTGTTTATCAGTTTATGTTGTTCATTATAATCCGCAAACGAGTGATACCGTGATATTTCTCTTTATCTGACTGAATTATTTCGCTTAGCATAATGCACTCCAGCTCTATCCATGCTGTTAAGTCATCATATTTTACAGGTACAAGGTTAATTTTCTCTTGTAAACTTGAGAAAATAGGAAAAGGAAATCATGGAACTAGAAAATTTCTGAGCTAAGAATTCATGTGTTCCCATTCTTTTGGTCCATTTTCTTTCAATTTTAGTGTTTTAGATTCTCTTACCTGAGTGTAATAAACGTTCTTATTGTATTTTAGTTACACTTTGAGAAATTAGTATTTAATGAAACTAAACTTCTCTTTAAATAATCTGATTTTAAACATATTATGTTATAATATAATAGTGATGCAAATAATTTTCTCTTTAAAAAATTGTGGTAATCCTATATCAGAAAAGGCTAATATGCAAATCTACCGAACGGTAGAATGACCGGTTGCTATGATGCACACTGACCACAAGGGTGCATACACTCAATGCAGGAGCTGCTACCTGGTGGTCAATGTGCTCCCAGAGGGTGAGTGCCTCTCAGCCAGAAGCTGGCCAGACCCCAGCAGCAATCTAACCTACTGGTCGAAGTGTCTGCCACCTGGTCGAAGTGAACGTCATAGCAACTGGTTGACTGGTCAACTGTCTGTGTACATCATAGCGACTGGTTGGCTGTCTGTTTCCTGGTGGTCAGTGCATGCCATAGCAAACAGTTGAGTGATATTAGCGTATCATTTGCATATTACACTTTGATTGGTTGAATGGATGACTGGACACTTAGCATATTGGGCTTTTATTATGTAGGATTTTATTTATGCATTCATCTGTCAGTGGACATTTAGGTTGTCAGCATGATCCAAATAACTGCAAAAAGGTCCTTTATTATCATAGCATGTTAATTCTGATACTCATGGAACATTCATCATGTAATAGTAGCCAGTGAAAATTGGTAAAACCAATGAGAGTGACCAATATGATTTTAAATCATATTGTAAAGCCATGGTGATTTTGAAAGTTTAGTACTGATGAATATGCAAAGAGATCATTGGCATAGAATAAAGAAGACTATAGAGACAAATGCCATGAATCCAGGAACCTAGTATAGCGTGGGGATTGCATGTCCTATTAAAAAAAATGGTTTTGTGACAAGTAGGTTATATTTAGGGGGAAAATTAAATTAGATATCTATTTAACTTCTTAAACAAAACTAATTTACAGGTGGATGAAAAGTTTAAATGCAAATAAATGAAACCACTAAAGTACTGCATGAAAATTCGGGAAGATTGTTTTATATGTAAAATGACTGAGCAATATTTTTCTGAGCATGACATAAAACAAAATGAAATGTTTGCATAAAAATAATCACTGAATTAACTGTATTTCAAATGTAATACATAAAATACCATAAACTCACAAAACAAATGGCAGATTGTGGAAAATTATTATATCATAGGAGTCATTTTCAATCTATAATATTTTAAAAGCTAATTACATTGGACGTCCTTCCAGACAATCTTCCAGACAAAGTCAGGGCTTTGAGGGAATCCCGGGTCCTGGGTGCCTTCCAGTGGCCGGAGGGAAGCCCAGGTCCCAGGTGCTAGAGGGAAGCCGGTGGCGCCAGGCAAGGGAAGAAAGGCCTACTCTTGCACAAATTTTGTGCATCTGACCTCTAGTAAATCAATAAAAAGAACAGAAACCCAATAGGAAAATAGTCAAAACGCAGTAACCAGATCATTGATATAAAAAAAATTTAAACTTCTAAAAAGATGTTTAGCCACACTTTAGAGAAGTATTAAAATTAGACCATTATATTATCTACTAGGGACCGGATTGCATGGGTTTGTGCACTGGTGGGGTTTCTCAGCCTGGCCTGTGTTCTCTCGCAATCCGGGATCTCTCGGGAGATGTCAGACTGCCAGTTTTGCCCAATCTGGTGAGCCCGGTCTGGGTGAGGGGTGCTCCCTCTGGGGAGTGCATTGACAATTAGGGCACAGCTCCTGCATTGAACATCTGCCCCCTGGTGGTCAGTGTAGTGACTAATCATTCTGGTGTTTGGAATATTAGCCTTTTATTATAAAGGACTAGAGGCCTGGTGCACGAAATTTGTGCATGGGGGGGGGGGCGGGTGTCTCTCAGCCCAGCCTGCACCCTCTCCAATCTGGGACCCCTAGGGTCTGTCTGACTGCCCATTTAGACCTGGCCCTGGTAGGATCGGACCTAATCGGGCAGTCAGACATCCCGCTCACAATCCAGGACTGCTGGCTCCCACCTGCTGGCCTTCCTGCCTTCCTGATTGCCCCTAACTGCTTCTGCCTGCCATTCTGATTGATGCCTAACTGCTCTCCTGCCAGCCTGTTTGCTCCTAACTGCCCTTCCCTGCAGGCTCGGTTGCTCCCAACTTACTTCCTCTGCCAGCCTGGTCACCCCTAACTCCCCACCTCCTGCAGGCTTGATCACCCTCAACTGCCCTGCCTTGTAGGCCTGGTCCCTCCCAACTGCCCTCCCCTGCTGGCCATCTTGTGGCAGCCATCTTGTGATTACATGGTGGCAGCCATCTTGTGTGTTGGAGTGATGGTCAATCTGCATATTACTCTTTTATTAGATAGGATTAGCATATTACTCTTTTATTGGTATAGATATGCATATAATTAAAATAATGAATTATATTGAAACAAATTACAAAGTAATAGTACTCTATATATCATATTTTCCAGCGTGTAAGACAACTGGAACTGATGATGATAGGAGGAAGATAACAAACAATAGAGAGCAAGTGCCAGGCAAGTCCCTGGCGAGTTAGCAGCGCCAATGATAACTGCAAGCTATGGTATTTTTACACCCAGCGTATAAGACTACTACCGACTTTTGAGATTTTCCTGGGTTAAAAGATTGTCTTATACTCCAGAAAATATGTATTTTGTAGCTTCTCATTTCCCTCCATAATACCTTATAGACATTTTTTTCTTATTTCTTATATTGATATTTTTATGAAGAGTAATATTCATTTATGTTGGTTTAGCGCTGTATATAAATAATAACTGAAACTTCCAAGAAACATTCCTTCTCAAATAATTAAAATGAATGAACTGATTTGAATCATGTATGTTTTCTAAAATCATAAATAAGTGGTTTTTCTAAAAATGATCCAGTATTATACATAAGCAGATTAAATCAAAGTGCTATTGACACTTGAATTTTAACATTTTGATTTTGTTTCTCTTAAAAAAAATTAATATTTCCTTAGACTTCAGACTTCTGGAAACCTTGAACACAACAACAACAAAAATAGGATGTTAGATCCTAAACTAAACATCTAAATGTACTTAGTCTTTTCTCTTTGGGGTTGTCCAATGATTCTTAATTTACATATAATGGTAAAAACCTAGATTATTTATCTCAGTAGACTTAAAGCATATAAGCACTTTGGCACTTATATTTTAATCAATCCATTTCTGTTGTCCTATTTGGCGTTCAGTACATGATGGATGAAGTGTTCTTCTTCATTGTGTGATAATTGGGTATCAGTATATTTTAATGTGATAACCCGTATAATAAAGATATAATATGCAAATTGACCATCAAGCCTCACAATGATGGCTACCCAAGACCAGACCGCCAGGGGGGTTAGTGTGGGGTGACCAAATGACTGAACAAGCATGCTGTGTGGGGCGACCAGGCCGGCAAGGGGGACAGTTAGGAGTGACCAGGCCAGTGGGGGCAGGGGGACCAGTAAGAGGCGACCAGGTTGGCAATGGGGGCAGTTAGTGGTGATCAAGTGGACCGGGATGGCAGTTGGGTGTGCCTAGGCTGGCAGGTGAGAGGGGCAGTTGGGGGTCGTTAGTTTGGCAGGAGGGCAGTGAGTGGCAACTGAGATGGGGGGGGCAGTTGGGGGTGACCAGGCAGGTGAGTGATTAGGAGCCAGCGGTCCAGGATTGTGAGAGGGATGTCTGACGGGCAATTTAGGCCTGATCACTGGGATCGGGCCTAAACCAGCATTGGACATTCTCCAAGGGGTCCCGGATTGGACAGGGTGCAGGCTGAGCTGAGGGACTCCCCACCACCCTTTCCCCCCTTCCCATGCAAGAATTTTGTGCACCGGGCCTCTAGTCACCATGTAATATTGCTATGAAATGTATGCAGTGTTCTCTGATTATTAACTAAGCTCTTAGAGTGCCACTACCTCACTTTACTTTCTACATTAGTTTATATTATTTTCATTTTCCTTTGACATCCTTGTCTTACATTATTACTTCTTCATATGCCTTTACTTTTGTTATTGATTGGACTTTTACCTTTCTTTGATTTTAGATGCTCACAAAATACTCAGCTCTTTTGTCATGGCAAGCTTTGACCGATAGATGATAATCAAATAAATTTGATGTTTTTTTAATTTTTCTTAACACAACTTAGTGAAAGTATGAGCATGGATTTTTGTATTCAATATGCTTAAAATTATACCACTACTAAAAAGACTGCTACTGTTTATTTATTTTTTTAGGAGTAGTGAAGAAGTTCTTACTGCAGAAGATTGTGAAAATGTCTATCATCTGGTATATTCAGCTCACCGGCCAGTAGCAGTAGCAGCTGGAGAATTTCTCTACAAAAAGTAAATCTATTTTTCTGTTATTATTTCCTTTAAAAATTTCAATTTCTCTTCTCCAATTCCTTTATTTAATTTAAATCTTGAAAGGGGAATTGTACCCATTTCTTTTTATGGATATGCTTAAAACTGTACCTAACTGTATCACAATGTTAAGACCTTTTCCTAGTTCTTCGCTTTTACTCTGATGTCATCGTACAAAAAAATGATTAATTTTGGGGTGAAACATTTATTTAAAAGAATATATGATGTAAAAGATTAACACTGCAGTTTCTTATTTGTTACTATCTAGTGTTCTCTCTTTTTTATTTATAAAGAAAAACAATCATCTTATCCATAGAATCCACTAAGTCCAGATGTTGGAAAAATTATATAAAAAGGATAGAAGGGGAATACATGTTCAGTTTAAGAATATTTATCATAGTTTTATATGTATAAATGGAATACGTTAGTTATTGTTTTGCTTTTCTAAAAGGAAATGGTTACATAAAAGCAAGATTTATAAAAATAATTCATAACTAGGAAGGTAAGAGAGCTGGGAAGTACCATCAAGTGTGAAATTATGTACTTGAGTATAATGTTGGACAGTATTACACCTAATTACCTTCCAATTACTCCTTTGTTAGGTTCTTATATATGGAATCCAGACTTTTTAAATTAGAAAATACTGTTTTTTGTTTTAAAAGTTAATATTTTGCTTTGGTTTGCAGGCTCTTTAGTCGTAGAGATCCAGAGGAGGATGGAGTCATGAAAAGAAGGGGACGACAAGGTCCAAATGCCAACCTTGTTAAGACCTTGGTATTTTTCTTCCTGGAAAGTGAGGTGAGTTGATGTTCATTTTTTACTTACGCCATTTTTTTTTGACGATATTCCTTTTATATTCATGTAGAGTGTTAGTCTGTATATTTTTTATTTGTAATGTTTTTGACAGGTTTTCATATCACTCTTGCGGGCCCCGGCCTCCACTCAATGCTATAAAGTTTCAATTATCCTCCTATCTAATAAAAGAGTAACATGCAAATGTGACTGTACTTTGGCTCCTGATTGGCTATGCTACCAGCCAATCAGGAGTGGGGGGTGTGGCTGGGGACGTGGCCACAGCGCGCCTGGCCCCTTCCCTTCATACCAGTGCCCACGGGGAACGAAGCACTTCATGGCAGCGGGGGCGGGAAATGAAGCACTGCTTCACACCGGCCCCAGCTGGGAATGTGCTTCACTTCACGCTGGCGGGGGCATGAGTGAAGCACGGACCATGCCTCTGCGCACAGAGCTTTCGAGAGCCTAGCGAGTGGGAGAGGCTCAGTCCTTGAGGCGTCTGTGGTGCAGGGAGGGCTGGGCCAGAACAACACCATACTTTCAAAGCAAGTTGTTTCCCACTTAAATATCCTCTGATAAGTATCTTTAAAAACGCAGTAAATATTCAGCCATTGTCACACCTTGAAAAGTTAAGGTAATTCCTTAATATCACCTAATATTCATTGTACGTTCAAATGTCTTTGTTTCAAAGATGCCTTTTACTGTTGATTTGTCCCCTCCGGAGGCTACCCAAGGTCTTATTTCAGCCCTGATGTTGGGCTGCTTCCCCCGACCATAAGTTCCCAACGCACTTCCAGCCAGAGTTAAAGGGGGCTTCTGTTTTTAAGGCATCGCTATATCCAGTGCCTGCCAGGCCCCTGTGAAAGCACTACTCCTTAGGTCCGTGGTGTTGGGAGCTGAAGCAGAGAGGCTGTGAGGCCCAGCTCACCCAGGATGCTGGCCCCCTATTACCCTCTCCCAATTATCCTGGCCCAGCCTTCCCTATGCATACCTGCTCACGGAGAGCATGAGGTGGTCCTGGCAGCGGGTTGGGAGGCCTATACCCTCCCCCAATCCACGAGGGCTTGACAGGGCACCTCAGGCCTGGACCCCCGCCCCAGAACCAGGCCAGAGGACCTGAGGCCATGTCCTCTACCCAGTGGGGTTTGATGGGGGACCTCAAAGTGTACTTCCCGTCCTGGTGCTGTGCTAGGGGACCTCCGTCTGCTCCCCCTGCTGGACAGAGCTTGACAGGGGACCACAGGTCATGTCTCCCACCCGGCAGGGCTTGACAGGGAACCTCAAGGTGTGCTTCCCGCCCTGGTGCTGGGCTAGGGTACCTCAGGCTGCTCCTCCCACCCCAGCTCCAGGCTGGGGGACCTCGGGCAGTGCCTCCCACTTGGTGCAGCTTGGCAGGAGACTGCAGGCCACACTCCCAACCCGGCAGGGCTTGACAGGGGACCGCAAGGTGTGTTTCCCATCCTGGTGCTGGGTTAGGGGACCTCAGACTCTTCTCTCCACCTGGCAGGGCTTGACAGTAGACCTCAAGCTGCACCCACACCCCGGCACCAGGCCCGAGGACCTGAGGCTATGCCCCGCCTGCCTGGCTGGGCTTCACAGGGGACCTCAAGCTGTGCTTCCCACCCAGCGGGGTTTGACAAGGGGACCTGAGCTTTCGCCACTGTGCCAGTGGGGATTGACGGGGGAACTGAGGCTGTGCCTCCCTTCTGGTGCTGGGCCGGGGGACTTGAGGCTCGCTCCTCAGCCTGGTGGGGCTTGACGGAGGACCTTAGGCCATGCCCCCTACCCAGTGGGGCTTGACAGGGGATCTCAGGTTGTGTCTCCCACCTGGTGGGACTTGATGGGGGACCTCAGGCCACGCTCCCCATCCTGGTACTGGACCAGGGGACCTGAAGATGCCCCCTGTCCTGCGGGGCTTGACAAGGGTTGGACTGGCAGGGTCTGGATCTACCCCAGTGTGGGGGTGGGTGGGTTTGGGTCTCACGTGATTTTGAGGCACAAGTGAGTGAGTGGGCCTTGACTCTGCGTCCCATGGTGTGCCCCAGAATTTGACAGGAAGAAGGTTTTTATATACATTACTAATTTTCTTTAGTCTTTGATACTTCTATTATAGAGAAAGAGCAAATAGCAATATTAAATTATTTTCTCTAATTAATACCCTTTTAATGTGCACGAATTTCATGCACGGGGCCACTAGTAGAAGATAAATAAATCCAACAGAAATGGCTGCCACCACGGAGTGAGTAGGAGGTTTGGCTTCGCTGCAGGCTGCAAAATTTCAATTGTAGAAGATAAATAAATCCCAGATACCAGGGCCCCTGCTTGGGTCACCAGTGGGCGTGGCCGGCCTGCAAACCACCATAGGCCCCTCGCCCAGGCCACCCCATGTCCTGAGTGAACCCCCACCCTGATCCGGGACAACCTTCAGGGCAAACCAGCTGGCCCTCACCTCTTCACCAGGTCTCTGTCTTATCTAATAAAAGAGTAATATACAGATTGACCATCATTCCAACAAACAAGATGACTGTCCCCCATGTGGTCAAAGATGGCTGCCACTATGTGGACACAAGATGGCCACCAAAAGATGGCCAGCTGGGGAGGGCAGTTGGGAGGGACCAGGCCTGTGAGAAGGGCAGTTGGGGGCAATCAATCAAGCCTGCAGGAGAGGCTAGTTAGGGTTGACCAGACTGGCAGAGGAGGTAAGTTGGGGGTGATCAGGCCTGCAGGGGAGGGCAGTTAGGGGTGACCAGGCTGGCAGGGGAGAAGTTAGCCATCTATCATGCTGGCAGGGTAGTGGTTAGGGGGTGATCAGGCTAGCAGGCAGAAGCAGTTAGGGGCAATCAGGAAGGCAGTTGGGAGCCAGCAGTCCTCAATTGTGAGAGGGATCACAGATTGGACAGGGTGCAGGCTGGGCTGAGGGACACCCCCATCCCCCGTGCCTGAATTTTGTGCACCAGGCCTCTAGTATATATATAGAAGGTTAAGTTGTCTGTTCATCCAACTGGTAGCTATGAGGCTCACTGACCACCAGAGGCCAGACGCTCAGTGCAGGACTTGCCATGATAAACATTGGACATCTATACTAATAAAAGGGTAATATGCTAAATAGACTGGGCATCTTTTGGACAAAGCCATGATGGCGGGGCGTGAGGCAGAAGTGGTCGGGGGTGAATCAGGCCGGGAAGGGATGGCAGTTAGGGGTGATCAGGCAGGCAGGGCAACGGTTGGGATTGATCAGGCATGCAGGCAGCCAGAGGTAGTTAGGGATGATAGGCAGGCAGAGGCAATTAGGGGATATCAGTCAGGCAAGCAGAGGTGTTCAGGAGCATCAGGGAGGCAGGCTGAGGGGTTAGGGCCGATCAGACATACAGGTAGGTCAACAGTTAGGGGCTAGCTGTCCTGGATTAGAGAAGGTGCAGGCAGGGCTGAGGGGACTCCCCTGCCACACACACACAAATTTCATGCACCAGGCTGCTGACAAACCAACACTCAGCTTTCCCATGTGGGACATAGGCCCTGCCACCACCCCAGAGCGATACCCCACCAATGCTGGCAAGACCCCATGATGTAAAATGTGGCCCACAGCTCTATCTGGAAAAGGTTGCTGTGGGTGCCAGATAATGACATCACATAGCAACGCCTGGCTTCCTCTTCCTAATGACTAGCCTTCTTGCTGTTTCTTCAGCCCAGGAACCTGACTTGCTTTATAGCCAGGTACAAACATTTTATACTTTAACCAAATATTTTCCCATGTCTAATCTCATTTGATCCTCACAGAAGTCCTGGAGTAAGTATATAGGAGATTTGATAAAGTCCGATTTTTTTTTTTTTTTTTTAGCTAGAAATAGGAGATTTAGAAACTTGACCCGACTGAAACGGAAAAATAAATGGTGGAACTTGAAAATGACTTCAGGTTTTCTCACTGCTCAGAATACACTGGCCAGATTATTATGATCTTTGAATGCATAATTATCTGGCCACTCAGTGGATATCCTATATAATAAAAGGCTAATATGCAAATTCTCTGCTCGACCAGGAGTTCAACCAGCATGCAGGCCGACCAACTGCATATGTCCCCTATCACTGGCCAGGCTGTCTGGACCTCACCCATGCACGAATTCATGCACTGGGCCTCTAATGCACGCACACGCACACCCCTAATTAAGCAAGTTTATTCTATATATATATAAAAGGCTAAGTTCACTCATACATGCGTGATACATATAAAGCTCTCACTGGCACCAATCACACGTGTTTCAACCTGTCTTTGTCAATCGTGAATTTGGTTGACACTATTATAGAGAAATGGTGAACAGTGATATTAAAATATTCCAATTAATTTCCTTTCAATGTGCATGAATCTGTGCACTGTGACACTAGTATTTTATAACTGAGAACAGTTAACTCATGTAATATTAATTCCAACTAGGATATCAATATGCATGCATGTAATATTTTCAAAAAATTTTCATCTTAATGATTATTATAAGAAACTAGAGGCCTGGTGCACGAAATTCATGCACTGGGAGTGGGGGATGTCCCTTAGCCCAGCCTGCACCCTCTCCAATCTGGGACCTCTTGAGGGATGTCCGACTGCCCGTTTAGGCCTGATCCCGGTAGGATTGGGCCTAAACTGGCAGTTAGACATTCTTCTCACAATCCAGGACTGCTGGCTCCAAACTGCTCACCTGCCTGCCTCCCTGATTACCTGTAACCACCTCCGCCTACCACCCTGATTACCCGCTAACCACTACCCTGCCAGCCTAATAGATGTCTAACTGCTCCCCTGCCAGCCTTTATGTCCCCAACTTCCTCCTCTGCCGGTCTGGTCACCTCTAACTGCCCTCCCCTGCAGGCTTGATCGTCTCCAACTACCCTACTTTGCAGGTCTGGTCCCTCCCAGCTGCCCTCCACTGCTGGCCTGATCGCCCACAACTTCCATCCCTTCCACGACCTGGAATCTCCCAACAGCCCTCCCCAGATGGCCATCTTGTGGTGGCCATCTTGTGTCCCCCTCATGGGGGAGGATCTATGACCACATGGGGGCAGCCATCTTGTTTGTTCGAGTGATGGTCAATCTGCAAATTACACTTTTATTAGATAGGATAGAGGCCTGGTGCATGGGTGGGAACCAGCTGGTTTGCCCTGAAGGGGGTCCCAGATCAGGGTGGGTATTCCCTTGGGGCGAGGGGTGGCCTGGCCGAGGCGCCTGTGAAGGTTTGCAAGCCTGCCATGTCCCCTAGTGACCTAAGTGGAGGCCCTGGGATCTGGGATTAATTTATGTCTACAATTGAAACTTTGCAGCCTGGAGCGGAGCCAAGCCTCCTGTTCTCTCCTTGGCAGCAGCCATTTCTGTTTGAAACTTTGTAGCCTAGTGTGGAGACCTAGGCCTGCAATGGCAGGCTGAAAGTTTGGCTTTCTCCATTGCCAGTTAAACTCAAGCCTCTGTTCTCTCCACCTCAGTGGCTGTCGCCATTTTTGTATCTTTTATAATTGAAACTTTGTAGCATTGAGTGGAGGTCTAGGCCAGCAACGGCTGGTGGAAAGCTTGGCTTCCTCTGTTGGCAGGGAAACCCAAGCCTTCCTCCTGCTCTCAGTGGTGGCAGCCATCTTTGTTGGGTTTTATTTGCATAGTCTGATCCTGATTGGCTGGTGGGTGTGGCTTGTGGGTATAGCGAAGCTTTGGTCAAATTTGCATATTACTCTTTTATTAGATAGGATATTTAATGCTGCTACCTAGCAAGGTTTACTTATACACACCAAGCTAAGGCAATTTTTCTCTTTCCTTTCTTCCATCTGAACTCAAAAGCAGATTGCTGTTTGTGTTTGTACATGGTGTCCACAAAATTTTCTTTCTTTTGAGTTTAGGCTAGTATGCTATTTGTTTAAGAGTACCTTGTTCTTTTTTTAATTAGTTACATGAGCATGCAGCATACCTTGTGGATAGCATGTGGGACTGTGCTACTGAGCTGCTGAAAGACTGGGAATGTATGAATAGCTTGTTGCTGGAGGAACCACTTAGTGGAGAGGAAGGTAAGGATGTTTAATTATGATATTTTTATTGTCCAGATAGTTTTGAAAATAGGTTTTACTTATTCCATTTGTTTATTTTTGTGTTAAAATAATTTAGTGAAAACCTTACTTTGTGAATAATTCTTTTTTCATACACATGAATTTTATGCCATATAGATGTATTTGCCATCAACATTCTTGAGGTTTTTTTTTTCTATCTGTGTTCATATGTTCTTTGCTCAAATTGTGAACCAGTGGTGTACAGATTTGTAATTTTGGGGGAAGTTTAACTTGTTTGGATCTTTTCTGTGACACAGTAATGGAATTTTCTTTATACATTTGGTCTATCACTAGCAGAAGGAGCTCTTATGTAATAATTATAAATGTCATTTAGGTAAAATAAACAGATTAACTCTGTTGTTTTTGGGGTTTTTTTCCAGCACTGACAGACAGACAAGAGAGTGCTCTGATTGAAATAATGCTTTGTACCATTAGACAAGCTGCTGAATGTCATCCTCCTGTGGGAAGAGGGACAGGAAAAAGGGTATGCCAATACATTTTTAGTATTTTAAACTGTCTTTCTTTTTTTCAATATCATTTATAAAGTTATATTGTAACTATAGAATAAAAGTTTAAAAACTTATATTTTATTATTCAGATGATCTTTGCTTGTAAATTAAACATATGTAACATTAGCAATTGGGAAAGTTCTTCCATAAGATAGTTTGTTAGTTACTGCAGAGATACAGTGATTGACAGGTTTTGCCTTTAAGACTGAATATAGCGCACTGTTTTAGAATGGTGTTTGTGTTTCCTGGTTTATTTTTAGATTTGCTTTAAAAGTTTTTTATTGATTAACGAGAGAGAGACTGAGAGAGAGAGAGAGATTTGTTGTCCCTCTCATATATTGATTGGCTGATTCTTTTATGTGCCTTGATGGGAGATGGGAAGGTATCGAACCTGCAATCTTGACGTATCGGGATGACACTCTAACCACCTTAGATACTTTGCCAAGGACTTTAGATTTGGTTTCAATGAATAAAATATAATTACTCATTAAAATGGGAAAATTCCTTCTCTGGCTATTGTGGCTTAGCTGGTTTCGCATTGTCTCATGCACCAACAGGGTTTGATTCCCCATCAGGGCACTTGCCTGAGTTGTGGGTTCTATCCCCAGTGGATGGCCATGCAGGAGGCAGCTGTTGGATGTCTCGCTCTCACATCCATATTTCTCTCTCTCCTTCTCCCTTCTTTTCTCTCTAAAAACCAATTCTAAAGAAAAAAAATCAATTAAAAAATATATTTAAAATGGAGAAATTCCTGTTTCCTTCGATTAAATTTTAATTTATTATTGCAAAGTTCACATATATTTGTATTGTAGACCAACAATTACATAGGTTTTCAGCTTTTTTGATTGTGAAGCACAAAGATACAATTTTATATTAATACCTAATACATATCTATATATGTATTTTTGTGTGTAACTAAAAAAAATTTCATCAAATAATGAAACTCAGTGTATGTAATGTATTCTATGTTCTTTTGTTTCCTTTCTGTTTTTTAATTACTGGTAGTTACTTTTTTTAAACATTTAGTTCTTACTTTTCTTGAATTGAAACAAGCATGTAATATAACAGTCCAAAAAGCAAGAACAAGGTTTTAATGGTGCCTAGCCCAATTTTCAGGACCCTGTTTTGTACCCTAGAACTACCTACTTTCAATTCATAGTTTTACTTTTTTTTTTTAATATATACTTTATTGATTTTTTAGAGAGGAAGGGAGAAGGGTAGAAAGTCAGAAACATCGATGAGAAAGAAACATCGATCAGCTGCATCCTGCACACCCCCCACTGGGGATGTGCCCGCAACCAAGGCACATGCCCTTGACCGGAATCGAACCTGGGACCTTTCAGTCCACAGACTGACGCTCTATCCACTGAGCCAAACCGGTTTTGGCATAGTGTCTCTTTTTGAATACACTTCTGTATTTCCATGCTTATACTACTCTCTTACAATAGTAATGATTAACTTTCTATTATGATAGATTGTCATTTACCTCTGAAATCTGTTCTTTCTCATTCCCACCCAAATCACCAACCTTTGGTTAAAATAACAATTCACATATTATCACTATATAAATATTGTTCTCTGATAGCTGCTAGTCTGGTAGTGACTTCTTATGTTGAATTCATAACCCATGGTTCATGGCTTGCAACTTAAAGTAGGATGAAGTGCTATTCAATCCTATTATTATATAAGCTCCTAAACTATATTTCCTGTGGTTAATTTAATTGGGCATTGATTTTGCCTCTAGTACTATTCAAAGTTGCTGTGTGTGTGGTTGTTATTTTGGGTGGCTTTTTTTCCCTTATATTGTGCAAGTTATTAGCTTTGTCACTTTGGCTTTCAAGTTTTATAGTAGAAATTTTTGTGTCCATCATCTAAAATGTACTTTTATTATTTATTTTGTTTGTCTTAAACTAGAGAGTACCTAATGGTATCATTGGCTTAGTACTTATAAATGTGTTACCTTTTAGGTGCTGACAGCGAAGGAGAAGAAGACCCAGTTGGATGATAGGACAAAAATCACTGAACTTTTTGCTGTGGCCCTTCCTCAGTTATTAGCTAAAGTAAGTTTATGTCAATATCAGAATGTTACTATGAAATGACAGATCTTGTTTTGAAATGTGACACAGAATTTTATTGTAATGCTTACCATTATTGCGATGTCTTAAATTTTTTTTTAATTTCAAAGTACTCTGTAGATGCAGAAAAGGTGACTAACTTGTTGCAGTTGCCTCAATACTTTGACTTGGAAATATATACCACTGGACGATTAGAGAAGGTATGCTGTTTTCTGTGTATTAAAACACCTTGGAAAGGTATTAGTTTAGTTAATCCAATCACATTGTTTTAAACTATTTTTAAAAATGTATTTATAACTTCTAATGTGTAAGGAAACATAGTTTACATGTCTTCTGTATTTTATTAAATTGGATTTAGAGAATGCCACTAATGAGGCTTCCCGTTGATTCATATGCACAGCCATACTCTCATTCCTAGCCATTATGAGACTATCTGATTATTTACAGAGATTGGGGATGGGTAACAGGAGAATAACAATTATAAAAAGAAAGCAGCTAATATCCATTGATTATTTTTACTTTCCAGGACTGTTGTAAGTTATTTATATGTTAAAATTCTCATCAGCGCTCTATGAAACGGTGATATTATTCCTGTTAATGTTAAGGAAATTAGTATATGTGGATCCGTGCATTTATTGACCATGACTAGAAAAACAGCACAGAATGTATGTCTTACTTGCAGAGTTAATTTATTTTAAGCTTTTTGCCATCATGGTGTACTTGTTTTATTATGCCTACTATGTATACATTCAATTTAATGGAAAACAACAACAACAACAACAAAACTTTGATTTTGCAGCATTTAGATGCCTTATTACGACAGATCCGGAATATTGTAGAGAAGCACACAGATACAGATGTTTTGGAAGCATGTTCTAAAACTTATCATGCTCTCTGTAATGAAGAGTTTACAATCTTCAACAGAGTAGATATTTCAAGAAGTCAACTGATAGACGAGTTGGCAGATAAATTTAACCGGCTCCTTGAAGATTTTCTGCAAGAGGTATATATTACAAGTATTTTGTCAATTGGGTCTCCTTCCCTTCGGTAACTGAATTATTCACCTGTCCTGGTCATAGTCCTTAGTAGTATGTTGAAAAGATGTTCATACTTTTTGTTCTATTATTCATCATGCTACTATTACTCCTTCACCAACATAGGAAGATAATAAAAATCTGTGACTTGGGAGAAAGTGAACGCAAAACTAACATCTTTTTAAAATATTTTATTTTAAAGAAATGATTTGGGAAGTTGCCAGGGTTTAGTTGAATATGAGGCTATTATGGAACAGGGTATTAATGAAACAGAAAAGTAGAGGCAGCCTCTGGCCATGCAAAGGGCATTTGATATCATAAAACTTGGAGTAACTTATGTTATACCTACTGTCAAATTTTGGGTTTCAGATGTTCTACCTATTGTATTTCTAAAGAGGCTTAAGGCATGCCACTCAAACACACTTGTATTTTTATTGTGATTTTTATAATCTCTGGAAATATTTTTAACATTTTAATAGATTTGCAAAAAATAAAAATTTATACTTCTGGAAATATTTTTAACATTTTAATAGATTTGCATACAATAAAAATTTATACTTCTCAAATTAATGTATTCAAGCATTTTCAACATCACTTTTATCATTAATGCTGCAAAAATCTAGGGACTTTGGAATTTTCAGGTTTCTTGTTTTAGAATTCTTTAACGTTCGTTTTGTTTAAGTGTCATTTTGCATGCTTACTAATTTTTGCTTAATTGGCAGTTTGTTCAAATATTTTGGTGTACAATGATCACCTTATTAGTTAAAAAATTTTAATGGCTGTATTCTTCCTGGGTATGATTGTTATTAGGACAAGATAATTTTAAATCAACCAGTGTTTTGTTAATTAAGTTTAATTACTTTGTAGAAAAATTAAAATTTAAAAACAACTAAGCATTTTTTGAGAGACCCAGGGTTTGATACAGTAAGTTGGATAGTATTTAACAAACTTTATAAGTTTCATGTATTAAGACTCATACAATTTTCAAAAACGTATGTCACTCTAAATTGTAAAGTTGGTATCCAGAAAGGACTAGCATGCCTAGTCCTTACTCAGAGCTTTTTTTCCAAATTAATTGTGGTTGGTCTGATACATCTTTCTTGAGTGCTCTATTTCTTTGTGTTGGTTTTGTCCTTTAGGTGTTAGCTTGATGATCTTTTCCTTGTCCTCTAATATACTTTTCTTTATTGTCCTTATGTATTCATTACTGTGAAAGAGCAGATGTCTTCAGATTTAGGTATTGACTGGCATAGTTAATATGTGGTTTTTATTAGTTTATTTTTTCTTTTCAAGGTAATATTGCCAATGTGATACCCTGAAGTGTTTTACTTTTGTGGTTATTAGTGTTTAATATTGTATATTTAATATTCATAGGGTGAAGAACCTGATGAAGATGATGCATACCAGGTATTATCAACATTGAAAAGAATCACTGCTTTTCATAAGTAAGTTGAATCCTAAAGTTTCTGATTTCTTAAAACTGTAGCAAAACCAGCTTGGATATTTTGAAATTATAAAGCTATCAGATTCATTGCTAAGTTTCTTGTACTTTTTGGGGAAAAAGTACTTGAATTGGATAATCACTGAAAAATTATGAACTAACATACTTGTAAAGAAATACACATTTTTGCTGTTGTGATGCAACTTAAAAAGTTAGATATATTTTAACATCATTTTGTTAAGACTCAAGTCCAAAACAAATGTGATTAAGCTTAACTTTTTATTATAACTTAATTCTTTTTTACAGTGCCCATGACCTTTCAAAGTGGGATTTGTTTGCTTGTAATTACAAACTATTGAAAACCGGAATTGAAAATGGAGACATGCCTGAGCAGGTTGCTATTATTTACAAGTTTTA
This sequence comes from Antrozous pallidus, assembly GCA_027563665.1. Taxonomy (NCBI): domain Eukaryota; kingdom Metazoa; phylum Chordata; class Mammalia; order Chiroptera; family Vespertilionidae; genus Antrozous; species Antrozous pallidus. The sequence goes on along the minus strand of CM050509.1, from coordinate 44,940,714 downwards.
TACTTCCAACTTTGAGAATGAAGAATTGTAACTTTAATTTTAACTTTATTTTCTTGGTTCTTTTTACAGATCGTTATTCATGCACTGCAATGTACTCACTATGTAATCCTTTGGCAACTTGCAAAGATAACTGAAAGCAGCTCTACAAAGGTTGGTGGCAGTTCATTGGAGTTTTTATTAATGTAATCAACTATTTTTAGCAAGCTTATGCATTTAATAGGACCAATTTATTTTGGTAAAGTCTTGCTTACTTCTGATCTAGGTAGACTTTAAAAAATAATCTTATTTGTAATTTGATGTGTATTGATTGAAAACTTGTTTTGCTTCAGAATATGATTTATAATTAAAATTGTTCACATTTGAAGGTGGCTCAATTTATGTGTTTACATATTATCCTCAAAAGTATTAAGTACTTTTTTGAGAAACACAAATTTTGAAAATGATGACCAAGAATCTTTGAAACAAACAGCTGCAGTTTTTAGATTACATAAATTGATGATAGCAAGCCAGTTGCCTTGGTATTGTTTTAGGATCATCTCAGAATCTCTGTTCCAAATTGATAAATCACTTTCTGGTTGAGTATAATGTTTTAGCTACTATGTCTCAGAACTTTCAAAAATTTTATCTCTAATGATTAATTCTTGGTGTGTTGTTTAGTAACTGAACTAAATAGTACTGTCTTTCCATTTATAAATTGTTTGCTTGAAACATTATACAGCCCTAGATGGTTTGGCTCAGTCAGCCTAAGAATTGAAGGGTCCCCGGTTTGATTCCAGTAAAGGGCACATGCCTGGGTTGTGGGTTTAATTCCCATTAGTGGGGCGTGCAGGAGGCAGCCAACCAATGATTCTCTCTCATCATTGATACATTTCTCTCTCTCTCCCTCTCCCTTCCTCTCTGAAATCAAAAAAATATTTTTTAAAAGAAAAACATTGGACTTATTCATAGCCAAAGATGCTGCTTTAAATATTCTTTGGGCGCATTTTTATAAATATTAAGTAGTATCTGGAAGTTACAGAATTAGTTGTTTATAGGTATTTTCCTCATAAAGGAATTCTCTCTTAAAAAACAAAAGATCTAATTGGCTTTATTGAACAATAAATGAATTGGGCAGGATCCCATTTAGTAAATAGAAAGGTGCTCCCAGGAATTCTCTTGATAATAAGTTTGTTTTGCATAGAAACCACAGAAAACTTTAAATGCTTACAATTTTTCTGAGCTCTTTTAAGCACAAGATGCTGTTATACCAGCAAATGGACATTTCCCCTTTGAAAAAGTAATGCAGTTTTGTTGTTAAAATAGAGTACTTTTTGTCAAAACACCCAAGAATTACCAAGCTTATAGTAGAAACAGTGATCATATTAGTAAATAATGATTATTCACTTAACGTTGAAATTACTGAGTTAAAAATTAAAATGGGAAAAAGGCAATACTTATGGTAGAGGAAAGGGGGTAAAATGAACGTTACTGAATACAAAATTATTTATGCTGAAGGTTGATTGAATTTTCTTCACCAAATCAATGTTCAGGTCAAGCCAGTTTTTATTACACTTGTCTACTACATGTACCAAATATGTATTGATAACTCTCTCATTTGACATTCATATGTCAAAGGTTATGCCTTAAATAAATTAGTGTGGACCTTTTTAAAATTTTTCTGACTATAATTTTCTATATATATTAATTTCAGAGAGGACAGAAGAGGGAGACAGAGATGGAAACATCAGTGATGAGATAGAATCATTGATTGGCTGCCTCTTGCATGCCCCTCCCCACTTCGGATCGAGCCCAAAACCCGGGCATGTGCCCTGAGCAGGCATCAAAATCGTGACTGCCTGAGTTCATAAGTTGATGCACAAACACTGAGTCATGCCAGCCAGGCCTTAAAGATCTTTACAGAATGGTTTTCTATTTTAAAGTAACTGGTAAATATTTAGAAATAGAGAAAATACACTAAAAAGGTTTGTCTTTTTAAATAAATATCACTTTATTAGACATATAATTTTTTAAAATTGGAATACCTCAAAGCTAATTTTTGTTTCTCTTTTTCAAAACTCAAATCAGTATCCTTTACATAAGAAATGAAAGATGCAGTTCTTTTTTAAATTAATTTCTTCCATTCGTAAGTTGGCCACCTTTCAAATTACAAAGTGAGAGTGGTGTATAAATCATTACTCTTTAAGTATTTGGAGGTAATGGATTTATTAAAGATAGCCATATATAGAGTTAGATAAGTTTTTTCATTCTGAAGGACCCAGTCCACTTAGAATATTATCCATTAATATACCGGATATTTTAAAGGCTGCAATTTTGAAGAAAATTGGTCTCACATGTTTTTGTTCTCCTTTCTAATAAATAATAAAGAAAATTTTAAATCTAATGTATAAGCAGAGTTAATATAGTTAAATGTATGATAATGTTTAAGTAATTTAAAATATCTTAAATACTGGATTTTTTACACAGTATTTTAAAATGTGCAATTTTTTCAAGGAGGACTTGCTGCGTTTAAAGAAACAGATGAGGGTTTTCTGTCAGATATGTCAGCATTATCTGACCAACGTGAATACTACTGTTAAGGAACAGGTTAGTAATTACTATATATAGCAATCTTTTAAAGCAATGTTAATATTTGAACTGAAATAGAAAATTTACTATACTGATATTCAGCAAAGTAGAAATAACTTCTATTCGTCCATGTATACCATGTTCAAAAATTAGATTATTGCATTTTTTTCATATTAAGTTTTATAAATTGCATTATAGAATACCCTCATTGTATTTGTTCTGTGTTACTGTATTCTTTATGACACTCTTGGTAAACAGACTCATATATACAAATTAAATATATGAAATTACAAATGTTATTCCTGAAAGTAACAAGTATAATAAGTATTTCTCAGGGAGGAAACGTCCATATGTTTTATCATCTCTGAGAATATTATCAGATATTGACGTTCCTGCCTATCCTGATTATGTGAGTTATTTTTTCTTATGTGAACTTTGTCTTCACTGTTATACCCTTGTGATTCCAATACTTCTAACTTTCTCATTCTGGAAATATATTGTTACCTGGTATCATAGGTAGTTTTCCAATCTGTAAAATAAATTCTAATCCTGGGACTAAAAGCCTATTTAGTTCCAATTACCTAACAGGATTAATCTTTTTTTGGGGGGGAGGGTGGTTAAATGATTTTGCGGGTAGATGAATTTATAATCATTTAACAAGAAATGTTAATAATGATACAGTAAAAATGCTTATGGTGATTTCAAGGTTTTATGACCATTTCATTTTGCTTAGCTGTTTTTATTGGGGTAGAGCCCCACTAGTCATTGTAAGTGCTGTTGTCAGCAATTCATGTTATGCTGGGTACTGTTGTTCTAATTTAGGGTATATTTACTTCTTACAGCTATCAAGAAAGTTGTTCAACTATAATTGTTCAACTATGAAGCTACCAAGTTGTTCGACCCTTTTGTCACTTGTCTCTATTTCATTTAAAAAAATGAATATTAAGCTAATATTAAAGAAATACGCTTGTATTATTACAACTAAAATGCTAGATATAATACCTAACTTCATATTTTCAACTCCCTTTTGTCCCTTCCATACATACATGCTTGGGCACAGATTAGTTAGAATATATTAAATGACCAATACCCAATTACTGGATTTTGTGCATTCTTACAAAAGTATTTTGCCACAATTATTACATTGCTGAATTCTTTCCAGTTTTCAGCATATAATTTTCTACTGTAGCAGTAAAGGATTTGGAAATTCAGTTTTCATCTCTATAATTCAGATGAAAGGAATGAAATTTCTGAAGGTGGTAAATTGAGTTTAGATTTTACACTTATAAAAATAGGATTTTAATGAAATATGTACTGATCTAAACTTAACACATAAAATATGCCACCAAGATATTCAACTTATTCCGTTTTTGTTTTTGTTTTTGTTTTTTTTTTGCTTTGTTTTTACACTGTTAACATATAATTTCTTAGATAATTTGTTCAGGTTTTGGAGATGGTTTGGTCATTAAATAGCTTGTGTTCAGTCTTCCTAACAAGCTTCAAGGACTATATCCTGGTCAGCTAATAAATGAAACCATACTTATCACTTTGTATTGTTAGTATGTATGTATTTTGCAAAAGTTTGTATAAACTCATATCTGGGTAGCTATAAATTACTACTTTACTAGTAAAATAAGAAGTGACAGAAAGAATTGAATTCATAAAGAGCAAAAAGTAAATGTGGTTAGTTCCAAAAAGGTAAAACTATGTTATAATTTGTATTTCTAGCAGTAGTCTTCCTTTAAATGTAATTTCCTATTGGCTTTGTGATCCCCGAATTCTATTTTCATTGGCCCTTCCCAGCAGGTAACTTTTTCGTTATCTTCTGACTTTACCAGTGTTTGACTTCATTTAAAACTCCTGGTAGAGTTTTGTTAAGCTCCTTGAGATACAACTTGAGCCTTAAGTTTATTATGATATCTATCAGGTTTTCCTGATTTGTAGTAAGCAGCCCACACTTGGTTATGTTTGTGCTACTTAAGCACCACATATATTGGCATTGAGAGTACTTCAAAAGTACTGTAGACTTTGTGATCCCTTTTCTAAGAGGTCTTCTATGAGATATTCATCTCTTAGATATGTTTTTTTCTGCCATTGAAGAAAAGAATGGTACCAAGTTCATGCACTATTTAATATTTGAGAATGTATACCACAAGAGTGTAGGATTTGGAATCAGAAAACCTGAGGTTGAGTTCTGGCTGCATGTTTTGGTAATGTTAGCATATTACACAAGTTATTTAAAGTTGCTAAAAATAGCCTTGGCCATTGTCTCGCTGGTTAGAGTTGTGGGTCCTCGCACCAAAGAGTCTTGGGTACAATTCCTGGTCAAGGGCATGTCCCCAGGTTGCAGGTTCAATCCAGTCTGGGAGCCTGGGGGAGGCAACCAATTGATGTGTCTCTTTCACATCAAGATTTTAAAAAATATATATTTTATTGATTTTAGAGAGAGAAAGGGAGAGGGAGAGTTAGAAACATTAATGAGAGAGAAACATCCATCAGCTGCCTCCTGCACACCCCCTACTGGGGATGTGCCCACAACCAAGGTACATGCCCTTGACCAGAATCAAACTCAGGACCCTTCAGTCCGCAGGCTGAAGCTCTATCAACTGAGCCAAATTGGTTAGGGCACATCAAGATATTTTTGTCTCTCTCCCCCCCCCCCCCAATTCCTCCCTCCTTTCCACTCTCTAACAATCAATGAATAAAATATCCACAGGTAAGGATTAGCAACTAAGGTGCTAAAAATAAAAGAGTATTTGTGAAATTACTTTGCTGTTCATAAAACATGTTGTAAATATTAGTAGTCATTATCATAGAAATCACACTCTTAAGATTTCCGAATATAGAAAGTTGGATTCTGTTTTTTTTATTAAATGTGTAGCAGTTGGTAAGAAACCTTGATTTATAGCATACTGTCCTTTTTTTTTTTTTTTTTGTAAATAGGCCTTCACTATTCTGTGTGATATTTTGATGATCTTCAGCCATCAGATTATGACGGGAGGGCGTGACATGTTAGAGCCATTAGTTTACACCCCTGATTCATCATTGCAGTCTGAGTTGCTCAGCTTTATTCTGGATCATGTCTTCATTGAACAGGATGATGATAATAACAGTGCAGGTAATTTTATTGAGAGCATTTTGTTAAATCTGTATATCTGCCATAAATCAAATTTAAATAACAATGTCCTAAAGTTTTACTACTATTTGATATTTTATGCTTAAAACATGAAACACAGGTACATGTTCCAGGACATTTGTGTTCATTTCTTGCAACGTTGTTAAAGATAATGTGGTATCACAGAGCATAGGTTCTGGAGCAGATCTTTGCTTCTCACTAGCCTTCACCCTGCTTTTCTAATTTATAGCTATGTTTACAGAATTGTGTGAATTGACTAAATTGATCAAAGTGACTATTATATAGTGTCTGGGCATATAGGTATTCAATGAAATTTATGCCCTCTTTTCCTTAATCATTAGTAATACCAATATTTGGGTAATTTGAGTAGAATAAAGTCTCTTAGTGATGTTTTGTTGTATATTTTCATAAGGTAGGATTTTATATTTTAGTGAGGGCATTAAACTATGTAATTTCTCAATGTTAGAAATGTTTGAAACTATTCTGTAAGTCTGAGGTGGTATAGAATGTTCACAGGAAAGCATTAACACCAGACTTGCCTAGGGTTAAGTTACTCTTCACACCCTAATTGCATACACAGTAACTTCAAGCAAGAAAAGGTGATTCAAGAACAAATACTATTTTGTTGCTTCTTTATGGTTTTTAAAAATCAAATGCTTAATGATACTTCACTATTTTTACCTGGAATGCCTTTTGGTATACTTTATCCACTTTTCGTGTGTGTGTGTGTGTGTGTGTGTGTGTGTGTTATGTGTAATGTGTAATTTATTTGTTTTAAATAAATATTTATTCAGATTATTACAGTTGTTCCTCTTTTTTCCACCCATAGCTCCCCTCCACCCAGATCCCACATCACTCCCTGCCCTTACTCACCTCCCCCCACTGTCCTCATCCATAGGTGTATGATTTTTGTCCATTCTCTACCTGCACCTCCAATACCCCTTTCTCCCTGAGAATTGTCAGTCTACTCCCTTTCTATGCCCCTGATTCTATTATATTCACCAGTTTATTCTGTTCATCAGATTTTTTATTCACTTGATGTTTAGATTCACTTGTTGATAAATGTGTATTTGTTGTCACTTTGTTGTTCATAATTTTAATCTTTTTTCTTCTTCCTCTTCTTAAAAAATACCTTTCAGCATTTCATATAATACTGGTTGTCAGTGATCAACTCCTTTAGCTTTTTCTTATCTGTGAAGCTCTTTATCAACCTTTAATTCTAAATACTAGCTTTGCGAGATAGAGTAATCTTGGTTTAGGTTCTTGCTGTTCATCATTTTGAATATTTCTTGCCACTCCCTTCTGGCCTGCATAGTTTCTGTTGAGAAATCCCTTCTAGTAACTAACTGTTCTTCTCTTGCTGCTTTTAATTTTCTCTCTTTGTCTTTTGCCATTGGCATTTTAATTATGATGTGTCTTGGTATGGTCCTCTTTGGATTTCTTTTGTTTGGGTTCTCTGCCTTTCCTGGACATGTAGCTCTATTTCTTTTACCAGGTAGAAGAAGTTTTCTGTCATTATTTCTTCAAATAGTTTTTCAATATCTTGCTCTCTTTCTTCTTCTGGCACCCCTATAATTTCAACTTTGGTATGCTTAAAGTTGTCCCAGAGGCTCCTTGCACTGTCTTCATATTTTTGGATTCTTTTTGCTTTTCTGGTTGAGTGTATTTTGCTTCTTTGACTTGATTCTTGGGATCCTCTAGTCTGCTGTTGGATCTCTGTATATTATTTTTTATTTCAGTCAGTGTATGCTTAATTTCTAATTGATCCTTTTTCATATCCTTGAGGGTCTCACTATATTTCTCAGAGGTTTATAGAAGATTCGTGAGTAACCTTATAACCGTGGTTTTGAACTCTATATCCAATCGTTTACTGTCCTCCATTTCATTTATTTCTAACTTGTTTCTTTGTCTCTGCATTTTGGCTGCTTCCCTGAGTTGATAGAGTGGCTTTGTGTGCTAGGTGTCCTATAGGGCCCAATAGTTCAGCCTCCCCAGTTACCTGAGGTGGACACTCTTGGTGCATTGCTTTGTGGGCTGTGTGCACAATCTTGGTGTAGTTAAGCCTTGATTGTTGTTGGTATCACTGAGAAGAATTGCCCTCCAGGCCCATTGGCTGTGAGGATCAGTTGTGTCTCCAATGGGAGAACTTCTATGCTGGAGACACCCTTATGGGGCAGGACTTGCTTCAGTGGGGCTTTGGTGTTCACTGAGTCTACCCCCTGAGTGTGTGTGTCTCTTATGGATGTGAAGAGTTATAATCTGTATGGTCTCACTCTGACCATTGGGTACACTGGCTCTTGGATCTCCAAGGAGGGGCAAAGTTAGCCACTGCCTTAGGCCACTCAGCAAGAGCTACAGAGAGATCTGCAGATTCCTCCTCTTTGTTTGGGCTTTGGAGGGGCCCAGATGAGGCCCAGCTATAAAGCAGTGCAAGCTGCTGTCCAGCCTTGGGCCTTCTTTTGGAAGCTCTGGGGCTCTCTGACCCAGCTGCAGTTTGTTAGGTTTTAGATTACAAAAGGCCAGCCTCTGCTCACAGCTTGGGTGGGATTGTAAATTTGATAGGGAGGGGTACTGGGGAATCAGCAGGGTGGAGGAAACTTTAGTGGCTGCCATTCAGCCCTGCCCCAAAGAGGCCCCCAGGTCTCTGTGTCCTGTGGCACTGTGTAGGAACAATGATCGCTCCAAGCACCTCTGAGAAAAAGCCGCCCTCATTTTCCGGCCCAAAGCCATACAGGGCAGTTTCTCCCCATATAAGTCTGGGTCCCCAGAGTCTTGCCCGGAACTGGAGTTCAGAGAATTCAGGAGCTTGTATCTCCCTCCCGATTGAAAAAGACAACAGCAAACCCAGTTGTCAGCCCCTTTTGCGCACACTTCCGTACCTCCAAACTTCCACATCTCCGCACCTCCTACTGGACTCAATGTGCTTTTCTCTTTCCTTCTTGTTGTAGAATTTCCACTCAGCCAGCCTTCTCATGGTTCTGGATGATACTTGTTTTGTCTTTTAGTTGTAGTTTTGATATGGCTTTGTGTGGGCGCAAGTTCAGGTGTTTACCTATGCTGCCATCTTGATTGTCTTTATTTTTTTACGCTTTAAAAATTTTTAAATGTTTTGTTTATTACATTTTACATTTGATAATATTTTGTATCAGTTTCAGGTGTACAGCATAGTGATTAGCAAGTCATACACTATACACAGTGTTCCCCCTGATATTTCCAGTACCCAACTGGAACCGTACATATTTATTATAATACTAGTGGCCTGGTGCACAAAATTCGTGCACAGGAAGGCGGTTGCCTCAGCTTGTCCTACACTCTCTCCAATCTGGGACCTCTGGCTCCTAACCACTCACCTGCCTGCCAGCCTGATCCCCCTAATTGCTCTCCCCTGACAGCCTATTTGCCCTAACTGCTGTCCCCTGCTGGCCTGGCCCCCCTAACTGCTCTCCCCTGCCTGCCTTATCACCTCTAACCTCCTCTGCCTTGGCTCTGCCAACATGGCTTTGTCGGGAAGGATGTCCAGAAGATGTTCAGCCTAATTAGCATATTAGCCTTTTATTAGTATAGATTATTGAACTGTATTCCCTATGCTGTACTTTACATTTCCATAACTATTTTTGACTACCAATCTTCACTTCTCAATCCCTTAACCTTTTTTTTTAATTTAAATTTTATTTTATTGCTTAAAGTATTACAAAGAGTAGTACATATGTCTCCTTTTTTTACCTATTGACCTTCCCCCGGTTTTCTCTACCTCCCAGTACCTTGCTTCCATTGGTTATGCTTATATGCATGCATACAAGTCTTTTGGTTGATCTCTTATCTCCCCCCACAAAAAACCATCCCCAGCCTTCCCACTGTAGTTTAACAGTCTGTTTGATGCTGCTCTGCCTCTGTATCTATTTTGTTCATCAGTTTATAATGTTGTTTACTACCCATAAGTGAGAGATCATGTGGCATTTTCTTTCATTGACTGGTTTATTTCACTTAACCTAATGCTCTCCAGTTCCATCCATGCTGTTGCAAATGATAAGAATTCTTTCTTTTTTACAGCAGCATAGTATTCCATTGTGAAGATGTACCATAGTTTTGTAATCCATTCATCTTCTGATGAATTTCTGGGTTTGTTTTTAACTTGAAGGATAATAATGTGTGTGTGTGTATGTGTATATATATATATATATATATATATATATATATACACACACACACACACATATATATACATATATATACACACACATATATATATATGTGTATATATATATATTTACAGAAACTGAAATATCACTCTTAAGCAGCATTGCAATAAATCTATATAATTCTAGACAGAGTTCAAAATTTTGAATATCTCAATAATTCAGTCTCTATGGGATAAAAAAGTTTATATATCTTTAGGTCCAGAGAGCAGTATTAAGAACTTTGTTTATAAATCTGTTATAATCACAGTGCCATTAAGGAAAAGCTAGCTTATGTATTCAGTGCAGTTTTCTTAAAAAGTAAACTATGTTTTAGCTTCTAAGCAAATACTTTGTTCTAGAATATGCGCAGTGATAACAAGACTTTTCCTGATAGCCTGTCTAAAATTCCTATTATCAATATTTGGTTTTAACTTATTACCAGTTATCAAGAGTCATCAGAGACAGAGTGAAGTAAATACTTGTTTAAAAGAGCATTTGTATTTTACATACAATTTTTTTTATATTGTGAATCTTACATTGAAGTCCTAACAGAATATGCACTCTGTTCACCAAGGAGGAAATATAAATGGCTAAATAAATGCAAGAACAACTTCACTGATAACCAAAGAAATGTCAGTCAATATAAAGTGGTGTGTTTTTTTTAAGTAACTTTATTTGTAATTTTTATCCAGAGGGAAATTCTTTACATAGCTTTTTATGTAAAAGCCTTTATCACAACTTTATTTTTAGTATCAAAGAATTAGAAACAATTCTTTGGCAGTACGTGGAGGCTATAGTCTGTCCCCTTGATTACTCAATGTCAAGATCTCACATAATAGATCAGAGCAGAAATATGTCACATCTTCTTAAAAAGACAGAATGATTCTTAGCTGAGTATAGGTAATATGGATAAAGTAAGGTGTCAATAAGAGTTGGGATAAGCTCATCCTTGGGAGGGATTATTGAATTTCTGAGATTTGCAGACCCCAGGGAACAAAGGGCCTTTAACCAATAGACGTTGAATATTTAGATCTTATTGACAAACTATCTTATTAGCGAATTAGATGAATGTATTAGTCAAGGTTAGCCTGACTTCACTAAGCATCAATTCCTTTGACTCACTCCATTTGTTCCAGTTACATGTTCATCAAGCAACCTTCTGACTATTTGACTTATCAAAAATTTTACTTATTGGAATAAATGGGCCCATCATTCATTAAGATATTGAGAGTGATCATAATCTTTATTTAAATATTTCTTCTTATTTTTTAAATTCTCCAAAATAAAGTTATTTATAGTGAGAATTAAGAAAATATGTGGTTGAGTTAAAATACAGATGGTTTAATGTTTGGAACTTATTCCTCAGATGGTCAGCAGGAGGATGAAGCCAGTAAAATCGAAGCTTTGCACAAGAGGAGAAATTTACTTGCAGCATTTTGTAAGCTAATTGTATATACTGTTGTGGAGATGAATACAGCTGCAGATATCTTCAAGCAGTATATGAAGGTAAAGTTTGAAACATGGATGGCAAGATATTTTCACAATGCTTAAAAGATAATATAACATTTGCTTTTATTCTTGGTAGTCATTGAGTTTTTTAATAGTAAATTATTTTTCTAGTTTAAAAGAAATCTCTACCTGTACTCCGTTACATAATGAACAATTTAAATTTCTTAAGTTCACGAGAGGCCCAGTGAATGAATTTGTGCATGGATAAGGGTTCGCCGGCCCACCCCAGTTGGGTTGGGGGCTAGTTGGGGGCGTGTCTGGCCAGAGGGAGGGACCCCGGGCGGTTAATGGGCTGGGCCTGCCCCCTGGTTAAACTGCTGGGCATAGTCCTGGTCAAAGGGAGGGTAAATGTGTATATTAACTTTTTATTTTATAGGATATTATATAGGACAGTATTTGCATTTGGGATATTAGAAAGAGAGCTTGTCTTATGTTAACTGTCATTATTGGAACTTGTATTTGTGTTTTAGTTTAAGACAACAGGATGATATCCTCTGTTGTTTGATGTGGCAGTAAAACTTGTTTTTAGAAGTCAGGAGGCCTAGATGGTATAGTTTTGGCTTGGTCACTATGCAAATTGTGACCTTGAGTAACAATACTTTTTGTGTCCTGCCTTTCTTCATCTGTTTCATTGGGATAGCTAAGGTTCCTTTAGGGTCACAAAATTTTATTTCATTTAGGGTAGGTTATTCACAATTTTCATAAATACACATGAAATTCTCTTAATATTTAAATAGTAGTAGAAAGGATATGGTTAATTGTACTAATGGGATATAACTAAATATGATAAGATTGCTTTTCTTTAATCTTTTCTCAAGTAAAATCTAATTATCAGTAAACTTTGTTAAGCCTTTGGGTCTTTCACAGTCTGGGAGACCTCAGAGGATGTCAAACTGATGGCTTAGTGCTGCCATGGAGGCTGGAGAGGCTCCCGCCAATGGCGGCTCCAGCCATCAGCCCAGCTTGTGGCTGAGCAGTACTCCCCTGGCGCCACTGCACTGACACCAGGGGCAGCTCCTGTGTTGATCATCTGCCCCCTGGTGGTCAGTGCGGGCCATAGCAACCTGTCATTCTGCTGGTCAGTCGTTTTTCATATTAGTCTTATGTCAAAACCTGGTAATTCTCTTTGGAATACTTTTATACAGGATGGAACACTAGCACCATTATAACTTACTTTGGGATCTAAGTTGTCATGATAATTGATTTTTATTAAAACTAAGGTTGGATTTTGAAGGGGAAGGGCCTGAAAATATACCGCTGCAGTACCCACTGGACAGCTGAGACCACCAGAACACTGGTGCCCAGTTGGCGCAGATGCGCGGACTTGAAGGAGGTCTGCGCTCCGCCACGGAAAGGAGAGTGCGAACTACATAACCACACACATGGAGAAGAGAGATCATGGGGAGACAAAGAAACAGCCCACATATGAAAGAAAAACAAGCCTCACCAGAAAAGGCGGCAAACAAAATGGAAGCTAGCAACCTGTCAAAGAAAGAATTCATAGAAATGGTCATAAGGTGGCTGAAAAGAATGGAAGACCAATTTGACAATCTGAGTAAGAACCAAGAGGAATTGAAGAAGAACCAAGAAGAAATGAGAAAGACCCAGGAAGAAATGAAGACCCAAGAAGAAATAAAAAGTGACATTGCTGAGGTAAAGAATTCAATAGAAAGTGTAAAGAGTAAACTAGAAAAAGCAGAGGATCACATCAGTGAGCTAGAAAACAAGGTAGGAGAAAATACCCAAGTAGAGCAGATTCTAGAAAAAAAATTAAAATCAGGAGGAGAGCCTAAGGGAACATTGGGACAACATGGAACAAAACAACACCTGTATATAGGGCTTCCAGAAGGACAGTAAATTGAGCAAGAAATAGAAAACCTGTTGGAAGAAATAATGCCAGAAAACTTCCCTGATATAGGAAAGAAAAAACCCACAAAAATTCAAGAAGCTTACAGATTCCCAAGCAAAATAAACCACAAAAGACCTATGCCAAGGCACATTATCATTAAATTGGAAAACACCAATGACAAAGTAAGAATCTTGAAAGCCACCAGAGAGACTAAAGTCACCTACAGAGGAACTCCCATCAGACCAGCAAGTGATTTCTCAACAGAAACTTATCAGGCCAGAAGGGAATGGAATGAAATACAGAGTCATGCAAAGGAAAGGTCTGAATCTGAGACAAAAAAGGACTAAGGGAATTCATTACCGCCAAACCAACAATGCAAGAAATGCTAAAGGGGCTGCTGTAAGAAGAAATAGCAATCAAAGAAGGAACACAGGGGTAATGAACAAAAATAGCGCCAAATAAGTACCTATCAATAATAACTTTAAATGTAAATGGATTAAATGCTCCAATCAAAAGACATAGGGTAACGGACTGGATAAGAAAACATGACCCATGTATCTGCTGTCTACAAGAAACCCATGTCTGAAAAAAAGATGGAAACAGACTGAGAGTGAAAGGATGGAAAAGGGTTCTTTAGGTGAATGGAAATGGAAAAAAAGTTGGGGTAGCAATACTTATATCTGACAAATGAGATCTCAAAGTGAAGGACATAACAAGAGATAAAGAAGGCCATTTCATGATACTAAAGGGAGCAATACAACAAGAAGAAATAACTCTGGTAAACATATATGCACCCAACCAAATACATAAAAAACACCTGGAGGATATCAAGGGAGAGACTGACAGCAATACAATCATAATAGGAGACTGTAATACCCCACTATCACTATTGGAAAAATGCTCTAAACAAAAAATCAGTAAAGAAACATCAATCCTCAATGACTCAGTAGACCAGATGGAATTAATTCACATCTTCCGATCATTTCACCCCAAAGCCACAGAATATACATACTTTTCAAGTGCCCATGGGTCATTCTCAAAGATAGACCATGTGTTGGGTCATAGGCCAAGTCTCACCAAATTCAAGAAGATAAAAATCATATCAAGCATATTCTCAGATCACAGTGGCATAAATCTCGAAATCAACTACAATAGAAACAATCCAAAGAAATCAAACACATGGAGGCTAAACAGCATGCTATTAATGACTGGGTTAACAGAGAGATCAAGAAAGAAATAGAAAACATCATGGAAACAAATGACAATGATAGCACAGCAAGCCAAAATCTGTGGAACAGCGAAAGCAGTTTTGAGAGGGAAGTTCATAGCTCTACAATCATACTGCAAAAAACAAGAAACAATGGCAATAAATTATCCAACACAACAACTCAAAGAGTTAGAAAGAGAGCAACAAGAAAAGCCCAGTGTAAGCAGAAGGAAGAAAATAATGATCAAAGCAGAGATTAATGACATAGAGAGCAAAGAAATAATACAGAAGATCAATAAAACCAAGAGCTGGTATGTTGAAAGGAAAAACAAGATTGATGAACTTCTCGCCAGGCTCACCAAGAAGCAAAGAGAGAGGACCCTAATAAATAAAATCAGAAATGAAAGAGGTGAAATAACAACAGACCCCATTGAAATACAAAGGATTGTTAAAAAAAATACTATGAACAAGTCTACTGGACAACCTGGAGGAAATGGATATATTACTTGAAAAAGATAACCTCCCCAAACTCAATCAGGAAGAATCTAAACACCTCAATAGACCAATAACTGTGGAAGAAATTTAAGCAGTCATCATAAAGCTTCCAGCAAACAAAAGCCCAGGGCCAGATGGCTTCACAGAGCAGTATTACCAAACATTCAGGGAAGAACTAAAACCTATCCTCCTCAGACTATTCCAGAAAATTCAAGAGGATAGAACACTTCCAAAATCCTTCTATAAAGCCTGCATCTCCCTAATACCAAAACCAGATAAAGACGAAAAAATGAAAGATAATTACACGCCAGTATCCCTCATGATTATAGATGCCAAATCCTCCATAAAATTCTTGCAAATCAGATTCAGCAGTACATCAGAAAGATCATATATCATGACCAAGTAGGATTTATCCCAGGAATGCAAGGATGGTACAATATCCGCAAATCAATAAATGTGATACATCACATAAACAAATTGAGAGATAAAAATCACAGTCATATCATTTGATGCCGAAAAAGCATTTGACAAAATCCAACACCTTTCTTGATGCAAACTCAACAAGGTGGGAATAGAAGGATCATGCCTCAACATAATAAAAGCCATATATGATAAACCCACAGCAAATATCACATTCAATGACCAAAAACTACAACCATTTCCCTAAGAACAGGAACAAAGACAGTGATGCCCACTCTCACCACTACTGTTCAACATAGTACTGGAAGTATTAGCCATTGCAATTAGATAAGAAATAGAAATAAAAGGTATCCAAATTGGAAAAGAAGAAGTAAAGCTATTCTTATTTGCAGTTGACATGATATTGTACATAAAAAGCCTGAAAGACTCCATAAAAAAACGATTAGACTTAATAAATGAGTTCAGCCATGTAGCAGCATACAAAATTAATGCCAAGAAATCTATGGCATTTCTATACACCAATAGTGAACTTACAGAAAGAGAGACTGAAAAAGCAATCCCATTTACCATCACACCAAAAAATTTACGATATCTAGGAATAAAATTAAGGAGCTAAAAGACCTATTCGTGGAAAACTACAGGACACTAAAAAAAGAGATAGAGGAAGAGGTAAACAGGTGGAAGAACATACCATGTTCATGGATTGGGAGAATCAGCATCATTAAAATGTCCATACTTCCTAAAGCAATCTATAAATTTAATGCACTTCCCATTAAAATACCAACAGTATATTTCACAGACTTGAAAGAACTCTCAAAATTCATCTGGAATAAAAAAAAGACCCGGAATAGCCACAGCAATCCTGAGAAAGAAGCACAAAGTGGGTGGAATCTCAATACCAGATTTCAAGCTGTATTACAAAGCTACTGTTCTCAAAACAGCATGGTACTGGCACAAGAACAGACATATAGACCAATGGAATAGAATAGAGAATCCAGATATTATCCCAAACCACTGTGCTCAATTAATATTTGACAAAGGAGGTTTGAACATAAAATGGAGTCAAGACAGTCTTTTCAATAAATGGTGGGCAAATTGGACAGATACATGCAAAAAAATGAAACTTGACCATCAACTTACACCATATAGAAAAATAAACTCAAAATGGATACAGGACTTAAACATAACATGGGAAACCAAAAAAATACTAGAGGAATCCACAGGAAGAAAAATCTCAGACATATGCCAAATGAACTTCTTCACTGAAAGTACCTCTAGGACAATAGAAGCTGAAGAGAAAATAAACAAATGGGACCAAATCAAAATAAAAAGCTTTTGCACAGCTAAAGAAACCATCAACAAAACATCAAGAAAACCCACTGTATGGTAGAACATATTTTCAAATGTTATCAGTGATAAAGGTTTAATCTCAAGCATCTACAGGCAACTCATACTACTTAATAAAAGGAAGACAAATGATCCAATAAAAACATGGGCAATGGACCTAAATAGAATCTTTTTGAAAGAAGACAAAAAGAAGGCCCAGAGACATATGAAAACCTGCTCAAAGTCACTCATTATCTGAGAGATGCAAATGAAAACAACAATGTGGTACCATCTCACATCGGTCAGAATGGTTTTCATCAACAAATCAACAAATGAGAAGTGCTGGTGAGCATGCGGAGAAAACAGAACCTTCTTGCGCTGCTGGTTGGCTAGTAGACTGGTGCAACTACTGTGAAGAACAATATAGAGTTTTCTCAAAAAAACTAAAAATGGAGCTCCCATTTGACCCAGTGATCCCAGTTCTAGGAATATATCCTAAGAAACTAGAAACACGAATTAGAAAGGATATATGCTCCTCTATGTTCATAGCAGCACAATTTACCATAGCTAAGATTTGGAAACAGCCTAAATGCCCATCAGCAGATGAGTGGATTAAAAAACTGTGGTACATCTACACAATGGAATACTACGCTGCACTCCTACCATTTACAACAACATGGATGGAGCTGTAGAGCGTTATGCTAAGTGAAATTAGCCAGGCAGAGAAAGATAAATATCACATGATCTCACTCATTTGTATAATATAATGAACAGAATAGGCTGATGAATAAGAATGGATCCATAGACTGAGAAATGTCCATCAGAATGTCTAACCTCAGGAAAACAACTGCAAGACCATATGGATTCTTGCCCCAAAGTGTAACTGACAGGTTTGTTCCAACTGCGAAGACAGTCCAGAGATGGAAGACACTGATGATTTCTTGCCATTCTAGCAGTCAGCAGCTGTGCATCACTGCAGGCGGCCCAGGTCCAAGCCAGAGAGTGTGGAACCTGCATTGCAACCATATGTCCACCATCCAGATACCATTGCTGATATGTACACATAAGGAACTATTTGACATTGAAACCTGGACTCAAGAACTGTTAGACATAGAAACTGAGACTGAAAACAATTTTTTCTTATATATTTATTTCCATTATGCAGATGCAATGGAGTACATAAGTTTATATTTAATTGTAGTACATAAGTTTTCCTTTTTCCACCCCGATATTCTCCCCCCAGCCTCCCTTACCCCCCAGCACATGTCCCCACCAGCCCCTCTCCCCGCCCCAGTGTCTTTCATTCATTGGTTATGCTCATATGCATGCATATAAGTCCTTTGGTTTTCTCCCCCAGCATCCGCCTCCCATCCACCCAAGCCTTCCCCCTGTAGCTTGACAGCAGGTTCAGTGCCTCCCGGCCTCTATATCAATCACTCTCCCCTGTTTCTTTTCTTCAAAAATATCTTGCCTCTACATACTAGAAATAAATGTATGAGAACAAAAAATGTTTGCGTCTCGGTTTCAATGTCCAACTGCTCTGAGTCCCAGTTTAATGTCAAATAGTTCTTTATGTGTACATGTCAGCAATGGTATCCAGATGGTGGAGCCATCGTGGCAATGCAAGATCCATCCTCTCTGGTTTGGTCCTGGGCCGCCTGCAGCCACACACAGCTGCCGACTGATAGCATGGCAAGGTGTCGTCAGTGTTCCCCATCTCTGGACCATCCTCGTGACTGGAACAGACCTTTTTTTCTTATATGTTTATTTCCAGATGCAAATTTTTTTAAAGAAAATAAACGGAAAAAGATTGATACAGAAGCAAAGAAGCATTGAACAGACTGTCAGACTATAGTGGGAAGACAAGGGAGGGTGGAGGGTGGAGCCTGTAAGAGATCAACTGAAGGACTTGTATGCATGCATATAAGCATAACCACTGGATGCAAGACACTGGGGCAGGGTGGGGGGGCAGGTGAGGGCATGTGCTGGTGGGTAGGGTAGGCTAGTGGGAGGTCAATGGGAGGGAAAAAAGGAAACGTACTACTATTTGTAATACTTTAAAGAATAAAAAAAGTAAAATAAAACTAAGGTTGATTATGAAATAATTTTGGAAGTGTTATTAAACTTTTAGACTTAGGTATTCTAGGTTAAAGTCTGTTGTATTAGTCATAGGAGCATAGTTATCCAGCTATATCTAATAGTTATCCTGTATTCTTTTTGAAACAATTTTATATCATGTAAATATCACCCCCTATAATTTTTCTCTTTAATGCTAACAATCTAATAGTTTGTATAAGCCAAATTAATAATGTTGGAAATTTTACATGGACTGCATGCCATTAGCAATAGATGATATAAAAGTAACTGATTATATTATTCGTCTTAATAGTTCACAAATAACACAAGAACTTGGTTTATATCCTTTTTTCTTTTTTCTGAAAATCTATTATGATTATTGTTTTATACAGTGACTCTTTAAAATCAAGTTTAGAGCTTAATGTGATTAGATCTTAACTGTGATATTTCTAAATTTACTTAAGTTAGAGATTGTGTGTTTAGCAATTATCTTAAAGTTTCAGTAGCATTCTTTTTTATTTTGAAGACATGAATTTAGCCAAATACATGCTTACATGATTAACCTAAAATTAGTTTTATTGTCCAACAGTTTTAAAAGATGAAGCTCTAAGTTGTACAAATTTCTTTTCTAGTATTATAATGACTATGGAGATATCATCAAAGAAACAATGAGTAAAACAAGGCAAATAGACAAAATTCAATGTGCAAAGACCCTTATTCTCAGTTTGCAACAGGTAAGACATTTAAGAATAACAACTTTAGGCTAACACAATTAACAGTGGTTTTCAAGGTAACTGTGTGTCAAGGATAATAGACAGATCATAAAAGTAGAAATACAAAATATTCGACTTTACTAGTCGACAATGTACAAGTGAGATTATTTTTTGCTTTCAGACTGGCAAGTTTGGCAAAAACCTATAGCTATCTGAGGTATGGGGGAAATAGGTACTATCATCAGTATATATTGGTAGAACCTTCCTGGTAGGCAGTTTGGCAATATATGTCAGAATTTATAATGTATATCCCATTTAAGGCAGCAATTCTACTTTGAAACATTTATCCAAAGTAGGAATAGTACAAGTTTGTAACCATCAGTGTACAATTTTTATTAGAAACTAGGGGCCCGGTGCACGAAATTCGTGCAGTGGGGGTGGGTGCTCCCTCAACCCAACCTGCCCCTCTCACATACTGGGAGTCCTCAGGGGATGTCCAACTGATGGCTCACCCCCAGCCTGCCCAAGGCCTAAAGCCTCTGACGTGGCGTTAGGCCTTGGGCACCCAGGCATTGACCTGCTCAGCTCAGCCCCGCCTGCCTGCGACCACCCAGCACTGGGGGCTGGGCGCTCACCACCACTTCAGCTTACAGCTCCTGGGGGCTGGGCACTCCCTGCCACCGCCACCGCCACCGCACCACCGCTGCTGCTGCCACTTCCCCTTACAGCGCCCAGGGCCTGGGCTCTCACTGCCACCGCAGTTTCATCTCCACCCCCAGGCCTGGCCCCTGTGCCACTTGGCCCCGCCCCCACTTCTGATTGGCTGGTAGCATAACCAATCAAGAGCGAAGGTACGGTCAAATTTGCATGTTTCTCTTTTATTATATCGGATAATCCTAATGCTCATCAGTAGGATGTTAAATGAATATAGTATACTAGAAGCCTGGTGCATGGTTTTGTGCACCAGTGGAGTACCTAGGCTTCGCCTGCAGTGATTGGGCCAGAACTGGTTCTCCGATATTCCGAGGGGTCCTGGATTGTAAAAGGGGATTCTTGGGTGATGTAACCTGGAATAAGGCTCCATCATCTCTGGTTCTGGGTGCATCACCCAAGAATAGCAGCTGCCAAGTCACTGTAGCTTGGCAGCTCCTGTGTTGAGTATCTGCCCCCGGTTGTGTTGTAGTTACCAGTTAGACAGTTGAAAGGTCAGACGGTTGCTTAGGCTTTTATATATATAAATAGGCCATCTCTGCAATGGCTGTTACATAGCACTTAAAATTAGTTTTAAGTAGGTCTGTATTCATTAATGTATAAGGATTTCCATAATATATATATATATATGTTTTGAAAATAAAGTAGAAAGGATTATAGTACAGCATCCCTATAAAATAGTACATATCTATGTCTATCTGAAAAAAAAAGTCACTAAAATGTTAGCTGTGGTTAACTTGTTTTGGTAGGTTTTAGGTGAATTTTACTTTTATCTTTGTATATGTCTATATTTTAATAAGTATCAGTTGTATAATCAAAATTCTATAGTCATTTTCGGCAGTGGCAAGTTTAATTAGGTAAAAATGATTTGCTTAGTATACTTTTGTCTCTAAGAGACCTAATGCATGAGAAACACAATCTATTTCAATTTGATAAACTTTGTTTTTGATTTTTGGAAATCTAGGTATAGAGATTCTTAATCTTATTTGCATACTCTTTATTAAAAACTTATAGAGTTTAAAAGGTTTTAAAGGTAGAATTAAATTACTTCTTTGTTATAAAATAACAACAGCTTGCCTCTAGTACAGTGGTTCTCAATCTTCCTAATGCCGAGATCCTTTAATACAGTTCCTCATGTTGTGGTAACCCCCAACCATAAAATTATTTTTGTTGCTACTTCATAACTGTAATTTTGCTACTGTTATGAATTGTAATGTTAATATCTGTTTTCCGATGTTCTAGACAATCCCTGAGAAAGGGTTGTTTAACCTCCAAAGGGGTTGCAACCCTCAGGTTGAGAACTGCTGCTCTAGAAACTTTAGAAAATATAGGAACTAGGCAAATGCAATTTATCCTTAATTTTTACACTTAATAGTGCTTTTAGTTTTTTTAATGCATTTATGAAATCTTATTTTTACATAATTAAGTCACTGTGCATTCTATTTTGCAGGCCACAATTTTTCACATTAAAAAATTCTGAACCCTTTCATTCTATTAAATACTTGCCTCAGCATTTAAAATGACTATATAGTATTCCATTTTATAGAAGGACTATAATTTAACCAAGGTCTCTTCTTGTTTGATGTTGGGTTTTTGTTGGGTCTTTGCCGTTATGAATAATCTTAAAACAAACACTTTTTTAGTTACATATATTGTGCACAAATAATATTTCTTTTGTATAAAGTCCAATCATTAGCATTGCTTAGTTAAAGGACATCTAAATTTTGCCAGAATGTTGTATAATGGCGGAGGGAGCTTTTTTTCTGTCAAGGGCCATTTGGATATTTATAACATCATTTGCAGGCCATACAAATTTATTAGCTTAAAAATTAGACTGCTGTATTTGGTCAAGCATTTAGTTAACTCACTCCTAATGCCCTGGCAGGGCCAGACCAAATGATTTCCTGGGCCTTCTATGGGCTGTATGTTCCCCACCCATTCTCTATAGAAAAGGAAATCTCAATTTATGTTCCCAACAAATCAGAGTGCTCATTGTACTGTATTCTTTTCAGTGGTAATAGCCATTATCTGTTTAAAAATTGACAGTTTGGTAAAATTGCATATTGTTTTGCTTACTTAAAGATGAAAATTTTGATGTGAGATTCATCATCCTATATAATAAAAGAGAAACATGCAAATTTGACCATACCTTCGCTCCTGATTGGCTATGCTACCAGCCAGTCAGGAGCGGGGGCAGAGCCAAGTGGCATGGGCGCTGGGCCTGGGGGTGGAGATGAAACGGCAGTGGCAGCGAGCGCCTAGCCCCTAGGTGCTGTGAGGGAAAGCAGCAGCAGCAGTGGTGGTGGTGGCGGTGGCAGGGAGCGCCCAGCCCATAGTGCTGGGTGGTCGCAGGCAGCTGGGGCTGAGGTGAGCAGGGCGATGGCTGGGTGCCCAAGGCCTAAAGCCTTGGGCAGGCTGGGGGTGAGCAATCAGTTGGACATCCCCTCAGGGCTCCCAGTATGTGAGAGGAGGCAGGTTGGGTTGAGGGACCCCCCCCCCTGCACAAATTTCGTGCACCGGATCCCTAGTTTAAATATAAATAGCAGAGTATAGTTTCCTCATAAGTTTGTGGGCTTCCTATTTTTTTACATTTTTATATACTATCTTTTAATATCCAGTGTATTCTAGCAGAATAGAATTCTTTCGTAACTAACCTAAATAATTTAATCTCAATAACTATCTCTAGTGTGAATATGGTAAGTGCTACAATTTTGGTCATTTGTGTCATGTGTTGTAAAAATCCATGTTTTTTAATAAAACACAATGCCTCATTTGTAGATTATATATTAAAAGTATATTTTAAGTAGAATATATGTTATTTTAAAAGATGTTAGTTAATAACTCATACCTATAAAAGAAAACTTTAACATGCTTTCTTTTTTCCCCAAACAGCTTTTTAATGAAATGATACAAGAAAATGGCTATAATTTTGATAGATCATCCACAACATTCAGTGGCATAAAAGAACTTGCTCGACGTTTTGCTTTAACTTTTGGACTTGATCAATTGAAAACAAGAGAGGCCATTGCTATGCTGCACAAGTAATCTCCACATCATTTTATTTAGCTTTCCTTTTTTTAATCATGAAAATATTTGAATGTAGTTCTTTTGTTTAGAATAATCGAATTGCTGCTTATTTGTTGACAGATCTCTAGCATATCTCTTTTACTAAGAACTAGTTATAGTGCTATTTCTATTAACACATGAGTTGGGACTAAATGTCCATTCATACAGTGTTTGCTTTAATTAAAATCATACATAAAATATTTATAAATTAACTAGAGAAAAACAGCATATATTTTCTTTAGGTATTACAATATTGCTTAACAGCTTTTGTTATAATTTCACTTCTAGTTAGAGAAATTTTTAGATTTGATTCCTTTATTTCAAGTTTTCTCCTTCTGGTTCTGTTCTCCATATTAGTGACCTCCCTTGTTTTTAGCCACACCTTCTTTCTATCTGCGTATCTTCTTTGCCTTAAAAAAATTGGAAATCATCTTACTGTATTTGGTCATCTACTTTAGTGATCCATTATACTTTTTAAGTGTCAGTGTATTTTAGACCTTTAACATGACCAACACATGGATATTAATATCCTTTATCTTTTATTTGGTAAAATCAAAAGACTTGGTCTCTCGCATTGAAAAAGCTCTGTGTTTGTTTTGTCTTTCTTTTACTCATCTTGCTTACTTAGTTATATCAGTATTCAATGTCTCCCTACAGAAATGATTTTGCTCCTTAAAGTTAATCCTATACCTTCTCCAACTTTAATTTAATCTTTCCTTTCACTTTGCTCTAAAAGTCAAATTTCTTTTTCTGCTATTTAATAGGTTAGATGATACTTTTAGGTAACACTAAAGGACCACATATGTAGTAATTATTTTCAGAAGTAATAGGTTATTTCCTTCATGTAATAGCCTTCCTTGTCTCCCCATTTTCATATGGATTATATTTACAGTTACATTTTTCATATAGTATAATGTTGGATTGTTGTCTTGATTAATAGGTGCATTATTAAATAAATATAGTTAAAATAGGCCCTGCATAAAATTTAATTTTTATACTTTACTCTGATATGGGTTGTCACAAGCAGTACTGATTGATTGTTATTTAATCCCCACCCAATGATGTTTCCCATTGATTTTTAGACAGAGTGGAAGGGAGGGAGGGAGGGAGGGAGGGAGGGAGGGAGGGAGGGAGGGAGACATTTAATAGTTGCCTCCTACACATGCTTCAAACCTGCAACTCAGGAATCCATGATCTTTTGGTGTGTGGGTTGAAGCTCTTAACTATTGAGCACACCAGCAAGGGCTACAAATGGTCTTTAAGCTTAGTTCTGTCCTGGCCGGGTGGCTCAGTTGATTGGAGCATCATCCTGGGCACTGAAAGGTTTTGGATTTATGATTCCCAGTCAGGACATCATTCCTAGGCTGTGGATTGGTTTTTGCTTTTTTTTGTTTTTTAATCTATTTTTATTGATTTCAGAGAGGAAGGGGGAGG
The DNA here is from genome assembly GCA_027563665.1 of Antrozous pallidus. Classification (NCBI taxonomy): domain Eukaryota; kingdom Metazoa; phylum Chordata; class Mammalia; order Chiroptera; family Vespertilionidae; genus Antrozous; species Antrozous pallidus. Next base: position 44,916,029 of record CM050509.1, on the reverse strand, counting down.
GAGAGAGATGGATACATCAATGATGAGAAAGAATCATTGATCGGTTACCTCTTGCATGCTCCCTACTGGTGATCAAGCCTGCAACCTGGGAATGTGCCCTTGACCAGAATCGAATCTAGGGCCCTTCAGTCTGCAGACTGACACTCTATCCACTGAGCCAAACCAGCGAGGGCCTAGGTTGTGGTTTTGATGCCTGGTTGTGGCACATAAGTAAGGCTACAGATCTCCCCCCCCCTTCTCTGTCTATATCTCTCCCTCCCTCCCTTCCTACCTTCCTCCCTCCTCTCCCCCCTTTCTCCCTAAAAAAGAAAAATAAATAAAAACATGTCTTTGGGTGAGGCTTTTTTAAAGTGTTTAAGTTAGTCCTTTGTCTTAAAAAATATTGGAAATGTATTGATCTTTATATGAGAGCATTTGGGTTATTTTCTATGGAAAAGAGAACTGAGGAAAGAATGTAGATGTACCAAACCACATTATAAGGGCTAACGTGTGGTTTTGTTCTGTTTCATAAAGTAACAGTACCATAAAATATAAATTTATTCTCATATCATAGCTTCTTTATTCTCTATATTCTTCAGATTAAATGTATGACAAAGAAAACAGTTAGTAGTGGAATGAAAGAATAGAGAGAAATTTCCTTTCTAAGTTATTAAATTTTGTATTGTCCCTTAAATATTTATCTTTTTTTTCTTGCAGGGACGGCATAGAATTTGCTTTTAAAGAACCTAATCCACAGGGAGAGAGCCATCCACCTTTAAATTTGGCATTTCTTGACATACTGAGTGAATTTTCTTCTAAACTGCTCCGACAAGACAAGCGAACAGTGTATGTGTTAGAAATACTCTAATTTTGTTTTGGAATTCTTAGTTCTTGATTTCTCCCTTTTACACACAGAGGTAGGAATTGTAGCCTAACTAAAGAGAGAACATTTAATAATAGAAAGCAATATCAGTGATCCATCAGGAACTTTTGAGTCTGTGTCCAAAGTTATGACTACACTGGGAAGTAGAATTCTCCTTTTTATATTTTTACTTGAACTACTAGTGCTGTCTTCCACAGATCATTTAAGCAGGATACTTTTCTGATATAGTCTCCTAAAATGGTGACACATTCTGACAAATGGAACCAAATTTCAAAAATGCTCCTACTCTTCCCATCTTGGCTGGTAGCATAAAAGGCCAGAAAAATACGAATAGAGATAGTCTCTTAAAGTCCACTAGTATTTTGCGTTTAAAGATTGTATAGATTTTATATGAAATTTAATGCACATAAAACTAATCTATGGTGATTGAAATGACAGTATTGGGGAGATTAAATGGGGAAAAGCACACAGGGTACTTTCTAGATTCGTGGGAATGCCCTGAATCTTAAAAGGATGTGTTGGTTGCATAGCAAAACTGATTTAACTGTTTCTCTCGATAGATAGATAGATAGATAGATAGATAGATAGATAGATAGATAGATAGATTGCAGAGAGAGGTAGAAACATCAATGATGAGAATCATTGATCAGCTGCCTCCTGCACACTCTCTACTGGGGATCAAGCCTGGAACCCGAGCATGTGCCCTTGACTGGAATTGAACCTGGGACCCTTTAGTCCGCAGTCTGATGCTCTGTCTACTGAATCAAAGTACCTAGGGCTCAACTGCACTATTAATTTCTGTCTTTTATTGTATATAAATTTAGTCCAATTAAAAATTTCAGCCCTGGCCAGATTAGAGTGTCATCCCAATATGCCAAGTTTTCAGGTTTGCTCCCCCAGCAGGGCACATGTAAGGAATGAACCAATGAATGCTTGAATAATTGGAAAAACAAGTCAATGTTTCTCTCTCTCCCTCTCTCCCTCTCCCTCCCTCCCTCCCTCCCTCCCCCCTCCTCTCCCTCTCTCCTCTCCTCTCCTCTCCTTCTTTCTTCTCTCAAGTCAATAAGTAAATTTTTACAAATTTCATTGGCCCTATTAATCAGAGAAATAAAAAAAGAATGAAAAACCATTTTCCATTTAGCATAGCAGATTAGAACACATTAAGAAATCTGATAGTCTCAAGTACTGCTGAGGATGTTGAGTGATAGAGATTTAGGCATTTCTGTTGACAACATAAACTGATATAAGACCACTTTGTGGAGGAGCTATTTGGCAATGTCTAATAAACTGTTAACCTACCTTATAATCCAGTAATTCTCATTTGTAGATACCCTAGAGAAACTCTTTTACATGTATACCAGAACTGTAAAAAAATTGGTTGAATTGTTTGAATAGGGAAAAGCTCAAAACAACTAAACATGTATCAACTAGAAAATGGAATACTATAGGACAGTCAAAATGGTTGGGTTTTTTTAATGGTAAGCGTTCCTTAATTTTATTCAATATCCCAGTCATTCAAGTTTCCAGTAGTCTCAGATGTCATAAGTTACTTTATAGTTTATTTGATTAAATTGGGATTGAAATAAGACTCACACATTCCAATTGATTATTATCTTTTTGAAACCTTAAAAAAAATTCAGTTTTATTGAGGTCTAATTGACAAAATTATAATATATTTAAAATATATAACATGGTGGTCATATATATATACACACACACACACACACACACACACACACACACACACACACACTAGAGGTCCGGTGCACAAAATTCGTGCACAGGGGTTGGGTATCCCTCAGCCCAGCCTGCGCCATCTCCAATCTGGGACCCTTTGAGGGATGTCCGACTGCCTATATCCAACTGTTCGCCTGCCTGCCTTCCTGATTGCCCCTAACCGCTTCTGTCTGCCAGCCTGATCACTCCCTAACTACTCCCCTGCCAGCCTGATTGATGCCTAACTGCTCCCCTGCCAGCCTGATTGCCCCTAACTGTCCTCCCCTGCAGGCCTGAGGCCCCCGCAATTGCCCTTCCCTTCAGGCCTGGTCACCCCTAACTGCCCTCTCCTTCAGGTTTGAGTGCCCTTAACTCCCCTTCCTTGCAGGACTGGTCTGGTCCCTCCCAACTGCCCTCCCCTGCAAGATTGATCACCCCCAACTTCCCTCCTCTGCTGGCCTGGTCACCCCTAACTGCCCTTCCCTGCAGGCTTGATTGCCCTCTCTTGCAGGCCTGGTCTCTCCCAACTGCCCTCACCTGCTGGCCGTCTTCTGGTGGCCATTTTATGTCCACATTGGGACAGGATTTTTGAACACATGGGGGCAGCCATCTTATATGTTGGAATGGTAGTCAATATGCATATTACTCTTTTATTAGATAGTATATAGGCCTGGTGCACAGGTGGGGCCCAGCTAGTTTGCCCTGAAGGGTGTCCTGGATCAGGGATCCTTGGGGCATAGGATGGCCTGGGCAAGAGGCATGTGGTTTTTTGCAGGCCAGCCATGCCCCCCAGCAACCCAAGCAGAGGCCCTGGTATGTTACTTGTTTATCTTCTACAATTTAAACTGTAGCCTGGAGTGGATCAAAGCCTTCTGCTCGCTATATGGCAGCAGCCATTTCTGTTGGGATTTATGTATCTTCTATAATTGAAACTTTGTACCTGGAGTGGAAGCCTAGGGCATCCAAGGCTGAAGAAGCGTGGCTTCCTCCATCACCGGGAGCAACCCTAGCCTCCTGCCTCTCTCTAGCTCCGTGACTGCTGCCATTTCTGTTTGGATTCTATAATTGAAATTTTGTAGCTTGGTGTGGAGGCCTGAGCGGCAATGGCAGGCAGAAAGCTTGGCTTTCTCCATTGCCAAGGAAATCCAAGCCTGCCTCCTGCTCTCTGTGGCTGTAGCCATCTTGGTTGGGGTTTATTTGCATATTTGCTCCTGATTGACTGGTGGGCGTGGCTTGGTATGGTAGAGGTGCAGTCAATTTGCATATTACTCTTTTATTATATAGGATACATTGTGAAGGGATTCCCATAATTACGTTAATACATCCATCACCTCACATATTTTCTATCTTAAATAACATTTAAGTTCTATTTTTCAATTATATAATTTTATCAACTGTAATCGCCATTGTATCCTCAGATCTCATTTATCTTTTTTTTTTAAAATTCCAACTTTATTGAGATATAGTTGACATATAATGTGTAAGTTTAAGGTGTACATGTTGATTCACCACTGTAACATTAGCTGATGTCACTCTTCCAAAATGATTAGAGTTTAAAAACATAATGTTGACTGCAAAAGGCAAAGTACCAAATGTGCAATGATGTTTACAGACAAAAATGTATTGGAAGTACAAAAATGTACATAGGAATGATAAATAGCAAATTCACATTAGTGGTAACTTCTGTGGCAGGGAAATAGCATCGGGGAGGTTACTTATCTTGTATGTTCTGTTGTACTGTGAGCTAGATACACAGTTGTAAATCTCTCTACCAGTATATTTTGGTTTAAGTTCCATATTTTAGAACAATTCTGAGATTTACAGGTAGTTCACTGGCCACACTTTAAATAATGCTTTACTGCTGTGTATAGCTTTACTGCTGTGTATAGCTGAAATATGCAAACTAGAAGCCCGGTGTACAAAATTTTTGCACTGGAGGGGGGATCCCTCATCCCAGCCTGCGCCCTCTCACAGTGCGGGACCCCTCTGGGGATGTCCAACTGCTGGCAGTCGGATATCCTTCTCACAGTCTGGGACCCCTCGCTCCTTAGCAACTATCTGCTTACTGCACCTTACCTCTTGGCTTGTTATTTCTTAGCGCTGCTGTGGAGGCAGGAGAGGCTCCCATCACCACCACTGAGCTCCCCAGCTGTGAGCCTGGCTTCTGGCTGAGCAGTGCTCCCCCTCTGGGAGTGCACTGACCACCAGGGGGCAGCTCCTGCATTGCACATCTGCCCCCTGGTGGTCAGTGTGCATCATGTGGTTGTTCTACTGTAAAGGTTGCTTAGGCTCTTGTTAGATAGATAGAGGCCCTGGCCAGTGTGGCTCAGTTGATTGTCAGCCCAGGCATCGAGAGGTTACCAGTTCGATTCCTGGTCATAATATATGCCCAGGTTGCAGTCTTGATCTCCATTGTGGAAGTGTGATTCGCCGGTGTGGGGGCAGCTCATCAGTGATTCTCTCATCATTGATGTTTTTATCTCTCCCTCTCCCTTCCTTTCTGAAATCAATAAAACTATATATTTAAAAAAATCAATAAAATTTTCTTTAAAAAAGGAATACTGAACAAACGACACCAAGCAATATCTTTATAACTGATACCTCCTGTCTTCTCTTTTAATAGACAATAAACCACTGAACTCTTATTTTCAGAAGCCTGGGATTTGAATTGTAGTTAACACTGTTTTTTCATTTTTATGACCATGAATATGTTACTTATCCTTTCTTTCCTCATCTGTCAAATAGGGAGAATGTCTTAAAGATTATAAGAATTAAGTTAAAGCATCCAAGAGAAAACTGTCTAGCACATAGTCACTCAACTGTTAGTTGAATTTTGATTGCTATCTTACATATAAGCCTTAGAATCCTTGTGATACTTTGGATCCCAGGGTAGATAGATGTTTGACTTCCATCAGGCTGACACTTTTTTGCAGGTAGGGACCGACCATATTGCATTCATCTTTCTATCTATCCCTAGTGCTTGGAGCATAATAGATGCCCAACAAATATTAAGCTGAAGTGCCCTGAATTGTATGCTATAATGTGAACATCTTGAAAGACAAATTTGCTCATCAGTGTACTGATGAAGCTGAGATTGAGTATAAAGTAATATGCACATGTTCTTATAGCTAAGCTTGATAGAACTGGGACTAGACCCCAAACTGTGTGATTTTTAAACTCAGTTGTCTTTCTAGAAATATTAGTTGAGTTTGTTCTAGCAAAGGACCTATAAAAAGTGAAGATAGAGACATTTTGAGAATGAAAACATTAGCATCTTTTCATTGTCACTCTGTTTTTGAGGAAATGTGGACTATCACCCATTTTAATGAGCTTTGCTTTTTATTTAATTCTAAGTAAATCATTGGATATTCCACATGGTATATGAGCCTTAAGATTATTAGGAAGAGTAACAAAATAGGGGGGAAAATCTTATAGTTCTATGTACCAAAGCTAATGATTTCTACTTCTTTTTAAGGTATGTTTACTTGGAAAAGTTTATGACATTTCAGATGTCACTCCGACGAGAAGATGTGTGGCTTCCACTGATGTCTTACCGAAATTCTTTGTTAGCTGGTGGTGATGATGACACAATGTCAGTCATTAGTGGAATCAGCAGTCGGGGGTCAACTGTGCGGAGTAAAAAATCAAAACCATCTACAGGAAAACGGAAAGTAGTAGAAGGCATGCAGCTCACACTCAGTAAGAATATAGTTTATTCTCTTTATATTTATCCCTTATGTTTACTAACTGAAGTATCATTAAGGTTCACCTTATTTTTTTGAGATTTGTGTTGTTAAGTAGTATTTTGCACTGTGTTCATTGTATGTAAATGTACTGTTTGAAGTATTTTTTAAATATATATAAACTAATTTCTCAAACTCTAGATACATCCTCATTATTCAGAAGAGAGAACTAGTACAGAGAGGTCAAGTAACATACCTGAGGTCACGCAGATATTAAGTAGTAAAGCTAGGCAGTCTCATTCTAGGGTGCCTGCTTTTTAAATTCTGTGCTGTACTGTATGCATAGGGATATGGAATTGGTATTATAGAGCTAGTTAGTACCTAGATTGTCACGTCCATCTAGTTTAAGTGAAACAACAGATTTACAGAGGTTGCAGCTGTTGGATTTCTACGAAGAGAAATCCAAGATTAATCATGAAGAACTTGATAGAAATACAAATTGATGTATATAATCTTAGAGGTAGTAATGCATCATGACATAAGTCTCTTGGACTCCTAGAATACCAGGATTGGTTTAAAATGGGCCTGAGGGCTTCCTTCCTTTCCTTAGGAACCTTTAAAAAAATCAGCATAGTTGTCCGAATTTGTTCCAGTTATTACTGCTATGTAGAAAACTTCCCCAAAACTTGACAGAACTGGGACCTAGTGCCTGGTATTTCAGTTAAGAAACCTCAAAGACTGGAATTGTATGGCTGCATTCCACTTATAGATACACTAGAGGCCCAGTGCATGAGATTCTTGCCCTGGGGAGGAGGGGGTCCCCTCAGCCTCGCCTGCGCCCCCTTGCAGTCTGAGACACGGGGAATGTATGCCTGCCCAGAGATCAGACATAAGCAGGAAGTCAGAAATCCCCTCACAGTTCAGGGCATTCGTAGTCCGACACCCCTTGCTCCTGCCTGCCATAGAGGTGGGAGAGGCTCCCGCCATCACCACTCCGCTCACCAGCTGTGGGCTTGGCTTCTGGCTCAGCTGTGCTCTCCCTAAGGCAGCACAATGACCACTGGGGGCAGCATCTGCATTGTGCATCTGCCCCCTGGTAGTCAGTACCCATCATAGCAACTGGTCATTCCATCGTTGGGTTGATTTGCATATTATGCTTTTATTATTTAGGAGGATCTGATGCTGACTGTCAGCTGGGACTTCAGCTGGATTGTTTCCCAGAATACTTACATATGACCTCTTCATGTGGCTTTATGGCTTCCTCACGCCATGTGACTGGACTACAAAAGTAAATGCCTGAAGGGCAAGGAGGTGGAAGCTGCCAGTTTCTTAAGACTAGAAACTGGCATAGCATAATTTCCACCATATTCTATTGATCAGTCACAGAGCTCAGATACAAGGGGTGGAATATAATCCCCCACTTCTTAATGTGTGGAGTGTCAAAAATGTTGGAGCCATATTTTTAAATTGCCAAATAATTTTTAAGCGTTAATCATGTTTATAGTGCCTAAAACTTGATTGTCCCATGGAAATGGTTTTAATCTTTTGTCTAATATAAAGGCATAAACTTGTAATTTGTACAAGTTAGATTATACTTGGTTGATTATGTAGTCCCAATATCCTAGTCAAGGGGGAAATTTCTTTTACAATAGCCCTGACTGCTTACAATAGTTAGGGCTGGTACTTTATAGGAAGTTAAAATAAATTTTCTTTATTTTAATATAGAAAAGTTGTCAAATTAAAAGATGATGTTTCCTGCATATCACTAACTCTAAAAGATTTTCTTATTTGAACAAATAGTTACAAATTTGTCCTGGGGGTTATCAAATCCTCTTTTCCTTAGACTTTATGGAGCATGTATGAATTGGTATTTATATAACATCTTAAAGATATATTATCAAACCAGATATTTCAATTTTTATAGAAAGAGTGCTTTCTTTGTTTTTAGAGAGAGCCATAGAAATTGAGGCATTATTAAATTTGAAGAAGGAAGAGTAAATACTGATAGGTTAGCCCTGGCCAGGTGGCTCAGTTTGGAGCATCGTCTCATTCACCAAAGGGGTTGCAGGTTTGATTTCCAGTCAGGGCACATATGTACGTTGAGCGTTTGATCTCCTGTAGGGGCATTTATGGGAGTCAACCATTTGATGCTTCTTTCTCATATAGATGTTTCTCTCTCCCCACCTGTCCCTTTTCTCTCTCCAAAATCAATAAACATATCCTTGGATGAGGATTAAAAAAAGGAAAAAAAGCTTGGCCTGTGCTGCTCAGTGGGTTGACTTCAACCCATGGACCAGGAAGTCCCAGGTTCAATTCTGTCAGGGCTCATGCCCAGGTTTCAGGCTCGATCCCCAATAGGAGCTGTGAAGGAGGCAGCTGCTTAGTGATTCTCATCATTGATGTTTCTATCTCTCTCTCCCTCTTCCTTACTCTCTCCTAAAAAAATACTGATAGCTTGGCAGGGTCAGTGCAATTTAAAAGACAAAACTTGGAGCCCAAACAGAGTAGAACTTAAAGGTTGATGTGATTATATTGAAAATTGTGACATTTTTTTCTAATCCATTTATTACTGTGGTAGTAGCTACTAGCACCTTTTTCTTTGCACTCTTCCCTTAAAAACTTATCTGTATAGCCGAAACCGGTTTGGCTCAGTGGATAGAGCGTCGGCCTGCGGACTGAAGGGTCCTGGGTTCGATTCCGGTCAAGGGCATGTACTGTGGCTGCGAGCACATCCCCGATGCGGGGGTGTGCAAGAGGCAGCTGATCGATGTTCCTCTCTCATCGATGTTTCTGACCTTCTATCCCTCTCCCTTCCTCTCTGTGAAAAATCAATAAAATACTTTTAAAAAAACTTATCTGTATATATGCACACTAGAGGCCCAATGCACGAAATCATGCAAGGGGCTTGGCCCTCACAGCCCTGGTTTCCTCATCCAGCCCTCAAAGCCCTGCCTGGCCCTCGCAGTTTCAGCTGCCTTGGCCGGCCCTTGCACACCCTCACAGCCTCGGCGGGCCCTCACAGCCTCGGCTTCATCCAGAAGGTCGTACGGAAGGCTGCTCGGCTGTTTGGTCTAGTTAGCACATTAGCTCTTTATTATATAGGATATGTAATGTTCTAATAAAATATTTTCAGTCAAGTGCTATTAATTTCCTTTCCCAAGTAAGTGATTTTTCAAAAAATGACTATGATTTAAATAACACTTGCATGTGAATTTGTCTTTTATTAATCACTGGAGGCCAGGTGCATGAAATTTGTGGGTGAGGGGGGGTGTTAAGGGGCCTAAACGGGCAGTCGGACATCCCTTGAGGGCATGGCTTGTGGGTATAGTGGAGGCACAGTCAATTTGCATATTACTCTTTTATTAGATAGGGTGACAGCATCTACAGACATTTGAAAACAAGTAGGTTTTGCAAGTCTGAAACTGGCTCTTTTTAGTCTAGTACTTCATGCATATGGATTTGTGCTCCCCTTGAAGTTTTTCTTAAGTCTACCTTCTATGCTGCCATCACATACTTTGACTAAAATATGTAACTTCTACCTTCTATGCTGCCATCACATACTTTGACTAAAATATGTAACTTGCCACATCAATTCCTTAAAACCTCCAGCAGTGGTTCCTGTTACCTTAGCACAGCTTATAAAACTTTACATAAATGTATTGCCTGTGCCTGCCTCTTTATTCACTCAGCATTACCTTTTGCTTCTTATCCCCTGACTAACTTAATGTAGTCATATTAAATTGTCTTTTTTGTAGGTCAAGAACTGCTAAATATCAGCAAATTAGTATGGTTCAGTTGTTTCATGCCTCAGTGCTTTGCTTATGTTCTTCTGCCACCTAGTTCACCCAGTAGCTTAGTTAGAAATCACTTGCAAGTAGCTGGCTCTGATTCTTCTTATTGTTCCCATTCAACCTGTGCTTCATTCTCTTTTAGCACTTCCCGCACTGTGTTGTAATTGCCTGTGTTTTCTTTCTTCACAACTAGAATGTAAGGACGGGGCTGCACCTTAAGTGCTTTTGTATCCCTCTATTCCAAGCACTTAGCCTGTGATAAACAGGTGTTTGTTGACCTGAACAGGTTGTGTTAGACATCTAATTAGTCAAAATTAGTGATTGAATTTCATTGCTGTTGATTTTGTCTTTTAGCTGAAGAAAGCAGTAGTAGTGACAGTATGTGGTTAAGCAGAGAGCAAACACTGCACACCCCAGTTATGATGCAGACACCACAACTCACCTCAACAATTATGAGAGAGCCCAAAAGATTACGACCTGAGGATAGCTTCATGGGTGTTTATCCAATGCAGACTGAACATCATCAAACTCCTCTTGATTATAAGTAAGTACATTTGATTATTTTCTCTACTACAAGTTTATTAATTACATAGAAAAAAGTTAAGTTAAAAGAGGAATAAAATTCTCCTTGAAGCACGCAGGTAACATGGATGTTAGCTCAAAGACAGCAAGAGGAAGCAAGGCAACAACAGGAGAGAGCAGCAGTGAGCTATGTTAAACTACGAACTAATCTTCAGCATGCCATGTAAGTGAGAGTGCCTTATTGTCTGAGTCTAGGAAGTACACTAATTCATTTGAACATATTTTAATGTGTGCCTTAGCTAAAAGTTTCAGCAAACTCTCTAGAGTAAGCTGAAATAATCAAGGAACTGAAAATTGGTCTTTCCAACAGAAAAAGAAACTTTTAAACTTAAATATTAACTAGTTAGCTAAAGGACCACTCTTAGTTTGATCTGTTGGAAATGTTTAAATCTGAGTCCTTATTTACTTTGGTACACAGAATTATAGCTAAAAGTCTAGTTTTGTTACTTCTTAATTGATTCCCACCTTAGTTCAGGCCCTCATCTCTCACCTGAACTATTATGTTAGCTTTCTTCCCTTAAAATCTGTTTATCCTCTCACCAAATTCCCCCTCTCACTCCTTCCACCACCACTCCATCATTCACGCCACCATCCAGAATTACTATTCTAAAATAAAAATCTGATCATATAACTCTTTTACTTAAACCTTTCCATGGCTCTCCACTGCCTTCAGGATAAGTTCAAACTCCTTAGCTCATGGCATGCAAGATCTTTCAAAATATGGCCCCTGCCTACATTTTAGTATCATATCCCATTCCCTGGAAACAGGTAAAATCATCATAAAAGAACAAGCTCAAGTATCACCTTACAAGAAGATGCGGTAATCCATGCTCTTATATCATTATATTTATATTTCTTGTAGTACTTACCACATTGTATTATAGTTATTTGTTTATGAATTTTCCCTTTCTGTAGACTGTGAGCTCCTCAAGGGCAGGGACCACTTTATTGCCTGTCAGTGCTTGGCACATAAAAAGTGCTAAATGTTCATTGAATGAGTAAATGTCCAATGCATAAAAAAAGTTGTATTTTATCTTATATACTTTGTTTTTACTGGAATCTGTATTAGAGTTTTATAAATCTCTATTAGCTTTGGCTTCAAAAGAAATGTCAGTCTTTAAATGATTGGCACAAAGGGAAAATATGATGACTGATTATTTACGGTTTTGAGTTTGAAAGGTTTGTATTTGTAACATAATATAGTATATATTTTAATACCTTTTTAAATTTTAGTTTGTTTTGTTGGTTTTTAAATGATGAGAATTTCACCTGTTTTTCTTAAGAAATTATTTACCACATGAGTAGTATCTTACTTAAATTCACTTCAGTTATCTGTGGCAGTCTTAAGAACCTATAAAAAAGTATACTCCATCACATGTATAGATTATGATCTCAACTTGTCTGATATGATCGTCACCTATACAGTCAGTCACTTGGTTATTTATCCTATTCCTTTTTCTATGGCCACATTCCCCTTAATATATGCTCTTATTTTATGTTGGATTCAACAGCTAATTTCTTAGCTTCCAACCAGTTACCAGTTCAAACATTCTGGAATTCTACCGGCAATCATTTGGTCCACATTTCTCCCCTGAAAACTTTCTACCAATCCCCAAGATCTTCCACAGCATCTCATTACTCAGCATCATTTATCATTATTCTTTTGTTTGTAGTTTGTTTGTTTTAATTCCCCTTGGAGATAAACTTCCCTGGTGACTGCAAGAGATTATCCCAGTTAAATAATTATCACTGGAAGAATCTTTTGGTTGTTATACCATAGTGGTTAATCACCTGATGCTTTAAAATATTTTTGTTTTGCAACAATTTTTCATTAATGATAACCTGCATATAACTGAAAATACTTCCAAATTCTTCCAAATACTTCCAAATTTGTTTTAAATAGTTTATATTATATAATCTTCCTTACACTCCAACTGAAATACAGAATAGATTTCTGGTTTTCTATAACATGGTCCACAAAGCACACATTTTCATTTTACAGTTACCTCCACTAAGACTCAACATAGTATTGTATCAGTTGTAAGCAAGTGTCCACTAAATAATCGATTGGGGCCAGGGGGTTTAAGATATTTCAATTACTGAGAAAAGAAGGAAACATTGACCATACTGGGGGATAAGAAATTACCCTCAGTTTCACTATTACTTAGACTCATGCTGATCTGGGCTAATTTGTCAACTTGAAATTTGAATTGATTTCTTATAATTATGTAATAACATACATAATTTTTGGTCTTAATTTTTACTTTACTTTCCTGTATGTCTTAGAGTTTTCTAGGAAATAGAATCTAATTTTCATCATATAAAGGTTGCTCATTTCTCCTGAAGCAGAATTAATCGCTTCCAGTAGATCATTATAGCAATTGATTCATATTTCTCATTATATTTATATTTCTTGTAGTACTTACCACATTGTATTATAGTTATTTGTTTATGAATTTTCCCTTTCTGTAGACTGTGAGCTCCTCAAGGGCAGGGACCACTTTATTGCCTGTCAGTGCTTGGAACCATGTCTTAATTCATCTTTTTTTTTTTTTAATTTGCATCCATAGGACAAAGTTGAAGCCTGGCATGTAATAGGCAGGCATTGTATGAATGAGTGCCTGGTATATTAGGTACTAAGTGAATGAGTGAGTGATGGGTAAAATTAACACTATATATTAATGAAAATATATGTATTCTGAAAATGTTATTTCTCTGGTCTCTGTTTTATATTTGTTTATTAATTTGTACCCTGCCTACTGTCAAAAAGGATTTGAGGTATCTTATCTGTTCCCATGCGGGATATTGTCACTGAACTTTTATATGGGATATTAGTACTATTAAGCTAGCTGTATTGATGTAATGTAGAATAAACATAACTCCTTAGCATTTTTAGACAAGCAAACATTGGGGTTTTGACATCATTGATAACATGATCAATGCCTAATCATATTCCCTAACCTCTGATTCCATCATTTTCCATTATGCTTGAATTGAATATGTAGAGAGCCACATAGTTGATGCCAACATATTAATAGTTCCAACATTGGTTCAGATCTTGACCTTGTTTTATATTTCTCTAGTCGGCGTGGTGCAAGCCTAATGGAAGATGATGAAGAGCCAATTGTTGAAGATGTTATGATGTCCTCAGAAGGGAGGATTGAAGATCTTAACGAGGGAATGGATTTTGACACCATGGATATAGATTTGGTAAGAAACTTAGTGATTTCTGTAAGACTTTCCAAAATTTACACCCTTTGGAAATTAAGTTAGATATTTATTAGAGAAGAGAAATACTTGCCATGAGAAGTAAGTTTTGCAAAATCTTCTATAACAATAAAAGCATAATATGCTAATTAGATCTGATGTCCTTCTGGACAAACGGGGGGCTGTGAGGGAAGCCCAGCTCCTTGGTGCCTGCCGGTGGCTAGAGGGAAGCCCAGGTCCCAGGAAACCAGTACCGGCAGCTGGGGAAAGAAAGGCCTACTTCACAAATTTCATGCAATGGACCTCTAGTCCTACCTAATAAAAGAATAATATGCAAATTTGGCCTTACCTTTACCACGCACACCAGCCAATCAGGAGCAGATTATGCAAATAAACCCCAACCAAGATGGCTGCTGCTACTGAGAGCAGGAGGAAGGTTTGGGTTTCCCCAGCAACAGAGGAAGCCAAGCTTTCCACCTTCTATTGCCAGCCTAGGCCTCTACTCGATGCTACAAAGTTTCAATTGTAAAAGATACAGAAATGCTGGCAGCCACTGAGCTAGAGAGAACAGAAGCTTGGGTTTCCCTGGCAACAGAGGAAGCCAAGCTTTCAGCCTGCCGTTGCCAGCCTAGGCCTCCACTCTAGGCTACAAAGTTTCAAACAGAAATGGCTCCACCAGGGAGCGAGCAGAAGGCTTAGCTCTGCTCCAGGCTACAAAGTTTCAATTGTAGATATAGATTAATCCCAGATACCAGGGCCTTCGCTTGGGTCGCTGGGGGACGTGGCAGGCCTGCAAACCTCCACAGGCCCCTTGCCCAGGCCGCCCCTCACCCCAATGGAACCCCCACCCTGATCTGGGATACTCTTCAGGGCAAACCAGTTGGCCCCCACCCATGCACCAGGCCTCTATCCTTTCCTATCTAATAAAAGAGTAATTTGCAGATTGACCATCACTCCAACACACAAGAGGGCTGCCCCCATGTGGTCAAAGATCCTGACCCCATGTGGACATAAGGTGACCAGCAGGGAGGTTCCAGGCCCTGCAAGGGAGGGCAGTTGGGAGGGACCATGCCTGAAAGGAAGCGTAGTTGGGGGCAATCAAGCCTGCAGGGGAGGGCAGTTAGGGGTGACAGGCCGGCAGAGGAAGGAAGTTGCAGGCAAACAGGCTGGCAGGGTAGTGGTTAGGGGGTGATCAGGCTGGCAGGCAGAAGCAGTTAGGGGCAATCAGGGATGCAGGCAGGTGAGCAGTTTGGAGCCAGCAGTCCTGGATTGTGAGAAGGATGTCAGACTGCCCATTTAGGCCTGATCCTACCAGAATCGGGCCTAAACAGGCAGTGGGACATCCCTCGAGGGGTCCCAGATTAGCGAGGGTGCAGGCTGGGCTAAGGGACATCCCCTGCCCCCTCCTCCCCCCCCCCGTGCACAAATTTCGTGCACCGGGCCTCTAGTCTATATCAATAAAAGAGAAATGCAAATTGACCATACCTTTGCAGTACCTACCAGCCAATCGGGAGTGGGTATGTAAATTAACCCCAAAAATGGCATGTTAATTTTCATACACAGGCACCAAGTAGCCAGGGGCAGTTCTGTACTACCCCAGCCACTCCGAGCCTTTGGGCAGCATGGGAAGGCAGAAAGGTGACTCTGGTCAGAGCAAAGGTGGAGCCCACAGCCAGGTGATGAAAGGCCCATTCTTGCACAAATCTTCATGCATCGGGCCTCTAGTTTTGAAATAAAATAGTTAAGTCTTTTTAGGTATATGAGAAGGGAATGAGGAGAGGGTGAGATTGGTGAGGATATTAGAGTCTAGTTTAAGATGATTAATTTTCATGTTAATTTAGGACTGTATTGATTTATAGAATACATTTCCTTTATTATATTAAGCATTATATCACCTTATAATTTTCCTTTTTTTTTTTACCATCATTAAAACTACATTATTGCCCAGCTGGTGTGATTCAGTGGTTGAGCATTGACCCATGAACCAGGAGATCATGGTTTGATTCCTGGTGGGCACACATGCCCGGATTGCAGGCTTGATTCCCATTATAGGGCATGCAGGAGACAGCTGATCAGTGATTCTCTCCCTCTCCCTTCCTATATGAAATAAAAATATTAAACACAACTACAGCCCTAGCCAGTTTGGCTCAGTGAATAGAGCATTGGCCTGGGGACCCAGGAGCCCAGGTTCAATTCTGCTCAAGGGCACATACCTGGGTTGCAACTGCCTCCTGGGCCTGGCTTCTGGTTCGGACTCATGCAGGAAGCAACCGATTGATATGTTTTTCTTATCGATATTTCTCTGTCTTTTCCACTCTCTTCTACACTCTAAAAATCAATGGGAAATATCCTTGGGCAAGGATTAAACATACACACACATACACACACAGCCACACACACACACACACACACACACACACACACACACACACACACACACAGAAACACATTGTTAATTTGCTACTACCTAGTTATTGAGATAAATTTTCATATTATATAATGAAATTACTTAAACTTGGAAGTTAAAATATATATAAGGGTATAGTCTTTATTCATTATTATATCATATTTATGATTAGGTGTTTGTCATATACAAAATGCTTCTACATCATTTTGCCACATGTCTCATTCAATTTTGTGAGGGAGATTGAAGCTTAGACAATCAAGGAGACAAAACTAGTAAGCAGTAAAGCTGAGACTTACAACCAGGTCTTCTGATTCTACTTCCCAGAATACCACAATGAAATCTCCTTAACAGAAGAAAAAAATATTTTTAAATACATTTTTAATAATTTTAGAGAGAAGGTGAGTGAGATGGATGGATAGAGACATAGAAATATCAGTGAGAGAGAAACATCATCAATTGGCTGCCTCCTGCACACTCCCTACTTGGGATCGAACCTACAACCTGGGCATGTGCCCTGACCTGAAATGGAACCATGGCCTCCTGGTTCATGGTATAATGTTCAACCACTGAGCCACACTGACTGGGGAACAGGAAGAAATAATTACATGGTCTCTCTCCAGAGTAGTGTAATCTGGTCCCTTTAAAGGCAAATGATTCCAGGAGAATTTTTAACGTAAAATGAATAATGAGTTTTCCAGTTTTCTTTTTTTTTAGGATAATTTTTCATTAATGAATTGCTTTTGTTTTTATTTAAATATTTTTTAGTTTGTTTATATAGTATTTAAATTATTGTAGGGTACAATGGCAACTACATGTTCCATGTGAACATTTAATGTTAATTAATTTCGATATTTTCCGATTATAGATAAGGCAATTGTCAACTTTCTTCCTTTTTTCCCCTTTAGCCACCATCAAAGAACAGACGAGAGAGAACAGAACTGAAGCCTGATTTCTTTGATCCAGCTTCAATTATGGATGAATCAGTAGGTTTCATTTAAATGTACTACAGGATTGTAAAATCAAAAGCATAGACAGCCCTAAGTTTGAGGATGGAGAGCTGAAATGGCACATCAAGAATGGATAAAAACAATTGGAACAGGAGGAAAGAGGCAGGCAGGAGTGATTTCCAGCGAAGAGAGAAGGGTGATGCAATGGTGGTGACAGATTTAAGTGCCTTTGAATCCCTGGCCAAATGGGACTTGTGTTAAGGAATTTGGACTTTTTCTTTAGGTTAGAGTTGCCCATTGAAGGATTTTGAATGAGGGAGTGGCATGATCAGAATTGTGTTTCAGAAAGATTTCTTTGGCATTCATGGATGGATAGGATGAATGAGAGGAATAATAATCATAATCATCTGAAGGCATAGTGAAAAATATAATTTAAAGACTGGTAATAAAGTGAAGGGGGTATTAGGATAATTGGTTATTGTTAAGTATTATCAGTCCTATTTTTTAAGTACCTCTTATATCAGTCCCCACTATATTTTCCCTGACAGTGCCTTGGCTCATTCATGTCCTCCTTAGTTTTTCACTTGGACCATTATAATAGTCTTTAAATTGATCTTGCTTCTACACCCTTCTTTTATCTCTCTTTTGGGGTCATCT
Organism: Antrozous pallidus; assembly: GCA_027563665.1. Classification (NCBI taxonomy): domain Eukaryota; kingdom Metazoa; phylum Chordata; class Mammalia; order Chiroptera; family Vespertilionidae; genus Antrozous; species Antrozous pallidus. Next base: position 44,898,177 of record CM050509.1, on the reverse strand, counting down.
TTCCAAAATATAAATTGGATTCTTCTCTCACATATAGTTTTTGGTCTTTCATTGATCTTCTGCCCCCTCCACCATTGATACTAAGACAAATATTCTGACTCCTTAGCCTGGCAAAAAAGCTTGTGATCTAGCTCCATCGCCAGCTTAACTTTGGCCCTTTCCTTACATGTATTCTGTGCTCCAGCTATACCAAATCTTATTCTCATACACATTTTGTTCTTTCATGACTCTGTGACTTTGTATAAGTTTTTCTCGGTCAGAATTGCCCAGCCTCCCTTCCTCTTAGAGTGAATTTCTTCTTTAATAGTTCTGACATTACCTAAGGAGTTTTGCCGACTTCTCCAGATAGGTACTTTTTTTTTCAGCTTCTATTACACATTGTATACACTTTTATTTTTATAATTACCAGATTGGTGTGGTGAAATCCTATCTAATAAAGAGGGAATATGCTAATTGACCCTCACACTGTGGCAAAGATGGCGGCACCCACAGCCATTAAGGAGGGAATATGCTAATTGACTGTCATGCCCTCAAAGATGGCGGCGCCCAGTCCCCTCAGCTCCGCTAGGGCAGCAGGCACATGGCAAGGCAGGGCCAGCCCCCAGGTGGGCCCAGCTGTTCTGCACGCCTGCCTCTGGAGACCGCCCAGCTGCCCAGGGCTGCCTGAGGCTCAGGTAACCAGGGCTTGCTAAGACTTGTGCTGCTGGCTGTGGCAGCAGCAGAGGTGTGATGGGGGCATCGCTATCCCCTGATTGCTGGGTCACCTTCTGCCCCTGAGGGCTCTCAGACTGTGAGAGGACTGTGGGGATCTCACTCCAGTGCATGAATTTCCATGCACCAGGTCTCTAGTAGGATATAATGCTCAATCTCAATAGGCTGAACTCCAGGCAGTGGTGATTTTATTCATTTTGAGTTCTGCCTAGCATAAGTAGGTATTTTATTTGTCAAGTGAATAAGTCAGTTAAGTGCCCTTTCATATCACTATGCTCCTTCCTAACTCTACTACCTCTGGTAACCTCATCCTCTTAAGGCCTGCTTTCTATGCCCCTATTTCTACCATTCTCTCCTTGCTCTCACTCACCTCATAATATACTTCCAAATAGCTCTTAGAAGAATTTTGACTAACTCATACTAATATATTAGTAAGACCAGTTATTTGAACCAAAAGACAGTTTCATAGAGCAGCAGATATAGAAAGAAATCTTTGGATAAGCCATCTGGGATCTTTTTTAAATTAGTGTTCTCAACCTGTAATGTGTATGTGAGTTATCTGAAGATCTGATGTAGATTCTTTTTCAATAAGTCTGGAGTGTGGCCTGAGATTCTGCATTTCTAGCAAGGTCTGCAGACCATACTGAGTAGCATAGGGGACCTACGCTTGCCTTGCCCGTAAGTCTATAGTTTTAAAGGCATATTAAAGAATATGATTCCCTGATAATCTAGGAGTATGTTTCTTTCCAAATTGCTAAATAAAACATGAAGGTAGTGATTGTAATGAGTAAATGAGTAAAGGAATCTTTTCAAGCAGATATGATGAAATGCATTAGTTCAACAATTTACTGAGCTAGAAGTTTGTGCTAAAGTTAATAAGATTGTCTCCCTGTCCTCAAGTTTATATTATAGTCCACCTTGACTATCACTTTTTAAATGAAAAAGGCAGAAGCTAGTATTTGAGAGCTCATGTGCCTGATACTATGCTAGGAATGATTTATTTTTATCCTCTCAGCAATCTTGTAAGAAAGGTGGTGGGATCCCAGTTTTACACCCAAGCAAACTTGGACTGAAGAGGTGATTCAGTGATTTGCTCAGAGTTATACAACTTTAGTGTCAGGGTAGTAATTCCATCTGAGTTTCAATTGATTTTAAAGTATCTTGTGCTGTCTCTGCTGTTGTACTTCCCTGAACTATTATCAGGTCTCATTTGGAAGAAGCACCAAGAAAAGTAATTTAGAAATTGAAATGATTATAGTCAAAATTGATACGGGCAGGTAGAGATTTCCTTTTTTTCTCCATGTGTTTCTCTCAAGTCAGGAAAACTTTAGGCATTTGTTTTCTTAGTTGCTAGATTTGCAAAAAGGTGTTCTTTAATTCACATTACTAAAATAATGAAATAACATTGTGTAAATTATGGTCTCTATATTTTTGTCATTTAACATTTAGAAAAAAGTAGACTGAGTGAAGCCAAAGATAGGAATCTGATCATTATTTATGGAAAACTTTTGGCATTCTTGTTTTTATTGAATATGTTATAACTAAGGGGATAGTTTACAGGAAAATGAACACATGCATCCATGTCTGTAGTTTTATAGTATTTCCACATGATGGCAGCAGTCGCATAACTGAGTGCTCAGTCTTTAAAGGTTTATGTATCTTTAGAAGTCTTTGACTGTGTATATATATATATATATATAAACACTAGTTTATTTTTAAATATACATTAAATTTTACCTCATTATCTCAATAATAACTTAAATCAATAGAAAATTTTTAATGCAAAGATCTGTTTGCCCTTTATATAACAGCCTACAATTGTTTTTACTTAAGCATGTGATAAGTGAGTAATTAAAACAATAGTAAAATTGGAACTTAAATTCTTTCATACCTAGTTCTAATAGAAGATTCTAGATTTATGATTTAGTTAATTTTATATCTGGAAACAACATTGGTTTATCCCATTGTACCACTGATTGCTTTCTGCTACCAGTGAGTCAGTATTGCCACAATACACCAAAGCTTACTGTTTGTATTTTTAAATATATACTTAAGTGTTTTTCAGTCTTAACACAGAAACAGGTAGTTTAGGTTAGCACAAAAGAGAATGTGTCTCTAATGTTATTCTTCTCCTGTGTGGAAATTCTCTTATTACAAATAACTGTAGTATGAAATTGGTGAAAGAATGGTTCAGTATGATGGAGCTCAGTTAATGTTCTAGTAGAAGAATCAGTTTTCATTCTCCCCCCCCCCCCCCAAAAAAAAAATCTGTTCTGGTTGTTTCTGGTTAGGCACTGTGTTTGGAAAGAACTTGAGTTCATCTTCATGACACACCCTATGCTAAGAATTGCTAGTAAGATTTTATATTCTGCTTCATCATCGGACTTTCTCTTACCCAGAGTCATGAGTGGTATAAATAGAAGGGACCTGTAAACATCTAGGCCTCTCGGGTGGAAACATTCTAACTACCCAAACTCTGACTCTAACCAAAAAAAGGTGATGACAAAGGATGAATAGTAGTGGTGGTGGTTTTGGTGATGACAGGTAAGAAGCGGGGTGCATTAATCTTCTTCTCATCACTGGGGATTCCAAACACTTAAAAGTTTCACTACAGGGAGGCTGCAATCAGATAGGTATTGGTTTCCTGGTCTGAAAATACATAATTCCTACAGACAAAACAAGTCATGAATTTTGTGACTTTTGCTGAAGTGAGATTTAATTTAAGAGTGCTCTGTGATTCCAGTCTTAACTCATTACCTCTATCTTTTTATATCAGTTTTTACTAGGTTATTATAATATTTCAAAGTATTACTTAGTTATCTTAGTAAGTACTGGAATTATAATTGAATAGCCTAACTTTTAGTATATACAGCTCAAAGGTGCTTCTTGTTGTTATTTAATGAACAAGGGATAGTAGTTCCATTCATCATCATCTGCTTTTACTTTTCTTTAGGTAGTAACAAGTAATTGTTCGATTTTACCTCAGTTATTTTCCCAGGAAAACTGGGAATGTACAAAAAAGAAGGCATCAATATAAGTATGTTTGCCCAGATTTCACCTTACTTACTTGATTTCTTAAAAATTGTAGTTCTGTCCTTTCACTCAGGTCAGATTTTCTAAAGAAAACTTTATACTTTCTATGTATTTGTATTATCCTTGCATATATTTGGTCTGCATGTTCAAATGCTTTTTTAAAGAACCAAGTTTGCAAGACATTCTTAAGCTATTTTCAGCAAACCTGTGCCGGAAGTATATGTCAAGAAGCACATTTTTTGTTCATTCAAGTGTTGAGTGCCAATGTTTAGGGCATTGTTTAGACATTGGGGTATCTATAAACATAATTGAGACATGGTTCCTGCTCCTAGTTATATTTTTCAGGGCAAGTAGCATCTTGATTGTGTTATTCTATTATATATTGATGGTCATTTTAATTTCAGAATTTCATATCTAAAGAGGGGTATTTTTCAAAGTAGTTTTATTAGCATGTTACTAAAATTAATGTTAATTAGTATTGTAATAATTCACAGATATATTTTACAAAGAAATGAATGACAATCTTAACGAATTTTTTTTTTCCTTTTCTCTCATTAGGTTCTTGGGGTGTCAATGTTTTAATACCCGTACACAGTTAAGTCTCTGGTGAAGTCATTTTCTAAGTGGAAGAGGAAATTTTAAAATAAAGTGTGGTAGATACAGTGAAATTCTGTACAGATTTTTCTCTAAGGAGAATATGACATGCTTACACTTACCAAGATCAAGTGCATTGAGGGGCAGTTTTGTTTGCCTGAAAAAAAGTAAAGGACAAGTAAACAATTTGATGATAAGCTACAGTTTTCTTAGAAAGTAAATATTTTATTTATGCGCTGTTAGTTGGCCTTTGAATCAATTATTTCATGCTTTTTTTAAAGAAAATATAACAATCTGAAGAGACATTTGGTACAGACATGAATTCTCTCACATTTATTTACTGGGTGTACTAAGTAATGATGACCTCTGCTGGATTTCTGTTTATATCCAAGAAATAAAGTTAAGGATGGATTTATTTCCCTACCCTGAAATTATAGGATAGAATTGTTTTTAGCATTCTAAATTTAAATGCTTAAAACATCAATCAACAAAGCTTTCTTTTAAATATTGTAATTGTGGAGAAAAGTAAACTTATAAGCAGAACTTTTACAATTTTTTCATCTAAAATGTATTTTAAGATATTTTTAAAATCCAAGAGCTTCTCTATACTTTTCAGAAATATCCAGATGCAGTGAACTGCCAGAAGGTAACCAGTCTCAAACATGCTTATACCATTATCAACCCTGAAAGTTTGCTTGTCCTTTAAGATATAAATGTAATGTTGTGATATTCCTTCCAGTAGTGCCACTGTATTTTGTCTCCAAATAAAGAAGCTTATTGTAGTATGTTTGCAGAAAAATTCTAAACAAAAAATTATACAGCTTATTAGAGTGTGGGAATAGGGATCTAAATTTTAAATAAAATTATATATATATATAAATTGGTGCTGATTTTATAATTGCGCAGTTTGTTTAGTTTTTTCTTACTTTTAAATTCCAACTTAAAATTATGAGGTTTCAGAAATATATTGAAAGTTTAACAATGTTTAAAAATAGAAAAGCATGAGTGTTCATGCTTTAAAATGATTTTTAAATTTGTATTTTATATTGTTTTATCTATCTGTCTTTGCAAGCAGTCTTCAGGTTAAAGATACTTCTAACAGGTTACAGTACATTTCCTCTGTATGTAAATTAGATGGGATAATAGAATTCATAACCCATAATATTCTTTGAAAGCTAAGCTTTAAACTTCATTTTATGTCCTTTCACAAATAAATTAGTTTAAAACAGGAAGTGGCCACTTGCCATTTTGACATCAACTCATTTTGCGAGGCTTAGGCAGCTAGACATCGTTTAAAACAAAATATTAACTTATATTACATGTGTATCTATCTTTTGTCAGTCGTCTCTCAGTTCTTGAGGTATATTATTTTAATCATTCCATGCCTTAATATGCTTGCAATACAAGAATATCTTCAGATGGGGGTGAATACCAAAAGGCTTCAGTTCTTTGAGTCAAAAATCAACAAGCATTGGGCTGTGGTAGCCAAAAACCATAGGTTAGCTAAAAGATCATAAAGAAATTCAATTATTTTATTAAATCATGGTGAATAACAGATGAAACCAGACTTGTCTAACAGATTTTCCACCAAGGAATAATATTATGAGCAAAAGTATTGCCTATGTTGTTTTTCACACCACTGCATTTAGTAGAACTGCTGAGAGGACTGTATATATGATTTTAAACCTAAGTTGATTTTTCTTCTCATTCTTGAAAGAAGTACTTCTTTGTGAAAGCAGTTCTTACAGCTTTGTTTTCAACCAGCTAAAAATGTTTTATATATTACTCTAACCTGTTGTCCTCCACATTCTATTGTCCTAATTGTACTGTTTTCTGATTTGTATTTATGTCTTGAGACAGTAACTTTTTGAATAAAAATAAACCTACCGTGTGTTGTATGTTTTATCTTTTGTAATTGAAGAGAAGGTTGGTTATAAATGGTTTAGAAAGTATATCTACTAGCACACCTTTGACATGTTTGGGTAGAAATAATTTATAGAAAACATCACCATTTTATATTTTTCATAAATAATGTATTTTAAAATGAGATTAAATCCCTAATTGGGTTATTACTTTAAAGTAGAAACCCATAATCATTATTACTTTAATTTTTATCTGATAAGTGTTAAACACTTTAAAATAGTTGCATTCATCCAGGATACATTCAAGTGCCTACAATGTGCTCTGCATGTGTTAAGAGATATAACAGTAAACAATATAGACAAGGCCCCCCCTCATAGATCTACTGGTATAAACAAATAAGGAAATAAACAAAATAATAGTAAACTTGTAATAGTTGCTATCAGGGTGTGCTGAGCTGGAGAATGTGTGTTTGAGTCTAAATTAAATCTCCCTTAGTTAAGGAGCTTGTGCTATGCATGGAGGTGAGTGAAAGACAACATTTGAAAAAAGAATTTGGTAATTGAACTCTTATTGAAAGCTCTTATAGTCTTCAGTGTGTTAACAGAATTTGCATTGTATTCTCATTTGCATTATAAAATGATTGAAGGTGGTATAACACTGGCATATTGGTCATTTAGGCTAGTTTGTAGATCATAGTATAAGACCAGTCTTCTATCATTAGGGATTCAGAATTAACATATTAAGTGATAGCAAATAGCTGGGCACTGTTTTAAGTGGTTTCCATGCAGTAACTTATTTAGCATCACGATAATAGGTGATACATGTTATCACCCCCACCCCCAATCTACTTCCCCTTTTTTCTTAATAAATCACAAGGCAGTGAGAAAAATGAGTCACAGCGAAGTTAAAATACCTTGGACAAGGTTATATGGCTAGTAAGTGATGGCTGCAATTTAAGTCCCAAGAGCATTGACACTGATACATATAGATAGCTGCATAAAGGTAAAATAGCACATCATTCATTGTGCCATGGTGAGGAAATGGACCTTTAATTTGGTGTGAATCAACACTGCTTAATATGCTACCCAATTGGCTTCGATAAAGAGAATATAAATTAAATCTGAGCCCATCAATAGTTTATAAAGTTGAGGGGAAGAATAGGAAAACCCAAAAGAGATGTCTTTAATATCCTGCCACCAAGGGAATTTATAAGGGTTTACATCAAGCATGTCCAACTCAAAGGCTAACACAGGCTAAATAAGGTTTAAGTTTATGCTGGGAAAAAAACCCAAAGCTTCAATGTTCATAGAAATGTAGGTTTATTTTGATAGACATGCTGAATAGGAAGGGCTGAAATATATGTACTGAGTGGCCAGATTATTATGATCTGAATGCATAATAATCTGGCAATTTATTATACTTCTCTTGAGTACCTCGTTTATTTGATAATAAAGCTACTATAAATCGTGCACCTGATCAGTTTTCCCCTTTGCACTGGCTGATAAAAGCTCAGGGCAAATAGGTGGTTGATCTCTAGCAAAAGTCTAGAATACTTTTGGTACCCATTTGAGATACAAATACACTGAGTAGCCAGATTATTATGCATTCAGAGATCATAATAATCTGGCCACTGTGTGTGTGTGTGTGTGTGTTGTATGCATGCCAAGTGACTGGAATGACCTGTTGCTATAACGCACAGTGCAGTGGCCAGCAGGCCAACCCCCAACCTGTGGTCCCTCCCCCCAGCTGGCCTGGCTCCCATCAGGCAGGCCAGCCAGACCTCACCTATGCATGAATTTGTGCACCTGGCCTCTAGGCATTAGCATAAAATAATAGACCATTTTAATAAAAATATACCAGACACTGACTAACTGCACAAAGTAGTTAATTGTAACACAAATAAACCTATTTTTCTTGTTCTTCAAAAACAAAATATTTCAATCCAAGACTAATGACGTGGCAATCACCTGCTAAAATATTTGCTTCTAGTATTAGTGGAGAGAAATGGTGCACCTACGCATAAGGCATGTAAGTGAAATGAATGCAACACAATTATAGTAATCAGTCATTAGCGAATGTTGTAGTTTGTTAATAATTAGTGTATTACAGGATATTGTAAAAATTAAGGTACAAAAATTTTATTTAAAATGTTTCTTACATACTGTTTTATTGGCTGGGCTGCAAAAATATTTGTTGTGAGCCATGAGTTTGATATGCTTGGTTTACATTGATAAATTCCAGGTCAAATAGAGTCTTCTGGTAGCTGTAATGACTCATCAAAAGAAAATGAAGCAATAAAGCCCAAGGCAAGACCTCTGGCAATGAGACAACTAGTTGATGAAGTGCACTATCACTTAGGTCAAACAAACCTTTTGACTACTGTGTGCCTGGCCTTGTGCACACTGCTGAGCAAAGACCAATAAGACAGACTTTTTTAATTGCTTACAGTTCCGTTGGGGGTCGGGATACAGATGCAAAACTAATGGAGTAAATTCGATCTTTTTACTGGGTGTTAAGGAAGCCCAGAAATTTGATAAATGAGGAAATATGCAACATACATATATATATGGTTTTTTAATTTTTAAAAAATAAATCTTTATTCAGATTATTACAGTTGTTCTCTCCCCCACCCCATAACTCCCCTCCATCTGCTTCCTACCCCACCCTCTGCCCTTATCACCCCTACTGTCCTCATCCATAGGTGTACGATTTTTGTCCAGTCTCTTCCCGCACCCATCACACCCTTTCCCCCCTGAGTATTATCAGTCCACTCCCTTTCTATGTCCCTGATTCTATTATATTCACCAGTTTATTCTGTTCATCAGATTTTTTATTCACTTGATTTTTATTTTTTTAATATATTTTATCGATCTTTTTACAGAGAGGAAGGGAGAGGGATAGAAAATCAGAAACATCGATGAGAGAAAACCTTAGATCAGTTGCCTCTTGCACACCTCCTACTGGGGATGTGCCCACAGCCAAGGTAGATGCCCTTGACCGGAATCGAACCTGGGTCCTTTCAGTCTGCAGGCTGACACTATCCACTGAGCCATGCCGGTTTTGGCTGTTAATTTGATTTCTTGTTGATAGATACCTATTTATTGTTCATAATTTTTATCTTTTTCTTCTTCCTCTTAAAGGATACTTTTCAACATTTCATGTAATACTGGTTTAGCAGTGATGAACTCTTTTAGCTTTTCTTATCTGTGAAGCTCTTTATCCGACCTTCAATTCTGAATGATAGTTTTGCTAGTTAGAGTAATCTTGGTTGTAGGTTCTTGCTGTTCATCACTTTGAATATTTCTTGCCACTCCCATCTGGCCTGCATAGTTTCTGTTGAGAAATCAGCTGACAATCGTAGGGGTATTCCCTTGTAGGTAACTAACTGTTTTTCTCTTGCTGCTGTTAATATTCTCTTTGTCTTCTGCTCTTGGCATTTTAATTATGATGTGTCTTGGTGTGATCCTCTTTGGATTCCTTTTGTTCGGGGTTCTTTGCACTTCTTGGACTTGTAAGTCTAGTTCTTTCGCCAGTGGTGGAAGTTTTCAGTCACTATTTCTTCAAATAGATTTTCAGTATCTTGCTCTCTCTCTTGCACCCCCATAATTTGGATGTTGGTATGCTTGAAGTTGTCCCAGAGGCTCCTTACATTGTCTTCATATTTTTGGATTATTTTTTCTTTTTGCTTTTCCGATTGGCTGTTTTTTGCTTCTTTGTATTTCAAATCTTTGACTTGATTCTTGCAATCCTCTAGTCTGCTGTTGGATCTTTGTATAATATTTTTTTATTTCAGTCAGTGTATGCTTAATTTCTAGTTGGTCATTTTTCATATCCTCGAGGGTCTCGCCAAATTTATCAGCCTTTTCTAGAAAGTTCTTTAAAAACCTTATAACTGTGGTTTTGAACTCTATATCCAGTTGTTTGCTCGCCTCCATTTCTTTCATTTGTGACCTGTTTCTTTATCTCTACATTTTGGCTGCTTCCCTGCATTGATAGAGTGGCTTTGTGTGCTAGGTCTCCTATTGGGCCCAGTGGCTCAGCTTCCCCAGTTACCTGAGGTGGACACTCTTGGTGCACCCCTTTGTGGACTGTGTACACAGTCTTGTTGTAGTTAAGCCTTGATTGTTGTTGATCTCACTAGGGGGGATTTACCTCCAGGCCAAATGGTTGTGAGGATCAGCTGTGTCTAGTATGGGAGAACTTCGGTGCTGGAGACATCCTTATAAGACTTGCTTCAGTGGGGCTTTAGTGCTCACTGAGTCTGCCTCCTGAGTGTGTCCCTTATGGATCTGAGAAGTTGTAACCTGGATGGTCCCATTCTGACTCCTGGGTACACTGGCTCTTGGAACTCTCCCAGTAAGAGCTATGGAAAGATCTGTAGATTCCTCTTCTTTGTTTGAGGTTGAGCCTTGGGCCTTCTTTTTGGATGTTCTGGGTCTCACTGATTCAGCTTTAAGTTTAAAATTCAAAGGATCAGGCCATTTGTATGCAAAAGCCTCTGTGCTCAGCTTATATGGAGTGGAGTCTTAGGGTGGAACAAACAGCAATGGCTTCCTGTCAGCCCTACCCTAAGAGTCCCCTAGTTTGCAGTGTCCCATGGTAATCGCTGCAAGCACCTCTGAGAGAAAGCTGCCCTTGAATTTTGCCCACTGCCAGACAGTCCAGTTTCACCCTGTATGATTCAGGGTCCCCAGAGTCTCACCCAGAACTGGAGTTTAGAGCAGTTGGGAGCTTTTGTCTCCCTCTTGATCAAGAAAGCCCGCTGTGTACTCAGTTTCCAGCCCTCTCTGCGCATGTGTCTCTGTGCCTCTGCCTTCCACAGCTCCTGTAAGTCTCAGTGTGCTTTTCTCTTTCCTTCTAGTTGTAGAATTTCCACTCTGCCAGCCTTCCTGTGGTTCTGGATGATGTCCATTTTTTACTTTTAATGTAGTTTTAAAATTGTTGTGCGAGGCAGCAGTTTGGGTGTTTACCTATGCCGCCATCTTGGTTTCTCTCTGTATGGTGAGTTTTAACAAGTGATTACAGTTGTTTAACTTAAACCCCTATCAAAGATATTGAACATTACCATTAACACAGAAAGTTCCTTTCTACTCCTTACCAATCAATCCCTGCTTCTTTCCCTTTATGGAGGCAGTTACTGTTGTTGCTTTTCACCATAGATCAAATTTGGCTCTTCTAGAACCTGATATAAATGGAAACATATAGTAGGTATTTTTTGTGAGAAGTTTCCTTCACTCAGCATGTTTCTGTGATTTATCCATGTTGTGTGTATCAGCAGTTTATTCAATAGTTGATGGAAATCTGGGTTGTTTCCACTTTGGGGCTGTATGGGTAAAGCTGCTACTTGAGTTTAATTTTAAAAGTTGAGAGGTGGACTAGGTGAAAGGGGGGTGGGTAGGTGGCATGGTGAACAAGACAGAATTCCAGGCAAAGGGGGCAGAATACCAGTAAACAATCATCAGGGATGCAAACTAGTAACTGAACAGGGGTGGGTGGGCAAGACTAGAAGATAATTGGTCATGCACTACCTCTCATTAGCTTTAAAAGTGAAGGACATTCACAATTGGTATCTTTGGTGACTTGTTACATGCATTGTTCTCAGAATAGGCAATACCCAAAGACAAAGTAGGGTGCCTTTTCAATGAACTGTGAACCACTGAGCCACACCAGATGGGGCCTTCCCCTGTCTCTCTTAAATGCACTCTAATCAGGCCTTAATTTGTACCACTTCACTGAAACTTTAACGTCCAATGACCTTCATTTAGCTAAATTTTCTTAACAGTATTCTCTAACCTTTCTACAGAGTCTAGTTTGCTCTAAATATCTTCCTCTGTGCCCCAGGCTAACCCATCAATGGCAGGTTGAGAGTTGTGCACCCAGTTTTTAAAAAGATGTTTTATTGATTTTAGAGAATGAGGAAGGGATTAAGAAACATCAATGAGAGAAACATCAGTTGGATTTCAGGGAGGAAGGGAGAGGGAGAGATAGAAACATCAACAATAAGAGAATCGTTGATTGGCTGACTCCTGCACGCCCCCTACTGAGGATCGAGTCCACAACCTGAGCATGTGCTCTAATCAGGAATCGAACCCTGACTTGGCTCATGGGTCGACACTCAACCACTGAGCCACACTGGCTGGGTGAGAGTTGTGCCCTTTTGGCGGGGTTCTGGGGATGCCTTTATTTGGTAGCCACTTCTCTGGGAACTGACAGATGGGTGTTCCCATGTGACTTTCCCAAAGTCTGTACAATAGTAACTGAACTTGTAACTGCTATATTAAGTCCCCAATATTCATATCTGTCAGAGTCTGGCTTATGTCACATGGAAACTTCTCTGTCTCCTTGTTGGTGGAGCAATCACTTTCATCATCTTCCCCTCTGCAAATGGCTGCTGTGCTGGTGAGTTGAGAGAACGTTGGATGGGTGTTAGAATTAAGCTTGGAGCAGAGCCTTGCACTGAATTTCACACTTGCCAAAACCTGTTTGGGTCATGTTCACATTTTCTGATTCTAAATCTCTTGGGACTAGTGTCCTTTGTACCTAGTTTCAGTGAAAGTGTAGACACATTCAACTAGTCCTTCCATAGCATTTAAAGGTTATCTGCTTAATCTAGGGTTTTAGCACCTTCAAGAGCTTTTCCTTAAAATTGTCTACTTTGAGAGCCACAATGGCATCTATTCAGAAGGCTAAGCTGTTATAAGAAGAGATTCAGCAATTCAGTGACTTAAAATTATTTCTCCCTTTGGTAGCAATTCAGGATTTCTCTTCCAAATTGGCAGGTGCCTTTTCTCTATTTGGTTGCAGTGGTGTGAAATTCTACCATCTTTAACATATGGCTTTTAAGGTTGTTTGGTTCGTCATACTAGCCCACAGGAGATGGGAGTGATATGATAAGAGCGCATGTGGGAGGTTTTCATGGGTCAGGCCTGAAAGTGGCACCTATCACCGGTTCATATTCCATTGGAGAGAATGTCTATGGCCCCACCTAACTTGTGGGGGAGGGGTGCAGGAGGGCTGGAAAAAGTATTGTAGCCTTTACCCAGGAAGAATGAATTTTGACAGACCACTTTCAGTCTCTGCCTCTGGTCATCCATGTAACTCCTTGCCATCCCAGGACATATTGGTACTCTACCCCTTTCTTAAGGGAAACAACCCTAAAGTTCTTTCCAGTTACTACATGCAGCTCAAAGTCCAGTTTCTCTGGGTCACGCTCAGTCTTCTCCATCAGGGCCAGATATGGATATCTGCTTCGACCCAATATAGAATGGTGGTGCATAAACAGAAACACCACAGTGACTCAGGAAAGGGAAGGATGGAAAACATTGTCAGTCACTGGTCCATAGGGAACCTGTTAGATGGAAATTGTGACAACTTCCTGCCCTGGCAGTGGAGGAAGTCCTTTGGTCAAATTCTGGTTCTGCAGTCTGGATGGGATTTCCTTATCCTCTGCCTTTTTATCCTCCCTCTGGAAGGCCCCTTGTTCATTCCACGGCCATTTCTGAACTGGGCAACAAAAAAATAGTTTTGTTTGTCAGCATCCCACTTTAAGGTACTTAACTGATCTGTATTAGTTAGCATAGGATACGCTGCTGTTAAAAGATCCCACAATGGCTTACAGTGGCTCACACAAGAATTTTTTCTGCTTTTCTCCCATAGGGGGTAGCTGTTCTAGGTTAGGGTGTGACACCTATGTGGTTATCTGGGTTGAGAGTGGGAAGTTGTGTCATTATTTTACAACTATTTTTTTTTCAGCAGGCATATCATTAGAGTCCAATATTTATAATTTCTTCTTTTGATATATTTTATGTATTAAATATTTTATCTCTCTATATAAAGAGGTAATATGCTAATTGCCATTTCGGTGTCCCAGTAATGACCAATTTGCATATTGACAGCCCAGCAGGAGGTTGCACAGGCAGCAGGGAGCGGGCGGCTGGAGCCAAGTTCCCTGGGGGCTGAGGAGACTGCCTGACAGGAGCCCCGACTGCAAAGAAGGAAGAGGAAGAAGCCACAGGGAGCTCTTCCAACCCCTTGCATGGACACCCTACCCCTGTCCCCGCAACCCCGGGAGGACGGGGAGGCTGACTAGATGGGCAGAAGACCCAACCTCCGACTCCCAACCTCTTCCCCCGCCACCCTCTCCAAGGGCGTCCACAATGAAAGCACACTGGCGACCACCTATCAATGCCCTGGAGGCACCCGGGGCCCACAGCCTGCCACTTTTGGGGCTCCCTCCGCTGAGCCTGACACGCCGCTCCTCCTACAACTCCAGACCTGGGTGGAGGCAGGCCTGAGCGCCCCCCCGCCCCCAGGGTCAGACCCTTCCCCCTGACAGCAGCAGTGCCATCTTCTCAGTGGAAGAACTCTGAACCTCTCTGGGGGCGCGGTTAACCCACCCTCCTAGCCTGCCTGGCTTCGCCCTGGCCTGGCTCTCACCCCGCTCCAGGAGATTGGAGCCCAGCCCTGAACAGGTACAGCTGAGAAAGAGCCACATACAACTTAAAGAATGGCACCAAGCGGAAAGGTTTGACAGTCACTCCCCCTTTGGCCTCACTGCCCCCTAACATCCCGCCTCTCCGTCCCCCCCCCCTCCCCCGCGCCAGCACCTCCAGGGACGACCACCGCTACAGGGCTGCTGGCCAGAGCCCGCCCCGCCAAGGCCTGCGGATGCTCTGCAAAGTTTCCATAGCTACAGTTTACGTAAACAATCATGCCCTCATCCCCTAATCAGCACCTGCTCCTTGTGAGGGTACCAATGAGCTTAAAAATAACAATCCCTTTCTGTTTACTTGATGAAACATTTCCAGGTTTATTAGCTCAGAACCTCCTCATGACAACCCAGTGAGGAAGGCCGAGAAGAGATTACAATTCCCATGGTATATGCATATGTATTCAGAAATGAAGTTCAGAGAGGAAAAGTGTCAAGCCCACTGGTTCCCAAGGTTCAGCACACACCCCACCAGAGGGGGCAATTTGAGAATGAGTTAGCAGTGAATTTTTTGCACTTCTTATGGTTCTAAGGGGCCTCATCTACAGTGTATCCTACATAATAAAAGGCTAATGTGTGAATGACCGGTCACTATGATTAGCACTGACCACCAGGGGCAGACACTTAACACAGTGTGCTCCCACAGAGGGAGCGCAGCTCAGCCAGAAGCCAGGCTCACAGTTGGCGAGCACAGCGGCAGTGGAGGGAGCCTCTCCCACCTCTGAGACGATGCTAAGAATGTCCGACTGTCAGCTTAGGCACATTAAGCTGTCAGTCAGACATCCCCCAGGGCTCCCAGACTGCGAGAGGGTGCAGGCCAGCTGAGGGACCCCCACCCAAGTGCATGAATTCTGTGCACTGGGCCTCTAGTTTTGAAATAATGTAGGACATACAGAATTGTTGCAAGAATTAGTATAAAGTCCTGTATACCCTTTACCCAGATCCCTTGTGTTAACATTCTACCATGTTTATCATTCTCTGTGTGTGCAAGTTTTTTTTTCTGTAAAGTTTAAGTGTGTTGCAGAAATGATGCCCCTTTAGTTCTCAGTTATGTGTTTCCTAAAATACAAGATTCACTTTCATAACCACAGCACAATTAACAAAATCAGGAAATTCACACCGATATGCCCTATTATTTAACTTACAGATCTTCACAACTTTCCTACTGTCCAACCAATGTTCTTTATATCAAGAAAAAAAAATCTGGTCCAGGCACTAATTAATGATGACATATTACATGTAATTATCATGTCTCTTTAGTCTCTCTTAATCCAGAAACACCCCTAGTCTTTGTCTTTTGTGACATGGACATTATTCGAAGAGTATAGGCCATTTTATTAAACAAGCCTCAATGGAATGTTCCTCTATTTGGGAACATGATTAGGTAGATTCAAGAATACTACAGAGTTAATGTGTCCTCACTCCATTATATCAGGAGGCACATGATGTTGACTTGTCTAGTTACTAGTCATTTTAACTTTGATTACTTGGTTGAGGTGATGCTCGGTTTCTCCACTGTGAAGTTACATTTTTTAAAATCTATAATTAATAAGTATTTTGTGGAGAGATATTTTGAGTACATTGAAGTACCCTGTAACTCATCAACATTCTTGTCTGAATTAATTGTTACTATTTATATCAGTATGGACTCATGAATATTTGTTTTAATCTATGGTTAAAATTTATTAATATCATTATTCATTTTGGTAATCATATTGTCCCAGGTTTGGCCAGTGGGAGTCCTTTCAAGCTGGCTCCAGTGTCTTTTGACATGTTCCATCATTTCTTCCATCATTTCATTATTTTTTGGTACCACATGATATTCCAGGCTCATTTTCTTCTTTCCCTGCCCAGCCTTGGAATCAGCCATTTCTCCAAGAAGTCCCAGTTCCTTTTACTAGAGAACTAGTGGCCTGGTGCATGAAATTCATGCATTGCGGGGTGTCCCTCAGCACAGCCTGCACTTTCTCCAATCTGAGACCCCTTGGGTGATGTCCGATTGCCAGTTTAGGCCAGATCCCTGTGGGCCTAAACTGGCAGTCAGATATCCCTCTCACAATCTGGAACCGTTGGCTCCTAACCGCTCACCTGCCTGCCTGCCTGATTGCCCCGACCTGCCTTTGCCTGCCTGCCTGATCACCCCTAACCACTCTGCCTGCTGGCCTGATCACCCTCAACTGCCCCCTGCCAGCCTGTTCACCCCCAACTGCTAGCCTGCTTGCCCCCAACTGACCCCCTCCGCCAGCCTGCTCTCCCTCTACTGCCCCCCCCCACCCCTACCAGCCTGCTCGGCCCCAACTGACACCTCCTGCTGGTCTGCTCGGCTTCAACTGCCCCCCCTGCTGGCCTGCTCACCCCCAACTGTCCCCCCAGCCAGCCTGATACCCCTAACTACCCTCCCCTCCTGGCCTGATCTCCCCTAACTGCCTCTGCCCTGCCACCATGGCTTTGTCCAGAAGGATGTCCAGAAGGTCCCCCAGTCTAATTAGCATATTACCCTTTTATTAGTATAGATTAGTATAAATAGTATTTAGAAACTAGGATATGGGATGTACATGTGTTCATTGGTACTGAGTTGTGATTGTTTCTAGGGGTCTTAGAGGACAGAAATAGGAAATAGATGGATGTATACACATACATATCTGTGCATATGTCTATGTCCATATGTACATTCTGTGCACCTCCTCCCCTGTCACTGACACCATAATGTGGTTATGTCATTCATTAGACACACAGGTTCATTTGCTTCTGTTTGTTTATATTGCATTTTTGAAGTCCTCCTCAATACTTACTGATTTTATTGATTTTGGAATATGTAAAATATAATATGATTCCAAAAGCCCAAACTATACAGAAATATCTATTCAGCGAAGTCCCATTATTACCCATAATTCTTTCTATCCATAAGTATCCACCATGCTTTCCATCCTGTTTCCACTCCCCATAGGTAATCAGTCTTTTTAGTTTCTGATTTGTTTCCTGTACTGCCTTTTACAAAATAAGCAGATACATGGTTATTTCTTATTTTCCCTTTTTTATTACTCTTGTATGCTTTTTAAACTTAATATTTCCTAAATCACTCATGTCATTCAGAGATTCTCATTCTTTCTTGCAGTTATGTAATACTTCATTGTGTGAGTTAACTATAGCTTAACCACTCTCCCGTGTGTGGCTGTTCAGATCGTTTTCATTGTTTTGAAGTCACAAGAAATGCTACAATGAATGACCATGCGAAGATATATTTTTGTACCATTGAAGGTATATCTGCAGGATAAATTCCTGGAACTAGAAATGATAGGCACCTGTTGATTTTTGTTAAAAATTCCAGATTCTCCCCCTCATAAGGATTGTACAAATTTGCATTCCCACCAGAATGTGGTACTGATGAATGAGTGCCTATTTCTCTACAGCCTCACCAACAGACTGTCATCTTATTTTTTAACTTTTTCCAATCTGATAGCTGAGAAATAAATTCAGTATGATGTCAATTTGCATTTCTATTATTTTAAGTGAAGTTGAAAATTTTTATTAAGGGACATTCTTATATTGTTTTGGGCTGAATTGTCTATGTCTTGCTAATTTTTTATTAGGTTTTTGATGTTTTAAAATTCCAACAATTTTAAATAGTTCTTTAGGTATTATAGTTATTTACCCTTTACCTATGATATGTGTTGCAAATATTTTCTCTCTTTTTTGCATTTTAAATCTTTATTTTTGAAAGTATTACATATATCCCCTTCCCCTACCCCTCCCATTGACTGTTCTAACCCACCCCCATCCCCTGCCCCAGGCCTTCACCACTCTATTGTCTGTGTCCATGGGTTTACACATATGCATACAAGTTCTTTGGTTGATGTCTGCAAATGTTTTCTCCAAGTTTGTCATTTGTCTTTAATACATACATATATACACATATATACACATATATATATATGTGTGTGTGTATGTGTGTGTGTGTGTGTGTGTGTGTGTGTTAGTATTTTTTAAAACTTTTATGTGGTCAAATGAGTCAATTTCTTAGTATTATTTTTTTAATATATTTTATTGATTTTTTACAGAGAGGAAGGGTGAGGGATAGAAAGCCAGAAACATCGATGAGAGAGAAACATCAATCAGCTGCCTCTTGCACACCCCCTACTGGGGATGTGCCTGCAACCAAGGTACATGCCCTTGACCGGAATCGAACCTGGGACCTTTCAGTCCGCAGGCCGATGCTCTATCCACTGAGCCAAACTGGCCTCGGCCAAATGAGTCAATTTCTTATTGCATCTGGATTTTGAGTCATAGTTAGAAAACCTTTATCTACTTCCAGGATATGTAGGAATTCACCAATTTTTTTTCTAGGACTTAGAGTTTAAATTTATTCATTCAGATCTCTCTGATCCACTTGAAATTTATTCTTGTGAATGGTGTGAGGTATAAATCTACTATTATCTTTTTCCAAATGGTTATCCTGCATTGTTTATTAAAAGTTCATCTTTGCCCCAGTGATTTGAGATGTCACTTATGACACACTAAATCTCTCTAACTCGGCTTATATTTCTGGACTTTCTTGTTCTGTTTCACTGACCTGTCTGTCTATTCCTGGGGGAAATACCACACTTATTTATAAAGGCTTTATAGTGCGCTCTAATATCCCTTTTCAGTGTTTTCCTAGTTATTGTTGCATGTTTATTTTTCCATGTGGACATTTTTAACTTGTCTAGCTACATAAAGAAAACTTTTTAGTATTTTATTGGGATTGTGTAAAATTTGAAAATTAACTTGAAAACCGGTATCTTTATGGTGTTCTCTTCAAGAACAGAGGATACATTTCCATTTGTTTCTCAGTATTTAAGCTTCATTATTGCAGTTTGAATGGGGTTTTCCTCTACCATTATCTTCTGTAATTGATTATTACTTGGGTATGTGAAGGCTATTGGTTTCCGTATCTTAATTCTGCATAGCCATTTGAAAAAAAAAACTAACCCCAACTCCTCTCACACCATGCTCAAAATCAATTTGCAATGAATTACAGAACTAAAGCTTCTAGAAGAAAATGGGAATATCTTTGTGATTTGGCAGTTGGCAAAGTTTTTTTTTTAGGACATAGATAAATGACATCTATCAAAGAAAAAATCAATAAAATACACCATAAAAATTTTAAAATGTCTGCTAATGAAATAACAGCAATAAGAAAAAATATAGGCAAGCCATAGACTGGGAAATCATATTCACAAAACATATATCAGAAAATGGATTGGTATCAGGATATAGAAAAAACTGAAAAGTCAATGATATAAATTAATACCCAGTAAAAATGGGCAAAAGATTTGAACACAATTAATGAAAGCTAGATGAATGGAAAATATATTGTGCGTTTTATATAGGAAAATTTTATGGTATGTGAATTATTATTTCCTCACCCAAGGATATTTTCCCATTGATATTTAGAGAGAAGGAAAGACAGAGAGAAATATCAATGTGAGAGAAACTCATTGATTGTGTCCTGCACAAGCCCCAAACAGGGCCCGGGCTAGGGAGGAACCTGCAGCCAACATACATGCCCTTGACTGGAACTGAGCCCGAGACCTTTCAGTCCATAGGCTGATGCTCTACCCACTGAACCAAACTGGCTAGGGCTGGTATGTGAATTATATCTGAGGTTTTAAAAGCAGTTATGTGGGAGCTAAAGCAATTCTCTAGGGATTTTTCTTGCACTTACAGATACCAAGGGTAAATTTTAGACTAGAGAAATGGATGGGCTTCATAGTCTTCAGGCAGACCGGGAATTGAACTGAAACCTCCTTGGTCATAGGTTGACGTTCAACCACTGAGCAACACCAGCTAGGCTCAGTGAGATTTTGATAAGTTGAGCAACTGTGAGTTTGAAGGTATGCTATTTGACAGTCCTTACAGCACAACTACTTACATCACAACTATTCTGTGTTTGCCAAAGTACAGAGCCATGTGTTTTAAAAGTCAACTGAAGTGAAAAATGAGCCAAACAAGAACCCGTCCTGGAATAGAAAGCCACTGCCCTTTAGCATGGAGGCAGGCCAAGGAAATATTCCCTGTCAGGGCCAATAAACACTTGAGAAGTAAGTTGTGATTTGCATTAGCACATGGATGAACCAGACCCCAAAACTCTAGAGAGCAATTATAATTTTAAGCTAGAAAAATTTTAAAGTGCATAACCAAGTCTTGGTCATGAAAAAGAATATCAGGAAAGATTTCAATTTGAGCAATGTAACTTCTGGATCAGCCAGCTGCCAAAGAGAAACTAGTTGTGAAAAGTATGCCTGAGTAACCAAATGAATTGACTTGCTGAATGGGATTGTTAGTGCTGAACTTGATAAATGTAAGGGGATGTCTATGAAAAAGGATGACTGATTTTCTAAGGGTTGGTTTGAAATCCCTCTTTATTATTGTCATTCCTAATTTGTGACAATACCTTGTGCATCTAGGAATGGGTAAAGCATCCATCTTCTTATTTCAAAGTGATATTAAGTTATGAAGGTATACCTAAAATTGAAAACAAACTAGAACACATGCCTGGTAATGAATCAGAAAATTTATGGCAGGTGAAATGAAATACTCCTCATGATTCTAATGATATTGTTTAATTGGTGACTAGAGGTGCACTGAATACACATATTGGCAAAATGCTAAGTGACCAAGTGTTAAAATCAATATCACCTGAAGCCAAGGCCAAACTAAATGTACCATATGAAAAAAAAATTTCTGGGATATAAAAGTAAATCCAAAATTTTATTGAAAAATTATTAAGACCTTTGTTAAAAATGAGGTTTTCAGCCTGGCTGGTATGACTCAGTGGTTGAACATCAACCTATAAACCAGGAAGTCATGGTTCGATTCACAGTCGTGCACATGCCTGGATTGTGGGCTCAGTTCCTAATGGAGGTTGTGCAGGAGGCAGCCAATCAATCATTGTCTCTCATCATTGATGTTTCTATCTCTCCTCCTTTCCTCTCTGAAATCAATAAAAAAATATGTATAAAAAACTGAGGTTTTCACATTTAAAAATTATGACATTACAACGCAGAAACACTGATATCTCAGCATTGTCAGTTTTATGCACAGCTTGCATAAAGTGCTTTCTGAATTAGACTTTATTTTTAAGAGCAGTTTTAGGTTCACAGCAAAATTGAGCGAAAGATACTTGTAAGTGGAAGCAGGTGAAGGCAGATCTTGGGGTGCCTTGAGCCTTTTGCTGGCATGCCCTGGGCTTGGTTGTTGCTGGCTTTGGTGTACAGCTTGGCCATTCTCACACACAACCAGGCCCTACAGAGGTAGCCACAAATTGGAGATCATGTTGTAGTTCCAAACAGGTTACCCAGGCCACTCACAGGCAGCATTTGACATTAACCTGCACCAGATTTTCTCCCAAGAGACCCCAGAACTAACACACTCAATGGAGAGCTTCAGACAACATCAGAGCAGGATCCAATTAGCTCTACAAGCACCACATCCAATGGGGGATCTTGGTAGGCACTAATCCTTGCTGAGGAGAATTCTGATTTGTGTGGTCAGCTCATAAACTGTAGTCAGCTCATAAACTGTAGTCAGTCAGACCACCTGAGGGTGGACCCAATGCACAGATGGGCCAACAGCAATGAAGACTCAACTGCAGTAGCAGGGCTCACATTACCCACACAAGGGATATTTCTCGAGCACTCGGCTCAGGTGATCAGGGATTCTGTGACACTGGGTCCCACAGGACACCTACTACATAGGCCACTATACCAACACTGGGAGACATGGCAGATCTACCTAATACATAGAAACAGATACAAAGAAACAGCCAAAATGGGGAGATAAGAAACATTCCCCAAATCAAAACAAATGAAATGGAGTTAAGCAATCTATCAGATATAGAGTTTGAAAAATTGTTATAAGGATGCTCTCAAGGAACTTAGTAAGAACTTTAACAGCATACAAAAGGACAGAGACCATAAAAAAGAACCAGTCAGAAATGAAGACTATATCTAAAATGAAGAATGCACTAGAAGAAATAAGCATTATGTTGAAGTGATTTTGAAGAGAGAACAGTAGAAAACACCCAATCAGAGCAGGTGTCAGTGGAAGAAAGGAAAAAGAATTTTTGAAAATGAGGATAATTTAAGGAACCTTTGAGACAACATAAAGCATAATAACACCCACATTATAGGGTTATCAGAAGAAGAAGAGAGAGCAAGGAATTGAGAACCTAATAGAAGAAATAATGATGGAAAATTTCCTTAACCTAGTGAAGGAAAAAGACACTCAAGTCCAGGAAATGCACAGAGTCCCAAACAAGATGACCCCAAAGAGGCCCACACCAAGACACATCATAATTAAAATGCTAAAGGTTAAATACAAAGAATCTTTTTAAAATACATATATTTTATTGATTTTTTTTTACAGAGATGAAGGAAGAGGGATAGAGAGTTAGGAATATTGATAAGAGAGAAACATTGATCAGCTGCCTCCTGCACACCCCCTACTGGGTATGTGCCTGCAACCAAGGTACATGCCCTTGACTGGAATCAAACCTGGGACCCTTATCCACGGAACCAAACCAGTTAGGGTGACAACGAATTTAAAAAAAAACAAGATGTTGGGTGGGAGAAAGCTGGTAAAATAGAAATTATGGTTCTATTTATTCTGGGACAGTAGACATATAGCACATATTAAAAGACCAAGATAGAAAGTATTAAGTAGACTATGTACACCATTTCGTAGAGAGGCTTACCACCACCACATCACATTGCTTCACCCCTCTTCCATGGCATCTTAGCCACCTGCTGATTGATGTCTGCTGATAAGACCAGTGGTGAGGACTGAACAGCTCTGCCAAAGTGAAATATACAAAGCTACTGCTCATCTTTCCTCAGCTGTTCCAAATAAATCATCAGAGGATGGAAATAACTCAGTGGCTAGATTTCCTAAGTTGACTTTGTTCAAAGCAATTGATCCAGATAAGCCTTCCTTTTTTCCTCCATCAATCTGGAAAAATATCACCAGAAAAATGTTGCAAAGTAAATATGCAAGAAAATCCATACATATTCCACTTCTATGATGCATATTTAAGAGAAACAAAATGAATTATGGAATCTTTATTGCTGGTTTTAACACAAATCAACTATGTCTTCATCATCTGGTAATAACCACTTTCTTATGTTTCTATAAAATTAGATAGTAGTTGAGGATGGTGGAAAGTATGCTGATAAGTCAAGAGGAAAAATTTTAAAGTGAAATATTGAGATTTAAAAATTGAACTGATAATTTAGAGAAAATTTGACAGAGTTCAAGCCAACCTGTGTCATTTATAATACAATTGACTTTAAGAACTGTATATGTAAAACAGATAAAAATGACTAGTCCCTGGAGAAAAGGGAGTTGAATACATATGTACTTCTCTATGTCAGCCAAGTTTTTAGTAGAATTTTGAGACTCTTGAAAGCTTGAATTTGCTACAACATTTTTTTTAGAAATGTAGTTCATGCAAACAAAGGTCCCTTTGGACTCAAATTATTTTATGAGAGAAACTGTCTCCAATTTCAAAATTATACCATAGAGTACCTATCAGTATGCAAGCACAGTTTGCTTATTTTTTAAATATTTGTCCAATTAAAGCAGTACCATATGTGACTTAATTTCATTGTTATAATTTCAATACTGTAATTTAGAGTATTGATAACCTGCTGCTTTTATGGTATGTCTTGTTTTATATAAGTAATGAATTCAGGAAAATGTATGTGGAAATAGAATCCTACCTTTCACTGCTATTATATAATATGGCTCTGCTGCTTTAAGGACTCTACTCATTTTCTTCTCCCTTTTGCTCCCTCTTTTGTCCCCATCCTCACCCCTGCCCAGTTTAGTAAAGTGCACAAGGCCAAAGGAATAAGGAGGGAAAGAGTGATATATTAGTTGGAGTAAACTTTTTTCCTGAAAAGTTACTGATGCAAACCACCCAGGGAGTATAAGAACACCTTTAACAATTAAAATATTAGTATGATTTGATAACTTTTTCATGCAACAAACATTTGCTGAACACCTACGTCCTCATGGTCGTAGGCATCAGAAATACAAATATAAATAAGATAATGCCTGACTCAGAAGAGTTCACTCTTTTGAAGTGAAAAGGATCATGGGAGGGGAGGAGCGATAGACAATTTATAAGTATGGCTGGATTTAAAAGGATTGAACAGTAATTTTCCAGGTGAACAAGGAAGAGAAGGGCTTTTGGCAGAAGAAACAGCATGTACATAGCAAGAAGATGTGAAATGACAAGAGGTTTGAGGAATTCCCAAGTAAATAGTGAAGGGAGGAGAGAATGCAAAGCGGCCCGAGATGATGCTGGAAAGGGACAAGAGCGAAATCACAAAGGACTTTTTTATTGATTTGAGAGAGAGAAAGAGAAACATCAATGATAAGAGAGAATCATGATCGGCTGCCTCCTGCATGCCCCACACGGGATTGATTCCGCAACCCAGGTATGTGCCCTGACTGGGAATTGAACTGCAACCTCCTGGTTCATAGTTCAACGCTCAACCACTAAACCACACTGGAGAGGCACAAAGGACTTTGTATACCACTGGTCATAAGAGGTGTTCTCTCTTGCTGGGCAGAGATGGTGCATAGAGCCTGATGAAAGATTCCTGAACCATGTAATTCCTTTGATTTTCATTTCATGCTTACCAAGTTGTTTTCTGGCTTTGTCTTAGAGATACTATGATATCAAAAAGTGGAAACTGGAAAAGTAGGACTCCATTTAAAATTAATAATTTAGATAAAATAGGGAATTCAGAAACAGATTTAAGTCTCTTTGGAAATTAATTTTATGGTAAAAGTAGCATTTCAAACCAAATAGTAGAAAGGATGGAAATGATGTTGGAACAGTTGGTTTGCCTTTTGGGGAAAAAATAAAGCTTGATTCCTACCTCATTCCTTATACCAAATTTTCTGTATCTCCTCTCTAGAGAAGATGGTAGAGTTTGTTTTTTAATTTAGGAAAAGAATAATTTGCTCTAATTCTGCCCCTCACTATATACCCTGCTACAAAAGAGAGCTTCCTGACAATTTGATTAGTGTGTGTATTGCGGGAGGAGGGGTGTTCTACAGAGACTGAGCAAGTCTTGGCGCAGTGACTGAACCAAGTTTCTAGACCTCCAAAAGTGAGGATCGGACTCTGGAGTATTGTGATCCCACCCAGACTCATAGCTCCATAAGAAAGCAGCAAACTCATTTATCCATTCCTTTAGGAACTATTTATTGTATACTTACTATGAGTTAGGCACTGTTATAGGTACTGGGGAATCTGCAGTGAACAAAACAGAACAGAGAAAAATCTCTGTCCTGATGGAGATTACAATCTCATCTGAGTATTTCTATGTATTAATTTACTCATTTGAGCATTCATTCAATAAATGCATATTGAGAAATAATAGGTGGCAGACACTATATTGGATCAGTAGTTAAGTCTAGCATAATCAGAGTCAATAGCCCCAATTATTTTTTAAATGGAGATAAAATTGATCACTTTAACCATTTTAAAGTGCACATTTCAGCATTTTGTAGTATATCCATAATACTGTGCAACCATCACTATGGTCTAATTATAGAATATTTTCTTTTTCTCTTTAAAAAATTTAATAAATCTTTATTGTTCAGTTTATTAATTACAATGTTCCTCCTCCCCCCCCCCCCATAGCTCCCCTCCACCCGGTACCCATCCCACCCTATGCCCTTACCTCCCCTGCCCACTGTCCTAATCCATAGGTATACGATTTTTGTCCAGTCTCTTCCTGCACCTTCCACCCCCTTTCCTCCCCAAGAATTGTCAGTCCATTCCCTTTCTATGCCCCTGATTCTATTATATTCACCAGTTTATTCTGTTTATCAGACCTTTAATTCACTTGATTTTTAGATTCATTTATTGTTAGACGTGTATTTGTTGTTCATAATTTTTATTTTTACCTTCTTCTTCTTCCTCTTCCTCTTCCTCTTCTTCTTCTTCTTCTTCTCCTTCTTCTTCTCCTTCTTCTTCTTCTTCTTCTTCTCCTTCTTCTTCTTCTTCTTCTTCTTCTTCTTCTTCTTCTTCTTCTTCTTCTTCTTCTCCTTCTCCTCCTCCTCCTCCTCCTCCTCCTCCTCCTCCTCCTCCTCCTCCTCCTCCTCCTCCTTCTTCTTCTCCTTCTCCTTCTTCTTCTCCTTCTCCTCCTCCTCCTCCTCCTCCTCCCCCTCCTCCTTCTCCTCCTCCTTCTCCCCCTCCTCCCCCTCCTCCCCCTCCTCCCCCTCCTCCTCCTTCTTCTCCTCTTCCTCCTCCTCCTCCTCCTCCACTTCCTCCTCCTCCTCCTCCTCCTCCTCCTCCTCCTCCTCCTCCTCCTCCTCCTCCTCCTCCTTCTTCTTCTTCTTCTTCTTCTTCTTCTTCTTCTTCTTCTTCTTCTTCTTCTTCTTCTTCTTCTTCTTCTCCCTCTTCTTAAAGAATACCTTTCAGCATTTCATTTAATACTGGTTTGGCAGTGATGAACTCCTTTAGTTTTTTTCTTATCTGCGAAGCACTTTATCTGACCTTCAATTTTAAATGATAGCTTTGCTGGGTAGAGTAATATTGGTTGTAGGTTCTTGTTCTTCATCACTTTGAATATTTCTTGCCACTCCCATCTGGCCTGAATAGTTTCTGTTGAAAAATCAGCTGACAATTGTATGGGTGCTCCCTTGTAGGTAACTAACTGTTTTTCTCTTGCTGCTTTTAATATTCTCTCTTTGTCTTTTGCTCTTGGCATTTTAATTATAATGTGTCTTGGTGTGATCCTCTTTGGGTTCCTATTGTTTGGGGTTCTGTGTGCTTCCTGGACTTTTAAGTCAATTTCTTTCACCAGGTGGGAGAAGTTTTTGGTCACTTTTTTTTCCAAATAGGTTTTTTTAGTATCTTGATCTCTTTCTTTTTCTGGCACCCCCATAATTCAGATGTTGGTATGCTTGAGGTTGTCCCAAAGGCTCCTTACACTATCTTCAATTTTTTGGATTCTTTTTGCTTCTTGCTTTTCTGGCTGAGTGGATTTTACTTCTTTGTGTTTCAAATCTTTGACTTGATTCTTGCAGTCCTCTGGACTGCTTTTAGGTCTCTGTATAATGTTTTTTATTTCAGTCAGTGTATCCTTAATTTCTAGTGGGTCCTTTTTCCTATCCTCGAGGGTCTCACTAAATTTATTGGCCCTTTCTAGGAAATTTTTGAAAAACATTATAACCTTGGTTTTGAACTCTATGTCCAGTCATTTTTTTCCCCTCCATTTCTTTCAAATGTGATTTGTTATCTTTTCTCTGCATTTTGGCTACTTCCCTAAGTTGGTCGAGTAGCTTTGTGTGGTAGGTGTCCTCTAGGGGACAGTGGCTCAGCCTCCCTCATTACCTGAGGTGGATACTCTTGGTGCACCCCTTTATGGGTTGCACAGCCTAGATTGTTGTTTGTTTCACTGGAAGGGGTTGACCTCTAGGCCAATTGGCTGTGAGAATTAGCTGTGTTTTTGCTGGTAGAGCAGCTTTGCTCAGCTTGGATGGGGTGGAGTCTCTGGGCTGATCAGACAGCCTTGGTTTCCAGCGCCTGGGTCTCTGTGCCCTGCAGCAATGGAGAGAAAGCTGCTCCCAAGCTCTGACCACTGCCAGACAGTTCAGTTTCTCTCCAAATGAGTCTGTACCCCCAAATTCTCACCCCGAACTGGAAAGCAGTGCAGTCTGGTGGGGTTTTTTTCCTCCTGAATGAGAGAATCAGCCATGTGTCCTCTCAGCTAGCTCGCACACCTCTGCCGTATGCACACACTCCACGAACTCACGTGCCTCTGCAGCTTCCAAATCTCAGTGTGCTTCCTCCTTAAGGTCCAGTTTCATCCCGTATGAGTCTGGGTTCCCCGAGACTCGTCTGGAACTAGGGGGTCAGTACAGTGGGACGCCTCTGTCTCCTCCCTGTTCGTCGAAACCAGCTGGGTATCCAGCCACCTGCCCCTTCCACTTGTGGGCAGCTCTGCATCTCCTTCTCCACAGGTCTCAGCAACTCTGCCCTCCGTGGCTCCTCTGAGTCACAGTGTCCCTTTATCTTTCCTTCTATTTGTGGAATTTCCACTCAGCCAGCTTTCTGGTGGTTCTGGATAATGTCCGTTCTGTCCCTCGGTTGTAGTTTCAAAATTGTTTTGCAGGGCAGCCATATAGGTGTTTACCTATGCTGCCATCTTGGTTCTCTTCCAGAATGTTTTCATTACCCCAGAAAGAAACCTTATACCCATTAATCAGTCATTTCTCTTTCTCCTCCTCTAAGCCATTGGCAAACACAAATTTAGTTTCCATGTCTATATATAGGGTGTCCCCCAAAAATGTATACACTCTTTAACAGCTGATAGCTCAATTGATGTTTCTTTCTTTTCAGATTTAACTCATTGAAATTAATAATTATTCAAAGTGTGTATACATTTTTGGGACACCCTGTATTTGTCTATTCCAGACATCTAATATAAATGGAATCATATATGACATTTTGTATCTGGCTTCTTTCACTCAGCATAATGTTTTCAAGGTTCATCCATGTTGTGGCATGTATCAGTACTTCATATCTTTATTTAGTTGAATAATATTTCATTATATGAATACTAGAGGCCCAGTGCATGAAATTCATGCACAGGAGGGAGGGTTCCCTCATCCCGGCCTGTACTCTCTTCAATCCGGGACCCCTCGGGGGATGTCCGACTGCTTCTTGCAATACGGGACCACTGGCTCCTAACCACTCACCTGACTGCCTGCCTGATTGTCCTTAACCACCTCTGCCTTATCCTGAACCCAAAACCTAGGATTCCCTCATTTGACTGGTCGCAGGCACCCAAGACCTGAGCTTCCCTCCCTCTGGCCGGCTGCCGGCACCCAAGACCCGGACTGGCTTCACCCAGGCCGGCCACAGCTGCAGGGGACTGTGGGCAGGTGGCTTAATCCAGGCTGCAGCCACAGGTGCCGGTGACCACAGGGCAGGCAGCTTGCCCCTCTCCTGGGCTGCATCTGCAATCACTGGTACCTGGGACTGTGGGGCAGGAGGCTTGTCCCTCTCCTGGGCTGCAGGCATAGGCACTGACTCCTGAGACCGCAGGGTGTGAGGCTTGTCCCTCTCCCAGGCCAGGCTGCAGGTGCAGGTGCAGCCTCTGGTGCCTGGGCTGCAGCCTGGCTGGTCCCCATTCTTCTTTTGCAAGCTCATTTGTGCCTGATGGGTCCCCGTTCCTCTCTCGTGAGCTCATTTGTGCCTGGCTGGTCTCTCCCCAGTGTTGAGTGTCTGAGCCATTATGGTGGGAGGGAGTGAGGACCATGTGCATACTAGCTCTGTATTATATGGATACCACAGTGTGTTTATTCGTCATCCATCAGTGAACATTTGAGTTGTTTCTACTTTTGGGCTATTATAAATAATTTTACTATGAAGGCTTGTCACAAGTGTTTGTGTGAATATATGTTTTCACTTCTCTGGAGTATATATCTAGGAGGTGAGTTGAGTCATATGATATTTCGATGTTTAACTTACAGAACTGTCAAACTGGTTTCCACAGCAGCTGCACCATTTTGTAATATCATTAGCAATGTATTAGGGTTCCTATTTCTCTCCATCCTCATTAATACTTGTTACTTTCAGTATGTTGTTTTTTTTTTATAACCATCCTGGTGGATATGAAGTGGTATCTCATTGTGGCTATAACCCTTTTACTAGTAATATGCTGCAGAATCTAGTTTTTGTATTCGCATTCATTTGGTCTGTAGTTTTCGTTTCTTGTAATATCTTTGCCTGGTTTTGACATCACGGTAATGCTAGCCTCAAGAGTGAGTTAGGAAGTGTTCCCTCCACTTTCATTTTTTTAAAAGAGTTTGAGAAGGGTTGGTGTTAATGATTTTGTAAATGTTTGGTAGAATTCACCAGTACAGACATCTGGTCCTGCACTTTATTAGAAGATGTCTGATTACTGATTCAGTCTTTACTTGTTATAGCTCTTTTCATATTTTCTATTTCTTCTTGGGTCAGTTCCAGTGATTTTTATCTTTCTTATTTTAAAAAATGTTTTCAGAAAAATAAGTTGAAATCTGCTTTTCAACTCTGATCCTGTCTTGGTTATTTGTGTCTTCTGTCTTTATTTCTGAATAATTCCAGCTGAGGTGAAAAAAAAAAAAAAAAGGTGGTGTTCTGTCTCATTGTTTCAGCTCTTCTACTGTAAACAAACATATTTTTTCAGTGTATTTGGTGTCATTTTTTTTGCATTTGTGTGTATTTTATTGATGATTTCTGTTTAAAATGCAGTATTGATTTTGTTGGTTATTTCTACTGGTTCTTGCTCTTGAAGTCCTTGTATGTTTAGACATTTTTTTTACAGTGTTTTGCTCATTGTATTTAAAGTTTTATTGCAAGAATAATTTGAGATCAAGGTTAAAGGTATTTTCCTTAAAAAATGATATGTATTTGTTTATGTCAGGCTTTTGGAGGCACAAAAAATATGGTACTGCCTTAAGTCTAGTTCAAGCCTTGAGGCTCTTTGAATGACCCATGTAATCAGACTTGGACTGCATTCCTGTGTAAGAACTAATCCAATTCTGGTTCACCATTTCCCTGAGGGAGTAGCACTTTGGGGTTCCTAACAAACGGGGGAGGGTTTCCTGTTTGTGAAAGCTCCAGACTTTGGAATGTCTCTGAATTGTTCCGATTTTAGTATATGTGCTGACAAAGCACGCACGAAAGCTCCAGACTTTGACTTCTATCCTGCTGCTACTTGTTCTGTGACATTTCAAAGAGGAAATTCAACATTTTAAGGATTTCCAAAAACCCTCAGTGGAAAACTTGTTTTTGTTCTTCTTCATCTCTCTGGTGAATATTTTCTGTTTAATTTTGGTTTAGTAATTCCAAACTGTCCTGTCAGGTGTTTTATACTTTTAAGATGGTGATTTCTTTTTGGTCCTGACCAGTTTGGCTTAGTGGATAGAGCATCATCCTGTGGACTGAGGGGTCCTGGGTTCGATTCCAGTCAAAGGCATGTACCTTGGTTGTGGGCACATCCTCGGTAGGGGGTGTGCAGGAGGCAGCTGATCGATGTTTCTCATCAATGTTTCCAACACTCTATCTCTCTCCCTTAATATATTTTAAAAATATGGTGATTTTTATCTTTTATCCAGTTATTCCAGTTGTTTTCAACTGAAGTGTGGTCCAAATAATCTATCCCTCAATTACAAAATTAGGAAGCTAGCATTTAATTCAGTCCTATTTTATTTTCTATGTCTTCTACTTAAGGTGGAGGCTATTCCTATGTGTACTTTTAAGTTCAGTTCCCCATCTCCTGTGTGTTATTACTCAGACAGGTGAAGACATTTTTCCACAAGAAGAAGCAGTAGTTATAAGGCAAAGGACAGTCACCCCAAGGGTAAAAAAAGAATCTGCAGAAATACAAAGTGAACTTTAGTTTAACTACACTCAATGATTTTTGCAATGATTTATATTCCAAAAACAAATTAGTTCATCAGTTTAAAAATGTCTTCATGTTGCTTCATAGTTTTCTTCAAGAACAAAGAATCACTACTTGTTTTGCATGTATGGAAATGAAGAGTCTATCAAGGGTTCTCCCCAACCTTTCTCCCTGAGGGAATAGCTTGAACTAAAGATGAATTTGCATTTCCATTTCTTATGCTCCTTGCTTCTATATTTTATATAATAGCTTTCTCAACTTTTATCCACCAATATTTTCAAAAAGTTCCTAGGCCTCACAATTTATCTTAGGCACCTTGTTAAGTTTACAACCTAACTACAGAATCCAACTTATTCTTCCTCCAGCTTTCCCCTTCCCAACCTTGAATAGTTTAAATGGAAGAAGAATTGATGGCCCACAATGCTGCTTTTCATAAAAGCTGCCCGCTGCTAAATAGATCTTGCCAACACATTTGCTTGTAAAAACAGGCACCTTTATGGCAATATTTTATTCCATTGATGTTTTTCCATTCTACCAGAAATGCAATCATTTTGCTTGATGGCTCTTGGTACAATGGAGTCAAATGTTCAGCTCTACATTTTTTTTTTGACTAAGAACCCCAAACTGAGGTGTTTTAACACATCAAAGAGACACCAAATCTCATAAGTAAGGAAGAGAGTAATATTTGAAGGGACTCTCTATTGGTTTTTAAATTTGAAAATCAGTGCTCATTGTCTAGCAAGTTTTTATTTATTATCTAATGGAAGTATGGGATGTTTTATTTATTTTTAAATCTTTATTGTTCAGTTTATTAATTACATTGTTCCCTTTTTTTCCCCTATAGCTCCCCTCCACCTGGTACCCATCCCACCCTCCGCCCTCACCTCCCTCCACTGTCCTCTCCCATAGTTGCATGATTTTTGTTCAGTCTCTTGCTACACTTCCCACAACCCCTTTCTCCCCAAGAATTGTCAGTCCATTCCCTCTCTATGTCCATGATTCTGTTATATTCACCATTTTATCCTGTTCATCAGACTAT
Organism: Antrozous pallidus; assembly: GCA_027563665.1. Classification (NCBI taxonomy): domain Eukaryota; kingdom Metazoa; phylum Chordata; class Mammalia; order Chiroptera; family Vespertilionidae; genus Antrozous; species Antrozous pallidus. The sequence continues at coordinate 44,864,993 of CM050509.1, read as the reverse complement.
TAATTCACTTGATTTTTAGATTCATTTGTTGATAGATGTGTATTTGTTGTTCATAATTTATCTTTTTATCTTTTTATTCTTCATCTTCTTAAAGAATATCTTTCAGCATTTCATATAATATTGGTTTGGCAGTGATAAACTCCTTTAGCTTTTTCTTATCTGCGAAGCACTTTATCTGATCTTCAATTCTGAATGATAGCTTTGCTGGATAGAGTATTCTTGGTTGCAGAATCTTGCTATTCATCACTTTGAATATTTCTTGACACTCCCATCTGGCCTGCATCGTTTCTGTTGAGAAATCCGCTGACAATCGTATGGGTGCTCCCTTATGGGTAACTAACTGTTTTTCTTTTGCTGCTTTTAATATTCTCTTTTTGTCTTTTGCTCTTGGCATTTTATTATTTTATTTTATTTTATTTTTAAAATATATTTTATTGATTTTTCACAGAGAGGAAGGGAGAGGGATAGAAAGTCAGAAACATCGATGGGAGAGAAACATCGATCAGCTGCCTCTTGCACACCTCCAACTGGGGATGTGCCCGCAGCCAAGGTATATGCCCTTGACCGGAATCGAACCTGGGACCCTTCAGTCCGCAGGCCGACGCTCTATCCACTGAGCCAAACCGATTCAGCTGCTCTTGGCATTTTAATTATGATATGCCTTGGTGTGGTCCTCTTAGGGTTCCTATATATTGGGGTTCTGTGCACTTCTTGGACTCCTAAGTCAATTTCTTTCACCAGGTGTGGGAAGTTTTCAGTCAATATTTCTTCAAATAGGTCTTCATTGTCTTGCTCTCTCTCTTTTTCTGGCACCCCTATAATTTGGATGTTGGTATGCTTGAGGTTGTCCCAGAGGCCCCTTACACTCACTATCTTCAATTTTTTGGATTCTTTTGGTTTCTTGCTTTCCCAGCTGAGTGGATTTTACCTGTTTGTATTTCAAATCTTTAACTTGGTTCTTGCTGTCCTCTAGAGTACTTTTAAGTCTTTGTATAATATATTTTTTTATTCCAGTCAGTGTATGCTTAATTTCTGGTTGGTCCTTTTTCATATCCTTGAGGGTCTCATTCATATCCTCGCAGGTCTCATTCATTTCCTTGTAGGTCTTGTTCATTTCTTGCAAGTCTTGTTCATTTCCTCATAGGTCTTATTTATTTCCTTGTAGGTCTTAGTCTTTTCTAGGAGCCTCTTGAAAAGCTTTATAACCGTGGTTTTGAATTCTATGTCCAGACATTTTTTTCCCTCCATTTCTTTCACATCTGATTTCTTTCCGTGTCTCTGCATGGTGGCTGCTTTCCTGAGTTGGTCGATTAGCTTTGTGTGGTAGATGTCCTACAAGGGACAGTGGCTCAGCCTCCCCAGTTACCTGAGGTGGATATGGGTTGCACAGTCTTGTTGAAGTTAAGCTTAGATTAATTGTTGTTAGCACTTGGAGGGGTTGACCTCCAGGCCAATTGTCTATGACGTTCAGCTGTGCTCAGGTTGGATGGGTGGAGTCTCTGGGCCAAGTAGGCAGCGTGAGCTCTGCCCTATGCATCCCCAGGGTCTCTGTGCCGGGTGGCAACGGCCGCCAGCACCTCTGAGAGAGAGCCGCTGCCGAGCTCCACCAGCTGCCAGAGAATTCAGCCTCTTTCCAAATGAGTTTGCACACCCAACGTCTCACCCAGGGTATCAAAACAATGCAGTCTGACAGTTCCCGAACGAGAGAGCAAGTCACGATTGCTCTCTGCGCGGTCATGCAGCTGCGCTGTTCCCAAGTTCACGTGCACTCCACACAAGCTTGCCCTCTCCACAAGCCCGCAGACCCCTGCAGTACCTGAGCTTCGGCGTGCCCTCCTACTGTCCAGTTTTTACCCTGTATGATTGTGGGTTCCCTGGACTTTGCCCGGAGCTGGGGGATTAGTGCAGTGGGACGTCTTTGTCTCCCCCATTTGAGAAACCTGGCTGGGTTTTCAGCCGCCCGCCCTATCCCTTGGCGCATGCACTGCTCCACACCTCTCTCCTTGCGTATCTTCAACGCTGTCCGCTGCCACTCCTCTGAGTCACAGTGTCCTATCTTCACTTGTATTTGTGGAATTTTCACTCAGCCAGCTTTCTGGTGATTCTGGATGGTGTTTGTTCTTTTGTTAAGTTGTAGTTTTGAAATTGCTGTGTATGGCAGCACGATAGGTGTTTACCTATGCCGCCATCTTGGTTCCTCTCCCTCAGTTCTGACATTTTATGGTTTACTTTCCTGAAACATCATTCCCATTCCCAGTAACATTCTTCATTGGTGACTTCATCTTGCACTTTGGTAATACTAAGATTGTCCAAAGTGAGATTTGCAATATATTCTATTCATTTCAAAATTATTTTCTATAGCTGTCTCTTCTCCCTTTTATTACCTCTTTCAAAGAAGGAAGATTTCTCTATTTACCCAACTTTTACTCCTCTAGCCATACTCTCTACCCCCTCTGCTATTCTGCTCTGCAGTCTTACTTTCATCCATTATTTAACAAACATTTGTTGGGCATCTATTATGTGCCAGACACTATGCTAGGCACTGAAGATAAGATTATAAGCAAGAATAATCCTTACTTTCAAAGAATTTATATTTGGGACATCTGTAATACTTTCAACAATAAAGATACACAGAAAAAGAATTTATATGTATCATATATGTATTATATGTATCATATTTCTGTAGAAGCTTTCAAATCTTTAACATTATCCTGGTTACTTTTTCAAAGCTTTAAATTATAATATTCCAAATTTCTTCTGGGTATTTACATATGGGTGTCCCATCAAACCCTCATATCATATGTAATATATGCCAAATATAAATTTTTCTCTTCCAAAATGTTTTCTTGTTGATAGTCTTACTTTGATGCATGTTTCTATCATTGTCTGAACCAAACAGATTTGAGGCTCCAGAGTTATAACTGCCTTCCTTCTTTTTACTATCTGTGTTAGGCTGAAAAATGATTTCCCACAAAATGTCCAAGTCCTATTCCCTGGAACCTGTGAAAATTACCATAAATGGCAAAGGGACTGTGCAGATGTGGTTAAGAATTTTGATATGGGAAGATTATCTTGAATTATCTAGGTGAGTCTGATGTAATCACAAGTGTCCTTAAAAAGGAAAGGCTGGACACATGGTGGCAATGCAAGTTCCATCCTCTCTGATTTGGTCTTGGGCCGCCTGTGGCAATGCACAGCTGCCGACTGCTAGCTTGGCAAGGTGTCATCAGTGTCCCCCATCTCTGGACCATCCTTGTGGCTGGAACAGACCCGTCAAATCCTCACTGTCGCAGGAACCCACATGGTCTTGGAGTTGTTCTCTGAAAACACACAAACACATTCTCGACCGAAAGTTAACAAAGGGATCCTCTCTGCAAATTAGACTTGAGATTCTTTTTATTTTTGCCCAAATGATTTTCGTTTGGCTTATTTTGACGCCATGTGTGTTTTTCATGGGTGTCCTGCAGTTGGCATTACAAATGGAAGTTACTTTTCTGGAGTAAGAATTTTCTAGATGTATTTTACTTACAGGATATTTTTCCTTACATGATATTACCCCACTATCCCCCTCTCCTTTTTGATTAATGGGGCTTTTGGAAATTTTAGATTGCAGTCTTGGTAATTTTAAATTTTAATTTTTGCACGCAAATATGACTGCTTTAGGTTCTTTGTATGTTAGGCAATTTTACAGTGAGATGAACTACTAATAGATATTTTAGTTAATGTTTTAGGAACAGCTTTTTGTCCAGTACACTTAAATTTTCTTGTGTTCACCATCTGGATACCATTGCTGACATGTACACATAAAGAACTATTTGACATTGAAACTGGGACTCAGAACAGTTGGACATTGAAACTGAGACTCAAACATTTTTTATTCTTATACATTTATTTCTAGTATGCAAATGCAACAGGGGAGAGCGATTGATATAGAGGCAGGGAGGCATTGAACAGGCTGTCAAGCTATAGGGGGAGGGCTGGGGAGGGTGGAGGGCAGGTGCTGTTGGGAGATCAACTGAAGGACTTGTATGCATGGATGTAAGCATAGCCAGTGGATGCAAGACACTGGGGAGGGGGGGCAGGTGGGGACATGTGCTGGGGGGTAGGGGAGGCTGGGGGGAGGACAATAGGGGGGGAAGGAAAACATATGTACTACTATTAAATCTAAGGTATACTGCAAAAAAATAATAAATATATTAATAATAAAAAAGGGAGAGGCTGAGGGAGATATGATTCAAAAGAGAAAGAAAGTGACAATGGTGGTAGAGATTGGAGTGATGCGGCTGTACACAAGGAATGCTAGCAGCCACCAGAAGATGAAAGAGGCAAACACCAGATTCTCCCCCAGAAACTTCTAGAAAGTACCAACACTGCCAACACTTTGATTTTAGCTTCGTAACATTCATTTCATACTTCTGGTCTCCAGAACTGTAAGAGAATAAATTTCTGTTGTTTTAAGTCACTAACATAGTGGTAGTTTGTTACAGGAGCCATAGGAAACGAATACACTGTTCCACCTCAAATCAGTTCCAAAGTCCTTTTGAGTCTAGCTCTATCTGTCTTCTAAATCCATTCTCCCCTCACCATCTCCACCACTATTGTCCTAGTTCAGGTTTCCATGAACTTTACTCCATGTTACTAAAATAGCTTTCTAGTTAGTCTCTCTTAAGTCTTGCCTCTTCCAATTCATCTACCAGAGTGACTGTTCTAAAAATAATGTGGATCTTAGCTGATATTTCAAACCTTTCACAGGTCTTAAATATTCCGAATATTTGTCCATAAACCTCTGCTTGAACACATCCAGACATGATATCTCCCTGACTTATGATATAGTTAATATGATTATTAGGCAACTCAAGTTGTTTGAAAATTATTCCTATAACTTCTTTTAAGCCTAAGTCTATCCACCAGGCCATTTCTGGTTCCTAGCATTTACTTTTGTCCTCCCTGTACAGTTTACTTGGCTAGGCTAAGATAAATTTCCCAGAAGTTCCTTCCCTGTACATTTCCCATTAGTGTAGGCCACAAGAGAGATTCTTGTGTGAGATTTAAAAGGTGGAAATGAAGCAGTGACAATTTTGTAGCTCATCTGTGTGGCTGATCTGTTGACTTACCTCATTGATATGAGGCAAAGGCTGGGCCTGCAACTAATCCACCTTTCCTTAATCTTCAGCTTCTCACACTTCTAAGACAGGTGTATGTTTATCAGTATACCTGTACTGCCAAAATCAAACCCAACAAGAACTGACATGGGTTTTGGCCTATGCTTCTGGGCTCCAGCTTATGCTTACGGGTTTCAGCTTGTCCTTGCTCTTCTGCACTTTACTTCTATCTTTCCAACTGCCAGCTCTCCTAGTGGCTCTGCTTCTTAGATTAAACCCTGCCTGAGACCTTCCTCATGCTGGGACCATTTACTAGGGGATCATCCATTTCTTTAGCTACAGCCTCAGCCCTGTCTCAGGCTCTAAGACCTATCCTCACCACAGGCCAAAGGAAAGTCAATGGTTGTAGCCCATTACTCTGAGATTCTTCCTCAGGTCACTCTTGCTGCAGGGCCAGCTCTGAGCATAGGCCCAAGTTCTCATAACTGGCAGCTGCCTTCTTCAGATCCAGTCTCCCTTCAAAGTACAGTTCTGATCAGTGTGGCCTGAGTGAAGTTCACTTTTGTTCTTACCATCTTCTCACTTGAGCCCATACATGAGGGACAGGGAGGACAGAAACCAGAAAAGTTTCTGAGCAAGAACCCATGAATTATCTCATTAGACTCTATCACTGGATTCCACAACTCCCATCTCCTTCAGACCTTATGTGTTTCCATTTGAGTCTGATTCGTAGGAAAGGGAGTCGAACTGGTCTAGCCTGGGCCACTTGCCCACCCTTGTGTTTAAGGAGGTGGGGGCTACTGACTGGCAGTACAACAGGATAATAAGAAGTGCAGCGGAGGCAGATGCTGGGTGGACAAAAATGAGACATTCACCACATGTCTGCTAGATTAGCTTGTCCTGAGTACATTCAGCTCAATCTAGAAATTCATCTTTACTCAATCAATTCTTTCTATCCATCACAGGAGGCCTAGCAAATTCCCTGTAATAGCTCTTCCCAGTGCCATTTATGTCCTATATTGTTCTTCGTTCCCAAAGTATGAATTACTCTGGCTTTTGAAATATGTAGAATAAGTCAGTTCCTCTTCTACACAACATTCTTTTCAAGAGTTTAAGGCAAGCCGCAGACCATGCTTGGCCTCTTCCATCCAGTGTACCCTGCAGCTATCTCTTTTTTAGCCTCAATATACTCCTCAGGTCCCTCAGCTCTTCCTTGAGTCCCATGGGTCCCCTGAATCAATTTTTGAGGGCAGAAACTATATCTTAAGACCTGGCAGCGAATATGAGTTTAAATGTTTAGTGATTGCCTCATTGACATAGTTTCTTTACTGATCACTCTCCTGGTCAGTCTTCTGGGCACAGTCAGATTGACACTGAGTTCAGTTGTGCATACAGACTGGTGCAGAAGAGAATGGGGGTGATTCCATATTTGGCTGGGATGCTATGCTTATCGAAATGCAGTCTAGTGAGCTCAGACCACATTTGGGAACATAGCAATAGCTCCATGATGGCTTTTGGGCTCCCTTCTACCCCTAGCTTTACAAACTGGATAAAAAAGTCCAGAAGCTTGTTTAACTGGGTTCTCTTGAAGCTGCTTCAGGGGGGATACACTGGCAGCAAACCAGTTGTGACTGTGAAAAAACATCATAGCCCCCATTAACATATCTGCACTAGTATGCTGCCCAGAAACGTTAATTATAGAGAAATAGGAAAAATAAAAAAAGAAGAGATTAAAACCCCGTAATTCCAACAGAGGCAACCACTGTTAGCACCTGGGGTGTGTCATAGTGTCTATCTTTCCAAGTTTAAATTCTGACTCTGCCAGTGTTTTTTGACTTTGGGAAAATCTTTAACTTTTCCTGCCTTCATTTTCCTCATCTGAAAAACTGAGATAATAATGCCAGTCTAGCAGGACTGTTGTGAAGATTTGATGAGATAATTTATGAAAAGCACTTAAGCCATAGTTACTCTTAAAATTGTAACTATTGTTATTTGATTAGGTTATTAAAATTACAAATAATAGTCTTAACCACTCTCCTGATCTTTCTTGTGATGGTTTTCTTTCTTTAAAAAAAAAAAAAAAGAATGGGAACATAGATGGAACAAAATTGGCCACAAGTTGATGATTATTGAGAATGTGGGTTCAATATATTATTCTCTCTACTTCTGTATGTGTGTGGGAAATTTCCATAATTAAAAGTTATAAAAAGACAAAAAAGGCAAGAATCCCTTAATTCAGATATTGCCCCAATCTCTTGTTGCAAACTTGTTTTCTACAGTTTTGGGACCAGCAGGAAAGGACCTTGCAAGTTGGAACTTGTAAGTGTGAGTTGAGGCCCATAATTAAGGGTAGTATGACATGTATCTGTGTGGCCATGAGCATTAATTTTGGATTACATAGTTTGTGGATATTGAGTTGGATAAATTACTTTCCCCCTAAAGGACACAAACCCCATAAGCCCTATGAATGGTGGGCAGGGCAATATAGAGGTCTGCGTAGAGAGGCTAACATAGTGATGACCTGCCAATACTGTGGAGTAGTTCTTGCTGTGGAGACCCTCTGCTATCGCCTAGATCCTGACCTTCTGCCTTCCTTCCATCCAGTGAGCCACTCCCAATGAGCTCTGAGGGCCTATTATTAACTTCTCAGGAATTTTGTGGACCCAATGATGTCACACTAGCAAATTGCAAGCGCCAGAGTGTGGGAGACTTTATATGCTAGAAATAAGTAAATATTATAAATCAGATTATTTTGTCCTGCCCATCTGGGTGTTAAACATTTACCAGGTGCACCAGTGACCAGACCATGCCAGTAAATTTCCTTTTTACTCAAGTTAGCCAGATACCTGTCTCTTAGCTTCCCCACGTAAAAATCAGTAAAAAAGTATTCCTTGGAGAGAGAGAACAGCTTGTTACTGCTGCTGCGACTAAATGCTAAACATGGCATGGGGCTCTTTTAAAGTCAATGGCTCCACTGATACCAATAAAGTGCTTAATTTCCTTAATTGTCAAACAGTTTTGGGGAGAATTCTAAATGACAGGTACCGGCACTGGTGGCCTCATAGGAAGCAAAACTGTCATACCCTCTTCCTGAACACCTCCAACCCAATACATCCCATGGCCTCATAACAACACCATGGCCTTCTCTCACTTTTCACTGAGATAAAGGACTGGATGGATAACTTGCACTGATCTGACACAGTTCTCAGATTTAGTGGTTCACTGATTCCCACTGTCATTTCAAGTTTTTCCTCTGGTTTTAGAATTCAGTTTTCTTAGAGAGACCTGGGTTGTACACTTCACTCTGTCACTAACTCACTATGTCAACTTGGACAAGTCTCGTCTCTTGAGGTTGTAACCCTTAAGTTTACTCTGGGATCTGGCATTCTGTAACTGTGCATGTTCTTGCTGGAGTAATGGTGCTACTCCTGATCCCCAATCTCAATTTGATTTAATGTTGCTTAAAAACTTAAACAAGTTTTTGAATTAGATGATATTTTTTTAGTGATATGAACTCTTTCCTGTTCCAAAGGTTCAAATAACAGAGTTTCATACAGTAAAATGTGTAAGCCCTTCATTCCTTCTACTTCTCCCATTTCTCTTCCTGGAGGTAGTTATGGTTATTAGTTTTTGTGATTCTATCCAGTTCTTTCAAAATCCATTTTTCAGCACTAACCGGTTTGGCTCAGTGGATAAAGTGTCGGCCTGCAGACTGAAGGGTCCCGGGTTTGATTCTGGTCAAGGGCATGTACCCTGACTGCGGGCACATCCCCAGTTGGGAGTGTGCAGGAGGCAGCTGAATCGATGTTTCTCTCTCATCAATGTTTCTAACTCTCTACCACTCTATCTTCCTCTCTGTAAAAAAACAATAAAAATATTTTAAAAAAAGATTATCTCTGTCTTTAAAATAAGTAAGTAAGTAAATAAATAAATAAATCAATTTTTCAGCCCGGCTGGCATGGCTCATTGGTTGAGCGTTGACCTATGAACCAGAAGGTCATGGTTCGATCCCAGTAAGGGCATATGCTCAGGTTGCAGGCTCAATCCCCAGTATGGGGGTATGCAGGAGATAGTTGATCAATGATTCTCTCTCATCATTGATGTTTCCTATTTCTCTCAGTATACAAAAATTAAACATTCTCTAATTAATATTCTCATATTAAAAGAGTAAAGGATAAAACCCCACAAAGCCATCTCAATTGATGTACTAGTAATAAAAGCATTTGAAAAAAATCCAACACCCTTTCACGAGGAAAACACACAGCACACTAGAATGAAAAGTAACTTGCTCAACATGATAAAGAGCATCAACCAAAAACCCAAAGCTAACATCATACTCAAGGGTGAAAGACTGAAAACTTTCCCTCTAAGATCAGGCAGAAGACAAGGATGTCTTCTTTCTCCACTGCTATTCAACATTGCACTAGATATTCTAGCCAGGGCTATTAGGCATGAAAATAAGACATCCAAATTGGAAAAGAAGTCACTATATTCATCTGTAGATGCCATGATTTTATGTGTGGTAATCTTAAAGAACCCAGGAAACAACTATTACAGCTTATGAATTCTAGTGAAGTTGCATGAATTTTCATATTCACAAGATCATCAAACAAATATTAGTTTTATTTGTATACTAGAGGCCCGGTGCACAAAATTCATGCACAGGGGAGGGGGTGTCCCTCAGCTCAGCCTGCCCTGTCTCCAATCTGGGATCCCTCTCACAATCCAGGACTGCTCGCTCCCAACTGCTCCTAACCACTTTTACCTGCCAGACTGATCACCCCCTAACCACTCCCTGCAAGCATGATTGGTGCCTAACTGCTCCCCTGCCAGCCTGATTGGCCCTAACTTCCCTCCCCTACAGGCCTAGTCACCCCTAACTGCCCTCCCCTGCAGGCCTGGTCTCCCCCAGATGCCCTCCCCTGCGCACCTGGTCACTCCTAACTGCCCTCCCCTGCAGGCTTGATCACCCCCAACTGCCCTCCCTTGCAGGCCTGGTTTCTCCCAAATGCCCTGCCATGCTGGCCATCTTGAGGTGGCCATCTTGTGTCCACATGGGGGCAATCATCTTTGACCACATGTGGGCAGCCCTCTTGTGTGTTGGAGTGATGGTTAATTTGGATATTATTCTTTTATTAGATAGAATTACATAGGATAGAGGCCTGGTGCATGGGTGGGGGCCAGCTGGTTTGCCCTGAAGGGTGTCCTGGACCAGGGTGGGGGTTCTCTTAGGGTGTAAAGGGGCTTGTGGTGGTTTGCAGGCTGGCCATGCCCCCCGGCAACCCAAGCAGAGGCCCTGGTATCTGGGATTTATTTATTTTCTATAATTGAAACTTTATAGCCTTGAGCAGAGGCCTGGGCCAGCTAGGGCAGTGGAAAGCTTGGCTTCCTCTATTGCCAGGGAAACTCAAGACTCCTGCTCTCTCTGTGGCTGCAGCCATCTTGGTTGGGTTAATTTTCATATTCACTCCTGATTGGCTGGTAGGCGTGGCTTGTACATGTAATGGAGTGATGGTTAATTTGCATATTACTCTTTTATTATAAAGGATGCTAGTAATGAACAAACTGAAAATGAAATGAGGAAACAATTCCATTTACAGTAGCATCAAAAAGACTAAAATACATTTCATAAGACAGCCTCTTGTCTACTGGGGCTGACCAGCAGACCCTGAGCAGTGTATGAATAATTACTCTGACACAAGTTCGCTATGAGAGGGCTAAGGGACTGCCTGGTTAAAGGAACAAGACAGCCTAGATCACCTGCCTCTTCAGGCTTTTATTGCAATAGCAGTTTGAGATAAAGTTTATCTTTTAGATACAAATAGTAGGGTAAGTAATTTTGGGAGGACACATGTGTCTGCAGTGTTCTTTAAGCAAGGACACCTAAAGATTAAGCAAAAAGATTCAGGTAAACACCCGAGGGCCTGCACGTACACAGACTTGTTTGGCAAGGTTAAGGATAAGTTAGGGACAGTCGCCTTCGTAAGTCGGAATTCCGATAAACGGGAGCAGGCCACCTTACAAACTTTTCCAACTAAGTCTTCTGTGCTTCCCCACACTTGTCTATTCTGCATCTCTATTGAGAATGCACATGATAAAGATCATTGTTACCTGCCCATTTTTTATACTTAATCAAGCCTTCTGAACAAACTAAACCTTCTCTCAGTTCCTTGCATTACATTAGTAGTGAATAGCAAAGACATTCTCACTTTAATACTCCCTTGAAAGTAATTTTCCTGTTATAGTCTATGACTTGTTTGCCATGGAGATTCTGAGGAGTCCAGATCTCTAGGACAATACTTCATAAAGTATTACTTAGTAAGTTTATTTTAGTAATTACTTACTTTCTCCTCTCCCCCACCAATTCATGTTTTTGCTTTTTGTTTTAAATGGATTTTTAGAAAGAGAGGGAGGGGATGGGAGGAAGAGGGAAAACATTGATGTGAGTGCAACACCTATCGCTTATCTCTTTCATGCCCTATATCAACCCAGGCATGTGCCCTGACCAGTAATTGCACAGGCAACCCCCAAGTGCATGGGGTGGCACCAAACCAACTGAGCTACACTGGCCAAGGCTCTGAGTACTTTCTTACTTAGCTTTTAGAAAAACACTTTATTTCTTTGTCCTTCCTTTCTTTCCCGCATCCATTCCACCTTCTTTTGGCAATAGCACCTCAATTTCATTTTGGGAAATTCTCTACATTTATACTGGGTAAATTTGGGAGGAATATGTCCTCTCCTAGCTTAGGATCAGTGATGCTGATCCAAGCTGAACTGATTAGAAGCTTCCTCTTAGATGTGATTCATGAGTGGAGTAATAAAAAAGACTGGAAAAGTATTAAGGAGTTCTTGCTTGACACCTTCTGGAGTTGCCTGCTTTCTGCCCTAGTTTCTAAAGATCTGGGTTCTCTAGTCTTTCTTAAACCTGTTTTCTCCCTGGTATCCTTCAGATAAATTCCTCTTTGTCCTAAGTTAGCCATAGTTGAATTTTGTTACTCACAACCCAAAACCCCTGGCTCAGAAAGGCGATCCATTCAATCATTCAGCAAATTTTTATTAAGTATTTACTATTTCCTAAGTACATGCTAGTCACTGGGGAGGGTTCTCCAAGTGCTTAATAGGGTGATCTCTTTCTGTCAATAAGAGAAAACGGGGGGTTAACTTTACAAGCTTTCATTTTAAATGCCAGGAAAGAAAGAAATAGACTCTAGGAGAATAATTACCTATCATTATACAAAGTTTAACAGAAATAATAAAAACATGAATGTTGAGAAATACTTCTCTCTAATTGAAGTAACTCGGGGCTTTAATAATTCTCAACTTCATAAAAAGTTTCTTTAGAGGTCAAACGTATTGTTATACTCTAAAGCACATTTGGTTCCTGTTACTAACCACTCCGGAACACATTACGTAGTGTTGCAAATATGAGAAGCAGCTTCATCAAAAAACAATGCTGATTATTTGAGGCATCTGTGCTTGTGATGTATTAATAGCATGGGGGAAATAAATACTCATTTGGTATTTCAGACATTTAAAAGATAAAGGGGTAATTTTAAATGAACAAGTGGTTTGGGGGAATTAAAGACTAATTCCTTTCTACTGCACCCCATGAAAAACACAGTTGAAATGTGGATATTATCTTAAAGATCTTAGAATTCTGATACTGCTCCATTATTTTAGCAACTTTGGGAACTTAATAATTGGCTCCAACATAACCTTTTCATTGGAACATTTAGGCTCTTCTTTCAGTTTCCAGACATAGAACTGGTGTAGATTCTTTGGCATAATTGATTTGGAGCTCAAATTTAATAGCACTACCTTTTCTAGCAGAAACATCTGCATTCATAGCTCAAATAGCTCCTGGTCAGTAGCAAATGTCTCTTTGAATTCAGACTTTGGTTTTAACTGTCTGTGAAAGAACATGATTCTCCTAGTTCCATCAAGCATTCATCTTATTCTACCTCTATTTGTCCTTGAAAGAGCGTATCTTTTCAGTTGGCCCTCATATGGGTGTGCATATCAAACTGGGTTTCTATCTTTCAAAAAATGCTCATTTAAAAATGCCCTGGCTGAGTACCCCAGTTAGTTTGAGTGTCTCCCTAATACACCAAGATTTCGGATTCAATCCCTGGTCAGTGCACGTACAAGAACCAACTAATGAATGCATAAATATGTGGAACAACAAATCAGTGTTTCTCTCTCAAAATAAATTAAAATATTTTAAAAAATTTACTTGACAATGTGAAACTAATATTCAAAATCTTTGAGGAGAATTTTGTAGTATTTTAAAAAATCAATAAATAAAACATTTTAAATATTTAAAAATCTCTCTAAAAATCAATAAATAAAATATTTTTAAAATTTCACTTGGTGATGTGAAACTAATATTCAAAATCTTTGAGGTGAATTTTATGGTATTTAATTTGTGTTTGGAGAAAAAAGTTAAAATTATTAATTTTTGAAAAATTAATGAAAATTTTGAATGTTCTCTACATCCATGGCATTTTAGCAAAATTCATTAAGTATAATTTTTTTCTTTCTTTTTTAAAAAGATTTTTATTTATTGATTTGAGAGAGAGAAGGGAGAGAGAGAAACTATTTTGTTGTTACACTTATTTATGCACTAGTGCAGTGGTTCTCAACCTTTTAGTTCCTCATGTTGTGGTGACCCCCCAACCATAAAATTATTTTTGTTCCTACTTCATAACTGTAATTTTGCTACTGTTAATGAATCATAAGGTAAATATCTGTGTTTTCCGATGGTCTTAGGCAATCCTGCTAGTGGTTCTCAACCTGTGGGTCACGAACTGCTGCTGTAGAGCCTAATGATAGGCCACTGCCTTAACTGGTGTGGCTCAATTGATTAAAGCCTGTCATCTCATTCATCAAAAGATGATGCCTGGTCAGGGCAAGTAAGGGAGGCAGTTGATTGATGTTTCTCTCTCACATTTATGTTTCTCTCTTTCTGTCTTCCTTCCTCTCTCTGGAATCAATAGAAAAAAAGTTTTTTGTTTTTTTTTAATAATGGGCTACACTGCTCACTATGAAAGAAAAAGAATAATCAAGGTGTTCTACAGAGTCCCTAAAATTAATTTTGTCAATACAATGTATTCTAAGTCACACTATCTCAAACATGGCCTCCAAATTTGGTGAAAATCTGTGTAGTGGTTTCCCTGCCATGTAGAAACAGACAAAACTGGATGTTAATTACATATAAATAAGACATAGGTAATGTTAGTCAATGACGACCTTGTCTCTTTCTTCCTTGACTCCTGCTACTCATGAGTACCTCCACCAGAGGGCAGGCAGTAAAAGAAAAAGGAAAGAAGAGAAAAAGCTGTGAGATCTGCAATATGAGGCAGAACTCAAGGTTACTATCTCTGAACAATGCCATTCCCCAGTGGCCCTAAAGGGTCTAACTTATTTGAATGAAGGTATTATCTCAGATGGTGACACCGGGACCAAATAATGGTTCAGTCACTTCGGGAAGTCAAGAACTATTTATTGAATGTCTGCTAGATACAAGGCACTGAGGATACAATAGTAAACAAGAAAGGCAAAAATATTAGCTTGTAGAACTCACATTTTAGTATTATATTTTCATAATTCTAGAAGGCCTCAGTTTCCTATTTGTACCATGGGGGCAATAATACTAGAATTTCTGTGAACATTTACATGAGATGCTTAAATATCTAATAAATTTCCTGGATTATAATTTATATTTTGTACACAGTTTTAATTAGTGTCTATAACATTCTGTGTTCTAATTTTCATTGTTTCATGAATACCTTTTTTTCAATTAAATTTATTGGGGTGACATAAGATCATATAGGTTTCAAGCGTCCATTTCTATGATACATGATCTGTATATTGCATTGTGTGCCCACCACTCAAAGTCAAATCATCTTCCATCATCATATGTTTGGCCCACTTTTCCCTTTACTACCCTGCCACCCCTTTCCCTCTTGTAACCACCATGCTGTTGTATCTATGAGTTTCAGTTTTATTTTTTTATTTTTATAAATAAACTAGAGGCCCAATGCACAAAATTTGTGCAAGAGTAGGCCTTCCTTCCCCCAGCTACAGGCACCCAACTGTACACACTGGCTTCCTTCTGGCACCCAGGATCCAGGCTTCCCTTGCAGCCTTGCTTCATTAGGAAGGACGTCTGGTCTAATTAGCATATTATGCTTTTATTATTATAGATTATTATAGACTAGAGGCCGGGTACACAAAATTTGTGCATGGGGGGGGGTGTCCCTTAGCCTAGCTTGTACCCTCTCCAATCTGGGACCCCTCGAGGGATGTCTGACTGCCCGTTTAGGCCTGATCCCTACTGGGATCAGGCCTAAACGGGCAGTCAGACATCCTTCTCACAATCCAGAACTGCTGGCTCCAGACTGCTCACCTGCCTGCCTCCCTGATTGCCCCTAACCGCTTCTGCCTGCCAGCCTGATCACCTGCTAACCACTACCCTGCCAGCTTAATTGATGTCTAACTTCTCCCCTGCCAGCCTGTTTGCCCCCAACTTCCCTCCTCTGCTGGTCTGGTCACCCCTAATTGCCCTCCCCTGCAGGCTTGATCACCCCCAACTGTTCTCCCTTGCAGGCCTGGTCCCTCCCAACTGCCCTCCCCTGCTGGCCATCTTGTGGTGGCCATCTTGTGTCCACATGGGGGCAGCCCTCTTGTGTGTTGGAGTGATGGTCAATCTGCAAATTACTCTTTTATTAGATAGGATAGAGGCCTGGTGCATAGGTGGGGGCCAGCTGGTTTGCCCTGAAGAGTGTCCCAGATCAGGGTGGGGGTTCCCTTGGGGCAAGGGGTGGCTTGGGCAAGAGGCCTGTGGAGGTTTGCAGGCCAGCCATACTCCCCAGCGACCCAAGCGGAGGCCCTGGGATCTGGGATTAATTTATGTCTACAATTGAAACTTTGTAGCCTGGAGCGGAGCCAAGTTTTCTGCTGCTCCATGGCTACAGCCATTTCTGTTTGAAATTTTGTAGCCTAGAGTGGAGGCCTAGGCCAGCAATGGCAGGCAGAAAGCTTGGCTTCCTCCATTGCCAGGGAAACCCAAGCCTCTGTTCTCTCTAGCTCAGTGGCTGCCGCCATTTCTATATCTTTTATAATTTAAACTTTGTAGCATTGAGTGGAGGCCTAGGCTGGCAACAGCAGGCAGAAAGCTTGAGTTCCTCTGTTGCTGGGGAAACCCAAGCCTTCCTCCTGCTCTCAGTGGCGGCAGCCATCTTGGTTGGGTTTATTTGCATAATCTGATCCTGGTTGGCTGGTGGGCATGGCTGTGGGCGTGGCTTGTGAGTGTAGCAAAGGTACGGTCAAATTTGCATATTACTCTTTTATTAGATAGGATTGGAGATGGCAATGTAACCACAAAACGACATATGTCGAGTCTGACATACCCCGAGGACTATCTGTATATGACATTCTGAGCTAAGGATCTTCTTGGGGCTTCAGAGGGGAGGAAGGTCATTGCAGGATAATAAGAAGAGCAGCCCTAGCTGCTTTGGTTCAGTGGATAGAGTGTTGGCCTGTGCACTGAAGGGTCCCAGGTTTGATTCTGGCTAAGGGCACATGCCTGTGGTTGTGGACTTGATCCCCAGTAGGGGGTGTGCAGGAGGCAACCAACCAATGATTCTCTCATCATTGATGTTTCTATCTCTCTCTCACTCTCCCTTCCTCTCTAAAATCAATAAAAATATATTTTTTAAAAAGAAAAGCAGATGTTCAGTAATTAGTAGTTTGCCCTGCTCTGATAGGGTTAGGGCACATTCCTGGTCAGGGCACATGTCTGGGTTATAGGCTCGATTCCCGGCAGGGGATATGCAGGGGGCAGCCAATCAGTATTTTGTTCACATTGATGTTTCTCTCTCTCTCTTTCCCTCTCCCTTTCTCTTAAAATCAATTTTAAAATCTTTTAAGAAATAAAAATAAAATAAAAATATGACTACTACATTGTTGTTTAATTTGTATTATTTAATTATTCCTATTGTTTAATTTCTTTCATATAGTCACTTATTATTTGGATATCCCTGTTGTAAAAATTATGTGTTTGAGGGGCAGGGCACTTTGGACGAAGTCAGGGGAGGCCCTAGGATTCTAACTGAGGAGGATAAACCTCAAAACTATCCCTTTAACCATCAGGGCTTGAAGAGCAGAGAGAAGAGGAGCAAAATTTGTCACCCCAAAATATGTTTCTTTGGCATAAGGGTTATTTTAGGATCATTATTTTTAAGAAACAACAGACATAAGAGAAGCTTTAAAAACTGTAGAGTTACCCTTTTGTAAAAGACATTTACATGTATAAGGGAAATTTCCATTTGTAGAGTGTCTCCTTCTCTGTATCAGATGCCTAAATCTCTAGAAACTTATCAATGGAGAAGGCATGGACATAAATCTTCATAATAACCATGCCATTTCTTATTGTGCTTTAGCTGGTAATCTTCCATAACTGACTGTCCTTCCCCCTCAACATCTTTCTCTTGTAATTAGAAGATGATATGTAAGGTGATGGCTTGGGCCATTTGGGGGAGTTTTTCTGGTTATCTCCCGTGTATAGAGGAAGGATACGTGTTATTACGCATCTGTTGCTTTTTCTCCTGCTATCCTGTCTTTTTATCACAGGGAAGGGGGCTCTCAGCCAAGAGCATATAAAGGTAGAAGAAAAATTATTTTCCCTTCCTCACAGGAGAATGAGGTGACAAAAGGAAGAGCAATGCAGAAAAGAAATGGCAGAGACATTGAAGAGATGTTACAGATTTGCTAAAGACTAACAGATGCCAGATAAAGACTGTTACCACAGAGGAGTACCTCTTTGTTGCATCACATCAGGGGTGGGTCTGTTTTGAGCAATGAGCACCTGCAGCATTAGAAGTCCTAAAACTCTGCTGCCTTGGTCAGACTCCAGAGAGCTGATGCAGCACTGGGCATAGAAATGTTGATGAATTAGTATGAATAGGTGCCTGCTTGGTAGTGTGATTTGCATACCTGTGGTTTGGGGTTATGAATACCATGATTTTTCCTTTTTGCTTTGAAAAAATAGGACTGGTTGAGTGACTGAAATTAAGCTATGAGCCTTTGATCTGAAATGATTTGGTAAAATAACAATTGCATGGTTTTGAAAAATAATCTATTTTGAAATATTTTCAAACCTACAGAAAAGTCACAAGAACTTCCATGTTCCTTTTGCCAAGTTTCCTAATAAACATTTCACTGCATTTGTACTCCCTTGCTCTCTCTTTCTCTAATCTCCAGACCTTATTAAAATTGTGCCAACTGTCTGTGGACAAAAAAGGGGCCATATGCTAAACCTGACAAACTCAGAGAAACCCTGCATGGTGGGCCTTACCAACTCAGAGACCTAAAGTAACCACATAGGATGCTCTAAACACAAAAATTCCTAACTAAAAGTGAGTCATATAAATCAAATCATTATGTGTGGTTCTTCATCACTTAACATCTTTCACTTAGCATAATGTTTTTCAATAGTCATGTTGGAACATGTGTCAGTAATTTTTATGTGACTTTTTTTGACTTTTCAATTTCTTGATAACATTCTTTGGAACACAAAAGTTTTTAATTTTGATGAAGTCCAATTTATTTTTTCTTTGTCTAGAATAGGTAAATATATGGAGACAGAAAGCAATTTAGTGATTGCCTATTGAGGGTTTGTGGAGTGTTATAGCTAAAGAGTATTGGTTTCTATTTGGAGTGATGAAATGTTTCTAAAATTGACTGTGGTGATGATTGCAGAACCCTGAATATACTAAAAACCATTTAATTATACACTCTAAATGGGTGAATTGTATGGTATGTGTACAGTGCTGTTACAAAAAAAGATTGAATTAATAACTTGAGGGTTTGGGGATTTGAATAGAGCCTATTACATAAAGAAATAAAGTACACATCCAAGCTCTAAAATTAACCAATAAAGCCTTTAGAAATCATAAAAAATGAGTAACTCATGGCAGGTAGTCATGTCCTAGGCCTGTAGCTTCCTGACAAAAGTCAATCTTTACCTTAAGTGAGCCTGTCTATTGACTTTTTCATCTAAGGTCCATCTCTGTGTGTTGTAAATGCTAACTATCCTGTACCCACCAATGTAAAAGAAGTATGTGTCTCTCTGTTTTACTTTTTATCCAATCTCAAAGATTTCCCTGCTTTATTTTCTCTTGCCTCCCTAATCTATTACCAATGAATTTTATGTAACTTTATGCTTACATCTCCTCCTTTGATTGTAATGTAAGAAATAAGGTGCTGGGTTTTGGTTGGGCCCTCAGCTGGAGCTGACAGTCAGAACTTCTACATGGGGCCTCTTTATGTGGCTGCTTGATTTCATCCCAGCATTGTGGCTAAGATTCAACACAAGCATCCCAAGAGAATAAGGTGAAAGTGCATGGCCTTTTTGTGATACAACTGCAGAATTCACATAGCATCACTTTCCTTGTACTCTGCTGGCTGAGGCAGTCATACCTATCTATCAAGTTTCAAGGGGAGGGGACATAGCCTTTACCACCCAATGAGAAGATTGTTAGCATCACAGTGTAAGAACAGCATGTAGGATAGACTATATTGTGGTGGGCTTCTTTGTAAAATACAATATGCCCTGTTCCCCATTTATTTATTCACTTATGCCCTGGCCACCTTTGTAGCTTAGTTGATTTGAGCATTTTCCTATGCACAGAAAGGTCACAATTCTGGTCAGGACACACATACTCATGTTTCCGGTTTGATCTCTGGTTGGGGTGCGTACAGGAAGCAGCCAATCGATGTTTCTTTCTCACATTGATGTTTTTCTGTTTCTCTCTCCCTTTCCCTGCCTCTCTCTCTCTAAACTCAATAAAAACACTTTAAAATATCTAATGATTCATGTACTAGAGGCCTGGTGCACGACATTCATGCACTAGGGGTGGTGGATGTCCCTCAGTCAAGCCTGTGCCCTTTCACAGTCTGGGAGCCCTAGGAGGATGTCAGACTGCGGCTGCAGAGGAAGGCCACTGCGCTTGTTGCCTGATGGTGAGTGTGCATCATAGCCACCAGTTGTTCCCTGGTTTGGTCTATTTGCATATTATACTTTTATTGTTAAGGACTAGAGGCCCAATGCATGAATTTTGTGCACGGGAGGGGAGGATCCCTCAGCCTGGCCTGCCCCTTCTCAGAGTCTGGGAGCCCTTGCGGGGAGCAGGCCTAAGCTGTAGTCTGGCCTCCCTCTGCAGGAGGCAACCAGCTCACCAGGGGAAGGCACCGCCCTCATCACCCCCTCACTGCTGCTGCCTCTGGCATCCTTTTGTGGGAGGCGACCTTGTGATCAGGGAAAGGAGCTGCTAGGCTGCCTGAGCCTTGGCCATCACAGCCACTGTGACTTTCCTGAGCCTTGCTCAGCCCTCATTGCTTGAATCTCTGGTCCTTGCAGCGGCATCAGCCATTGGCAGCTTGCCTGAGCCTGGGGCCAGCCCTGGGCAAGCAGCAGCAGCCATCGCATCCCCAACCCTGCAAGTCCTCGCCCACCAGAGCCTGCTGCACACGCAGCCTGCTGACCAGTCATTACTGTGATGGTATCCTAACCAATTTGCATATTACCCTATTATTAGATAGATAAGTTTATTTCACAATAATTTCTTTCATATTTTCTTTTTCAAAAAGTATTTGAGGTAGCCACTGTTTGAGATGCCTACCTGAAACTTTCTACTGAAAGTAGAAGTTAAATGTTGCAGGTAGTGGGAGCAAGTCATTTATTATCCCAGAGACAGAAGGTTACAGCCTCATCATCCTATTGAACTTAATTCTTTTCTTGCTGACTCCTCTTCTTAAACTTCTCATTTTTCCTCCTATTGTCTCTTTTTCCTGGCCAATCCTTTTTAAAATTTCTCTTGCACACATTCTCTCGCTCATTTTTTTAAAAAGTATTTTCTTTTCTGTTCTCATTTTAAAACTTTTTTTCTCTATCCCTTTTCTCTCATTATATTACTCTTCCCTTCCCCACCATATTCTACCCCATCCCTTCTTTTACCCTCTACTTACTGACACTTTTAACATTTTTCTTTCTTCTCTTTACTTTTCTAACTTTCTACTTTTACTATTTACTGGTTTTTCCTTTTTCAAATCAGTTCTACCTACCTGTGCATGTGTCTCTCTATTCATCCACACACCTACCTAGCTATCTTTATTGTATTTTTTATTAACTTTTAAAAAAAATCTTATTCCCTTCACACACAATTGTATTTGACTTCCTTATTCGTTTTTCTCTCACACGATTTCTCTCTCTCCTTTATGTAACACTTTTTCCTACTGACTCATCATTTATAAACTTTTCTTTCCTCCTTATTTCCTACTACGGTTCCATCATTCTTCTTCCCATCTTTCTCCTACCCTCCTTCCCTCCCCAGATTCTTTTTTTCCTTTTTCTTTACTCCTGCCCTCCCTCTCCTTTTCCTTCCTTCCCACCTTAATTTTTTTCTTCACTTCCTCCCTCAGACCTGTTTTGCTCCCATTTCTTTCTTCCTCTCATTCTCATTTTAAGCTCTACTGGCTCCACTTTAAAACTTTTCTTCCCTCCCTCTTTCTCTCTCATCCTACCTTTCCCATACATTCTTCTCCACTTACTTTCACTTTTTAAATATCTATCCACCTACCTAATTATTCATTATCATTTTTCTTTTTTCTTTTTTGACTCCTATCTTTGAAATCTGTCCCCAGTACACAGCTATACTTGATTTTCATTATAGCTCCTACAGTTCACTCACACATCCTCTTTCCTTCTTTAACTCTGTTCTCTACTGACGCCTTTATAAAGTTCTTCACTCCTTCCTTCCCTTCTACCTCATCTTCCCTCCTCCTCCCTCACTCCTTTACTTTTTTTACAGGCTAATTAAAAAAAAAAACACCTTTATTCTCTCTCTCTTTCTATGCTTTTTGTCCTGTCTTAGTACTTACTTCTCCACTTAAAAATCACACTCAATAAAAATACATTTTTAAAAAATCACCCTGTACTTAATTTTCTTACTAACTCCTTTTAAACTCCCCTCACTCTCACATTGTTTCTTCTTTTTGACTATTTTTCTGGCCTCATCCCATTTTGGCATCCTTCTCTTTCCTGCTTTCTTTCCGTCCTTCCCTTTGAATCTCCCTCCTCCCTTCTCTCCCTTCATTCCCAGTGTCAGTCTCCTTCTTATTCCTCCCCTCTCCCCCCACCATTCGCCTTTCCCTTGTGAGCCCGAATCCTGCCTCCCTACCTCCCTCCTTCCCTATTATTACCCCCCTCCCCGCCATGTTCACTGGTTTCTCATTTAATCCATCTCCTTTCCTCTCTGGGACCTGCTTCCAGCTCCACTTGACCTCACTTTGATATTAAAACTTCCGTTTTGGGGGGAGAGGCATTAAGCCCAGAGCCCAGCCACAGCCAGGCCTTTGCCACCTCACCCCCTTCCCCAGCCTCCCCTCATTCCCTGCTCTGGATGCCCCAACTTCTAGCCAACAAACTACATTTAATGTGCCACCAACCTAACTCTGGCCAGTGTCTTTGGGGTTTAGCCCTTGGGGGAGAAAGGAGTACCCTCTTTAGTGTCCGATTCTGCCCCCGATAAGCTGTGCCTCCCCTCCCAGTGTAGGACGCCCGGTCCAGAGAGGGTGGCCAACGCCTGTGCAGCCTGGGCACCACTGCTGTTGCAAAGCAGTAGTGCCTCCACCCAAGGCCTGGGATCATTCGCCTCTTCGTCCAGGACCTGCGAGTTAATCCTGGCCAATGGCCTGCGCTGGGGGCCACTGCCCTCCTCCCTCATCTGTGCAGGGCTCCCCGCCCCACCCCCCTCCACAATGTGTCCTGTCCCTTGCCAGGCACACCTGTGTCACCTCCCCCTCCTCTAAGCCACCCCCTCCCCAAGTCACCGCTCTCTCCCACATGCAGCCCCTCCCCCCAGGTTTCCTTCTCTTTTCCATTGCTGCATCTTTTTCTCATTCCCTTTCTGTATTTCTGTTTCTCCTCTCAGACTGTCTGCATGCAGGCCCCCGGGCCTCCGGCCTTGCAGGTGCCTGAACCCCAGGCCTCAAAACCATTGTGGCTTTGTCCGGATGGACTTCCGGAAGATGCCTGCCCTAATTAGCATATTGCCCTTTTATTAGCGTATTGCCCTTTTATTAGTATAGATTTATTTGTATCAATATAGACTCATGGATTTTTATTTAATACTAGGGGCCTGGTGCACGAAATTCGTACACTGGGGGTGGGAGGTCCCTTAGCCCAACCTGCCCCCTCTCACATTACTGGGAGCCCTTAGGGGATGTCCTAACGATGGCTCACCCCTCAATTGCCCAAGGCCAAAAGCTTCTGGCAAAGGCTTTCGTCCTCAGCCAGAGGTCCCCAGCCAGCGATTGCCCTGTGATCCAGCTGACCATTGGTTGGCTCCGCCCCAGCCCTAACCCCAACCCAAGCCCGCCCCAAGGCTGGGGGATTGCCCTGCCATGGGTCCTATCTACTGATTGGCCCCACCCCCACCCCAGCCCCAGCCCCAGCCCCAGCCCAAGCCCGCCCCAAGGCCGGGGGGGAAAAGGCCTCTTCCAAGAGGCCTTGGAAACCCAGCCATTGCCCTACCATGGGCAGCAGCCATCTTGGTTGGGTGTTAATTTGCATATCGATCCTGATTGGCTTGTGGGCTCTTTATCTAACCTTCAATTCTGAATGATAGCTTTGCTGGGTAGAGCAATATTGATTGTAGGTTCCCACTATTCATCACTTTGAATATTTTTTTCTTTTTTTTAATTGATTTTTTGCAGTATAACTTATAATTAATAGTAGTACATGTTTTCCTTTCCCCCTCCCCCCTGATCCTCCCCCAGCCTCCCCTACCCCCCAGCACATATCCCCACCCTCCCCCCTACCCGCCCCAGTGTCTTTCATTCATTGGTTATGCTCATATGCATGCATACAAGTCCTTCAGTTGAACTCACCCAGCATCCACCTCCCATCCACACAAGTCTTCCCCCTGTAGCTTGACAGCCTGTTCAAGGCCACCCTGCCTCTATATCAATCACTCTCCCCTGTTTCTTTTCTTCAAAAATATCTTGCCTCTGCATAATAGAAATAAATGTATAAGAACAAAAAATGTTTCAGTCTCAGTTTCAATGTCCAACTGTTCTGAGTCCCAGTTTCAGTGTCAAATAATTCTTTATGTGTACATGTCAGCAATGGTATCCAGATGGTGGACCCATCGTGGCAATGCAAGATCCATCCTCTCTGGTTTGGTCCTGGGCTGCCTGCAGACATGCACAGCTGCCGACTGCTAGCATGGCAAGGTGTCGTCAGTATCCCCCATCTCTGGACCATCCTCGTGACTGGAACAGACCCGTCAGTTCCTCACAGTCGCAGGAACCCACATGGTCTTGGAGTTGTTCTCTGAAAACACACAAACACATTCTCAACCAAAAGTTAACAAAGGGATCCTCTATGCAAAATAGACTTGGGATTCTTTTTAATTTTTGCCTAAGTGATTTTCCTTTGGCTTATTTTGACACCATGTGTGTTTTTTCATGGGTGTCCTGCAGTTGGTTTTACAAATGGAATTTACTTTACTGGAGTAAGAATTTTCTAGATGTATTTTACTTACTCGATATTTTTTTCCTTACATGATATTATCCCACAGCCCCCTCCCCCCCTTTTTTTTATTCATGTGGGCTTTTGGAAATTTTAGATTGCAGTCTTGGTAATTTTAAATTTTAATTTTTGCACACAAATATGACTGCTTTAGGTTCTTTGGATGTTAGGCAATTTTACAGTGAGATGAACTACTAATAGATTTTTTAGTTAATGTTTTAGGAAAAGCTTTTTGTCTAGTACACTAAAATGTTCTTGAGTATTCACTTATTTCACTTGGCCAATTTAAATTAATCTGAAAACTTGATTACTATTTTCCTGTCAATTTTAATACTCAAGCAGAAATGTTAGTTTACCCTGTAAATACTAGTGGAAAGGAATATTTGCAATTTTGAGTAGGTCCTGAGCAATCCTGGTAATAGACTGAATTTAGATATAGAGCAGCTATTGCTGGCCGAGTCTTTGTCTGCCACCTGGGTCCCGGTATGAGTTTTGCATGGGAGGCAAAGCAGCCGTGGGGGTAGGAGACCTCCCTCAGGAGGGGTGAGAATTCAAGCCCCTGCAAGGTTTGTGGGTGAGGTTCTGTGTCCCACCTCTGTTGACCTTTTACCTCTCTCCTGTTGGCCCCTCTGTGACTGTGCCTGTCTTAGGTTGTTCTTTCCCTGAGGAATCTTACCCATCTCTGGCTAACCAGCCATCCTTTGGGGCCAAACAGGGTGATGTGAGGTTCAGTTCTGTCTCCTTTGTAGTCTATGCCCCCCTGTGGCCTCCACGTCCAAGACCTGTCTTGGGGTCCCCTCGCCTGCTGGCGGGGTCCCGGTACTGATCACATATCTCGGGGGACCCAGGTTTCTTCTCCAGCGAGGGCCCAGCTCACACCATTGGTCGAGATACAGATCCATGGTGCCAGCTGCCCAGAGGCTTTAGCCACAGCTTGAACTGAAAACTCAGGCGTCAGCTGTGTGTATTTGGATAGTAAGAAGAAGGTCCCTCTTGGCAGAAAGGGCAAGAAGGGCCAATATAGAATGCTCGGATGCCTTCCCAGTGCCTTAATTCCTTCTTAAAGGGATTCATTTCTTTCCTATCCTTTTTTAAGTTGCCGTCCAACATTCAAAGAATTAGTTTTTAAGTTTATTTGGGATAATTGTATAATATGCTGTTGTCAAATATCAAATATTATAATGACATTGTAGAATAATATCATGTAAGGGTATTATGGTGTCACGGGAGGTTAAGGAGGGGCCAGCATAAGGACTGGTGTCCATAGGATATGACAAGCTCTAGGCCATGTCAATTCAATCTCAAACTAGCTGCCATTTTTTTATAACTTTATATAAACTTTGTCAGGGATGTAAAAACACAAATCACTTACCTTAGTTCAAGAGTTCAAATATATTGACTTTTTCCCTTACTCCCACCACCTGCCACTTACCCTGAGGTTTGACATTCTGATGGACTTTTCTCAGTCTTGTTCATCAGTCTATGTCATTCATTGTATTCCTCAAATGAGTGAGATCATGTGGTATTTGTCTTTCACTGCCTGGCTAATTTCACTTAGCATAATGCTCTCCAAATGCATCCATGTTGTTACAAATGGTAGGAGCTCCTTCTTTTTTTTTTGCGGCATAGTATTCCATTGTGTAAATGTACAATAGTTTTTTAATCCACTCATCTACTGATGGGCACTTAGGCTGTTTCCAAGTCTTAGCTATGGTAAATTGTGCTGCTGTGAACATAGGGGTACATATATCCTTTCTAATTCGCGTTTCTAGTTTCTTGGGGTATATTTCTAGAAGTGGGATCACTGGGTCGAATGGAAGCTCCATTTTTAGTTTTTTGAGGAAACGCCATACTGTTCTCCACAGTGGCTGCACTAGTCTACAATCCCACCAGCGGTGCAGGAGAGTTCCTTTTTCTCCACATCCTCACCAGCACTTGTCGTTTGTTGATTTGTTGATGTAAGCCATTCTGACAGGTGTGAGATGGTACCGCATAGTCGTTTTGATTTGCATCTCTAGGATAATTAGTGACTTTGAGCAAGTTGTCATATGTCTCTGGGTCTTCCTTTTGTTTTCTTTCGTGAAGATTCTATTTAGGTCTGTTGCCCATTTTTTTTTAACATATTTTATTGATTTTTTTTTCTTTTACAGAGAGGAAGGGAGAGGGGAAAGTCAGAAACATCGATGAGAGAGAAACATCCATCAGCTGCGTCCTGCACACATCCCACTGGGGATGTGCCCACAACCAAGGTACATGCCCTTGACCGGAATCGAACCTGGGACCTTCCAGTCCGCAGGCTGATGCTCTATCCACTGAGCCAAACCGGTTCGACTGTTGCCCATTTTTTTATTGACTCATTTGTCCTCTTTTTATTGAGTTGCGTGAGTTGCCTGTAGATGCTTGAGATTAAACCTTTATCACTGATAACATTTGCAAATATGTTCTACCATATAGTGGGTTTTCTTGTTGTTTTGTTGATGGTTTCCTTAGCTGTGCAAAAGCTTTTGATTTTGGTGTAGTCCCATTTGTTTATTTTCTCTTTAGCTTCCATTGCCCTAGGAGCAGTATAATCAAAGAAGTTCTTTTGGCACATGTCTGAGATTTTTCTTCCTGCAGATTCCTCTAATATTTTTATGGTTTCCTGTCTTACATTTAAGTCCTGTATCAATTTTGAGTTTATTTTTGTGTATGGTGTAAGTTGGTGCTATAGTTTCATTTTTTTTGCATGTATCTGTCCAATTTTCCCAACACCATTTATTGAAGAGACTGTCTTGAATCCATTTTATGTTCATGCCTCCTTTGTCAAATATTAATTGAGCATAGTGGTTTGGGTTGATATCTGGATTCTCTATTCTATTCCATTGATCTATATGTCTGTTCTTGTGCCAGTACCAGGCTGTTTTGAGAACAGTAGCTTTGTAATACAGCTTGAAATCTGGTATGGAAATCCCACCGACTTTGTGCTTCTTTCTCAGGATTGCTGTGGCTATTCGGGGCCTTTTTTTGTTCCAGATGAATTTTTGGAGAGCTCTTTCTAGGTCTGTGAAATATGCCATTGGTATTTTAATGGGGAGTGCATTAAATTTATAGATTGCTTTGGGTAATATGGACATTTTAATTATGTTGATTCTCCCAATCCATGAACATGGTATGTTCTTCCACCTGTTTACATCTTCCTCTATCTCTTTTTTTTAGTGTCCTGTAGTTTTCCACGAATAGGTCTTTTACCTCCTTAGTTAAGTTTATTCCTAGGTATCTTAATTTTTTTGGTGTGATGGTAAATGGGATTGCTTTTTTAGTCTCTCTTTCTGTAAGTTCACTATTAGTGTATAGAAATGCCATAGATTTCTTGGCGTTAATTTTGTAGCCTGCTACGTTGCTGAACTCATTTATTAATTCTACTAACTTTTTTATGGAGTCCTTCGGGATTTTTATGGACAATATCATGTAATCTGCAAGTAAGGATAGCATAACTTCTTCTTTTCCAATTTGGATGCCTTTTATTTCTTCTTCTTGTCTAATTGCAATGGCTAATACTTCCAGTACTATGTTGAACAGGAGTGGTGAAAGTGGGCAACCCTGTCTTGTTCCTGTTCTTAGGGGAAATGGTTGTAGTTTTGCCCATTGAGTATGATGTTTGCTGTGGGTTTATCATATATGGCTTTTATTATGTTGAGGTATGATCCTTCTATTCCTACTTGTTGAGAGTTTTTATCACGAAAGGATGTTGGATTTTGTCAAATGCTTTTTCTGCATCAATTGATATGACTATGTCATTCTTAACTCTCAATTTGTTTATGTGATGTATCACATTTATTGATTTGTGGATATTGTACCATCCTTGCATTCCTGGGATAAATCCTACTTGGTCATGGTGTATGATCTTTCTGATGTACTGCTGGATCCAATTTGCTAGAATTTTATTGAGGATTTTGGCATCTATATTCATGAGGGATATTGGCCTGTAATTCTCTTTCATTGTGTCATCTTTATCTGGTTTTGGTACTAGGGTGATGTTAGCTTCATAGAAGGAGTTTGGAAGTGTACCATCCTCTTGA
Organism: Antrozous pallidus; assembly: GCA_027563665.1. Lineage (NCBI taxonomy): Eukaryota > Metazoa > Chordata > Mammalia > Chiroptera > Vespertilionidae > Antrozous > Antrozous pallidus. The sequence continues at coordinate 44,836,239 of CM050509.1, read as the reverse complement.
ATTTTCTGGAATAGTCTGAGGAGTATAGGTTTTAGTTCTTCCTTGAATGTTTGGTAAAACTCCCCTGTGAAGCCGTCTGGCCCTGGGCTTTTGTTTGCTGGAAGCTTTATGATGACTGCTTCAATTTCTTCCACAGTTATTGGTCTATTGAGTTGTTTAGATTCTTCTTGATTGAGTTTTGGGAGGTTATATTTTTCTAGAAATATATCCATTTCCTCCAGGTTGTCCAATTTGTTGGAGTAGAGTTGTTCATAGTATTTTTTAACAATCCTTTGTATTTCATTGGGGTCTGTTGTTATTTCACCTGTTTAATTTCTGATTTTATTTATTAGGGTCCTCTCTCTTTGCTTCTTGGTGAGTCTGGCTAGAGGTTCATCAATCTTTTTTATCGTTTCAAAGAACCAGCTCTTGGTTTTGTTAATCTTCTGTATTGTTTCTTTGGTCTCTATGTCATTTATTTCTGCTCTGATCTTTACTATTTCCTTCCTTCTGCTTACACTGGGCTTTTCTTGTTGCTTTCTTTCTAACGCTTTGAGTTGTTGGGTTAGATAATTTATTGCCACCGATTCTAGTTTTTTTGCGGTAGGACTGTAGAGCTATGCACGTCCCTCTCAGAACTGCTTTCACTGTGTCCCATAGATTTTGGATTGTTGTGCTATCATTGTCATTTGTTTCCATGATGTTTTCTATCTCTTCCTTGATCTCTCTAGTAACCCAGTCATAGTTTAATAGCGTGTGTCTCCATGTGTTTGATTTCTTTGGATTGCTTCCATTGTAGATGATTTCCAGCTTTATGCCGCTGTGATCTGAGAATATGCTTGATATGATTTCTAGCTTCTTGAATTTGGAGAGACTTTGCCTATGACCCAACACACGGTCTATCTTTGAGAATGACCCTTGGGCACTTGAAAAGAATGTATATTCTGTGGCTTGGGGGTGAAATGATCTGAAGATGTCAATTAATTACATCTGGTCTAATGAGTCATTGAGGATTGATGTTTCTTTACTGATTTTTTGTTTAGAGGATCTGTCCAATGGTGATAGTGGGGTATTAAAGTCTCCTACTATGATTGTATTGCTATCTATCTCTCCCTTGATGTCCTCTACGAGTTTTTGTATATATTTGGGTGCTCCTGTATTGGGTGCGTATATGTTTACCAGAGTTATTTCTTCTTGTTGGATTGCTCCCTTTAGTATTATGAAGTGGCCTTCTTTATCTCTTGTTATGTCCTTCACTTTGAGATCTAATTTGTCGGATATAAGTATGGCTACCCCAGCTTTTTTTTTCATTTCCATTCGCCTGAATAACTTTTTTCCAGCCTTTCATCCTCAGTCTGTGTGAGTCTTTTTTTCGGAGGTGGGTTTCTTGTAGACAGCAGATACATGGGTTGTGTTTTCTTATCCAGTCTATTACCCTATGTCTTTTGATTGGAGCATTTAAACCATTTACATTTAAAGTTATTATTGATAGGTACTTATATGTTGCCATTTTTGTTCTTTACCCCTGTGTTCCTTCTTTGCTTTCTATTTCTTTTTACAGCAGATCCTTCAGCATTTCTTGCATTGCTGGTTTGGTGGTGACGAATTCCCTTAGTCCTTTTTTATCTGTGAAGCTCCTGATTTGACCTTCAGTTTTGATTGAGAGCCTTGCTGGGTATAGTATTCTAGGATTCAGACCCTTCCTTTGCATGACTTTGTAAATTTCATTCCACTGCCTTCTGGCCTGATAGGTTTCTGTTGAGAGATCACTTGTTAGTCTGATGGGGGTTCCTTTGTAGGTGACTTTCTGTCTCTCTCTGGCAGGTTTTAAGATTATTACTTTGTCATTGGTGTTTGCCAGTTTAATTATAATGTGCCTTGGCGTAGGACTTTTGGGGTTTATTTTGCTTGGGACTCTGTGAGCTTCTTGGATTTGTGTGGGTTTTTTCTTTCCTATATCAGGGAAGTTTTCTGTCATTATTTCTTCCAACAGGTTTTCTATTCCTTTCTCAGTTTCCTGTCCTTCTGGAAGCCCAATTATACGAATGCTGTTTTGTTTCATGTTGTCCCAAAGTTCCCTTACGCTCTACTCCTGCTTTTTAATTTTTTTTTCTAGAAGCTGCTCTACTTGGTTATTTTTTCCTACCTGGTCTTCTAGCTCACTAATGCGATCCTCTGCTTCTTCTAGTCTACTCTTAATACTTTCTATTGAGTTCTGTACTTAAGCAATGTCACTTTTCATTTCTTCTTGGCTCTTCTTCATTTCTTCTTGGCTCTTCACCATTTTTTCCTGGGTCTTCCTCATTTCCTCTTGGTTCTTACTCATATTATCAAATTTTTCTTCCATTATTTTCAGCCACCTTATGACCATTTCTCTAAATTCTTTCTCTGACAGGTTGTTAACTTCCATTTCGTTTACCTCCTTTTCTTGTGAGCCTTGTTTTTCTTTCATATGTGGGCTGTTTCTTTGTCTTCCCATGGTCTCTCCTCTCTGTGTATCTGGCTATGTAGTTCTCACTCTCCTGTGTTGATTTTACGGCACAAAATACAACACAACCAGGTGCAACTCACCAGGCACTGAACCGGAATGTAGTCACAGTAATGGTAATTCCAAATAAAGGTGATCGCCAGAGAAAGGCAAATTCGGTGATAGGTGAGAAAAAAGAAAGAGAACCTCCCCCAGACACACACAGACACTCACACACCCACACTCACACAAAAAGAAAGAGACCCCCCCCCACACACACACTCACAAAAAAGAAAGACAGGAATGCCAAAATGATAATGGGGAAAAGGGAAGAAGAAAAAAAAAGGAGTAAATTATAAATGTGGGGTGGAAACTCCTATAGAACAGCCCCTAATCCGAACCAAAACCTGCAGCAAGTACCTGGAGATTGATACAAATTACATACAACTACTAATATCAAGGGAGGTGAGGGAACACAGAAGCAAAAATCTATCTAAAAAACCATGCAAATGAGGACAACAAAACAAGAAACAACACCAAAAATAAAAATAATCCCCCCTACAAGACAAACCAAAATAAAAGAATAAGCAAATCAATCTCATAAACCTGATTAAAAAATCGATATAATCAACAGTCAAGTAAACAACAATAACAGGACATGGATAAAAACACTTTAAGATAGTGAAGTCAGAGAAGCTAGAGGTATATATGGACTTGGAGTAGGTGGTTAGAGATTAGATATATAAGTGGGGTGAAATTTTAACAGGGGGTAAAAAGAAAGAATTAAAGTAAATCTAAAGCGGGAAAAGTGTAAGGGAAACAAGGCACTAAATAGGGAAAGGTTAGCAAGAGAGTGGTGGCATAAAGGTAAAGTTGAGGTAGAGTAAAAGATACTAAAGAGTAGATGAAAATAGACTGTATTCCTCAGGTCGAAGAGAAAATATAATCAATTCCCTGTGTCACACAAGAGTCAATTTGTGATTTGGCCCCTGGGTGGCAGTGTTTCTTGATTGACTTCTGGGTCTATTGGTCCTCTCTATCCTGAACTAAAATTTTGCTGTCCCTGTGGTGTTCACTACTGCCTCTAATGGTGACTGCTGTTTTAGCAGCCAGGACCCTCCCAAATTCTTCCGGGTCTCCCTTCTCTGTCAGGTCCAAATTGGTTGCGCTCCAGGGATTAACTCTGCCACCAGCTCCAAGGGTGCTCTCCCACCTTTACCAGCTCCAACAGTCACAGATTTTATTTCCGGTGCAGATCTCCAGGCTTTGAGTTCCAAGGTGCAGATATCCCAGTCTTTCAGCCCCCTCAGTTTCACGCCCAAAGTACCCCCAGGGAAATCTGACCTTTCCGTCCTGGAGTTTAGAGCTCCCTGGTCTCTGTGCGCTTCCACACCAACTGGGCTCTGGTGTTCTGGGAGTCTCAGCCGTCCAGCAGGTACTGTAGCTGTATATTTGCAGGTCCTTCCCCTTCAAGATGTCGTGGTCTGCCTCCGCGCGCCTCCTCGCGCAGTTGGCTCAGGGAGAGAACCCAGCAGTACTGGGGCTGCTCAGGCTGGGGTGGCCAGCCCAGCAGTCCCCTATCTTCTCTTGGAGCACAGCTGTCCCCGTACTCGCCAGCAAGCACTCCCTGCGCAATCCTCAGCTGCTCCCTCCTTTTGCCCTGTGAGCAGATTCAGATCGCATCCCTCTGTTCCGCCACCATTTTTCCCTCTCCACTTTGAATATTTCTTGCCACTCCCATGTGGCCTGTATAATTTCTGTTGAGAAATCTGCTGACAATTGTATGGGTGGTCCCTTGTAGGTAATTAACTGTTTTTCTTTTGCTGCTTTTAATATTCTCTCTTTGTCTTTTGCTCTTGGCATTTTAATTATGATTTGTCTTGGTGTGGTCCTTTTTTGGATTCCTTTTGTTTGAGGTTCTGTGCACTCCCTAGACTTGTAAGTCTATTTCTTTCACAAGTGGGGGAAGTTTTCAGTCATTATTTCTTCAAATAGGTTTCAGTATCTTTCTCTGTCTCTTCTTCTGGCATCCCCATAATTCGGATGTTGGTACACTTGAGGTTGTCCCAGAGGCTCCTTACATTATCTTCAACTTTTTGGATTATTTTTTCTTTTTTGCTTTTCTGGTTGGGTGTTTTTTGCTTCTTTGTATCTCAAATCTTTGACTTGATTCTTATGGTCCTCTAATCTGCTGTTAGGTCTCTGTATAATATTTTTTTTTATTTTAGTCAGTGTATGCTTAATTTCTAGTTGGTCCTTTTTCATATCCTTGAGAGTCTTGCTAAATTTATCAGACATTTCTAGGAAATTCCTGAAAAACCTTATAACTGTGCTTTTGAACTCTATATACAGTCATTTGTTTTCCTGCATTTCTATTTTTTTGTGACTTGTTTCTTTGTCTCTGCATTTTCGCTGCTTTCCTGCATTGGTCAGCTGTGTCTATGCTGGGAGAACTTCTGTGGTGGAAACACTCTTATGAGGGAAGACTTGCAAAATTTCAAAAGTCTCTGTGCTCAGCTTGGATGGGCAGAGTTTTAGGATGCAACTGACAGCCTTGGCTTTCCATCAGCCCTGCCCAACAAGGCCCCCAGTTCTCAGTGTCCCTCGATAATCGCTGCAAGCACCTCTGAGAGCAAGTTGCCCTTGAGTTTCACCTGCTGTCAGACAGTCTAGTTTCTCCCCAAATGAGTTGGGGTTCCTGGAAGCTTGCCCAGACTTGAGTTCAGTGCAGTCAGGAGATTTTTTATCTCTCCTGCTTTAGAAAGCCAGCTGTGTATTCAGCTTCTCTGTGCACATGCACACCTCTGGACCTCTGCCTTCCACAGCTCCCGAGTCAGTGTGCTTTCCTTTTTCCTGACAGTCCAGATCCCCACTGAATGAGTGGTTTCCCAGCGTCTCACCTTGGACTGGATATCAGGGCAATCTGGAGCCTCTGTCTCCTCCCACTTCAGAAAGCCAACCGCACACTCAGAAGCCTGTGTACACAACTGCCTTTCCTCCTGCATGTGCGGGTCTCTGTATCTCAGGCTTTTGCAGCTCCTCTGATTCTCAATGTGCTTTCCTTTTTTCTTCTAATTGTAGAATTTCTACTCAGCCAGCTTTCTTGTGGTTCTGGATGGTGTCTGTTTTGTCTTTTAGTTGTAATTTTGAAATTGTTGTACAAGCCAGCAGTTTAGGTGTTTATCTATGCCACCATCTTGGTTTCTCTGGCAAGCAATTTTAACATGATTGAAACTGGCCAATATGTGATCCAGTTCCAGAGTTCTCTGTCTTTGAAGATCCACGCTAGCTCTTTTTTAAGTCATTTTTTAAAAGAGAAAACTTGATCTTGTTCTTCCACTTCTTGAAACCTTTGAATGACTTTCAGCCTTTAGGCTAAACCCCCAAAACTCTAATATGGACTACAAGATTCTATAAAGTTTGACACCCTTCATACTTTTCCAGTATCATCTCTGTTTTATTTCTCTGGCTTCAGTCCATTCACCAGAGCAGAATTTTCTAATTTCTTGCTTGGAGTGTATAAACCTGACTGTCAATATTTTGGGAACTGAGCCAAGAAAGGGGACAGGAGGTGTCAGTGTTCCAAATGCAGACTTTAACTTAATCCCCGTTTTCAGCATAGCACTCAGTGGGCTCTCAGCTGTATGTGGTTTAATTGTTATGTATTCAGCTGGGATAGAAGAAGGGATCTGAGGACTAACTGCCTGCTATAAAAATGTTCAAGCCCTGGCTGGTTTGGCTCAGTGGATAGAGAACCAGGCTGGGGACTGAAGTGTCCCAGGGTCGATTCCCCATCAGGGCACATACCTGGGTTGTGGGTTCAATCCCCAGTAGGGGGCATGCAGGAGGCAGCAGATCAATAATTCTCTCTCATCATTGATGCTTCAATCTCCTTCTCCCTCTCCCTTCCTCTCTGAAATAAATAAAAATATATATTTTAAAATGTTCAATCAATCATCCTGATTTAAACCCTCTACCACTTTTAGACATACCTGGTACCTTCAAGTTTTGAGTCTTTGGGGGTTGACAGTACAAACAACTTCTTTAGGTTTTAACTTTCTCCAGTCTGCTAAGTCATTTATCCATTTTCTAGTTTTCACATTTTGTTGGGTGAGAGGGGTGTGCTGTACTGCCTGCTGTAACCATGCCCCTTGTTTTTATGATCCTCATGGTGTTTGGTTTTTTAAAATCCTATCCTGTCTTTTTCTGTAGGTTCTCAGGAAGGACTTAAGTGCATGTGTTAAATTTGCCAGACTTAACTAGAAGTGGAGTTGTTTTAAACAGCAAACATGCTGGTTCCTTTTTATTATTTTTGTGTGTGGAAATAACAGGTATTTATTTATTTTTCAATTACAGTTTCCATTCAAATTATTTTGTATTAATTTCAAGTGTACAGCATAGCAGCTAGACAATTATATATTTTACAGTGTGCCCCCCCCCCATATTTCAGATGCCCACCTGGCACTATACATAGTTATTAAAATACTAGAGGCCTGATTCATGAAATTTATGCAAGAGTAGGCCTTCCTTCCTCCCAGCTGCCGGCACCAGCTTCCCTCTGGCACCTGGGACCCAGGCTCCTCTCTGGCTGCCAGCAATCACCTGGGACCTGAGCTTCCCTTGCAGCCCCAGTCATCCAGAAGGATGTCCAGGAGGATGTCTGGTCTAATTAGCATATTATGATTTTATTATTATAGATTATGGAATATATATTCCCTATGTTTACAACCCCATGACTATTTTGTAACTACCAATCTGTACTTCTTAATCCCTTCACCTTTTTCACCCAGTCCTCCAACCGCCCCCTTCCTTTTGGTATCCACTGTTCTGTTCTCTGTATCTATGTCTGTTTCTATTTTGCTTGTTCATGTATTTAGATTGTTAGATTCCACATATAAGTGATATTACATTGCATTTGTCTTTCCCAGTCTAGCTTATTTCACTAAGCATAATACCCTCTAGGTTTAACCATACTGTCACAAATGTTAAGATTTCATTCTTTTTTTATGGCCAAGTAATATTCTGTTCTATATATGGAATATTTATCCCTTCTATTGATAGACACTTGGGTTGCTTCCATATTTTGGCTGTTGTAAATGATGCTGCAATGAACATAAGAATGCATATATTCTTTTGGATTAATGTTTTGGGTTTCTTCTCACATATACCAAGATAGAATTGCTGGGTCATAAGGCAGTTCCATTTTTAAATGGAACCCTCCATACTGTTTTCCATAGTGGCTGCATCAATCTGTATTCCCAAAAGTGCACAAGGGTTTCCTTTTCTTCACATCTTCACTAGCATTTGTTGTTTGTTGATTTACTGATGGTCATTCTGAAAGGTGTGAGGTGATATTTCATTGTGGTTTTAATTTGCATTTCTCTGATGATTAGTGATGTTGAGTATCTTTTCATATAGCTATTGGCCATCTATATGTCCTCTTTGGGAAAAGGTCTATTCAGGTCCCTTGTTCACTTTTTTATTGGGTTGTTTGGTTTTTTTGTTTTGTTTTGTTTTGTTTTGTTTTGGTGTTGAGTTGTATGAGTGCTTTATAATGCATAATTATTAACCCTTTATTGAACATGTCATTGGAAATATATGTTCTCTCATTTAGTAGGTTATTGATAGTTTCCTTTGCTGTGCAAAAACTTTCAGTTTGATGTAGTCTCATCTGTTTATTTTTTCTTTTGTTTCCCTTGCCTGAGCAGATATGTCAGAAAAAAATGTTGCTAAGAGAAATGTCATAGGAGTTTTCTACCTATGTTTCCTTCTAGGATTTTTATGGTTTCAAGTCTTACATATAGTCTTGTAATCTATTTTGACTTTATCCTTATATATGGTATATGAAGGTGGACTAGTTTCCTTTTATTTGGCATGTATCTGTCCAATTTTCCAAACACCATTTATTGAATAGATTGTCTCTACCCCATAGTATGTCCTCTCCTCTTTTGTTATAGATTAATTGTCCACATAGTCATGGATTTATTTCTGGACTCTCTATTCCATATTTTCATTTAAATTTTTTTATTGTTTTTTTATTGGGCTAGAGAATTTTTATTTATTTTTTAATCTTCATTGTTCAGTTTATTAAATACACTGTTTCCCCTTTTTTATCCCCCTATAGATCTCCTCCACCTGGTACCCACCCCACCCTCCCCTCTCACTTCGCCCCACCCCCACTGTCCTCTCCCATTGTTGCAAGATTTTTGTCCAGTCTCTTGCTGCACTTTCCACACCCCTGTTCTCCCCAAGAATTGTCAGTCCATTCCCTCTCTATGTCCATGATTCAGTTATATTCACCAGTTTATCCTGTTCATCAGATTATTAACTCACTTGATTTTTAGATTCATTTGTTGATAGATGTGTATTTGTTGTTCATGATTTATACTTTTACCTTTTTCTTCTTCCTCTTCTTAAAGAATATCTTTCAGCATTTCATATAATATTGGTTTGGTAGTGATGAACTCCTGTAGCTATTTCTTATCTGTGAAGCTCTTTATCTGACCTACAATTCTGCATGATAGCTTTGCTGGATAGAGTAATCTTGGTTGTAGATTCTTGCTGTTCATCACTTTGAATATTTCTTGCCACTCCCATCTGGCCTGCATCGTTTGTTGAGAAATCGGCTGACAATTGTATGGGTGCTCCCTTATAGGTAACTAACTGTTTTTCTCTTGCTGCTTTTAATATTCCCTCTTTATCTTTTGCTCTTGACATTTTAATTATGATGTGTCTTGGTGTGGTCCTCTTTAGATTCCTATATTTTGGGGCTCTGTGTATTTCTTGGGCTTTTAAGTCAATTTCTTTCACCAGGTGGGAGAAGTTTTCAGTCACTATTTCTTCAATATCTTGCTCTCTCTCTTTTAATTATCTTGCTCTCTCTCTTTTTCTGGCACCCCTATAATTTGGATGTTGGTATGCTTGAGGTTGTCCCACAGGCCCCTTACACTATCTTCAATTATCTGGATTCTTTTTGTTTCTTGCTTTTCTAGCCAAGTGGATTTTGCTTCTTTGTATTTCAAATCTTTGACTTGGTTCTTGTGGCCCTCTGGACTGCTTTTTGGACTTTGTGTAATATTTTTTATTTCAGTCAGTGTATGCTTAATTTCTACTTGGTCCTTTTTCATATCCTTGAGGGTCTCGTTCATATCCTCGTAGGTCTTGTTCATTTCCTCATTGGTCTTGTTCATTTCCTCGTAGGTCTTGTTCAGTTCCTCATAGTTCTCATTAAGTTCATCGGCCTTTTCTAGGAGGCTCTTGAAAAACCTAATTACTGTGGTTTTGAACTCTATGTCTAGTTGTCTTTTTTCCTCCATTTCTTTCACACCTGATTTCTTTCCATTTCTCTGCATGGTGGCTGCTTTCCTGAGTTGGTCGATTAGCTTTGTGTGGTAGATGTCCTCTAAGGGACAGTGGCTCAGCCTCCCCAGTTACCTGAGGTGGATACTCTTACTGCAATTCTTTATAGGTTGTACAGTATTGTTGGATTTAAGCCCAGCTAATTCTTGTTAGCACTAGGAGGGTTTGACCTCCAGGCCAATTGGGTATGAAGGTGAGCTGTGTTCAGGTTGGATGGGTGGAGTCTCCAGGCTGAGCAGGCAGCGTCAGCTATGCCCTATGCGACTCACGGGTCTCTGTGTTTAGTGATAATTGCTGCAGGCACCTCCAAGAGAAAGCCGCCGCTGGTCTCCACCCATTGCCAGACAACTCTGCCTCTCCCCAGATGAGTCTACACACCCAAAGTCTTACCCAGGGTTGTAAAACAAAGCAGTCCAGTGGTCTCCCAACTAAGGGAACAAGTCAGGCGTCCTCTCTGTGCTGTCGCGCACTTTACGCGCAATCTGCTGTTCCAAGCTATGCACACTCTCCTCAAACTCGGAGACCTCTGCCGTGTCCGGCTTTTAGGTGCGTACCCCAGACCTCGGACCTTGCCTGGCACTGTGAAATCTGTGCAGTGGGACGTCTCCTTCCTCCCCATTGGAGAAATCCAGCCGGGATTGCTGCTGCCAGCCCTACAGCCCACACACGCTCACGGCTCCAAACCTCTATCCGGGTGTGTCTTCAAGGCTGTACTCTGCCGCTCTTCTGAGTCTCAGTGTCCCACCTTTACTTTTATTTGTGGAATTTTCACCCAGCCAGCTTTCCGGTGATTCTGGATGATGTTTGTTTTGTTGTTATGTTGTAGTTTTAGAATTGTTGCATGAGGCAGCACAATAGGTGTTTACCTATGCTGCCATCTTGGTTCCTGACCTCTATTCCATGTTTTTAAATTTCTTTATTGATTAAGGTATTACATATATGTCTTCATCCCTCCATTAACTCCCCCAGCCCTCCCCGCACTCATGCCCTCACCCCCTGGTGTTCATGTCCATTGGTTAGGCTTATATTCATGCAAAAATGGAACTCCCATTTGATCCAGTGATCCCACTTCTAGGAATATATCCCAAGAAACTAGAATCACGAATCAGAAAGGATATATACACCCCTATGTTCATAGCAGCACAATTCACCATAGCTAAGATTTGGAAACAGCCTAAGTGCCCATCAGCAGATGAGTGGATTAGATAACTGTGGTACATCTACACAATGGAGTACTATGCTGCAGTAAAAAAGGAGTTCTTACCATTTGCAACAGCATGGATGGAATTGGAAAGCATTATGCAAAGTGAAATAAGCCAGTCAGAGAAAGACAAATACTACATGATCTCACACATTTGTGGAATATAATGAACATCATAAACTGATGAACAGGGCCAGATCCAGAGGCAGAAAAGCATCGACCAGACTGTAGGACCTCAGAGGGAAGGTAGGGGAGGGTGGGAGAAAGGAGGAGAGATCAACCTTTTTTTTTTTTTTTTACCTATATGTCTGTTTTGATGCCGATACCATGTGTATGCATGCATATTAGCATAACCAATGGACACAGACACTGTGGCGGTGGGAGCTTGCTTGGCATAGGAATGGCTGAGGGGGAGGGGTGTCAATCAGATAAAAAAAGACATATATAAAACTTTAGACAATAAAAAATATTTTAAAAATATATTTTTATTGATTTCAGGGAGGAAGGGAGTGGGAGAGAGAAACATCAATGATGAGAGAGAATCATTGGTTGGCTGCCTCCTGCTTGCTCCCTAATGTGGATCAAGCCTGAAACCCAGACATTTGCCCTTGACCAGAATGGAACCCAGGACCCTTCAGTCTGCAGGCCGACACATTATCCACTGAGCCAAACCAGCTAGGGCACCATGCTGTTTTGATTACTGATTTTATTTTTCAGTTCTCATAGTTTCTTGGTTGCATCTTTAGGTTTCTCTCTATATAGTATCATGTCATCTGCAAAAAATGATAGTTTTATCCTTTCCTTTCCTATTTGAATGCTTTTTATTATTTTATTATTTTCTTCTCTGATTGCTGTGGCTAGGACTTCCAGTAGCCACCCTTGTTCCTTTTAAAGCAGATCACATGAACAAAAATTGGGTTTCATAGAATTGTAGAGGTTCAGAACAAGTCACCCCAAAGTGTACCTCTATGATATGCAGATTATTTTGAACTAAAAGCAACTTAAACCCTGCAGGCCCAGGAGAAACTTTTAGACTCTTCCTTAAAGAATTTAAATAAGAGTTATAGCCATAAATAACTTTTTATGATTTATCTATATGGCAGGGCAAACTTCTAATTATTGAATATCTGCTCTTCATGTCATCCTGTTAATGGAGGGGAATGTGCCTGGTCTCCCCCAGTTGCTGCTGGTTGTGGAGTGCTTGCAATATCTTGAGAAAAGGAATCTTCTGAGACTCACACAGGAAGATAAAATATGGCAGAAAGCTTTGTTTCTGTGGAATTATAGCCCTGATTTTCCAAAGTCCCATTTTCCTTAGCCCAGTCATAGAAGTGTAGCTGGGGTTTAAGTAGAGCTAAAATCAAAGGTAGTGTCCAGAGTTTCCTTTCCATGTTAGAGCTGGGTCCAGTTCAGCATCAGGCTAGCTGCAGTCTTTTGGATATGAAGGGTGCATGGCCCTGGGCCTTAAGAGGGAATGCAAGAGAGCTAAGAGAGCAATCCCTGAACAACAAGAGTCCCAAGAGCACAAGAGAGAGAATTCCTTTGTTCAAGAGATTATGTGTTTATATCTTCACACACTTGCAGTGACCACACCCATTCTCGCCAACCATCTTTGTCCCCAGGTGTGATTGAGAAACAAGTATCTTCCCTATGTCACCCCAACTTTATTGGGCATGCATTTACCTTTGCCATCTGGTTCTCTCCTCCCAGTGTTTTGCGGGAACCTGGACTTCCCTTTGTTCCTTTTCTGTTGTTAATAATGAGTTAACCTGCCCTGACTGGTTTGGCTCAGTGGATAGAGCATCGGTCCTTGGACTGAAGGGTCCCAGGTTTGATTCCTGGTGAGGGCACATGCCCAGTTGCAGGCTCCTTCCCCAGGTGGCAGCCAATCCATGATTGTCTCTCATCATGGATGTTTCTATCTCTTTCTCCTCTCCCTTCCTCTCTGGAATCCATAAAAATATGTTAAAAAATAATGAGTCAATTACAATGGTATCAATCTTACAATGACCTTCCTCCCTCTGAAGCTGAAAGGTGTCTTACTTCATCTTTAGCTCAGAATGCCAACTATACCCAATTTCCCTTTCTATTTGAACCATTCATGTATGTGGGGGTCTCAGATTCTATCATGTCTGTAGGGTTCTCATGCATGCAAATATAATTAAATGTGGCCATTATCTCTTGCTAATCTGTCTCATGTAAATGTAATTATTAGAGCAGGCAAGAGAACATTGAAGGGAAGTTTCTTCCTCCATAATAGAATCATGGAATATTATAACTAGAAACATTCATCCATTCCAGTGATTCTTGTCTTGTTTGTTTTATTTTTAATAGACTAAATTTTTAAAAATGTATTTTTATTGATTTCAGAGAGGAAGGGAGAGGGATAGAGAGATAGAAACATCAATGATGAGAGAGAATCATTGATTGGCTATCTCCTGCATGCCCCTTACTGGGGGATCGAGCCTGCAACACTGGCATGGTCAGAATTGAACCTGAGACCCTTCAATTCGAGCCAAACTGGCTAGGGCAATAGACTAAATTTTTTAGAGAAGTTGTAGGTTTACAACAAAATTGAAAGGAAGGTACCGAAATCCCCCATATACCTCAACACATGCATAGCCTCCCCCTTTATCAATATCCCTCACCAGAATGTACATTTGTTACAACTGATGAACTTATATTAACACATCATCATCCATAATCTTTGGTGTTGTACATTTTATGGGTTTGGGCAAATGTATAATGACATATATCCATCATCATAATATTGTGCAGATGATTTTGCTGTCTTAAAAAATCCTCTGTGCTCCATTTATTCATCCTTATTAGCCCACAGAGGGCTAAACCTCCTGGGAATCACTGGGGCTTCCCCAGAGTCTCAAGGGAACTATGTGTTTAAAATGTAATAAAGGTGTCTCTACACCAAACGTGAGTGAAAGCAATGCTGGGAACACTTCAGAGTCAGTGTGGGAGGTCTTGTCTATCTTAGTCAATCAACCACACAGCAGGGATAGATTAGATTTGTACTGTGAGCTCTTCTATGCTAGAAGTTAGCAAGGATACACGGGCTTTGCCTGACAGGGTTTATGATAAATTTGCTGAGACAAAACATCCTATCAAACAGCTTGTAACCTCTCTAAAGGCACGGCCTTTGTCTTTCCTAGTGGTTGTGGGCCTCAATGCACCTGGCCTCCTTCTGGATACATGTTAGTTATGTATGGTTTGATTAAGCCTTCTTTGTGGCAGTACTTCCTCTCTCCAAAGGAGAGACAATGAGTGCTGAGTTGATGCAAACATGTATCCACTTTTTCCCAGGTAAAGTAACTACATATATTTTGAAAAGGTAGCATGGTGGTAGGCTGGCAGGGGATGGGAGATTGAATATCCAAAGGGAAGGGCTGCACAGCACCAAGCCAAGGGGACACTGGGTTTATGATGGAAGCACTCAGGAGCTGGAGTTTCAGCCTTATATGCAGTCACTGGTGGGAAGATCTTGTCGTCAATGGGTATCTGGCTGAGCTGGTGGACTTGGAATGTGGATGGAATTCAAGTGTGCAGTCAGGTGTCTTTAGGACAGTATCAATTCCTTACAAGATCTGATTGCTAGTATCCAGCAAGTTTTTCCTGGTCTTTGTCCTCTTGTGGCAGGAAGCTTACAAATTGCCGTTAAAGATTATATTGCGCTGTAGTCCTAACACATTTTGCTTGGAAATTCACTTCCTTGTGCAGAATTCTGTCACAGGTTAAATTTTCCTATTCTCATGGCTTTTTTGAAAATATCTACAAATGAGGAAGCTAACAATAAAACCCCTACTGTTTCTATAGGCTTTGTAGTTTACTGTGATCTCATTTAATCTCCTATCTTGCCTTCTTCTTCAGTGCTTTGTGCACAAATGTTATGCATTCTCTCCAGAGGCAGCCATGTGTGATGGAATAAACAGCATGAGACTGGAGTTTTAGCACTCACCTCTTCCAACTAAATATCTGCATATTAGTAGGCAAGTTGCTTCTCCTTGCTGGGCATTGATTTACCAACATGCAGAAGGAGGAAAGGGTTTGGATTCCAAAGAATCTGAGACCACTTCCAGTTTCTAATTGAAGTGCAGTGCTACTGTGTGGTTTCTGTTATGAACCTGTTGCAAAGGGCTGGGATGGGATGCAGTCTGAGGACCAGGGACAAAAGAGGAGTGGTTGAACAGCTTTGCACATTTGTTGGCCCCTCATTCCCTGTCCGTAGATTTCCCAGGCTGTTTAAGTTCATGATCCTAGGGCACAGCTGGTCACACACACCATTGCCATTCAGCGCTTTCTTTCCCAGGGTCTGTTCTAAAGCCAGAGGAATATTTTCAGAGGTCTGGGATCTTCTTATTTCTTGCCCTCTTGACATCTGAGGCCTGAAAAGAACTTGGGTTGTCTGCCTAGGCAGGCTTCCAGAGGCCGAAGCCTTCTGTCTTCCAGGGCTGGGGCAACAGGGTGCCCAAGGGAGCGCAGGCAGTCATTGTTTGGGTATTGACTCAAAGGAATGGGAGCCACAATGCACAGGAAAAAGGATGAGCTCACGACGGCTAAATGAAAAGATTCTTATCTTGGAAACAGCGGGTTTCTTATGCAAAACAGGGGGCGGCAATGTGATTGTGCCCCACTGAGTACATTCAACAACAGGGATTTCAAATGAAGAAGCTGTTTTGCATACCTACGGGAGCAGCAATGGGCCAGATTGTTCATTAATTTTAAAAAAAGGGGAGAGAGGTTGCTGAAAACCCCTTGCTCACTAGCACTTGCTGCTGAGTGAAAGTAATTCATTCGTCTTCTTCTCAGTCCCAATTGATCAGCTGGGAGACAAATGTTATTTTCAAACTTGGCCACCTCTGGAGAAAGGAGGGGAGGGGAGAGGAGGAGAGAACCAGAGAAAGGGGTAGGGGTGTCACAGATGACTATAACAGCAGTGATCTCTCAACCATTTCTATTTGGCATTCACATGTATTGTATAGAGGTGGTGAGGTTTTGTTGTCTTTCTTAACCAGGTGGTTTATCTTCTTCATTCTGTTTGATTTCGTGTGAAAGAAGTCTGAGCAAATACCCACTGATGGGGAAGAAGGCAAAGGAGAGAAATAAAGAGGGTGGGAGAGGGGGAGGCCAGGAATGTATACCCCTCTATTTCCCCAACTCTGACATGTGGTCTACTGAGGGGATGGACTGGAACTGTGGTTTTGTCCTGGAAATTTCAGAATGTAGGTCACCTGCTGAATGTGTAATGCCACAAGTGGAGGGAAGAGTTGAATGTGGTTGCAGGTGGGAGGCACCAAGGCCCTCCCACATATCTTTCCTACCAGCCAGAATGCTCTTCTACCCCACATCATCTTTTGATTTAGGAATAAGATCGGTTATCATTTACAAAGCACTTTCATATACAATACTTCCTATGTTATCTCCTATCACTATTACATATGCTTTCACTTATGTTTGCTCAGGTAACCTGGGAGATAACCGGGTACTATTACTTCTGTCTTAGAATAGTGGTTGGCAAACTACAGCTCGAGAGCCACATGCGGCTCTTTGGCCCCTTGAGTGTGGCTCTTCCACAAAATACCATGTGTGGGCGTGCACGCACAGTATGATTAAAACTTCGTGGCCCATGCGCAGAAGTCAGTTTTCGGCTCTCAAAATAAATTTAAATCATTGTACTGTTGATATTTGGCTCTGTTGACTAATGAGTTTGCTACCCGCTGTCTTAGAAATAAAGAAACCGAGGCTCAAAAATATAAAATGGGTTACCAAGGTCATATAACTTGGTGATGGAATTCAGGACAAACTGCCTAAATTTGCCAAAGTGGCATTCTGATGGGTTTTCATTAAAGTTTAAGATCTGGTGCAAGAACATTCTGACTCTCCTCTCTGTCCCCCTGAAAGCAGGAGATAAATCTTCCCTATGAAAGATACCCTCCCTGCACCGGGAGCTAAAGAGACATCTTCACCGCCAGAGATAGGGAATTTAGGACCCAGAGGCCTACACAAACAAGTTTCATGAATTCTTTAATAATTTACTCCCCTTAGCCAAACTGTGCTTAGATTCTTCACTAATTAAGCATCATGTTGGGGTCGCCGAAGGAGGAATGCTCGAGGCCAAAAGGGGTGAAGAATTGTGAATTTATTAATTGAAAGATGAAACAGAAGGAGGAGAGAGAGAGAGAGAGAGAGAGAGAGAGAGAGAGAGAGAGAGAGCGAGCAGGGTACCAGGACACAGACTTTATTGAGGAGACCCTTCCCAAAGGAGAAAGAGCTCACGTGCGGAGTGAAGGCAGAGAAACCAGGGGAAGGGGAGAAGGGACCCAGCCGGACCACCTTCCAGACTGCTTGGGAGAACAGTCCGGGAGAAAAGGTGCCACATGGAGCACCGAGACACATTTTAAGGCAGGGGTTGGGCCCAGGGCGAAACAGGAAGGGATGGGACACAGGGCACTCTGGTATACGCTTGATTGGTGGCTCAATGTCTCTGTCAATTACATCATAACTCCGCCCACCAGTTGGGGAGGGGTTCCTATCATTAATGTTGTGATGTATCCCCATCGTACAAAAAGACACCTCAAAAAAGTCGAATTATGGAGCCATTTTATTTAAAAAGCCCGCAGCATACGAGGTCTGAAGCAAAAGTGCTCCAGACTTCACAGCCCTGAATGGCTCAACGTGTCTGGCTTATATTGACAGAATATCACAAAGGTATTGATTACATCTTTGGGTCTGGAATGAGGAATCTGCTTTCTGAAAAGGGTTTTTTTTTTTGTTTGTTTGTTTTTTACAGAAGCAGAAATTGAGCAAGTTAATATCTAAGAATCACTAAATCAACAGAAACACATTATCTAGGACCATCTGGGCAATTTAGAATAATTGTGCTGTCCAGATCCTGGGATCACTGAGTCAACAGGAATCCACTCTCAGTAGCTGCTTGAGGCAATTTAGGATAATTGTGCTCTCCTGACTCCAGGACCACTGAGTCAACTGTAACTCAGTTATCTGTAACTACTCAGACAATTGGGATAATTGTCTGTCCTGGTTCCCAGAGGAATGTGCCTCCATGACCAGTGAGATCACAATCAATGGGATATTCAAACCATAGTATTCAATCATACATAACTTCAGAATATCAAAGTAACTTTCTATTGTTTTAGCAAAAAAAGTACAGAACCCAAACAGCAGTTTCTACCTGAGATGATTGCTACCATACTTCATTAGGACATCTGGAGACCCAGATGGGCTGAGCCCCAAAATGGCACCAGCACCCAAAGTCAGGGATTCAGAGGTTTTTAAAGGACTCTAGGTGGGCTTTTTCTGGACGGGGAATTCTCTGTGTAGGTCTGGATTCTGGTAAATTCTGGAGGGGAGAAATAATGGTCTTAGCAAGTGGAATGTGATTTAAGCAAGTAGAATGTCCCTTGTGAAGTGGCCTACCGGTCAGTTCCCAGAGGAGGGGTATCAATTCAATGATTTCAACAGACCTAACACACCCAAGTCTAAGTCTCATTGTCTTGTCTATTCCTCACAAATATATTGTTTCTTTCCCTATAAAGTATAAGATCTGCCTGCTTTGGTCCCATTTCTGTGAGACCTCAGTACCTATGAATTAAAGTGTTTCCCTACCTTCCCTCTAAGGTTTGAGCACTGATCAACGTTTCTCTGTCTCTGGATCTGTTTTTGTTCTTCAGTTTATGTTGTTCATTATATTCCATAAATGAGTGAGATCATGTGATATTTGTCTTTCTCTGACTGGCCTATTTCACTTAGCATAATGCTCTCCAGCTCCATCCATGCTGTTGCAAATAGTAAGAACTCCTTTATTACTGAATCATAGTATTCCATTGTGTAGATGTAGATGATTTTTTTAAAATCTATTTTTTAATTCACTCATCTACTGATGGGCACTTAGGCTGTTTCCAAATCTTAGCTATGGTGAATTGTGCGGCTATGAACATAGGGGTGCATATATCCTTTCTGATTGGTATTTCTAGCTCCTTGGGATATATTCCTAGGGTGGGATTACTGCATCAAATGGGAGTTCCAATTTTAGTTTTTTTGAGGAAACTCCATACTGTTCTCCACAGGGGCTGCACCAGTCTGCATTCCCACCAGCAGTGCACGAGGGTTCCTTTTTCTATCATCCTCACTAGCACTTGTCCTTTGTTGATTTGATGATAGCCATTCTGACAGGTGTGAGATGGTACTGCATTGTCGTTTGATTTGCATCTCTTAGATAATTAGTGACTTTGAGCATGTTTTCATATATCTCTTGACCTTCCTTCTGTCTTCTTTCAAAAATATCTATTTAGGTCTGTTGCCCATTTTTTATTGGATCATTTATCTTCTTTTATTAAGTTGTATGAGTTCCCTGTAGATGTTGGAGATTAAACCTATATTAGTGATAACATTTGCAAATATGTTCTTCCATACAGTGGGCTTTCTTATTGTTTTGTTGATGGTTTCTTTAGCTGTGCAAAAGCTTTTTATTTTGATGTAGTCTCATTTGTTTATTTTCTCTTTAGTTTCCATTGCTCGGGGAAGGGTATCAGTGAAGAAATTGTTTCAGCATATGTCTGAGATTTCGTTGCCTGTGGATTCCTCTAGTATTTTTATGGTTTCCTGTCTTATGTTTAAGTCCTTTATCCATTTTGAGTTTATTTTTGTGTATGGTGTAAGTTGGTGGTCTAGTTTCATTTTTTTGCAGGTATCTGTTCAATTTCCCCAACACCATTTATTGAAGAGATTGTCTTGACTCCATTGTATGTTCATGCCTCCTTTGTCAAATATTAATTGAGCATAGTGGTTTGGGTCGATATCTGGGTTCTCTATTCTATTCCATTGGTCTATATGTCTGTTCCTGTGCCAGTACCAGCTGTTTTGAGAACGGTAGCTCTGTAATACAGCTTGAAATCTGGTATTGAGATTCCACCTACTTTGTTTTTCTTTGTCAGGATTGCTAAGGCTATTCGGGGTCTTTCTTTATTCCAGATGAATTCTTGGAGAGTTCATTCTAGGTCTGTGAAATATGCCATTCGTATTTTAATGGGGAGTGCATTGAATCTATAGATTGCTTTGGGTAGTATGAACATTTTAACGATGTTGATTCTACCAACCCATGAACATGGTATGTTCTCCTATCTGTTTATGTCTTCCTCTCTCTTTTTTCAGTGTCATGTAGTTTTTCGCATATAGGTCTTATACCTCCTTAGTTAAGTTTATTCTTAGGTATCTTAATTTTTTTGGTGCGATGGTAAATGGGATTGCTTTTTTAGTCTCTCTTTCTGTAAGTTCACTATTGGTATATAGAAATGGCATAGATTTCTTGGCATTAATTTTGTATCCTGCTACATTGCCGAATTCATTTATTAAGTCTAATAGTTTTTTGATGGAGTCTTTAGGTTTTTTATGTACAATATCATGTCATTTGCAGATAAGGACAGTTTTACTTCTTCTTTTCCAATTTGGATGCCAAGAAATCTATGGAATTATGTTGTATAGCACTAGGTCAGGTCTTGTGCTTTACAAAGGTTAAAAAGCATTTAGATGGTATAGCCCACTGAGGAAAATCTGAGTAAATCTCTTTATGTAATTGGATTGGTCTCCACTTGTCTTTCTCTCCAATTTTCTGTTCCCTTTTCCCCTTTTAACTTGATTGGTGAAGAGGATAGCATTTCCAGCCCTTTTGAAAACTAGCTCTAAACTCTGACCTAAGCCTCTTCTACTAACTACCCTGTTGTTTCCTCAACAGCCCCACCTGTCCTTAGGCCTCTACTGATGCTTTGATGTTTGAAGAGCCACAGATTTTACTCTGGAATTTGTGTTAGGCCTGCAGACCCCTTCTGAAAACCCCAAATCATGTCAGGTAAAAAGATGCCAAGGGGATGTTGGCTATTAGTTCCTTGCTACCTCTGTCGCCACACCTTGGTCATTATCAAATCAGTCTGATGTGTTGCCTACAAAGAGAAAAATAAAGGAGCTTCCAAACAAGAGCCTCAGAATCAAAGTCTGCAGCAGTTTTCCTTGGCTACACTGATTTACAGGCTTTACCACAAAATTCCCCAGGACTGGAGCAAGCATCCAAGTGATTGACCATAATTACCAAAGGAGATTTGTGTAGGTTTTCAGAGGCCTAACAAAGTAGAATCCTCCTTACCAGCAGGTGGCTATTGAGAGGGAAATTGACAAGGCCCCTCCACCCTTTAAATAAATCTCCCTCTGACCTTGTGGGAAGTCCGCCTTGTCTCTTCCCTTTCAGAGTGAGTGTGCTGTTTACTTTATGGCTATCACATCAGTGTTGACAGTGTTGCTCACTCTTCCTCCACCCCCTAGGGCCTCAAGAAGAGTACAGGGTGGGGATGTTTTGATGGGTGGAGAATAGTTTGCTGAAAAGTTGCAAGCATGCCAGGCACTGCAGTTTTCTCTTGAGCCTGTGACCCTGTCTGCAAGTTCAAATTCAGAAAGGAAAGAAGGTTTGCAAAAACTCATTGGCACTATGCCTCCCATAAATAGATGTTTCTTGGGGCAGGCCAAGACCAGGATTTCAAGAATGGTAATGATAAGCTTTCAAAAGAAAAGGGAGGTTACTGAGTAGTTACTTGTGGGTAGGTCTTGGCATCTATGGTTGATACAGCAGGTACATATTGACAGGCAGTGGGGGAGGGTGGTATCACTGGCTGTTTATGCCATCAAGCAACCAGCACCTGGGTGAAAGGTGACTTGGAAAGCAAGTCTGAGCCAGTCCTATCCTTTCTCTTGTTCCTATTTCTGGAAGCAACCTGTTGTCCTTATGTATCCTATCTAATAAAACAGTAATATGCAAATTAACAACCACTTTGCTACACCCACAAGCCACGCACACTAGCCAATCAGGAGTGAGTATGCAAATTAACCCAACCAAGGTGTCTGCAGCCATAGAGAGAACAGGAGGCTTGGGTTTCCCCGACAATGGAGGAAGCCACGCTTTCTGTACACCCTAACAGGCCCAGGCCTTCACTCAAGGCTACAAAGTTTCAACTATAGAAGATAACTAAATCCCAGATACCAGGGCCTCTCACTTGGGTCACAAGGGGGGCATGGCTGGCCTGCAAACCAACACAGGCCCCTCACCCAGGCCACCCCACACCCCAAGGGAACCCCCACCCTGATCTAGGACACCCTTCAGGGCAAACCAGCTGGCCCTCACTTGTGCACCAGGACTCTATCCTATCTAATAAAAGAGTAATATGCAGATTGACCATCACTCCAACACATAAGATGGCTGTCCTCATGTGGACACAAGATGGCCACTACAAGATGGCCAGGAGGAGAGAACAGTGGGAGGTTCCAGGCCTGCAAGGGAGGGCAGTTGTGGGCCATCAGGCCAGCAGGGGAGAACAGTTGGGAGGGACCAGGCCTGCAAGAGAGGGCAGTTCAGGGCAATCAAGCCTGCAGGGGAGGGCAGTTAGGGGTGACCAGGCCTGCAGGGGAGGGCAGTTAGGGGCAAACAGGCTGGCAGGGGAGCAATTAGGCATCAATCATGCTGTCAGGGGAATGGTTAGGGGATGATCAGGCTGGCAGGCAGAAGTGGTTAGGGGCAATCAGGAAGGCAGGCAGGCAAGCAGTTGGGAGCCAGCAGTCCTGGATTGTGAGAGGGCAGTCGGACATCCCTTGAGGGGTCCCAGATTGGAGAGGGTGCAGGGTGGGCTGAGGGACATTTCCCACCGTGCATGAATTTCATGCACTGGGCCTCTAGTCCTATCTAATAAAAGAATAATAAGCAAATTAACCAACACTCCAACACACAAGATGGCTGTCCCCATGTGGACACAAGATGGCCTCCACAAGATGGCCAGCAGGAGAGGGCCATTGGGAGGTTCCAGGCCTGCAAGGGAGGGCAGGTAGGGGTGACCGGGCCAGCAGAGGAGGGCAGTTGGGAGGGACCAGGCCTGCAAAGGAGGGCATTTGGGGGCAATCAAGCCTGCAGGGGAGGGCAGTTAGGGACAACCAAGCTGGCAGAAGAAAGAAGTTGGGAGTGACTAGGCCTGAAGGGAAGGGCAGTTGGGGGGAACCAGGCTTGCAGGGGATGGCAATAGGGGCAAACAGGCTGGCAGTGGAGCAGTTAGGTATCAATCAGGTTTGCAAGGGAATGGTTAGGGGATGATCAGGCTGGCAGGCAGAAGTGGTTACAGGCAATCAGGAAAAGCAGGCAGACAAGAAGTTGGGAGCCAGCAGTACCAGGATCGGGCTTAAATGGGCAGTCAGACATCCCTTGAGAAGTCCCAGATTGGAGAGGGTGCAGGTTGGGCTCAGGGACATTACCCCCCCCACCTGGTGTATGAATTTCGTGTACCAAGCCTCTAGTGTTGTTATAAAACCTTTTCAAAATGCCTTGCAGAGTCCATCAGAATAGTAATAACAAGCCCTCATGCCTGAATGTTTATATAGCACTTTCAAGTCCTTGGTCTTTCTTGATTTCCCCCTGTTGTCGGATGACAGTATCATCTCTATTTTAATGGTGAGAAGATGGAGGCTCAGAAAGGCCTCAAGGTTTTTGGGCATGATAGTGTTTGAGTGGCATTATAGATATCTGACTATCCTTCTGCTTCTCAAAGCTTCTAGTAGCTCATTCTGTTCTTTTGTTAGGCCTTTGGGAGATGATAGAAAAGTTGGTTGCTGGAAGAGGAGGCACTGCAGCTGGCACAGTGTGCTCTTTCATAGGGTTGAGGTGGTTAGAAGCATTGAAGACACTAGCAGCTTCTCTGGGCTCTCTTCTGACTCACTTTTGTTATTTAGCTTCTCCCCATTCCCACCATTAGAAAGACCTTCCAGTTTTGTGTGTTTGTTTTTGCCACTGGCCAAGATCCAGTGAGGACAGTGTAAATACAGAAATCAAGGGAATGTTCTGCATTGATTGCTTTGTCTTCTAATTTGAGGAGATAATGTCCAGCATGCCTTGCTGATTGATGAAGCTATCCATTAAGGACCATGAAGTGCTTGAAATGTCAGGCTAACAAGTTTGGGCTTCATTTTATAGGCAGAGGTTAGCCATGGAAAAACAAACAGGAAGCAGAAAAAGCTCTGCAGGGGTAAACAAGGTGAAGGAATTACCTCAGAGATGTGATTCAAAGAAGACTTGGTGCCAATTAATTGCTATAACTGGCTCTTCACCTTTCAGCAAATCCTATATAATAAAAGAGAAACATGCAAATGTGACCGTACCTTAGCTCCTGATTGGCTATGCTACCAGCCAATCAGGAGCAAGGGTGGGGCCAAGTGGTGGAGATGAAACTGCAGTGGCAGTGAGCGCCCAGCCCCTGGGCGCTGTGAGGGGAAGCGGCGGCAGCAGCAGCAACATCAGAGGCTTTAGGCCTTGGGCAGGCTGGGGGTGAGCCATCAGTTGGACATCCCCTGAGGGCTCCCAGTATGTGAGAGGGGGCAGGTTGGGTTGAGGGACCACCCACCTCCAGTGCACGAATTTCGTGCACCGGGCCCCTAGTGGTTACAATAATAAGATGGTCACAGTGCCTAAGTGTGTTGTAATTGTTGGTTTACTTATCCGCCTTCCCTGCTTTTCTATGAGTTTTGAAAACAAAGTGACCTAGTCTTATTCCTGTTTCCAGCACAGGACAAGACCTATAGTAAATGCTCAGTAAATGTTTGTTTGAATAATGGGAATTTCACAGATACTAACAAATTCCAATTAAGGAATGCTAATCCGCAGAGTCTTTCCTGCTTATGTATTAGGCACGTGGGTGGAGACACTGGGATCCTGTTTAATGGGCTGAAGCAGGCCTTGACTAACTGGAAAGTAGTTGGCTAAATGGATCTCTGGTGTCTGGCAGAGTAGTTTTTCCCCTTAAGGGCCCATTAAAGAAACATTATTCTGATACCTGTTAAAATGGTAAAAAGACTTTCTTCAAGTCTATTGCAATAAGGGAGTGAGAATGAGCTCAAGTCCTAAAACAACAAGGACAAGTAGGGATTTATAGCCAATGAGCAGAGTGAAGGGGTTGGTGGATGCAAGAATACTAAGAGAAAATTGATTAGATGTCATTATTGATTTAATGTTTGTGTCCCCATCCCCATTTTCATGTATTGAAGCCTTAACCCCCAATGTGATGATATTTGGAAGTTGGGCCTTTGGGAGGTTTAGATGAAGTCATTAGTGTGGGGCCCCATGATGGAATTAGTGTCCCTTTAAAAAAAAAGAGAGACCAGAGCTAGCTCTGGCTTGCTCCCTCTCCTTCCCTCCCTCTCCTTCCTTCTCCCTTCTCTTCTTCCTCTCCCCTTCCCTTCACCCTTCCCCTTCTTTTTCTCCCCATCTCTCTCCCTTCTCTCCTCCCCTCCCCCCATGGGAAGACACTGAGAAGGTGGCCTTCTGCAAGCCAAAAAGAGGGTTCTCACCAGGAACTGAATCTGCCAGCTTCTTGTTTTGGAAATTCTAGCCTTCAGAACTGTGAGAAATAAATGTTGTTTGAGCCATCCAGTCTATGGTACTTTGTTATAGCAGCCTAAGCTGACTAAGACAGACATCAAAGGTGAGGAAATTCTTACTAAACTGACTTAACAGGATTATTGCTAAAGGCTAGCCAAGGACTTAGAAATCAAAGGTTGGGGGATGAAGAACTTGATCAGATATCAAGAGTGATCAGATATCTTGAGTGGGAGGATTTTCCAATAAACTGACTTAGCAGGATTCTTTGAGAAAGGCAGGTCAAAAACAGGCCAAAGAGGAAGCCTCGTTAAAATGAGAGCTTAGAGGAGTCTGACCAATTTTTGTTCAAGGAGGGAGTCTTTTTCAGGCCTACTCTGCTGGAGCATAGTTTTGCTCATAGTGCTTGGCATTTGCCACACCACTGAAACCTCCGTTTGCTTAGACCCGTGGTCGGCAAACTTGGGCTCACGAGCCACATGCGGCTCTTTGGCCCCTTCAGTGTGGCTCTTCCACAAAATATCACGGCCTGGGCGAGTCTATTTTGAAGAAGTGGCATTAGAAGAAGTTTAAGTTTAAAAAATTTGGCTCTCAAAAGAAATTTTAATCGTCGCACTGTTGATATTTGGCTCTGTTGACTAATGAGTTTGCTGACCACTGGCCTAGGCATATTTTGAATAGGCAGGCATACCTGATGGAAATCTTCAGCTGATGCCAGGGGTTGCCCAATGGAGCTGTCTATTAAAATCACCTGGAAGCAGCTTTAAAAATACCTATGCCGCCCTAGCCAGTTTGGCTCAGTGGATAGAGTGTCAGCCTGAGGATCAAAGGGTCCCCGGTTCAGTTCTGGTCATGGGCATGTACCTTCGTTTCAGGCTCTGCCTGGTTCTGCCCCTGGTCAGGACTCGTGCAGGAGGCAAACAATTGATGTGTTTCTCTCACATCTATGTTCCTCTCTGTCTTTCCCTCTCTCTTCCACTCTCCCTAAAAATCAATGGAAAAGTATCCTTGGGTGAGGATTAACAACCCTCCCCTTCAAACAAACAAACAAACAAAAAACCTCAATGCTTGGTCCTGGTCCCAGACCTATTAAGTCTGAATTGATGAGGCAATGGGGCAGCTATTTATTTATTTATTTATTTATTTATTTATTTATTATAATTTTTAAAATATATTTTATTGATTTTACAGAGAGAAAGGGAGAGGGATAGAGAGTTAGACACATGGGTAAGAGAGAAACATCACTGAGAGAGAAACATTGATTAACTGTCTCCCGCATGACCCCCACTGGGAATCGAGCCCATAACCAAGGTACATGCCCTTGACCAGAATCAAACCTGGGACCCTTCAGTCTGCTGGTCAACCTATCCACTGAACCAAAGGAGTTAGGGCAGCTATATATTTAACACACTTTCCTGGTGATCCTCATTATCAGCCAGGTTGGCGACCTCATGGGTTTATACAGGTTTACACTATGGACCAAGAGGATGACAGAAATGGGATGAGAACTAGTTCTTGGAGAAGGCAAGGAGTAGGAGAGACTGGAAGGGATCTGATGTCTACTTTGTTCCCTTTCCCCATAGACATGGGTTCCCTCTACCCTTGGAGGGTGCTAGGGCTTGTGTACTCGACCAAATGGCAAACTAAGTGAACATTGTTTGTAATATCTGCTATCTTTGCTTTTCAGGCCTTCCTCTGTTACCCCTTGGACAATTTGGTACTGTCAACGTAAGAAATGTCCAAACACATAATCATTTTATGAGTTATTTGAGCCAAACTGACACCAATTGCTGGGAAGCAAAATCTCAACAGATTGAGAGAGTGCTCTTGAGAATGGCAATTTTGCATCTTATTTTATACATTAGAATCAAAGTAGGAGTAAGGTGATTACCTGAAATCCACTGGTGATAGATTAGGGAGGCAGGAGAAAGCAAAGTGGGGTTGGATGGGGGAAATCTCTGGGATTGGATAAAAAGTAAAACAAATACACATACTTCTTTTACAGAGTTGGATACGGGATAGTTAATTAACATGATAACAGTAACACTGGGGGGCTCTGTGGTCTCCTGCTCTGGTGGGAGATTGTGCCCTGAGAGGTCTTGAAAAAAGAAATTATCCTGACATTCCTAAGGTATGTTAACATATATGCAAAAAGACAACAGACAGGTTCATTTAAGGTAAAGATTGACTTTTGTCAAGGAAGATATGGGCCTAGGACATGACTACCCCCCATGACTCCATTTTAATTAGGAAGTTTAAATTTCAAACCATAGAAATGGCACCAGATGTGGACCCATGAGGTCAGACTGGACCTGGGTTCAGCAACCTCAGTACTTAAGTTCTGGCTAAGAAAAAATTCAGAGCCAAGACTCAAACTGTTAGGTGCCAAAGTAGAATATTGGGGACTAGCTATGGTTATGGGAAATATTAATCATGCTCTATTAACCATAATTGTCTTGTTCTGGTTAAAGAAAGGACATTCTAACTTGGCTGGAAGTTGTAAGCCCCCAGGACCTGGGAGTCAATCTTGGACCTGGGAATCAACCTTGGAACCATTCTCATTCAAGAACTGCCAATTATCATGGAAAGATTAACAACCTTATTGCCCAAACAATGGACTCCCACCCCAGCCTTCAATTTCCCCAGATAATCCTTGTCCTACCCTATACAAAAAGATGGTTTTTGGAGGGCTGCAGAACAGATTTTTGTGGATGGCCTGCTGTTCTCCCATACTGCTGGCAGTATTGGAATAAATGCTCACATGTGATTCAACCTTGTCTCTGCTTAATTGGGTCAAATAGTGACAGGTAGCACAGACCCATTGATTTTCGGGTTACAAAACTATTTAAAAAAATCCAATATACTAAAAGGCTAATATGCAAATTGTCCCCTTGACCCGACCCGGAGTTCAACCAGGAGTTTGACCTGGGGGCAGGACCAGCTGGCCAACTCTCCATGGCCCCTCCCCTCACTCCACCAGCCCAGCTGGTCAGCCCCAATGGGGTGGGCAGGCCGGATGCCACCTGTGCACCAATTCATGCACTGTGCACCAGGCCTCTAATTTATTTTAAAAATCACAGAGGTAGAAGAAGTAATTTGTAAAAGAAATGGGCTTAGGAAACAGTTATAGAGGTAAAGGAAGGGCCCTAGGAGCTTGGGAGTAAGGAAGGTGAAGGTGAAGGTGATGTGCCTGGGGGGATGAGGAGGGAGAAGAGAAAGGGAAAGGCATGGGGGTGGAGATTTTAGGGGAAGTCCCAGGGGAAGATCACAATAGCATATTCAGCAATTTTCCAGGTGTGTCCTTTCAAGGTTGTGATCTTCATTGATTGATTGACTGGTGGTTTGCCCATGGTGTTGCTTGTCTGGTTTTGCTGCTTTTCTGGGACTGGAGCTGAAATACAACCAAGGCCTAGATGTCATTTTCAGGGAGGAAAGATCAGTGGTCATGATAAGCGATATGAAAGGTCGGGGGTCCAAATCGCATGACCAGCAATATGCTAGGGGAGAAAAGGTCACCCTGGGGATGAGGCCCCTACACTTGTCCTTTGCTAAGCACCCAAGACTTAATGGCCTGGTGACCTTCTGTACCTGGTCTATGGCCCTTGCTCTGTCTCTGTTTATGTCTGTCTAAAGCTACCGCAATCTTTTTTTTAAAGCTTTTTTTTATTGTCTAAAGTTTTACATATGTCTCCTTTTTCCCCAATTGAACCCCCCAGTCTACCACAATCTTATGTGGTTTTTTTAGGTCTGAGTTTGTAAGGCCACACAGAGGCCTCCCAAGAGCTTGTCAATTTAGTATGTGGCCACTTTTTCTTCCACAGTACCCTCACCTTCTCTTTACTCTTCTTTCAGAAAAAGGCAGTTTAAGTACCGCTCACCAAGGTTTGTGCTTTTAATGAGGCAGATTGGCATTTATAAAAAGGGACAAATCCAGAAGTTAAAGGACTGGATGGCCCAAAATAGAAAATTCAGACATCTGAGAAGGGGGCAGCAAGGCTTTGCACGCGTGCTTGCGTCTGGTGGTGGCGGAAAAGCTCGTTAGTGTTAGTATCCCTACACATGACACAGACATAGCTGTTTTCTTTGCCTTAGCCTAAAGTTTGCTCAGATATTTTGTGCCCCAGATTCCTATGACTTTCTGGGAGATGTTAGGCAGAGCTTTTTTTCCCTAAAAAGACAGAAAAACTTAAGGTTTAAAGCTAAACCCTGACTCTTAGATAAGATGCAACTCTTGCTAAAATAGCACTATTTCAGTGGAACACGGTCTCATTGGCTCATTATCAGGGAAGGTCAGGACATTATTTCTGGCAGTTTCTAAAAGCCAGAGCCTGTTAGAAAAAAAGTCTTCTTCCTGAGGATTTAATACAGCTTGTTCTTGCTCCTTCTCAAGAGCTAGCGCTTGCTCTCTCTTTTCTTGGGCCTTCTTTTAAAATGTTAATTAAATTTGAAGCCCAGCCCCAACTAATTTTGGAGATCTGGAAAAAAGAGCTTGATATTTATAAAAGATGTGCCTGTCTTTGCACCTGAGTTACCTTTGTATTTCATTTGGTTTTATTACATGAAATTGTGTAGGGCCCTAAACACTAACATACATAACATTGATTGTATTTTGCATAACAAATTGGATTAGGATAATTACCAAACAGATGTTAAAAAACCCTAAATGCAAATCAATGCAATTAGTCATGACTTAATATATTACAATTCACACATTGCAATGTCTTATTGTGATAATACTATTTTAGAACAAAATGCTTTAACAAAAAAAAAAAGAGTAAGAAAATTATTCTTTTACTCTGGCGCTGCGCGTGCTTTGAACAAGAAATTGTTTTATGCTAATTTGGAATTTCACTACTTAGAATTCTTATTAACTAATCAGATCCTTCAGTTTCTCTTGCCCCCTTTTATATAGAGAAAGCTGCTTCTTTAGCAAGACAATTTCATGCACAATTCAACTTGAATGCCTCCATTATGAACAAAGAAATTTGCACACGGATGGTTTTGACAAATATGGCTTTAGAAAACTGAGCCTTGGGTGGTGGTGGGGCCTGTCCCTCACCGATGGCCAGGACCCTGAAACAAAGCAGACAGAGTGTAAGCAATTGGGGCAGGTCCAAGTTAGCTGGCAAATTGTTGGACCTGTCACAAAGGGCAGTAGGTTCGGAGCTGCCACAAAGGGTTATGCAGCTTTTTTCTAGCTGAGCGATCAGTGGTGGCTTAACTGTAGCCTGGGATCCACACTCCAAGCTATAGTAGCTGGAATCTCTAGGGTCTGAACTATAAACTCAAATCTAATTCCCAAATTCTCTTCTGGTTTATCCTGCAGTGCTCCTCCATGATGCTCCGTGCTTGCTTAGAATTCCTCAAAATTTAAGTTTTATACTCTTGTGATAGCCAGACTCAGAGTGGGGAGGAGGATAGAAGAGAAAGATGTGGTTCGTCATGCTTAGACCAGACACAACCACCAAAACCCCCTTTAGCTGTTTATGACATTTACTCAACCCTCCCTTGCCTGAGGACATCCTGCTGTCATAACACCAAAAGGCCAGATGCAAGGTCAACAGGGCCCACCAGCCGCTTGGGAAGAATTTGAAATTTTCTGCTTCCCTGTACTGTAACTGACCTTGTGCTACCTTTCTATGTCTGAAACCGGCCAGTCACAAATTGCCAAATCTCCCTGCGTTGGAGATAAAAAGTGCTTGCTACTGAGGCTCGGGGCTCACGTCGCTCACTGCTGTGACAGTTGAGACGCACGCCTGGACTCGAGTTCGTAATAAAGGCTTCTTAAATTTTTGATCTGGCTCCTTTGTGGCCGTCACTCGTGGGTGGTCCATAACACTCTCAAGTATGTGATCCAGTACCCTTCTAGGTTCTTGTTTGAGACCCCTTTACCCTACCCGTAGTAAAAAGACAGATTAACAGGAGAAAAACAGAAGTTTAATGACATGTGTACCTGGAGATACCCAGGAAAATTAACTTCAAAATGGTCCAAGCCATTACTTCGAAGTAAATATCATCTCCAGCTAAAGACAAAAGAAGATGGGGAGGCAGTTATGGGAGGCTAGCAAGAAAAGCACAGTAAACAAGGGTAAGGTTGTTAGGTAGATTTAGGTTGTTGTTCTCTCCGTGGATAAGAGTCTCTAGTAATTCTTCCTGGTACAGGGAGGGAGACATCCTTACAAACAGTGATTTCCCTTATTATGTAAACATCTCTTACAAACCTCTCCATTTGCAGAGCTTTTCCTGAGCCTACTATTTCTTAGCCAAAAATAATCCTTATGCCAAAAATGTATATTTGGGACTGGCAATCCTGCTCCCCTTGTCTAGAGTCCCCCTACCCAGGGTTGACACATTTAAAACATTTTTTATTGATTTCAGAGAGGAAGGGAGAGAGGGAGAGAGAGATAGAAACATCAGTGATGACAGAGAATCTCGATTGGTTGCCTCTTACATGACTTCTACTGGGAATCCAGTCAGCAACCCAAGCATGTGTCTTTGACCAGAATAAAACCCAGAACCCTTCACTCCACAGGCTGTCACTCTATCTACTGAGCTAAATCAGCTAGGGTAGATTTGCCAGATTTGGTGAACAATTATTTATTGTGTAAGGCAGCAGAATTGGAAGCAGTGGCTGGTAGGGTGCACCCTGTAGGGCGAGATTAGCAGCAAAGATTACAGAAACATTAACTAGTAAATTACATCCTGCCCCTCTTGCAGAGTGGGAGAGCCCAGGTGTAATGATAAGGGAACAGGAAACACATCCTGCCCCTTCTTGCAGAGTGGGAGAGCCCAGGGGTAATGATAAGGGAACAAGAAACACAGAATGCTTGACCAAGAATGTGAAACTGAGATTAATGTAAATGTCACGGTTTTGGGAAAGACAAACTGTAACAAGTCCCTCTGACGACATCTGTATGACCCTGTTGTTTGTTTTAGGGTATTTGAGCCCTGGCTCTGCACTGTCTCGGGGCTCTCAGCCTCTACTCTGACTTCAGGGTATGTTGTGAGCCCCAGCATGCTTGGTGAATAAACCCTTTGCTGTTTGCATGAGAACATCTCTTGGTGCCTTTGTGAGAGCAGTGGGCGTCCCGGACTTAACATTTGGAGGCCCCAGCGAGATTTGCTGCAGCCGCCTTCAGGCTCCAACAGACGCTTCTTGGGGTGAGTAACGGCGCCTTCGGTTGCGATCGCTTAGGAACCAGTCCGAGCTGGCAAATCTGTTTGGTCTGGTGGCTGTCGGGGCGGACCGTGAGCTTCCCCCGACTGCGACGGGCAGACGTGTCTTGTCGAAGGCCACATCCCCGGGGGACGCCCTGGTGGACTCTGGGGAGGTCCAGGGATGCCTGGATTCCTCCCGTCTGGTGAATTCCCGTGTGGTGAATTCACGTCTGGTTCTGATTCTGAGATTCTGTTGCCAGCTAGGAGAGTTGTCATCTCTAGGCCATTTTGGTTCCTGTCTGAACATGTCGCGACTGTCTTTGTCTTTTGTTCATTGTTCGTTGTCGTCTGTGTGTGTCCCTTGTCATGGGTCAATCTGCCTCCACTCCTTTGTCTTTGACTCTGGATCATTGGCCAGAAGTGAAAAACCGAGCTCAAAGTGTGTCGCTGTTTTATTCCTGTGCAGTAACAGTCAGAATGGGCCAGGGTCCGTCTGGACCCTCCACCCCATTACAGTGTTTCCTTAAGAATTCTCAGGAATTTCGGAAGTGCGCGGATGACTATGGAGCTTGGGTTGATGATTTTGCTTTACAGAAATTTTGTGAATTGGAGTGGCCCACATTCAGGGTTGGGTGACCCTCCACCGGGACGTTGGACCTAAATGTTGCTTGTGAGGTCCGCCGTGTTGTTCATGGCAATTCGGGCCGCCCGGACCAAATTCCTTAAATTGATGTCTGGATTGACATTGTCACTGACAAGCCTCGGTGGTTAAAAGGTTGCCTGCCCTCGGAGGGAAAATTGGGAAAGAGACAGACAATCCTGTTGGCCCCAGGGCGCTCAGGACAGTCGCCCTTTCAGGACCACCCCCTGACCGGGACCCTCTCCTCAGCTCAACAGAAGATTTCTCCAGACCTCTGTCCCCAAATAACTCTCTCAGTCCACCCCACACCAGGGCTGGGACAGAGAATGGGGACCGATCCCAGGAGGCTAGTTCCGGGAATATTAAACTTTTTTTCCTCTGGCCTGGCCTGAATGGGATTTCAGCACGGCAGAAGGTAAGGTGAGGCTCTGGGCCTGCTGCTAGGCTGTAATGGGAGTCTTTAGATGGCTGCTAGAAAGCTGACTAATTTGGCTAAAGGAAAGCTAAGAAATTTGATTTCTGGATAAAGGCTTGGGGGTGTGGGCAGCAGGGGAAAGGGAGCCGGGGCCAGACCAGCGGCTGGGCGCGGGTGCGGTCTCCGAATCCCATCTGCCGCCGGCCCCGCCCTGCCACCACCGCCCGAGGGACTCCTCGGCGCGGCCGCGGGGCTTGGGGAGCAGGAGCGCGGGACCCTCAGCGGGGAGGCCAGCACCCGGCCCAGGATCTAGACGGTGTGGGGGAAGGGAGCCGCATGGCGATCCAATAGGGACCCCACTCCCCAGAGGGTGTCTGGGTCTGGTCTTCGCCATTAAAAAAAAAAAAAAGAGTTTATCCAAAGTAAATGTCTTAAAATAATTGGAATTGGATTTAAAACTCAGAAATTGTTGAAATATGGATGAATAATGTATTAATTATAACGATCTAATGGCACAGGTAACTGGTTACCCCCTTTGTTAATAGAGGAAGAAGCGTAGTCCAGGCTGGCTAATGAATGCTCCCCGGCAGAGAAAAAAAAAAGGCCTTTTTGAAAAGTCAAGAGGCAGCCTGTGCTGTTAACCAAATGATAAAAACTTGTTTAATAATCTGAGTATTGCTTCCTCATGAGAAAAACCTAGAGGACAAAATTAAAGCTATTAATTGATAATGTCTTGTATTTTTCTTAGAAACAAAGTATTATTAATCTAAGGATAACTAAATGTTTGACTTTTCAGCTTCAAAAGTTCAAAATACAAATTAAACTCGGAGAAATTATATGAATGTGGTAATTAAATGTCTAAAGTATAACTTTAAAAAATATGTTATGTTTTCTCTGATAATTGGACTTGTGTTGGTCTATATTTCTTAAATATAGCCAAATTTTGAACAACAGAATCTTAAATAAGAACCAATAAGTAAGATACCTAATCTGTACTGAATGAATTTCTTTTTTTAAATTAAAGATACCTACTTAAGTTACTTTATGAATTAGCTTGTTAAATTATAGTCAAGGTTTTCAGCTAAATGAAAATGTCAATGCTGATTGTGGAAAATGCCTGAGAAAAGATAGTTCCATTGCAGAGATAATTCAAGCTTGTCAGAATGTGGGATCAGGACATTTCCTAAAGCAAGTTTTGTAAACCTGTGCCACAGGGAATTTTAGGATTAATCTTAAGGAGGAGTAGAGACGCCCTTAAGTGAACTAACTGTTTTGCCTGGAAGCATTAATTCAGATTATAAAGGAGAAATTAAAGCTAAGCTAGAATGTAATCTTGTTACGTAAATTACTCCAGGGCAAAGGTTTGTTCAGACACTACTTGTACCTTATGTTCAGCAAGGTGAGGCTAAAATGAGGAAAAGAGGAATACAAGAATTTAGAAGCTCAGACATCTATTGGATACATGAAATTAGCAAAACCCATGCTATGATTAATTTAAAAATAGAGGGAAAACAATTTAGGGGTCTGGTGAACTCTGGAGCGGATGTTAGTGTTATCAGCAAAGAATTCTGGCCTCCAAGTTAGTCCACAGTAGATGCTATGGACTTAGTTAGGGGGATGGGAGTTCCTCATGACACACAATGGCAGTGCCACCTTGTTAAGGTGGCAAGATGAGAAAGGATTGATGGGATGGTTTCAGCCTTCCATCATCTCTGGAATTTCAGTCAACTTCATGGGACTGGGGATGTCTAAGAGGGTTTGGTTTACAAGGGTGTATTATTACCGCAGATAATGACCCAAATGGTATATCAGCCTAGTCAAGGCTTGGGAAATAATGATCAGGGAATTAAGGAGCCCATCCTAGCTAAAGGAAGCCCTCGGGAAGAGAAGTCTTTGGCCACGTGTTCCCAATTAGAAGAGAAGTTCCCTAAATGGGGCTTAAGAATTGCTCCAGAAAAGGTACAGAAAGGAACGCCTTTCCGATATCTAGGAACCATAATTGCATACCAATGCGTTAGGCCTCAGAAGGTGGAGATAAGATTGTCTTAGAAACTTTAAATGACTTTCAGAAATTATTAGGGGACATTAATTGGCTGAGACCTTATCTGAAAATCTGGTGTAGAAATGATAACTTTATTTAATTCACTTGGAGGTGACTCTGATCTTTCCTCTCTGAACATTTAACAGGTGGAGCTAGGGATGAGTTGCTAAGAATTGAGGAGGCAGTTTCCTCAGCCCAAGTAGGATGAGTATGGCCCGAATTACCTTTACTAGGACAAATGATCCCTATTGCAAATAGTCCTTAGGGCATAGTAAAGAAGGCTGGTACAGAAGGCTGAATAAATTGGTGAGAAAACCAGAACCCCAAGAATGCCTAAGAACGTCTTTCTTGCCAGGCTAGCCGTAATCAGCTGTAAAGGCTTCTGGCTTGCATGGACACCAAAGGAGGGTAGACAAAAGTTAAAACACGTCTATCACCACTTGCTCCTAGGAGAGGTGCAGAAACAGGTAATTAGACCTTGTCTATACAAAAAATTTTTGACAGCCAGTTTGAAAGTGAATTGCCATGGCTTAAAGCAAAGAATATAAACTAAACCTTTGAATGATTGGCAGCAATTTAAAAGGGACGTGAAAATATTTAATCCCTTCCACTGCATGAAAGGTCTCCTTGGATAGGCAATGATCATTCTATGTTGGCCCTTTTGCCAAGGAGGGATCCTCCTTTCACAATCCAATTGCCCATAGCTGGTGCCTGAATTTTCTGTACATGCTGAGGTTGAAGCCTCGTGATGGCTGGTACCATAGATCTGTCTGTGGCCCAATGGTGTGAGGTGGGCCCTCCCTGGAGAGGAAACCTGAGTTCCTCAAAATATATGATCATGTGCCAGGGACCCGCCAGCAGGCGAGGGGATCCCAAGGCAGGTACTGGGCGTGGAGGCCATGTGGGCATAGGCTACCAAGGAGACGGAACTGAACCTCACATCACCCTGCTTGGCCCCTGAGGATGGCTGGTTAGCCAGAGACGGGTAAGATTCCTCATGGGAGGGACAACCTAAGACAGGCACAGTCGCAGAGGGGCCATCAGGAGAGAACATGGGGGCCAACAGAGGTGGGGCATAGAACCTCACCCCCCCAGCATTGCAGGGGCTTGAACACTCGCCCCTTCTGAGGGAGGTCTCCTGCCCCCATGGCTACTTCACTTCCCATGCCCAGCTCAGATCGGGACCCAGGTAACAGACAAAGACTTGGACCAGCCCAGATAAGAACCAAGGCAACAAACAGAAACTTGGCTAACAACAGCTAGCACCAAGGATGCTCAGGGCCTACTCAACAATACAAAACAATCCTTGCAAATTTGACAGTAAAATAGCAGTCAAGTTTTCAGATTAAATTAATTTAACTAAAATAGAAAATGCACAGCAGGAGAAGGACACCTTTTCTAGATGGGTAGAGACATGCCCAACCAAGCATAAAACAGCTCAGGCGGTGGCCAAGAAGCTGCTAGAAGACATCCTACCCAGGTATGGATTTCTTGCTATGTTAGGGTCAGACAACGGGCCAGCTTTTACTTCACAGTTAACACAGGCAGGAGCCAAGGCTACAGAGCAGATTAGAAATCACATTGTGCTTATAGGCCCCAAAGTTCAGGTCAGGTAGAGAGGATGAATAGCACCATTAAGGAGACCTTAACTAAATTGACCAGCAATTTGTCTAGAAGCCGCTAGCCTCCGCCTACCAGCCGGGGGAGCTCAAGGTTCCTCATTCCTTCCAAGTCGGGGACTCGGTGTACGTGAGAAGACATGAGACTCACAGAACCTCGGTGAAGGGGACCCTACCTGGTACTGCTAACCACCCCGACCGCGGTAAAGGTAGATGGCATCGCTTCCTGGATCCATGCCTCCCATCTCAAGCCCGCACCACCGCCTGGACCCAAATGGACAGTGGAAAAGACTGACAGCCCCCTTAAGCTGCGTGTTCGCCGCATGGGTAGGACTCTGCCTCCTTCCCCTGATGGCTAGCAATCCCCATGCCCCTCTTGCCTTGACCTGGGAAGTGGTGAACCCAATGGGGCAAGCAATCTGGTCAGTCAAAGGGACCCATACACCAGGTGCCTGGTGGCCTACCTTGCACCCGGATTCGTGTACAGTACTAAATGAACCAGATGGTCTCTAGGATTAGAGACCGGACAAAGAAAAGAGGGGAATGTAAGGCAGCAGAATTGGAAGCAGTGGCCGGTAAGGTGCACCCTATAGGGCGAGATTAGCAGCAAAGATTACAGAAACATTAACCAGTAAATTACATCCTGCCCCTCTTGCAGAGTTGGAGAGCCCAGGGGTAATGATAAGGGAACAGGAAACACATCCTGCCCCTTCTTGCAGAGTGGGAGAGCCCAGGGGTAATGATAAGGGAACAGGAAACACAGAATGCTTGACCAAGAATGTGAAACTGAGATTAATGTAAATGTCACGGTTTTGGGAAAGACAAACTGTAACAAGTCCCCCTGACGACATCTGTATGACCCTGTTGTTTGTTTTAGGGTATTTAAGCCCTGGCTCTGCACTGTCTCGGGCTCTCAGCCTCTACTCTGACTTCAGGGTATGTTGTGAGCCCCAGCATGCTTGGTGAATAAACCCTTTGCTGTTTGCATGAGAACATCTCTTGGTGCCTTTGTGAGAGCGGCGGGCGTCCCGGACTTAACAATTGTTTGTTTTAAATCCTCACCTGAGGATATTTTTTCATTGATCTTTTAGAGAGAGTGTAAGAGAGAGGGAAAGACAGAGAGAAACATTGATGTGAGAGAAACACATTGATTTGTTGCCTCCTGCATGCACCCTGTCCAGGGCCCTGGGCAGGGAGGAGCCTGCAACTAAGGTATGTGCCCCCAACTGGAATAGAACCCGTAATCTTTTGGTCTGCAGGCCGACACTATCTACTGAACCAAACCGGCTAGGGTGGGGAATAATTATTTAATTGGAATTCCAGATATACAACCAATGCTTTTATAAATATAATAAAGTGAATAATAAATATATCCCATGCAAGATTTTAGACATGCTAAGATTAGTGTTGTTTATCTGAAATTCAGATTTAACTTGGTACTCTGTGTTTTATCTGGCAACCCCATTCCCACCTCCACCCCAGCACAAAGCACAGAGATTGTTGATCAAAATAGGTCTAGGCCAGTAGTTCTCACATTTGAGCATGCATCAGAATCACCAGGAGGCTATTAAGACACAGATTGCTAGTCCCCACTCCCAGAGTTTTTGATTCAGCAAGTCTGGAGATATGCAAACAGTTTGCATTTCTAACAAGTTCCCAGGTGCTGCTGCTGTTGGTCTGGGGAGCACACTTTGGGAGCCATTGCTTTAGCACAACCTCAATAAATAGCTCTAATGGGAATGAAGCTTTTGTTGCCAAGTTGATAATAATCAAGCAGAAAGTTTCCCAGACCTCTTGCAGCAAGATTTGTGGGCTCCTTAAAGTGTGTATTCAACTATGTCATCCTCAGCTACCTCCATGCATGATCACACTAGTTGGTGATTATGCTACGTGGGTGCTGAGCCAGTGTCTTACCATTGTCTAACCTAGGGATGACAACATTAGGGATTCCAGTGAAGAGGGACTCCATTTCTTTCCTAAGCAGGGGAACTGCCATTTGGAAGTTACTGGCAGTTTTTAGTATAGACATTGATTCCCTTTGAGGCTTTCTTCCTTTCTTCTGAGCAAGTCACCAGAATCACCCTTAAGTTACAAAAATATAAAACATTACATGCCCATTGACATAGGATACTAATAGTTGTCGGGAGGAAATTGGAGTAATTTACATAAGGAGTACTAGGACTTCTATTTGAGAAAGATTGAGATACTGAATTTTTATTTTTTTGAAGATATAACTGGCTTTATTAAGTGATTCATGACAATGTGGTGGCTAATACTACACAAGTTTTACATGTTATGGGTCTGATCATCTAGAGCAGGGGTCCTGGCCCAAGGGCTGTGTAAGGCCTGAAAAATCATTTGGTCTGGCCCTATAAAGGCATTAGGGCTAAATTAGTTAAATTTTTGACCAAATATAGCAGCCTATTTTTTAAAAATCTTTATTATGTAAAGTATTACATATGTCTCCTTTTCTCCCTCATTGATCTCTCCCCAGCTGTGCCCCATCCCCCAGCACATGTCCTTACCACCCTACTGACTGTGTCCATGGGTTATGCATACAAATCCTTTGGTTGATCTCTTAAATGCCCCCCCCACCCACGCTCACATTCCCTCTGAGGTTGGATGGTCTGTTCAATGCTTCTATGTCTCTGGATCTATTTTTGTTTATTAACTTATGTTGTTCATTATTTCCCCTAGATGAGTAAGGTCATGTGATATTTTTCTTTCTCTGACTGACTTATTTTGCTTAGTGTAATGCTCTCCAGTTCCATCCATGCTGTTGCAAACGGTAAGAGTTCCTTCTTTTTTACAGCAGCATAGTATTCCATCGTGTAGATGTACCACAGTTTTGTAATTCATTCATCCTAGCAGGCTAATTTTAAGTTGATAATTTTGTATGGCCTGAGAATGGTGTTATAAATATCCAAATGGCCCATGCCAGAAAAAAGGTTCCCACCCCTGATCTAGAGAGAGGAAAAGAAAAAGTACTTGAAGTATTAAGAAGACAATAGCTGTCCACAACACTTTGACTCAGCATGCCTTCTAAGAGGAAGTGATCAGAATTGGTACACAGTACTTCTTGTCATCTCTGTTCTGACCTCTTCCCTTTACCAGTGCATAAAATGGATGTGGTAGCCTCATTTACACTTATTACATTGGTCAAAAGAGAGAATTCCCCTTATCTGTACCAAGTTGTACCCTGTTCTCTGTCCTTATACCCCTTTTCTGCTCATATTTACTATTACTTGACCTTGTCCTGCGGTGAACTCAGTCAACTGAATACACTTTCAATGAGCTTTTCCTAGACATGGTGACAGAACTGTTTTGGACAAAGAAATTGCCCACAAGAGAGATTGTAACAGTTAGGAGTAATGCAGGGTAGAGGTGTCATTAAGAAAGTTGCTTTGTCTGGCAATTTAGGCAGGACCTTATAGGGGCACTAGTTAGGCTTAGAAACTAAATTTTGTCAGAGATACTTAGAAGTCAGGAATCTCCTGGAGATGGACTTATGCTAATAAAATCGAAATCACAAGGGATAGAAATATATGTAAAGCTAGAATTTTGATCTATTCATATTCAGACTGGAGTTGGCATATCAGCCGTCAGGTCAAACTTGAAAGGGAAGCTTAATGATAGCAGAAGGTTGTTTGGGGCACTAGGAATGAGAACTAGGGGACCTCCTTGGGTTATCTTAATGACATCAGCCATCCACCAGGGAATAGATAAGAGAGCAGGTACTAAATATTGATGTGCCGTATTTGTCAGAATGAGCTTTCCTGGACAGTTGAGTAGAACATTGAGACTTTCTTGTTCTTTGACTCACCATCTTCTAGATCTCCACACTAACATTTCATTTGGTTAACACATCTGTCTTCAGCTTCGGTCAAATCAACATGCAATGAGTTATTAGCAGCATTACCTCAAAACTAGTGTTCTGAAAAAGGAACATTATTTTGCTGGATGATAATTAATGATTGTAGCTAACAGATTTTTGATGGTCAATAATGAGGTAAACTTATAGATTTCTTTTCCATCAGACTTCTCAGAGCCAGTGTGCACTGTGAATTCCCAAAAGAAAGCTAGAGATTGCACATTTATTTGACCAGTTACTTGTATTTTTCAAAAGAAGTCACGACAGCAAGTGTATTAGTTTCCTTTTTGTTGCTGTAACAAATTAGCATACTTAGTAGCTCAACCCAGCACAAATGTATTACCTTATAGTTCTATAGTTCAGCGGTCTTAAAATCAAGGTGTCAACAGGATTGTGTTTCTTCTAGAGGCTCTAGGGCAGTGACGGGCAACCTTTTGTGCCTGGTGTGTCAAAATTCGCCAAAAAACTGTGCATAACTCGGGTGGTGTGTCACTTCAAGAAAAAAACCATAATTTCGTGATATTTGTAGTTTAAATAACAAAAATGCATAATTGTAATATATAATTGTATTTAATAAACCAAAAACTAATTATTTAACTTACCTGCTTAGTAACTACTTTGTTCACCTGTCAGTCGGTTTCTTTTGTTGGTCTTGATACTATTTAACTTGTGTGGGGTGCCGTGAACTAAGATAAGTGAGGTGGAGGGGGAATTCTTTAACTAACCTGACTATTAGTGACTTTTTTTGTTGCTGAATGTCATTGGCTAAACCTTCAACTGAAGGTTGGTATTTTGTACACTTCAAACCCAAGCAAGCGCTACTAACTTCATCTGTCAATCTGTTTCTTTTGTTGGTTTTGATATTATTTAACGCTGAGAATAAGGTCGCACAAAAGTATGTAGAGGGAAAAATTGTGAGTAAAGCCATTGCTCTATTTTTCAGGGTGCTAAAAGTGTCTGGTAATCAGTTCCAGGCACTCCAAATTTCCTGTTCATAGTGGCACTCCTCTTGATTCTCCAAGCTGCACCTTTCCAGATTCTGAAGCTTTGACCTCTAGTCGAAAAACACCTGAGCCCAGATGCTGTCTTGAAATTCTGCAAGTTGCATCTCTAAATCATCAATTTGATTAAACCATTTAATTCCTAACTACTGTAGACTACTATATTACGATACTTAATTATTTTTATGGTCTGTTCTAGGCTTCTAAATCAATTAAATCTATCACTAAACTGGTCAAGTAAGAAGTCTAAAACATGCTGGTACTTTATATGCAAGGGTTCCATTTCATTTTGTACAGCTGCACTGGCCTTCTCAAAATACTTTGTTACTCGAGGAAAATACTTACAAGTTTTAGTTTCTACATCTCGCTTGAAAAGTTTAAGTTTACTTTCAAAAGCTTTTATGTATCCAAACATAACGTCAATACTTTTGCCAAAACCTTGTAACTCTAAGTTCAGTTCATTAATATGAACAGAGAGATCTGTAAAAAATATCAGGGTGTTGACCCACTTATCATCATTGAACTGAGAAAGGTTTCCCAGATCCTTATCCTTAGGAAATGCCTTAATTTTTTCAAGTACTCCACAAAGCGCTCAAGAACTTTGCCTCGGCTCAGCCACCTTACATTATTGTACATCAGCAGTCCACTGTAGGTGGAATCAATCTCCATTAAAAGTGCATAAAATTCTCGCTTATGAAGGGGGCAAGCAGCTATTAAATTAACTATTTTTGTAACAACTGACATTAAGTCGTTTAAGTCGGTGAATCCTGCCTTGGCACATAATATCTCCTGGTAGATAATACAATGAAAAGACACAAGCGGATGTCCAATAGCTTTCATAAACAATTTGACAAATCCGACTTTTTTCCCCCACCATGTTTGGTGCCCCATCTGTCGTCATTGACACAACTTTAGAGATATCAATGCTTAGGTCACGGAATGTTTGTATAACAACCTTACATATTTCGCTTCCTGATGTACTTGTTGGCACTGATACTAACTTTATCAACTCTTCTCCCATTGTGAGACCATCAGAATATCAACCAATAATGGCCTACTGAGCATGTGATGTGACATCAGTAGTTTCATCAAGAGAGATGGAAAAATATTTACAATTACTTATGTCTCTCTTTAGTTGATGTACGTTTGTGTTCAGTCTCATTATTCGGTCTTTTATGATATTTCTACTGAGTGGTAACTCAGATATTCTCTTAATAATTGCATCTTTATTCTGCATATTGTGAAATAGAGCTGATGCACATCTTAGGAGAGTTTCTTTAATCAATTATCCCTCACCAAGTGCTTTTCCATGCTGAGCTATGGAGTGAACAATGCTCAAACTTGCAGATGTTAAATTTGTAGAGCCTTTTATAAATTTAAGGATGGAATTAGATTGGCTCTTATAAAGGTGTAGCTGCCTTTCATCCTCTTTTTTTCAAGAGCTGGGAATGATTAGTTTCAAATGTCTATTTATATTCCACATTCTGGTTACTACCGTTTCAGTACATAGAACACAAAATGATCTGCTATTTCTTTCTATAATGCCATGCATTTCGGTCCATGTCTCTTGAAAGAGTCAGCTACTGCTACTACCACTTCCTTTACTTAACCTTGGTCTTTTATTTTTTGGGTTCTCCATCATGGGGGCAGTGACAGAAGATAGAATTACAGACAGCCTATTA
This sequence comes from Antrozous pallidus, assembly GCA_027563665.1. Taxonomy (NCBI): domain Eukaryota; kingdom Metazoa; phylum Chordata; class Mammalia; order Chiroptera; family Vespertilionidae; genus Antrozous; species Antrozous pallidus. The sequence goes on along the minus strand of CM050509.1, from coordinate 44,792,381 downwards.
GCCCTGCAGGCAATTAGGGGTTAACTAACCTAACCACAAGATGGCAAATGTAACTGTTTTTTAGGGAAGGGCAGTGTTAATAAGCAGAAATAAGGGTTAATAAGGATGCACAACAGTAATAGTGGTGAAATGGAGTCTGCACTATGCTGCAAAATGACGTTCCTTATATAAATTAAGATGGCTGCCGCTATTTCTAATGGTGGGGAAATGGCACCCATAACACAGGCCCTCTCCTCTCCCAGCCTCCCCCTCACTTATCTCAGTAATGATGGTCAATTAGAAATCCACGACACCACAGAACAGTAGATTGGATGATGGTTGCTGGTAATGGCATCACTGGGCCCCCAGAGATGCGTCCCCTGCGGCATTCTGCTGCTCCCTGCTCTACCGGCTGGAAGTGAGGTCAAAGATCCTCTATCGGCCTAACCAGAAGTCCTAGAACTAGACACTATGTGCTGGAGTTCTGTTGTTTTGGCCTTCAGACCTCTGGCACAGAGTGTCTACACTACACTACAGCAAATGTTTCATCCTCGGCTACTGCACCTGGCCGTGCAGTCGCTGGGGATGAAACGTCCTTTTTGGCATGTGGCCCCATACTTCTCTGTATGCGACCGCATGTGGCCACGTGTCATTGAAAATGGCTAAGCGTGTCAGTGCTGACACGTATATCACAGGTTCACCATCACGGCTCTAGGGGATACTTTGTTTCCTTGCTTTTCCTAGATTCTATAGGATACCCACATTCCTTTTCATCTTCAAAGCCAGCACCATAGCATCTTTAACCCCACCCCCTCTCTTCTTCCCCTCTACTCTGTCATCACATATATTAACTCTGACACTTCGGCCTTACACTTATAAGAATTCCTGTGATTGCATTAGACCCATCTGGATAATCCAGGGTAATCTTCTCATCTCAAGGTATTTAACTTAATAATACTGCAATGTCCTTTTTTGCCAAGTAATGTAACATGTTCATAGGTTTTGGGGATTAGGATGTGGACATCTTTGGATTGGGGGGGGGGGGTAGTTAATTATTCTGCCTACCAAGAGGGAACAATGGGAAAAACTGGGCTACAGTATTTAACATGCCAATATAATCCTACTCTTCTAAGACTATATCCAGATCAAATTTCATTGAATTTGGGGAGTTCTTGACATTTCTCATTCTTGACATTTCTCACTGTTTAGAGTTTAGAATGGGCTATTACAGATCTCAAAGAATTCTGAGACTACTTATTATCTACGAAATTCATGCATGGGGGTTTGTGTCGCTCAGTCCAGCCTGCACCCTCTCCAATCTGGGACCCCTCGAGGAATGTCTGACTGCCCATTTAGGCCTGATCAGACATCCTTCTCATAATCCAGGACTGCTGGCTCCCAACTGCTTGCCTGCTTGCCTTCCTGATTTCCCCTAACTGCTTCTTCTTGCCATCCTGATCACCCCTAACCACTCCCCTGCCAGCCTGATTGACGCCCAACTGCTCCCCTGCCAGCCTGTTTGCCCCTAACTGCCCTCCACTGCAGGCCTGGTCACCCTAAACTGCCCTCCCCTGCAGGCCTGGTCACCCCCAACTTCCTTACTCTGCTGGCTTGGTCACCCCTAACTGCCCTCCCTTGCAGGCCTGGTCCTTCCCAATGGCCCTCCCCTGCTGGCCATCTTGTGTCCACATGGGGGAAGCCATCTTTGACCATATGGGGGCAGCCATCTTGTATGTTAGAGTGATGGTTAATTTGCATATTACTCTTTAATTCGATAGGATAGAGGCCTGGTGCAAGGGTGGGGGCCATCTGTTTTGCCCTGAAGGGTGTCCTGGATCAGAGTGCTTGTTCCCTTAGGGAGTGGGGCACCCTGGGTGAGGGCCTGTGGTGGTTTGCAGGCCAGCCACCTCCCCCAGCGACCCAAGCAGAGACCCTGGTATCTGGAATTTATCTTCTATAATTGAAACTTTGTAGCCTTGAATGGAGCCAAGCCTCCTGCTTGCTCTGTGGCCACAGCCATTTTTGTTGGGATTTATTTATCTTCTATAATTGAAACTTTGTAGCATTGAGTGGAGACCTAGGCCAGCCAAGGTGTGCAGAAAGCTTGGCTTCCTCCATTACTGGGTAAACCCAAGACTCCTGCTCTCTCCGTGGTCACAGCCATCTTGGTTGGTTTAATTTGCATACGCGCTCCTGATTGGATGGTGGGCGTGGCTTGTGGGTGTAGCAGAGGTATGATCGATTTGCATATTACTCTTTTATTAGATAGGATAAGATCTAATATTATCTACTTGTGGGGCAAAAGCTCCTGGATGGAGAAAGAGGAAGGGCTTGTGCACTGAAGAAGGGGACTTTCCCCAAGACTCCTTCCCAGAAACAGCATTTTCAGAGACCAAAGTTACACAGAAGAATTCCATGGCAGTGGGTTAAAGTTACTTGTTTAAATGAAAGTAGAGATAACCTATGGTTTGAAATGGAAATTAGGGCTTCAGAATGTCTTAAATTAGAGTGTTATCAGCCTGGGAAACCCCCTTTGACTTATGAGCAAAAAAGTAAGTCTGCAAGCAGGTGACCTTTTCATGCTACCTCATATATTTGTGACAGGTGCTGTGATATGTTTGAAGAAATTTACACCCCAAATTTTTCACTTTTCTGTGGAGAAAGTTTGATCTCTTTTTCCTTCTAAGGATATTTTACTGTATTGCATGATGATGGTAATAGGTCTTGACTTTGATCTAGTTTCTGTTGAGTATGAGGTCCCCAAAGCTAATGATGTCACCAGAAACCAAGCTGAAGATGGTGTTATTATTTTTTAAAATTTATTGATTGACTTGCATATATATATATATATATATATATATATATATATATATATATAGAGAGAGAGAGAGAGAGAGAGAGAGAGGAAAACATTAATTTGTTGTTCCACTTATTTATACATTCATTGGTTGATTCTTATATGAGCCCTGATCAAGGATCAAACCTGAAACCTTGGCATATCAGGACAATGCTCTAACCAACTGAGCTACCCAGCCAGACCTGAAGATAGAGTTACTGAGATTCCATTAAACACTGTTGCTTTGATTACTGGTAAGAACAGTAATTTCAGCTTAAGCACCAATTATGCTGAATATTTAATTACAGAGGACAAATAACAGATTCTTGAGAAAAAGTTCTCATGAAGGTTTGGGTCTGCTTGTAAAAATACATACCAGAGGTTGCTAGGCATTTCTTTCTCACCAAATCTCAATAGTCTTTTTAAAATTTTGACATATCTTTGTAATTTAAATACCATTGTGATCACTCATGGTCTAAGAACATTCAAATAACTTAAAATAAATAGATATTAAAGATTGGTCTTCAAACATAATCAGTGATGCCACACTTGCCTATGATCTCACTGACATAAAACCACATCCAACAGGGGAGAGTGATTGATATAGAGGCAGGGTGGCCTTGAACAGGCTGTCAAGCTACAGGGGGAAGGCTGGTTGGATGGGAGGCAGATGCTGGGGGAGATCAACCAAAGGACTTGTATGCATGCATATGAGCATAACCAATGAATGAAGGACACTGGGGCGGGGAGGGGGGCAGGTGGTGACATGTGCTGTGGGGTAAGGGAGGCTGGGGGGAGGATATGGGGGGGGGGAGGAAAACATATGTACTACTATTAAATATAAGTTATACTGCAAAAAAATCAATAAAAAATATATTAAATAGAAAAAAAACCACACCCACACCTCAGTGTCCACCAATCCATTCAGCAGAGCTTCCTTAACTGTGGAACTGTTTGAAGATACCAATTTGAGCATTATTGTCTAGTTTTTTTCAAGCTCTGAATAGCTGTAGGGATTTCAGCAGGGGTTGGAGAAACCAGGTTAACCTAGGTATAATGCCAAAAGGTGGCCAATCGAGGCTTCTGAGTAAGTCACAGCAGCATTTGCCAGCGCAGGAGCCTTCTGCATAAGGTTATGGACAAATTGTGCCATGTTTCTAGAATGGAAAGTCTGACCTTGAATGGCTGGCTGAATGTTATTCCCACCCTCCCACAACCTAAGAACACCTCAATAGCTTTTTATTTATTCCCATGTTTGTCTCATTCCAACTGACACTGACTATCCTAACATACTAATTTTTTAAATATTTGGCTTCTATGACCCAGTCCTATGCTAGTTTTCATTCTATCCCCTACAACACACCTTTTTCTTTTATTTCCTGGTTCCCTCGTTTTTCTTCTTCATCCTAACTGTAGAGTCTCATGGAGACACAATGAATGGTTGACACTCTTCTCTTTTCTTCATGTCTTTTTCATCTATCCATCAAACATTTTTTAATGTTTAAGTATTTATGTTTGGAGACCTATATTGTGTTCTATACAGAAATGTATTAGACACAATCATTGTTTTCTGGGAATTCAATGAATACAATATAGTGCAATATTTTCCATGAAATACATAATAGGAGCAAGTAACAGAAAGCTCAAGATGACTTAAAGAAAAAGGACAAATATTATTTCTTATAACAAAACTTCTAAAGATATGGAGGTTCTAGAACTGGTCAATTCAATAGCTCAAGGACCCAATTAAGAACCCAGGTGTTTTCCATCTTTTCATCTGTTATGTTTAGTTTATCCCTTCCAGAACTGTAAAATGGTAGCAACATGTCCATGCTTCACATGCAGAAATGATGACTTCATCTAGAAAAAGGTGTTTCCTACAGTGCATTTAATTTTGACTAAGAAAAACCTATCTTCCAAGCACCCACCCATTGGCTAGGATTACCTACATCAGTCACGGACAAGGGGAATGAAACTACCATTATTGGCTTGTAGACCAGTGGATCTCAACTTTGACTATGGCACCTGGGCATCAACATTTTTAAAGTTCTCCAGGTTACTCTCCTGTGCACCCAAAGTTGAAAACCACTGGCCTAGACCATTCCCTGTGATTTTTCCCACTGAGGCAGAAGAGCTCCCAGCTTCCCTTAAGAACATGAGTATCTGCTATAGGACAAAATTGGGATTCTATAAGCAAGAAGAAATGAGGAATAGCTTTTTGGTAGGCAAACCACAATGTCTGCTACAGTAACTAAACAACATTCATGATTTCAACTAGCACTTCTATATGGAGACTGATGATTCTGGCTCTGACCTCATCTGAGCTTCTGACCCATTTCTTCAACTGTCTCCTGGCATTTCTACTTGGATTTTTTGTTAACATTTCAATCTCAATTTGTCCCAAACAAGTGTTCCAGCCTGCTTCTCCTCCTGATGACATTGTTTCCATAGTGTGATACCAGCATTCTCAGGGTATTTCAGGCTCAAATTCTTGGAATCTTTTCTTATCCTTCTTTATCCCTATTTTTAAAGTCACCTCACTCTGATTTTTCTCCCTGAGATATTTATGTGCACTCTCCACAAGCTCGCTCTCTCCACAAGCTCGCAGACCTTTGCAGCGCCCAAGTTTCAGCGTGCTTCCCTACTGTCCAGTTTCACCCCGTATGAGTGTGGGTTCCCCGAACTTCGCCCGGAACTGGGGAATCAATGCAGTGGGATGCCTTTGTCTCCCTCCCCATTCGAGAAAACCAGCCGGGTTTGCAGCCACCTGCCCTCTCCGCTAGCATGTCCACAGCTCCAAACCTCTGACTCTGTGTGTATCCTCAACACTGCCCTCCACCACTCCTCTGAGTCACAGTGTCCTATCTTTACTTTTATTTGTGGAATTTTCAATCAGCCAGCTTTCCAGTAATTCTGGACGATGTTTGTTCTGTTGTTAAGTTGTAGTTTTGAAATTGCTGTGTGGGGCAGAAAGATAGGTGTTTACCTATGCCGCCATCTTGGTTCCTCTCTAAGGGATTTTTTTTACCACCAAACTAGCAATGCAAGAAATGCTAAAATGCTAAAGGGTCTGCTGCAAAAAAAAAAAAAAAGAAAAAAAAGAAAAAAAAAGAAAAAGAAAGAAAAAAAAAACAAAAAGAAAGAAAGAAAGAAAGAAAGAAAAGAAAAAAAGAAATAGGAAGCGAAGAAGGACCACATGGATAAAGAATAAAAATCGCGACAAACAGGTCCTATCAATAATAACTTTAAATATAAATGGATTAAATGCCTCAATCAAAAAACATAGGATAAAAGATTAGATAAGAAAACATACCCAGCTCTTTGTCTCAGGAATTGTTTCATGGGTCTATGCATGAAGTACAGTGCCAACCTGCCCCCAAAGGAGGTGATGGTGGTGGTGCAGCTCCCCAGCCATCTATAATTTCTATTGGTAGTTTATCTCATGGTAAAATTGCTTAACATGCAACGAACCTAAAGAAGTCATATTTTTGTGCAATAATTAAAATTTTAACTTATCAACACTGCACTATAAAATTTCCAAAATCCTCCATTAATCAAAAGGGGGGATATCAGGGTAATATCATGTAAGGAAAAATATCCTGTAAATAAATTACATCGAGAAAATTTTTATTTCAGAAAAACAACTTCCATTTGTAATGCTAACAGGAAGACACCCATGAAAAACACACATGGTGTCAAACTAAGCCAAAGGGAAATTGTTTGGGCAAAAATAAAAAGGATCCCAAGTCAAATTTATAGAAAATATCCATTTAATAAATTTGGTCGAGCATATGTTTGTATATTTTCAGAAAACAACTCCAAGATCATATGGATTCCTGCAACAGAGATGAATTGACAGGTCTGCTCCAACCATGAAGACAAGAGGAGAAACAGTCCAGAGATGGAAGATGCTGATGAGACCTTGCCATGCTAGCAGTCAGCAGCTGTGCATTGCTGCAGGTTGCTGAGGACCAAACCAGAGAGGGTGGAACCTGCATTGCCACCATTTGTCCACCATCCCGATATCATTGCTGATATGCACAAATAAGGAACTATTTGATATTGAAACTGGGACTCAGAACTTTTGGATATTGAAATTGAGGCTCAAACATTTTTTGTTTTTATATGTTTATTTCTGGTATGCAGATGCAAGATTTTTTAAAGAAAAGAAACAAGAAGAAAAATAGATATAGAGGCAAAAAAGCATTGAACAGACTGTCAAACTACTGTGGGAAGATAGGGGAAGTTCGGGGGGGGGCTGTAAGAGATCAACCGAAGGACTTGTATTTATGCATATAAGCATAACCAATGGATGCAAGACACTGGTGTGGGGCAGGTAAAGGTATATGCTGGGGGTAGAGGAGGTTGGGGGAGGTCAATGGGGGAAAAGGGAGACATATGTACTATACTATTTGTAATACTTTAAACAAAAAAAAATAAAATATGGAAAAAACAGAAACAAACAAACAAACAAAAACAAAAACATGACCAATATATCTGCTGTCTACAAGAAGCCCACCTCAGAAAAAAGGATGCACACAAACTGATTTTGAAGGGATCAAAAAAGGTTTTTCAGGTGAATAAAAATGAAAAAAAAAAGCTGGGGTAGCAAATTAGATCTGACAAATTAGATCTCAAAATGAAGGACATAAAAAGAGATAAGGAAGGCCATTTCATAATACTAAAGGGAGAAATCCAACAAGAAGAAATAACATATACGCACTCAATACAGGAGCACCCAAATACATTTTTAAAAACTGCTGGAAAATAGTAAGGGAGAGATTGACAGCAATGCAATCATAGTAGGAGTCTTTAATACCCCACTACCACCATTGGACAAATCCTCTAAACAAAAAAATCAACAAAGAAACATCAATCCTAAAGGACTCATTAGACCAGATGGAATTAATTGACATCTTCAGAACATTTCACCCCAAAGCCACGGAATATACATTCTTCTCAAGTGCACATGTGTCATTTTCAAAGATAGAACATATATTGGGTCACAGGCAAAATCTCTTCAAATTCAAGAAGATTGAAATCTTATCAAGCATCTTCTCAGATCACAGTAGCATAAAACTGGAAATCAACTACAATAAAAACAACCCAAAAAATCAAACACACGGAGACTAATAGCATGCTATTAAACAATGACTGGGTTACCAGAGAGATCAAAGAAGAAATAAAAAGCATCATAGCAGCAAACGACAATGAAAACACAATAATCCAAAATCTATGGGACACAGCAAAAGCAGTGTCTTGAAAGGGACATTCATATCTTTATAAGCAAAAATCAAGAAACAACGGTAATAAATTATCTAACCCTACAACTCAAAGAGTTAGAAAGCGAGCAACAAGAAAAGCCCAGTGTAAGCAGAGAAAAAAGGAAATAAAAATTGAAGCAGAGATAAAAAACATAGAGACAAAAAAAAAAAAAAGATCAACAAAACCAAAGGTTGGTTTTTGAAAAGATAAACAAGATTGATGAACCTCTTGCCAGGCTCACCAAGAAGCAAAGAGAGAGGACCCAAATAAACAAAATTAGAAATGAAAGAGGAAAAATAACCACAGACCCCACCGAAATACAAAGGATTGTTAAAAAAAATACTACGAACAACTCTATTCCAATAAACTGGACAACATGGAGGAAATGGACATATTCCTAGAAAAACAAAACCTTCCAAAACTCAATCAGGAATAACCTAAACATCTCAATAGGCCAATAACTATGGAAGAAATTGAAGTAGTCATCAAAAAGCTTTGAGCAAACAAAAGCCCCAGGCCAGATAGCTTCACAGGGAAGTTTTAACAAACATTTAAAGAAGAACTAAAACTTATCCTCCACAGACTATTCCAAAAAATTCAAGAGGAAGGAACACTTCCAAGCTCCTTCTATAAAACCAGGATCACCCTAATACCAAAACCAGATTAAGACAACACAATGAAAGAGAATTTCAGGCTAATATCTCTCATGAACATAGATGCCAAAATCCTCAACAAAATTCTAGCAAATCTGATCCAGCAGTACATCAGAAAGATCATACAACATGACCAAGTAGATTTATCTGAGGAATGCAAGAATAGTACAATATCTACAAATCAATAAATGTGATACACCACATAAACAAATTGAGAGATAAGAATGACATAGTCATATCAATTGATGCAGAAAAAGCATTTGACAAAAACCAACACTCTTTCTTGATAAAAACTCTGAAAAAGGTGAGAATACAAGGATCATACCTCAACATAAAGAAAGCTATATATGATAAACCCATAGCCAACATCATACTCAATGGGCAAAAACTAAAACCATTTTCCCAAAGAACAGAAACAAGACAGGGATGCCCACTCTTACCAATCCAGTTCAACATAGAACTGAAAGTACTAGCCATTGCAATCAGACAACAAGAAGAAATAAATGGCATCCAAATTGGAAAAGAAGAAGTAAAGCTGTCCTTATTTGCAGATGACATGATATTGTATATAAAAAAAATCCTAAAGACTCCATCAAAAAAACTATTAGACTTAATAAATGAATTTCACAATGCAGCAGGATAAAAATTAATGCCACAAAAACGATGTCATTTCCATACACCAAATAGTGAAATTACAGAAAGAGAGACTAAAAAAGCAATCCCAATTACCATCACACCAAAAAAAATTAAGATGCCTACAAATAAACTTAACTAAGGAGGTGAAAGACCTATATGCGGAAAACTATAGGACACTGAAAAAAGAGATAGAGGAAGAGGTAAACAAATGGAAGAACATACCATGTTCATGGATTGATAGGATCAACATCATTAAAATGTTCATACTACCCACAGCAATCTATAGATTCAATGCACTCCCCATTAAAATACCAATGGCATATTTCACAGACCTAGAAAGAACTTTCCAAAAATTCATCTGGAATGAAAAAAGAACCCAAATAGCCACAGCAATCCTGACAAAGAAGAACAAAGTAGGTGGGATTTCAATATCAAATTTCAAGCTGTATTACAATGCCACTGTTCTCAAAACAGCCTGGTACTAGCAGAAGAATATAGAGATAGACCAATGGAATAGAATAGAAAACTCAGAAATCAACACAAACCACTATGCTCAATTAATATTTGACAAAGGAGGCATGAACATACAATGGAGTCAAGACAGTCTCTTCAATAAATGGTGTTGGGAAAATTGGACAGACACATGCAAAAAATGAAACTAGATCACCAACTTACACCACACACACACACACACACACACACACACATACACATACACACACACACACACACAAACACTCAAGATGGATAAAGGGCCGAGACCTGTTTGGCTCAGTAGATAGAGCATCGGACTACAGACTGAAGGGTCCCGGGTTTTGATTCCTGGTCAAGGGCATGTACATTGGCTGTGGGCACATCCCCTGTAGGGGGCGTGCAAGAGGCAGCTGATCGGTGTTTCTCTCTCATCGATGTTTCTGGCTTTCTATCTGTCTCCTTTCCTCTCTGTAAAAAATCAATAAAAAATATATTTAAAAAAAGATGGATAAAGGACTTAAACATAAGATGGGAAACCATAAAAATACTAGAGGGATCCACAGGCAGCAAAATATCAGACATATGCCGAAGCAATTTCTTCACTGATACTGCTCCTAGGGCAATGAAAACCAAAGAGAAAATGAACAAATGGGACTACATCAAAATAAAAAGCTTTTGCACAGCAAAAGAAACCATCAACAAAACAACAAGAAAGCCCACTGTATGGAAGAATATATTTGGAAAAGTTATCATTGATAAAGATTTAATCTCCAACCTCTACAGGGAACTCATACAACTTAATAAAGGAAGATAAATGATCCAATAAAAAATGGGCAACAGACATAAATAGATATTTTTCAAAAGAAGACAGAGGGAAGGACAAGAGACATATGAAAACATGCTCAAATCACTAATTATCTGAGAGATGCAAATCAAAATTACAATGCAGTACCATCTCACACCTGTCAGAATGGAAATCATCAACAAATCAACAAATGACAAGTGCTGACGAGGATGTGGAGAAAAAGGAACCCTCGTGCATTGCTGGTAGAAATGCAGACTGGTGCAGCCACTGGGTAGAATAGTATGGAGTTTCCCAAAAAAACTAAAAATGGGTCTTCCATTTGACCCACTACTTCCACTTCTAGGAATTGAATATATTCCAAGAAACTAGAAACACCAATCCAGAAGGATATATTCTCCCCTATGTTCATAGCCACACAATTCACCATAGCTAAGATTTGGAAATATCCTAAATGCCCATCAGCAGATGAGTGAGTTAGAAAACTATGGTATATCTACACAATGGAATACTACACTGCTATAAAAAAGAAGGAACTCTTAGCAATTGCAACAGTATGGATGGACCTTAAGAGCATTATGCTAAGTGAAATAAACCAGGGTATGAAAGAAAAATACCACATGATCTCACTCATTTATTGAAAATAAATAACATTATAACCCGATGAACAAAAAAAATAGATACCAAGGCAGTAAAGCACCAAACAGACTTTCATATTACATTGGGAAGGCTGGGGAATATTGAGAAAGTGGGGAAAGAGATCAACCAAAGGATTTGTATGCATGTATATAAGTGCAACCAATGGACACAAGACTGTGGGGGTGGGATGAGGGCATGTGACAGAGGGTAGGATAGGCTGGGGAAGGGCAATGGGGCAAAAAAGGAGATATATGTACTACTATATGTAATACTTTAAACAATAAAAAGTGACATTGGGAAAAATAAAATAAACACTACCTTTATAATTATTCAAATGGTATGTATACATTTTGTAGGGATACCCTATGTTTTATAAAAAGCCCACAAAGGGCATAAATAACAAATTCAGGGTAGGATGGAGAATCTGATTTCCAGAAATACCACATTATAATATTCAAATATCTACTTTTCAATTAAAAAAATCACAAGGAATGCAAAGATACAAGTCCACATTTCCCATCCACAGGGGGAAAAAATAATTGCATCTGTCCCTTAGAAAGTCCAGGCTTTGGACTTACTAGACAAAGACATTAAATGAACTGTCAAATATGATTGCCCAGAGTAAATATATCTGTGGCCACAGCACATAGATTAGTAGTTGCCATAGATTGGGGGTTGGGGACAGGAAGAAAGTGAGTGGGGAAATGACTGCTTAATAGGTGTAGGGTTTTCTTTGGGATTGATCAGATATTCTGAAAATAGATAGTGGTGATGCCTACACACTATTGTGAATGCACTAAATGCCACCAAATTTTACACTTTAAAATTACTAATGGTTGAGAGAGGAACCAAGATGATGGCATAGGTAAACACCTGTCTTGCTGCCCCACACAGTAATGTCAAAACTACAACTTAAACAACAGAACAAACATCATCCAGAATCACCGGAACTGGCTGAGTGAAAATTCCACAAATAACAGTAAAGATAGGACACTGTGACTCAGAGGAGCAGCGGAGGGCAGCATTGAAGATACTCACAAAGTAAGAGGTTTGGAATCCTGCACACGCACAAGTGAGCGGAGAGGGTGGGCAGCTGCAAAGACAAAGGCATCCCACTGCACTGATTCCCCAGTTCCGAGGTCCAGGGAACCCACACTCATACAAGGTGAAACTGGACAGTAGGAAAGCATGCTAATACTCGGGTGCTGCAAAGTTCTGCGAGCTTGTGGGGAGTGCACGTAAACTTGGGAACAGCAGAAGGTCCGCCAGCGTGCAGAGAGGACTCGTGACTTGCTCTCTCATTCGGTAAACCACTGGACTGCATTGTCTTAAACCCTGGGTGAGACTTTGAGTATGCAGACTCATTTGGAGAGAGGCTGAATTGTCCGGCAATGAGTAGAGCTCGGCAGTAGCTTTCTCTCAGAGGTGCTTGCAGCCATTACCACCCGACACAGAGACCCAGGTGCTGCATAGGGTGGAGCTGATGGAAATTAAGACTGCCTGCTCAGCCTGGAGACTCCGCCCATCCAACCTGAGCACAGCTGACCTTCACAGCCAATTGGCCTGGAGGTCAAACCCTCCTAGTGCTAACAACAATAATCTAGGCTTAACTTCAACAAGACTGTGCAACCCACAAAGGGCTGAAGCAAGAGTATCCACCTCAGGTAACTAGGGAGGCTGAGCCACTGTCCCTTAGAAGACATCTACCACACAAAGCTAATCGACCAACTCAGGAAAGCAGCCACCATGCAGAGACATGGAAAGAAATCAAATGTGAAAGAAATGGAGGGAAAAAACCGACTGGACATAGAGTTCAAAACCACAGTTATGAGGTTTTTCAAGAGGCTCCTAGAAAAGGCCGATGAACTTAATGAGACCTACAAGGAAATGAACAAGACCTACGAGGAAATGAATGAGTCTATGAGGACATGAACGAGATCTATGAGGATATGAATGAGACCCTCAAGGATATGAAAAAGGACCAACTAGAAATTAAGCATACACTGCCTGAAATAAAAAAAAATATATTATACAAAGACCTAAAAGCAGTCTAGAGGACCCCAAGAACCAAGTTGAAGATTTGAAATACAAAAAGGCAAAATCCACTCAGCCAGAAAAGCAAGAAGCCAAAAGAATCCAAAAAACTGAAGATAGTGTAAGAGGCCTCTGGGACAACCTCAAGCATACCAACATCCGAATTTTAGGGGTGCCAGAAAAAGAGAGAGAGCAAGACAATGAAAACCTATTTGAAGAAATAGTGACTGAAAACTTCCCCCACCTGGTGAAAGAAATTGAACTAAAAGTCCAAAAAGCGCACAGAACCCCAAACTATAGGAATCCAAAGAGGATCACACCAAGTCACATCATAATTAAAATGCCAAGAGCAAAAGACAAAGAGAATATTAAAAGCAGTAAGAGAAAAACAGTTGGTTACCTATAAGGGAGCACCCATACAGTTGTCCGGTGATTTCTCAACAGAAACTATGCAGTCCAGACGGGAGTGGCAAGAAATATTCAAAGTGATGAATAGCAAGAATCTACAACCAAGATTATTCTACCCAGCAAAGATATCATTTAGAATTGAAGGTCGGATAAAGTGCTTTGCAGATAAGAAAAAGGTAAAGGAGTTCATCAGTGGCAAACCAATATTATATGAAATGCTGAAAGATATTCTTTAAGAAGAAGAAGAAAAAGGTAGAAATAAAAATTATGAACAGCAGATAACGATCTATCAACAAATGAATATAAAAATCATGTGAGTAAAAATCTGATGAACAGGATAAACTCATGAATATAACAGAATCATGGGCATAGAGAGGGAATGGGCTGACAATTCTTGGGGAGAAAAGGAATGTGGGAGGTGCAGCAAGAGACTGGACAAAAATCATGCACCTCTGGGAGAGGACAGTGGGGGGGGATGTGAGGGCGGAGGTTGGGATGGGTAGTGGGTGGAGGGGAGCTATAGGCGGGAAAAGGGGGGAATAATATAATTAATAAACTGAACAATAGAGATTAAAATATTAAAAGAAATTTTTTTTAAAAAGATGTAAAATGGAAAAAATACTCCCTTAGGTCCTTTTTTGTCTGTGAAGCTCTTGATTTCACCGTCAATTTTGATTGATAGCCTTGCTGGGTATTGTATTCTTAGATTCAGACCCTTCCTTTGCATGACTTTGTATATTTCATTCCATTCCCTTTTGGCCCAATGTGTTTCTGTTGAGAAATCAATTGCTAGTCTAATGAGGGATCCTTTGCAGTTAACTTTCTGTCTTTCTCAGGCTGCTTTTAAGATTCTTACTTTATTGTTGGTGTTTAATTATAATGTTCCTTGGCAGCGGTCTTTTGGGGTTCATTTTTTGGGGGGGACTCTGTGAGCTTCTTGGATTTGTGTGGATTTTTTTCTTCCCTATATTAGGGAAGTTTACTGTGATTATTTCTTCAAACAGGTTTTCTCATCCTTGCTCAGTTTCCTCTCCTTCTGGCACCAGCATTATGTGGATGTTGTTTTGTTTCGTGTTGTCCCAAAGTTTCCTTATTCTCTCCTCCTATTTTTAATTTTTTTTCTATTAGCTGCTCTGCTTGGGTATTTTTTCCTACCTTGTCTTCTAGCTCACTGATGTGGACCTCTGCTTCTTCTGGTCTACTTTTCATGCTTTCTACTGAGTTCTTTACAGCACAATGTCATTTCTTCATTTCCTCTTGGTTCTTACACATATTGTCGAATTTTTCTTCCATTCTTTTCATCCATCTTATGACCATTTCTGTGAATTCTTTCTTTGACAGGTTGCTTGCCTTGATTTCATTTAATTCCTTTTTGGGTGATGCCTCTTTTGCATACTGTTTCTTTGTCTCCCCATGTTCTTCTCCGCGTGTCTAATACAACACAACAAGGAACAATGTACAAAGCACTGGACATAAATGTATTCACAATATTAATAACCACAAATAAAGGTTACCATCAGAGAAAGGCTAATTAGAGGATACGAAAGAAAGAAGAAAAAAAAGAAGTGTGAAAATGAAATTGGGAAAAGGAAAAAAAGAGAGAATAAGAAAGAAGAGGGGGAAATTATATATATGGGGAAAAAACTCCAATAACAGCCATTAATCCCAACACATGCCAGCAATAAGTACTTGGAGATGAATGCAAACTACAAACAACAACTAATATCAAGTGAGGTGAATAACAGAAGCAGAAAACTAACAAATACAAAACAGAAAAACAAAAAGAAAAAAACAAACAATCTCACAAACAAGCATAAAAAGTTGATATAATAAACAATTAAGCAAACCACAACAAAAGGACAGAGAGAAAAAAATTTGGATAGTGATGAAAGAGAAGAGAGAGGTATGTCTGGACTTGGAGCAAGGGATTGGAAATTAGATATATAAGTAGGGAAATTTTAACAGGGGGTAAAAAGAAGGGATAGGGCAAATCTAAAGCAGGAATAGGTTAAGAGAAACAGGTCAACAAAAGGGGTAAAATGGGGAAGAGAATGATGGCATGAAGATAAAATTGAGATGGAGTAAAATGATGCTAAAGGAAAGATGAAAATCAAATGTAGAATATTAATCCCAAACTAAAATAAAGAGAAAACAAAATGACACTTTTTTTTGAAAAAGGTAAAATAGTAATAGTAATAATACTGATTGAAAATAAAAATGTGGCTGAAACCAGTTTGGCTCAGTGAATAGAGCGTCGCCTACGGATTGAAAGGTCCCGGGTTTGATTCCAGTCAATGGCATGTACCTTGGTTACAGGCACATCCCTAGTGGGGAGTGTGCAAGAGGCAGCTGATTGATGTTTCTTTTTCATCTATGTTTCTCTCTATCCCTCTACCTTCCTCTCTGTAAAAATCAATAAAATATGTTTTAAAAAGAAAATAAAAATGCAATATTTAAATAGGTAACATCAAGTAAGGAAAAAAGAAAAAGAATTAGTTTCTTAAGTAAAAGATGAAAAAAAATGTGCAGTAGTGAAGGTCATTCACTTCCTCTACTGTTCTGTTTGGCACGCCTGTTTCCTAGTCAGGACAGTATTGAAGTTCCCTGTGTTGCACTGCTCCTCAGTGTTGTAAGCCAGTCTTGATTTTTAAGCAGGCAGTTTATTTGTGTTTACATAAGAGTCAATTTGTGATTCACCTCCTGGGTGGCAGTGTTTCTGGATTGACCTCTTGGTCTATAGGTCCTCTCTAACTAGTGTTTAGACATTATTTTCCCTGTGGCACTTAATACTGGTTTGTGGGAGTGGGGTGCCCCAGTGCTGGTTCTCTGATGGTTATTCCTCACTCTGATCTTCAGGTTCCAGAAAAACAACTTTCCCTTGCACTCTCTTAGAGTGTCCCCAATTGCGTTATCCTATGTATTAGGCTTATTAATCAGAAGCAAGGATTTAAAGAAGAAGAAGAAACAAGAGCCAGAGTAAGTGTGTGAACTACAAGGTTGCGCGCAAGTCTGTGTAGTCTTTTTTTCCCCTTGGGTCTAAGCAGCCGGCACACTTTAAAAAATTTTAGGCTGTCTTTTTGTGCTCAGATCAAAATGGGTTGCTTTCTAGAGTTCCCTTCTGTTAGCAGCTCTGCGTACCCCCTTCCACATTCCCAGATCACGCAAATCCCAACAGCTACCAATTTTTCTAGGCACAGACTTTCCCAGGTCTCCATCTCCCACGTGCATATTTCTCTCTCCTGCGAGGACCACAGACTTCAAGTTCTCCCAGAGGAAATCTGACCCTTCTGTGGTAGAGTGTAGAGCTCCTCTGAATCCGCATGCTTTAGCCACTTGGGAACCGGTGTTCTCTGGTTAGCAGCTGTTTGGTGTGTGCCTTAGTTGTAGATTCCCCAGGTTTTTCAGGTTCCCAATAACACCCACTTTTCCTTCAAGATGGTCTCTATGGGAGGGATTCCAGCAGCAGTGGGGGCTGCCTGATCAGGGGAGCCCCATCCAACAGTCCTCTACAGTCTCCTGGAGTACAGCTGTCCCTCAACTCACCAACAAACACTCCCCGTGCGACCATACATTCTCCCTTTGTTTTCTCACTCACACACTATATTGCAGTTTGCCTTCCTGTTGACAGCCATCTTTAAATACTTTGGCAGTGTTTATTAAGTACATTTCATTTTCAAAATTGAGCTGTCAGCTGTTAAAGTGTATATACATTTTATTTGGATACTGTATTTTTGGAAAGTCTATGTTCTTTGTCATATGTGGCCTCTGAAGTCTCTGTTCTGTTAGCTTAGTGGTTAACTGTTATTTTAATAGAGTTATCTTAAATGCCTAGAACCAACAAAAGATAAAAAGAAGAGAAAATGACTACTACAAAATAATATTGAATGTAAACTATAATTGAAAAATAAAATTTGAAAAAATAAAATAAAAGGACTACTCTCAGTTTTGGTACATTGGTTCTATGTTGGGGCACTCCTTCAATACTTAGTCATACTATTTACAACTCTTAGTCTTTATTTCCAACTTGTATAGAGCCTGAAGCCTAGCTAGAGGTTAAAGTTTAGGACCTTTTCTGAATATACATAACACACAGGACATGCATGTGCATTCTTTGATTTCCTGGTATACATGGGAGCTTTTCAAAGTTCTTAATCCCACTTGTAGCTCTTTTCCCAAGCACTTCCTTCCCAAGATTCTTGGTCTATTTTTTATTTTAAAATTATAGTTGACACTTAATATTATTTTGGTTTTAGGTATACAGCATAGTAGTTAGACCTTTATATTACTTATGAAGCAGTCCTTCCAATAAGTCTAGTACCTTCTGACACCATACGTGATTATTACAATACTACTGATTATATTTCTGATGCTATACTTTACTCTTGTTCTATTTCTTGTTCCAAGTGTTGTCCCTTTCTTCAGACTGCTGCATCCAGTACCTGTACCTTTAAATACACTTAGCCAGGAAACTACCCTACCACTGGACACTCTTTGAGTTGGGTAAAACAAAGGACAGTCTTTGCTCTGGTCCTTGAGAGAAATGCCAGATAGGTTATGACCTAATTTTTTTGAGAAAAAGGTCTATATTTCTCCCTCTGACACCAGTTGCCTGCATCAGAGGTACAGACTATGGTTGGCACAGCCACTGCCAATCTGATGTGTGGGAGATGGTTTATGGGTAATTTATAATAACATTAGAGGCTCAGTGCATGAAATTCATGCACTGGAGGGGGGGGGGAGTATCCATCAGCCTAGCCTGCATCCTCTCCTATATGGGACCTCTTGGGGGATGTCCAACTGCCAGTTTAGGCCCGATAATGCAGGGATCTGGATTGGGCCTAAACTGGCAGTTGGCCATCCCTCACAATCCTGGTCTGCTGGCTCATAACCACTCACCTGCCTGCCTGCCTGATTGAACCTAACCACTTTGCCTGCCAGCCTGATTGCCCCCTAATTGCTCCCCTGCCAGCTTGATTGACACCTAACTGCTCCCCTTCTAGCATGATTAACATCTAACTGCTTGCCAGCCGGCCCAATCACTGCCAACTTCCCTCCCCTATAGGCCTGATTGCGCCCAACTTCCCTCCCCTGCTGGCCTGGTCCCCCGCAACTGCCCTCTCCTGCAGGACTGGTCTCCCCCAAATTGTCCTCCCCTGCAGGCCTGGTTGCCCTCAACTGCTCTCCCCTGCCAGCCATCTTGTGACAATATATGGGTGGCCATCTTGTGATGACGTGGCGGCAGCCATCTTTGGTGGCCATCTTGTGATGATGTGGGAGTGGCCATCTTGTGACATGAGGGCATGAGGGTCAATTTGCACATTATCTCTTTATTATATAAGATTGTGCCCTGTTACCACAATGCAGCCTCTTCTTTAAGTCTTTCCCTGGTAATTGTCAGTTTTTGATTTTGTATTTAAGGAGTCTTTAAAAGTTGATTCTGACAGCTTTTGCCAGATCATTAGTTGATTTTAGGGAGAAGCCCTATAGTTCCCTATTAGTCTGTATTCAGTGACATTCCTCCCAGAAGCAGGTTTTGTGCCTTATAGTAGGTGTTAGACAACCAAGAAAAAAATTAACTCAATGACTGAAACAGGACACTTAGGTATAAATTTTAGAGAGAGGGAGAGGGAGAGAGAGAGAGAGAGAGAGAGAGAGAGAGAGAGAGAGAGAGAGAGAAAGGGATCATGAGAGAGAGAAACATTGATGTGAGAGTGAAACATCAATTGACTATCTCCTGCACTTCCCCTACCAGGGATCGAGCTCTCAACCTGGGCATGTGCCTTGACAGGAATTGTACTGGCAACCTTGCTGTGTACGAGACAATGCCCAACCAACTGAGCCATACTGAGCAGGGCTCTCCTTTCTTTCTGCCCTGCCACTATTGTACAGCAGTGCCTGCTCAGATTGTTAATGCTTCTTTCCTGTCATAAGGTCCTAGCACCATACATAGATGAGATGCAATTAAGTTTGATAGATGCAGAGGAGTGTCTTTTAGGATAGACTATTAATGATTGATGACTGGAAATAAGTAAGAACATGAATTCAGTTTTACCCTGAAACTATCAGAGGTATCTGATTTCACCCTAGTTTTCTGGACAGTCTTTTTAAGAAAGCATATTCAGCTTTTTAGTAACAGCTTCAAGTTAACCCCAACAGAGTTAGCTTTAAGAGGTGGCAGAAGCCCTAGCTGTTTTGGCTCAGTGGCTAGAGTATAGGCCTGTGGACTGAAGGGTCCCAGGTTCAATTCTGGTCAAGGGCATATGCCTGGTTTGTGGGCTTGATCCCTAGTAGGGGGCATGCAGGAGGCAACTGACCAATGATTTTCTCTCATCATTGATGTTCCTCTCTCTCTATCCAGACTTTCCCTTCCTCTCTAAAATCAATAAAAAATACATATATTTTAAAAAGTGGCAGAAGTTGTGGTTATCTACAGAATGAGGCTTGAAGAAACAGCTGGCATTTCATTGCTCCCCAAATATTCTACTGCAAGTTATTCCACCATTTTTCAATTTATTTGTGTTTTCAAGACTGTCCTCACAAAATGCCAAATTTGGTATAGAGTATACTAATGCTTTTTCAAAGTAAACCTCCCTGAAAAGTGACTTCTTTTCCTTTTCAACAACTTTTGGAAGGTAGACAACAGCATGGGGACCATAAAACTTACACTTCTTACACTGGGGAAAATGAGGATGTCAAAATTTTTCCAGATGGCTTGAAATGAATGCAGGTGTGCTGGAATCTTGCCATTGCTCCTCATCCTGGAATGGTAGTCAGTAAATGCACTTTTGGTAAACAGTTCCAGTTTTAAATGTGCTAGTGGAATATGAAGAAATCCAACTATGAATCCGTTTATTCAGCAAATAAGTGTCCCTGTTTCTGAAGTTTGCATTTTATTAAGGTTCCTTAGATTCTTAAAGTGGTTCACGAATGTCATTACAAAATATAGTAATGCTGGGATATGGTGTGTATGTGTGTGTGTGTGTGTGTGTGTGTGTGTGTGTGTGTGTGTGTGTCTGGTAGGGAGAGGTAACTAACATGCTAACTATGTGCCAGGCACTGTGCTAAGTGTTTTTCATGTGTTTAATTCTCATTTGAGATATTCTCCCTTCACTACTTTGAGCGGTCACAGTAGCAATTTGATTCTAAGTAAGTAGCAGACTTAGATCTAGCTGTGTGATCTTAGGCATGTCAATTTTCTCTGGGCTTTAGTTTCCTTAACTGTAAAATGAAATATTATCTTGGAAGGACTTCTAACTGTGACACTCTGTGATTTTGTGTCTGGGCTTCTTCTTCTAGGTTTTGTATCATATCATAAGGAGATAAAGGCCAGAAGTCAACAATGACTGATTTTGAAGTAGGGATATTTTAAAACATAACTATACTAGTATTTTATCATAAGGATATTTTAAAATGTAGCTACATATATGAACTAGTGTAAGAGAGAGCAGGTTTCTATAAACAATACTTTTGTTTATTATTTTTGTGTTGTTATTAGTGGTGGTTTTCATTAGGTTGATAAGACTTCTTGACACTTAAAACATTTTGTTCTCACTATTTGCTTTGGTTTTAAGAGACATTGATAATCAGAACACATGTAATAATTATTTCTTGAGTAGATTTGGATTTTTTTTTACTGTTTTCTATTACTTCAAAGTATTAACTCTAGAATGACATAGTCCCATTCACTCAACCAGAAATATTTATTGACCTTCTGCTATGTGTAAAATATTTTTTCTAGGCACTAAAGATATATTAATGAACAAAACAAACTCACATTTCTGCCCTCATGGAGCTTATATTTTAGTGGAATATGCAGAAAATGTACAAAATATATTAGCTCAATGTATAGTGTGTTAAAGATACATTCTATGGCAGAAAATAAAGTAGAATGGGGACTTGGAGTGTTGAGTATAATTGCTTACTACCTCCCTCGGGAAATCAGTGCTAGTTCTCATCAGAGCTCAGGTAACAGGAAACTTCTTACTAGGCAATTAAGCACTGACTTTGGGATCAGCTAAACCTGTTGTAATTTACAGTGCTGCTCCCAGCTTGTGAATGTGGGCAAATAATTTTACTTCATTGAGCCTTCTATCAGTTTTGAATCAGAGAAGCAGAACAATTTTGGAATGATTAAAAAGAAAAACCAGCCAAAGGATTTATTATGGGAATTACCTTATATAATTGTGGGAACTAATAGTTCCCACAGGCTTTTCTTATTCATCTGTTGCTGGGCTTGAAGTCAGCAGGATAGATAGTCATGAAAGGTGAACGTGAAGTGGAGAGAGCAAGGTCAAACTAGATCTTATGAGGAACAGAGGAAACCCATGAAAACAAACTGGAATTCACATCAGCCTCTCACAGACTTCAAACCAACTTCAAAGATTGGGGAGGGGGTGTCCTGCAGGAAAAGGTGATATGATTTATCACAGAGCTGAACCCATACCTGCCCCCTGAGTCAGAGAAGATGCAGAAGGAGATTCTATGGGAACTGGAGGAGGTGTGGCCTATGGGTGTTGCCCCCAAATTCAGAGAAGCTGAAGGAGGAGGTTTAGCAGTTGCTGGGGGTTCAGACACTGCCCAACACTGGAAGCTAGAGCCTAGAGAGGAGACAGCATGCCTAAGGTGCAGTAGCGCTTGGCACCCTACAACCATCATTTAGGCATAAGAAGATGAAGGCCACTACTTCACTTCCACCTCTCAAATCTCATGCAAAATTGCTTTCCTGGCCCATGCTCTTAACTATTTTGAGTAGGGAAGAAAATTCTAGAAATGCTAGTTCTAGCTTAGCTAGCTTGATGGAATACAAATCACCACAAGTCTAATTCTTTCTCTTTCTTTTGCAGAAAAATATTTTTTAATGTACAAATATCGCTTACAGATTAGACCAATAGTCCACAGAAAAAAAATTCCCAGGAACTAAAATATAAATGGCTTCCAAAAATTGAAAAGAAGCTCAACATCATTCATCATCAGAGAAATACAAACCCAAACAATGAAATAGTAGTTTTTGTCTATTATTCTGGCTAAGATAAAAAAGTTTGCCATAAAATATTATCACCAGGTTGTTGAGAAACAGGCATTTTCTTTAAAAAAAATTAATTAATTTAAAGTTTCTTTTTAAATTACAGTTTACATTCAATATTATTTTGTATTTTTAGGTATATTGCATAGTGGTTACACAATAGTATGTTTTACAAAGTGTTTCCTCAATATTTTAAGCACCCACTGGCACCATACATAATTACTGTATTTCCTGTGCTGTACTTTACATCCCAGTGACTATTTTTTAACCGCCAATTTGTACCTCCATCTTTTTTATCCAGCCTCCAATTCCCTCCCATTTGGCAGCCATCAATCTGTTCTCTGTCTCTATGTGTATGTCTCTATTTTGTTTGTCAGTTTATTTTGTTTTTTTCTTTTTTAGCTTCCACATATAAGTGAAATCATATGGTATTTGTCTTTCTCTGATTGACTTATTTCACTTAGCATAGTACCCTCTAGGTCCATTCATGCTGTTGCCTAAGGTAAGAATTCATTATTTTTTATTGCCTAGTAATATTCCATCGTATATATGTAGCACCACTATTTCTATTGACTCATCTATTGATGGGCACCTGGTTTGCTCCCATATCTAGGAAGACAGCTATGATCACCACTATACCATCAATGCAACTGCTCCCATATCTTGGCTATCTTAAATAACACTATGATGAACATAGGGTTGCATATATTATTTTGAATTAGTGTTTTGGGTTTCTTTGGATATATACCCAGAAGTAGAATTGCTGGGTTATAGGCAGTTCCATTTTTAATTTTTTTGAGGAACCTCCATACTGCTTTCCACAGTGACTGCACCAATCTGGATTCCTACTAACACTGTATGAGGGTTCCATTTTCTCCACATCCTTGCCAGCACTTATTGTTGATTTATTGATGATAGGCATTCTGACAGGTGTGAGATGATATTTCATTGTGGTTTAAATCTGCATTTCTCTGATGATTATTGAAACTGAACATCTTTTCATATGTCTATTAGAGAGCTTCTATTCAGGTTCTCTGCCCATGTTTTAATTGGACTGTTTTTTTGTTTATTTGTTTGGGGTTTTTTTTTGGTGTTAAGTTGCATGTGTTCTTTATAAATTTTGGATATTAACCCCTTAGTGAATGTACCATTGGCAAATATGTTCACCCATTCAGTGGGTTGTCTTCTCATTTTATTGATGGTTTTCTATGCTGTGCAAAAACTTTTTAGTTTGATGTAATTACATTTGTTTATTTTTCTTTTGTTTCCCTTGCCTGAGGAGATATATCAGACTAAAATATTGCTAAGAGAAATGTCAGAGATTTTACTGCCTATGTTTTCTTCAGGGAGTTTTATGGTTTTGAGTCTTACATTCATCTTTAATCCATTTTGAGTTTATTTTTATATAAGGTATAAGAATATGGTCTAGTTTCTTTTTTTTGCATGCATCTGTCCAATTTTCCCACCACCACTTGTTGAACAGATTGTCTTTAATCCATTGTATGTTCTTGCTTTTTTTTGTGTCAAGTATTAATTGACCATAAGGACATAGGTTTGTTTCTGGGCTCTATATCTTATTCCATTGATCTATATGTCTGTTTATATGCCAGTACCATGCTGTTTATTTTTGTTTGTTTATGTTTTTGCCTTTACCAAAATAAGATTTTATTTTGAAAGTCACTTAAAAGACACTCAGGCTCAACAGATGTAGATTCCAAATTCATATTCTGTCCAACCCCCGTCAATGGTCTCTATAATGCCCAAATTTGCTTTCTTTGGTAATTCCTACTTTTATCTTCCTGGGGAAGAGGTATTTTCCCATAAAACATCTTCACTTTTTTTTGTAGGGTAAAGAATTATTTCCACACAACCCAGCACCCACCCATCTGATTCTTGGACAACACCCTCCCTAGGAGAAGTGCTTCGAAAGTCTCAACTCTGCCTGGATCCCCCTGCAGGACTGAACTCAGCAGGGCATGGCCACAATAGTGAAAAGGCAGGCCAAGTGATTCAACAGGGGACACAGCTCTGTGTTTGAGGTGGGGAAGAATGGTCCTTTTTCCAAAGATACACAGTTCAATTACTGTGAGTCTCCACCAACGGATTCTCCAGGAAAAGAGCACCACAAAGGTCCTTGCTGGGTGCAGTCAACAGACCCCTCGCTCAGCAGAGTGGTGCCTCCAGCAGTTGGAGGACCAGGCAGTGCACTCTCCAGGCTGGTGTTATAATGATAAGAGTGCTCGACCCTGAGAAGAGACATCTGAGTCGCTAGCAGACTCTCTCCTCTCCTAGGTGGACTAAATCCCCACTAATTTTTCCCACCAAATTCCGTGCAGGATCCTTTTCCTATCTTTGTTGTTCTGGGTTGGGGATCCCTATGAGAAGTTGACACCCCACACTTCTGTGGGAGGAAGTTTTACATCACAGTTATCTCCCCAGCTTCTCAGCCACCATCAGTGGGAGTGGGCCAGCTCTTTCTGCATTTCTATCCTTATCAGTCTCTCTGTGGCATCTTCTGTAAATCCTTGGTTATAACATTGCATTTCAGTTGACCTTTAGTTGGTAATTAAGTTTGATTGCTTTATAATTTAATTGTAAATCAGGTTTGGCTCCAGGAGAAGGTGAGTGTAGCTTGCACCTACTCTGTAGTCATCTTGGAATCCAAAATTTAATTTATTAAGTCACAAAGTCAAAGAATGTCACCGCTGGTAGGAAATTACTAGGTCAAATAATCCAACAACTAATTTTGAGCAAACTCAGGCTCAGAAAGGGGCAGTTAATTTGTTAAAGTCACAACTTGTTTGGCCCAGAAGCATTTTTTTAAACAGGATACTTTTTAGAACCCTGCAGAATTAGTTAAATCTATTATAGGCATACTAGAGGCATGAAATTCGTGCATGGGGGTCGGGGGAGGGGATGTCCCTTAGCCCAGCCTGCACCCTCTCCAGTCTGGGACCCCTAGAGGTATGTCCAACTGCCCATATAGGCTTGATCCTGGTAGGATCAGGCCTAAATGGGCAATCAGACATCCTTCTCACAATCCAGAACTGCTGGCTCCAAACTGCTCACCTGCCTGCCTTCCTGATTGCCCCTAACTGCTTCTGCCTTCCAGCCTGATCACCTGCTAACCATTACCCTGACAGCCTAATGTTTAACTGCTCCCCTGCCAGCCTATTTGCCCCCAACTTCCCTCCTCTGCTGGCCTGGTCACCCTTAACTGCCCTCCCCTGCAGGCTTGATCACCCCCAACTGCCCTCCCTTGAAGGCCTGGTCCCTCCCAACTGCCTTCCCCTGCTGGCCTGATGGCCCACAACTGCCCTCCTTGCAGGGCCTGAAACCTCCAATGGACCTCCCTTGCTGGCCATCTTGTGGTGGCGATCTTGTGTCCACATGGGGGCAGGATCTTTGACCACATGGAGGCAGCCCTCTTGTGTGTTGGAGTGATAGTTAATCTGAAATTACTCTTTTATTAGATAGGATAGAGGCCTGGTGCATGGGTGGGGGCCAGCTGGTTTGCCCTGAAGTGTCCCAGATCAGGGTGGGGGTTTCCTTGGGTTGATGGGTGGCCTGGGTGGGGGGGCCTGTGGAGGTTTGCAGGCTGGCCACACCTCCCAGTGACCCAAGTGGAGGCCTTGGGATCTGGGATTAATCTATGTCTACAATTAAAACTTTGTAGCCTGGAGCAGAACCAAGCCTTCTGCTTGCTCCTGAGAGGCAGCCATTTCTGTTTGAAACTTTCTGGCCTAGAGTGGAGGCCTACCCCAGCAACGGCTGACTGAAAGCTTGGGTTCCTCTGTTGCCAGGGAAATCCAAGCCTCTGTTCTCTCTAGCTCAGTGGCTGCTGCCATTTCTGTATCTTTTATAAGTGAAACCTTGTAACATTGAGTGGAGGCCTATGGAGGCAGAAAGCTTGGCTTCCTCTGTTGCTGGGGAAACCCAAGCCTTCCTCCTGCTCTCAGTGGTGGCAGCCATCTTGGTTGGGGTTTATTTGCATAATTTGCTCCTGATTGGCTGGTGGGTGTGGCTGGTGGGTGTGCCAAAGGTACAGTCAAATTTGCATATTACTCGTTTATTAGATAGAATTGTTAAAGACTCAGTGTCCTCTATATGACATCTCCACATGAGAAATTTTAGAACTAAGTGCCAGGAAAAATTTGTTTATCCTGAGGAGCTGCTTTGCTTTTATTCCTCACGGACAATACAAATCTAGTAAATGATCATGTGGAAACATGAAAATTTTGCTTTGGCTGCCAGGATGTTCAAAGCCAAATTTGCAGCTCAAAATTTATTAACAATGTGGTACTATGTGTCTTAAATATCTATGTCCTACTTCCTTCTGGCTTTGTGTTTTTTTTCCTCTTGGTCTAGATTTTTAGTTAATATCATTTTTTATATGTAATGTGTTGAATGTATTATTATAAGTTACCTCAAACTCTTTGTGGTATGAGGAGGAAAATAGACATATAAATAGAAGAATCCTATATTATTTGACCTCAGTGGAAAAGCATTGAGTTTGAAATAGCTTCTAGTCCAAGCTTTGTTATTTTAACAGACTTCTTAGACCCTCATTTGCCTTTGATCAGCTTGGATAATGCAATCTCTCAGCTTGGTATGATTCAGAAGACAGACTTTATTAAAGAATAAAGGTATCTGAAACCTATGTAATAATTGTCCCTGACTTATTTTTTATTTTTTTAATCTTTATTGTTCAGTTTATTAATTACATTGTTTCCCCTTTTATCCCCCTATAGCTCCCCTCCACCCTGTACCTATCCCACCCTCCACCCTCCCCTCCCCCTCCCCACTGTCCTCTCCCATTGTTGCAAGATTTTTGTCCAGTCTCTTGCTGCACTTCCCACAACCCTTTTCTCCCCAAGAATTGTCAGTCGATTCCCTCTCTATGTCCATGTCTCTGTTATATTCACCAGTTTATCCTGTTCAACAGCCTATTAATTCACTTGATTTTTATGTTCATTTGTTGATAGATGTTTATTTGTTGTTCATAATTTATATTTTTACCTTTTTCTTCTTCCTCTTCTTAAAGAATATCTTTCAGCATTTCATATAATGTTGGTTTGGTGGTGATGAACTCCTTTAGCTTTTTCTTATCTGCGAAGCACTTCATCTGACCTTCAATTCTGAATGATATCTTTGCTGGATAGAGTAATCTTGGTTGTAGATTCTTGCTGTTCATCACTTTGAATATTTCTTGCCACTCGCATCTGGCCTGCATCGTTTCTGTTGAGAAATCTGCTGACAATCGTATGGGTGCTCCCTTATAGGTAACCAACTGTTTTTCTCTTGCTGCTTTTATTATTCTCTCTTTATCTTTTGCTCTTGGCATTTTAATTATGATGTGCCTTGGTGTGGTCCTCTTAGGGTTCCTATATATTGGGGTTCGGTGCACTTCTTGGACTCCTAAGTCAATTTCTTTCACCAGGTGTGGGAAGTTTTCAGTCACTATTTCTTTAAATAGGTTTTCATTGTCTTGGTCTCTCTCTTTTTCCAGCACCCCTATAATTCAGATGTTGGTATGCTTGAGGTTGTCCCAGAGGCCCCTTACGCTATCTTCAATTTTTTGGATTCTTTTAGTTTCTTGCTTTTTCAGCTGAATGGATTTTACCTCTTTGTATTTCAAATCCTTAACTTGGTTCTTGGGGTGCTCCAGAGCACTTTTAGGTCCTCGTATAATATTTTTTGTTTCAGTCAGTGTATGCTTAATTTCTGGTTGGTCCTTTTTCATATCCTTGAGAGTCTCCTTTATATCCTTGAGGGTCTCCTTCATTTCCTTGTAGGACTCATTCATTTTCATGTTGGTCTTGATCATTTCCTTGCAGGTCTCGTTTATATCCTTGAGGGTCTTGTTCATTTCCTTGTAGGACTCATTCATTTCCTTTGTGGTCTTGCTTATTTCCTTATAGGCCTCGACCTTTTGTTGGAGCCTCTTGAAAAACCCTATAACCGTGGTTTTGAATTCCATGTCCAGTCGTTTTTCCTCCATTTCTTTCACATCTGATTTCTTTCCATGTTGCTGCATGGTGGCTGCTTCCCTGAGTTGGTCAATTAGTTTTGTGTGGTAGACTTCCTACTAGGGACAGTGGCTCAGCCTCCCTGGTTACCTGAGGTGGATATGGGCTGCACAGTCTTGCTGAAGTTAAGCTCAGTTAATCGTTGTTAGCACTTGGAGGGGTTGACCTCCAGGCCAATTGTCTGTGAAGCTCAGCTGTGCTCAGGTTGGATGGGCGGAGTCTCCGGGCCAAGCAGACAGCGTTAGCTCCGCCCTCTGTGGCCCTGGGGACTCTGTGCCGGGGGCAATGGCTGCCAGCACCTCTGAGAGAGAGCTGCTGCCGAGC
This sequence comes from Antrozous pallidus, assembly GCA_027563665.1. Lineage (NCBI taxonomy): Eukaryota > Metazoa > Chordata > Mammalia > Chiroptera > Vespertilionidae > Antrozous > Antrozous pallidus. Next base: position 44,763,280 of record CM050509.1, on the reverse strand, counting down.
TCCACTGGCTGCCGGGGAATTCAGACTTTCCCAAAATGAGTCTGCATGCGCAATGTCTCACCCAGGGTCGTAAAACAAAGCAGTCTGATGGTTTTCCGAATAGGAGAGTGAGTCGCAGAGCGCTCCCTTCGCAGTCACGCAGCCGAGCTGTTCGCGTGCAAGCTGCCTTCTCCGCAAGCCAGCAGACCCGGCAGTACCCGAGCTTTGGTGTGCCCTCCCACTGTCCAGTTTTCACCCCGTATGATAGTGGGTTCTCTGGACTTTGCCCAGAGCTGGAGAATCAGTCCAGTGGGACGTCTTTGTCTCCCTGTTCGAGAAAACTGACCGGTTTTCAGCCGCCCGCCCTCTCCGCGGCGTGCTCTCCAAACCTCTCTCCGAGCGAATCTTTCAACGCTGTTTGCCGCCACTCCTCCGAGTCACAGTGTCCTATTTTCACTTTTCTTTGTGGAATTTTCACTCGACGAGCTTTCTGGTGATTCTGGAAGGTATTTGTTCTTTCGTAAAGTTGTAGTATTAAAATTGTTGAGTACGATTGCAAGACAGGTGTTTTACCTATGCCGCCATCTTAGTTCTCCTGTCCCTGACTTATACTAGGTGTTCTGGGGAACTGGACTATAAGAGATTCAGGGTGATTTAAAAGAAACACTTAACTCAATTTTGGATAGGATACAAGGACTAGATTAAGTTTTAAGATTACTGGAAAAAAAAGTACTGAAAGTAAAATTTACTCACTTATTTGCTTTTATTTACAATTTTTTAATTTTTAAAAATTATCTTACAGTAAAATTTACTTGTTGGGAAAGTTCACAGTTCTATGAATTTAATCATTACCCCAGAAAACTCCCCACCCAAATCACCATCTCTTCTTATTTTAAAATGTTCTCCCCAATATTTTAAGAGGATAGATTAAAAAAATTGATTTGATTGACCCATCCACTTGAGAGTTCCTACCGTATACTCACCACTGTGGTAGGTTCTGCAGGCAATATAAGGAGTTTCATATGTAGACCAAGGCTTTTAGGATGTTACTTACAGTATGGTTGGCAATATCAGCCTAATACATTGGAAGCAATTAGAGCACCATATAACACACTGTACACACAAGTGCTAAATTGGTATAGATCAGAGGATGGGAAAGCATCTGTCTAGGCTAGACTATACACTTCTGCAACTGAATGACACATGATTCATATGTCTCTATATCTTTATGTGTGAGTACAGATTGTAATGTATTTAGAAATGTAAAGAGATAAGTTTAATCTCTGAAAGTGATAGATTAGTTTAAACAGATGAAAGGAATCACATGCTTGTGATAATATTTACAAAAGTCTTCAGGATCTAAGGAAGTCTACCTAAGTACAAAAAATTATTTTAGTTTCCTAAGATATGGAGAGACATATTACAGCCAAATGGCTCTGCTCTTTGTCCAGAAAAATTGAACAAAGTTGACATCCAGATATCTATTGCAGAAATCTGACTAGAATTTTCCATTATGGATACAGTGCATGTAAATTCTGAACATATGGCTCCCATCAGTGATCTATGAGGAGGTGATGGAATGTAAGTTGGGGAAGACAAGAGGAAGGCCAAGTCTCTGACTCTGAAGTGAGGAGCAGCTGGACACCATATGTGTGTGTTTAGACCTGGAGCCAGCTTTATGTCGAGGGAGTGGGCAGTTACCCAAGCCTCGTGATTTGTAGGGTGTGGGGAAAGGATGTTCCTTTGCCAAATTCTTCCCCTACAGGCAGGCCCCAAGGTCTGAACTTTCCATTAGAGAAAGAAACAAAATATTGTGTGTTTTGGAGCCCTTCTTAAAAATATAGAGAGCTGCATGGGGAGGGACACCAACACATGAAGCTGGAAAGAGTTATTAGAGATCTGCTGTGGGGCAGTTTATCTAATTAACTTAGCAGAATGGGTGAAGGGAAGAAAAGTGTGACCTGTGGGATAGGGTAGGTGTGTGTGTGTGTGTGTGTGTGTGTGTGTGTGTGTGTGTATGTATGTATAAATGTATGTGTATATATCTGTGTACATGTGTATGCATCCTGGGTATCAGTATGTTTGCAAAAAGCTGGCCCCATAAAGGTTAGAATGGTAGAATTTAGAGCATAGGTACACAGCTCATTGGCTGTATGTTTGGTGTCTGCAATGGTTTACTCTCCAAGATGTCAGGCATCTCTAGTATCGGTAGGTATACAGATTAACCACAGAGATTTGCTAAGAATTGGTGAGGAAGATGGCCTTGTGAGGCATCTTGGTCTTAACATGTCAAAGAACTTTCTTAAACACCTTCCACCCAGCCTCCACAAAAGTGGGAGCAAAGTCAGAAGTGTGAAGCCCATGACGTGAATGGAGAGATTCGTTGTTACAGAAATTATCACTTCTCTAGAAATAATCTAGATATTTAGCTTAGAAGCAGAGAGGTCTGGTGTGTGTGATGAGTGCCACAAGCCCTGCATTTTCTGAGCAATGAAATGACATGGAAAGCACAGGATCCTGCCTCAAATCCTGAAAACTGACTTACTACCCCAAACCAAATCGCCTCTAGGGTCCTTTTTTGTTTGTTTGTTTGTTTTGTTAATCCTCACCTGAGGATATTTTTCCATTAATTTTTAGAAAGAGTGGAAGAAAGAGGGAAAGATAAAGAGAAACATCAATGTGAGAGAAACACATCAATTGGTTGCCTCCTGCAGGAGTCCCGACCAGGGTCCAGGCCAGGGAAGAGCTTGCAACCAAGGTATGTGCCCTTGACCAGAATCCAGCCCAGGATCTTTTGGTCCATAGGCTAATGCTCTAGCCACTGAGCAAAACTGACTAGGGCCCAAGCTATTTTTATTAGTCAGTGCAACCTCTCTAAGTGGGAAAACACATAAAGCTCCTTTTTCTTTTGAACTTGAAAGAAAATGTATGCCAGGAAACTATGAAGATGTGCAGGATGTCATTAAATGTTGGACTTAACTATTTGAAATGTATAAGTGAAATCACTCCAGAGGCTGTCAAACCCTCAGAATACAGAAGAACTTAAAATCTAGGGCCAAACCTAATGCCATATTCATTGACATCTCTTTGACATAAAATAGTTAATTTATCACCTCACATTCTCATCTCGCTTTGGTAATTCTACAACTGAACCTTTTATATTCAGAAAGAAATGTATTTTTCAGATTGATTTTGGGTAAAGAAAATCAACAAAACCCCATGTGGGTGTGGTGTTGGCTTTTCAGAGTTCAGTGTTGGATGGAAAATTCAGATTACTTCTCAGCTTGAGTCATCTGAAAAAATTGGATTTGCTCATTTGCAGGTGGAAATTTTAATGTGCTCATTAATTTCTTCAGATGATGACATTTAAAGGTGAAAGTGATAATGGTGCTGGGAAGCTGTAGCTGGGGATCTTTATGGTACTGGGCAGAGAGCTACTGCTACAGTTGTGTGAATTTGCTTTGTTAAAGGCAGAAGCTAGGGTTCCGGTATGGTTTCCCTGTAGATTGATAACGAAAATTTCTCATTACAGTTTGTGGTCACTTAAACAGAATTCTTAGGACTTGAGACCTTCCTTCTACCATATAATTGGGGTACCTTTGGGTGGTATCTAGGGATGGGGAACACACTGGCTTTCTCAGTAGCCTCTTCCATTTCTAGGAAAGTCAAGAAACTATTTTCAACCATGTCTCTCCTACTTGAATTTTGCCCATATCTACTTGGTCAGTGTTTCATTTACATTGATGATGACTTCTTAGCAATGTCCTCATCAAATCCTTTCACAGACTATTGGACCACACTCCTCAAGTCTTCTCTAAGCTAAGTAATTTTCTTTCTTTTTAAAAATATGTTTTTATTTGCTTTGTTGTTGTTATTTGTTTTATTTAGTTTTTGCTTAGAAGTTTGGGAAAAGCTGTCAGGACTCAGTGTTTTAACTAGAGGGAATCCACTTTATTTTACTCTGAGAGCAGCACTTCTGCCTGGGAAATATCAAACCTCAATGCCTGGCTACACCAGACATCTATAGTTTTTTGCCCAATCACCCTCTTTTAAAAAACTCTTTATTGTTGAGGGCGTTACAGATGCCCCCCCCTCCTTTTCTCCCCTTGCCCTCCACCATCCAGTTCCTGCCCTGCCCCAGGCCTTCACCGTCCTATAAAATATGTTTTTCAATGGAAGGGAAAGGGGAGAGAGATAGATAGATAGATAGATAGATAGATAGATAGATAGATAGATAGAGAATCGGCTGCCTCCCACATGGCCAGAAACTCCTAAATATTTGGATTTGCTTTGACTGAGAAGCGAACTGATGACCTCTCAATGCACATGACGATGCTCACCCAACCGAGCCACACCAGCCAAGGCCTAAATAACTTTCTGTACTGACAGTATAGGCTTTCCTTTCTCTCTTTCTCTCTCTTCCTTCTTTCCCTCCTTCCTTGAAGGAAGGAAGGTTTAAGATTTATTAACTCACTAACATGGGAACCAGTAAGATGGTGAAGCTAGTTCTAAGAGCACTTTGGGCTTTTTTTTTTTTTCCTTAATCCTCATCTGAGGATATTTTTTACATTGATTTTTAAAAAGAGTAAAAGTGAGAGGGAGAGACAGAGAGAAACATTGATGTAAGAGAGACATATCAATTGGTTGCCTCGTGCATGCACCCTGACCAGGGCTGGGGAACCTGCAATCAAGGTATATGCCTTTGACTGGAATCAAACCCAGGACCCTTCAGTCTGTGGGCTGATACTCTGTTCACTGGGCCAAACCAGATTGGTCTGGGCTTCTCTTAAGAAATGAGTCTTTAAGCTTCCTGCTTTTATAACAATAACTAGAGGCCAGGTGCTTGAATTCATGCACTGGTGGGGTCCCTCGGCCTAGTCTGAGGGATCAGGCCAAAACCAGCTCTCTGACATCCCCCAAGGGGTCCAGAATTATGAGAGGGTGCAGGCCAGGCTGAAGGACCCCATTGATGCACAGTCAGGGCTGGGGAGGGACATGGAAGTTTGGCCAGCCTGGGAGATACTGCAGGAGGGCTCCAGGGCATGTCCGGTCCCTCTTGCTCAGTCCTGATTGGCCAGACCCCAGCAGCAAGCTAACCTATCAGCCAGAGCATCTGCCCCCTGGTGGTCAGTGCATGTCATAGCTACTGGTTGAGTGGCCTTAACATATCATTAGTATATTACACTTTGGTTGAATGGATGACTGGATGACTGGGAACTTAGCATATTAGGCTTTTATTATATAGGATAGTTATAATAATCTTAAGTTTTTTTTAAAAGCAAGATTTCTTAAGTGTTTACTAATTGCCAGGCATGTGCTAAGGATTTTACATGTATTACTTCATTTTATACTCTTAATAAGCCAACAGGGGTAGAAATTATTTTGCCATTTTAAAAATTAGTAAACTGAAACTGAAGTTTGATTTGCCCAAGTTGACACTGTTAGTTTAACCCTTTCTAGCTTCTCAAATTAAGATTATTCTGGTTTACTTGTATGTTTATTTTTCAAATATATATTCATGTGTAAATGCATATATACATTTATATGTATATGTATATTTACATAGTGTATATATAAATGTATATATAGATATATAACTGTATATCCTATATAATAAAAGGCTAATATGCAAATTGTTCCCTTGACCAGAACTTCAACCAGGAATTCAACCAGGAGACAGGGCGGGCTGGCCACCCACCCATGGCCATCCTGGCCTGATTGGCCCCAATCAGGGAAGGCCAGCCAGACCCCACCTGTGCACAAATACGTGCACCGGGCCCCTAGTATATATAGAAATGTGAATACACACACACACACACACACACACACACACACACACAAACACATATATATGATTGAGAGTAAATTTGCTAAATATGTGTTCTGCCACTTTGTGCCATGCTGAGGGATTAATACTTTTTAAAGCAAAGAGTAGCTGACCTTCATCTGTACTGAAATTATACCCTTAAGAATATTCCATTTCTCATTTCCATTAATAAGTTGGCTTGAAGAACAAATTAGTTCTATGAAGGATGCTACATTAAGTTTCAAAGTGCTAAAGTCAAAGGAATTTTAATATTTTAACCTTTATTCTATTCACATGTGTCATCCTATCTAATAAAGAGGGAATATGCTAATTGACCATCACACTCTCACAAAGATGGCGGCACCCACAGCCAATAAGAAGGAATATGCTAATTGACTGCCATGGCCTCAAAGATGGTGGCACTCAGAGCCACAAGATGGGGCGTGCCCAGTCCTCTCAGCCCCGCCGGGGCAGCAGATGTGTGTGGTCCCCCAATCCCCTCAGTCTCCTAGCCCCTAGGACCAGCCTGAGGTGCGATGGGGGCATCACCTTCCCCTGATCTCTGGGTCACCTCCTGCCCCTGAGGGCTCCTAGACTGCTAGAGAGGGCAGGCCAGGCTGAGGTTCCCCCCTTCCAGTGCATGAATTTTCATGCACTGGGCCTCTAAGCAGTTGATAAAATTTTACAGGAGTCCTACTGTGTGCATTACCTCCTAGTCCTAGGAGCTGTCACATGGTAACTAATAGGAACCATTGCATGTCCCCAGTGAATGGACCGGAGGTCACTTTGTAGCTTTTTATGGTCTGGTAGGAGAAACAATCATAAACCTCTACATTGTAGGTGAAAACATACCAGGTTGCACATGGTATTTGTGCTCTGAGTACATTTCTAGAGTTGCTTTTGGTGCTTGGAGGATTGAGGAATGCAGACAACAAAATGTTCACTTTCAGGGAATTCAATCATATCTGAGAAGTCAGGGAACTAGGATAAGTTAAGGAATTTGGTTTAGAATTTCCAGGAAAAGACCCAAGGAGGATTAGAGGAGTTCTGAAGTAGAATTCATTCATTTTGTATTGGAATTAAATTGCTGGTCCCAGATTGGCACTGCTGGGTGCCATGTTGGGCTGGGGCAGAAGGAAAAGCAACAACTCTTGGTTGCTAAGCCTTCCCTTGCCACTTTGTAGGTGTGCAACCTTGGAAAAGTTAAGTCTTCCCTCTGAACCTCAGTTGCCTTGCTTATAAAGTAGGGATGAGACTATATATACCTTATAGGCTTTTGTGCTGATAAAACAGGTTAATAAATGGGAGACTGCTTTGAGTCTATAAAGAGCATTACAAATGTTAGTTGTTATTAATAATTACATTTTATTTTTAATAATATATATTTTATTAATTTTAGAGAGGAAGGGAGCAGGAGATAGAAACATCAATGATGAAAGAGAATCATTGATCAGCTGCCTCCTGCAAGCCCCCTACTGGGGATTGAGTCTGAAATCGGGGCATGTGCCTGGGATCGAACCTGGGACCTTTCAGTTTGCAGGCTAATTCTCTATCCACTGAGCCAAACTGGCTAGGGCAATTATTATATTATATTATATTATATTATATTATATTATATTATAATATTATATTTTTAATTATTTATTGATTAAGGTATTAACATATGTGTCCTCATCACCCATTACCCATTTCAATCCCCTCCTCCCCCCGTCACCACTTATGCCCTCACCCCCCTGGTGTCCATGTCCATTGATTAGGCTTATATGCATGCATAAAAGTCCTTTGGTTGATCTCTTCCCCTTACTCCCGCCCTCCCTTACCATCCCTCTGAGGTTTGACAGTTAATGCTTTTCTGTCTCTGGATCTGTTTTTGTTCATCAGTTCATGTTGTTCATTGTATTCCATAAATGAGTGAGTTCATGTGATACTTATTTTTTTTAATCTTTACTGTTCAGTTTATTAATTATATTGTTCCCCCTTTTTTATGCCCCTATAGCTCTCCTCCACTTGGTACCCATCCCACCCTCCGCCCTCACCTCCCCAGCACTGTTCTCTCCCATAGTTGCATGATTTCTCTCCAGTCTCTTGCTGTACTTCCCACACCCCTTTTCTCCCCAAGAATTGTCAGTCCATTCCCTCTCTATGTCCATGATTCTGTTATATTCACCAGTTTATCCTATTCATCAGATTATTAACTCACTTGATTTTTAGATTCATTTGTTGATAGATGTATATTTGTTGTTCATAATTTATATTTCTACCTTTTTCTTCTTCCTCTTCTTATAGAATATCTTTCAGCAATTCATATAATATTGGTTTGGTGGTGATGAACTCCTTTAGCTTTCTCTTATCTGCGAAGCACTTTATCTGACCTTCAATTCTGAATGATAGCTTTGCTGAATAGAGTAATTGTGGTGGTAGATTCTTGCTATTCATCACTTTGAATATTTCTTGCCACTCCCATCTGGTCTGCATTGTTTCTGTTGAGAAATCTGCTAACAATTGTATGGGTGCTGCTTTATAGGTAACTAACTGTTTTTCTCTTGCTTCTTTTAATATTCTCTCTTTGTCTTTTGTTCTTGGCATTTTAATTATGATGTGTCTTGGTGTAGTCCTCTTTAGATTCATATATTTTGTGGTTCTGTGCACTTCTTGGGCTTTTAAGTCAATTTCTTTCGCCAGGTGGGGGAAGTTTTCAGTCACTATTTCTTCAAGTAGGTTTTCATTATCTTGCTCTCTCTCTTTTTCTGGCACCCCTATAATTTGGATGTTGGTATGCTTGAGGTTGTCCCAGAGGCCCCTTACACTATCTTCAATTATCTGGATTCTTTTTGCTTCTTGCTTTTCCAGCTGAGTGGATTTTGCTTCTTTGTATTTCAAATCTTTGATTTGGTTCTTGCGGTCCTCTGGACTGCTTTTAGGTCTTTGTGTATTATTTTTTATTTCAGTCAGTGTATGCTTAATTTCTGGTTGGTCCTTTTTCATATCCTCGTAGGTCTCATTCATTTCCTCGTAGGTCTTGTTCATTTCCTTGTAGTTCTCATTAAGTTCAATGGCCTTTTCTAGGAGCCTCTTGAAAAACCTTATTACTGTGGTTTTGAACTCTATATTTAGTTGTCTTTTTTCCTCCATTTCTTTCCCACCTGATTTCTTTCCATTTCTCTGCATTGTGGCTGCTTTCCTGAGTTCGTCCATTAGCTCTGTGTGGTAGATGTCCTCTAAGGGACAGTGGCTCAGCCTCCCCAGTTACCTGAGATGGATACTCTTACTGCAATCCTTTATGGGTTGTACAGTATTGCTGAAGTTAAGCCTAGATTATTGTTGTTAGCACTAGGAGGGTTTGACCTCCAGGCCAATTGACTGTGAGGGTAAGCTGTGTTCAGGTTGGATGGGCGGAGTGTCTGGGCTGAGCAGGCAGCATCAGCTCTGCCCTATGGGGCACCTGGGTCTCTATGTTGGGTGGTAACGGTTGCATGCACCTCCGAGAGAAAACTGCTGCCGGTCTCCACCCATTGCCAGATAACTCTGTCTCTCCCCAAATGAGTCTGTACACCCAATGTCTCACCTAGGGTTGTAAAACAAAGAAGTCCGGTGGTCTCCCAAACGAGGGAGCAAGTCACGAGTCCTCTCTGTGTGGTTACACACTTCTGTTCCTGAGTTTATGCGCAAGCTGCTGTTTCCAAGTTTACATGCACTCCCCACAAGCTCGCCCTCTCTACAGGCTCACAGACCTTTGCTGTGCCTGGGTTTCTGCATGCCATCCTCGGACCTTGCCTGGAACTGGGGAATCAGTGTAGTGGGACGCCTTTGCCCTCCCCGTTGGAGAAAACGGGCCAGGTTTGCAGCCGCCAGCCCTTTCCGCTCGCACGCACGCAAGGCTCCGAACCTCTGATTCTGAGCGTATCTTCAAGGCTGCGTGCCACCGCTCATCTGAGTCACAGTGTCCTATTTTTACTTTTATTTGTGGAATTTTCACTCAGCCAGTGTTCCTGTGATTCTGGATGATGTTTGTTCTGTTGTTAAGTTGTAGTTTTGGAATTGTTGTGTGGGGCAGCAAGATAGGTGTTTACCTATGCCACCACCTTAGCTCCTCTCAATACTTATCTTTCTTTGACTGGCTTATTTCACTTAGCATAATGTTCTCCAGTTCCATCTATGCTCTAGTTTGAAGGAGACACAGTTTTCTTCTTCTTAAAGAATACCTTTTAGCATTTCATATAATACTGGTTTGGTGTTGATGAACTCCTTTAGCTTCTTCTTATCTGTGAAGCTCTTTATCTGACCTTCAATTCTGAATGATAGCTTTACTGGGTAGAGTAATCTTGGTTGTAGGTTCTTCTATTCATCACTTTGAAAATTTCTTGCCACTCCTGCCTGGCCTGCATAGTTTCTGTTGAGAAGTTAGCGGACAAGCGTATGGGTGCTCCCTTGTAGGTAATTGTTTTTCCCTTGCTGCTTTTAATATTCTCTCTTTGTCCTTTGCTCTTGGCATTTTAATTATGATGTGTCTTGGTGTGGTCTTCTTTGGATTCCTTTTGCTTGGGGTTCTGTGCACTTCCTGTACTTGTAAGTCTGTTTCTTTCACCAAGTGGGGGAAGTTTTCAGTCATTATTTCTTCAAATATGTTTTCCGTATCTTGCTCTCTCTCTTCTTCTGGCATTTCCATAATTCTGATGTTGCTACATTTGAAGTTGTCCCAGAGGCTTCTTACACTATCCTCAAATTTTTGGATTCTTTTTTCTTTTTTGGTTGAATGTTTTTGGCCTTTTGGTATTTCAAATCTTTGACTTGATTCTTGCGTTCCTCTCGTCTGCTGTTGGGTTTCTGTAAAATATTTTTTATTTCATTCCGTGTATGTTAAGTTTCTAGTTGGTCCTTTTTCATATTCTTGAGGTTCTCACTGAGCTTATCGGCTTTTTCTAGGAGCCTCTTGAAATACCTTATCACTGTGGTTTTGAACTCTATATCAAGTCATTTGTTTTCCTCCATTTCTTTTGTTTGTGATCTTTTTCTTTCTCTCCCCATTTTCACTGCTTCCCTGAGTTGATTGGGTGGCTTTGTGTGCTAGGTGTCTCGGCCTCCCCTGTTACCTGAGGTGTACACTCTTGGTGCACCCCTTTGTGGACTGTGTATACAGCCTTGTTGCAGATAAGTCTTATTTGTTGTTGGTATTACCGGGAGGAATTGACTTCCAGACTAATTGACTGTGAGGATCAGCTGTGTCTATTCTAGGAGACAGCCTTCTGGGCCTGGACTTGCAAACTTGCCAAAGTCTCTGTGCTCAGTTTGGATGGGGCAGAGTTTCTAGGTGGGGCGGAGTTTCAGGGTGGAGCCAACAGCCTTGGCTTCCAATCAGCCCTGGCCCACGAGGTTGCTGGGTCCTAGAGTCTGCAGGCAATTGCCGCAGGCACCTCTGTGAGAATGGTGCCCTTGAGTTTTGCCTGCCACCAGAATGTACAGTCCCCAATGGATCCGGAATCTTAGATTTTCGCCTGGCACCTGGGTTCAGTGGAATCGGAACTCCTTTTCTTTTCTGCCAGACGCCAGCCACACAGTTTACAGAATGCCCTCATCGTGAGCACTTGTGTGCGCCCCTGGAGTTCTGCCTCTGACTGAAGCTCCTTTCTTCTAACAGACACAGCTAGTGACCTGTTTGTCCCCTCTGCACGCACTCACGTGCACGCCTAAGGAGGTCTGCTCTTTCCCTGGGATTATGCCCACAATCCAGGTTCTCCCTGTAAGGGCCTGGTTCCTCTGGGTTTTGAGTGCAAACCTAACTGGGTTCAGCGCAGCCTGGAGTTTTTGTCTCCTTCCCACCAGAGCACCCCTGCCAGGTTCAGACACCCTGTCCTCTTGTGCGTGCGAGTCTCCACCTTACTTGGGCTTTGCAGAGGCTCTGATTATCCATGTGTATTTCTATGACCCTCCAATTTCAGATCTTCCAGTCAGCCAGCCTTCCCGGTTCTGGACAGTGTTCATTCTGTCCTTCAGTTATATTCTCGTAATTGTTGTGCGGGGCAAAAGCCTAGGTGTTTATCTTTGCTGCCATCTTGGTTTTTCTCAATAATTATATTTTAAATGTGTTGTATTATACATGATACTAGAGGCCTGATGCACAAATTCGTGCACCAGTGGGGTCCCTCAGCCTGGCCTGCGAGATTGGGCCAAATCCTGCTCTCTGATATCTCATAAGGGGTCCCAGATTACAAGAGGGTGCAGGCCAGGCAGAGGGACCCCACTGGTGCATGATCAGGGCTGGGGAGAGACATGTGAGGTTGGCCAGCTGGAGAAGGATCATGGGAGGATTCCAGGGTGTGTCTGGCCCATCTCACTCAGTCCCTATTGGCTAGACCCCAGCAGCAAGCTAACCTACTGGTCAAAATGTGTGCCCCCTAGTGGTCAGTGCATGTCATAACGAGCAGTTGGGCGGCCTTAGCATATCATTAGCATATTACACTTTGGTTGAATAGATGACCAGACACTTAGCATATTAAGCTTTTATTATATAGGATTTCTTTGTTTATTAGCTTTAATTTCTCAGGAATGTCTTTTACTTTCCCAAGTATGTCTCAGAGTATGGAATTGAAAATATTTGGTACCTGATCGTATTAAGTTTAGCCACTGATCCAATTTTGTCTTAGCTACCCCTTCAGCCCATTTCTGAGCAGATTTAGGTTGGCCTTTCCTGGTTGAGGACACTGTATGAGCTTCTCACTCTCTTAATTAAATGCTCTCCCTATCCCCACCTACTCATTTGGCTTCCAAGTTTATGGCTTGCACTTAATCAGTAACCTAGGCCAAAGGGGTGGCTTGTATGGACCCCCTGAGGGAGTGCAAGATGATTTGTTTTGGAGTGGGGAAATCATTAAAATTTATATTCACATTTTCTTAAAAAAAGGAAGGAATTAAGCCTTACCAATGTTTAATCTTTGGATTGACACTGCCCACTCATTTGGATCTCTGGGTTCGATGTGTCACGTATGTCATCAATGCCCTGATGGCAGAATGAGTATTTCACAATTCAAAGTGGTTCTCATAAGTGGCCTCACTTGTTTTTGCATTCAGTATATTACCACATTCTGTGGTTTACCTGTGCAGGGAGGAGGTTATGGCTTATATAAGCTTAAATAATATGACCTTTTGAATACTTTGTATGGAGACTGGCCATGGAAAATCTTTTATATCACCCAGAGGGTTCACTAGTTATCTTGAGGAAAAGATTTAAAGAGTTGTTGAACTTAGAGATAACTTACACTCTTCTTTTAAACAAAAATGGCTATTCCAAATTTGCTGACTTTTCACTTGCTAAGTAGTTGGCAATAATATGATACCCAGAAGATTTTACTAAAAAAAGGATTTACTCTATCCTTTCAAGGTGAATTTTCATGAGTGAAAAGTAGTTGCTTAAAACAATGTATTTTAAAAACATATACTGGAAAATGTTTCTATCTTTTATGTGGTTTTGTTGCTTTGTCACCTAAGAAACACCTCTGGTATGTGCATGATTTTTTTTTTAAGTTGGAAAAAATATTTCTAACCTGTTTAGAACTCTTCCATATAAAAAAATTAGTAAAATTTGAACCCATTTGTTCAAAATATTGATACCATGCCTGCTAATTAGTTTGCAGGCATAACTGATTTATCTCAGGAAATTTGGAACCAGTCCTTCAAATGGATGTATCATAAAATTTTAAAACTCAAGGAACCATGTTAAATCATATTGCTCTCATTTAATAAATTATTCTGAATAATACTTTTTAGTGAGAACAAAATACGTTTTAGTAAGAACAAAATAAGTCTTGTCCTGGCTGCAGTGGTTCAGTTGGTTGAGCATTGTTCTGTGCACCAAAAGGTCACTGATTCAATTCCTGATCAGAGCACATGTCCTGATTTCGGGCTGGATTCTGGTAGGGGGGGAGGGGTGCAGGAGGCAACTGATCAATGTTTCTCTCTCCCTCTGTCTCTAAAATAAACAAAACTTAAAAGATAAAGTCTTATATTAAATACTGCTGATTTTCTTATCCTTTTAAAATTAATATTTTTTGTGTTTTTCATAATGTATTCAATCTACTTGTATATAAATTTATATTTACTTTTACTTGGAGTATGTGCTTTAAAAAAGTAATTGCATTAAAAATTTGGCCTGGCTAGTGTGGCTTAATGCTTGAGTATTGACCTATGAGCCTGGAGGTCACAGATTGATTCTCAGTCAGGGCACATGCCCGGGTTGTGGGCCTGACCTCAAGTACGGGATGTGCAGGAGGCAGCCGATCAATGATTCTTTCATCATTGATGTTTTTAGCTCTCTCTCCCTTCCTCTCCCTTTTTCTCTGAAATCAATAAAAATATATATTTAAAAAGTTTAGAGGCCACTGAACTAAACTACCTACTTTCTCCAGACACTTGGTAGTGACTATACCCTTGAATTGTCTGCCCCATTTCTGAAAAAGAGCCTGGCTGAGAAAACTGATATTTAAATAAGGGACATGCCCCCCACTTCTGTGGGTGTTATGTATTCTACCCTTGGTTCAAGTTAGAAAGGCTACATATCTAGGAGGTCTAAAGTTGGGTCAAGGTTAAAGAGTAGAGCTGGAAAACTACTAGAGAAGGAGTATAGGTCAATAACTTGAGAGGGAGGAATGATATAGAGTATGCAGGGATTGATATTTTGTATACTTTCTATCTCCAGCTTGACCCACCGTGAGTCCTCAGAAAAATAATCTTAAGATAGCACCCTATAGCACATTTCATTCCTCTTATGAACCTGCTCCAGTCACACAGGCACACAGACCACAAAGAAGAATGAGAAGTGTTGAGCCATGTTATCTCATACTGTTATTTAATGGTTTTATACAAGTAAGCCCTGGAAAATGGGGTGCTAGTTAAAAGCAAGAACATCAGACAGACCTTAATTTGAATTCTGCTTCCAATGCTTGCTTGCTCACTCTGTGTAGGTCAAGTAATTTAACCTTTTTTTTTTTTTTGGTTAATTTAACTTTTTAAAATTTTAGTGTTTTTTTTTTTCCCATGCACAAAAATGAGGATACGAATACCTACCTGTCAGGATAGTTGTGAGGATTAAAGTAATGTAAATTCATGGAAAGCATTTAGCAAGGAATCTGACAAATAGCAGGTCACTCAATAACAATAGCATTATCCACTAGATTGCTACTTTCTGATTGTTGGGACCATGCTGGATGCTCTATGCTTCTTTCTTATACCCACAGTGCCTAACACAGAGATAAGTGTATACGAGGTATTCAGTACTTGTTGAATTGAATAGAATTCGTGGGAAAAGCAAATCCGTACAAGGCTGAAATAGGAATCTAGCGCAGCCCAAGATTAGAGACTTTCAACCAATTTACTACCCTCTCTCTGCTAATAATAACTTACTCTGAAAAGGCATTCTGAATTTCTTTTACCTTAAATTCATTGCAATAATTCTTTTTTATTTATATGTTTTAGACTTTTAGGCAATAAATAAAAATCTTTCCATTTCTATCAGTGGTTATTACTTTTCTCTTTATCAGTGAAGTTTGACTCTGTCCTCTTCTTCAACTCTAATAGGACAATGCTAGAAATATAATCATGTTTCTTTTTGCATAAACACTATTCAAAAATGACTCCTCTTGTCTGCCACTGAAGCTTAAGCTCCTGAATCTGGCATTGAAGGTCTGGCATTTCACTTGACCTTATCTGACCTATCCAAATCCTACCCTGCCACCTGCTCCAGCCAGATGGGTCTTACAATTGGGCCTAAGCACTAGGCCCAGCTCAAACTCTTAGCTTTTCCTTTTGTTAGGTTAGTATCTCCCATTCCCAAATGTGAGAATTTATCTAGCTATTAAATGTCCCATTGAATTCTTCTATGATGCTCACTAGCTATATTGTTCATTTGTATTCTTAGTTAAGTGTCATATGTGTGTGTTTGTCTTCCACAAATGAGATTTGACCCATATGAAGGCAGAGAGTTACCCCCATGGTGCCATGTACTCTACAGAGCACATAGTAAGTGATTAACTAAGAAGAAAGAACCATGAAAGTGTTTTGTAAACCTAAAATATAAGGGATCATCAAAATTCATCCATGCATATAATAATAATGTATGGAACGTCTGCTGTGCTGAATAACTAAGATGGATCTAAGTAATGTGTATTTTTTAGGGACTCTCAAGAATTCCTGGGGAGGGTAGTTTGGTAAAAGAATAGATTTTCTGTAGTTCAGTGGGATGAATGCTTAGATTAAGTCAGGAAAGTATTGTGTGACCTCATGGACCTGTGAAATCAGAGATATTTAGGTTGTAAGAGTTCTAAACTAAAGAAAGAATGAGCCCATCAGGAAGGATTTGTTAATATCTGGTTGCTCATAATTACATCTTAGTGCCTGGAACACAGAGTTTGGCATATAGAAGGATCTTAATGATCATTGTTGAATGAATAAAGGTGAGTTTTCTGGGAAATTGAATTTTCTCTAGGTATGATGACAAAGTAAGGTTCCTGGGATCATAAGCCTGAAGGTGAGACAATGGTAAATTTGCAAGGTTACTGTTGCCCTAAAAGGGTTCTTGGAAAATACTCAGCCAGGCTCCCCAAAAGCCCCCAATCTGTCTTTTTCTACTTGAAAAGTCCTAAAAAGCACCTTTTGGCAATATGAAAGCTAAAGTAACTTTGTACATTTTCCATATGTAATTAAAACATTGAATCTTAGTTTATCTTCTTTTCCATATCTGACCTACATTCACTGTCTTACATTTTATAAATACCACTCTGTAACAACTTACATTAGTCAGTCTGCATCTTTTACTTGTGGTATTTGACAGTCAAGTTTTCAGTTAGCCACCTTCTTCACTTTTAGCATTTTCATAGTAAACCACACAAAACCCCGAGAAACCAGTTGATCATCCTGTCACTCCAGAAAGCAGATAATTTGGAAGTTGTTTTAAAATAAATATAAAAACCTCAATCCCAATGTGGGCTTGAGCAGTCTGAGTACTAATAATTGTTGCTGTTTTTGCTTCTCAGTCTATGGATGGAAAGTTCCCCAAATGATCTGAGAAGCATTTTCATTCCACTCTTCAGAGCCAAATCATCTGGTTTGTGTGCTGAGACAAAAAACAAACAAACAAACAAACAAACACAACAAAACAAAAAACAAAAAAACAAAACAAAACAAACAAACAAAACAAAACACACACACACACACACTGCTGCATATTTTATCTAAGGAGCAAGCCAGAGAGAGGGAATCTGAAAAATCACAGTAGGTTTTAGGTGAAATAAAGGCTACATGCGATTAAAAAAAAAAAATGCTGTTCTCCAACCATTGCCTCTATGTTTTCTCTCTTGTATTAAATGGCAATGGAGGTCAAATGCCATTTGCCTCTCTGTTCCTTCACAACCTAATTTGGGTACTATTGCATTCACTTCAGCCTTTTAAGTTGCTGTTCTATGAAAGCAAGCATGGGATGAGGATTATAGGAAGCATTTACTAGCACATCTCAGCATCAGTCCTGTTATTAACCACGGGAACAAGCATTATGGTCTGCGTTCTTCCCTGATTGCTCTTCCTTTGGCTCTTGTCATATTGAACTCCTGGCTCCTTTATTCCTCAGCTTATATGTTACTTTTTCCAATGACCATCCCTGACCATCCCATCTAATGTAGCTAGCACCCCCTGAGCCTATTCACTCTTTGTATCATATTCCTCTAATTTCCTTCATAGCAATTTACCACTGTCTGAAATAATCTAGTGTATTTACTTGTTTACCTTCCCCTCTTACCTTTCCATTAGAGTGTAACCTATATGCAGGCAGGGGCCATGTCTGTCTTGTTCAGCTGCTGTATATGTCTAATACTTAGCCTGGTGCATTCCAGGTGATCAGGAGCTATTTGTTCAATGAATAAATGAGGAGGACAGAGGGCAATAAGGCTAATGCAGTGCTCCACAATGTTCCTTCTTTCTGGAATGTACAGCCACACAACAGAAATTCGCCAAGATCTGTCAAACTCACCGACCTCTACCCACATCTGCTGATTCATGTGGATACAAATGATATAATCAAAATAGACTTAACTGGCTCTTTAGTGATTTTAAGGTTGGGTGTAAAACTTGAAGGGCATTGTGAGTACAGGTTGCATTTTTATTTCTTTCATAGGGTTAAAGGGATGATTTTGGCAGAGAATGGAAGATACAGGAAATTAACAGTTCACCACATTCATAATGTTGTCAAAGATTTAATTTTCTGGACTGTGCCTCATAGTAGTAGAGCAATGGGTTGTTAGTTAAGGATGGAATTTATCTCATGAAGACAGACAAAATATGTTTGTCAGGAGATTCATGAGCCTCATCAGGAGTGGAAGATTGCCAGATTGGACAAAAATAAACAGACCAAAATCTAGGATATCTAGTTAAATTTGAATTTTAGATAAACAATGAATAATTTCTTTTTTTTTAATGAATAATTTCTTAATAGAAGTTTGTCCCAGGCATTTGGTGTCCCGAATTTAATCTGGCAGCCCTACAAGAGTCTTTCCATCTAGTTCTCATTACTCTATATCACTCACAAGGATTTCTTTTTTTTTAAATTTACAACATAACTTATATTTAATAGTAGTACATACGTTTTCCTTTCCCCCCTAATATCCTCCCCCCAGCCTCCCTTACCCCCCAGCACATGTCCCCACCTGCCCCCCTCCCCGCCCCAGTGTCTTTCATTCATTGGTTATGCTCATATGCATGCATACAAGTCCTTTGGTTGATCTCCCCCAGCATCTGCCTCCCATCCACTCCAGCCTTCCCCCTGTAGCTTGACAGCCTGTTCGAGGCCACCCTGCCTCTATATCAATCACTTCCCCCTGTTTCTTTTCTTCAAAAATATCTTGCCTCTGCATACTAGAAACAAACGCATAAGAGCAAAAAAAAGTTTGAGTGTCAGTTTCAATGTCCAACTGTTCTGAGTCCCAGTTTCAATGTCAAATAGTTCTTTATGTGTACATGTCAGCAATGGTATCCAGATGGTGAACACATTGTGGCAATGCAAGATCCATCCTCTCTGGTATGGTCCTGTGCTGCCTTCAGCCATGCACAGCTGCCGACTGCTAGCATGGCAAGGTGTCGTCAGCGTCCGCCATCTCTGGACCGTCCTCGACTCACAAGGATTTCATAAGAACTTAATTCAATAGCTTGCTGACTTCTAGAGATAATGTGCCTGTGGCAACATTTCCCAAACTCTGCTCCATGAAACCAAAGGGTCCCACAAGAGGTGAATATACCTTGATAAATGCTCAAATTTTTTCAGAATAAACTATCTCCTTTCTTAGAAAACCACAGTGTTTATTAGGATATTAAAAGTGCTGAGAAAAATATGCACATACATACTATCCCAAAAATTTGCTTCCATTTTGAGGCTTCACACTCTCTAGCTGAATTATTTCTCCTTGGGACTCCCATTCTCACCTCAGGTGACCAGTCTGGCAGAATATTTTGGCTCTAAGATTGAACTGAGTTCTGTATTGGCTGGTTTTCATATTTCCCTCTAGAGGCAAAGAATGCAAAAAGCTGAGATTTGGCCCCCAAAATAAAATTACATAGTCTTGCTGAGGGCCTCGCTGCCATTCTCAGCTGTGTGAGCAAAGCCAGAGCTGTTCAGGAGCCTTCTAAAGTTTTGTGGTCCTACCTACATAAGTACCCAGCTTAGATGAAACAGTGTTCACTGTTTTAGATATATTTCGTTGTCATGGTTTTAAAAGTAGATTAGGGTAATCTCAGTGTGGAAAAAGTATTTTTATAGGAATTAATGTTATTCATATGTAATTTTCTTTCTTTTTTCCCTTTTGTTTTTGTTAATTCTCACCCCAGAACATTTTTTTCATTGATTTTCAGAGAGCATGGAAGAGAGGGGCAGGGACACATCGATGTGAGAGAGGCACATTGATCAGTTGCCTCCTTTATTGAGCCTGCAACTGAGGTACCTGCTCTTGACCAGAATTGAACCCAGGACTCTTCAGTCAGCAGGCCAATGCTCTATCCATTGAGCCAAACTGGATAGGGTTCAGATGTAATTTTCTCTTAGAATTTTTTTATTATTTAAATATATTTTTATTGATTTCAGAAAGGAAGGGAGAGGGAGCAAGAGAGAGAAAAACATTAATAATGAGAGGGAATCATTGATTGGCTGCCTCCTGTATGCCCCACACTGAGGATTGAGCCTGCAACCAGGGCATGTGCCCTTGACTGGAATAGAACCTGGAACCCTTTAGTCTGCAGGCTGTTGCTCTATCCACTGAACCACCTTAAAAAAATTGTCCTCTCATGCCTTTAAGAGCCAGCCCTATACTCAGGACTACCCTCCTAAACCGAGAGTGAGGTTGCTGTGTGTCCTGCCATTGTAATTTTCTAGGTTAAGTCAAGAAAGCATCCTCTTCAAAGATAAACTTACCAACATTTGCTTCATAAATAACATCATTCCTCACTGTCCTCTGTGAATGCTCTAGCCTCTGACATTCAACAAAGAAATCAAACATACCTACCTAACCTTTATGAGAATATTTAAAATTATGATTTAATTTTTAATCTCCCATGGTAGCACTAAAATAAATGTTATAAATATCAACAGGACCAACCGCCTACTTACTTTGCAGTAACACTTAGGGTATAACCAAGACAGTTAAGGAAAACATTGTGGCATGGGCTGGGAAAGAGAGGGTGGTAGATGCTGACATTTTGTATTTCCTGGAGACCCATTTATGTAGTTGTCTTTCACAGTGGGTGAAGTGTCAGTTTTGACATGTACTATGTTCACAGTTTGGGTTTTCACATTATACCTTGTTCTTCCTTGCCATTGAATTTCTCCCTTTTGCCATTAAACAAACAAACACCAAGTGACTCAAAACACATAAGACAACTTTTGCAACAAGAATTAAAAAGGCAAGAAAGAGCACAACTTTTAAAACACTTTTAAAAAGTACCACTCAATCTAAAAAAATGGGTTTGAGATTTGTAGAGTCCATTAGCTGAGGCCTGTGTCACTAGGCATAGTAGCGGGAAAGGGCAAATTGAGGATGCCAAATTAAATAAGATGGTTTATTGTGTTTGAATGCTATTAATAATATACTGTAGATGTAGTAACTAGTTTCTCAGTGTTTCCATAATTTACAAAATTGGCATAAAAAACCTCACATCCCTAGGAAACAAATTTTACTTTTGTAATACCTCATGTATAATATAAACTGAGTAGCCAAATTATTATGATCTCTGAACACATAATAATCTGGCCACTCAGTGTATAGCCTATATAATAAAAGGCTAATATGCAAATTGTCCCCTCGACCAGGAGTTCGACCAGCCAGTAGGCCAGCCAACTACCCATGTCCCCTCTCCCTGACTAGGCTGGGCAGACCCCGCCCATGCACGAATTCATGCACTGGGCCTCTAATCCTATCTAATAAAGAGGTAATATAAAAATTGACTATCACTCCAACATACAAGATGGCCGCCCCCATCTAGTCAAAGATGGCGGCCTCCATGTGGACACAAAATGGCCACCACAAGATGGCCAGGATTGTGGTAGATGTTGACATTTTGCATTTCCTGGGGGTGATCAAGCCTGAAGGGGAGGGCAGTTAGGGGCAACCTAGGCCTGCAGGGGAGGGCAGTTGGGGGGGACCAGGTCTGTAGGAGAGGGTAGTTGGTGGGGACCAGGCCTGCAGGGGAGGGCAGTTGGGAGGGACCAGACCTGCAGGGGAGGGCAGTTGGGGGTGACCAGGCCTACAGGGAAGGGAAGTTAGGGGCAACCATGCTGGCAGAAGAGGGCAGCTAGGGGAGACCAGTCTGGCAAGGGAGGGCAGTTAGGGGTGACCAGGCCAGCAGGGGAGGGCAATTGGGATCAACCAGGCCTGCAGGAGAGGACCATTGGAGGGGACCAGGCCTGCAGGAACGGGCAGTTGAAGGCAAACAGGCCTGCAGGGGAGGGCAGTTAGGGGTGACCAGGCCTGCAGGAAAATACAGCTGGGGGAGGGACCAGGCCTGTAGTGGAGGGCAGTTGGAGGGGACTAGGTCAGCAAGGGAGGGCAGCTAGAGGCAACCTGGCTGGCAAGGGAGAGCAGTTAGGGATGACCAGGCCAGCAGAGGAGTGCAGTTGGAGGCAACCAGGCCTGCAGAGGAGGACAGTTAGGGGTGACCAGGGTGGCAGGGGAAGGCAGTTAGGGGCAATGAGGCTGGCAGGGGAGCTGTTAGCCATCAATCAGGCTGTCAGGGGACTGGTTAGGGGGTGATCAGGCTGGCAGGCAGAAGCGGTTAATGGCAATCAGGCAGGTAGGCAGGTAAGTGGTTGGGAGCCAGCAGTCCTGGATTGTGAGAGGGATATCCCAGATTGGAGAGGGTGTAGGCTGGGCTGAGGGACACCCCTCTCCCCTGCATGAATTTTGTGCACTGGGATTCTAATATATATACTGAGTGGCCAGATTATTATGCATTCAGAGATCATAATAATCTGGCCACTCAGAGTATATTACATAAATAAATGGTTTTATGCACAGCTGAGGTTGTGAATATTTTTAGTCAGACCAGTGTCTGGCCCCTCAATAAGTTCTCAGTACATGTGTGTTGAGTCCATGAATGTCTTATACACAACTTTCATAAATTTCAAGTTAGACAACTCAAGATAGGAACCTCTGTCACTCAGCTGATCTCTTAGATGAAATTAATAGGGTTTCTCAAACTTGCCACTATTGACATTTTGAGCAAGAAAATTCTTTATTGTGGGTTCCATCCTTTATATTATAGAATGTTTAATAGCAATTCTGGCCTGTGCCCACTAAATACTAGTAGCATACCTCCAAACTGTGACAATCAGAAGTATCTCCAGACATTACCAATTGTCCCCTGGGGAGGCAGTTTGAAATTGCCCCTACTTGAGAACCACTGAATTAGAAGAGGTTCAGAGTTCTCGTAAGCTGACTCCAGTTCTTTACAGATGGCACAGTTCTGTTACACTTGCTTTTACAGGCAGGATCCAAAGACTTTCATGATAGCAAGAGGAGGAGTCTCAAGAGAGGCCAGACTAAATGTCCATTAGTGGATGAATGGATAAATAAAACGTGATACATTCAAACAATGGAACAGTATTTACCCTTAAAAAGGAATGAGGTACTGATACATGCTACAATGTGGATGAATCTTACAGACATTATGCCAAGTGAAAGAAGCCAGATACAAAGTCATATATTATATGATTCCATTTATATGAAACTAGAGGCCCAGTGCATGAAATTCATGCATGGGGGGGGGGTGTCCCTCAGCCTAGCCTGCAACCTCTCTAATCTGGGATCCCTCTTACAATCCAGAACTGCTGACTCACAACTACTCACCTGCCTGCCAGCCCGATCAACTCCCTAACCACACCCCTTCCAGCCTGATTGACGCCTAACTGCTCCCTTGCCAGCCTGATCATCCCTAACTGCCCTCCCCTCCCAGCCTGGTCACCTCTAACTGCCCTCCCCTGCAGGCCTGATTATCTCAACTGCCCTCCCCTGCAGGCCTGGTCCCCTCAACTGCTCTCCCCTGCAGGTCTAACCACCCCCAACTGCCCTCCCTTGCAGACCTGTTCCCTCCTAATGGCCCACCCCTCCTGCCATCTTGTGGCAGCCATCTTGTGTCCACATGGGGGCAGCCATCTTTGACCACATGGGGTGGCCATATTGTGTGTTGGAGTGATGGTCAATTTGCATATTACTCTTTTATTAGATAGGATATCCAAAATAGATAATTCTATAGATACAGAAAGTAGCTTACTGGTTGCCAGCAGCTGGAGGGGGGTGGTAAGATGGAGAGAATTGCTTAATGGGTATGGGGTTGCCTTTGGGAGTTATGGAAATGTTTTGGAACTACATAGAGAAAGTAGTTGTGCAGCATTGCAAATGTACTAAATACCACTTTGAAATGGTTAATTTTAAATGAATATCAACTCAATAAATAGAAGAATAAGAATAAGAATAAGAAGAGGAAGAGGGCAGTTGGGAGGGACAAAGCCTGCAGGGGAGAGCAGTTGGAGGGGATCAGGCCTGCAGGGGAGGGTAGTTAGGGATGACCATGCTGGCAAGGAAGAACAGTTAGGGGTTACTGGGCCAGCCGGGGAAGGCAGTTGGGGGCAACCAGACTGGCAGGGGAGTGGTTAGTGAGTGACCAGGCTGGCAGGTAGAAGCAGTTAGGGGCAATCAGGCAGGCAGGCAGGTGAATAGTTGGGAGCCATCAGTCCTGGATTGTGAGAAGGATGTCCAACTGCCCTTTGAGGGATCCCAGATTGGAGATGATGCAGGCTGGGGCAAGGGACACACAAACACACACACACACACACACACACACACACACACACACACACACACACCTCTGCACAAATATTATGCACCAGGCCTATAGTATAAATAAACAGAATGATGAATTCATCCAAATAGGAGGAATTCTTGCACAATGTATACGTATATAAAATCATCATGATGTGTACTTTAAATATATTAGTCCTTCCTTATCTGTGGGAGATACACTCCAAGACCCCTAGTGGATGCCTGAGATCTCAGATAGTACCAAACTCTATATGTGCTATGTTTTTTCTATACATGCACACACTTTATGGCTTCTCTGGCATATCTGAATTGCCAGCATCACTACTCTTGTGCTTTGGGGCCATTATTGAGTAAAATAAGTTTTATTGGAACACAAGTGCTGGGATACCATGATAATCTGTCTGATGATTGAGATAGCTACTAAGTGACTAACAGATGGGAGCATATACAGTGTGGAGACTCTGGACAAAGGGATAATTCATATCCTGTGTGAGATGGAGCAGGACACGTGAGATTTCATCATGCTACACAGAATAGTGCACAATTTAAATCTTAAGAAATGTTTATTTTTGGAATTTTTCATTTAATATTTTCAGATCACAGTTGACCACAGGTACCTAAAACTGTGGAAAGTGAAACTGTGGATAATGGGGGACTACTGTATCTTACAATTTTCTTTGTCAATTATACCTCAAGCTGATAAAAAATATAATCTTGATAGCTTTTCTTTTTCCTGAAACATTTTTTAAAATGTTTCTTTAAATTCTTTAAAGTATTACAAATAGTAGTACATATGTTTCCTTTTCTCCCTCATTGAATTCCCTCCAGCCTCCCCTACCCCCCAGCACATGCCCTCATCTGCCCCCCCCCGCCTGAGTGTCTTGTATCCATTGGTTATGCTTATATGCATGCATACAAGTCCTTCAGTTGATCTCCTACAGCCCTTGCCCCCCTCACCCTCCCTTGCCTTCCCACTGTAGTTTGATAGTCTGTTCAATACTTCTTTGCCTCTGTATCTATCTTTCCCCCCACATTTCTTTACTTAAAAAAAATATTGCATCTGCATACTGGAAATAAATATATAAGAACAAAAAATGTTTCAGTCTCAGTTTCAATGTCCAACAGTTCTGAGTTCCAGTTTCAATGTCAAATAGTTCCTTATGTGTACATATCAGCAATGGTATCTGGATGGTGGACAAATGGTGGCAATGCAAGATCCACCCTCTCTGGTTTGGTCCTGGGCTGCCTGCAGCGACATACCGCTGCTGACTGCTAGCGTGGCAAGGTGTCATCAGCGTCTTCCATCTCTGGGTTGTCTTTGCGGTTGGAGCAGACCTGTCAGTTCCTCTTTGTTGCAGGAATTCATATGGTCTTGGAATTGGTTTCTGAAAATATACAAACATATTCTCAACCAAAAGTTAATAAAGGAATCTTTTCTGTAAATTTGACTTGGGATTCTTTTTATTTTTGCCCAAATGATTTTCCTTTGGCTTATTTTGACACCATGTGTGTTTTTAATGGGTGTCCTGCTGTTGGCATTACACATGGAAATTAATTTTTTGGAGTAAGAATTTTCTAGATATTAAATTTACTTACAGGATATTTTTCCTTACATGATATTACCTCATTATCCCCCCCCCATTTTATTAATGGGGGCTTTTGGAAATTTTATATTGCAGTCTTGGTAACTTTAAATTTTAATTTTTGCACAAAATATGACTGCTTTCGGTTCTTTGCATGTTAGGCAATTTAACAATGGGATGAACTACTAATAGAAATTTTAGTTAATATTTTAGGAACAGATTTTTTGTCCAGTACATTTAAATTTTCTTGATTATTCACTTATTTTAATTGGCCAATTTAAATTAATCTGAAAACTTCATTACTATTTTACTGTCAAATTTAATACTCAAACAATAATTTTGGTTTACCCTGTAAATATTAGTGGAAAGGATTACTTGCATTCTTGAGTAGGCCCTGAGCATTCTTGGTGCTAGGCTGGATTTAGATATGGGGCAGCTGTTGCTGGCCAACTCTCGGTCTGTAACCTGGGTTCCTATTTGAACTGTGCATTGGAGGTGAAGCAGCCGTGGGGGCAGGAGACCTCCCTCAAAAGGGGTGAGATTTCAGGCCCCTGCAAGGTTAGGGGGTGAGGGTCTGTGTCCCACCTCTGTTGACCTTCAAGTTCTCTCCGGATGGTCCCTCTGTGACTGTGCCTGTCTTAAATTGTTCCTTCCCTGAGGAATCTTACCTGTCTCTGGCTAACCAGCCATCTTCCAGGGCCAAGCAGGGTGATTTGAGGTTCAGTTCTGTCCCTGACACATTTCTTTCTTTCTTTTAAAAAAATATATTTTATTGATTTTTTACAGAGAGGAAGGAAGAGGGATAGAAAGTCAGAAACATCGATGAGAGAGAAACATTGATCAGCTGCTTCTTGCACACTCCCTACTGGGATTGTGCCCGCAGCACAGGTACATGCCCTTGACCGGAATCGAACCTGGGTACTTCCAGTCCGCAGGCTGATGCTCTATCCACTGAGCCAAACTGGTTTCGGCCCTGACACATTTCTTAATGGGGACTATGAAAATGTGTAGTTATAGAAGGACATGAGAAAATGTGCCTGTGAAGAAAAAAACATCATAGAAGGGCCTTGGAAATGAAATGTGCTTTGAGTGATCTCAAATTTCTATGTTGGGAGTTTAGATGGCTTTTTCAGCTCTATGGGGGTAAAAGGTTTTGAAGTATATCCTCTTCATTAGTAGTAGATCAAATTATTTTATACTAGAGGCCCAGTGCATGAAATTTGTGCACAGGAGGGACTGTCCCCTCAACCCAGGTTGCACCCTCTTCAATTTGGGACCCTTTGGGGGATGTCCGACTCCCTAAACCAGCAGTCGGACATCCCTCTCACAATCCTGGACTGCTGGCTCCTAATCACTCACCTGCCTGCCTGGACACCTCGACTCCCCCCTCTGCCGACCTGGCCATCCCTAATGCCTCCTCCCTTGCCAACCTGGTCACCCCCAACTGCCTCCCCTGCCAGCCTAGTTGCTCCTCACTGCCCCCTTGCCAGCTTAATCACCCCCAACAGCCCCCTTCTGCTAGCCTGGTCACCCCTAACTGCTCCCCCTGCCAGCCTGGTCGCCCCATGCATCCTGCTTCTTTAGTCATTTGGTCATCCCTCACTAACCCCTCTTGCAGGCCTGGTCATAGGCAGCCTTCTTGTGAGGGCATGAGGGTTAATTTTCATATTACTTTTTTATTATATTGGGTAAGTAAGAGACAGAAAGACAAATGGGTGCTTTATGTTTTGGGGATGGAATTATATTTCCTCCTTCTGATGCTGTCTTCCTAGACATAGAAGGTTCAATAGTTAGAGACAAAGGTAAGGTAGAATTCTAGATACAAAGATTGACAAACAAATGCATATTTGATCCATTGCTGCCCCTCAGGCTTCCTGTTTCATTGTCTCCCCCCGCCCCCAGCAATATATCAGATCCAGAGAGTTGGAGGGAGCTATATACTGACAAAAAAAAAAAATCACCTGATGAAAATGTAATTCCTTCTATGTTAGGAGACCTAAAATTGAATATAAATAAAAATCTTTTATTGTTTGATTTGAAATTTATATTTAATTGGTAAACAGTGGGAACTTTGTCATTCCAGTGACAGTTGTCTATTAGGGATAGATTCCCAGTGATTGGTTTTGCCTTTTTTCAATTCTGAGGAGGAAGTCTCAGAGAGATTTCTGGCACATTTCCTATAGCAAACAGCTGGCTTCTTTCGAAAGGAGGTTGATTCTTTGGGCTGGTCAACACAGGGCACTCCACCTTATTGCACACTGTCTACCCTGGTTGAGTACAGACTTCAACTGGCTGCACAACGTGGCCACCAGAGACATATATTTCTATATCTCTAAACAGACCAGAGATCAAGAAATCAGGCCCTGGGCAAGGAAACTTGATCAAGAAAACACAGCAGGCATTGTGTGCATAGTAGAAGCATGAGCAAAGTTCTGACAAGGTTTATTATCCCTGGGAGAAGAGAAGTCTCCTGTTTCTAGCACTTTTGTGGTGTCAGAGGTCCTGATAATGGAGAGGCAGAGCCTGGAAGGAAGAAAGCCAAATCTTCTAACTCTTATCCAGCTCAAGGAAAATAAATCAGAATGATTGATTTTTTTAGGAAGGAAGCCATGTGCAAAGAGGGCTCCTGGACCACAAAAGGAGGCAAGAGGAGGTGGGAGGAAACAGATGTTTGAATAATAACAAAGGGACTCAGGAGGTTGTTATGCTGTGTCAATGATGTAACACTCAATTGAAATGACTTCTAACTAGAGATGTGCGGGCTGTCCCTCGCCTTGGGAGTGAAGACTGTTCCCATGCAGGTGCACATACCTGAGTTCGAGACAGCAAGTCACAAATAAACTAGTGCTTGCTCCAATCTGTAAATATTATTTTGGCCCAGGCTTGGCCTTAAGGCCTGGATACTGATTACTCTGGGGATATGAACTGAAAAGCTTTGCAATGTGATTCATACATGGCTGGGGAGGGGTAGTGATAGACTTTGAGCCACATGTTGCTAGCTCCTCCAGTCTTGTGCTTTTTTTACACTGCTTTTCTCACATTGAAATCCCCCTTTGATAAGACCCTAGAACTTTTCTTATCTATAGATGTCTCCTGGAAATTCCTGACTGTACAGATCCTCCCTCAGGGCTGAACTGCACATTCTATTCAATTTTATGGTGAGAATGGTCAGATGCCATTGTGGGGGGGATAGTAGAAAAACATATCATTTCTTTGCTTTAACCCTTCCAGTGGTTTTCTCTTTCCTATCTCTATAGTTTCATCTTATGCCACGCAACACCTATTTATTATGCTCTTGTCTCCCTGGCTTTCCATCAGTTTCTAGAATACTCCAAGCTTTATCTCATTGCAAAGATTTGGCCGTAGCTCTTTTCTCTGCTTGGAAAGCTCTTTTCTAAGATCCTTCATGGCTGGTTTCTGCTTATTCTTTAGTTCTTAGGGCCTAGCCAGTGCCTCGTACATACTTGGCACTAAGGAAACACGGAATGGGAGCAGGTCATAGTAGGGTGACTGTATTTGTCTGTTTGTTTGTTTATTATTTTAAATCCTTACCTGAGAATATGACTTTTAAAATTGATTTTAGAGAGAGAAAGGAGGGAGAGAGAGAAACATTGATGCTTTAAATAACCAAGCCACCCGGCCAGGGCATGATTGTGTTTATTTTGGTCTGGTGGCAGAAAGGGATTGCAGAGACCATGTTTGGGGGTGAAGATGAAGATAAAGGTGGGGATGGGAGGCATTTTGTACCTAGAATGAATGAACGTAGAGCAGTGAGCAGAGGAAGAATTTTATCTGCTATCCAAGCGGCAGAGCTGAGGCACATGGCTGGGCTCTAGGACTAGGAATTCACTGATAGGCGTTGCAATAACTTGAACCAAGGAGGAAAACCCTTGGTCAAACTCATTTATTGTCATAATCTGAGGGAGCCAAATAGCAGCCCTTGGGATTGCCAGGGAGAATTTCATTTACACTTTTAATTAAGGGGCTTATTATTAAATAATCATCTCTTTTTGGCTTATCTCCATCTTTGGAAAGAGATGTTTTTCCAAACTCCTTTCATCCCTGGATGAAATAAGTGTCCCTCCTCTGCATGGTCTCACTTTTCTGGGCTTCTTTCCATCAAGACACTGATGTCAGTGTACTGGGATTAGCAGATATAAGTCTGTCTTTCCCATACAGTTATAAGCTTTATGAAGAAAGGGTTCATATCACTAGCAGGCCTGGCAAGGGCTAGGGGTTTGTTGTTGGATGAATGAGTGAAACATTCTCTGACTCTCAATATAGGTGGCCCTCATCTTATCATGTTCACTCATTCATTCAACATTTTTGTTTAGTAATGACTCTGTTAAGCCTTCTGCTAGGTACCGGGTTACAAAGGGAGAAAAAATACACCCTTCTCTTCTCTCACAGTGCTCACTCTCTAGTGGAGGAGGCAGACAAGCTACCAGGTTACTACAGTGCAGTGTGGTAAGCTCTAAAATAGGGAGAGTAAAAGGTGCTTCAGGAGCACAGTAAGGAGGCTAAAGAGCCTTCCAGGCAAAGGAAACAGAATGTACAAAGTCCAAAGGGACAATAATGTGGAGGAATTTAAAACTTTTCCAGATGGCTGGAGCAGATAATAAGTGGTTTCAAGATCTACCTCTAGCCAGAAATTGTGGTCTTGAAAACTACGTCTTTTAGGTTTGCCATCACCCTGGGCAAGTGAGACAAGTCTTCTGATCACTAGGCCCACAGACCATGTCCTCAAAGAGCCCACAGATACTCAATGAACCTGTCTCTTACCTTGTTCACCTCCCCCCCAAATACTTAAACAAAGTGAAAAGACAAGTACTAGAATATAGAAGAGATTGAGAACTATAAACCAAGAAGAAAAAGACAATAAACTGAATAGGAAAATGGGCAAAGAAAAAGGAATTTAAAAAAATGGAATTCATAGAGTAGTAAACATAAATGGCCAATAAATATGAGAAAAATGTTTAATGTCATTAGTGATCAAGGAAATGACAATTAATTATAATGAGATGTCATTTTACATGAATCAGACTGACAAAAATTAAAAGTATGACAGTACCAAATGTTGTTTAGAATGAGGAACAAAGAGAATTCTTTGTTGAGTAGGAGCATAAATTGTTTTTGTACACTTGAGAGAAGAATTTGCCAATATCTAGTAAGTTTAGCACGTATAAAACCCAGCAATTATACTTCTGGGTATACACCTAAATAAACTTGGATACAAATGAGTAAGATTCTGTAAATATAAATATATAATACAGGTGTATTATAAAACAGGTGGGCTAGTAATATTTCCTTTCTTTTAATTTTAGTCTTGTTTCTAATGGTGAAAAATTGGAAACATGCTAGATGTCCATTAATGGAAGCATGGATAGGTAAAATAAGGTGTATTCCTCTGATAGGCTTCTAAATAGTAGATGAAAGGAATGATCTAGATCCATTTGCTACAAAATGTTGGGTGAAAATGGCAAGTTGTAGTATATGTACATCCAGGGTGTCCCAAAATATGTATACACACTTTGAATAATTATTAATCCAATGGGTTAAATCTGAAAAGAAAGATTGAGCTATTAAAATATGTATAAAAACATACCAAAACCATACTGTTTGTTGTTCATGAGTGTATGTAAATGCATTTAAAGTATAGAAGATGTTCTGGAATAATGCACACTAAATTTATTATGGTGATTGCCTCTAAGGAGGGAGAAAGATAATGAGATTGGAAGTGTAGATTCAAGGTGACCTAAATTTACCTGTAAGATTTCCTTTCTTTTATATGTAAGCAATAGTGTGCCGATAAGTGTTTAACAACTGGCTCTCTAGTAAAGAAACAAAACAAAAACAAAACCAACAACAGATATAGTGGAGACATTTTTAAGGTTCTTGATACATATTTACAACTTGTTTTTCAGCAATTACACCATATTATCCCTAGATGGTTTGGCTCAGTAGATAAAGTGCCAGCCTGCAGACTGGAGGGTTCCGGGTTCTATTCCTGAGAAGGGCATGTACATTGGTTGCAGACTCCATCCTGCCCTTGGTTAGGGCTCCTGTGGAAGGCAACCAATCAATTTGTCTCTCTCGCATGGATACTTCTCTCTCTGTCTTTCCACCTCCCTTCCACTCTCTCTAAAAATCAATAGGAAAATATATTGGAGTGAAGATTAACAAAACAAAAAAAGAAAAAGAAAAGAAATTACACAATATTATACTTCAACCAGCAGCACAGGAGATAGAAGATCTAAAAACTCTTGTGAATAAGGAATATTATTTTAAAAATTATATATTTTGTTGATTTCAGGGAGAAAAGGGAGAAGGAGAGAGAGATAGAAACATCAATGATGAGAGACAATCATTGATTGTCTGGCTCCTGCACGCCCCACACTGGGGATGGAGCCTGCAACCCGAGCATGTGCCCTGACCAAGAATCAAACCATGACCTCCTGGTTCATAGGTCGACACTCAACCATTGAGCCATGCCAGACAGACTGAATATTATTTTTTTCTTTTTTTACATTTGCCAATTTGATAGGAGAGAAAAAAAGATATGTTAATCAGAGTAGTGATTTTTTATTATTAATACAAGTCCATTTGTATATCTTATTTTGTCTGTTTATGTCCTTTGTTTATAAAGAGACTTTTATATATGAACTAGAGGCCTGGTGCACGAAATTCATGCATGAGGGTGTGGAGGAGGGGTGGTGTCCCTCAGCCCGGCCTGCAAAGACACCAGCATCCCTCACCCCAACCTTTAGCCAGAGGTTCCTCCCTTCCTTTCACACAACCTCTGGGGAGATGCTTGTCCTGGGGCCTCCTCAGGGCTCTGACGCGTTACACCCTGCAATGCGGGTACTCATGGGCTTGGGCTTTCAGGTCTGGCTTCCCCACCTGGTGTGTTGTGCATCAGCTGCCATGGGAGCCATACCTCAGGAGTCGCCCCGTTGGGCCATACTACTTGAGAGTGTGTGTGTGTGTGGGGGGGGGGGCAGCCTCGATGGCAGTGATTTGATGTCTGTAGCCTGCCTGCTAGACACCCCAACCCCACTGTGGCACCATGCTGGTCACATCTGGACTGTGGGCAGGAGGCTTCCAATCTGTTCTGGGGCTGCTGGGCTGAGACTGGGGGCTGCAGGTGGAGGAGCCCAGCACCCATAAGGCTCCATCAGAATCAGGAACTGGAAAGACCCATTTTTCTGGTTCTTCCTCTCCCTCTGTGCAGCTGGGGTGCGGAATCTGAGCTCATGCCGCTGCTGGCAACATGAGCTCAGTGTCCTGCTCCCAGTCTTCTGGCCAGAGGTCCCTCCCCTTCCTCTGTGGCCAAGGAGCAGATGCTGTGCTCCTGTTGCCAGGGCAATGCTGCCAGCTTCAGCTATGGGCGCTGCCATTTTGTCATGGAGTGACAGTTAATTTACATATCAGTCTTTTATTAGATAGGATACTTTGTCCACTCTATTTGCTGAAATTTTTTTTCTGTTGGCATTTTGTTTATTGCACTTTTAATGACATCACAGGCTAACTATAAATGAAACTATCAATGCTTTCCTTTATCTTTATTATTGCTTTTATGCTCAGAAAATTCTTTATCATTCTTCAATTAGACTGATATTTCACCTTATATTTATAATCTACCTTAAATATTCTTGTAGGTAGTTCAGTTGTTTTTTAAAGAAATTGACTCTTGAATACATTTGGAATTCATCCATATATATAAAAGCCAAGTGACCAGAATGCCAGAACAAGTGGTCACTATAATGCACACTATAGTGGCCAACTGGCCAGATTAGGGGCTAATCAGCCCTCCAAACTGCCTGTGACCCCTCCCCCTGGCTGGCCCCACCCCTGATCCCCCAATTGTGGGCATGGCTGGCCAGAAGATTTCCTGTGATCCCTCCTGCCTGCTGGCCTGGCCCTGATGGCCTCCATCAGGGCAAGCTGGCATGACCCTAGCCATTCACAAATTTGTGCACCAGGCCTCTAGTTCTAGTATAATCTTTGAAGAAAAGTTAGTCCTAGCTGGTTTGGCTCAGGGGGTAGAATACTGGCCCTCAGACTGAAGAGTCCTGGGTTCAAGTCTGGTTAAGGGCACCTCACCTTGGTTGCAAGCTAGATCCCCAGTCAAGGTCAGGGCATGTGAGGGAATCAATTTATGTCTCTCTCTGTCTCTTCATCTTCCTTCCACGAGCTCTAAAAACCAGTGGGAAAATATTCTCAAGTGAGGATTAACAAAAAAAGAAAAGTTACTTTATTTTGTTTTTTCAATAGTTTAACAAGTTCTCTTCTATCAACTTGATTGAAATTGTCTTAGATATATTTTGGGAAAGAAGTGAGATCTTTATGATTATCAGCATTATGCTTATTATCCAGGTACTTGTTCTATCTCTCCATTTATTCCAGTCTGGGTTTTATTC
Source organism: Antrozous pallidus (assembly GCA_027563665.1). Taxonomy (NCBI): domain Eukaryota; kingdom Metazoa; phylum Chordata; class Mammalia; order Chiroptera; family Vespertilionidae; genus Antrozous; species Antrozous pallidus. The sequence goes on along the minus strand of CM050509.1, from coordinate 44,729,154 downwards.
TTACCTTTCAGTTTACTCAGACAGTTTTTAAGTCATTCCTTATATGTTGCTGAATGAGATTATTTCTAAATATCTATAATAATAATAAAAGCAAATATGCTAATTAGACCAGACATTCTTCCTTCCAGACAAAGCTGCAGGGGGCAGGGGCCACGGAAGAAGCAGCAGAGGCCCCAGCCATGGTGGCACTGGATGGGGGCCAGAGTCAAGGCTCTTGCATGAATTTTGTGCATCAGGCCTCTAGTTTCATACAATGAATGGCTAACCTGCGAGAGGAACCAAGATGGTGGCATAGGTGAACACCTATACTGCTGCCTCACACAACAATTTCAAAACTACAACTAAAACACAAAATGGACATCATCCAGAACCACTGGAAAGCTGGATGAGTCAAAATTCTATAACTAGAAGGACAGATAAAAGGACACCAAGACTCAGAGGAAGTGTGGAAGGCAGAGGTGTGGAGACATGGAGACACGGAGACATGGAGACAGAGGTGTGGAGAACGCGTGTGCAAAAAGGGCAGGTGGCTGAATACGCTGCTGGTTTTCTTAAATGGGGAGGGAGACAAAGGTTCCCCACTGTGCTGAATGGATGAGGACAGTGGGGGGGGGGTAAGGGCAGAGGGTGGGGTGGGTACTGGGTGGAGGGGAGCTATGGGGAGAAAAAAAGGAACAATTATAATAAACCTAACAATAAACATTTATTAAATTAAAAAAATGCTAACATGCAAATTGTCCCTTCAAGTTGGAATTCAACCAGGGAGTGGAGCTTGTTGGACAACTGCCCATGGCCTCTCTCCTTGCCAGTCTCACCCCCTATTGCTCTCCCACCCTGATCAGGGGTGGAGCAGGCCCACCAACTGCCCTTGGCCCCTACCCCTGACAAGCCCTGCCCCTGATTCCCTCAATCAGGGGCAGGGCTGGTTGGCTGATTTCCTGTGGTTTCCTCCCTGCTGGCCCAGCCCCAATGGCCCCCATCAGGGCAGGGTGGCTGGACCCCACCTTTGCACAAATTTGTGCACTGGGCCTCTAGTTTCATATAATAATTGGTAAAGTGAATGGAGTCTTTTTCACCCATTATATTTTCTCATAGGTGATTGCTCTTATATGGGAATGCTATTGATTTTGTATACATTCACTTACTCTCTTAAATTCAGTTGATTAGATTTTATTGGCATTTTTAAAACATAATTTGTAAGAATTATAATTGTGTATCCTTTCTAATAGTTATGTTCCTAATTCATTTCTTATGTTTTACTGATAGCATTTTTAGCAAATTTACATACACTGACTGTAGAGGAAATTCTTGTTTGGACCCTGACTTTAGAGGAAATGCTACTAGTGTTTTACCCTTAATTAAGATGGTGACATTTAGATTAAGAAACATATTTTTTTATTGTTCATTTTATTAATTACATTGTTCCCCCCTTTCCCCCCTATAGCTGCCCTCCACCCGGTACCCATCCCACCCTCCGCCCTCACCTCCCCCCCCCACTGACCTCTCCCATAGGTGCATGATTTTTGTCCAGTCTCTTGCTGTACTTCCCACAACCCTTTTCTCCCCAAGAATTGTCAGTCCATTCCCTCTCTATGTCCATGATTCTGTTATATTCACCAGTTTATCCTGTTCATCAGATTATTAACTCACTTGATTTTTAGATTCATTTGTTGATAGATGTGTATTTGTTGTTCATAACTTATATTTTTACCTTTTTCTTCTTCCTCTTCTTAAAGAATATCTTTCAGCATTTCATATAATATTGGTTTGGTGGTGATGAACTCCTTTAGCTTTTTCTTATCTGCGAAGCACTTTATCTAACCTTCAATTCTGAGTGATAGCTTTGCTGGATAGAGTAATCTTGGTTGTAGATTTTTGCTATTCATCACTTTGAATATTTCTTGCCACTCCCATCTGGCCTGCATAGTTTCTGTTGAGAAATCTGCTGACAATTGTATGGGTGCTCCCTTATAGGTAACTAACTGTTTTTCTCTTGCTGCTTTTAATACTCTCTCTTTATCTTTTGCTCTTGGAATTTTAATTATGATGTGTCTTGGTGTGGTCCTCTTTAAATTCCTATATTTTGGGCTTCTGTGCACTTTCTTGGGATTTTAAGTCAATTCCTTTCGCCAGGTGGGGGAAGATTTTGGTCACTATTTCTTCAAGTAGGTTTTCATTATCTTGCTCTCTCTTTTTTTCTGGCACCCCTATAATTCTGATGTTGGTATGCTTGAGGTTGTCCCAGAGGCCCCTTACACTATCTTCAATTATCTGGATTCTTTTTGCTTCTTGCTTTTCCAGCTGAGTGGATTTTGCTTCTTTGTATTTCAAATCTTTGACTTGGTTCTTGCAGTCGTCTGGATTGCTTTTAAGTCTTTGTATAATATTTTTAAAAAAATATATTTTATTGATTTTTCACATAGTGGAAGGGAGAGGGATAGAAAGCCAGAAACATCGATGAGAGAGAAACATCGATCAGCTGCCTCTTGCACGTCCCCTACTGGGGATGTGCCTGCAGCCAAGGTACATGCCCTTGCTGGAATCAAACCTGGGACCCTATAGTCTGCAGTCCGACGCTCTATCCACTGAGCCAAATCAGTCTCGGCTGTATAATATTTTTTTTGTTTCAGTCAGTGTATGCTTAATTTCTAGTTGGTCCTTTTTCATATCCTCATAGGTCTTGTTCATTTCCTTGTAGTTCTCATTAAGTTCAATGGCCTTTTCTAGGAGCTTCTTGAAAAACCTTATTACTGTGGTTTTTATCTCTCTGTCTAGTTGTCTTTTTTCCTCCATTTCTTTCACACCTGATTTCTTTGCATTTCTCTGCATTGTGGCTGCTTTCCTGAGTTGGTCCATTAGCTGTGGGTGGTAGATGTCCTCTAAGGGGCAGTGGCTCAGCCTCCCCAGTTACCTGAGGTGGATACTGTTACTGCAATCCTTTATGGGTTGTACAGTATTGTTGAAGTTAAGCCCAGCTTTTTGTTGTTAGCCCTAGGAGGGTTTGACCTCCAGGCCAATTGGCTGTGAGGATAAACTGTGTTCAGGTTGGATGGATGGAGTCTCTAGGCTGAACAGGCAGCGTCAGCATCAGCTCCACCCTATGTGGCGTGCGGGTCTCTGTGTTGGGTGGTAATGGCTGCAGGCACCTCCAAGAGAAAGCCACAGCTGGTCTCCACCCTTTGCCAGACAACTCTGCCTCTCCTCAAATGAGTCTGCAGACCCAACGTCTCGCCCAGGCTTGTAAAACAAAGAAGTCCGGTGGTCTCCCGAACGAGGGAGCAAGTCATGCGTCCTCTCTGCACGGTCACGCACTTTACACACAAACCGCTTTTCCAAGTTGCGCACACTCTCTTCAAACTCGCAGATCTCAGCCGCGCCCGGGTTTCAGCTTGCCTTTTCCAGACCTGGGACCTTGCGTGGAACTGGGGAATCAGTGCAGTGGGATGCCTCTGCCCTCCCTTTTGGAGAAAACCAGCCGGGTTTGCTGCCACCCGTCCCTCACCACTTGTGCGCACAAGGCTCCAAACCTCTCTCCGTGTGTATCTTCAAGGCTATGCACCCTTGCTCTTCTGAGTCACAATGTCCTATATTTACTTTTATCTGTGGAATTTTCACTCAGCCAGCTTTCCGGTGATTCTGGATGATGTTTGTTTTGTTGTTAAGTTGTAGTTTTGGAATTGTTGTGTGGGGTAGCAAAATAGGTGTTTACCTATGCCGCCATCTTGGTTCCTCCTCAAGAAACATATTTTCATCTTAATAGAAAAACATCCTTCTATTTCATGCTTAAGATATTTTTTTATTCTGATTTTAAAAATTAAATTTAATCAAATGTATATTTTCCACTTGTGTTTATAAACACAGTATTTATTTGCTCCACTGATATGATGAAAATATGGATATGTTTCATTATATTGAAATATTCTTTTAGTCCTGAAACAAACCACATTTAGTGGCATATTATTCTATTTATATGCTGTTGCATTCACTTTGCTGGTACTTTATATGCATTTTTTGCACATATAACTAAAATTGGTCTTGTGTGTATGTGCATGTGTGCGTGTGCACACATACTATCTGCATCAGCTTGGAAGAAGGATAAGAATTACTTCGAAAAACAAATAGGGAAATTTCCATTTTTATCCTTGTTTTTAAATTTTATTACTCATATTTATTTATTGTTCTTTTTTTATTAACCTTTTGCTTTGTGGTTGTTTTATTCCAGTTTTAAAGTAACTATTAACCTGGTACCATTTCACTCAACTGTGAGTTCTAAGGGTGAGGACAGGGTCTACAATTTTATTCTCAGCTCCTTGGAACAGAGATGTAAGAAGATGGATGTGGAAATGATGTATTCTATAACCCAGAGAAGTTTGATGACGTGCTTTGAATATTAGGATTGGATATTTCTTTATGTTCCATTCTTTTCTTCTCTTTTGCTTCTATTTATTAACCACACTTTACTCCTTAACCGCTAGTCACCTTGCATTCTCAGTTCTCTACTGAAACTATTCAAGTTTACTCTCACCAGCAACCTTTTAGTTGCCCAGATGATGTTTTTTCAGTTCTAATTTTTCTTGTTCTCTCTGTTATTTCTTGTTCTCACTGTTGATATCTTTAAATTCTCTCTATTCTTGGTTTTTGGCACTGTGCACTATGCTTTGTTGTTCTTCTATCTCAACGACAGGTAATATAGGTGGAATGAAAACTTATCTGGTGTAAGATAATGACCAGTGGTAGGAGCCATGGAGAATGGATAGTACATGTTTTGTGTAACAGGGCATGCACAACAGAAAATTATTATCATGCAAAAATGTTGATCCAAAAGTGCAACATCTCAAGATTTTTCTGGAGAAGCTGGACTTTTTAAAAATTTTAATGTCAATTTACAAATGTTGGTAACTAATTACATTAAAAATTGAATCCAAACAAAACACATCTGTGGGTTGTCAGTGATCTCTGTGCTAGAGGGTTTTTAGATTCATAATTACAACACTATAGGAATTTTTGATAATCAGCTTTATTGATATACTAGAGGCCCAGTGCATGAATTCATGCACAGGTGTGGACCCTTGGCCTGGCTGGTGATTAGGGCTAATTGGAGCCATCTTGCCCAGTCCTGATCTGGGCCAGCCAGATGGGGGTAGGAACTATGGGAGGTTGGCCAGTCATGGGAGGTTGGCTGTGGAAGCGCACAACCACCAGGGGGCAGGTCCTGCATTGAGCATCTCCCCCCTGGTGTTCAGTGTACCTCATAGGGACCAGCCAACCAGTCATTCAGTTGGCCATTTGGTTGTTCGGTCGTTATGGTGGTTTAGGCTTTTATATACACTTAGTAGCCAGATTATATTATAGAGGCCTGGTGCATGAATTTGTGCATGGGTGGGGCCTGGACAGCCTGGCCAGGGGAGGGGACATGGGTGGATGGCCGGGCTGCCTGCTGGTCTAACTCTTGGTTGAGGGGACAATTTGCATATTGGCCTTTTAGTATATAGGATAATTTTCAAACAATAAAATGAATATAGTTTAAATGTATAGGTCAATTAGGTGGTTTTAGTTGTTGTTTTTAACAAATGTATATTCCTCTGTAACCACCACCCCAATCAAGATGAATAACATTTCCTTGCAACTGTCTGGTAAATCCTTCCGACCCACAGCTGCTGTTCTGATTAAAGCTACCATAGTTTAGTTTTGCTGGTTATAGAACTTCATTTAAATGGAATCAATCAGTATGTACTCTTCTTTATTAAAAATATATTTTTATTGATTTCAGAGAGGAAGGGAGAGGGGTAGAAAGAAACATCAATAATGAGAATCACTGATTGGCTGCCTCTGCACCTTCCATCACTGGAGGTTGAGCCCACAATCTAGGCATATGATATGACTGGGAATCAAACTGTGGCCTTCTGATTCATAGGTCAGTTGATGCTTAGCCACTGAGACATACCAGTCAGACACTATGTACTATTCTATATCTAGCTTCTTTCACTCAGCATAATGTTTTTGAGATTCATTCATGTTCTTATGCATACCAATAGCTTATTCTTTTAATTGACATGTAGTATTTCACTTTATAAATATATAGCAATTTGTTTATCCAGTTTCTTGTTGATTAATATTTTGGGATTATTTCCATTAAAGTAGAGTTTAAAAAACTCTAAGGGTTTAGTTATAAACCTGGACATCAGTGAGCAAATCCAGCTTTTGATTCAGTTAGCTTTTGTGGTAGAGTAAGTTGCATCTGTTCTACTCACTGTCATTTTCTTTAGCTTGGATTTCTTCCACATCTTTATCACCTTTATCATTTATCATCTATTGTTACCATAAATAAGCCACCAGAGTGTACTTCACACAGAGCAGATGTGACTCTAGGAACACCCTGTCCCCAGTTTAGGTACTAACTTCTGATGACAGTGCTCAGTATCTGGTTATATAATCTTTATAGTCTATATAATGAAAATCATATATCATAATTAATTTTTTCTGTGTGTTTGGAAATCTTACTAGTAGGAGAAATGCCTGTTTTCCATTCCTGGATGGTCTCCCTCTCCCTTCCTCTCTGAAATTAATGCCTGAGAAACCTTATTTTATGTATAAACAGAAGTGAGTGAATTTATTACTGCCTTTACATTACCCTGCCTTGAATAATTAGCTGTGAAATGTTTGTGAATGTAAACCTCGAGATAAAATTGAAAATGTAACAAATATCAAGTTATTTGATGTATAGATTCATGTATTTAACACACATTTAATTTTGTTTTGATATAAAAAAATAAAACACATGAAAGATAAAGTTTAAACACCTTTGTACCCTTCTAAGGTCTCATTTCCTTCTCTCCTTCCCTCCCCAGTGATAACCACTAACCTGAACTTAATTTTTAACTTTTCCATGAATACATATATACTTTTAATGCACATACATTCATAAATAATATTAAGTGTTTTTTCTTTTTAAAACTACATAAGCAACCTCCCTGACAAAATTTAAATAAAGTCATAAAAAAATTGGCAGCCAGTTTGAAATTGAATTGACATGACCTAGAGCAAAGAATATCCTTACATGATATTATTCTACAATGTCATTATAATTTTTGATATTTTACAACAGCATATGGTACAATTATCCCAAAGAAACTTACAAACTAATTCTTTGAATGTTTGGCAGCAATTTAAAAAAGGACAGGAAAGGAATTAATCCCTTTCAGAAGGAATTAGGGCACAGGGAAGGCACTTGAGCATTCTATATTGGCCCCTCTTGCCCTTTTTGCTAAGAGGGACCCTCTTCTCACAATCCAAGTGCACACAGCTGTTGCCTGAGTTTTCAGTTCAAGCTAAGGTTGAAGCCTCTGGATGGCTGGCACCATGTAACTGTCTCTCACCCAATGGTGTGAGCTGGGCCCTCTCTGGAGAAGAAACCTGAGTCCTCTGAGATATGTGATCAGTACTGGGACCCCGCCAGCAGGTGAGGGGATCCCAAGGCAGATGCTGGGCATGGAGGTCACAGGGGCATAGACTACCAAGGAGACAGAACTGAATCTCACATCACCCTGCTTGGCCCCAGAGGATGGCTGGTTAGCCAGGTACGGGTAAGATTCCTCAGGGAAGGAACAACCTAAGACAGGCACAGATGCAGAGGGGCCATCAGGAGAGAAGTTGAAGGTCAACAGAGGTGGGGCACAGACCCTCACTCCCTAACCTTGCAGGGGCCTGAACTCTCACCCCTTCTGAGAGAGGTCTCCTGGCCCCATGGCTGCTTTGCTTCCCATGCCCATCTCAGATCGGGACCCAGGTTACAGACAGAGACTTGGCTGGCAGCAGCTGCCCTATATCTAAATCCAGCCTAGCACCAGAATGCTCAGGGCCTACTCAAGAATGCAAATAATCCTTTCCACTAATATTTACAGGGCAAACTAAGATTATTGTTTGAATATTAAATTTGACAGTAAAATAGTAATCAAGTTTTCAGATTAATTTAAATTGGCCAATTGAAATAAGTGAATACTCAAGAAAACTTAAGTGTACTAGACAAAAAGCTGTTCCTAAAATATTAACTAAAATTTCTACTGGTATTTCATCTCATTGTAAAATTGCTTAACATGCAATGAACCTAAAGCAGTCATGGTTTTGTGCAAAAATTAAAATTTAAAGTTACCAAGACTGCAATATAAAATTTCCAAAATCCTCAATTAATCAAAAAAGGGGGGATAGTGGGGTAATAACATGTAAGGAAAAAATATCCTGTAAAAAGTTACATCTAGAAAATTTTTACTTCAGAAAATTAATTTCCACTTGCAATGCTAACAGCAACACACCCATAAAAAACACACAAAATAAGCCAAAGGAAAATCATTTGGGCAAAAATAAAAAGAATCCCAAGTCAGATTTACAGAAAAGATTCCTTTATTAACTTTTGGTCGAGAATATGTTTGTATATTTTCAGAAACCAATTCCAAGACCATATGGATTCCTGCAACAAAGAGGAACTGACAGGTCTGCTTCAATCATTAAGACAAGAGGAGAAACAGTTCAGAGATGGAAGACGCTGACGAGACCTTGCCATGCTAGCAGTCAGCAGCTGTGCATCACCGCAGGTTCCCAGGACCAAACCAGAGATGGTGGGATCTGCATTGCCACCATTTGTCCTCCATCTGGATATCATTGCTGACATGTACACATAAGGAACTATTTGACATTGAAACTGGGACTCAGAACTGTTGGACATTGAAATTGAGACTCAAATATTTTTTGTTTTTATATGTTTATTTCTAGTATGCAGATGCAAGATTTGTTAAAGAAAAGAAACGTGGAAAAATAGATACAGAGGCAAAGGAGCATTGAACACACTGTCAAACTACAGTGGGAAGGCAGGGGAAGTTGGGGGGCGTGGGCTGTAAGAGTTCAATCAAAGGACTAGCATGCATACATATAAGCATAACCAATGGATACATGACACTGGGGTGGGGGGGCAGGTGAGGGCATGTGCTGGGGGGTAGGGGCGGCTGAGGGGATGTCAATAGGGGATAAAAGGACAAATACATACTACTATTTGCAATACTTTAAACAATAAAAACAATAAAAAAAACAAAACAAAAATAAACTAAAAAAAACTATATAAGCAGCATCATCTTTTATTCATTATTTTGGAACTTGCTTTTTTTTGTTTAACATTAAGTTTGTGAAATTTTCTGTGTTGATGCATGTAATGCTAGCTCATTCATGATAACTGCTTTGTAGTGTTTCACTGAATGAGTGCACCGAAATTTATTTCTCCATTGCTGCTGATGGTCATTTAGGTGGCTCCTAAATTTTCGTTATTAAAGAAATGTAGCAATGAGCATTCTGCTATTAGTCTCCTTAGATGCATATGTAAGATACTCTCTAGGGTTTTTATCTAGAAGTGGAATTGTTAGGTTTTAGGTTGTGTACCCTTCCCCTCCTCCTCTTTTAGTTGTAGTTTTGAAATTGTTGTGAAATGCAGCAGTTTGTGTGTTTACCAATGCCGCCATCTTGGTTTTCCAATTTTAATTTTCCCATTTATCTCATTAAGGCCACATTTTTTTGTAGACCTGTTTTCCTCCTCTGACATGAATTAGTTGTTCTTGAGGCCTGCTGCACAGCTGGAATACTAGCATTTCCCTCTCCTGCTCTTCTGACATAAATCCACTATTTTCTGGATCAGGTTGTGACTAAGACAGCTAGTTGCTCTTCAATTTCCATTGCTTCCTTCTAAAATAGAAATAACCCCCTATTTTTAGTAAGGCAAATAAAGATATGTCCTGCCTTCCTTGCAGGTAGCTGTGACTATGTAAGTTCTGACCATTGAAAGTGACATCTGGAATTTCCAGAATGGGACCTTCCTATTCTTCCTTCCTCTATCCTTACCCTCTATCCTTACCCTCTCCACCCTGTTGCCTGGAACATCAAAGCATGCAAATTGGTGCATCAACTTGAAACATGCATATGACATAAACACCTTGAGAAAGATGAAACAACAAGATTTTTTTAAAAAGCCTAGTTCCCTGATAGAGACTCAAGTATGAAGCCTGTCTGCTGGCTCTGTGGGGTAGGCTGAATGGGGGTGTGTGTGCTTAGCATAGGAACAATGTCACAATGGCCTCTGCCAACACTTCAGTCTGGGAGAAAGCTTCTTCTCCAGCTCTTGTCCTGCTGCCAGATAATTCAGTTCTTCCCCATTTGTCTCTGGTTCCTTCCAAGCTGCTGGCCCAGCGCTATAGCTCAAGGCGAATGAGTCGGAGTAAGTCAGTTCATGGGTGGGCCATTTAAAAGGAATGCATGGGACTCTAGCAACCCTCTGTCACTTAGCCCACACTAGAACTCGGGGCTGGAGGACTTGGTGTGTAGCTGGGACCCCTCATTCTTCAGGGAGGACCTCTGCAGCTAAGATATTCCTCCCAGTTTTTAATTGCCACACATGGATATGGGACCAGTCCGTTTGGTGTCTCTGCCCCTCCTACCAGTCTCAATGTGGCTTCTGTATATCCTTAGCTATAGGACTTTTGTTCACCTAAATATCAGGCAGTTCGAATGATGATTGTTTTGGTAGTTTAGTTGTAATCTTTATGTGGTTTTGGGAGGATGCAAGTACCACATTTACCTACACCACTATCTTGACTAGAAGTACTCTGTTCATTTATTTCTAAGGAAAACTTACTGGATAGCTGATGTGTGTTTTCCCTTTGATGTTTTGGAAAGCTGGTCTGTTTTTCAAATAAAGTAGGTATGTTTTCCCGGTAGTTCTCTCCTCTATTGGCTGACTAGGAATTCTGACAGGGAATCCTTTATGAGCTAAGACAGGAGGGGCTGGTTGCTTGACAAGCTTTATTTTAGGGTGGTTAGGCTGGGAATTGGGTATCTGGCTATGAGCCCTCTAAATGCCCAGTGAGAAAGGTATTTCTCTGAGCAGCTGATAGCCAAACTAGAATCTTAACTTTCTCCACAGCATTCCATTTATTTATAGATAAAAGCTCTATAGTTTGGGTTTTATTTCTTATTTTGCTTGTTGGCAAACCCCATTAACTCTAGACAAAGGAGTTGGGGTAAAATGTGGTGATGGAGACTAATGTAGCTGTTCTGTTTGATAAATTGTCAATTAATTCCTTAGTTTAAATTATCATTTCTCACTTCAGCTCCATTCTGTATTTGCTGACTCAGAGCCCAGTATCTCCAGGGTTCTGCTAGACAGGCTGGCTTCCATCTCTTGGATTGCTTCTTCATAACATATTCCAATCTGTGGTTTCATCCATCTGTTTCACCTGCCAACTTGCTCACATCCACTTTTCTTCTCTCAGAAATGTGTTGCAATCTATATTGCTGGAAATCCCTCACCTTCATCTCATTCTTTTTCTTGTTAGAAATTAATTCCTTTATGTTGTGATGTACTTTTATCTTAATGGACTCTAGGAGGGATTGTGTGCAATGCGTGTACCTAGTCCAACATCTTGGACTGTTATCAACAAATAATTTTGAGCATCTACCCTGTACCAGGTATCATGCTAGGTGCTGGAAGAGTAAAAATTAGTGAACCATATTTCCTGGTGTCAAGAAGCTAATAGTGTGGTAGTACTGACTGCAGTCTTATGAAACAGATATTAAAAAGCGATTTGTCTTGTTTCAGTTTTGGATGAGAATCCAAAGCTGAAAATAAAGGGATCGTATATTCTAAAGAGAGGGGGCACACCATATTTATAGAATTTGCTAAAGTATGACTTCTAAAATGTGATCTGTGGCTCCATAGCCTATTACTTACCCCAAAGGTATATAAAGAGAAGCTAGGGGATTGATTGAGAGGAAAGTGGTAAAGAGGATGCTTTTTAAGAGAGTTGTGAGAATACCTTGGAGATTCTTCTGCTCAGGTGAGAATTGAGGAGGTATTTACTATTCACTTAAATGGAATGGGACTATAAGAGAATCACTCCAAGGGTTTGACATTCTTCCCATTGACATTTATAGGGACTGGCAACTGACCTACATCTGAAAACAAAGTTTTAAGGCGAGAGAGGCTATGACAAAGCAGCTTGTGACAACAGAGGAAAGAGGGCTGCATTTTCAGGGATCCATACTTCCATTAACATGTGAGCAAAGCTGTTTCCCAAAGGCCAGATATAGGACTCTAGAATTGAATCATCTTAAGGGATCACCCCTAAGAAGATTGCTCAGAGGTATGGAGTGACCCCAACAGAGGAATAGGCTTATAGAAACCAGCAACAGAGGAGTTGTAAAAGGTCGGCTAGAGGAGGTGTTGCCTAGGTCAAGGAAACTAAAGTTGAGAGATCTCTAGTGACAGGGGAGCTAACCTTTTAGTGAAAGTATCAGCTTTGGACATCTGCAACACTCTTCAATGTCAGGTTAAAATTGAAACAGTAAAGGAAAACTTGTTTCCCTCCCTTCTAGGTCTTTCCTGTGTTTCAATACAGGCAGGGTTTGGGGCAGTACAGTGAGTGTGGGAGGAGAGTTAGAAGAGAAAATGAATGAGGAGGGAAGCCAACCAACCACACCTCTTACCCTTCCCCTACTATGAATTTCCTGGTTGAGTTAGATCTGAACTGGGGGAGGGGAGAAGCTTGGAAATGGATGGCAGATTGAATCTGTGATATATTAGATTGGACTGAAATTTTTAATGCCTAAAAAACAAAACTATTTTTTAATATTTGAGAGTGACTGAAAAAAGTATGAGCTCTGTCTGAAATTTCATGCAGGAATGGGGAAAAATGATTCCACAGAGCTTGTGGTGTGAAGCAGTAGTGTGAAAGAATTATATTGCTTTCTGTTTACACCCTACTATGTCTACCTCATTCAATAAACTAGTTTATATAAGTGCCACACTATATGTATAGTCAAAGTCCAGTGAGTGGTAGCACATAGGAGAAAGTAATAAACTCTTCCCAGGGAGGCTGGGCAAGGCCTGGCACCTTTTCTAAGATGTGATAGTGCTTGAGTTAGATTTTAAAGAACAAGAAGGAATTTGCCAGTTGAGGATGTGGTAGAACATTCCAGGAAAAGGAAATAGCATCTACAAAAGTAGAAGGTATATATGGACAAATGCATGTGGTTTTGTGATTTTGAATCACTGTACTGTGTGGGAGGAAGGAATTTCTTCCACCCTTCTAGGTTCTTTTGGCTGGTCTAATAATTAAGTTTATTTGAGACAGATTAACAAGAGAAAAATTAATAATTACATATGTATGTATCGGAATTCCACATACCTGAGTCAGAGACCCCCAATATATGAGAGGTTCCGAGACAGAAAGGGAAAATGTGGTATGTATGGCATACTGAACCAAGGAATGAGGTAAGGTGCCTGGAGCTTCAGAGGAGAGAAAGGAAATTTGCAGGATGATAAGAAGAGCAGATGCTTAGTAATTAGAAGTTTGCTCTGTCCTATAGATAGGTCATAACAAGTTATTTTTGGTAATAATCCTTATTAAAGGCAAGGCCCCCAATTTAGACTCTTCTAGGTAGATAAGGGAGGGGCAGAAGTCTTTCCTAAGCCCACAGGAAAAATAATGCATATGCCTAAATAGTATACTAGTATCTTAAGGAGGCCTGTTCAAAACCCCTTCAGTAGGGTAAACTGCTGTTGGATAGGGGAGGGAGATAGGATTACAGTTGGGAAACTTTTTATTAAATGCTTTTTTTTCTAAATGGGAGAGAGGGCAAGAAGAGCCAAGTATTTTAAGCAGGGGAATCACATGATCATATTTGCATTTTATAAAAGATCACTCTTGTCATTGTGTGGTGGGTGGATTGGTGGAGATTGTGGAGAGTGGGAAGCAATGCCAGGGTAAAACTGATCCAGTCAAGAAGGCCTCTTGATTACCTAGAAATATTCTAATAATAGACACTTCTATTATAAAAAAACATTTGATTTAAATAATAGGGTCCCTAGCTGGACTCCTGGCTAGGATTTGTATTTGTCTGGGCTTATGTAATGGACTGCAGGGATGGCAGCTATACATTTTTACCACGAGGCCCTGTAAGGGACTCCTTAAAGAGAACTAATTCTAAGGCAGTAATTCTTAACCTGGGGTACATAAATAAAATTCACAGGATCTGTGAACTTGAAAGAGAAAACAATTACATGTTTGAAATTTATCATTTCCCCTCAATTATGAATATAGGCAACAAAACACAATACAGGCAGTCCTCAGGTTACATCATATTCGACCTATGTCGTTTCGTGGTTATGTTGTCACCTCCCATTGATTTATTTTTAAAAAGTTCTATCATTTCGATGTATGTACATATGTGTTTTATGTTTTTTATTAGTTATTTACCACAAGTAAAGGTCAGAAATTGTTATGTTTCTTTTTAATTTTTTTTTACTGTTTCATTTTATTACTGCTGTGTATGTGCTCCATGTGAGTGACATAGTATTTATGTAGGTGGGTTCTGATGTATGGTGAAAATTGTGTTATGCTGAGCTGTAGGAACAGATCTTCAATGTAACCCAAGGACTTACTGGAGTAGTAGTAGCATCTGTGACTGTCATGGATGAAAATCACAGATGTGTTTATATTCATACTAGAGGCCCAGTGCATAAAATTCGTGCATGGGTAAGGTCCCTAGGCCTGGCCCGACAATCAGGAGCGATTGGAGCCTTCTGGCTGCTGGCTGGGGCCTACCTCTCCAGCTGTGAGTGGGGCCTTCCTTCATTCCGTGCCAGCACACATCATAGTGAGTGATTGAACTCCTGGTCTCCTGGTCGAACTCCCAAGGGAATGCTTTGCTTATTAGCCTTTTATATATATACTAGAGGCCTGGGCATGAAATTCATGCACGGGGGGTGGGGGATGTCCCTTAGCCCAGCCTGCACCCTCTCCAATCTGGAAGCCCTCAAGGGATGTCTGACTGCCTGTTTAGGCCCGATTCCAGTAGGATCGGGCCTAAACGGGCAGTCAGACATCCTTCTCACAATCCAGGACTGCTAGCTCCAAACTGCTCACCTGCCTGCCTCCCTGATTGTCCCTAACTGCATTTGCCTGCCAGCCTGATCACCCGCTAACCACTACCCTGCCTAATTGATGTCTAAGTGCTCCCCTGCCAGCCTGTTTCCTGCAACTTCCATCCTCTGCCGGCCTGGTCACCCCTGGTCACTGGCCCTCCCCTGCAAGTTTGATCGCCCCCAACTGCCCTCCCTTGCAGGCCTGGTCCCTCCCAACTACCCTTCCCTGCTGGCCTAATCTCCCACAACTGCCCTCCCTTGCAGGGCCTGGAACCTCCCAACGGTCCTCCCTTGCTGGTCATCTTGTGGTGGCCATTTTGTGTCCACATGGGGGGCAGGAACTTTGACCACATGGGGGAAGCCTTCTTGTGTGTTGGAGTAATGGTCAATCTGCAAATTATTCTTTTATTAGATAGGATAGAGGCCTGGTGCATGGGTGGGGGCCAGCCAGCTGGTTTGCTCTGAAGAGTGTCCCAGATAATGGTGGGAGTTCCCTTTGGGTGTGGGGCGAGGGGCCTGTGGAGGTTTGCAGGCTGGCCATGTCCCCCAGCGACCCAAACGGAGGCCCTGGGATCTGGGATTAATCTAGGTCTACAATTGAAACTCTGTAGCCTGGAGTGGAGCCAAGTCTTCTGCTTGCTCCATGGCGACAGCCATTTCTGTTTGAAACTTTGTAGCCTAGAGTGGAGGCCTAGGCCAACAATGGCAGCTGTAAAGCTTAACTTCCTCCATTGCCAGGGAAACTCAAGCTCTGTTCTCTCCAGCTCAGTGGCTGCTGCCATTTCTGTATCTTTTATAATTTGAACTTTGTAGCATTGAGTGGAGGCCTAGGGAGGCAACAGCAGGCGGAAAGCTTGGCTTCCTCTGTTGCTGGGGAAACCCAAGCCTTCTTCTTGCTCTCAGTGGCGGCAGCCTTCTTGATTGCGGTTTATTTGCATAATCTGCTCCTGATTGCCTGGTGGGCGCGGCTAGTGGGCGTGGCTGGTGGGTGTAGTGAAGGTACGATCAAATTTGCATATTATTCTTTTATTAGATAGGATAGATTGCAATTTCTTTCAGATGTCTCAACATATTATTGACTCATTTACTACTTTGAGTTGTGGTATTAGACTTGCTGCTAGATCATTTATTTACTGTGTTAATAAAAAGCATATTCATCCTATCTAATAAAAGAGTAATATGCAAATTGACCATACCTCTGATCAAGCCACACCCACAACCATGCCCATCAGCCAATCAGGAGCAAATAAACCTCAACCAAGATGGCTGTGGCCACTGAGAGCAGGAGGGAGGCTTGGGTTTCCCTGGCAACAGAGGTAGCCAAACTTTCTGCCTGCCCTTGCTGGCCTAGGCCTCTACTCAATGCTACAAAGTTTCAATTATAGAAGATATATCCCAACAGAAATGGCAGCAGCCATGGAGCTGGAGAGAGCAGAGGTTAGGTTTGCCCAGGCGATGGAGGAAGCTAAGCTTCTGTAGCCCTGGCGTGCCTAGGCCTCTACTCTAGGCTACAAAATTTCAATTATAGAAGGTAAATATCCAAAACAGAAATGGCTGTTGCCACAGAGTGAGCAGAAGGCTTGGCTCCACTCCAGGCTACAAAGTTTCAATTGTAGAACATAAATTAATCCCAGATCCCAGGGCCTCTGCTTGGGTCACTGGGGTGGGTGGCCAGCCTGCAAACCACCATAAGCCCCTCATCCAGGCTGCCCCACACCCCAAAGGAACCCCCACCTTATTTGGGACACTCTTCAGGGCAAACCAGCTGGTCCCAACCTATGCACCAGGCTTCTATCCTATCTAATAAAAGAGTAATTTTCCAATTGACCATCACTCCAACACACAAGAGGGCTGCCCCCATGTGGTCAAAGATCCTGTCCCCAAGATGGCCACCACAAGGTGGCCAGCAGGGGAGGGCTGTTAGTGGTGACAACGCCAGGAGAGGAGGGAAGTTGCGGGTAAACAGGCTGGCAGGGGAGCAGTTAGACATCAATTAGGCTGGCAGGGTAGTGGTTAGCAGGTGATCAGGCTGGCAGGCAGAAGTTAGGGGCAATCAGGGAGGCAGGCAGGTGAGCAGTTTGGAGCCAGCAGTCCTGGATTGTGAGAAGGATGTCCAATTGCCCATTTAGGCCCGATCCTGGTAGGACAGTTGGGCATCCCTCGAGGGTTCCCAGATTGGAGAGGGTGCAGGCTGGGCTAAGGGACATCTTTCACCTTCTGTGCACAAATTTCATTCACTGGGCCTCTAGTTATGATATAAAATGTATTAAAATCATTTGATACCTATATTTCAATGTAATTGGTTTCTTTTGTAATCTGATGCATTTTATCTTATGCAGTTAAGAACATTATTCTGTCAACAAGTGCATAAAACTTACTTGAAGGTGCATGGAACACAAAAAGTTGAGGAACTCCTTATTAAGTAAAGAAGATTTACTCAAAATTGTCCCTGTCCATTTACATGTGAGACAGGACAGTAGGGAAAGAAACATAATTTTTCTTCTACCCTTCTATGTTTTTGTCTGAGACCTCTCCTCCCCCAATAAAAGATTCATAGGAGAAAAACAAACAGAATTTTAATAATATATATACCTGCTGTATACATGGAAAAGACCCAGGAAAACTAAGTAGCTCCCTGAAAGGGCCCAAGCCACTACCTTAATTAATATTATTAGGGGCATAAATAAGATATTGGGGACCAGCTACAATTATAAGAAATATTAATCATGCTCTGTTAACCATGATAGTTCTGTTCTGATTAGAGAAAGCACATTCTAATCTCTCTGGGAGCTATACGCCCTGGAACATGGTAGCTAACATTGGAATGCAACCCATCCTCCTTCCAAGAACTACCTATCTTTATGGAAAGATTTACAAGCTCATGACATTTAGTCCTAAGAAGCACCTATTACCTGTAATCTGGACCCGGAGGCACCCACTCTTTGTGACTCCCCTCAGCCTGCATGATTTGTAACCTGTAATGATTATCTCATTACCACTTTCCCATGTCTATAATTCCAACTTTTACACGTAATCTTGTCCTGCTACCCAACATAATCAGCTGCTTGTGGTGGGGTACAAAGCAGACTTTTGTGGGTAACCTGCTGCTCTCCCATATTGCTGGCATTTTGGAATAAATGCTCATATATGATTCAACCCTGTCTCTGCTTAATTGGCTCAAGTGGTGACAGGCAGCCCAGACCTCTTGGTTGTCCAGTAACAATATTTCCAGCTAAAAACAAAAGAAGTTTTTGGAGTGTAGGAGGAGGACCCAGTTATGAGAAGTTACCAGAAAAAGCACAATAAACAGAGGTAAGGTTATTATGCAAATTTAAGTCATTGACTTCTCTGTTGATATGAGTTTCTAGATATTTGGTCATCTTTTCCTAGTATAGAGAGGGAGACACCATTACAAATGGAGATTTCCCTTATTAATGTAGATTTGCCTCACAAAAGGTAACTTTAGCTCGATTTTTAGAGCTTCTCCTGTGTGCACTATTTCTTAAAAATAACCAACCTAAAATAATCCTTATGCCAAAGAGGCAAATTGGGAGGTGGCAAGTTCATGCTCCCCTTCAGTAGCTTATGATGAAATCAATACCTGCATTCTCTCAACATAAATGATGAGGCTTTATTTCACATATATTACCCAGGCTTCCTCCTTTCACTAAAACAGATAATAAGGCACAACCATCCTTCTTCCCCATCTGTTAGCTGAATAGCATGCAGATCTGACATGTGGAGATCACTGCCTCAGTTTAAGGAAGACACCGAGATATCGAGGAGCCTGATTGGGAGATGGCAGGACAGGCCTCACAGAGGAGAGTGATGCCTATCTGATGCCATGATGCTCAGTGAAGGGAAGGGACAGGGGAAGTGTGCTGGGGCTGACCAACAGACCCTGAGCGCTTGCTGTGAAAGAGAGGGCTAAGGATTACCTGGCTAAAGGAACCAGACAGCCTCAATTGCCTGCCTTGTTAGGCTTTTATTGTAGCAGCAGTTTGAGATAAAGTTTATCTTTTAGATACAATCAGTAGGGTAGGTAATATTGGGAGGACACATGTGTTTAAGCAAGGGCACCCAAAAATTAAGCATAAAGATTACAGTAAAACACCTGGGGGTTTGCACATGCACAGACTTCTTTGGAAAGGTCAAGGAATAATTAGGGGCACCGCCTTTGGCACTCCCCTAAGTAGGAATTCTAATAAATAGGGTAAGTGGCCTTCCACACACTTCCCTTTTCTCAGAATGTCCTCCTTACAAACTTTCCAACCAAGTCTCCTGTGCCTCCCAACAGAAGTGGGAGTAGAAGAAATGGCAGAAACCACATGGTAGATGATTAGACAACTGGTTAGGGTCATTTGTGCTTTACAGGTGATATCCACTCCCCAGGAATACCTAGAAACACTCTCGAGGACCCTAATTGAAAAAGTTGCGGTTTGGGGTGCACTGAATGAAAGAACTAGTAAATTTTTAATAGGATCTCTATAGAACCCACAGGTTAGAAAGACATGAAGAAATCTGGGTTCTGAAGGTTTTTGTTCTGAGAGTGATACCCATTGTATTGTGTTTTTTAAAATTACTTTTTAATAGAGAAGATAAAAAAAAACACAAGTGAGTTCTCTTTTGTGTGTTCAGTATTCCATTAGTTGAACATCCTCTACATGTGTTTAAAGAAATATTTTATGACCTGAGCATAACTTTGGAGGATGAGAGCATATTTTCCCCAGCATTTGCTTTAGAGCTCACTCAAGTAATCAGCTCCCAGCTTCCAGAACAAATCTTAGTTTCCTGGAACAGCAGTATCATCAGTCATTCATTGATGTATATTTGAATGAAAAAAAAGTGCCAAGTGTTTCCATTTCTCCACCAATAGGTTTATAATTAAGCTGTCAGTAGTTTGCTGGGGTTTAGAAAGGTTTTCCCCTTTGGTTTGTTTTATGTAGAGAAAAGGAATTCTGTACTCTCTTTGATAGAGATGTGCCCCTGGAAATGCTGTCACCCAGTAGAAAAAATATTGAATTTACCATTAGCTGGGTCTATTCAGATTTATCCATTATAAATTGAGGTTCCTTGCATTACAAATGCAAGGTTGATATATTTTTGCAGGGTATTATCTATTTTTAAATATATTTTTATTGTTGATATTATTACAGACATGTCTCATTTGCCCCCTTCTTCCGCCCTCCCTTGTACCTCCCCTCCCCGTCTTTACTACCGTATTGCCCATATCCATAGGCTATGCATATAAGTATATAAGTTGCAGGGTATTCTTTAAAGTAGACCATAATATTAAATAAAATGATATACAACAATTGCTTACAACAGTGCTTAGTGGCATAGAGGGAGTGCTTGATAAATGTTATTTATCACCATCATCATCACCATAACTATCATCATGCCACTCAGTCAGTGGGGGTCTGACTAGTCCTCCCTAATTTGACATCATTCTGTACAGAGTATACATGTGAGCAGGGGTTCAGAGGATGGGAAGAATTAGAAACAAAGGAAGTTTTCTTCCTTAGATGTGTGCTTGGTTGCATGGTGATATCTCAATGGGAAAGAAATACACTAAAAATTAGCTTGGTAAGGGCTTAATTTGTTTAGGAGAATTTTCTCCTAAACTTTTTCCCAGGAGAAAGGAAGTCCCTTGTCAAATGAGTTCATGAAGCACTACATACTTAGCTCATTTGGAGAGTCAGAATATCCTTTAGCACATTAAAGAAGCTCAAATGTCCCCCATAAAAAAAAGCTATTTAATTTTAAAGACTCAGTTGGACAAAGTTCCTTGACCACATAATTCCTCTTTCTTGTAATACTTATTAGTGTCCCCAGGCAGAAGTGCTCTAAATGCAATAATGTGTTTTACCCGAGAGAATTATATTTTTTCCTCTTAAGAGAAAGGAACTGCCAGTCACTCTCCATGCAGGCAGTCAGGGAGCATCCTGGCATAGGACTTTGAGAGGCCATCTCAGTTATACAGATGTTCATCAGACAGATGTACAGAATTCTGGAGTGAGAGTGGGTTAAACATCATGACAAGTCCAGACTTCTATGTCAAGCCCTTGAGATTTGGAGTTAGGAGGATCTATTGAGGTAGAGAAAGTGGCCCTTTTCAAGGCCTAATGGCAGGCAAGGATAAGAGGACCCATGAAATAAAGTTACCAACAATTTAAAGAGAGTCCAGTCTGGTGGGCTGGCCCTAGCACTAAGTGAAGAGAAATGCAGGGGTGGTGGCAGGACTGACAATATAATTTGTGGAGTCCAGTGCAGAATGAAAATGTGGGATCTTAATTAAATGATTAATAATTTTATGACAGGAATAGAAAAGTACTAAACCAACAATAGGGCCTTCTAAGCATAAGACCTTGTGCAACTGAACAGATTGTACATCCATGAAGCCAACCCTGGATGGTGGTCTTGGTTTTCTAAGACTGTGCACAAAAGAACTGTTCTTATCCTAATTCTTATAGAGCTGTCTTTCCACTTGAAGCAGTAATTCAGTGTGAAATGAAATTGCTGGTCACTAAGAGCATGATCCCCTGAAGTCAGTTTTTAACCTATTTTCTATTGCTGCTGTAACAAATTACCACAAATTTAGTGGCTTAAAACAACAGACATTTGGCCTGGCTAGCATGGCTCAGTGGTTGATTAACGACCTATGAACCAGGAGGACATGGTTTGATTCTCAGTCAAGGCATATGCCTGGGTTGCAGACTTTATCCCCAGTGTGGTGTGTGCAGGAGGCGGCTGATGAGTGATTCTCTCTCATCTTTGATGTTTTTTTCTCTCTCTCCCTCTCCCTTTCTTTGTATAATCATTAAAAATATATTTTTAAGAATAACGACAACATGCATTTGTTATCTTACAGTCCAGAAGTTTGAACCGGGTCTCACTGGGTTAACATCAAGGTATTGGCAGGGTTAGTTCCTTTTGAAGATTCTAGGGGAGAGAGAATACATGTCTTTGATTTTTCTGGCTTCTAGAGGCCACCTACATCCCTTGGCTTGTGGTTCCCTTCCATCTTCAAAGCCAGAGATGCTGCATTTTTATGATCATTCTTCTGTACTCGCATCTCTGACTCTACTCTTCTGCCTCCTGCTTTCACTTTGAAGGACAGTGGGCCTACTTGGATAATCCAGGATAATCTCTCTCCTTATTATTTGTCATATTCACAAGTTCCAAAAATGAAGACACCTTTGTGAGGCACTATTCTTCCTACCACACTCAGAACCAAACCAAACTGGACCTTTCGGTTAAAACAAATTAATGGGGTATAATATGCAAATGTACCAATTTCTTAAGTGTATAGTTTGATGAATTTTTGCATCAATATATCATCAATATATACCTAAGTAGTGTGTAAAAATATATCTGTGTAATTACGACTGAGCTGAAGATATAGAATATATCTACCCTCCAAGAAGGCTCTCACATGCTCTTTTGTTTTATAATAAGAGATGTATCTCTCTATTTTTTATTGATTTTAGAGAGGAAGGGAGAAGGAAGAGAGAGACAGAAATATCAATGATGAGAGAGAATTATTGATTGGCTGCCTCTTGCACGCCCCCCACTGAGGATCAAGCCTGTCACCTGGGCATGTGCCCTTGACTGAAATTGAACCTGGACCCTTCAGTCTACAGGCCGATGCTCTATCCACTGCACTGAGCCAAACCAGCTAGGGTTTGCAGGCTCCTTTTCAGTCAATATCCACCCCTTAGAAGTGACCAGGATTCTGTCTTCTGTCACTGCTTGGTTACCTGTTATAAACACTCCCAGAAAGTCCAAGATGGTCTCGTACATGTATCTGGTGGTTTGTGTTGACTATCAGCTGAGCCTTCTTTCCCCCATATGGGTATTTAATCCCCCAAGAGGTGAGACTGGGCTGCTTTATATGGAGACCTCAGGGCAGCAAGAGGACAACAAATTGCCCAGAATTATCAAAGTAAGTCACAAGGCCATCCTAGATTCCAGGGGTGGAGAAATAAACTCTGTTTCAGGATCTGAAAAAAAGCTTGTGGGCATTTTTAAAATCACATTTCTATTTGTCAATTTTATCTGTTCTTGAAATTCATATAAATGGAATCATACAAAAAAGTATTTTTGTTTCTGTTTTTTTAGTTCAATATTATGTATATATGAAATTCAACCTTTTTTTTGTTGCAAGGTAAATATCTTTACTTCTACATAGAGTGGTGTACACGCACATGGTCTGGAAGTATGTGCACACTGAGCAGGTGGTCTGCTTGGCTTTTTAATCCTTATGCACATAACCTGTCCTTACTCTTTCTTACTCTTTTTTTTATTATTCTAGCCATCCTGTCGATGTCAACTAACATGTCATTGTGAATTTGATTTGTATTTTTTAATTTAATTTTTATTATTCAGTCTATTAATTACATTGTTCCCCTTTTTTTCTCCCCAGAGCTCCCCTCCATCTGGTACCCATCCCACCCTAGACCCTCACTGTTCTCTCCCATAGGTGCATGATTTTTGTCCAGTCTCTTGCTGCACCTCCCACACCCCTTTTCTCCCCAAGAATTGTCAGCCCATTCCCTCTCTATGCCAATGATTCTGTTATATTCACCAGTTTATCCTGTTCATCAGATTTTTAATTCACTTGATTTTTATATTCATTTGTTGATAGATGTGTATTTGTTGTTCATAATTTTATTTTTACCTTTTTCTTCTTCTTCTTCTTAAAGAACATCTTTCAACATTTCATATAATATTGGTTTGGTGGTGATGAACTCCTTTAGCTTTCTCTTATCTGCGCAGCACTTTATCTGACCTTCAATTCTGAATGATAACTTTTCTGGGTAGAGTAATCTTGGTTGTAGATTCTTGCTATTCATCACTTTGAATATTTCTTGCCACTGCCATCTGGCCTGCATAGTTTCTGTTCAAAAATCCACTGAGAATTGATCGTATGAGTGCTCCCTTATAGGTAACTAACTGTTTTTCTCTTGCTGCTTTTAATATTCTCTCTTGTCTTTTGCTCTTGGCATTTTAATTATGATGTGTCTTGGTGTGGTGCTCTTTGGATTCTTATAGTTTGGGGTTCTGTGTGCTTCTTAGACTTTTAAGTCAATTTCTTTCACCAGGTGGGGGAAGTTTTCGGTCACTATTTCTTCAAATAGGTTTTCATTATCTTGCTCTCTCTCTTTTTCCAGCACCCCTATAATTCGGATGTTGGTATGCTTGAGATTGTCCCAGAGGCCTCTTACACTATCTTCAATTTTTTGGATTCTTTTGGCTTCTTGCTTTTCTGGCTGAGTGGATTTTGCCTCTTTGTATTTCAAATCTTTGACTTGGTTCTTGTGGTCCTCTAGATTGCTTTTAGGTTTGTATAATATTTTTTATTTCAGTCAGTGTATACTTAATTTCTAGTTGGTCCTTTTTCATATCCTTGAGGGTCTCATTCATTTCCTCATAGGTTTCATTCATTTCCTCATAGGTCTTGTTCATTTCCTTGTAGGTCTCATTAAGTTCATTGGCCTTTTCTAGGAGCCTTTTGAAAAACCTTATAACCGTGGTTTTGAACTCTATGTCCAGTCATTTTTTTCCTTCCATTTCTTTCACATCTAATTTCTTTCCGTATCTCTGCATGGTGGCTGCTTTCCTGAGTTGGTCAATTAGCTTTGTGTGGTAGATGTTCTCTAAGGGACAGTGGCTCAGCCTCCCCAGTTACCTGAGGTGGATACTCTTGCTGCAGCCCTTTATGGGTTGCACAGTCTTGTTGAAGTTAAGCCTAGATTATTGTTGTTAGCACTAGGAGGGTTTGACCTCCAGGCCAAATGGCTGTGAAGGTCAGCTGTGCTCAGGTTGGATGGGCGGAGTTTCTGGGCTGAGCAGGCAGTGTCAGCTTCGCCCTATGCATTACCTGGGTCTCTGTGCTGGGTGGTAATGGCTGCACGCACCTCTGAGAGAAAGGTGCCGCCGAGCTCTACCCGCTGCCAGACAATTTAGCCTCTCCACAAATGAGTCTGCACACCAGAGTCTCACCCAGGGTTGTAAAACAATGCAGTTCAGTGGTTTCCCAAATGAGAGAACAAGTCACGAGTCCTCTCTGAGTGCTCGTGCACCTTCTGCTGTTCCCAGGTTTACGTGCACTCTCCACAAGCTTGCCTCCTCCACAAGCTCACAGATCTTTGCCCCGCCCGAGTTTCAGCATGCTTTCTTACTGTCCAGTTTCACCCCATATGAATGTGGGTTCCCCGGACCTCGGAACTGGGGAATGAGTGCAGTGGGACGCCTTTGTCTTTGCAGTCGCCCTCCCTCTCCGCTTGCTCATGCGTGCTCATGGCTCCAAACCTCTGACTCAGTGCATATCTTCAACGCTGCCCTACGCCGCTCCTCTGAGTCACAGCATCCTATCTTTACTTTTATTTGTGGAATTTTCACTCAGTCAGCTTTCTGGTGATTCTGGATGATGTTTGTTCTGTTGTTAAGTTGTAGTTTTGAAATTGTTGTGTGGGGCAGCAAGATAGGTGCTTACCTATGCCGCCATCTTGGTTCTTCTGTCCCTTACTCTTGATTGGAGTTCAGGTGCAGAGTCTTTCATGACTGGCTAATTCAAAGGGAGAAGATGGCCCTTGCTGTTTCAAGATGGCTACCTCCAGGATATCTGCAAGTTATGTGGCCAACATGGTGGCTGCCAAGTCATACAATCCAAAATGGTGGCTGCCAAGTCACACACTCCAAAAATGGTTGCTGCCACATCACACAATACAAAATGGCAGCTGTCTAAACTGTTCTTTGACATAAAATATGACTTGTTTATTCTCACAATTTCCTGTTCTTTATTTAAACTCTTTTCTTCAAACTCGGCTGACATTCATTGACTTTCCTGCTCTGCAGTATCTAGGAGACGACTAATTTGCTGTTTGGTCAATGTGGTTTCAATTAACCTTTGGATAAGAACCCCCATACATGGGATGATGTGACATACCATCATTGTAACTCCTAATCAAAGGGGTGAATGTGGACACCATCGTTCTAGTGCATCAAAGAAAGGACCTTGAATCTCAGGCTCCAGCTCACTCAGCAGCTAAAGCTGCCAATGCCTTAGGGCTTCAGTGATGGTCTGTTGCTTTGTAGTTAGGAATAAATGTGCAACACTGGCCCCAACATTACACATATTCCTCCTTTTTTCTGCCATAACCGTATCTAAGGCCAACCTGTTCTCCCAGGTCATCCTGTTGGTGTCATCTAGCTGTTCAGCTATCCCTTTAACTGTGTCTCAAGTGTAGTTAACAAGCCTTTGCTGATTATAGTAAATATAATTAATCCAGCCACATTCTTGTTCACAGTGGGCCACAAGCTCAGGACAGACTCAAACCCTGCAGCAATGTGATCTCTAGCCTTAAACTCCTTGGAGCTCCTTCTGGAACCCCAATAGGATCTGTGTGTATATGGGGTTCAAAGGAGCCCCCCTGGACTCTCTCTCCTCTTTCTAGTCTGTCTTTCTATTGAAAAAGATTTGATATATGCCAAAAAGGAAGGCATAGCCAATTGTATTAGTGCATGGTCCACTCCATTTGCTGGGCAAGGCCACAAGTCAGGGTTCCCCCATAACACCACCAGATATCAGCACAGGATAGCGACAGTGCAGCAAGATTGGCTTCTGAGGATTCTTGGCCATTTACGTGTCTGGATAAATTTCCCATAAACTCTGACTACTGTTTCCTGTCCCCCCTCCCCCTTGAGAGGCAGGAGGTATAGTTTATGTTGGAGGATGGTGCGGGTCATTTTTTTTTGGGGGGGGGGTTCCTTGATCTTTACCTCTGTTGAATGGGAACAACAGGGTAAGAGTCTTACAGGAGGCATTTCCCCAGGCAGTTACTTCCTGGTACAAGGCAAGCACACATTCCATCCCATTACTGTCGGAGGTCCATCCGAATGGGAATGGGACCACTTGGGCCTCTATCCTTCCTGCTGCAAAAGTGTAACAGTTACTTTTATTCAGGGTGTGCACAGAATATTTAATCTTTTCCATCCAGGCATTTGCTCCCTTATATCCTACTTCTATTTGCATGGTGGTGGCAGTGGCCTAGGGGATCTTGTCCTGTGACATCTACTCCTAAATCGAGTCCTAGCCAATATTTTGACTAAAGGTTGAAATATCCAAGTCATTCAAATTATCTATAATCAATAACTTAACTGGGTAAGCATGATCTAGATTGTACACCTTTCTCTAGCCTTCATGGTAAGCCCCTGCAATTTGCCAGATTCCTTAAGTAAATAGAGTTCAGTATATGATGGTGACTAAGACAGCTTACAGCTTTTAGTATCAATTTCAAAGGGATATGTCCTGATATGGCTGTTCAAATTGAGGTGTATACACCCTTAACCCATGTGTGATAGGTCCAACCTCACTCTGCAGTCCAAACAGCAGTCTCTGTGTTAAGCAAGACAAGGTAGGGTCCTTGATTAGAACAAATGTAGTCTTCTGGTCGATGGTGATGAACCAGAAACTCAAGAAGGCCTTGGGTCAGGAGGCCTTCAAACCTGAGAGAAATTAAAGTAGAAGAGATACCCAGAACATAGTTCTTAAGAATCTGGTCCCTACTCTCCATTGTAGGAGGATCTTGAGGCATTCCAGGACCTATTGGAATCATCTACAGCCAACTCTAGGTAAAGAACACTCCAGCCATTTCTTAAAACTTAAACCCTAGGGAGGTTGTCAAACCCATTCTACCAAAAGGTTATATAGCATTCAAAGTGACAAGAGGGTATTAAACACAAACATAGGCTATTAAAACTTCAGTTCCCACAACTAAGATTACTTTTTTTAAATACCTGATTAATATCCTATCTAATAAAAGAGTAATGTGCAAATTGACCATACATCCACTATGCTACCAGCCAATCAGGAGCAGGGGGCATGGCCAGCGGACAGGGGGCATGGACAGTGGGCGTGGCCATCAGACAGGGGGTGTGACCAGCAAACAGGAGGCAAGGCCGGCAAAGCCGGCCAGGCCAGCAGAGGTGTGGCAGCAGTGCCATTGAACCAAGCACGCTATAAGCTCTGCCCACAAGGAACTTAAGGGCCAGCGAGATCCCTCCTTCAGTTACTGCGACTGAGTTGCATCCTTTTGCGGTGACCTTGAGACGGTTAGGGGAATTTGATGCCATGGGACCCCCTCATGAGGC
Source organism: Antrozous pallidus (assembly GCA_027563665.1). Taxonomy (NCBI): domain Eukaryota; kingdom Metazoa; phylum Chordata; class Mammalia; order Chiroptera; family Vespertilionidae; genus Antrozous; species Antrozous pallidus. The sequence goes on along the minus strand of CM050509.1, from coordinate 44,701,040 downwards.
TTGCATGTTGGTTACTCTGATAGTTAGGCTGCGACTGAGCTGTGGGGTTTATCTGTCTCGTGGGACATGCAAATGAGCCCTGGGGCACCTTGGGTAATGAGTGCCAGGCACAAGGTGGGGCTGTGAGTTGTCAGGGTCACAAGCTCTGAAGCCAGGCAGCAGTTTGGGTCCACGCTCTGAGCCCAGCGCCCACCACAGGAAGCTGGCTGCTGACCTTTGGAGCATGCAGATACCCTGGTGGCTGCTGCTGTGTGAGGCCCTGGGGTGCCTGCATGCCCCCCAGCCCAGCACTCATGATGAGGCTGGCTGATGGCATCTGGAGGCCTTGAGAGACAGGGATGTTCTTGCCCTGCCCCCAACTGCTTATGCGTGCTCTGGCCCCAAGCGGCGGTTTGGGCCCACGCCCCCAGATCAGCACCCATGATGGGGTTGGCGGGGGGAGGGGGGGGTTTGGCTGCCAGTCTCTGGGGTGTGCGGAGACTCCCGTGGCCACCACGGGGTGGAGGAAGTTCACAGTCTTCTTGGTTCGTGCAGAGTGCAGGGAGCACCAGGAATGCTGGGAAATGTAGTTCTAGGGGCTGCTGCTTTGTGAGGCCCAGGGGTCCCTGCATGCCCCTCAGCCCAGTGCCCACAATGAGCCTGGCTGCTGGCATCTGGGAGCCTTGGGAGATAGGGATGTTCCAGCCCTGCCTCCAACTAGTCCCTTGCCTCACCAGCCAGCCATTCCGCTGCTGCACAGGGGCCCTTGGAGGGGCAGTCCCTTGCGCGCCAGTCCCAGGCATCCCCTGTGGTCCCTGGCATCCCCAGCCGGCCGTTCCACTGGTGCATGGGGGCCCATGGAGTGGAGGGGTGGCCCCTCACGCACCAGTCCTGGGTGTCCCCGGCGGTCCCTTGCTTCTCCGGCTGGCCTTTCCACTGCTGTGCGGGGGGCCTGCAGAGTAGAGGGGTGGTTCCTTGCATCCCTGCTCCCGCCATTTCGCCGACACTGCATGGGGGCCCCCGCAAAGCGGTCCCTCGCACGCCGGACTCAGGCGGCCCCAGCAATCCCTCATGTCCCTGGCCGTATGAATTAAAGTCAGACATTAAATGTTATGCTATGACTTTTCTCCCTATACAGATTATCTGTTTGCTTGCAGAATGGCTTCCTGGCTTTCTGCCAGCCTGTGCATGGTCCACGCTTATGAGTTCAGGATCTATGACAATGTGAATAATTCAGGTGTTTACAATAAAAACACATGAATACATGAATTCACTAATGTTAATGTTAAAATTAATGGAAAAATAGTCCTTTGAATCTTTGGTGGTTAGAAATTAAAGACTTCAAGTTATGTGCAATAAACAGTAAATAAAGTTACACTGAATGGCAAAAAAATAAAAAATAAAAAAAATACATTAGGGGCCAGGAAATGTTCAAAGACCTGGGAACCATTTCCAAATCAGGAAGGGAAGTCACAGGGTATATATTATTGCTACAAATACTGTATTTCCTACTACTTACAACATATACAATGTAATGTATTAGATGCCTTCCTATCTCATGAAGTACATATTCTCATTAGTAATATTGGTAGATATGTTATAGTTATGGCAGTATGTCATATCCTATATATATTAATAAAAGGGTAATATGCTAATTAGACCACGAGACATTCCAGATGTCCTTCTGGATAAAGCCATGGTGGCTGGGCTGAGGCAGAGGCGGTTACGGGTGATCAGGCCAGGAGGGAATGGAAGTTGGGAGTGATCAAGTGGCAGAGGGTGTGCATTTGGGGGCAAGCAGGCCAGCAGGCAGAGTGGTTAGGGGAGATCAAGTAGGCAGGCAGGTGAGCAGTTAAGAGCCAGTAGTCCCAATTGCGAGGGGGTTGTCCGACTGCCAATTTAAGCCTGATCCCACAGGGGCCCAGATTACAGAGGACGCAGGCCAGGCTAAGGGACACCCGCCCCACTCCAGATGAAGTATGATTGCTGCACATGGAAGGAATGTAGTAAATAAATAAAAAACAATGACCAAGAGAATGCCACAGTTAGTGTCCGGAGTCCAGATCAGGAGAACAAAGAGAAGGAAGAATTCCATAAGCTGGCCAATGCCAAGATATTTCTGAGTGACTGCCTGGCGTGTGACAGTTGTGTGACCACAGAGGAAGGAGTTCAAGTTTCTCAACAGAACACCAAGGACTTTTTCTGTGTTCTGAACCTTAATAAGAAATGTGATACCTCACAGCACAAGGTGCTGGCAGTGTCCGTGTGTCCTCAGTCTCTATCGCATTTTGCTGCTAAATTCAGCCTCAGTGTCACTGATGCATCCAGAAGGCTTGGCAGCTTTCTCAAAAGGCTTGGGGTGCACTGTCTTTACATGAAGATAGCTGCAGACTTCAGCATCCTGGAGAGTCAGAAGGAATGTGTGTGTTGGTACTGCCAGCACTGTGAGGAAGAGTCCTGACTACCCATGCTGACCTCTGCCTGCCCTGGCTGGGTCCGATATGCAGAGAGTGTGCTGGGTCACCCCATCACCCCCACCTCTGCACGGCCAAGTCTCCCCAGCAGATCATGGGCTCTCTGGTGAAGGATTACTTCACCAGATGGCAGAACCTGTCCCCAGACAAGATTTTCCACATCATTGTGGCCCTATGTTATGACAAGAAACTGGGAGCCCTTTGAGAAGATTTTCCCACAGCTTTATATAGTTCCCAGGGTGCTGACTATATGTTAACCTCAGGTGAAATTGTCCAGATAATGGAGCAAAGTGACCTTGTCTCGAATGATGCTGCCATGGACATTCTGGAGACACGAAGGAAGAGGTAGTGAGGCTCCACGAAAGTGCCAGCTCAGATGGGTACCTGGCACACACTTTCAGGCACATGGCCAAGGAACTCTTCAACGAAGATGTGGGAGTGCTCACATACCGCACCATAAAGAACAAAGACTTCCAGGAGGTCAACCTTGAAAGGGATGGAGAGGTTCTGCTACACTTTGAAGATGCTTACGGCTTTTGGAACATCCAGAAAGCTGGATGGTCCTGAAGCTGTAGATGCAAGTTCCCCTGCTACTTCGTGGAGGTCCTGGCCTGTGCTAGGCATGCCAAAGTGTCAGGGGCCAGGTCCAGGTGGATGATGGGTATGCAGACAGGGCACTGCTATAGCAGATGGCAGGCATCTATGCTGCCATCCCGGTGTCGGCCCCGGAGACCAGTGCCCATGTACAGGAGCTGTACCAGGAATGGCCGGGGCAGAGGGTAGGGAGGATGTGACTTGCCCTGGGCCCAGGTGGCCCTGCACATCACCTAGCAGGGCCCAGAGCAGCCTGCCAGGACATCAAGTGGTAAAGGTCCAGCAGAAGCTTGGCCTGCAGGCCGCCTGAAGAAGGGTTTCAGATACGTGAAGGAAAGGCTTAGCATCTCTGTCATGTCTATGGTTTTCAGAATTTCCTGCTTCCCATCTTTCGGCTTCCTCCCTCTGAAGGGCACTGTCATTGTCACATGGATGCAACTGGAATATTGCCCCAATGTATGCATCCTTTTAACCGATGATGAAAAAATCCCAAAGAACGAGAACGGAGACAGACTACTGCTCTTTAGGCTTAAAAAACCCCAGAAGTGTCCTGCAAAGAGCTGAGACTTGGGTCTGTGCACGTGCCTCAGAGAGATTGGATGAGGAAATGGCCAAGTTTGGGCCTGACTTTACCCACTTATGTTACTCTTGAAGGTGTCTGCCACAATGTGAATAAACTGCCACCTTTTGGAATAGGGGCTCATATGAAAGTCTGCATTCCCAACTTCCTTGAAAAAGATCTATATTCTACAGCTGTGGCCATCGTCCTGAGATCAAGCCCTGTTGACCAAGTCCTGTCGCTGGGAATCAGGGGGCACTGGAGTGAAGCCGCCCCCCTCCTTGTGCCCTTTTACATTCAGGGATTGGGTTGAACTCACTTTGGGGGAGGCCTGGCAATGATGATAGGAGTCACAGATGGAAGGTTGGAGAATGGAGAGGCAGACAACCTGTTCCGTCCCTCCCTGGGTGGGGTCAGGCAGATGAAGGCCAGCTAGCCCACCCCAAAATTGGGTGAGATAGCGTCCTCTGTGTCCACCTCTCACCCCATGGGCCTGGCCATTCCCTTAAGCTCTGGGTAACCCTCTGCATTCCATGACAGTGTGCTCTGCCCTCACATGCTGCTCACCCTAAGTGAGAAGGAAGAGAGCAGTTGGCCCACAGAAAACTACACGGAAAGATAGGGCTCTCAGCTGGCAAGTGCAGTGGTAGTAGCAAAAGCCTCTCCTGCCTCCATGGTAGCTCTAAGGAGCAGTGAGCTAAAGTGGTAAGGGGTAGTGAGCAGGCAGGCAGTAAGGAATGAAGGGTCCTGGACTGAGAGAGGGATTTCAAACTGTTGGCTTAGGCCCATTCTAGAATGGGCCTAAGCCAGCAGGTGGACATCCCCTGAGAGGTCCTGGACTGTGAGAGGGTTAATACCGGGCTGACGGAACCCCTCCCCCCCAGTGCACTGGGCCTCTAGTAATATATAATACTAATTTATAGAACTTTTGCTTTAGAAAAGGACTAATCAAAATAAGGTTTATTTTCTAACTTAATTTGTCATTGGTTGCAGTCAGCAAATGATCCTAATTGGATTTCTGCTATCAATCTCCCTGAGTACATTGATATAAGCTATTTACTCTCCAGCAAAATGCAAATCATTTACTCTTAAGTGTCCTTGGTTTAGGGAAGATAGGATTTACTAGGTAACTCCAAACTGCTGTTTATTTCAGTATTTCTATTCTGCTTATTGTGGCTTGCTGTCCTGTGTCATTTATTCAACTTCTTTTCCACATTTTTCTTTACAAACACTTTATAACTTTCACAAATCTTTCTTTAGAAATCTTACAACTTTAAGAAATAACCAGCTTTGAGGGTAACCAAGATGGTGGCATAGGTAAACACCTATCTTGCTGCCATACACAGCAATTTCAAAACTACAACTTAACAAAAGAACAAACACCATCCAGAATCACTGGAAAGTTGGCTGAGTGAAAATTCCACAAATAAAAGTGAAGATAAGACACTGTGACTCAGAGGATCGCGGTGGCGGACAGTGTTGAAGATACATGCGGAGTCAGAAGTTTGGAGGAGTGTGCACACCAGCGGATAGGGTGGGCGGCTGAAAACCGGCCAGTTTTCTTGAATGGGGGAGACAAAGACGTCCCTCTGGACTGATTCTCCAACTCTGGGTGAAGTCCAGGGAACCCACTATCATATGGGGTAAAAACTGGACAGTGGAAGGGCACGCCAAAGTTCGGGTGCTGCAGGGGTTTGCAGGCTTGTGGAGAAGGCGAGCTTGTGTGGAGTGTGCGTGAGCTTGGGAACAGCGCAGCTGCATGACCGTGCAGAGAGCACTCGTGACTTGCTCTTTCATTCGGGAAACCATCAGACTGTATTGTTTTGTGACCCTGGGTGAGACGTTGGGTGTGCAGATTCATTTGAGGAGAGGCTGAATTCACCAGCAGCTGGTGGAGCTCGGCAGTGGCTCTCTCTCAGAGACCCTGGGGCCACATAGGGCAGAGCTGACGCTGTATGGTTGGCCTGGAGACTCCACCCATCCAACCTGAGCACAGCTGAATGTCACAGACAATTGGCCTGTGCTAACCCCTCCAAGTGCTAACAATGATTAACCTGAGCTTAACTTCAACAAGACTGTGCAGCCCATATCAACCTCAGGTAACTGGGGAGGCTGAGCCACTGTCCCTTGTAGGACATCTACCACACAAAGCTAATTGACCAAAGCAGGGAAGCAACCACCATGTAGATACATGGAAAGAAATCAGATGTGAAAGAAATGGAGGGAAAAAAAACACAACTGGACATGGACTTCAAAACCATGGTTATAGGGCTTTTCAAGAGGCTCCTAGAAAAGGCTGAGACCTATAAGGAAATAAACAAAACCTATGAGGAATTGAACAAGATCTGCAAGGAAATGAACAAGACCAACGAGGAAATGAACAAGACCTGCAAGGAAATGAACAAGACCTACAAGGAAATGAATGAAACCTACGAGGATATGAACGAGACCGTCAAGGATATGAAAAAGGACCAACCAGAAATTAAGCATACACTGACTGAAATAAAAGATATTATACAAAAACCTAAAAGCAGCCTAGAGGACTGCAAGAACCAACTCAAATATTTGAAATACAAAGAAGCAAAAAAAAAAAAAAAAAAAAAAAAAAACTCAACCAGAAAAGAAAAAAGAAAAAAAGAATCCAAAAATTGGAAGATAGTGTAAGAGGCCTCTGGGACAACCTCAAACATACCAACATCTGAATTATAGGGATGCCAGAAAAAGAGAGAGAGCAAGACAATGAAAACCTATTGGAAAAAATAGTGACCGAAAACTTCCCACACCTGGTGAAAGAAATTGACTTAGGAGTCCAAGAAGCACACCAAACCCCAATATATAGGGACCCTAAGAGGACCACACCAAGGCACATCATAATTAAAATGCTAAGAGCAAAAGATAAAGAGAGAATACTAAAAGCAGCAAGTGAAACACAGTTAGTTACCTACAAGGGACCACCCATATGATTGTCAGCTGATTTCTGAACAGAAACGATGCAGGCCAGACGGGAGTGGCAAGAAATATTCAAAGTGATGAATAGCAAAAATCTAGAACCAAGATTACTTTATCCAGCAAAGCTATCATTCAGAATTGAAGGTCAGATAAAGTGCTTTGCAGATAAGAAAAAGCTAAAGGAGTTCATCACCACCAAACCAATATTATATGAAATGCTGAAAGATATTCTTTAAGAGGAGGAAGAAGAAAAAGATAAAAGTGTAAATTATGAACAACAAATAAACATCTATCAACAAATGAATCTAAAAAGCAAGTGAATTAATAAGCTGATGAACAGGATAAACTGCTGAATGTAACAGAATCACGGACATAGAGAGGGACTGGACTGACAATTTTTGGGGAGAAAAGTGGTGTGGGAGGTGCAGCAAGAGACTGGACAAAAATCATGCACCTATGGGAGAGGACAGTGGGGGAGGGTTAGGGTGAATGGTGGGATGGGTACCCGGTGGAGGGGAGCTATAGGGGGAAAAAAGAGAACAATGTAATTAATAAACTGAACAATAAAGATATAAAAAAATAACCAGCTTTAGAAACCATTTTCTTTCTCCATCAAGATTTACTTTCGTTCCTCAAGCTTTCTGTATTATATCAAAACCATAATTTCTTTCATAATTTTTGAATTCTTAACTCTTAGAAACCTTAATTTTTAGGTGGCATATAAGTAATTAATATTTCTCAGATTAGCAATACATTCACATTTTAAGAGATATTTTAAATAAAATATAACACTTATTCATTAATAGATTCAAATCTATCTTCTATGTTTTCCCTAAGAGGCAAACTTAAATTAATTACTATTTCAGTATCTTGTTATTTCAAAATATTTAGATGTTTATTATTTAACCAAGCAATGCTCCAAAGCCTTTAACTTATCAAAGACTTTGGAAAATTATGTATAGGCCTTGAGGCTGGAGGAAAGAAGATAGGGGAAGGGAGCAATCTCTGCAGCCTGTTCTCAGACCTCTAGCTGCTTGGATTAAAAACTGTCACATTTTTTCCCAACCATGTTTTTGTGCATGGTAGCAGGTTTTTATTATTATTATTATTACTATTGCTCATATTCCATTGTATGAATATACCACAATTTATTTATTCATTCTACTATTGATGAACATTTGACTCATTTCTGTTTGTGGTTATTTCAAAGCTGCTATTAATGATCTTGCAAATATCTTTGTAGGGCATAGGTACTTAATTATCTTCAAAATAATCAAACCAGTAACCTCTTGGTGGCTTGACCAGGAATCAAACCAGTGACCTCTTGGTTCCTAGGTCAAAGCTCAACAACTGAGCAACATTGGCCAGGCAGCTATTCTAATAGGTGTTTAGTGGTATCTTACTGATATTTTGATTTGTATTTTAATGATTAATGATGTTGAACATTTTTTTTACATGTTTAATGGTCATTTGGCTATCTTTTAAAAAAATGAAATGCTATTTTAAAAAAATGGATTTTTGCCCAGCTTGTGTGGCTCAGTGGTTGAGGGTTAACCTGTGAACCAGGGGGTCATGGTTCAATTCCTGGTCAGGGCAAATGCCTGGGTTGTGGGCTCAATCCCCAGTGTGGGGTGTTCAGAAGGCAGCCAAAATGATTCTCTCTTATCATTGATGTTTCTTCTTCTCTGAAGTCAATAAAAATATTTTAAGAGTATATTATAAATTACTTTTGGAAATTTTAGATGAAGTTTGAAAATTCCTAGAAAATATTACTTATTAAAACTGATTAAGGGACTTAGATGAAGAAACCAAGATGGCAGCATAGGTAAACACTTAAACTGTTGCATCACACAACAATTTAAAAAATACAACTAAAAGACAAAATGGACATCATCCAGAATCACAGGAAAGCTGGCTGACTGAAAATTCTACAACTAGAAGGAAAGAGAAAAGCACATGCAGATTCAGAGGAGCTAGAAAAGCCTGAGGTATGGAGACACACGTGTGGCGAGGATGGGCGGCTGGGTGCCTGGTTGGCATTCTCTAGTGGGAAAGAGACAAAAGCTCCTGACTGTGCTGAACCCCAATTACGACTGCACTAAACCCCAGTTCTGGGTGAGACCCTAGTGACCCAGGCTCTTATGGGGGGAATCTGGACTGTCAGGCAGAAACTCAGGGGAGCTAAGAAAGGCAAAGGTCTGAGGTGAGTGCACAAGTGCATGCAGAGAGGACTGACTGTTGAGTGCGCCACTGGCTTTCTCTAGTAGGGAGACAAAAGCCCCAGACTGCGCTGAGCCCCAGTTCTGACTGCACTGAACTCCAGTTCCAGGTGGGAATCTGAGATTCCAGATTCATTGGAGGAGAAACTAGATTGTCTGGCAGCAGGTGAAACTTAAGGGTGGCTCTCTCTCTCTCAGAGGTGCTTGCAGTGATTATTGCAAGACTCTGAGACCCAGTGGCCTCTTATGGCAGGGCTGATGGGAAGCCAAGGCTATCCGCTCAGCCCTGAGACTCTGCCCCATCCAAGCTAAGCACAGAGGCTTTTGCATTTTGCAAGTCTTGTCCCCTATGGCTGTCTACAACACAGAAGCTCTCCCAGCTTAGACACAGCTGATCCTCACAGTCAACTGGCCTGGAGGTCAATTCCTCCCAGTGATACCAACAACAATCAAGACTTAACTACAGAGAGAGAACCAAGATGGCAGCATAGGTGGAACACTTATCTTGCCGTCATAGTCAGCAATTTTAATACTACAGCTTAACGAAGGAACAAACACCTTCCAGAATCACCAGAAAGCTCACTGAGTGAGGATTCCATAAATAAAAGTGAAGATAGGACACTGTGACTCGGAGGAGGGGTGGCGAACAGTGTTGAAAGATTCACGCGGAGAGAGGTTTGGAGCGCGTGCCACGGAGAGGGTGGGGGGCTGAAAACCGGCAAGTTTTCTAGAATGGGGAGACAAAGACGTCCCACTGGACTGATTCTTCAGCTCTGGGCGAAGTCCAGAGAACCCACTATCATAAGGGGTGAAGACTGGACGGTGGGAGGGCACGCCGAAGCTCGGGTGCTGCCGGGTCTGCCGGCTTGTGGAGAAGGCAGCTTGCATGCGAACAGCTCGGCTGCGTGACAGCGCAGAGAGTGCTCTGTGACTTGTCTCTCATTTGGAAAACCGTCACACTGCTTTGCTTTACGACCCTGGGGGAGACATTGTGCACGCAGACTCATTTTGGGAGAGTCTGAATTCCCCGGCAGCCGGTGGAGCTCGGCAGTGGCTCTCTCTCAGAGGTGCTGGAAGCCATTGCCCCCGGCACAGAGTCCCCAGGGCCGCATAGGGCAGAGCTAACGCTGTCTGCTTGGCCCGGAGACTCCGCCCATCCAACCTGAGCACAGCTGAGCGTCACAGACAATTGGCCTGGAGGTCAACCCCTCCAAGTGCTAACAACGATGAACTGAGCTTAACTTCAGCAAGACTGTGCAACCCATATCCACCACAGGTAACCGGGGAGGCTGAACCACTGTCTCTAGTAGGAAGTCTACCACACAAAGCTAATTGACCAACTCAGGGAAGCAGCCACCATGCAGTGATATGGAAAGAAATCAGATGTGAAAGAAATGGAGGAAAAAAAACAACTGGACATGGAATTCAAAACCACGGTTATAGGGCTTTTCAAGAGGCTCCAACAAAAGGTCGAGGCCTATAAGGAAATAAGCAAGACCACAAAGGAAATGATCAAGACCAACGTGCAAATGAATGAGTCATACAAGGAAATGAACAAGACCCTCAAGGATATAAACGAGACTTGCAAGGAAATGATCGAGACCAACGTGGAAATGAATGAGTCCTACAAGGAAATGAAGGAGACCCTCAAGGATATAAAGGAGACTCTCAAGGATATGAAAAAGGACCAACCAGAAATTAAGCATACACTGACTGAAATAAAAAATAGTATACAAAGACCTAAAAGTGCTCTGGAGCACCCCAAGAACCAAGTTAAAGATTTGAAATACAAAGAGGGAAAATCCACTCAGCTGAAAAAGCAAGAATCCAAAAGAATCCAAAAAATTGAAGATAGTGTAAGGGGCCTCTGGGACAACCTCAAGCATACCAACATCCGAATTATAGGGGTGCCGGAAAAGAGAGAGACCAAGACAATGAAAACCTATTTGAAGAAATAGTGACTGAAACTTCCCACACCTGGTGAAAGAAATTGACTTAGGAGTCCAAGAAGTGCACCGAACCCCAATATATAGGAACCCTAAGAGGACCACACCAAGGTACATCATAATTAAAATGGCAAGAGCAAAAGACAAAGAGAGAATAATAAAAGCAGCAAGAGAAAAACAGTTGGTTACCTATAAGGGAGCACCCATACGATTGTCAGCGGATGTCTCAACAGAAATGATGCAGGCCAGATGCGAGTGGCAAGAAATATTCAAAGTGATGAACAGCAAGAATCTACAACCAAGATTACTCTATCCAGCAAAGCTATCATTCAGAATTGAAGGTCAGATGAAGTGCTTTGCAGATAAGAAAAAGCTAAAGGACTTCATCACCACCAAACCAACATTATATGAAATGCTGAAAGATATTCTTTAAGAAGAGGAAGAAGAAAAAGGTAAAGATGAAAATTATGAACAACAAATACACATCTATCAACAAATGAACATAAAAATCAAGTGAATTGATAGGCTGTTGAACAGGTTAAACTGGTGAATATAACAGAGACATGGACATAGAGAGGGAATGGACTGACAATTCTTGGGGAGAAAAGGGTTGTGGGAAGTGCAGCAAGAGACTGGACAAAAATCTTGCAACAATGGGAGAGGACAGTGGGGAGGGGGAGGTGAGGGTGGAGGGTGGGATAGGTACAGGGTGGAGGGGAGCTATAGAGGGATAAAAAGGGGAAACAATGTAATTAATAAACTGAACAATAAAGATTAAAAAAATTAAAAAAATAGCAGGGTAAAATAAAATAAAATAAAATAAAAAAATAATAAAAAAAGACTTAACTACAACAAGGCTGTACACACAATCCACAAAGCGGTGCACCAAAAGTATCCACCTCAGGTAACTGGGGAGGCCGAACCACTGGGCCATATAGGACACCTAGCGCACAAAGCTATCCTACCAACTCAGGGAAGCAGCAAAAATATGGAGACAAAGAAACAGATCACAAACAAAAGAAATACAGGAAAACAAATGACTGGATATAGAGTTCAAAACCATGGTTATAAAATTTTTCAAGAATTTCCTAGAAAAGGCCGATAAATTTAGCGAGACCCTTGAGGATATGAAAAAGGACCAAGTGGAAATGAAACATACATTGACTAAAATAAAAAAATATTACTCAGAGACCCAACAACAGACTAGAAGAACACAAGAATCAAGTCAAAGATTAGAAATATAAAGAAGCAAAAAACATTCAACTGGAAAAGCAAAAAGAAAAAATAATCCAAAAAATTGAAGGTAGTGTAAGAGGCCTCTTGGACAACTTCAAGCATACCAACATCGAAATTATGGGGGTGCCATAAAAAGAGAGAGAGCAAAATACTGAAAACCTATTTGAAGAAATAATGACTGAAAAATTTCCCCACCTGGTGAAAGAAATAGACTTAAAAGTCCAGGAAGCACACAGAACCCCAAACAAAAGGAATACAATGAGGACCACACCAAGACACATCATAATTAAAATGCCAAGAGCAAAGACAAAGAGAGAATATTAAAAGCAGCAAGAGAAAAACAGTTAGTTACCTATAAGGGAGCTCCCATACAATTATCAGCAGATTTCTCATCAGAAACTATGCAGGACAGAAGGGAGTGGCAAGAAATATTCAAAGTGATGAATAGCAAGAATCTATAACCAAGATTACTCTACCCAGCAAAGCTGTCATTCAGAATTGGAGGTCAGATAAAGAGCTTCACAGATAAGAAAAAGCTAAATGAGTTCATCACCACCAAACCAATATTATATGAAATGCTGAAAGGTATTCTTTAAGAAGAGTAGGAAGAAGAAAAAGATAAAAATAAAATTATGAACAACAAATACATTTTTATCAACAAGTGAATCTAAAAATCAAGTGAATTAAAAATCTGATAAACAGAATAAACTGGTGAGTATAATAGAATCAGGGGCATAGAAAGGAAGTAGACTGACAATTATCAGGGGGAAAGGGGTGTGGGAGTTGTGGGAAGAGCCTGGACAAAAATCATACACCTATGTATGAGTATAGCGGTAGGGAGGTAAGGGCAGAAGGTGGGGTGGGAACTGGGTAGAGGGGAGTTATGGGGGAAAAAGAGGAGCAATTGTAATATTCTGAACAATAAAGATTAAAAAAAACGTGATTAAGGAAAAATTAGGCCACTTTACTCCTACTCACCTTGGTAGGCGACAAACTATATAATAAAGATGTAATATGCAAATTGACCATCACTCTACCTCACAAGATGGCCAACCCCATTGGGTCAAAGATGGCTGCCCCCATGTGGACACAAGATGGCTGCCACAAGATGGCTGGAAAGAGAGGGCAGTTGTGGGAGATAAGGCCAGCAGAGAGGGCAGTTAGGAGGACCAGACTTGCAAGGGAGGGCAATTAGGGGTGATTATGTCTACAGGGGAGGGAATTTTTCTTGTGACTGGGCCAGCAGAGGGGGGAAGTTGGGGGGGACCAGGCCTGCAGGGAGAATAGTTGGGGGGGACCAGGCCTGCAGGGGAAGGAAGTTTGTGGGACCAGGCCTGCAGGAGAGGGGAGTTAGGTGTACCCAGGCCTGCAGGAGAGAGCACTTGGGGACAAATAGACCAGCAGGGGAGGGCAGTTGGGTGGGGACCCAGCCTGGCAGGAGACGGCAGTTAATGGTGACTAGGCTGGCAGGGGAGGCCATCTGTTGGGGGGGGGGGTGGACAATTTCTTAAGGGGAGGGCAGTTGCAGGGGACCAGGCCTACAGGGGAAGGCAGTTAAGTGTGACCAAGCTGGCAGAGGAGGGCATTTGGGAGTGACCAGGCTGGCAAGGGAGGGCTGTTAGGGGTGACCAGGCTGGCAAGAGAGGGAATTTAGGGGTGACTGGGCCAGCAGGGGAGGGTAGTTGGGAGCAACCAGGCCTGCAGGCGAGGACAGTTGGGGACAATTGGGCTGGCAGGGGAGCAGTTAGGTGTCAATAAAACTGACAGGGGAGTGTTTGGAGGCAATCAGGCAGGCAGGCAGGCAAGCAAGCAGTTGGTAACCAGCAGTCCTGGATTGTGTGACTAAACATGCCTAAAGAGTGGGATTGGGCCTAAACGGGCAGTTGGGCATCTCTCAAGGGGTCTCAGATTGGAGAGGGTACAGGCTGGGCTGAGGGACACCCCCCCTCCTTGGGCACGAATTTTATGCACCAGGCCTCTAGTTTTTATAAATGGAATTAAATCAATAAAAGTTATCAGGATTTTGTCAATATTTCTTCTTTCTTCAGTACTATGTGAAAGGAGGTGCAGTAAACCCCTCTTTCCCCTACTTCCATTAAATGTTTACAGTATAAGGTTGTTCCCCTTTCCTTGTCTAGCTGCTGTTAGTGAATGTGGGTTAGTTAAAACAAGAGTATTTTTTTAAATTTAATTATGAATCTTAACTCAGAATATAGCAGAATGAAACAGAATTACACAATTTAAACCCTCTTGCCTCACAGTTCCTAAATGGTTCTTCTATGTAGCCCACAGTAAAAGTCAAGCACATATTTAACAGTAATGGATAAAGGGGAACAGCTAATGCAAGCATGTTTGCTGCTTTCCAATAGTCTAAATTAACATATGGTTAAAGATGAGAAAAATCTGGACTATGAATGGCCAGAATGTAGCTGAGACCAGTGGTCTATAAACTGGTTTACAGGTCAACTGTATTAGGATCACTTGGGGGGGGCATTTTGTCTGGGGCCAAGCCTGGAAATCTGCATTCTATAAGTCCATTGGGGGATTCTGATGGACATTTAGGCTTGGAAATTACTATTTTGTGCTATCTCAAGCATTAGTTGTCTTAAATGTGCTATTGAAAAAATATTTTTTATTGATTTCAGAGTGGAAGGAAGAAGGAGAGATAGAGACATCAATGATGAGAGAGAATCATCAATCAGCTGCCTCCTGCATGCCCTACACCAGGAATTGAACCCACAACTCAGGCATGTGCCCTGACCAGGAATCCAACTGTGACCTCCTGGTTCATAGGTCGATGCTCAGCCACTGAACCACACCTATTGGGCTCAACTGTGCTATTATATTTAAGATGGCTCTGCTCAATAAATCTGGAATAGAGAAATTCTATATTTGTAATCAGACTGAAGTGTAAACTTGTATGACCATTCTGGAGAACAATTTAGCAATATTTAATTTAACTGGAAATGCATGCATGGGGAAAATTTCACTTCTAAGCAAATAGTCACAGATGTACACTAGGAGATGTGTACAATGTTGTTAATTGCAACCATTGCTAATGGTGAAAAGACTGAATAATGCGTATTCATAGAGAGGAATCTTAAACAGCAGTTAAGTTGAATGGACTGATTTGCAGTTATCAACATTAAAGATTTATAAAACATATAAAGTGAAAAGTGCAAGTTTGAAACAAGTTGATACTATTTATCACAGAGGTAATACTATATATTCTTTGCAGATAAAAATATATTTATAAAAGTGTACACAGAAAGATATACACCAATCTTGGGTAACTTTTGGAGAGGGAAGGAAGAAGGGAGAGAGGGGGGAAATGTGATGGAGGAGAGCTGTGGTTGTATCACTAATATTAAATTTCTTTAAAGAAAAAGATCTAAAGCAAGTGCGCAAGGTATTTAAAAAAGTGGTGCATTAATCACTTCCTAGCTGTGTCATCTTGGGCAAATTGCCTAACCTTTATGAGTCCCAGGTTCTTCATCTGCACAATGGTATAATAATTGTACATATAACTCATGGAGTTGTTTTGAAGATTAAGTGTTGAAATATATACAATTTATTTTGCTTAGTTATCACATAAGCACTCCCTAAATCATAGTAGTTATTACTGGCAAGAAAATATCAAAAACATTCATGCAGCTGTGAGTCACCAAGGGCAGATGGGAAGATGTGCATTCCACAGAGAGTTGACATACAGTTCAGAGCAGAAGCATCTTTGGTGAAGGTACAGTGCTGAGTGTGCCCTTGGGCAGAGAGCAGGGCTGAGATGCTGCCTTTGCATTCTGTTGCTCTGTTGCGCACAGCGTCTGTCTCTCTGAAGCATTTGTATGAGTTTGTATTTATTAGGGTAGTGGGTAATGAGTACCCTTATCGGGCACTAGGCACTGTATGATTTGGGTTCTTCTAAACTGGAATCCCACATTTCCAAGATGGCACCTCCACAGACTGGTCTGTTATCTTCCCAGCCACTGTCTTGTGAGGAGCAAGACAGTAGTTAGTGTGGAATCCAGGCACTGGCAGAGTTGGTGAAGAAATTATTATCCTCTCTTCTCAGCCTTGAGGCACATTTGGAAGGAAAACTGATTTCTTCTATCAATGGCTTTATGGACCTGTCATTCTTAGGTTATGAAGATCTGATAAAGTCCCGTGGCTCTCCCTGTTGGTCATTCATTAAAAAAAATAATAAAAAGTTTTATTTTAAAAGGTAAAAATTTATACATCCTTATAAAAGAAGTGGTAACATTTTCACCAATGTAAAACATCACAGAATTCAAATAACAGTTTGGATCTTCAAGATTCAAGTGTTGGATCCCATTAAGTAAAATGTGGTCAGTTTTAAGATAGAAATTCCTCCTCTGGATATCCTGTTCTCACTCAAGTCTTTCTTTATCACCATCATCTCACACAGTAGGCTAGCTGGCTGAGGTAGTGAATCCACAGTTGTTGTTCTGGTCTTTGGTCATCTTTATGTAGCCATTCTTGACCCAAGTTTCACCCCAGCTGTTCTTGACAACCTAATATTTGTTACTTGATTCTTCTCCTTCAAAGCCATAGCCAACCACCAGAATTCCATGATCTAGATCCACACTGCTACAGTGCCACACATAATAAATGCCATCTTCATAGAACTGGAAGCTAAGGTGGCTTGCAGCTATAGCAACAGAGATGGGCCCCACGGTTGCCACTGCCTTCATGAGAGCACTCTCCTTCTGAGGGATGTCCACGAAGCCAGTGTCATTGGCAACAGAATCCTCGGGCCTGTATCTGCAGGGTCCATCCTTTGCTTGATATGGATAGGACTCCTCTGAGTCCAGGCCTCCGTTGGACTTCACATACTGGAAGGCATTATCCATCAGGCCACCACTGCAGCCATCATTGCCTTAAGCCTGAGAGCAGTCCACAAGGTTCTGCTCACTCAATGAGATAAGTTTGCCAGTTTTCGGGAACATTTGTCCTTCAAGGACACTGGTTGCACTAAATGCCCAACAAGAACCACAGTTACCCTGGTTCTTCACGGGATTTACATAGCCTTCTTCCCTCCAATCCATGGTTGGGGGTATTTCAGCAACATAAGGTTCCCAAAACACTCTCCTTTTCATGTGCTTCTGGATTTGATGGCCATTCATCACCTGTCTGAATTCTTCCTTGGTCATGTCGCCATAAGCATTCATTGCCAAGGGGAAGCTCTGTCTCCCTAGGTTGTATTCTTGGTTGTGCAAGTCAATCATTTTCATATTCTTCTCCCACACTGTTCTCCTCCATCCTTCTTCATTCGAGCCATATAGTTTTCTGTGCGTTGCCTTCCACCAGTGCCATCGTGCCTCTAAACTTCCATCAAATTTCAGAGCAGCTGAAGATATTCCTAAATAAAGGGCAATCAAGAAGAATGAAGGATTCATGCTTCAAAACTTTCAGGGGTGCAGCAGAGCAGGCACAGTCAGCACGTGTGGGTCCAGGATCTCCGACCGGTCATTCATTTTTAATAGCAAAATGCAGTCCACTGAACAAGGCTCAAAAGGATTATAGAAAAAAATCACAGGGATACCTCAAGTGGCATCTCAAAAAGAGACTGTGGGGTGGCATGGGGTTGGGCTTGTCACTACTACCCTAACCAGAGGAAACAAGTTGACTTCACCTCTTTCTGTTTATTCACTCACCAGCTATAGCCTGTGTTGACTTTTAAGTACCTGTGCCCTCACAGGTGAAGTCTTCTCCTTGCCATTGAATTAAAATCAGAGCAGTATTCATTTTACACACTAGTACAAATGCATTTACATTAACACCTTAAATGGAATTTGGAGGTGGCATTATTGGTAAGCTATTTCTAAGAACTGTTAGGGCAAAAGAGCTGGTCAGTTTCCTCCAATTCTAGTCCAGTACTTTTCCCTCTGAGAAAGACTATACAGTCTTTCTGTATAGGTCTATGCTTGTCCCCAGATGAGAAGCTGCTCACAAATCTGCCACATAGTTGTTTGTGAGGAAGCACAGGACTTGGTTGAAAATCTGTAAGGAGGATTCTCTGAAAGGTTGGGTGCCTCTATGAGGACCTTGCCAAAGGCAGCAGCCCCTGCCTTGATTTTTCCAAACAAGTTCGAGCCCCCAGGTGTTTTGCTGGAATCTCTATGGTTAGTCTTCAGACCCGACCTTGTAGAAGCATGTGCTTTCTCAAGGATACTTACCCTGCTGATTGTATCTAGAGGTTAATCTTAGTTCAAGATGTTGTTACAATAAAAGCATAAGGAGGCAGGCAATTGGGGTTGTTTTGGTGCCTCCTGCCTTCTCTTTCACAGAAACATGTGTCAGAGTAATCCATTCATCCTTTGCTCAGGGTCTGCTGGTCAGTTCCAACAGCTGACTCTTCCTCTCCTGCTTCGGCCCCTACCTAATGCCCCAACTCTTAAGATTCTCCAATCTTAGGGCCTGAGAATCTATTCCTCTGTCGCACACCATGGCAGTTGACTCATCTATCCTTGCCCTCCCCTCCAAGCATGATGATGCAAGCATGTCCTGCCAGCCAGTTAGTTGGCTGGAGCTCAATGCTCTAGAGTTCCTATTTCCTTGAGTTATCAAGAGCACCTGAGAACGTGAGCCTGCGTGAGAGACTGTGTGTCTGAGTATGCTTTTGTGGCAGAAATGGGGTTGGGAAGACTGAAAATTGTGAATGACTTCAGTGATAATGTTCAAGTAATGTTACTTACAGGTACTTGAGAATTAACATGAAGAGAGGAAATCTGGTTTATCTGTATAAACTGAATGTATGAGATCTGCTTCCTCTTCATGATTAAATTGACTATATGCACAATGGTAACCATACATTTTGTCAATATGGGCCAGATGAAATTATAAGCTATGTTTATTTACAATGTGACATTATTTTAAACTTGTGTTGATTATCTACACATGTACTCTGCTCACATGGGAAAAAATTCAGGGAACTTGATTAGCATTTCTGAGATTAACTGCCCAGGTGCCTCCTCTCTTTTCTTTTGGCATCTGCTGGGTAGCTACATTGCAGAGGTCACTGTTGTTTCGAAGTACAAGAAAAGAAAGCATATGTAATAAAAGATATAATTTTCCTAAAGCAGTATAAAACTGTTCCTCAGTACTCAGCACATACAGCTTGTATTTACTGTATATGCTTTTTCTCTATTCTATTTACCACCTTTGATTCCTAGGAGATTAAATCTGCACAAACGTAGATACATACTAATATGATGAACTTTAAAATGTTATTTTCCTTCCTTTATCATCAATGATTATCATTTAAAGTTGTTATGAAAGCTTTGTGACAGAGGTTATACTAAAATTGAAAGTATATGAACTTACTGAAAATCATGTAAAAATTAGCTCTGTTTCTAATGTGGTTTCTCAGATTGATTAATTTATGCGATTGAATTGTTCTATTCTCTTGTAAACATACATTCACACTTTGCAAACTTGCACACCTGCAAAGTAAAGTGTGGTGGTATTTGTGATATTATCATTGTTTCATCAAGAATGATAACCCAATCAGGTTAGTTTTAAAATCTCACTTTACCAGCCATTATATATCACTTTCCTGTTTCAATACAGTGGAAATTGATTCCAAAGGTCTTAAAGGTAAGAAGCATCATAAATTTAATAATAATACTTTTAAAACACCTTGGAATTTATGAAGTGCTATTGGACTAGATTAGAAATAGTTTTAAGTTGCTATAAAGTTTAACATTGAATAAAAGAACTTCCCCAAAAGATACATGCATCAGTTTGGATATGGTGAACTTTTTTCTTTAGGGATGTATGTGTCTTTTAAAAGCTTAATGTCCTTGTATTGAAACCATGACAAAGATATCTCTCTACTAGGTTTCAGTCTGAATTTTAACAAGTACTATAGAAATCATGGAATCATCTCTGTTTCTCCCTCTTTCATTATTCCATTGTACCTCCCCTTGGCACTTATACACACTATCATGTAACTGGAACCATGTCAGGTGCTAGGGATCCTGAAATGAAAGGATACAATCAGTCTCTGCCCTCAAGAGACTAAGTCTAGTTGGTGAGAAAGAAGTATAAAAAATTAATTACAGTATTGGATGTGCAGTGGTCAGGAGGAGGCGATGGCTGGGCTGAAAGGATGCATGAGAGATGACATGGAAATTAAATTAATCTTATCTGGAATATTAATGGGTTTGAGCCATGATAGCTTTCTTTATACCAAAAATGGAAGAGTAGGGCACCCCACAGTTTTATCCCTCCATTAAAGCAAGTAATGAGCCAGCAAAAACTGTCAGAATCAACTTTGCAGAACTCTGGAATCTAGTTGAAAAACGTACAACAACCAGGGGAAAGCTTAATTAAGAAGCTGCTGCATTTCAGCAAGAGAGTTCTCTGGTGTTTTAAATAGTCTATCTATCCTTCCCCACATACCAAGCCTGTACTCCTGGTGCCATACAGACCTTGTTCTCAAAGAATTGTGGTTGTGTATTTTGATCTGTCTGGTGGTTCCCTGAAGGACTGGTGCACAAGGGCTTGCCTTTGTTTCTCCTAATTCAGAGCATTCTCAGGTTTGGGGCAGCTTCCCAGGGAGCATTTGATAAAAGCACTTAAAGGCACAAGTATTGGTTTTGACAGCCTGGGGCAGCAGACAAGACAAGTAAGTCAAATCAGAAGGCCTGGGAAGAAACAGCTTTAGAAAGAAGATATGTCGGGT
This sequence comes from Antrozous pallidus, assembly GCA_027563665.1. Classification (NCBI taxonomy): domain Eukaryota; kingdom Metazoa; phylum Chordata; class Mammalia; order Chiroptera; family Vespertilionidae; genus Antrozous; species Antrozous pallidus. The sequence goes on along the minus strand of CM050509.1, from coordinate 44,680,380 downwards.
AATGTAGACTTTTAAAAGCTCCCATGTAAAGCATGGAATCAAGAAAGCCATGCATATGCCCAAGACAATACACATGCTCAGAAAAGGCTTAATCTTCATAGTATATCCTAAACTTTCACCTCTGGCTGACCTTCCGTCTCTGCACGAGCAGAAAATAAAGGTGAAGGTAGTGTTGCAAATGGCCTGGCTAAGCATTGAAATGAGTGTCCCAACACAGAGGCAATCTTCAGAGTGGGAGAGTTTTAAAATTTCTTTTTAAAAAATATTTTTAGACTTCAGGTGGTTATTGATAGATTTCTAATCTATTGACCACTAAACCTATAGAACACAGACTTCTGTGGCCACATATGCTAAAGAATAAAAGTTTACAAAAATAATTTACAAAAAGTAACTAAAACAACAATCTCAAACAAACAGCAACAAACAAAACAAAAATTGTGTTAATTTTTATATATGGGGTAAGGTAATAGTCTACTTTCATTCTTTTACATGTGGATATCCAATTATCTCAGAACTATAGTTTAAAGAGACTGTTTCTTTCCCATTAAATGGTCTTGGTACCCTTGTTAAAAATCAGTTGACCATAGATGTATGGGTTTATTTCTGGACTCTCAGTTTTTCCATTGATCTGCATGTCTATCTTTATGCTAGTATCATTCATTCTGTTTTGACACTCTTGACTTGTAGAAAGTGTGAACCTCCACCTTTATTCTTTAAATAGTGTTTTGGCTACTAGGGTCCCTTGCAATTCCATGTTTAAAATCAGCTTTTACAATTATGCAAAAAACAAACAAACAAAAAAGGACTCAAGTTTAAGGGGGGGTTGCATTGAGTTCATTTTGATAGTTTGTATGTTTTTTAGGAATTTGTGTTTCATCTAGGTACATAATTTGTTGGCATGTAATCATACATAGTATTTTTTTTAATAATCCTTTTTATGTCTTTAAGGTCAGTGGTAAATGTACTCTCTTCAATCCAGATTTTAGTAATTTGAATCTTTCTTTTTCTCTTGAACAATCGTCTTAAAAATTTGTCAATTTTATTGATCTTTTCTAAGAACCAACTTTTGGATTTACTTTCTCTATATTTTTCTCTTCTCTGTTTTGCTTATCTCCATTCAAATTTTTGTCATCTTTTGCTTGCTTCTAATTCCTTAAGGTTGGTAGTTATATTATTAACTTAACAGTTATATGTTTTTTTTTAAAAATGTAGGCACTTGCAGCTATAAATTTCCCTTTGAGCATTGTTTTCACTGAATTCCATTAGTTTTAATATGTTGTATTTTGCTTTCATTAATCTCTACTTATTTTCTAATTTCCCTTACGATTTTTTTCTTTGACCCACTGGTTATTTAGCAGTATTGTTTAATTTTCACACATTTGTATATTTTTCAGTTTTTCTGTCTTATTCATTTCTAATTTTATTCCATTTTGGTCAGAGGACATACTATGATTTCAGTCTTCATAATCTTATTAAGACTTATTTGGTGGCCTAACGTATAAAAGAATATGTAGTGTGCATTTTTGGGGTTGACTGTTCTGTAGATGTCTGTTAGGTCTATTTTGGTTTATAGTGTTTTTCAAGTCTTGTATTTCCTTATTGTTCTTCTATCAATTTTGAAAAATGGAGTATTAAAGTCTCCAACTATCCCTGTAAAACTGCATCTACTGTCAATTCTGTCTATTTTGGGGATATATTTTGAACTCTGTTTCTAGGTGCATAAAGTGTATATGCACTTATAATTGGTATATCTTGATGGATTGACATTTTTAACATTATATAATATCCTATTTATCTCAACATTTTGCCTGAAAATCTCTGATATTTGGAGATCTACTCCAGCTTAGCGTTTGCATGGAACAGTTGCATTTCTCATAATTCTCAGGGGATGGGCCAAAGGAGGTCAGTCCCAAAAGGCCTTGTGGCTTGACAGTTGCGACGCAGCACAAGGTCATAACACACAGGGTCACAACGTGTTGGAGTTGGTGTGGTGCGATAGTCAGCTTTGGTGTTAGTGAGGAAAAGGAGGGCGCGAGGTAGGAAAGAGGCCGAGTAAGACGCTGGGACTTGGCTAGGGCTGGACTAAGACTGAACTGGGAGGCGAGGGGCGCACGGATTGGCAGCCGCAGTTTTTACCGGCGGCGGGGGTGGCGGCCTTGTCCCCTGTGTGGTGGACGGTTGACTAGGCCTCAGCGGCCATGGCGGCGAATATTAGAGACTTTGCCGGTGGTTTCCGCCACAATGAGGTGATCAATTTCATCAACAATGAAGTCCTCATGAACGGGGGCGGCCCTGATTTCTACACAACCCTCCGCTCGCAGTCCTGGAGTGAGATCGAGGGTCGACTCCAGGCCATCCTGACCGACCCGGGGGGGGGGGGGGGGGTGCCGCGCATGCGCCAGAGGGCCTGCACCTGGAGCAAGCTCGCTTTGGGTGTGTGGGTGGCCACGAGGCAACGTGGGAAGCTAGTGTTCCAGGTCCAGCAGCTGCAGAACCAGGTGGAGGATCTCGAGGGGACCGCCTGGGACCTGGCTCCAGAGCTACAAAGACTTCATATAGAGCGTGAGAACATGACCTTGCAGCTACACTTAACACGGACTGCCCTGGAGCAGGCGCTGAATGAGCGTGATGTGCTTCACGCGCAGCTGCTCCTGGTTGCAGGGTTGGTCCAGGTTGCCCCACTGAGCTGTGAAATGATACCTGGGCCTCAACCCGGGCATTTTGGGCCTCAGCATGGCCTCTGAATGAAGAGCAGCAGAGAAATAGGGAGGCCATGGGGATGCCTGGCAGTCTCTGGGCCCAGAACATGCCATGACCTCTGCCAATGGCAGTGCCATACTCATTTCAATTTCACCCACCATTCCCACTGGACTCCCCATTCTTGCCACCTCTACCACCAGCACCAGTGTTCATGGAAGCAGGGGGTGGGGGCAGTGATGCCACCTACACCTAACCCGTGGGTTACAGTGTGGGCCCAGGAGGAGATGGCCCCACTGTGAAACCATAGGATTCCCAGCCAGTAGGAAGGCCCTGAATTCCTCCATGGTACAGTCTCCTTAGGGAACATCAGAAGCCTTAGCCAGGAACTAGATCTAGAGAGGCCACAGGGCTTAGTGAGCCTGAATGACAATAGGAATCACAGTCATGAAGATAGTGCAGTGGGGCTCCAGGGGATGATCTCCTTTTGGGATTGCTGGAGCCACAGCCAAGAACAACATCTAGAGAGGTCCCAGGGCATGGTTACCATGAGTGACATCAGAAACAACAGCCAGGAGGAAGGCCCAGAGAGACACCAGAATATGGTCCCCCTAGAAGTTAGTGGGAGGCATGGCCAAAGACAAAGTTCAGAAAGACCCCAGGGCTGGTTCATCTAGGGGGAATCAGAAGCCACTGCCAGGAAGGAGATCCAGAGAGGCCCCAGGAGACAGACATCCTTGGGGGGCAGTAAAAGCCTTGACATGAGAGAAAATAAAAAGAAACAGAAGTTTCAGAGGCAGAAGGCCATGCAACCAAAAGGGATAAGAGCCTTAGAATCCCAGCACCATGAGATGTCTGCCTCATGCTACAGTGGACAGAATTGGAAATGCAAATGGTGTAGAGCAATAAAATTTTCATGGCGCAAGTTCTGCTATATTTGCAGTAAATTCTGTATTTGAGAATGGAGACCTGGACCCAGGACAAACTCATTTCAGGAAAGTAAGTAAGAATGTAAATATTCCAAAGAAAAATCAGTATCCTAGGACACCCTTCTGATAAAAAAGTAACTAATTTACTTTATAGAAAATTTGAAACCAAAATTATCATAGAAAAAATAAAATAAGCCATTATTCCATTACTCAAACTAACAACTTTTTATCATAGTAGGTAGACATACAAACACATATGTATTTATATTATTTTTTCCCTTTTATTTTAAATTAAATTTATTGGGGTAACATTGTTTAGTAATATTTTAAAAAATACACTTGATCAAAGAGAGAATGTTTTTTAGTATCACACTCTGTAAATAGGGGATTTCTCTTAACTGCATGTAAGTCCGCAGGTGATCTATTCTGGATGACTGATGCTGATTGGTTGACACCCTGGAGATGCTGAAATCATGAAGCCTTTTTCTCCTTTTCACTCCTTTCTGTTGTCTTTAATCTCCTTTCCCTGATAATGCCATGTCTTTGGCTGGCGAAGAGCCATATGCTTTTTAGAGTTTTACGCTATATTGAATTTTAGAAGCACTGCTTTTCCTTAAAAATGCTATTGTTCCTTTGTAAACTACTGCAGTGTTTATGTTTGTTTGTTTTTGTTTTAAGTCTTAACAGGTGAAGGCCTGAGTCTCACAGAATTTGCTTGTTGCTGAAGAAGCTGAACCTGTCCTATTAGAAGATTTTCCAAAAGCCTAAAGATATTACACCAGTCAAGAAGAGTGAGCAGTCAGGGAAGAAGAAATACTTTGGCATTCATCAGGGGGGAAAATGGGGACAAAATAATTTTGTTAAAATTTAATTTCTCTGTTGGGACAAGGAATCAATTGATAAGATTGCAGTGTTAAAATCCACAGATAGCAAATTTGATGAATTTGATGAAATTCATTTAAAAAGTTATTCTCTAGCATGTGTTTGTAATTAGACCTATATGTTAAATATATGGTGTACATGCCCTGACCAGTTTTCTCAGTGGTTAGAACATTGGCTCATGCACCAAAGGGTTACAAATTCCATTTTCGGGCAAGGGCATGTACCTGGGTTGTGGGCTCTGTCCTCGGTCCCACTATCCCTGGCCTCAGTTGGGAGGCAACCAATTGATGGATGTGCCTCTCATCACATTGATGTTTCCTTCTTCCTCCCCCTTCCTCCCTTCTACTCTCTCTAAAAATCACCTGAAGAAATATCCTCAGGTGAGGATTAACAGGAAAAAATACCTGGTGCACACATTATAACTTATTTGGTAAGTTTGGTTAGAAAACAGAAGCGATGTTTTGGCATTCATCAAGGGTGTATGGGGTGGGGGACAAAATAATTTTGTTAGAATTTAATTTCTCTGTTGGGACAAGGAATTAATTGATAAGATTGCAGTGTTAAATTCCACAGATAGCAAAATAGATTAGAGGTGACTTCTTTGCCTTTTATATAGTGTGACCTTTAGGTAAACCCAATTGAAATAACATCCAGATATTTTGCAGTTCTGAGAATAACATCAAATAGAAATGCTCATCATGTTAATCCCAATGGAGATGAATGGGCAGTCACAAAAATCAGAAAAATGACATCACAAGAATGTAAGCAGAACTTTTCTAGTATTCTTCTGATTTCCTTCCTTGAGAGGGACAGCTGTCCCGGTTGCCTGAAAGGCCACTGGATGACTGTCTTAAAGAAGGGCAGTGCTTCAGGAGTGTTGGCTATACACTCAAGGCCTGAGCCTTGGCCACTTTCATTGTAAATCCCCTTCCAGTCAGGAGTGAATGAAGACTCAGTTGACCTAGCTCAGTAATTGAGCATATTGACCTATGTATGAAGCAGGAGGTTACAGTTTAATTCCTGGTCAGGGCACATCCCCGACCCCCAGGGTGGGTCGTGCAGGAGGCATGCAGTTAATGATTCTCTTTCATCATTGTTTCTATCTCCCTCCACCCCTCCCTTCCTCTTTGAAATCAATAAAAATCCTATCTAATAAAAGAGTAATTTGCAAATTAACCACCATTCCATGACACCCACAAGCCATGCCCACCAACCAATCAGGAGCAAGTATGCAAATTAACTCTAACCAAATGGCTGTGGCCATGGAGAGAGTAGAAAGGATGCTTGGGTTTCCCCGGTGATGAAGGAAGCCAAGCTTTCCACACACCCTAGCCAGCCCAGGCCTCCACTTAAGGCTACAAAGTTTCAATGATAAAAGATACACAAATCCCAAGAGAAATGGCTGCTGCAGGGAAGGAGTAGAAGGCTTGGCTCCACTCCAGGCTACAAAGTTTCAATTGTAGAAAATAAATAAATCCCAGATACCAGGGCCTCCACTTGGGTTGCCAGGAGGAGTGGCCAGCCTGCAAACCACCACAGACCCCTCACCCAGGCTGCCCCATGCCTAAGGGAACCCCCACCCTGATCCGGGACACCCTTCATGGCAAACCAGCTGGCCCTCAGCCATGCACAAGGCATCTATCATATCTAATAAAAGAGTAATAAAAGAGCAAATTGATGATCACTCCAACACATAAGATGGCTGCCCCCATGTGGTGAAAGATCCTGCCCCCATGTGGACACAAGATGGCCACCCTGTATGGCCAGTAGGGAAGGGCAATTGGGAGGGACCAGGCCTGCAAGGGAGGGAAGTTGGGGGTGATCAGGCCAGCAGAGGAGGGAAGTTGGGGGCAAACAGGCTGGCAGGAGAGCAGTTAGACATCAATCAGGCTGGCAGGGGAGTGGTTAGGGGATGATCAAGCTGGCAGGCAGAAGTGGTTAGGGGCAATCAGGAAGGCAGGCAGGAGAGCAGTTTGGAGCCAGCAGTCCTGGATTGTGAGAGGGATGTCCGACTGCCCATTTAGGCCTGATCAAGAACCTAATCGGGCTTAAATGGGCAGTCGGACATCCCCTGAGGGGTCCCAGATTGGAGAGAGGGCAGGCTGGGCTGAGGGACACCCCTTGCCTCCCGTGCACCAAGTTTGTGCACTGAGCCTCTAGTATATTAAAAAGAAAAAGTGGATGAAGAGCAAAAGGAATTCTAAGGACAGACATTTTACTTCTCTTGGGAAGGCTAACTGGATTAAAAATAGACTGGACTGGGTGGGACAGGCACTCTTGAGAATTCTCCTTCCACTTGGTGTATTCTGGCAGCCAAGGTGGAGCCGGGGTAGGGACAGGGGGGGAGGAATTAGATCAGCCTCCTGTTTGAACAAAAGTTGTCTTAGCATTTCCCCCTTGAGATCTGCCAGTTCACCAAGCTCATCCTTTGTCGAGGTTTCTCTGATTCTAACTAGAAATAGAGCATGTGTACTTTCCTGCTGTGTCTTCTGGGTAATATGCATCTCAGGGCAGGTTTAATCAAATCTGCAGCTTAAATCTGCATCTTTCCTCTATCTCACTGAGGTAAAAGGTCAGTCTCATGCACTACTGAGGGATCCTCCCCTTCCTGAGCATTACTCAAGAATGGGAGGCGAGCCCAGCTGATGTGTCAGTGGTTGAATGCCGACCCGTGAACCAGGAGGTTACAGTTTGATTCCTGATCAGGGCACAAGCCCAGGTTTCCGGCTCAATCCCCAGTGGGGAGCGTACAAGAGACAGCCAATAAATGATTTTTTCTCATCATTGATGTTTCTATCTCTCTCCCTCTCCCTTCCTCTCTGAAATAAATAAAATGTGTTTTTTTTTTTTTTTAAGAATGGGAGAGGGAGTTCTGGGTGGCATGACTAAGTGCACCAGAGGACTCCGGGTTTAATTCCTGGTCACAGGAATGTACTTGGGTTGCAAGTTCGAGCCAGGTCCAGGTGTGTGTGGGAGGCAATCAATCGATGTGTCTCTCTCACATTAATGTTTCTCTCTCCCCCCACTGTTCTCTCTTACCCTTTACCCTCTTTCTATGCTCTGTAAAAATCAATGGGAAAAATATCCTCACTCCTGGGGTGAGGCTATTAAAAAAGAAAGAATGGGAGAGGGAGACTGTGGAGATTTCAATCATTTACTGATAGTCTCTGCTACCTTTGCTGTCCAATTCCACATAGTCCCTCAAAGCGGGGCAGCTCTGCTTCTCCTGGGCTCATGGGGCACAAAAGATGAGGTATTTTTATTTAGACTAGGAAACCTAATGCCTGGGGTCCAGCCTCTCCATGTGCACCCAGAAGCTATTTCCTCAGGGTCCTGTTTTTATTGATAGAAATTGTGGGCTATAGAAACCAAAGGCGAGTACAAATACCTTTGCTGTCTACAGTTACCAAGATAAAATGTCTCCAATTCGCACAGGAACACAAGGATTGGATAGTCGAGTATTGGAAAAAAGTCATGTAGTCCGAAGAATCATGTTTCCAGTTGCATCATGCAGATAGCAGAGTGAGAATTTCGTGGAAACTGCATGAAAGCATGCACCCCACATGCATGAGTACATCCCTTCAAGCTAGTGGGGGCAGTGTTATGGTTTTGGGCATGATTTGGGTCCTTTAATTCCTGTGTAACAACATCTGAATAGCACAATATACCTAAGTATCATTGCTGATCAAGTTCATATTATCATGTTGATGGTATAGCCCAGTGGTCGGCAAACTGTGGCTAAGGAGCTGCAGTTTGCTGTTCTGTTGACTAATGAGTTTGCTGACCACTAGGATAGGGGCTTAATCATAAGGAACAACAACAGCCTGTAATTATTGGAATCAAGAGTCTAGGTCAGTGGTCGGGAAACTCATTAGTCAACATAGTCGCAGTTTGCCGACCACTGGTGTATCCCAATGGCTTCTTCCAACTAGACAATGCGCCATGCCATGGTGCTCATTTTGTGAAGTAGTCTCAAGAACATGAGGGAGACTTTACCTTCCTTAGGTGGCCCCCACAATCACCAGATCTCAATCCAATTTAGCATTTCTGGGATGAAGTTAAAAGAGCCATCAGGCAGCTGGTTCCACAATCATCAAATCTCATAGAACTGGACAGTGCTATTCATCAGGCATGGTGTCAGGTTCCTTGCATCACCTTTCAACATCTCATGGAGTCAATGTCAAGAAGAATTGCCTCAGTATTGAAAGCAAAAGGTGGCTCAACAAAGTACTGATGGAGTAGTCATAATAATCTGGCCATGCAGTGTGTGTGTGTGTGTGTGTGTGTGTGTGTGTGTATTAGAGGCCAAATGCATGAATTTGTGTATGGGTGGTGTCCATGGTGTCCAGCCAGCCTGGCCAAGGAGAAGGGACATGGGCGGTTGTCCGGCCTGCCTGCTGGTTGAACTCCTGGGCAAGGGGACCATTTGCATATTAGCCTTTTATTATATAGGATATACACTGCGTGGCCAGATTATTATGCATTCAGAGATCATAATAATGTGGTCACTCAGTGTATATACACTAGGGGCTTGGTGCACAAAATTCGTGCACTGAGGTGGGGGTCCCTCAGTCCAGCCTTCCCCCTCTCACAGACTGGGAGCCCGCAGGGGATGTCCTAAGCCGCAGTCTGACCTCCCTCTGCAGGAGGTGACTGGGCTGATCAGGGAAAAGCTCCAGCCCCATCACTCTGCTGCTGCAGTCACTGCCAGCCACCACAGCCACCAAGGTGTTTTTATCAACATGGACTCTAGCCTCTTCACTGTGAAAAAATGACAACTTTCTTTAGGCATTTTTAAGATGTGTCTTTTATAGGATATGACCTTTCTTCCTTCCTTCCTTTCTCTCTTTCTTCCTTTCTCTCTCTCTCTTCCTTCCTTCCTTCCTTCCTTCCTTCCTTCCTTCCTTCCTTCCTTCCTTCCTTCCTTCCTTCCTTTCTCTCTCTCTCTCTCTCTCTCTCTCTCTCTCTCTCTCTCTCTCTCTCTCTCTCTTTCTTTCTTTCTTTCTTTCTTTCTTCCATCCTCACATGAGTATACGTTCCCATTGATTTTTAGAGAGTGTGGAAGAGAGAGGGAAAGACAGAGAAAAACATCAATGTGCGAGGGACACTTTGATTGGTTGCCTCCTGCATGAGCCCTGACCTGGGCCTTGGCCAGTGAGAAGCCTGCAACCTAGGAACATGCCCTTGATCAGAATATAACCCGGACCTTGCAGTCGACAGGTTCTATCCACTGAGCCAATCGCATTAAGGTAGGATATGACATTTCTTAGCCTTCCAGCAGTGGACCTTCATTTTCCCCTCCAGGAGTGTGGTGGAAAAACTCTAGATCACCTTTTTGTATTCTTATTACCCTAGTTACCAAGAACATTACCATTGGCGTACAGGGAGCTTAGCCAATTATTGGTCAGAAAAAGGTGTTTCAACTGCAGCTCACATGAGAGGCAGCACCCCCTGGCAAGCCGAGGCTGGTACCCCTGCCCACATCTCCAGGCCTGTTCAATCCTCTGCTGCAGCTAGGGAAGGGCCCCCCAGCTCTGATCAAGCTTCTGCTGTGGCTTTGGGCAGGGCCCCGCTGCTTCTGCTCAGGCCCTGCTCAAGGCTCTGCCATCCCGGCCCCGGCCACTCGGTACCAAGGCCTGTAGGCCAGGAGTGGCTGAGGGTGTTCTGGGACCCTGGCATCTCAGGGCCTACAGGCTTGGAGCAGCCTGGGTGCCGAGGATGTTCCTGGGACCCAAGCTGCTGGGTGCCTGTGTATGCAAATTAACCTGCAATCTTTGTTGGGTTAATTTGCATACTCCTGATTGGATGGTGGGCATCATGGAGGTATGGTCAGTTTGCATCTTCTTCTTTTATTAGTGTAGATATATACTTTTCAGCGAGAAAGCAAGAGTAAAGGAAACTTCAAAAACTCAGACTCATTGCAAATTGGGGAATGGAATTAATGTTTTTTTAAATCATGATACTAAATCTATGATAGAGTGGCAAAGAAATGTATAATTTTTTTATTGCATGCTTGGTAAAATGTCAACACTGAATAGTAGCAGATTCTTATTATGTAGTGCAGGCACTGTGCATAGCATTCTTGAGTGGTTTCCTCTCTTCTAGCACATGATAGAGTGAGTGCATCCACTGGCACTAAGCCTTGTATAAACTTAAGGATACAAAACATCCCTGGCTTGTGACCTTATTAAGTTGCTATTGGCCAGATTTTCTCATTGACTGTATTTGCTCTTTGACACTTCAGACAAGTATTCAGGACCACAATGGGATAGGCATAGGAAGTGAGATGCACTGGGTATCAATACCTCCAAGGGACCTTGTACAATTAATTCCTTGAGTAGCACTCCCTATTTGGTTCTGTTGGAAGCACTCTATTATATGGACCTAAGAATAAATCTTTCTAGTAGTTCAGATCCTGGACCACCTATCATAAAAAATTGTAGAAAAGCATTATATCCTCCCAAATGTCAATTTAAAAGAAATGCCAATAGGAATATCTAGCTTTTTTATTTTTATTTATTTTTAAAATATGTTTATTGATTTCAGAGATGAAAGAAGAGGGAGAGAGAGATAGAAACACCAATGAGAGAGAATCACTAATTGGCTGCCTCCTGCTCACCTCCTACTGGAGATCAAGCCCTGGGCATATGCCCTAATGGGGAATAGAACCTCAACCTCCTGGCTCATAGGTTTATGGTCAACCACTGAGCCACGCCAACTGGGCTCTAGTTTTTTTTAAATAATAATAATACTTATTATTATTACTATACAGATCAAGCAAATAGCTTCCTATGTTCTGGGCACTGTGTTAGTCTCTGTAAAAGTGATCATTCTGCTCTTGATGATCTCTTGATTTATTAGAAGAAATAAGACCAATATACATCAACTACTAGTTATTAGCCTTTTCATTAATTTTCTGATCTGTAGAGATCAGTTTCTAAAAGATCTTGTGTATCAAAGAGAATCCTATCTAATAAAAGAGAAACATGTAAATTGACCATACCTCTGATACACCCACAAGCCACGCCCAACAGCCAATCAGGAGCAAATAAACCTCAACCAAGATGGCTGTGGCCACAGAGAGCAGGCGGGAGTCTTTCGTTTCCCTGGCAATTGAGGAAGCCAAGCTTTCTGCCAGCCCTTGCAGGCCAATGCCTCCACTCAATGCTACAAAGTTTCAATTATAGAAGATATATCCCAACAGAAATGGCGGCAGCCATGGAGCTGGAGATAACAGAGGCTATGGTTGCCCGGGCGATAGAGGAACCCAAGCTTCTGCAGCCCTAGCACCTAGGCCTCCACTCTAGGCTACAAAGTTTCAATTATAGATTTTTTTTTGCCACAGCTCTGCTCTATTTATTGTTATTTTGCAAAATAATAACCATTTTAACATTTGATAAAGCATATTTATGACATATTTCTTAATAAGAGAAATGTCCACTTTATTATCATTTTATATCTTTTTTAGAATATGCAAGTGTTTACCTATTTATCTTATAATAAAAGAAATAAAATCTTTGATAAAAGGCATTGTGTTTTTGCTCCCCAAATGATGATGATGATTACATTTTTAAAAATTTCTTTATTGATTAAGGTATTACATGTGTGTCCTTATCCCCCCATCTCCTCCACCTCCCATTCATGACCCCTGATGACATATTTTTTAAAATATATTTTTATTGATTTTTTTGCAGTACAACTTATAATTAATAGTAGTACATGTTTTCCTTTCCTCCTCCTTATCCTCCCCCCAGCCTCCCCTACCCCCCAGCACATATCCCCACCCTCCACCCTCCCCACCCTAGTGTCTTTCATTCATTGGTTATGCTTATATGCATGCATACAAGTCCTTCAGTTGATCTCCCCCAGCATCCACCTCCCATCCACCCAAGCCTTCCCCCTGTAGCTTGACAGCCTGTTCAAGGCCACCCTGCCTCTATATCAATCACTCTCCCCTGTTTCTTTTCTTCAAAAATATCTTGCCTCTGCATACTAGAAATAAATGTATAAGGACAAAAAATATTTCAGTCTCAGTTTCAATGTCCAACTGTTCTGAGTCCCAGTTTCAGTGTCAAATAATTCTTTATGTGTACATGTCAGCAATGGTATCCAGATGGTGGACCCATCGTGGCAATGCAAGATCCATCCTCTCTGGTTTGGTCCCGGGCTGCCTGCAGACATGCACAGCTGCCGACTGCTAGCATGGCAAGGTGTCGTCAGTGTCCCCCATCTCTGGACCATCCTCGTGACTGGAACAGACCCGTCAGTTCCTCACAGTCGCAGGAACCCACATGGTCTTGGAGTTGTTCTCTGAAAACACAAACACATTCTTGACCAAAAGTTAACAAAGGGATCCTCTCTGCAAAATAGACTTGGGATTCTTTTTAATTTTTGCCTAAGTGATTTTCCTTTGGCTTATTTTGACACCATGTGTGTTTTTTCATGGGTGTCCTGCAGGTGGTTTTACAAATGGAATTTACTTTACTGGAGTAAGAATTTTCTAGATGTATTTTACTTACTCGATATTTTTTTCCTTACATGATATTACCACACTGCCCCCTCCCCTTTTTTGATTAATGGGGGCTTTTGCAAATTTTATATTGCAGTCTTGGTAATTTTAAATTTTAATTTCTGCACAAAAATATGACTGCTTTAGGTTCTTTGGATGTAGGCAATTTTACAGTGAGATGAACTACTAATAGATTTTTCAGTTAATGTTTTAGGAAAAGCTTTTTGTCCAGTACACTAAAATGTTCTTGAGTATTCACTTATTTCACTTGGCCAATTTAAATTAATCTGAAAACTTGATTACTATTTTCCTGTCAATTTTAATACTCAAGCAGAAATGTTAGTTTACCCTGTAAATACTAGTGGAAAGGAATATTTGCAATTTTGAGTAGGTCCTGAGCATTCCTGGTAATAGATTGAATTTAGATATAGAGCAGCTATTGCTGGCCGAGTCTTTGTCTGCCACCTGGGTCCCGGTATGAGTTGTGCGTGGAAGGCCAAGCAGCGGTGGGGGTAGGAGATCCCCCTCAGGAGGGGTGAGAATTCAAGCCCCTGCAAGGTTTGTGGATGAGGTTCTGTGCCCCACCTCTGTTGACCTTTTAATTCTCTCCTGTTGGCCCCTCTGTGACTGTGCCTGTCTTAGGTTGTTCCTTCCCAGAGGAATCTTACCCATCTCTGGCTAACCAGCCATCCTCCTGGGCCAAACAGGGTTATGTGAGGTTCATTTCTTTCTCCTTTGTAGTCTATGCCCCCGTGACCTTCACCGACTTTGTGCTTCTTTCTCAGGATTGCTGTAGCTATTCGGGGCCTTTTATAATTCCAGATGAATTTTTGGAGAGTTCTTTCTAGGTCTGTGAAATATGCCATTGGTATTTTAATGGGGAGTGCATTAAATTTATAGATTGCTTTGGGTAGTACGGACATTTTAATCATGTTGATTCTCCCAATCCATGAACATGGTATGTTCTTCCACTTGTTTACATCTTCCTCTATCTCTTTTTTTTAGTGTCCTGTAGTTTTCCACGAATAGGTCTTTTACGTCCTTAGTTAAGTTTATTCCTAGGTATCTTAATTTTTTTGGTGTGATGGTAAATGGGATTGCTTTATTAGTCTCTCTTTCTTAAGTTCACTATTAGTGTATAGAAATGCCATAGACTTCTTGGCATTAATTTTGTAGCCTGCTACGTTGCTGAACTCATTTATTAAGTCTACTAACTTTTTTATGGAGTCTTTTGGGTTTTTGATGGACAATATCATGTCATCTGCAAATAAGGATAGCTTAACTTCTTTTCCAATTTGGATGCCTTTTATCTTCTTCTTGTCTAATTGCAATGGCTAATACTTCCAGTACTATGTTGAGCAGGAGTGGTGAAAGTGGGCAACCCTGTCTTGTTCCTGTTCTTAGGGGAAATGGTTGTAGTTTTTGCCCATTGAGTATGATGTTTGCTGTGGGTTTATCATATATGGCTTTTATTATGTTGAGGTATGATCCTTCTATTCCTACTTAAAATTGAGAGTTTTTATCACGAAAGGATGTTGGATTTTGTCAAATGCTTTTTCTGCATCAATTGATATGACTATGTCATTCTTATCTCTCAATTTGTTTATGTGATGTATCACATTTATTGATTTGTGGATATTGTACCATCCTTGCATTCCTGGGATAAATCCTACTTTGTCATGGTGTATGGTCTTTCTGATGTACTGCTGGATCCAATTTGCTAGAATTTTATTGAGGATTTTGGCATCTATATTCATGAGGGATATTGGCCTGTAATTCTCTTTCATTGTGTCATCTTTATCTGGTTTTGGTATTAGGGTGATGCTAGCTTCATAGAAGGAGTTTGGAAGAGTTCCATCCTCTTGAATTTTCTGGAATAGTCTGAGGAGTATAGGTTTTAGTTCTTCCTTGAATGTTTGGTAATACTCTCCTGTGAAGCCATCTGGCCCTCGGCTTTTGTTTGCTGGAAGCTTTATGATGACTGCTTCAATTTCTTCCACAGTTATTGGTCTATTGAGTTGTTTAGATTCTTCTTGATTGAGTTTTGGGAGGTTATATTTTTCTAGAAATATATCCATTTCCTCCAGGTTGTCCAGTTTGTTGGAGTAGAGTTGTTCATAGTATTTTTTAACAATCCTTTGTATTTCATTGGGGTCTGTTGTTATTTTACCTCTTTCATTTCTGATTTTATTTATTAGGGTGCTCTCTCTTTGCTTCTTGGTGAGCCTGGCCAGAGGTTCATCAATCTTGTTTATCCTTTCAAAGACCCAGCTCTTGGTTTTGTTGATCTTCTGTATTGTTTCTTTGGTCTCTATGTCATTTATTTCTGCTCTGATTTTTACTATTTCCTTCCTTCTGCTTAGACTGGGCTTTTCTTGTTGCTTTCTTTCTAACACTTTGAGTTGTTGAGTTAGATAATTTATTGCCGCTGTTTCTAGTTTTTTGTGGTAGGATTGTAGAGCTATGCACTTCCCTCTCAGAACTGCTTTCACTGTGTCCCATAGATTTTGGATTGTTGTGCTATCATTGTCATTTGTTTCCATGATGTTTTCTATCTCTTCCTTGATCTCTCTAGTAACCCAGTCTTAGTTTAATAGCATGCTGTTTAGTCTCCATGTGTTTGATTTCTTTGGATTGCTTCTATTGTAGGTGATTTCCAGCTTTATGCCACTGTGATCTGAGAATATGCTTGATATGATTTCTATCTTCTTGAATTTGGAGAGACTTTGCCTATGACCCAACACATGGTCTATCTTTGAGAATGACCCATGGACACTTGAAAAGAATATATATTCTGTGGCTTGGGGGTGAAATGATCTGAAAATGTCAATTAATTCCATCTGGTCTAATGAGTCATTGAGGATTGATGTTTCTTTACTGATTTTTTGTTTAGAGGATCTGTCTAATGGTGATAGTGGGGTATTAAAGTCTCCTAGTATGATTGTATTGCTGTCTATCTCTCCCTTGATGTCTTCTACTAGTTTTTGTATATATTTGGGTGCTCCTGTATTGGGTGCGTATATGTTTACCAGAGTTATTTCTTCTTGTTGGATTGCTCCCTTTAGTATTATGAAGTGGCCTTCTTTATCTCTTGTTATGTCCTTCACTTTGAGATCTAATTTGTTGGATATAAGTATGGGTACCCCAGCTTTTTTTTTTCATTTCCATTCGCCTGAATAACTTTTTCCCAACCTTTCGTCCTCAGTCTGTGTGAGTCTTTTTTTCGGAGGTGGGTTTCTTGTAGACAGCAGATACATGGGTTGTGTTTTCTTATCCAGTCTATTACCCTATGTCTTTTGATTGGATCATTTAAACCATTTAAATTTAAAGTTATTATTGATAGGTACTTATATGTTGCCATTTTTGTTCTTTACCCATGTGTTCCTTCTTCGCTTCCTATTTCTTTATATAGCAGATCCTTTAGCGTTTCTTGCATTGCTGGTTTGGTGGTGACGAATTCCCTTAGTCCTTTTTTATCTGTGAAGCTCCTGATTTGACCTTCAGTTTTGATTGAGAGCCTTGCTGGGTATAGTATTCTAGGATTCAGACTCTTCCTTTGCATGAAATTGTAAATTTCATCCCTCTGCCTTCTGGCCTGATAGGTTTCTGTTGAGAGATCACTTGTTAGTCTGATGGGGGTTCCTTTGTAGGTGACTTTCTGTCTCTCTCTGGCAGCTTTTAAGATTCTTACTTTGTCATTGGTGTTTGCCAATTTAATTATAATGTGCCTTGGCGTAGGACTTTTGGGGTTTATTTTGCTTGGGACTCTGTGAGCTTCTTGGATTTGTGTGGGTTTTTTCTTTCCTATGTCAGGGAAGTTTTCTGTCATTATTTCTTCCAACAGGTTTTCTATTCCTTTCTCAGTTTCCTGTCCTTTTGGAAGCCCAGTTATACGAATGCTGTTTTGTTTCATGTTGTCCCAAAGTTCCCTTACGCTCTACTCCTGCTTTTTAATTTTTTTTTTCTAGAAGCTGCTCTACTTGGTTATTTTTTCCTACCTGGTCTTCTAGCTCACTAATGCGATCCTCTGCTTCTTCTAGTCTACTCTTAATACTTTCTATTGAGTTCTGTACTTCAGCAATGTCACTTTTCATTTCTTCTTGGCTCTTCTTCATTTCTTCTTGGCTCTTCATCATTTTTTCCTGGGTCTTCCTCATTTCCTCTTGGTTCTTACTCATATTATCAAATTTTTCTTCCATTATTTTCAGCCACCTTATGACCATTTCTCTGAATTCTTTCTCTGACAGGTTGTTAACTTCCATTTCATTTACCTCCTTTTCTTGTGAGCCTTGTTTTTCTTTCATATGTGGGCTGTTTCTTTGTCTTCCCATGGTCTCTCCTCTCTGTGTATCTGGCTATGTAGTTCTCACTCTCCTGCGTTGATTTTACGGCACAACATACAACACAACCAGGTGCAACTCACCAGGCACTGAACCGGAATGTAGTCACAGTAATGGTAATTCCAAATAAAGGTGATCGCCAGAGAAAGGCAAATTCGGTGATAGGTGAGATAAAAGAAAGAGAACCTCCCCCAGACACACACAGACACTCACATACCCACACCCACACAAAAAGAAAGAGACCCCCCCCACACACACACACTCACAAAAAAGAAAGACAGGAATGCCAAAATGATAATGGGGAAAAGGGAAGAAGAAAAAAAAGGAGTAAATTATAAATGTGGGGTGAAAACTCCTATAGGACAGCCCCTAATCCGAACCAAAACCCGCAACAAGTACCTGGAGATTGATACAAATTACATACAACTACTAATATCAAGGGAGGTGAGGGAACACAGAAGCAAAAATCTATCTCAAAAACAATGCAAATGAGGACAACAAAACAAGAAACAACACCAAAAATAAAAATAATCCCCCCTACAAGACAAACCAAAATAAAAGAATAAGCAAATCAATCTCATAAACCTGCTTAAAAAATCGATATAATCAACAGTCAAGTAAACAACAACAACAGGACAGGGATAAAAACACTTTAAGATAGTGAAGTCAGAGAAGCTAGAGGTATATATGGACTTGGCGTAGGTGGTTGGAGATTAGATATATCAGTGGGGTGAAATTTTAACAGGGGGTAAAAAGAAAAAATTAAAGTAAATCTAAAGCTGGAAAAGTGTAAGGGAAACAAGGCACTAAATAGGGAAAGGTTAGCAAGAGAGTGGTGGTATAAAGGTGAAGTTGAGGTAGAGTAAAAGATACTAAAGAGTAGATGAAAATAGACTGTATTCCCAAGGTCGAAGAGAAAATATAATCAATTCCCTGTGTCACACAAGAGTCAATTTGTGATTTGGCCCTTGGGTGGCAGTGTTTCTAGATTGACTTCTGGGTCTATTGGTCCTCTCTATCCTGAACTAAAATTTTGCTGTCCCTGTGGTGTTCAATACTGCCTCTTTAATGGTGACTGCTGTTTTAGCAGCCAGGACCCTCCCAAATTCTTCCGGGTCTCCCTCCTCTGTCAGGTCCAAATTGGTTGCGCTCCAGGGATACTCTGCCACCAGCTCCAAGGGCCCTCTCCCACGTTTACCAGCTGCAACAGTCACAGATTTTATTTCCGGTGCAGATCTCCAGGCTTTGAGTTCCAAGGTGCAGATATCCCAGTCTTTCAGCCCCCTCAGTTTCATGCCCAAAGTACCCCCAGGGAAATCTGACCTTTCCGTGCTGGAGTTTAGAGCTCCCTGGACTCTGCGCGCCTCTGGGCGCCAACTGGGCGCCGGTGTTCCGGGAGTCTCAGCCCTGCAGCCAGTACTGCAGCTGTATATTTTCTGGTCCTTCCTCTTCAAGATGTCATGGTCTGCCTCCGCGCGCCTCCTCGTGCAGTTAGCTCAGGGAGAGAACCTAGCAGTACTGGGTCGCTCAGGCTGGGGAGGCCAGCCCAGCAGTCCCCTATTTTCTCCCAGAGCACAGCTGTCCCCCTCCTGATGACATATTTTGATATAGCTTGTAGAACGCTTTGTGAGTTCTCAGGCTGAGGCAGGATTAGTCAGTTCAAACAGAAAGCAGGGGTTTCGGGAAGCAGTGAGAGGCTCTTACCTCTCAGTTATAGAATTTAAACTCAACAGAAATAGCTATCGCCACGGAGTGATAAGAAGGCTTGGCCCCACTCCAGGCTACTAAGTTTTAATTGTAGAACATAATTAATCCCTGATCCCAGGGCCTCTGCTTGGGTCGCTGGGGGCATGGCCAGCCTACAAACCACCATAGGTCCCTAGCCCAGGCAGCCCCATGCCCCAAGGGAACCCCCACCCTGATCCAGAACACCCTTCAGGGCAAACCAGCTGGCCCCCACCCATACACTAGGCCTCTATCCTATCTAATAAAAGAGTAATACGCAGATTGACCATCACACACAAGAGGGCTGCCCCCATGTGGTTAAAGATCCTGCCCCATGTGGATACAAGATGGCCACCACAAGATGGCCAGCAGGGGAGGGTCGTTGGGAGGTTCCAAGCCTGCAAGGGAGGGCAGTTGTGGGCAATCAGGCCAGCAGGGGAGGACAGTTAGGGGTGACCAGGCCGGCAGAGGAGGGAAGTGGGGGCAAACAGGCTGACAAGGGAGCAGTTAGACATCAATTAGGCTGGTAGAGTAGTGGTTAGGGGGTGTTTAGGCTCACAGGCAGAAGAATTTAGGGGCATTCAGGGAGGCAGTCAGGTGAGCAGTTTGGAGCCAGCAGTGCTGGATTGTGAGAAGGATGTCCGACTTCCCGTTAGGGCCGATCCTGATAGTTACGGGCCTAAACAGGCAGTCAGACATCCCTTGAGGGGTCCCAGATTGGAGAGGGTGCAGGCTGGACTGAGGGATACCCCCTACCCCCGTGCATGAATTTCATGTACCAGGCCTCTAGTTATTTAATAAATGATTCTGTTCTAATTTAAATTGAGAAAGCCTGTATGTCTATAAACTCTCCTTAGACAAAGTTGATATAATTCCAACTAAAAGTGGTCACTTACCATTTAAATTTAATATTTTTGTAAGGATTCAATGAATATTATTGTTGAATATTATTAATAATAATAATATTATTATTACATGTAATCCAATCATAGGTAAATGGACCATTTTACTAGGTTCTTTGTAATGCTGCCAATACCTCAGAAACCATCAGTGCTACCTTTTTTAATCTCTATGAATTTTGGAAACACAAGTTAGGAACCATTTCTATAGAAAACTAGTAGTTTTGATACATGTGAAGTACCAGTAAGTGTTAAAGTATTTTAGAGGAATCCAAGTTCAGTGTGTACCATTTTGAGTTACAAAGCTTCCACAATAGCCAGATGGTTTCATATTGTGCCCCTAGTCAATGAAAAAGTTGCTATGAAAGTTGACTTTGTTTTACTTTGAAATAATATGCAGTATTACAGCTTTACTTGTGACATTATCCAGCTCTTTGTTTTTTATGTTTATATCTACTCCTTTAGGTTTTATTCTTCATTCTGCACTACATTACAAAAATAATTGCACACAAGACAGAAACCTATGATTACTTTTGTGGTAGGTAGCATTAAACCATACCTCAATGTTTATAAAATGGTGACAAAGAGCTCTCTGATGGTTTTGTCTGTAAGTAAAAGTTTTAGGATATGTTATCTCATTTATTTTTTGCTTGATATATATTTACTTTAATCATTCAGTGAGCCATGTTGGTTCTAAGAAAGAAAAAACGGGCTCCAACTGTTGAAAAAATTTCATTCTTTTACCACTATAATTCCTGATAGTGCCTAGAGAGTTTTGAAATTTCAGAACATACATGATCTACTTTGTAAAAGATTCATACTATTTAGTTCCCCATTAATTAATATTTATAGCATTTTTTCATGAAATATTTATTACTGAGAAGGAAAAGAGAAATAATGTCAATGTTATAGCTGTAACTTCAAAATGTACTTAGAGGGGAGAGAACCAAGATGGCGGCACAGGTAAACACCTATTGTTCTGCCCCGCGCAACAATTCAAAAACTACAACATAACAACAAAACAAACGTCACCCAGAATCACCAGAAAGCTGGCTGAGTGAAAACTCCACAAATAAAAGTAAAGGTGGGAAACTGAGACTCAGGAGAGTGGCGGGAGCACATCCTTGAAGACAGAAACAGGTTAGGAGCTGTCCTGGTTGCGCGCGTGGGCTGTAGGGCTGGAGCAGGAACCCTGGCTGGATTTCGCCAACAGGGAGGGCGGAGATGTCCCACTACACGGATTCCCCAGCGCCAGGCGAGGTCCGAGATGCGGGGTTCGTGGAGATGTCCCACTGCACAGATTCCCAGTGCCAGGCGAGGTCCGAGGTCCAGGGGACGCACCCTGGAAGCCAGGCGCGGCAGAGGTCTCCTAGTCTACAGAGACACCGGGTGCTTGAAAAAGAAGTTTGTGCACAGGGGACACACCCTGGAAGCAAGGCATGGCAGAGGTCTCCTAGTGTGCAGAGAAAACGGGTAGCTAGGAAAAGAAGTTTGTGTGAAAGTAAACTGTGTGATAGCACAGACGTGCGACTTGCTCCCTGGAAACTTGTCTCCTGGTCCCGTAAACCACCTGTTTTACAACCCTGGGCGAGACTTTGGGTGTGCAGACTCATTTGGGGAGAGGCAGAGTTGTCTGGCAAAGGGGAAGAGACTAGCGGCTTTCTCTTGGAGGTGCCTGCAGCCATCCCATTCCAACATAGACTCACGTATGCGAGCGCCGCATAGGACATAGCTGACACTGAGGTTGCCTGTGCAGCTCAGAGACCCTGCCCATCCAACCTGAACACAGTCTCTCTTCATAGCCAATTGGCCTGGAGGTCAAACCCTCTTAGGGCTAACAACAACAAGTTGGGCTTAAATTCAAAAATACTGTACAACCCATAAAGGATTGCAGTAAGAGCACCCACCTCAGGTAACTAGGGATGCTGTGGCACTGACCCTTAGAAGACATCTACCACATAAAGCAGCCACCATGCAGAGATACGGAAAGAAATCAGGTGTGAAAGAAATGGAGGAAAAAAGACGACTAGACATAGAGTTCAAAACCACAGTTATAAGGCTTTTCAAGAGGCTCCTAGAAAAGGCCGATGAACTTAATGAGAACTACGAGGAAATAAACAAGACCAACCAGGAAATGAATGAGACTTACAAGGAAATGAATGAGACCATCAAGGAAATGAACAAGATCTCTGAGGATATGAACGAGACCCTCACGGATATGAAAAAGGACCAACTAGAAATCAAGCATACACAGACTGAAATAAAAAATATTACACAAAGTCCTAAAAGCAGTCCAGAGGGCCACAAGAACCAAGTCAAAGATTTGAAATACATAGAAGCAATATCCACTCGGCTGGAAAAGCAAGAAACAAAAAAGAATTCAGATAATTGAGGATAGTGTAAGGGGCCTCTGGGACAACCTCAAGCATGCCAACATCCGAATTATTGAGGTGCCAGAAAAAGAGAGAGAGCAAGGTAATGAAAACCTACTTGAAGAAATAGTGACTGAAAA
Organism: Antrozous pallidus; assembly: GCA_027563665.1. Classification (NCBI taxonomy): domain Eukaryota; kingdom Metazoa; phylum Chordata; class Mammalia; order Chiroptera; family Vespertilionidae; genus Antrozous; species Antrozous pallidus. Next base: position 44,657,887 of record CM050509.1, on the reverse strand, counting down.
CTTCCCCCACCTGGTGAAAGAAACTGACTTAAAAGCCCAAGAAGTACACAGAACCCCAAAATATAGGAATCTAAAGAGGACCACACCAAAACATATCATAATTAAAATGCCAAGAGCAAAAGATAAAGAGAGAATATTAAAAGAAGCAAGAGAAAAACAGTTGGTTACCTACAGGGGAGCACCCATACGATTGTCAGCGGATTTCTCAACAGAAACGATGCAGGCCAGATGCGAGTGGCAAGAAATATTCAAAATAACGTATAGCAAGAATCTACAACCAAGATTACTCTATCCAGCAAAGCTATCATTCAGAATTGAAGATCAGATAAAGTGCTTCGCAGATAAGAAAAAGCTAAAGGAGTTCATCACCACCAAACCAATATTATATGAAATGTTGAAAGATATTCTTTAAGAAGAGGAAGAAGAAAAAGGTAAAGATGTAAATTATGAACAACAAATACACATCTATCAACAAATGAACATAAAAATCAAGTGAATTGATAGGCTGATGAACAGGATAAACTGGTGAATATATCAGAGACATGGACATAGAGAGGGAATGGACTGTCAATTCTTGGGGAAAAAAGCGTTGTGGTAAGTACAGCAAGAGACTGGACAAAAATCTTGCAACAATGGGAGAGGACAGTAGGGAGGGGGAGGTGAGGGTGGAGGGTGGGATGTGTACAGGGTGGAGGGGAGATATAGGGGGATAAAAAAGGGGAAACAATGTTATTAATAAACTGAACAATAAAGATAAAAAAGTAAAACAAAAAACAAAAAACAAAAAAAAAAACCCAAAATGTACTTAGAAATCCACCATTAGCTATTTTGTTTATTGGATTATAATATTTCATTGGTACTTACAAAACTGCTTAGGGGAAACATTGATATAGTCCATTCCTTTGCCAACTTTTGTTGTTTGTGGTATATAGAGCAAAGTGGTTATTCACTATTTAAAACAGGTTTCTTAAAAAATGTTCAGGCAATTAATGTCCAAGACACTCTGTGTGTGTGTGTGTGTGTGTGTGTGTGTGTGTGTGTGTGTGTATATATATATATATATATATATATATATATATATATACACAATATCTTGGACTTTAATCTTTTAGTTTAAACTCCAGTGGTGGAACTTTATTTTTGAGCATCCAAGAAAGAGAACAGATGTTGAGAAGGAAAGATGGAGCCTTTCTTTTTCTACAAAGAAGTGATATTTTCTTGTTCTGATATCATACCCCAAGTGCCCACACCAGGATGCATCAAGGTAGAAGAGTCAGTCATGATCCACAGGTGAGGGTTCATGAGGTCAAAAAGGCTACATGACGATTTATTTGTGTCAGGTGTCAAGGTGTGGGATATGCAGAGTTGTTTCTATAAACCAATATGAGGTGGACCACAGGATAGATGTTGGGAAACGATGAATGTGAAAGAAGTCCATGTGAGAAATGATATACCCCTTGAGGCAAATAAGAAGGAGCTTTGCACAAAGGGTTCTCTCCACAAAGGGAAAGAGGAGGGGAAAGAAAGGGAGCTAACTTGGTCCGGGTACTGGGTTAGGATCTGGGTGTGCAAAGAGTATGATTACAATATCCCCCCTCTCTTCTAGGAGTTCACAGACTGGTGGGAAAAAGAAACTTTGAGTGTCTCTTAGATTCCAAGCACATGGCATATGTTATTTCATTTTATTTTCACTGGGAAAGATAAGTAAAAGCTGGCCAAGAGTGGCCTTCATTTGGCCTAGAAAAAGGAGAATTGTATCCTTTGTATTCATGTCTGCCAGGATAGAATATGCCCAGATCATTTATAAAAAGTAATACCACTCATGTTCTATTACTTTGGGTAGATAAGCTGATGATCCAAATTCCAGACCAGTGAGCCTGGGAGAATAGACCTTGACTCTGTAAGAGCTTTCCAAGACATACTAACCATACTAACCCATTTGTATTGGGTGAGGAGGTAGGCTTTCAGGGAAGTTGGGTAGGTTTTCAGATTCACACAGTATATCTGATCTCATAAGGCATCTAGATAAAGATGGACATTCTACAAGTCAGATAATCAAAACAGTTGACACTTGAGAAGTATAGAAGAATATTATAGAAGTCAAAATCACAGTTGCTAGATAGATTACTGAAACCTGACCAATCCAGTGCAGAGTGACCTCAGAATTAGTATTGGGAGGCAGAAGAGGACAGTGAAGAAAGAACAGGCTTTGAAGTCAGCACCCTGTGTTCAAATCCTGGGTCTGACACTGACCAGTTGTGCCACCTTGAGCAGGCCACCTTTGAATTTTGGCTTCCTCATGGGTAAAATGGGGATAATGACAGTATATATTTCATAGGATTGTTGTTATAAGTAAACAAACATACAAACAAACAAATAAGAAAGATAATATATGCAAACTGCTTAGCAGAAATGACTAAAATATAGTGTGCAATTAACAAATATTAGCTATTATTCCAATAATAAAACCGTTAGGGTTGCCGAAGAAGGAATGCACAAAGCCAAGGTAGGAAGAGATAATAAATTTATCAGGTTATCTGTATACCAGATGGGCTGAGCCCCAAAATGGCCTCAGCACCCAAAGATGGGGAGTCAAGGTTTTTAAAGGACTCTAGGTGGGATTTTTCTGGGAGAATTCTCTGTGCAGGTCCAGATTCTGGGAAAGTCTAGAGGGGATAAATAATGATCTTAGCAAGTAGAATATAGTCTAAGCAAGTGGAATATCCCTTGTGAAGTGGCCTAAAGGTCAGTTCCCAGGGAAGGTGTATTAAGTCAATTATTTCAACAGACCTAACATTCCAGCCTTTTTTGTTTTATGGAATAAGGACGAAGGTCTTATCTTCCACAGTTACTTCCTGTTGAGAGGCGGTGTCGAGATCACAGGGAGATATACTTTAATTGTAATCAGTAGGAACACTGTATATTCCTCTTGGTTGGAGCAAGGGCTTGCAACAGGGTGATTTCCCTGAGAGACTGGGTGGTAAAGGCTCAAAAGTGGGCCTATTGAGTGACTTGGTAAAAACTGGTTCTGAGGCTGCAACAGCATCACTTGTCTGATTTTGCTGCTTTTCTGGGCCTGGAGCTGAAATACAACTGAAGCTTATATGTTATCTTTAGGGAGAAAAAGATCAGGGGTCTAAGTTGCCTGACTAGTGATATGAAAGGGGAAGATAGGTTACCCTGGGGGTGAGGTTTTGTTTTCCCAGTTTTGTCCCTTGCTAGGCATCCAGAGCTTTCTTGTAGATTCCAAGACAGGATTTTAAAGTATGATAGAGCAGTGGCTAAGCCGTCTATGCCAGTTCCAATCCTTGCTGTGATGCTGAGGGTTATGAGGAAAGGGTTATCTGGACTGCCCTTTTGTGGGATATAATGGGTTACAGGAATAGGTAAAGACTGATTATTGGAGGCTACCTCTACATTGGGTGAGAGATAGATGAGAGTATAGGTTCCTGTTCAGTTGGTGGGGCAGATATATGTATTTTCCCCACAGAGAAAAAAAAAATCCCTGATAATGGAGACAAGCTGAAAGCTGTAGGGAGACGAGATGGACTAATGGGTATGAGGTTCCTTTTCCCCGTTCTGCACTCCAAATTCAGAGGGTAGTTGCCATGGCACTACCAATAAGGGGTGACAGATGAGTGGTTCAGATTCTATTGCAGTGAAAATAGGCAGGGAACATTATTAGCATGGGCTGTTATTCAAGGGCAAAGGGAAAGAGAAAGAAAGGAGCAGTTGAAGCCTAAGGCCTGGATGGTTGGATAAGAAGTAAAATGGACTGGCAGTTGGAAATAACCATTGGCTTCTGGGGAGACCCAGTAGTCAACCCATGGACCAATGGCCATTCGGTAGTTATAGGTTAACTGTGGTATTGCAAGTTAATGATGGGAGATGGCCTATTGTTATTTTGCTCTGTGACCTTGTAAAGCATAAAGAGGCTTGGGTGGTTAGTAGGATGTGTAGAGTGATAAGACCTGTGACCGGGAGGGAGGAAGGAGCTACCTTAGTAAGAGATAGAATATAAGTATGGAAAAGAAGAAAGGCTTGATTTGCCTGGGCTGTAGCATAATTACCTAGAGAGGTGTCTGCCTTTTTTAGAAATATAGTTCCATTTTCCTTTTAATAAGCTAGTGTGATTTTTGCCTGCTTGGTATAGGGATGGCAGTATATGCTGAAGAGGAGAAAGGCATAGCCAGCAATTCCTGGCAAAGATTGGATTGGTCTGGTTTAGGAGGGAATGGGTAAGGTTAAGTGTTCGTTCAAGATGAGTGGAGGTGAGAAAATTCCTGTGGGTGTAGGAAAGGAGGGTTGGAATAGGACAAGAAAGAGAGCTAATCCTAATTTCTAGGGTTGGGATTATTCCAAGGGAGGGATGAGGAGGGTATATTCAGGATCTAGAAAGAAGGAGATCTAATCCCATGGATAATCGAAGTCACCTTGTAGAAGGAAGTCCCATAGAAAGGTGATAATCCTGATGTAAAGGGAGAGGGGGCAGTAGCTAAGACCTGCAGGATTTGTACTGGTAGAGGAGGTAGGCTTTCAAGGGAGTCGGGGTTATTAGGGTACATAGGGAGCACGTGCAGAGATGCTCACTCATTTGTCCTCTCCTTCTGGGATGCAGGTGAGGCCAAGTCTGGTGGGCCTATCTGGTGGCTGTGGTACTTAGGGGACTCCAGCTCACATGCTAGTGATATTCCTGTGATGGGTTTTAATCTGGAAATGTGAAACCAAGGGTTATGCCCCAATAGTTTAGCTGCAGTTGAGGTAGATAGGAGTAGGGATAAGGGCCCTGATAAGGGCCTTGCCATCAGGGCTGTAAATTATTTGATGGGTGGATTTCCTTTAGGAAGACCCAGTCCCCTGGCTGTAGAGGAGTAGGGGGGATGTCTCCCATGAAAGGTGGTGGGAGGACCTGATCAGTATGTCCTCTCAGTAATTGTCAGACAAGATTTAAAATGGAGACATAGTCTCCTAGAGGGGTCACTCTGGAAGAGAAGTTTTCCTAATAAGAAGGGTTTTCCATACATGAGTTCAAAGGGACTAAGGAAGGAGGGTGGATGGGGCATTGCCCTGATGTGCATAAGGACTGAAGGTAGGAGAGTAGTTTAAGGTTCTTTAGTTTTTAGAGTTAACTTAAATTCTCTTAGGTGAGACTTACTAGTAATTAAGGAATTTGCCTTTTCTACCTTGCCTGAAGGTTGGGGCTGGTAGGGGGGTAGGGTATAAGTTTCAACTGGATGTTCACTGTTGAATCATTTGAAATATGAAAGCAGGTCCATTATTTGATTGTAATGAGGTGGGTAAGATTTAGTGGGAAATGTCTACTACCCAGCCTGAGAAGGTATCTACGAGGGTTAAGACATATTTGGTTCTTTTAATAGGGAGCATGTAAGTAAAGTCAATTTACCACTTTTATCCACAGGTTTGATCCCTAGCCTGATGAGGGGGGAAAGAAGGAGGTCTAATTGAACCTGTCTTTAGGGTGATACTGAGTAACAAGTAGAACAGGTTTTGGTGATATCTTGCAGTAGGGAGGCTAGGCTAAGACATGTGATGAGGGATTTTAGGGGTTGTAAAAGCGGTCTGTAGTATCCTATATGTAGGGAATTGTGAATAGTCGTAAGATATCTCGGGTCTGTCCCTGGGGAAGGATATATTTCCCCTGAAATTTTAAACATGGATCATTCTGAGGACTTGCAAGAACCAATAGGGACTGTAGTTCCTCTGAAGTGTATTAGGGTGTTATATGGAATATGGGTAATAGTTGGGAAAATGGAGGTTTCCTTTGAGATGCTGTCTTGACCTCCTGGTCTGCATTGTTATTTCCCTGTATTATGGTATCATTTCCCAACATGGTGTCCTTTGCAGTGTATAACTTTTAAGAAGGCTAGAAAAGGGATAGAAGTTTTTCAGAACATTAAAGGGGTGAGAATGCTGGCCTCATGACCTAAAGGCTCAGTGAGGGGTCCTTTTGCTGTGTCATAGAGTGGCTTTGTGAGGCTAAAGTTGGGAACCAGAGGCAAAAGGACCCATTGAGCCTGAGAAAGGAGAGTATTTCTTGTCTAGAGGAGGGGACAGTCATGGAGTAGATACAGCATTTACAGTCCATGGTGATGGTTCAGATTTGTGGGGTGAGAGTGAAACTGAGGTAGGTGACTGTGCTTCAGGACAAGTAGACTTTATAAGGGGATGGATGGTGGTCCTGGTCAGGCACCAAGGTAGAACGAGAAAAGAGTGGATAAAGGGTGTGTCTAGTAAGATGCAGTATAGAGGTGAGGTGGCTAATGGATGTGAGACTAGTCCATCAACCCCCATAATAGAGACTGAGGAAGGGACAAGGGTTCCAGCGGATTCAGAGAGGGCAGAATACATGGCCCCAGTGTCAATTAAAAAGAAGAGCAGGGGAGAAACCAAGATGGCAGCATAGGTAAACACCTATACTGCTGCCTCACACAACAATTTCAAAACTTCAACTGAAAGACAAAATGGACATCATCCAGATCACTGGAAAGCTGGCTGAGTGGAAATCCTATAAATAGAAGGAAAGAAAAAAGTACCCTGAGACTCAGGAGCTATGGAGGGCAGAGGTGCAGAGACGTGGATATGTGCACGTGTGAGAGGAAAGGCTGGCTGAATACATGGCTGGCTTCCTTGAACCGGAGGGAAACAAAACTCCCCACTGCTCTGAAATCCAGCTCTGGGTGAGACTCAGGGAACCCAGACTCATACGGAGATAAACTGAACTATCTGACAGAGGGCAAAACCTGACAATAGCTTTCTATCTGAGGTGCATGCAGCCAAAGCCGTGGAGCACTGAGACCCAGGGGAACTGTGGAAGACAGAGGTGAGGAGGTGCACATGCAGAGAGGGCTCAGGCAGCTGAGCACGTAGATGGTTTTCTCATTACAGAGGGAAACAAACTCTCCCGACTGCACCATACTCCAGTTCTGGGTGAGACTGTGGGTACCCACACTCATTTGGGGAGAAACTGGACTGTCTGTCAATGGGTAAAACCTGAGAGGAGCTTTCTCTCAGAGGTGCTAGAGGACACCTACCACACAAAGCTACTCAATCAACTCAGGGAATCAGCAAAAATGCAGAGACAAGAAAACAGATCAGAAATGAGAGAAATGGAGGAAAACAAACAACTGGTTATAGAGTTCAAAACCACAGTTATAAGGTCTTTAAAGAATTTCCTTAGAAAAGACCAATAAATTTAATGAGACTGTTGAGGATATGAAAAAGGACCAACTAGAAATTAAGCATACACTGACTGAAATAAAAAATATTACACAAAGTCCAAAAAGCAGTCCAGAGGGCCACAAGAACCAAGTCAAAGATTTGACATACAAAGAAGCAAAATCCACTTGGCTGGAAAAGCAAAAAGCAAAAAGAATAATAAAAAATTGAAGATAGTGTAAGGAGCCTCTGGTACAACCTCCATCATACCAACATCTGAATTATGAGAGTGCCAGAAAAAGAGAGAGAACAAGCTACTGAAAACCTTTTTGAAGATATAGTGACTGAAAACTTCCCCACCTCCTGAAAGAAATAGACTTAAAAGTCCAGGAAGCACACAGAACCCCAAACAAAAGAAGTACAAAGAGGACCACACCAAGACACATCATAATTAAAATGCCAAGAGCAAATGACAAAGAGAGAATATTAAAAGCAGCAAGAGAAAAACAGTTAATTACCTATAAGGGACCACCCATACGATTGTCAGCTGATTTCTCAACAGAAACTATGCAGGCCAGATGGGAATGGCAAGAAATATTCAAAGTGATGAATAGCAAGAATCTACAACCAAGATTACTCTACCCAGAAAAGCTGTCATTCAGAATTGAAGGTCAGATAAAGAGCTTCACAGATAAGAAAAAGCTGAAGGAGTTCATCATCACCAAACCAGTATTATATGAAATGCTGAAAGGTATTCTTTAAGAATAAGAAGAAGAAGAAAAAGGTAAAGATAAAAATAATGAACAACAAATACACATCTATCAACAAGTGAATCTAAAAATCAAGTGAATAAAAAATCTGATGAACAGAATAAACTGGTGAATGTAATAGAATCAGGGGCCAAGAAAGGGAGTGGACTGACAATTCTCAGGGGGAAATGGGTGTGAGAGGTGCAGGAAGAGAATGGACAAAAATTGTACACTTATGAATGAGGACAGTGCGGGGGGGGGGGGGAGGTAAGGGCAGAGGGTGGGGTGGGAACCGGATGGAGGGGATATAAGAGGGAGAAAAGAGGAACAATTGTAATAATCTGAACAATAAAGATTTATAAAATTAAAAAAATAAAAAGAAGATTGGCTTACCTGCCACCATAATCATTACCTGAGGCTCTGTACTATTAATGTAAGTCTATGGGGCCCTGCCAGGGCCTGGGCAGTTTCAGCCTTCAGTTGCCAGAGTCACCCAAGTAGGATTCAGAGGTAAGCCCAGGATGAGCTGCTACTTCCTATTGCTCTTTGAGTAGCAAACTTGGGGTGACCAAAGCCAGGATGATGGCTTCCCAAGTGGAATGTACATTGTGAAGTGACTTAAAGGTCATTTCCCAGGGAAGGGTATTGATTCAATTATTTGGTTAGACCTAACAAAAACCTCAGAAGCAGGCAGAAGTCTGGGAGCTCCAAACCAGATCCAGAGGGCCGCCTTTCTGGACTGGCTGAGATCTCACTTGGAGAGGCCAGACTGCAGTCTGATTTCTAGTGTCCTTCCCTTCTGCACCTTGTGCAAGGCCCAGGAGAGGGTCTCAGGTTTGAGCAGGACTTGGCTCAGTGTCCTTCCTTGTTGCATTTGAAGTATGGGACCTGAGGAGACTTAGCCCCTGACTTACCCGCAGTTGGAGAACCGGCACTTCATTTGGGGTTCATGAGAACGGTGTCTAGGAGCTGGAAGACCTCCTTTTGGGCCTCAGCCTTGGCTTGATCGCACCTTTGTTTTTGGATTCGGGTGTCCTCATGTCTATTATTAAAGACCTTAAAGGCCAAGTTAATGAGGTTTTTTGAGGGGTTTGTGGACCTGTGTCTATTCTTTGTAGTTTGCAGCATATGTTGGGGGCTGATTGGGATATAAAATGGGTGTTCCGAAGAAGGGTTCCCTCTGGGGAGTTGGGGGTCTAAGGTGGTAAAATACTGTAAAGCATCTGTGAGGCGGGAGAGGAAGATTGCTGAATTTTCATCAGGGCCCTGAGTGATTTCATTGTTTGTCATAATTGCCTATGGGCAGCCTTTGTGAGTCCAGCAATGAAACAAGCTACAGAGCTGGCACCCTGGAGCATTAATCTGATAGTCCCATCTCAGGTCAGTTTGGCGGACTGTGTCAGAGCCTATTGGGTTGGCCAGTGCATCCTATCTATGGAGAGCATTGGTATGGTCCTGAGTTGCTAGTTAGACATGCTTCTTTTCCTTTGGGGTGAGAGAGGAGGTCAGGATGACATAGATGTTGTGCCAGATCGGGTCATAGGACTGGGTCAGGTACTCAAATTCCTTAGTAAAGGTGGCCAGGTCAGTGGAAAAAAACCTCTCAATCTATGTTAGGTAAGATATGGAGAATGGGAAGTGGACTCAGAAAATACCCTCAGTTCTTGCTACATCACTCAGGGGTGGAATGGGCATGGGAATAGAAGTGGCTGTTGAGGAAGGCCCGAAAGCAAGTTTTAGGTGGGGAAAGCTGTATTAGAATTCAGGTTCTCAGGATTTGGGCTCTCAGGGGCCGGGGAGGTGGTTGCTGATTAGGAGGGTCTGGCTTTTGAGAATCTACTTCAGGTGATGGAGGAGGTGTGCAAGGAGGTGAGGCCAGTGGTCTGCTAGGTCAAGAGTAGATTAAGAATCAAAAGTGTTAGGGGTATTGTTGCAGAAGATCAAAGAAAACCAAGGACGCTTCAAAGAAGAGGAGGGACACTGTTCAATACATGGGCAGACTCAGGGAACAGCATTCCAAATCTGAGTGAAAAAACGTGCATGGAGCTTTCCTTTATATCTCCCTGTGGTATTTGTTCCACAAATATGGATTCTATTTCTGGTACTTTTCACAGGCCTTGCAAGAAGGCCCCCAAGTGTTGGGGCCCCAGGCCATATCTAATAATTTTCTCCTGATATCAGGCTGGGTTTGTCCTACAAAAGCAGCATTTACCATGGTGTGATTTTCCAGGGCCTCAGGATTAAAAGGAGTGTAGTTTCTCATAGAAAGCTGCTGGACTTTCGTCAGGCTTCTGGAAAAACTCAGAGAGTTTAGCCATATAGGTGGGCTTCTTGGCTCTGGCCCTGACCCCTTGGAGGAAGGACAGCCAATATCTTTCTAGCCCGGCACTTCCATCTTCTGAGTTCGGGTTCCAATAAGGTTCCTCATCTGGGAAGTCCTCCCTGGCCCTTCTGTCTGTATCTAATATTCCTGCTGAGACCTGGGTCTGGAGCCACTTCTGAGCCTCTGATACTACTCTCATGCACTTTCCAGTGTTAAAGAATGTATAAAGGAGCTGCTTGCTGACCACCCTGGTGGGCTTCTGGGTCTGGAAAATTGTCTCTAGGAAGTCTACCATGGCCTGAAGTTTTTCAGAATAAGCTGGGGTGTGATGTTTCCAATTCAGGATGTCACTTGTGGTAAAGGACTGATAATAATAAACTGGCATTCCCTCCTACAAGGTACCATCTTCACCAAACACTTGGGCACCCCGAATCTCCCTGAGAGGCATCTGACGTCCTGGTTTGGGCCCTTGATTGGCTGAATGCAAGTGCTGCTCAATTGGGTCTGGAGGGCCCAGTTGAGGAGAGACACAGGGAGGTGGTGTTTCTAGACTTTTCAGACCTTCCAGACCAGCGGTGGGTGGGGGGTGGGGAGGAGGAGCACTTGGTGCTGCCTGTGGCACATATGGAGGTGGTAAAACTGACAGCACTTCCTCAGGGGGTCCTGGCAGAACAGGGGGTTGGGTTCCCTTCTGGGGGACTTGTTTGTTTTCTCCTGCCTGCTTCTCTTCTGCTTTCTCCTGTCCTGCCTGCTTTTCCTTAGCCTGCTCCTGCTCTGCCTGCCTCTTTACTCCTGCTACCAAAACCTTACTCTGTCCCTTGTTACACACGTGGAACCGGACCCAAGGCAGCAAGGTTTGAGCAATTTCTAACCAGCTGTCTATGTAGGGAAACTGATCTGAGTGCCCTGACCAGTCCCTTATCTAAGGAGTCTTCCAAGGGTCAACTGACCCTGAAGGCTGGCCATTCTACTTCACAGGATTTCCTGTGTTTTGGGATTCATTTTAATATTATAGTCTCCATTGAAATCCTTTTCAAAAATTTTCAAAATGTAATTGAGATCAGTGGGTTTACTTTGTCCCGACCCCATGGTGATTGGTGGCAAGAGACAGACAATGGAGGGGGTTACCTGTTTCCACAGATCCTCACTCAGATGCCCTCCTGGCCTAGCGCTAAGACTTTTGAGACAAGAGACTTTTGAGAAGTCAGTGAGAGTGAGTGGGCAGAAAACTTGAGACGAGGAAATTGTTGAACGTCACTCACCTAGAGAAGATAGGCTGGTATGAGATGGAGGTTCAGCAATGGAGATTCCCAATCCTGTGTCCTCCTTGGTCGGCTCGGGAGTGTCCATAAGGGAGGGAGGCCTAATTGAGGCTGGCTATCGAGTCACCCGAGTAGGATTCAGAGGTAAGCCCAGGATGAACTGCTGCTGCCTACTACTCTCTGAGTAGCAAACTCGGGGTGACCGAATCCAGGGTGATGGCTTCCTAAGTGCAATGTCCATTGTGAAGTGGGAAGGGAAGGGTTATCAATTCGATTATTTGATCAGACATAACAAAAATCTCAGAAGCAGGCAGGGACCGCACTCTTGAGTCATGAAGGAGGTTAAATTAGTTGAAGGGACTGTACGTAGCAGACAGAAAGATAAAGAATGCTGTCTCAAGTAGGTTGTGCAGGTTTAGACTATAAATTGAGTTAAATGTCCCTAGAGCCCTGGAGCCTAGTGCCTGTGCTTCTGGAGCCCCATCCTTTCCTCTAGCACAGCTCTTACTAAAAGAATTCTAATTGTCTATTACTTGTCTGTCTTCTTCGCTAGACTGTGAGCTACGTGAATGCACATATGTGCTTCCTGTCTCTCTAACCTAAGTACCTATTACAGTGTCTGTCACAAAGTGGATGCTCATAAATGTTGGTTCAAAGAATAAACATGCTGCTGAAAGGTCCCAGGTTCGATTCCGGTCAAGGGCATGTACCTTGGCTGTGGGCACATCCTCAGTAGGGGGTGTGCAAGAGGCAGCTGATTGATGTTTCTCTCCCATCGATGTTTCTGACTTTCTAGCCCTCTCCCTTCCTCTCTGTGAAAAATCAATAAAATATATTAAAAAAAAAGAATAAACATGCTTAAAAAAGGCTTAAAGTGACACACACAACAACCCTGTCTCTGGCTTCTCATATACAAAAGGACATTAGAAAAATTAGCTTCATAGATAAACTCAAATACTATCAAAAGGAGGTGTTCTTAAAAAAAAAAGATTTTGTTTTCTTTTTCATTTTGGTAAAGGAAGGAAGTTTTAGTGTCAAGAGAATGTGTAAATTCACCACAAGTGACAATATCATAACACTGTCACAGGAGAATTCGCACCTATAGATGAGCTAGTTGAAGAACAAAGTTAGTTTTGGAAGGTTAGAAAAAAAAAGATTCTGAAATGTCACATCCACTTTATAAAATTCACTATCCTTGGCATCATCCTTTGAATCTACCTGGGTTTGAGAATAGCCTAGAGCATTTGAAATGAAGACAATTAGCACCTCAGACAGGGCATCCACATGCAAAATTCTGTCACTGCTCAGAGGCTTAGGAGGTGACAAGTTCAGATAAAAAGATACTTTCAACCTTGGTTGACAGTTTGTCAATGCTTTTATATTTGATTTGAATGGTGTAGTTTGCTTTCAAATGTGAATCTCTTTTCCTCCACTTCATGATTTTTATTTCTCAGGCCATTTAAAAATCAACAGGAACAAAAATCTTTTCTGTATGGGGTGAGAATAGAGGAAATAGCTCTTGCTTCTTGCACACAGATGAGTTTAGTCCATCTTCCCTCTATTTCTCTTTAAAGCAGTGGTTCTCGACTTTCTAATGCCGTGACACTTTAATACAGTTCCTCATGTTTGGTGACCCCCCCAACCATAAAATTATTTTCCTTGCTACTTCATAACTGTATTTTGCTACTGTTATGAATCGTAATATAAATATCTGTGTTTTCTGATGGTCTTAGGCTCTACAGCAGCAGTCCTCAAGCTGTGGGTCGCTAGCAGGGTCACCTAAGACAAGGCAAAACATGGAGTATAACTTGACTCTGTAATTGCTGGACTACTTCCTCCTTCTGTTGCAGAAGGCCAAAGAAAAACCAAGTGATTTCTTAAAGAAGAGGAGGGACACTGTTTAATACACCAGGGGACTCAAGGAATAGTTTTGCAAATGTGAGTGCAGAAACATGCATGGGGCTTCTTTTTATATCTCCCTGTGGTCTGTCCCGCAAATATGGATTATGCTTCTGGTCCTTTGTGCAGACCTTGCAAGAAGGCCCCAGGTATTGGGGGTCTCCAGGCCATATCTGATGGTCTGGCCTGGTGCCATTGTTAATAACCCTCTCTCTGGGACAGTGGACTATTCACAGTAACAGGTTCTACAAGACCAGTATCTGGGAAGGAGGTAGTGACTTAATTATAGGTTATTAAGAATGTACACAGAGCTTGTTGTTATGGATTTAGATCACTAGGCCCCAAATATCTGAGTTACATTGGAATTAGCCCTTTTTAGCCTTCTCACTTCCAATTCACCTACCCACTTCAAAGGTGGGCCAGAGGTATGTAGAACCAAATGTGTGTGTGTGTGTATTTCTTTTATTTTCTTGAGAGCACTGATTTAATTAATTAATTCACTCAACAAATATATTTAACAACTAATATGTAGCAGACACTGAGGATAGAGTAATGACCAAGACACAAAAATCCTGCAGTCATGGACCCTAAGTTTTCACCCAAGAGACAGACAGTAAATAATCAGATAATTCTGATTATAAGTGGATTATATTTGTATTTGGGACCCCTCCTTCCTAACTCTTTACTGGTGCCTCCACTGCTCCCCTCTTTCATTTTTCCTCCTTTACTTTCTTGAGAGAATGGCAAGAGAGAAGGAGGAGAGCCCTTTCAATCTCTCTCTCTACATTTTAAGCTCAGCATGAAGTTTTGAATTTGTTCAAGTCAGGTTTAGTACAGTTGAAGCACTAGAGTGAAGATGTCAGTATTTTTCATCAACAGTGCAGCAGTGGGCTGGCTCAGCTGTCAGCTTGCTTGTGAGATGACAATGAGGTACTGGATGTGAAAGTTGTACTATTACCTTATAATTTGTCTGTTCTTTTTTTAATACAATTTTACTTGTGCTGAACCCCATTGTGCCTAGCTGTTTTGACAGGTGTGCTATTTTAACAACATAGAACAAAACAGAGAATGAAAAGAAGAATGCATGGTATGTTTTTGCTGTCAGATCCGGGTTGCTCTGTTGCTAAGTTTGTGGATGATTTGTTCAGAGTTGTTCAGAGACAGAAAAGGTTAGGTTTTGTTTTTATCTACGTGATACTAAATGTTCTCACAGTTACCTCCCAGGTGGGCTGCTGTTCATAAGCACTGGATGAAGGGATCTCCTTCCCTGTCTTTTCCTTTCTTATTTGAAATGCCACCATTGTGATTAATTTCTCTGAACTAATCATTTGTCCACTCAAAATATAAAGAGTTCAGGGAGGACTAAGCTCTCAAGTCCTTAACATTGGTGCATGCATTCACTTATCAGATCAATTTCTTCCTTGATCCAAAGAATTCAAAAAGATGAAAGGTGAAGTTGGCCTTAAACAAATGATATAGTTAGATGATGAGACAATCTTGGCTCAGTTCCTCAGAACCATCCTCAAATCTCATCTAGAATGCTGTTTTTTTATTTTTATTCTTGGCTTTGCAAATGCCTGTAGGAAGCTTATGTTTGTACTTTATCTACTATGATAGATTCTAAGGTGCGGCAGACTTCAATCAAAAAGTAAAGTTACTACTAGCTGTCACTAAAATCTTAGAGATTTATTCTCAAACCTAGTAGGTGGAGAGCAAATATCTAGCTTTGTTATGAGGTATCTCTGTGCATCTGATTTATAGGTAGGACATATGAGGATTTAAAAATCATTCTCCTTATTGAGCTCCCAGCCTTGTTGTGATCTCAAGGAACTCGGTGCTGAAATTGTAAGAGAGATACAACAGACAACATAACTTCAGCTACTTAAATTCCAATTTAAAAAGTATTTACACAGTCAAAAGGGAAAGTGTAGAAGACCGTTCACCTTCAAGCATGAAACAAAGTCTTATTTTATGTTGCAGGAATCCATATGGTCTTGGAGTTGCAACAAAGAGGAACGGACAGGTCTGTTCCAACTGCTAAGACAGTCCAGAGATGGAAGATGCTGACGACGCCTTGCCATGCTAGCAGTCAGCAGCGGTGTGTCATTGCAGGTGGCCCAGGAACAAACCATAGAGGGTGGAACCTGCATTGCCACCATTTGTCCACCATCCAGATACCATTGCTGACTTGTACACATAAGGAACTATTTGACATTGAAACTGGGACTCAAACATTTTTTGTTCTTATATATTTATTTCCAGTATGCAGATGCAAGATTTTTTTTAAAGAAAAGAAATGGGGGAAAAAGATAGATACAGAGGCAAAGAAGCATTGAATAGACTGTCAAACTACAGTGGGAAGGCAGGGGAGGTTGGGGGGGGGGGCGGGGGCTGTAAGAGATCAACCGAAGGACTTGTATGCAGGCATATAAGCATAACCGATGGATACAAGATACTGGGAAGAGGGGCAGGTGAGGGCATGTGCTGGGGGATAGGGGAGGCTGGGGGGAGTTCAATGGGGAAAAAAAGAAATATAGGTACTACTATTTGTAATACTTTAAAGAATAAAACATAATAATAACTAAAAAAACAAAACAAAGCCTTATTCTAGTGAAAAAGAGAAGTTTGGGGGAAATATTACTTCATAGTACTTTTTGAAATTGAAACAATGCTTTATTTCAGAGAAAAAAATGAAGGTTGAAAGTTTAAAAAAATGATACATGGTTTAGCATCAACTGAAGACAAACGTATTCCCTATTAACAACAGAGAATAAAAGTTACAACACAATTATCAACACTTGCAATGTGATTTAAAACAAGTTTTATGCCCAAATGCTGAAATGTGGGTTCTATGCATCAAAGGGTACATACAAGTTCATATAAACACAAAGTACCAATTAAATGATTTAATTCTCTCATCTACTGCCCATTACATAAATATGGGACATCTTTGCACATAGACTGATTTTTAAACCTTGACCAGCACTCTGGGATCTTAGACAAAGAAGCAGAAAAAAAATCAGTATTTTCTCAGGGTCAAGATTACTCAAGAAAACTAGGAGAGGTAAAAGTCAAGGGGAAGTGGGAGGGAGAGGAGTAACTTGCCCCAAATTCCTTGTTCACCAACTACTTCTGATTCTGTAGGGATCTCCTGGCTATGTTCAGTAGTGATTGCACACTGATACTGTTGATAGTTTTTGTGTTTTGATCTCAGAGCTTTTGTCCTTTCATTGTTTCTCTGTGAGTTTCTCTCCCATATGAAGGTCATGCACAACTTATCTCTATCAACCCCTTGGGGTACTAGTTAAATTCAGTCAATCCTGGTGGCCTTTAGGCAAACGGCAATAACAGAAGCATTACCAAGCATTCCTGTGTGTATGTTGGTAGTACAGTCCCTATCTTGTAAGGACCTTCTTCCAATTGTCCTCTGTTGGATGGATGGATGGGTGCGGAATGGGGGGGGGGGGAGAGTTCGAACCCAGTGGCAATAACCAATCTGCTAAATTGCTGAGCTGGTTTTAACTGAAGGAGGTTTTAAGGCAGATAGACAATATCCTGTTGTTCTGGTGCTCCTCTTTCTTTTTTGAACTGCGAGTCAGGTGGCTGACTCGTGCTTGGTTGCAACAGCAGCAGCAGCAGCAGCAGCGGCAGCAACAGCAGCAGCAGCAGCAGCAGCAGCAGCAGCAGCAGCAGCAGCTCCAGCAGCAGCTCTGTTTTCCTAGTCCACACCTTGGCCCGCCCAAAAGTCCACCAGGCCATGGATGCAGTGGCTGTGTATCATGGCAAAATTAGCCGGGAGGCAGGGGAGAAGCTCCTGCTAGCCACGGGTCTGGACGGCAGCTATTTGCTGAGGGACAGCGAGAGTGTCCCAGGGGCGTACTGCTTGTGTGTGCTGTGAGTACATTGTGGAGTGGTTGGGCCCGGAGCTTGCAGAGGTTGGGCACGGGCAGTGGGTATGGGTGGTGGGGGCAGGCAATGTGCTTTCTCAGGTCCAGCCCAGGGCCATGGTGGACCATGCTGTGTATTTCACTCCCTGGGCCTCCTGATCTCTATAAAAGGCCTCCCCAGGACCTTGGTTCAGTTGCAGAGAACTCCTTTTTGAGTGGGGAAATGAAGTCTGGAATTTAACTTTGTTCAGAGAAAGACCCAGGATCCCAACTTACCACTTCCCCTTCATCATCTAGTATAGGCCAGCAAGGTAGAGGCCTGGGATGATGGAACAGCCAGATTTAGGGCCACCAGCATCTGAGAGAAAGAAAGGCTTCTCCCCAGTTTTCTTTAAATGGATTTGGGGGTATCTTCTCAAAAGAGGACCATCAACTTCAGAAAGAGGAAGCAGACTAAGAAACTAAACCCATTACTTTGAGAATGCAATGTCACTTTCGATAGGCTACTGAAATGGGGATGTTTGTGAGCAAAACTGCCTCTCTGGATCTGCTTATTCAGCTTCCTTTAGAAGATCTGTGTCTGGGGCAGGACCCCTTCTTGATAAAAGCTAGTACAGACAAAAGTTGTAAAGGACATGAAGGGAAAACACCCTTGTTATGAATCAGCTTTGCCCTTCACCTAGGCACATCTATGTCTAATGCCCCATTTTGAATGAGAAGGAACTTCGTTTTCTCTTCAGGACTCCAGAATCATGCAGATCTGAGACCTAATCCTGAACTAGTCCAATGCTAGGTTTGTGACTTTAGCAAGTTAACCATTGGCCCCTCAGTTTTCTTATCTATAAAATGGGTATAATATTACTACCTACCTCATAAAATTGTGAGGGTTAAATGCCATAATACAAGTAAAAATTTGAGCACTGGAACTGAGCCATAGTAAGTATTCTGTAAATGTAAGCTATTATTACTATTATATATTTTCTTTTAGTCAGTTTCTTTCAGTACCCATGGGACATTTCTAAGGAAGTACGTAGCTCAATTACTTTTTGTCAGCATTATATAAACACCCATATGAAAACACCAGTTCTGCACAGTAGATTCTAGAAAAAAAAAAAATGAGGGAAAATGCTTGGTAGTAATTTTGGTATCAAATGACACACTGCAAGGTTTTAAAGTACCTCCTGGGCCAATGAAGAAAGATTATACCAAGGCTGGTGACAAAGGATTTTCATTGTTTGTTTGTTTGTTTGTTTATTTGTTTATTTGTTTGTTCATTTATTTATTTAATAATCAAGCCATGTTTGTGGCAACTGTCAAGCCACACTAAATGCATTTATTATAAAGGCTTCAAAGGAAATACTTGGAAGCTATTGAATCTTTGGGCTCATATCTTTATGTTTTGCTTATGTTGTTTGTTTGTTTTCCCAAGGGGATACTGGAGAAGGTCAATGAAAGCCAAGTAGTATTCTTAGGCTCTGTTCTTCTCAAAAGAAGAAAGAAAAGTGAGTGGGCCAGTCCAGCCAGTGTAGCTCAGTGGTTGAGCATTGACCTATGAAACAGGAGGTCATGATTTGATTCCCAGTTGGGACACATGCCCAGGTTGTGGGCTCTGTCCCCAGTGTGGAGCCTAGAGGAGGTAGCCAGACTGTGCTGCAAAGGGAAGACACTAGAAGATATTACTTTTTATGAGAGTTTCTCAATGTTTTTGAGTCAGGAGTTCTTTTTGATAAACATAACCCTTTCTTCCCCCCCTAATTTTAATACTAGGCTATAATAACAAAATCACATTTCATTTTTAAATAAACCATGTACTTATTTTAAACAAAAACATGTATGCTTATGATGTGCAATAGAAATAACCATGTAAAAGGTGTCATATACACATGAACAATAAGGTATAGCTAATACACATTTAGTGATTATAGGGTTTGCTTAGAATAGTTTCTCATTCTATCTTCTGTTTACTCCCATTATTCAAGAAGGGTTGGCTGAGCTTTAGTTTCTCTGTGTTATTTTTAAAAATATATTTTATTGATTTTTTACAAAGTGGAAGGGAGAGGGATAGAAAGTCAGAAACATCGATCAGCTGCCTCCTGCACGCCCCCTACCGGGGATGTGCCCACAGCCAAGGCACATGCCCTTGACAGGAATCGAACCCAGGACCTTTCAGTCCGCAGTCCAACGCTCTATCCACTGAGCCAAACCGGTTTCGGCTAGTTTCTGTGTTTTTAATGTAGGAATACAACATTGCATTTGCCTTCAAACTATAAATTCTACTTTAAAACTGTGCTTGTTTCTTTCCCTCGTTTTGAACCCTCAGTCATGGCCTTCAGATAGTCCTTTCCCCCTGTTCAGTTTTGGAAAATTGAATCTCATAAAGTGCTAAAGAAGTTTTCTATTTATAGGACTGCTCACCTACATTTAAAGGGAGAAATTGTTGTTTAACTATTTTCAATAAATAAATCTATATTTTTGTACAGTAAGTCTATTAAAATAGTTCTTAATATCTATTTATATTTTAGAAAATTTGAAAATATAGATAGTGGGAATTAGGGAAAAACTATCTATAGTTTTATTACCTAAAGACAATTATTATTGAAAATTAAATTGATTTTCTTCTGAATTTTAATTTTAATATTTCTTTGTAAACACACATGTGTTCTTACAATAATTGTATTCTGATGAGTTTTCTGCTTAACATTAAAAAAATAAACCATTTGCCCTTACCGATTTTCTCAGTGGTTATGATGTCAGCCTGCAGACGCTCTCCAGGCCACGTCAGGCTGCAAGCAGGAGGCAACCAATCAATGTGTCTCTCTCGCATTCCCTCCTTCCTCCTTCCACTCTATTTAAAAAAAAAAAAATCAATAGAAAAATATTCCTGAGTAAGGATTTTAAAAAATCTCACAAAACACCCATTCATATGTAATGTTCTTACAAATGATTTTTAAATATTTTTATTTAAAAATATTTTTATTGATTTCAGAGAAAGGAAGGGAGAGGGAAAGAGAGATAGAAACAGCAATAATGAGAATCATTGATTGGCTGCCTCCTACACACCCGCTACTGAGGATAGAGCCTGAAACCCAGGCCATTGCCCTGATTGGAAATTGAACTGTGACCTCCTGGTTTATAGGTTGACACTAAACCACTGAGCTCACCAGTTGGGCTCAATCATTATTTTTAATGGCTGCAAGATAGTCCAGCCAGTGACTGTACTATATTGTCTTTAACCAATAATCTACTTTTAGACATTAGAATAATTCCACTTTTTGCTATTATAAATTCCATTATGATTACTATTTCAGTCCATAAAGTTTTCTTTGTGATTACTTCTTTAGAATATATTTTAAAGATGTGCAATTTCTAAGTCAGAAAACATGAACAGCTTGGGATTTTTGATGTATATATGGTCTTTGAATATTTTTTTCTTAAATGATTCTTCCA
Organism: Antrozous pallidus; assembly: GCA_027563665.1. NCBI lineage: Eukaryota > Metazoa > Chordata > Mammalia > Chiroptera > Vespertilionidae > Antrozous > Antrozous pallidus. The sequence continues at coordinate 44,637,144 of CM050509.1, read as the reverse complement.
ATTCATATATTTGTTCACCAGTAACGCATGAGAGTGTCCATTTTACCACACCATCCCTAGAGGAGAGAAATCCTATTTAAAATATTCTTGAAATTTTTTTTCATATTTCATATTTCTTTGATTAGTGATTGAGTGTCTTTTTTATAATTGGAAAGCTGCTTTAATTCTTTGTTCATGAATTGGCTGATTATGTACTTTACCCATTAACCATTTGGATCTTACTATTTTTCTTAACACATTATGGGTTTTTATATACTTACTAGAGGCCTTGTGTAGGAAATTCATGCACTGGAGGCAAGGGATGATTCCGGAAGGATTGGGCCTAAACGGGCAGTCGGACAACCTTCTCACAATCCAGGACTGCTGGCTCCAAACTGCTCACCTGCCTGACTCCCTGATTTCCCCTAACTGCTTCTCCCTGCCAGCCTGATCACCCCCTAACCACTACCCTGCCAGCCTAATTGATGTCTAACTGCTCCCCTGCCAGCCTGTTTGCCCCCAATTTCCCTCCTCTGTCGGCCTGGTCACCCCTATCTGCCCTCCCCTGCAGGCTTAATCGCCCCCAACTGCCCTCCCTTGCAGGGCCTGGAACCTCCCAATGGTCCTCCCCTGCTGGCCATCTTGTGGTGGCCATCTTGTGTCCACATGGGGGCAGGATCTTTGACCACATGGGGGCAGCCCTCTTGTGTGTTGGAGTGATGGTCAATCTGCAAATTACTCTTTTATTAGATAGGATTCTTGATCTGTTGAAAGCATCTTTTCTCAGTTTAATGTTTGCCATGGCACTCTTCGACACACAGAAAAATTAACATTTTTAATAGTCAAATCTGTCACTCATTTTCTTTGTGTTTGATTTTTCTTTGCTTCCCAGTTTTTTTTTCTCCTACAGAAATGTCATAAAAACTTCATTCAATTTTTCTTTTAAAGTTGTGGTTTGGTTGGTTTATATTTAACACTTTAATTCCATTTAGAATTTTATTTTAATTTGGAGAAAGGATCTAATTTAATTTTGTTTTGAAATAGCTAACAATGGTCCCATAAAATTTATAAATAGAATTTTCATTCCTCATTGATTTATTGGCTTCCTTTACCATATATTAAATTCTTACATATAACAATTATTGTCTTGCAACTATCTGTTTGGCTCAATTGATCTATTTATTCTTATATTACCAGCACTATCACATTGTGGGGGCAGGAAAATAAATTTTCCTTCTATCTTTGTAAGTTCTGCTTGGACTAATAATCAAATTAACATGAGACAGGTTAACAGAACAAAATGTCTAAATTTATTACATATATACATATGAATTCCAATAAGAACATGAAACCTCAGGACATATTGGGCAGTTGAAGTTTGTTTACATGTCCTTCTGGACTAAGGAGATGGAAGCAGAGGTATGGACTTCAAAGGGAAAGTAAGCAATTCACAGGTAGTTGAGAAAGAGCAAACACATGGTAAAGATTTCTTGTTGGGCCACCCAGAAATAATATGACACAGAAGGGAATCTAACCGACTTGCTGTGATCCTCCCTGTCTGCCACACTTAATTCGTATGTGCTAAAGTGAATATGCTAAGGTTTCATTCCTGAAGCAGTTTTTTTCCCTATCTGAATTCCCTTAGAGAGATAAGGGGGAGGAAAAGAACACAAAACTTCTTGAGTTTGTTAGGTTTTAGTTTTAGCTAGAAACAATCTGCATGGCAGCATGGCACTCTCTGGGGAGACTCATTTTGGAGTAACATAATGTTTTAATACATTAAAAAAGTATTTGCTATTCTTGCCCTGGCCAGTATGCTCAGTGGTTAGAGTGTGGGTCTTATACCAAAAGGGCCTCATACCAAAAGGGCCTCAGGTTTGATTCCTGGTCAAGGGCCTCCTATACCTGGGTTTCAGGTTTGATCACCAGCCCAGGAGGCAATTGACATTTCTCTCTCTCTCTCTCTCTCTCTCTCTCTCTCTCTCTCTCTCTCCCCCTTTTCCTCTCTCTAAAAATCAATGGAAAATATATCCTCAAGTGAGGATTAACAACAATAAAATATAATTATTTGCTATTCTGATCTGCTGGTTATTCAAAATTATTCTAAAATAATTTTGTTAAATTAAAAAAAATCCCATTGGGATTACACTAATAAATAAAGGAGGAATTATCATCATTAAAGAATTTAGTCTTCCCACCCCCAAAACTGACATGTCTTTCCATTTATTATTTTTTTCATTTACATCCATCAATAAAGGTTTGTAGTTTTTTTTTTCCTGTAGGTCTTGCACGTTTTTTAGTTTATCTCTAGTCACAATGTGTATAAGTGTGTGTTGATTCTTTTATTTCTAGTGTAAATGAAACATTTTCCCACTATATTTTCTGTTGCATAGGAAAGCTATTGGCTTTATGTGTTTTTCTTATATTCACCCAGTATACAAAATGCTCTTATTAATGCTAATAGTTTTAATTTAATTTTATTCTATTTTTATTTTCAAGATGTAACACTTTTTTTTTTCACTAAGTGACACTTGAGCTCTCATTTTTCTTCCCTTCTAATCGTCAAGGTGGATAATAATTGGAAAAATCCCAGCTACCCACTGGGATAGTTTGATAGTGATAAGAGAAAAACTAATTTAAAATATTTAAAACAATTGGTTTGAAGAAATAGTTTATTTCAATAATTAGCATATTTCTGTACATATCTGACTTTGTTTGCTATTTATCTAATAGAATATTTGAAAAGAAGTGCTATTATATTCTTTAGCTTCAAGGACACAAAACAAAGTCATTTGACATATATATATATATATATATATATATATATATATATATATATATATATATTGACATAAAAGGATAATTATCTTTTTGTCCTTTAAGATTTAAAGGATGACTGGGAATAAAATGCCTATCAAACAATTTCACTAGAGAAATGGGGGAAGGACCAGTGACAAAATAAAATTGCAACAGAGAAGAAGAGTGTCACATAGAACTTGAAAGAATGAGAAATTATAACTTAACTTATAGTTTAAAATATTTTTATTGATTTCAGAGAGGAAAGGAGAGGGAGAGAGATAGAAACATCAGTAATGACAGAAAATCATTGATCAGCTACCTCCTGCACACTGGGGATCAAGCCTGCAACCCAGGTAATGTGCCCTGAGCAGGAATCAAATTGTGACCTCCTGGTTCATAAGGTGACGCTCAACCACCTTGGCAGGGCTTACAGTTTTCAAATACAATTGGATATGTGCTTCTGTGTAGCCACCATAATTATTTTGGATTAATTGAGTATAATCCATTATTGGCAGAGCAAGCCAGAAGGCCAGCCTAGGATGAAATTTGAAATTTATAAACTACCAAATGGACAATTGACAGTCCAGTAAATCAAGTGCTGACTCTGGTTGATAATATAAAATTGAAGTGGCCATATTAGTCTGAAGTTGTCATTTAGCTTAAGGAAAGGGGATGTCTGGGTTGATATCTTTTGGGCTCTTCTCTTCTGGTTTCAGCCCTTTGGACTGATTTTGTAATCACCTTAAAACCAATTTGTTAATTCTTTCCCTCTGATATAAGAGAGAGCCCAAAATTTTCAGCCAGATTCTCTGGGTATACATCCCAACTCTGGCCATCAAGTACTTGTTTTACTTTGGGCAAGGTACTTAAATTTACTGTGCCTCAGGTTCCTTATTTGTGAAAAGAGGGATGGTACTTACCTTATAGGATTGTTTATTAGGATTATTGCATGAGTTAATATTTGTAAAGTTAACATGTAGTAGGTATTTGTTATAAATAAAAGTTCTATAAATAATTGCAATACAAGGTTAGACCATTACAGGAGTACATAAACAAAATGTTATGTGGCAGTTCAGGAGAAGAGATTATATTTATTGTCATGATTCATCAAAACTGGAGTTATACAGTTTTACCATCAGACTTGAAGCTGCATGACTTTGGGCAGTTCTGAAAATTCAAATTCACTCTTATAGAATGAATATTGAGGCATAAGAAATTCAGAGACTTTTTGGATCAGAGTATAGTCTCAATAATAATGGCTTTGTATAGGATACCATTCCACAAGTTCTGAAATATTTGTTTAAAAATCAGGCACATTTTAATTGTGCCTTAAATTTTGCACATTGCATTAGTTTGTATAGACACAGACAACATGAATATTATCTTGCTTTATTTGCAATATCATGAAGAAATCATATATAGGTAACCTTTTCCTTTTGTCTAGTTCTTGAAGTGGTATAAAGAAGGAATTGATGTGGTTTTATCTGTTCTAAACCAAGATCTGTCCCTGACACTGACCCCTTGAGAAAATAAGTAAGGCTTCTTTTTTTGTGCATGTCTAACCAGACATGTTTTTAATGGTTGAGGACCACTTTTAAGAGGGGGCGGGAAAGGCAAATTTGAATATCAACAGGGACTGAATCAGCATATTCTTTGTAATCATTAAAATGCAAAATATTAGTTAAGAAAATAAATAGAGACAATAAAAACATTACTGTTTTCCACCAATTATTCACTTTCTAGATTTTTTCATGATAAAATTAAAATCTCAAGCTTATTAACATGTTTGTCAAAAGGTTTGATGAGAGAAAAAAAAGTTAAGATTGCACTACATTCTTGGTTTGCTTGTATTAACGGAAGGAGTCACAGGAAAGGTAATCCTAAGAGGGATGTAACCATTTCTTTATATATACACTGAGTGGCCAGATTATTATGATCTCTGGATGCATAATAATCTGGCCACTCAGTGTATGTCCTATATAATAAAAGGCTAATATGCAAATTGTCATCTTGATCGGGAATTCGACCAACAAGCAGGCCAGCCAACTGCTCATATCCCCTTTCTCTGGCCAGGCTTGGTCGGACCCCACCCATGCACGAATTCATGCACTGGGCCTCTAATATATGTATGCATACACTGAGTGGCCAGATTATTATGTGTTCAGAGATCATAATAATCTGGCCATTCAGTATATCAGTGTGTGTATGTGTGTGTGTGTGTGTGTATATATCTTATCTAATAAAAGAGTAATATGCAGATTGACCATCACTCCAACACAAGATGGCTGCCCACATGTGGTCAAAGATCCTGCCCCCATGTGGACACAAGTTAGGAGCAATCAGGAAGGCAGGCAGGCGAGCAGTTGGGAGCCAGCAGTCCTGGATTGTGAGAAGGATGTCCGATTTAGGCCAATCCTGGTAGGCCTAAACAGGCTGTTGGACATCTTTCAAGGGATCCCAGATTGGAGAGGATACAGGCTGGGCTGAGGGACAACCCCCCCCCCCCAACTCTGTACACGAATTTTGTGCACTGGGTCTCTAATATATATATTAATATATATATATATATATATATATATATATATATATATATATATATATATATATTAGAGGCCCGTTGCAGGAAGATTCCTGCAAGAATAGAGTTTCCTGCGGTCTGAGCAAAGCTCCTTCCCTTCTCTGTTGCCTCTCTCCCTTCTCCACTATCTCGCTCTCCCCCGTCTCTGCTGCCTTGCTTCATTCTCCACTGCCTGCCTTCCTCTTGTCTCCTCTGCCTTGCTCCCTCCCTTCTCCCCTGCCCTGCTTGCTTACTTATCTGCAGTTTTGCTCCCTCCTGCAGTGCTTGGCTTCCTTCTACTCCATCTTCTGCACATGGATATGCAAATTACCTGCCATCTTGGTTGGCCTGGCTTGTGGGTGTAGCAAAGGTATGGTCAATTTGCATATTACTCTTTTATTAGATAGGATATGTATGTGTGTGTATATATATATGTGTGTGTGCGTGTGTGTGTGTGTATGTGTGTATATATATGTATATATATATATATATATATATATATATATATATATATATATACACACACACACTAGAGGTCCACTGCACAAAATTTGTGCATGGGAGGGGGTGTTCCTCAGCCCAGTCTTTACCCTCTCCAATCTGGGACAACTTGAGGGATGTCCAACTGCATTATGAGAGGCAGTTGGACGTCTCTCTCATAGTCTGGGACTACTGGCTCTCAACTGCTCAGCTGCCTGCCTTCCTGACTGCCCCTAACCACGTCTGCCTGCCAGCCTGATCACCCCCTAGCCACTCCCCTGCCAGCCTGATTGATGACAAACTGCTCCCCTGCCAGCCTGTTTGCCACTACCTACCTTCCCCTGCAGGCCTGGTCACCCCTACCTGCCCTCCCCTGCAGGCTTGGGTCCCCTCTAACTGCCCTTCCTTACAGGCCCCCAACTTTCCTCCTCTGCCAGTCTGATCACCCCTAATTACCCTCCCTTGCAGGCTTGATTGCCCCCAACTGCCCTCCCTTGCAGGCCTGGTCCCTCCCAACTGCCCTCCCCTGCTGACCTGATCACCCCCAACTGCCCTCCCTTGCAGACCTGTTCCCTCCCAACTGCCCTCTCCTGCTGGCCATCTTGTGGTGGCCATCTTGTGTCCACACGGGGGCAGGATCTTTGACCACATGGGGACAGCCACCTTGTGTGTTGGAGTGATGGTCAATTTGCATATTATTCCTTTATTAGATAGGATAGATAGATGATAGATAGATAGATAGATAGATAGATAGATAGATAGATTAATTTCAGCGAGGAAGGGAGAGGGAAAGAGAGATAGAAACATCAATGATGAGAGAGAATCATTGATGGGAGTGTCTTCTGCACACTCCAGACTGGGGATCGAGCCTACGACCTGAGCTTGTGCCTTGACCAGGAATCGAACTGTGACCTCCTGGTACTTAGATCACCACTCAACCCCTGAGCCCTACCAGCCGGGTGGGATGTAACAGTTTTTAAAAACAAATGATATTTTTATGATTTGTAATTTGCACGAGCTAGATTTGTAAAGCTCCAAATAGTAATTATGCATCTCTTTATTTCTTTTATTTCTTTGTTTCTTTCCATGGAAATCTTTTGTAAAAGGCAAATGAGTTATGCAAGCTGAAGAGAAACCAGAGTATGCTTATTTTTCTTTTTAAAAAGTTATGAGAAATCTATATAACTTTATAGGGAAAATTAACATGCAAGGATATGTTTATATTAGTTTAAATTTACTTCTAGTTTATATACATACAGGAACAGACAGTTTGAACAGTTGTAATCAGTGTCCACTTTTTTTCCCACATACTATCACTTTTTATCAACATACTAATAGTCCATATGCTTACATTTTTCTGAAAAATATAGGTATAATTTTGAACCATTATTTCTATTGGAATTTTCCTTATTTTGAGGAACATTTCTTATTTAAGGATTTTGGTTTATTCTATTTTTTTCACTATTAAAATAAAACTACTATGAATACCTTTGCCAAATTGCTTTTGCCTTTTGATTTCTTGAAGTATATGAAGATGAGCAAGGTCATTGCATAAAAAATGTGCACATTTTTATAGCTCTTGTTATAATTTGCCTATTTGTTTTCTAGAGGAGTGATTTTTCCAGTGGACAGGAGAGAGTATGTGTAGTTTGAAAAAAACCCATATTCAATATTTTAGTTGAATTTTATATTACAAAGTTATTGTTCATAATAAAAGGTAAAGAAAACAAAGCTATGTAATCTTGTTGGGGAAGAGGGAGTAAATGCTTCAGAAACACTGTTCAATGAACTGAAACAATTAGAAAAAGCTTCAGCTTATATTTAAATAAAGTTTCATTCTTAATGCATAGACTGAGTGACTCTTGGGGAAATGACACAGAAATTCCTGAGTGAGTTAAAGGAGCCAGCTTGAATTTGGGGAAATTGCCATCAATATTCCCAATGAGGTGTGGGTATTCCCTTTGCATGTTAGTCACTTTCTGGTTCTTAGAGAAATCCTGGAAATCTTGTTAAAATACAGATTCTGATTCAGCAGCTCTGGGGTAGGGCCTGAGATTCTGCATTTCTAACAAAATCCCAGGTAATGCCGATAACGTTACCCTAGGAATGTAGCTTGAATCATCCTGTTTTAGATCTCTTTTAGCCTTGACATATGACAGTGAGAGCTCACTATAGGGTATCCCTCCTTGGTCAGTTACTCAGCGACTTGAAAGAGGAAGAGATGAACAGCTAATGAAAGAATTTTGCTCATTCAGAAATTTGAGGGGTTGGGAATAGGAAATTGTTAATATTAGATGGGTTAATCACCAGAAGTTTTATGTGTCACCGACACAGGCTTCTTCAGAGACTGAAGGAGGTAAGGACGTTTGAAGTGGTACTCAGGTTCCTGCTGTTTAACTGAAAGTGAGATAAGATCAGATTCGTTAGGAAACAATTTTCAAAACAGACTCATTTATTTTGACTAGATGAGGCTGAATGATAGTAGGGAAATAGACTCATTGTATTTTTTAGAGACCCACTGTTTTAGAAAATGGAAAACTAGTTACTTAGAATTTTGCTTTCATTATTGCTGAGATTTTAAATAATGCCTTTCCACGTCACCTTTAATGGTACCAAATTATTGCCATTAATTGCTTCCCAGAAGGAAAATAGATTTAAGATCTATTTCCCTGCTTCTACCTCCATTTTGTGTAACTTTAAGAAAATTATTTCTAGCTTTAGCTTTGAGTTCCCATGGTGAAAAATGGAAATCAAAGCTTTTGCCTTGTTCCCTGTAGAGTGCTTACTGAAATCAGTGGACTTTGACATAGATTTCAATTGCTTATTTAACAATGTAATATTTAATATTTATTTGGCATGTTATACATATGCATATATTAACCTACTTTATATATGATCTAAATATTCTGATAAACCTTCATAACAAAAATGAAACATTTCCTATAATTGCACCAGCAATTAAATTGATCTTTTTTTTGGCTTTTTTGTTTTACAAATTGAATGAAACTGATTAGAGTGCTTGGGTGTTTTTTTTGTCCTTAAGGTAATCAGTGCTGATGGACATTGATTAAATATATAGTAATTTAATCCACATATTTAAAGACTTAGTACTGAAGGGGGTTAATGGTAAATTAGGTCAGTTACTCAAGGATGACCCTCTGTTTTGAATGCTTTAGAATCATTTGTTCTTTTAAGTTTAAACACATTTATTTTTATCTGAATTCAGTATGTATTCTAACCAATATTGACCCAAAATTGTAGCTAAGAATAATAATTAGAAAATATTTTCAAACTCTGTTTATCCAGATTAAGATTCATAATTTGAAATAATTCAGCATAAAGTTTACTTTACTTTTATATGAAGTAAAAATTTATTAGGCAAATTAAGTAGCGTCATTATATATACTAAAATGTAATAAATAAATAAATAAATATAACTATTATAGTGTGGGGGTCAAGAGCTGGGACTCTGGAGTTAAATAGGCCTGATTCAAATTGTTCTTTGCTGCTCGATCTTTAGTGTGGCTCTGGTTACTTAACTTCTCAAAGTCTCCATTTTCTCATCTACAAAATGAATTTCATAAGAGAAAGCTCATAAGATTGTTGTGTGGTCCAAAAGAGATAATGCATGTAGTATGGACTAAATTGTGGTCCTGTCAAATTCACATGTTGAAGCCTGAGCTCCCAATATGACTATATTAGATAGAGACTTTAGGAATAATTAAGGTTTAATGAGGTCATAAGGGTGGTGCCCTGATCCAAGAGGATGGGTGGTCTTATAAGAAGAAGAAGAAAAATATCTTTCCATGCATGTACACAAAGAAGAGATCATATGAACACACGACAAGAAGGTGGCTGCCTACAAACTAAGAGGAGCCTTAGAATGAAAGCTGTGGGTGCTGGCACCTTGATCTTGGATCTGCAGCTTCCAGAACTTAGAGAAAATAAATTTCTTTTGTTTAAGCCATTTTTCTATGGCAGCCTAAGCAGACTAATACAGATTTTGGTTCCAGGAAGTACAGTGCTGCTATAACAAATACCTAAACATGTGGAAATGGCTTTGTAACTGTGCAATTGGTAGAGGCTAAGTGAGGCCTACATTACCGTGAACAGTGCTGGCGGAGCTATAAAGGTGAAAGGCCATTGATGAGGTCTCAGATAGAAATAAGGAACATGTTATTAAAAACTGGAGGAAACAATTTGTATCCTTGTTTTAAGTGGAAAGATTTTAGCTGAACTGTGTTCTGGTGTTTTGTGGAAGGTAGAACTTGCAAATTGGATCTTTAAAGGAGAAATTTCTAAGCGAAGTTGTTGAAGTGCCTTGGATCCTCTAACTGCTTATAGTAAAATGCAAAGGGAAAGAGATGAATTCAAGAAAGCATTGATAAGCGAAAAGAAATCAGAAATGAAAGATTTGGCAAATTCTTAGCTTACCCATATGGCAAAAAAATGAGGAAACTTCTTCTGGAAAGAACACCAAGGGTGTGGCCAGATAATCACTCCTTAAAGAGATTATTAGATGTTAACTAGCCATTTCCGAAGAAACCAGGAATAGAGTTTGTAGCCTAGCCTCCAAACTGTTAATTTGGGCCAAAGGGAATAGGACAGGAGAACAGAACAATTTGGCTGCAAGCATGCTTTATCTTTCAAGAAAAGGGAAGAATGGCCTTGAAGATGATTCAGAGATCATCAGTGATACCACTCCCACCATAGGCTCAGAGTACACAGGCCCAGGAGAGCAAGTCTGCTTCTACCTAGGTTTCAAAGTGGAATTAGAACCCAACATTGCTGAGTGGGCCAGGCTACCCACCAGAACTGTAGGGGTGACAGTGACACCCAGTGTGCTTGGAGGACAGAGTATCAACCTGAAGATTATTTTCAAGCATTAATATCTAATGGACTTGGCCTTATGATGTTTTGGACTTGTTTAGAACCTGTCACCCTTGTTTTCCTTCCCATTTCTTCCTTTTGGAATAGGGATATATGTCCTATGCCTGTCCTAGCATCGCATTTTGGAAGCAAACAACTCTTCTGGTTCCACAGGTTCATATCTGGGGAGGAATTTTGCCTCAAGATGACCCATACTCAGAATCTCTGCGTATCTGATTAGATGATATTTAGATAAAACTTTGGACTTTATACTTTAGAGTTGATGATTGAATGATTTAAGACTTTGGGGGCTATTGTGATAGAATTAATGTATTTTGCATATGAAAAGGACGTGACTTTGGGGGTATCAGTGGTAGAATGCTATAAACTGAGTCATGTCCCCCACAAATTCATATGTTGAAACCTGTCCCTCAATGTGGATGTATTTGGAGATAGGTATTTAGAATGCATTTAAGGTTAAATGAGGTCATAGTGGTGAGGCCCTAATCCAATAAGATTTGTTGCCTTAAAAGAAGAAAAAGAAAAAGAGAGATTATTCTCTCCATGCATGCACAAAAAGAAGAGGTCACGTGAGCACATGGCAAGAAGGTGGCTGACTACAAGCCAAGAGAAGAGGCCTCAGAATGAAATCTATGTTGCTGATACCTTGATCTTGGACTTCCAGCCTCCAGAACTGTGAGAAAATAAATTTCTTTTGTTTAAGCCACCCAGTCTATGGTATTTTGCTATGGTAGCCTGCGCAAACTAAGATAGCATATAAAACTCTTGGTATGTAGTAGAAATCAAATATATAGATATAAAATATGCATATGCACAGTAATGAGGGAGAATATTTATTCCATCTGAAAGGTTAAGCTGCTTTAAAGTAGTACTTTAGGACTCTATTTTAATTCAAATTGCTGTTACCTCTATTTTATAATATATATAGCATCGCCCAAAAATGTATACACACACTGAATAATTACAAAGGCAGTGTTTATTAAAATATATTTAATTTTCAAAATTGAGCTATAAGCTCTTAAAGTAATTATACATATTTTTAGGACACCCTGTATCATAAAGCAACATTGTATAGTAATCTAGGAATATAGTATTACATTTATTATACTTATAATTAACATTATTATTCCTATTATTTTAAGTGGGGATGGTAGTACCTTATCCCAGTGAAATGTTTTCACTTTAAAGCTCTATATGTACTGAAAAATAATAAAGCTATAATCTATTTAATAATTCATGATTTTTACCAGTTGCAACACAGGTCTCTAGTTTGCTTCTGTCCGAACTTTTTCTCAACTAACACATCTTTAGGAGTGTGAGCTCCTACATTTTTTTAAAGAAGGAAAAGATAAAGAATGGTTATTGGAAACTGAGATCTACTGGATATAATATGCAAGCCAATTAGATTCCCTAGGTTTTTGTTCCTATGAATTCATGGTGTCATATGTGTGTGTCTCAGTATATGTGACATTTATATGTAATAGTAAAGCTCAAATTGAGAGCATCCACTTGTTCTTTTGGAATTTTTCAGTAATGGAGTTTATTCTTTCACAGGTATCAAGGTTACATTTATACATACCGAGTATCCCAGACAGACACAGGTTCTTGGAGTGCTGAGGTACATATCTTTTATTTTTACTTCTGTGGGTATCAGAGAGGTGTTTGAATTTAGGTTGGTTCTATAAAAGATCTGTCAAATCCTACATTCCCCAAATATTCATCAGATTCAAATCACTAAAGCGGCAATCCAAAAGTGTTCAGGGATCATTAAGAAGCCTCTAGAGAATTTTGGTCCCAGTTCTGTTTAACCACCATTGTATGGTGTGGTCTCACCTTGGGGAAAAGAATAAAAAATGTGGAGGAGTTGTGTCAAACTTTTAGTGCCTATGCAAAATTTTAGAAAGCATATAAAAATGTGTACAATAATTAAACCAGCAATTATTTAGTGAATGGTACTACTATGAGTGTTGCTTCTTTGGGGGATTATTTTCTCAAAGCTTATAATACTCTTGGGGAGAGACAACATGAATTAAATAGCAACCTGAGAGCCTGGACTTTGCTGTTAGGTGGATCTGGGCTCCAAGTTGGGTCTCCCCACCTCCCTGATAGGTCGATGACCTTGGGCAGGGTACTTAACTTTTCTATGAACCAGTTTCTTCATCTGTATAATGAGCCTAAAAATAGTCCCTTATTCATAGGGCTCAGTTTATGATTAATAAGATAATGCATATAAAGAATGTTCTTAACCATAAGACCTAGGACATAGTAAGCCCTCAAAAATGTGAACTCACCCAAATTGCTAACTAACAATATGATTGTATATAACGAACTGCTACTTTATCTACCACAGGAGTTCAAAGAAGGGAGGGTTTCCAAGTATTAGGATAACCAGGGCTGCTCTAAGTTTGAAGGCAGGAAGGCAGGTCCTCCCAACATGGAAGGACATGGAGAGGTGGAATAGAAATAGAAGGAACATGGCAGTGGTTTTTGAGCTATAGCTAAAATCTGCAAAATCTTAATGTTTCTTTCACCTGGGTGTCTTGGATTTGTCTGGGGTTTGCAGAGGCGGAGAAGGACATAGGCAAGTAGGCTTTGAGCCCACAGTTTGTCTTTAATCTGAGCAGTTCTCTTTTATTTTGTCAACTAGAGTTCTGAGTAAGATTTCATTAGAAAAGTGGGGTCTGATAGCTTTGAAAACATTTGAAAGTCACTGTATCATGGCAAGAAATACCTTAGAATGACTCTATTTCCATGTACAAGGGTAGTATATCATATACGGTACTACCAATGTCGAGGATCCTACAACTGAAGCTTTTGACCTCAATTGCTTTCTCTGACATCTGACTCTTTAAAACAGTTTGTTTTTATGACAAGAGCACTTTGTTGTGAGCTGTTTGAAAACATAAATGCTAATATCAACCTCTATTAATAACTCAATAAATCTATGCCTTTAAGAAATTCTAAATCCTAGACTTAAAAAAATTAAAACAGCTCCAATGTTTACAAATTCATCAGTAAATCAGAAAGCATAAATTACAACTACAAATGTTTTGAACTACTGAGATGAATCAGGGTAACTTTTCAAATACACTCTTGCTTTATATCAGGATAATTAATACTGCAGTACTAATTAGAGGAAACCAGTACCATTTGAAATAAAAATTATTTATACTTGTTTATTTTTTTTAAATCTGCATTTTCACAGAGATGATTAAATAAGAAATTAAATTTCATTTATTATGAAGAATAGTTGTGTATGATATCTACATATATATTTGTATGTAATTTGACCTGGAGTAGCTCTTCTCCCTAGTGGAGTATCCTTCAACTGTGGAATGATAACTTTTATGAAAAGGGTCTTAAATGATCAGGGTTTAGCTAACCATGTCTTCAGACTTGTTTTCTTTTGTTTCATTATATGCAGATGGTCACATACTTGTGATCATGTTAAGGAAGGGAGGACTTACTGAAAATAAATAAAACTCATGCTTTTGTCTGTTTTGACCCTGTTTATATAAAAACATAGTAATATTGCAATTCTCTGCACCAAGAGAGCAGAATGTTGACATTTTTTCCCCAGAGGGAAAAGAGTTTTCAAAAATTCTTTAGATTTATTTTTGAAATGCATATTGCATTTTTCCTGTCTGCTAACTTTGCCTTCTCTATTGTATTTTTGCTAAGGTGAATATTAAACTAGTGTGTATTCCCAGAGCTCTTATCACCTGGCTGAAAGAAATTTCTCTAGAGCATATTGAAGGCAAGCTGTTGTCTAAAACATGTTTCCACAGATAACTAAGAGATGACAATATGGGAAATGTGCAAATTTGAACAATAGCTGAGTTCAGTGACAGGATGGGAGTTGTCAGTGGTACAATTCTTGTGGTAAACGTGTTTTCAAAATTGGGTAAATGACAGATATTTATACTGTGTTCAGAACAATGTTTTAGTTTCACACTGCAGGAAAAATCATGGCAGTTGGATTCCATCCTCTGTGCAAAGATTGTGCAAGGAATCTAGGTGAGGCTGAGATTTGTTTCAAAGAGTGGAATAAAATTGAATCCTGGATCCACTGGATTATGAAAGATAAATATGTGAATTTCTAGTTTTATTTATATATTTATTTTTAAAGCAGGGTTTTTAATTTAATTTATTTTTTAATTCTCACCTAAGGATATTTTTCCATTGATTTTTAGAGAGACTGGAAGGGAGGGAGAGAAACACACAGAGAGAAACACATCTATTGGTAGAGGTAGAGGTATGTGCCTTTGACCAAAATCAAACCTGAGACCCTTCAGTCCACAGGCCGAGGTTCTATTCACTGAGCAAAACTGGCTAGGGCAGAATTTCTAGTTTTAGATAGAACTTTAGGTTTTAGTATGGTCTAGTGTATTAACTTCTCTCATGTAACTCAAGCTAAAATTTTGCTCAATTGTTAACTCAGAGAATACTACATACAGTCACCTATAATTTATGAACATGTGCATTGCCAGAAGTAACTTGTAATAATTGTACAAACCTCTCCCTGCTGACTTTATTTAGGGCCTTTGGGCTTTTCTGGATATTTGATCATCAGTAGATCAGTAAATGCTAAATAATTTTACTTGTTAACCTAAGCAAAGCACTATAAATGAGGTCAGCCATTTGCCAACAAAACATTCATCCCCAATTCAAATTGTTTCAATAAATCCAGTGCTGTTATTTCTCTCTGTTAGCATGGATAATCAAATGCTAACTGCATATAAGTCCCTATAAAAAGTTGATAAATGATTTTACAAGTCATAAGAACAGCTAAGATGTGTGGTTTGAAATCTTTCCAAACTGGGGGAGTGTATAGTATCTCTTCTGGTTGGTGACTCTAACTTTACTATACCCTGTTTGGTCTAGCCCTGATCTGAAAGGCAAGAGACTAGGTCCTGGGATATAGAGCCAGTTCTGCCTCTGGTCATTTGTGGGATCTTGGGCAAGATGAACTATCTCTTTGTATCTCCATTTTAAAAAAAATCTGTCAAATGAGAATAACCAAATCAGCCAATAATTGCCAATCTCTGAGGAACCAGTAGGAACCAGAGGTGGGAAAGTGTTTTGAAAATGAAAAAGTGCTCTAAGGAAGATATAAGGAGGTATTTTGTGTCTTAGAACCTGCCTTTGCAATTTAGAGATTTTATCTTGGAGCCAAAGAGCTGTTTGGACCCCTGTAAGAATGGCCGTGTTATTTTGGATGAAGTAGAGTTCTGAGAAGGTGTTTTTATAGGGTTGGAGCTGAGTGCAAGAGTGGTCTCTACCTACTGATGCTCCGAGCTGTGTGAGCCTGAGTGGACACTGATTCAAAGCTCAAAAGAACTTTCCCAGTGCTTTCACTGAAAAATTACTTACTCCAATGCAAGAAATGACTGAGAGTTACTATGGACAGTGTGCTGTCTTCAGCTTTTTGTCTAGTTGGCAGAATTCTACTTGCCAGCTCTCTTGTTTTCTCATTAAATATAACAAACAGCTCCCACCTCAAAAATCTTCCAGATGAAATAGTTGAAAAACAGCTTCTAAAAAAACTAATCATTGTTCAGTTGCTTATAGCAATACTATTTTATTTCATGTCCAGTGACAGTTTTGAGATGATGCCTAAAGCTTGGCTCATAAGCCTTTGCAGGAAATTGTTATTGATTCCAAGCTGTGTTTTTGCAAGAGAACTGATGTCAGGAAAAGAATACATTTTACTAGTCACTTGCAAATAATGATGTCTTCAGAAACAAATAAATAATGGTGACCTTATACAGACTTTCATTTTCATGTCATAGACAAAACTTTGTCACAGTGAAGTGTTGATGGAGAGAGTAATTTGGGGGAGGAAACAGAAGTTTCCCAAGGAGGAGAAAATTTAATGTGAAGGATGAGGCAGGACATATTGTGAAGTGAGCATATAAGGACTAACTTAGCCATGCATTGTGTGTATCATAAGTCAATTTTAATTTCCTGTGTAGCATTTTATATTGTGGGATGATGACAGGGAGGATACGTGGTGGTGGTTTTGTTTTGTTTTTGTTTTATTCTTCAGGCTTTTTATTAATGGCCTGTAGGATCTAAGTTTTTTCTGTGTTTAACTGCATCTTCTAAAGTTGGTAAATTCATTGTGGGTAATGGCCTGTATACCCTTAGAGGTTAGAGATGTATGATGGGTAGCAGGCAGGAAGGGCAAGACAATGAGCAAGAGCTTGTGCAAACTAATACCACCCCTGGGAGAACTAAAATGACAGCTCATTAGCTCCTCTTGCAAGGAAATTCAGCCAACCAAAGTAAGCTCTTCTGGGATGTTGGGATGTTTTTTTTTTTTCCGTCTTCCTTATGTTTTCAAATATTTGAATAAGTTACACAAATGTTACCTTTCTAAGCATTCCTCACACATTTTGTAGGGCTTTTTGTAGCATGATGAGGTAATTGAATAATTTTCTTGGCCATTTATTTTCCAGACAGCACCTGGGGTTCATAAAAGATTTTTTCGGAAAATCAAAAATCTCATTTCAGCATTTCAGAAGCCAGATCAAGGTATTATAATACCTCTGCAGTATCCAGTTGAGAAAACCTCATCTAGAAGTACACAAGGTACTACAGGTATGCTTTACTGTTAATTTTTCAAAATTTTATTTTATTATTATTTTTTAAAGTATATTTTTATTGATTTCAGATAGGAAGGGAGAGAGAGATAGAAACATCAATGATGAGAATCATTGATTGGCTGCCTCCTGCAGATCCCCTATTGGGTATTGAGCTCACAACTCAGGCATGGGCTGTTGACCAGAGTCAAACTAGCAAGCCTTCAATCCACAGGCTGACACGCTACCCACTGAGTCAAACTGGCCAGGATCAATTTTTTATTTTAATTACAGTTGACATATATAATCATATTAGTTTTAGGTGTATGGCATAGTGATTCAACATTTATTAACTTATGAAGTGATCACCACAATAAATCTAGTACCCATCTGACATCATACATAGTTATTATGATACTAGAGGCTCAGTGCATGAAATTTGTGCATAGGGGTGGGGTGCCTCAGTATGGCCTGCATCCTCTCGCAATACGGGATCCCCTGGGGGATGTCAGGCCTAAACTGGCAGTCAGACATCCCTTTTGCAATCTCCGACACTGCATGCACCAGTGACTATACTTTTCATACAGGTGAAAAACATCTTGCTGTTGTATGGGCAGCTACATTTTTTTGCCCTGATTATAAAAAGTAGTATATAACAGGATCCTTCTGAGTCAGTAGTACCATTGTCCCCATCTTATGGGTAGAAAAACTAAAGCAGAAGGAAGTTAAGTAATTGACTTTGTCACACAGTTATAAGTGTCAGAATCAGGGCTGACCACAAAATGTGCAAACCAGAGACCATGCATGTCATCGAAGCATCATCCTGATTTTTCAGTGTTAGAGTAGCCTTGTCAGGTTTTAATTTTTAAATCTAAGAGACTGTTCCCAATATGTAGGGTAAGGTCCTTAGGCCTGGCTGGCAATCAGGGCTATCTCTGGGGCGACTGGCAGGAGGGGCAGTTGGGAAGCCCCCACTGGCACCTGCCTTCGCTGGCTGCCTGGTGCTGCCCACTGGCCGGCTCTGCCACCACTAGTCGCCTCCCTTTCAGGGAGCAGATGCTCAATGCAGGAGCTGCCCTCAACCAGTCAGGAGTAGCTCCTGAGTTGGGTGTTGGCCCCCTGGTGGTCAGGGCACATCACAGCAACCAGTCATTCTGCTGACCATTCTGTTGTTTGGTTGATTTGCATATTAGGGTTTTATTTTATAGATTTTTATTTTTAGAATTTTTGACTGTATTTCCTATGCTGTGCTTTACACCTCTGTAATAATAAAGGGGTAATATGCTAATTAGACAAGATGTCTTCTGGACATTATTCCAGATGCCCTTCCTGACAAAGCTGGGGCTGGAGGCAAGCCAGCCTAGGTTCAGGTGCCTGTGAGAGGCCCAGGGGAAGCCAGTTGGAGTCCTGGGTGCCTGCAGGTGGTGGGAGGGAAGCCAACCCATGTCCTGGGTGCTGGAGGGAAGCTGGTGCTGGCAGCCGGGGGAAAGAAGGCCTACTCTTGCACGAATTTTCATGCACCAGGCCTCTAGTTTATTTTATAAGTGGAAGTTTGTACTTCTTCTCCTTCCCTTTTTTCTCCCAGACTCCCACCCTACTGTTAATTTTTATTGGGGTTTGGAAGCTTGAGGTTATGAGCAAATCTATTCCTAAACATATAGTTATAAGAAGTTCTATAAGAAAAATGTAATGAGAAAGTAGATGTAGCCAGCAAATCAAGTGAAAGGGGAGGGAACTATTCCCATGCTTTGATTTCAATATGCTGTACTATAAAATTTAATGAAACTAATACAAAATAATATTAACTGTGAACTGTACTTGAAAAAGAAAAAAATAAATTTTATAGTAAAAATCCCTGCAAAAATGTAAAAAATTCTATGAGCCCACAACATTTGACATCTCATTCCATCTTATTCTCCCCATTCTCTTTTGTCAGTAAATAAGTATCATTTCAGTTCACTAATTCAGATACAAATAATGTGCAAGAGGGGACAACTCAGAGAGCGCCTGGGTGTCCTTTGCTTTTGTTAATTAAACTAGATTTTTTCTTCAGGAGGGAAAAGTTGATGTTAGCCTGGCCAATGTGATCCTGATTTCTGAATTTGTGGTGCCCGAATTAATGAAATTTTACTGTAGCAAAGAAAATGAAATTAGTAGACTTTATTATTCCACAGGCACAAATTGTCACATCTCCTGAACAAAGCTATTTTAGTGCACATGTCAGGCTAATGACCAAATACTAGCCAACGTCTGCAGCCATCAGATATGTAATTGTTTACTCATCCATTGGAAGGGGTTAATCATTTGTTTGGAGTAAGTAGATATGCCTGATCAAAACAATAAGTATCTATACTAATAAAAGGGTAATATGCTAATTAGACCAGACATCTTCTGGGCATCCAAGGACTCTGTGTGGGTGTGTGAGTGTGTGTTGCTCAGGGCCATGCTCATGCACACACCCACGTGGAAAAAGCCACAGGCAGAGGTGGTTAGGGGCGACCAGGCCAGCTGGGGAGGGCAGTTAGTGGCAATCAGGCTGGTAGGGGAGGGCAGTTAGGGGCAACCAGGAAGGCAGATAGGTGAGAAGTTAGGAGCCAGCAGTCCCAGATTATGAGAGGGATGTCTGACTGCCAGTTTAGGGATCAGGCCATCCCCTGAGGGGTCCCAAAATGAAGAAGGTGCAGGCTGGGCTGAAGGGACCCCCGATGACCCTCCATGCACAAATTTTGTGCACCGGGCCTCTAGTTTATTATAAAAGACAATGAGTTGATATATCCCTTTTTTTGACAGGGACCTAGGCTCAAGCATACAGTGACAATTAGACTCAAGTGGTAAATTAAATTAATGAATAGTTGACTTTTATCATAGGCATGGAAATAGAACTCCAATTTAGAAATTGTCTAATTGTTCTTTTCTGCTCAGCATTTCATAATTTATAACTCAGTTTTAAGCATTAGTTCCTTGAGCTATATCATTGGGTTATACCTCTGTGAGCTTCATGCAGTTGGAAATTTTATGATTATAAGTTCGAGTTAACCAGTAATCTTAATAACTTGCAAGTTTATCTTTCTTAATTTTTGTTGTTGTTTTTCTTTAGGGAGAAGAGAAGATCCTGATGTCTTCCTGAAAGCACCATGAAGAAAAATAAAAGACCTTATACTTTATTTTCAATAATTTAAATATATGCTAAGTATTGTAGATAATACAGTTCAGTGAGCTACAAATGCAGTTTAAAAACCATTACAGTTCTGTAATGGAAGCATGTAACATGATGTTAAAGCTGAAATGGACTTGGCTGATAATGAGGAGCTTTGAAATGAGGATTGGGAAAAAAGTAATTCCACCCGTTATTTTCAGTTATTATATTTGCGAATGGGAAACAATTTAAAACATGATCCTTTATAAAAGGTTAATATTAATTTGTGCCATATATAAATAAAAACAATCCTTAGTTTTTCTTCAAAGCACCATTTCTAGTGAAATATTATTTGATAGCTACTGATTTTTAAATGTCTTGCTTAATTATCTGGCAGGCAGCTGGTTTGTGTCCTTCATCTTTGTCATGTGCAGTTCTGCTTCAGGCATTCTGCTCTCCACTAGATATGGTGTTGTAGGTTCTTTTGGGAGTAATGAAGCTGTCTACTGAGGACTAAAACAAGTGCTAGATAAAGAGCGAAGAATTTCTGTTAAAATCTGAAAGCCACCTTTTTGCCTAGGGTTTGGATGTTGGAAAGTAAAAGCCATAGACTAAGCTAGAGTTTAAAAATCCCATAATTTAAAATATACTTAAAATATTTATTACAGTTGATGCTATGGGAGTGGAGATTATATTGGGAAACTGATGAAGTGCACTTAACTGCTTTTCATTTACCTCTGTCTGCCCCAATTATTGCCACTCCAAGTAAAATCTCATTTTGAAGGGGGAACTTTAGCAGCTGTGGCTCCTCAGTGGTGGCTCAAGCGGAGCTCATTTCCAAGCAGTCTCCCTATTATGTGGTCCTACAGACCATTGGAGAGCTTATGGCTGCGTTAACTTTGAACCTTTCCAAGTGATTGCAACCTAAGTGAGAGCCAAGATTTTACACAATGATAGGGACTTGTATTTTCTTCTCACATTTTATGTTTCCACGACTCTTGTGATTTGATTATATATCAGGTTGCTCCAGGGCTCAGATAATTCATTCACTCAACAAACACAATAGGCACTGGGGTAGAGAAGGAAACTTTCACCTGGTCCCGGCACTTAGGCAGCTCACTGTTAGTTGGACAAGAAACAGACCAAACTAAGTAAAACGACAAGAAAATAACAAGAAAATGACATATGCATGGTAAGTGAGATCACCGATGTGTAGGTACATCTGTCTTTAGAGGCAGAAACAGTCAATACAGATGCTCTGGTCCATGGTTCAGAGGAAAAGGCTAAGTTTCATTGTAAATTAATAAATTAGAATTCTGGGTTGTATGTGGGTGGTTGTGAGCTTGGTTAATAATCAGTGAACTGCCAAGAGACAGAGCTATTCTCCATGTGTTGGCAAGATCTGATTTCTGAGCATTTCCCATGGATGCTATGGAAGTGCAATAATGTATTCTGGACCATTCACCATTTCTAGAAGTAAAAGCATCACTTTTAACTTGTAAAGGAATTTAAAAAGCTGACTTTCAAAATAAAATGCATGTGCTTAGATACTTTTTAGTTATTTGTAGCTTGGGTTTAATTTTTAATAGGTGTAACTGTTTTTACTATAATCTGTTCATTTTGGAGTAATCCTAACTGTATGAATTATGTTTGCCTGTTTATCAGAGCCTTTTTTGGTAAAGCTTTTTTAAATCATTAATTATCTTCCATATTTTAATAAAGTATTTAAAAGCTTTATTTACCTAATTTGTCTTAAAATATTCCTTTAAAATATTCTGATAGGTGCTATTCATTTTTTAAATAAAGCATTGATGAAGGTCATCTTATCTTATTGGACAGATTCCTTGAAAAAGGTAAGTAGTGCTTTTCTGATGTCGCTGCTGTCAAGTCTTCCAATTCATATACTTACCCACTGCCTTCTTTTGCTGGCCTTTTATTCATCAAGTTCTTTTCACCTTTTCTTTCCCAGCATGAGCATCCATGCTATTTCCTGGTACATAACTTGCACCTTTACAGAAAGGTCATATCCTTGCCAAATCTAAAAGATTGCCATGCTAACATATACCTTTAAGATGCTGAGTCAAGAGAGAAAAATGCCATATTTTTCCAGGTGTACACCTCTCTTCAGAAAAAAAAAAGTGTGTCAGCAAGCCTACAAGAAACACGGCAGTTGATCAAATGCTCATTCCTTTCAAATATCTTCTTAAGAGATAAGGTCAATAGGGAGACCAGCTTATGTAATTGTCAGTTTGGCTGTTACAGGCAGGGAACCTTGGTGGTAGCCGCCCATAGGTAGAGCGAGTCTACAGAGAATGCCTCTAATTAAGTGTATGGTATAAATAGGGGGCTGGATTTAAGATATTTGTGGTAGAATGCATACAGAATCTAAAGTGTGAGAAAAAGCTTTAAAATGTTCAGACATCAGCTTGTGTTTTATTAGATTCACTTTATTGTGTTCATACTCCAGACTCTATTAATAATAAAACCCACATTTGCCCTTGGGCATTTAAAGGTTACAAGATGCCTAATCTTTCTGGTAGTGGACTATAAATGCGATTTTGTTGCCTATGTTTACTCTTCCAGTAAATGGGATACCATTATTTTGCAGTTTGCAGGTTTGCAGCTAGGGGTGAAGTTAAACAACCCAGTTTAGACACTTTCATATTTTGGGATCATTGGCCAAACTTGTAGTAAAAGGCTGAATTGTCAGCATTAGGCCATTTGACTTTTAAAATGAATATATATGTATGTATATCTCTTCACCTGAGGACATTTTTCTATTGATTTTCAGAGAGAGCAGAAGGGAGGGAGAGAGACACACAGAGAGAAACATCAGTGTGAGAGAGACACATTGATTGGTTGCCTCTTGCTCACTCCTCAACCAGGGCCAGGGATTGAGCCTGCAACCAAAGCACGTGCCCCTGATGGGAATCAAACCTGGGACCCTTCAGTCTGCAGGCTGATGCTCTATCAGCTGAGCCAAACCTGCTAGGGCTAAAATGAATATTTGCATATAGAAAGCATTGACAAACATAATCAACTGCAGGAGACCAATCAACATAAGAGATGAAACTTGAATTTTTCTTTCAGATTTATGTTAAGTAAGTGATTCTGTTGCTATTATTACATTTGCCAGGGAGGGACAATGAGGTCTTGCTTACCGCACAGGATTATTGATGTGCTAGAATTATTTAAATGTAAGGTAGTACTGTTATTATTGAATGACATTGATATCCAAAGATCTCTCAAAGTGAGAGTGAATGGAGAATATGGAGAAATCTCTTAACTCTCTAATAATTCTCTCTGTGTAGAAGTGCCTGCCTCTTTCTTTTTGTACTCTGAGGGTGGGATGCATATTTTGGAAAAAAAAAATCTCCAGATGATACTAATATCTACCCCTACCAGCACTCCAAGCTGCATTTTGCTGATGGGCTGTGCTGAGATAATCACGATTGTCTTTTGCTTCATGAATCTTTTCACTGTATCTGTGAATATATCTGTCAATGAAAGGCAGTGGGGCATTTTAGAAAGTGCTGTAAATTCCAGGATTCCAAAAGCCAGTTTTAGGAATAGACTGTTTGGACTATAGCACCCCATTATTATCAAGTTGCATTTGGGAATATCTGTTGGCCAGCTTTCCCTGTGTCACTAGTAAATGTCTTCCTGTGAAAAAGTCAGGGCCAAATGGCCATTGTAATAGCCCAGGACCTAAGGATTCAGAAGAGCTATTGTTTTTGAGTCTTTCCTGATTGCCCTTCCTGCCATTTATTTCTTTACGAATGAATTTGTGTGCCTAACTCTCCCCCAGCCCCGTCTTACAATTCTTGATATTCTTTCTATTGCCCAGAAACACAACAGGAGAGAAACCTTTTTATAAGTCATAGCCTAGAGGCATTTAAAATGTCAACAGCTACTATTCTTTTTTTTTAATTATTAAATGGTCATTTGTGCCAGATATTCTATTTGTATGAAAAATAAAAATGAAGATATGTCTGCTTAGAATTAGTGCCTTTTTTATTTTTGTGCCTATATTTTCAAGGTAATGCAGGTTTATTGTTCCCTGATAGGGGAGCCCCTTTTTATCGCAGGTGACTGGACTGACTGGAGAAGGTCACTTGGCGCATGAATAAAATGGGACGCAGCATTCATTTGCTATTTTATTTTTTAAAAATGAAATATTCAAAGTACTTTTTTTTCTTTCAAATATCGACACATAATGTTGAACTTTAAATATGTACAGCATGTTGTTGTAATGCTCTTGTAGAAAAATGCATGCTTCTGGCCCGAAAACCAGAGCAAAATGCAAAAGACCATTTAATTGCAGCCAGAGAACATGAACCTGTACAGTATTCAGTCACTTTTCAGCACAGGAGTGAGAGCAGGAATACAAAATTGGAACCTATTGTTTCCTAGCAACATGGCTCAGGCCATTATAACACAATTTTCAGTATGATTAGAACCTCTAACTGTTGTTATATAGAAACTGAAAATCTTGGCATACACTGTAAACATCTTTACTTCTCATGAGAAAGTAAGCAGCTAAAAAGAATATTTTTCTGACATAAAGGCTATACTCTGTTTCACCTTTTCTCTTACTGATGCTTTTGCCAGAAGAATAGTAAAGATCTAGACATTGTCATGATTCATACAAGTAAAATATTTTTCAAGGACACAATCTGATATACTAACATTTATTTAAGAGGTTAAAGTCCACCACTAAACCTAAGGAAAGATTTTTAACTGCCAAACACATTTCCTTTGACAAATAATGTAAGATGACAACCGCCAAGACAAAATCCACAGCAAGTTTAACTCTAACTATTTTCACTTACTGTTTAGGAAGTAATTTCTTCTTACACACAGTAGTATATTTGGTCCTTAATAGCTTTCACATGAAGGACACACTGACATAACAGTCACTATTTTGTGGTTGAATTCTTTTTTGTTGCTGTTTGTTGTTTTCCAGGGTTTTTTTTTTTGTTTGTTTGTTTTGCTTTTTTGTTTTTTGTGTTTTTTTTTTTTTTTTTGCTTTTTTTTTCCAGAATAAACAACATTACAGAAGGCTGTGGAAGAGCAGTCTGAATCTAGTACTAGTCAGGTCGGCTATGTATATGTGAGTTTCTCCAAGAAAACAAGAAGATTGCATCCAGTCTGTAGCCTTCTGTTTTCCATAAGCTATTATACACCCCAGTCTCTCCAAGTTTCTTTCAATACTTGATTACTGTACTTTTGCTTCCATTACCACTGAACGCCACTACGACTGCTCTTACAGAAACATATCTTCATAAATGCAAAGACTTTGCCCTGACTCTCTTAGGTTATGGTATTATAGTGGGGCCTGGTCGGGTTAAAAATACATATATTTTCAAAAGAATGAAAAGAAAGAAGAAAAATGTAGAAATAGTGTGGTAGGATGCTTGGAACTGTGCCAAGAGTGATGAAAAAGAGAAATACTGTAAAAATTATAATTTACTTTTAGACCTCTCTATGTAGTTTAGCATATGAGTTCCAAATTATACATTATTAAGTTTTCGTACATTTGGCTATGTTATATATATATATATATATATATATATATATATATATATCCTATATATTATAGATCTTCTAGATAAATTGACAGGGAGGGATGTATTTTATACATTATTTTGCTGGGTTAAAAATAAAACATGCCTATTTATATATTGAGTATTTTGCTAAAATTTGGACTTTATTTCCCTTTCAGGAGTCATGCTTCTAATAAAAAATGATTAGAATGACAACTCAAAATAAATGTTTTTAAATGTCTGTTAAACTGTGAATTTTTCAACTCATTTGGATCTCTAGACTATAGTGCAAAAGTAAAAACAAACCAAAACAACAACAACATCAAAAAATAAACAAATAAAATGGGTCTAACTAGGAAAAAACACAGGGAATACAACCACAGAGTGTTCCCGGCCTCCAGCCCGAATCTTCTTCAGAGGAGGGCCCAACTACTGTGCTCTCGCTGTAACTGATTGGAGTGTGGCTGTTTAGTGTCAGCTGCCAGTCTGTTGGGTGTGAAACATCAACTATTTCTCTTTAAAATGCTTTTATTTTCATCAGGAAATGCAAATGAATTGTCCTGTCATTAATTTAAACTTCAGAACTACAAGTCAATGAAGGCATTCTTTGTATTCAACTAAATAAGAAGCAATGTACTCAATACTCAATATCTCCACATTCTTAATAAGAAATGCCAAAATGTTTCTCTTACATTTACTACTCATTAGTGTTAACCTTTTGGGGTTTTTCTCTTTCCTCCAAAAAACTTTGGAAGTGGTAAAGAGAACAGTAATAGTTCAAGGCAGTATGAAAACCACAGCTATAAGTGATAAAAAGTACATTTCCTGAATATAATACAAATATAACTTTCAGAAACGAAAGGCACAAACTAAATAAATATGTATTACAAACTAGAAATGCACAGTTCAAGGTAATTACTATTAAGTAAAATCTTCAAATATTTGTTTCTAATGAATATTTAAAGCAGTTTTAAAATGATACACCATCAGTGAATTGCAAAAATTATAATCACTTAAAATATAAGCAAAATAGACTCTTGGATTAGTGATAAAATACATCATCACACTTATGAATGCACTTTCTATATACAGTTCACAAATTATTTTCCCATTAATTTAAAAGAACGTCAGAGGTTCTAGGAACTCAAGGTCCATTTTTAGGCTGGTGTGGAGGTATTCAAATTCAAGTTTGTAAGACACTTTAAAATCCCATTTTGAATAAATACTGTACCAGCAACACACTCCTGATTCAGGGATAAAAACCAATAATATAATTGTAGTCTGGATTAGTAATCTCTTGAGTTGGTGTGCTTCCAACTCAAAAGAGATGAGTTCATCATGAATATTTTCTCTCACTGTCTTTTGATATATGTGTAAGAATGTAGTAATGCCAACCTGAAGGTTTTGAAAATAAAATGTTCAGATAAACCCTCACCTACAATCTGTGGGCCTTGTCTTTCTCCCTCACTCTACTTTGTGTAGTAAGGAGCCAAACTCTTTGAAAACCTTGGCCTGAGCCTGGATTCTGACTTTGCATCTTTTCAAAGACACTGTCATTACAAAGCAAGGCAATGGCCCCCACACTGCATTTAGGTAGTAGCTGGAAAGAATCGATACTGTAACATCCCATCGTAAATTCTCCTTTAGACACAGCAAGTGTTCAGACTCGGGATGAAAGTGCTGAAGCTGGCTCAGGGGGATTTTCTACAGGCCCACATCATGCTGCCACGCATTTTCATTCGTGGTAACTTGCAATTACACAGCATTTTACAAACTGTCTCTTTGACTCTGGGCACAAATCTCCCAGATCACCAAGGGCTTCTTTTACTACGGATTCTTAGAGATTGAGAAACTGCAGCTGACATTAACACTAATCCTGATCTTTTCCCAATTTTTAAATGATCGCAGAAGAAAATCGCACTTACTTTCTGGAAAATAGTTATTTTCCTAGGCAGGTGATACAATTAAAGCAATTGAATGGGCAAAGACAGAGAACTAAAATAACTAACCATATACATTATTTTGGTAAAAAATAGTCTGCCTCTCTATAATTAGTTGAAATGGTTTAGGTTGGAAAAGGTACACTTAATTAAATTTCTTGACTATGGTTGGGAGATTTTCAATACAGAATGGTACATTTAAAAGATAAATATAATTAAGCTGAAACAATGTAGAGCAACTACTGTGATGTTTAGCTTGGTTTCCCCTTTGATATGCTCCTTTCAGGCTTAGTATGCAATCTAGTTTTTAAAGGTTTTGGCTCTTATGAATTTCTGCAGTACTAGTGAATGTAATTTATCAGCATCCCAGGCATGTATGCCTGCTAAAGCCTCTCTTTTTTTGTACCAGAATCATTCTTTGTAGTAAGTCACCTTTTGTGTGCACAAAACCATTGGATTAGTGTATAAATACTGAATCACTAATGTGAAACTATGATCAAAACACAGCCTATATATAAATGAGAAATTTCTATCCAGGTTAATAAAAGCTATGCTTACATGACACCAATATAGCTGGACAATTTAGTAAAACAAAATGTAGTCAAAACAGATGGTATGGGAGAAGTTACATAAACCAGCTGCCTTGGTATTACGTACACACAAGCAACTTGTGGCAATTCAGTCTGGGTACCACCCCACAGGGAAGCATGGTAGACAGAACGCAGCCACCACACGCCAAAACACAGCACAACAACATGGCATTTACTTTAACAAGCAGGAAGGAATAATCAGGGAGAAAGGGCAAATGGTTCTTGACTCTAGGAGATTGTGGCTGAGGACATTTCACACTTCTTTGAAGTGTCCTATAGCTGATCTGGAAAATGTGAAAGGGCTGGCAGTCTTGCAAAATGCAAGCTTTAGATACTATTGCATCACTTTTTCTGCCCACAGTTAAATATGAAACTTGATGTCGCAATAGAGCTATAGAACATTGGGTTCTTTCTGTATATATGGCTCGACAAATTTAAAGTGGTGCTTTCTGAAGACCTTTTGTTTTTAGCTGTTTCTGATTTGTGTTATTTTGAATACTGCCACATGAGAACTAAAAATCTCTGTCGTTTCTTAAAGAGTTTAAACAAACAATATTAAAATACCATCTTCTGTCACATTGAAAGGCAGTTGAATATGTTTTTACTCCATATTTACATATACAGAGTTCTGATCTAGAAAACCAATACAATAAACCATTTTATGTTTTAAAAACAGGCAGTCTTTGGTGACGCAAAGGCAGATATTTTTTTGTTACCTTCTGCCTATTTCACTCTGTCTCATAAAGTGAATATTGTTGGCACTGTCAGAGAGTTCTAAATACTGCTCAACAGACAAAACAAAATACCCATCATAACCTTGTACCCTCCCAGTGCTCAAAAGCTGCTGCTTTTCCCCCTCTGTCCATGCCCGAATACCCTCTTCCCCTTCTTGCAACCTTCTTTGTTCCTTAGTCCAGGCCTGGGCCACGGCGCGTTGTCTGGCGATCTCTAACACGTGATTCTTTTCCTCTTCTACTGTTGTCCCATACCGAATGTTGAAACACAGAGCTCCGTGCTGGAGCTGGATATCTGCAAACCGTCTAGTCCTCCCATTCAACACAGAAGTCATCTGGGACACAGTGACATTGACACCATTCTCTAGAATCCGCCTCCCCCCAGTGTTACCAATGAGCACCAAGTCTTCTTCCAGAGACCCAAGCTTAATGAAGTAGTGAGTGTCCCTACCATCTATGGTAAAATGTAGGTTTTCCAGGTAATGAGCATTATTGAGGATGGCAGCAAGCCGCCTGCTATCTTCATTGGCTACTCCTATAATATCGGCTGTTACTATGCCATCCTTGATGGCGAATTTTATACCTTTTCCAAAAACAGAAGGAACAGAGGAGAACCTTGGTTGATTCCCTCCTTCAAGGCATCGTCCATCATTGTATCGGGGAGTCATGGGAAGTTGGTCCAAGGAAATGAAATTCCTGAGCTGTTTCTGGAGCTCACACTGAATACCCAAGATAGTCTAGGAAAAAAGAAAGGCACAGTGCAAATGTGGCACAGGATTAAACACCTGCCATACGGTTGCTGACTGTGGAAAGCAAAGGCTTGCAATTTGCTGGTTTGTGATTTACAAAGAGACCAAATTTGGAAACTCTTCATCAAAGATTTGGAAAGAAAAGACTAACAGGTGACGTGATTCTTGGCATGCATTTCTTGGTATCTTGGTGAGTTAAACATAAGAAAATACATTCAAACTTCATAGCACTGAAATTCAGAGCTAGAAGGCACTTCAAATTAAGTGGGTCCAGCTCCCCCCAAAAAAAGACATTTCATGTTTGCCAATTTAATTAGAACCAACTAGTTGTTATGACTGTGTGTAGAGTAATATGTTGGGCACAGAGTGATATAAAAAGATGCATACAGCATCATTCTTGCTTTCAAGCAGTTATGACCTTATAAATAACAACAGCAAACCAGCAAGAAGTTTGCTGACCTTTATACGTGAACGTAAAATAAAAACCCTTTTTATTGTGAAAAATTTCAAACATATGAAGAAACAGAGAACAGAATAACGAACTTTCAAGTACCCAACAGAAAGCTTTAACAATTTTCAACATTTTGCTAAACTTCTTTAGTACTTTTAATTACAAAAAGCATTTACATACTATATGTGTTTACAAACAAGGAAAAGCCTATAGAACCTATTTATAATTTATTTTCCCTTATAATTTTTAACACTTAAATTTCAAACCCTCCCACACACATTTCAGTTTTATGTTGTTAAAGCCATTTTTTTTGCTAACACAGAAATTCTTATTTTTTCAATTAAAAGAAAAAGTTCCTTCTTGTTTTCTTTGGCACCTCATACCCCTAATAAAATCATCTGCTAAAACATGAAGGTTTTGGTATTCATATTTTTGCAGAGATTATCACTGTGATATTATTTTTGCTTCACTGCTTATATGTATTTTTTCTTTATCAAAATAATTTAATTCTGTTATTCCCATGCTTTTCATGCATTTTGCCCTAGATTATTTTGCTGTTGGAAATCTGATGTTTTCATGTCTTTTCATGCACAATTTTCTTTATCTAGACTCTGTACTGTAATTGAACTTGGTAGCCCAGTTTAGAAGTTTAGAAGGTCAGGCCCTCTTTCCTGTTGCTTGTCTACCCGAGCAGTCATCAGGCCACATGTTAGTCTTTTCTTATCCAAGAGCTCTAATACCCTGATCCTTTTCGCATGAAATCTTTTGTTCTACTTTGTCCTTAATGGTGATATTTTAGTGAATATTAAAGACAATTAAAAAATAAGTAACCAAATATATGTTAATACCATTTCATGGTGTTGGATGCTCTCTTGTTTTTTTTTTTTCTTTCCCCAAGCTAAGTAGAGATGGTAAAAACATACTAACCTTTCCAGGATCCCACTCTTGAGTTTTTGTCTGAAGCTGTAGAAGTTCATAAGTTAATTCCAAATTTTCTAACTCTGGTTTGGGAAATCCAGGTAGTACATTGTGTAACTGGAAACCAAATAGCTCCAACCAACTTCCAATGTCTGCGAGACAAAATTAAAGGGAAAAAATTTTAAAGCCCTTACTTTACAACCTTTGTGGAAAATTTTAAAAATGCTTCTCCTGCCTTCAATATGTTTAGTCAATGGGAATTTAGGAATAAAACTCTCCCTTATATCACCCACTCTAAAACATATGATCATTTATTGGGAAACATTTTGATTCATGGGTACTCACAGATAGGCTCATTTTACAGCACTGAAATTCTTTTTATTATTAAAAATGTATTTCTTTGAGAGAGAAGAGAAAGAGAGAGAGAGAGAGAGAGAGAGAGAGAGAGAGAGAGAGAGAGAGATTTGTCATTCTGTTTTGTTTTTGCATTCATTGGTTGATTCTTGTATGTGCCCTGAACGGGGATCATGCCCAAAACCTTGGTGTATCGAGAAGATGCTCTAACCAACTGAGCTATATGGCAAGGTCTTTTTTTGTGTGCTGAAATTCATTTTAAAAATATTTTATTGATTTCAGAGAGGAAGGGAGAGGGGTAGAGAGATAGAAACATCAGTAAAGAGAGAATCATTGATCAGCTGCCTCCTGCACCCCCACCCCAACTGGGGATTGAGCCTACAAACCAGGCATATGCCCTTGGCCAGAATCAAACCTGGGACCCTTCAGTCCCCAGATCAATGCTCTATCTACTGAGCCAAAACAGCTACGGTATGTACCGAAATTTTTAACATGATAGTGGTATTAAGGCCACACAGACTGTGATGTTAAGTTTATTTGATGCAACAGATCCTGATTTTTTATTTTATAGAATTATTTGTGCAAGTTTTTAAGCATGAAAACTACAAATAGATAGCTTACAAGGGAAGAAAATATATACTTCAATGCAAAAGCATCATGGTTATGAACAGTTTGCTCACTCTGGAAGGCTAAGGAAGAGAGTGACTGCACAATAACTTGTGGGCTAACTGGCAGGAAGAGGAAGCATATTTACAAAGGCATTGAGATTATGTGATAAACACCACTGAGTTATCACTTTACTTTAGTGTAAAGTTTTACATTGCTTAAATACCTGTGGTATACTTTGCAACATCTTGCATTTTGCCAACTGGGTAGTTATTTTCAAAGGAGTAGAGGTTGAACGGTTTAGGAAGGAGGTTCAACTGTTTCCATATGTGATGATTAGGCGTTGTCCATCTACCAGCAACAACATCGTAATCCCTTTGCCCCAGGTGCACTAATTTAGTAAGGAAATCATAGAGTCCTCCATGAAAACCAATGATGACCTGAAAGTCAGGGTAAGTGTCATGATAGATATCTCCATAGGGCGTGTACAATATCTCTTTTATCACCTGACCTCGACTGCTGAACACAGCCAGTGGGGTGCCTGTATTATCACAGGCTACATAATATTCTTCACCACTGCTTAGCTCCATGGCAATAAGGTGACCTTGGAGATCATAATACAGGGATGTAATCTCTGAGCTTGTGTGGTTGTATAAATGAGTAACTCTTATGGGGTTGGCAAGGTCTGCATAGAAGAACTGGAGGTGCTGTCCTAGGCTGGACTTACTGGCAACACGTCGCCCAAGCCCGTCATAGTAATACTGCACACTCCAGCCAGAAGCCTTATTGTAGGCTTTCTGCAGCAGACCATTAGAATTATATTCAAATATATCATTTCCCCTCTGTCTCAGAAAGCCATCTTCATCCATTTTATACTGAATTTCTCCTAGTCTGGTGATGCGATCCCGGAGGTCATATCGGAGAGGAGTAAGACGAGCACTATTCCCATGGCTTAAAAGGTTGATGTTGCCATTCAGATCATAACTGTAACGCCACTGGGTTTTATCATTTACAGAAACAGTTTGAAGTTGCCCATCAGCATCATATTCATAGAAATATCTTGTTATATTGGCATCTACTCCTACTCTTATATCACATATTACCATACGGCCCATATTATCATATTGAATAGTCATCCAGTAGGCAATTGCCTTTAGGATTTCATATTGGACTTCAATAACTTGGCCATTGGCACTGAAGATCTTGGTGTGCTTCATCACTGTAGTAGTTATGACCTGATTTAAGTCATAATTGATCACACTGAATTTTCCAAACTGCTCTATTCTACCAGAGACATCAACATATCGGTACAGGTCTATGGGCAAAGGGGTTTCATTTATCACAGCTTGCATGCTGGTGACGCGGAAGTTGTTGTAGCTGTAGTCAAATCGAGCATTCACAAGACCTTCTTCACTGAATCGGAAAATCTGGCGTCCAATAAGAGGTCCTGGAGGAAACAAAATCAATATAATGAGAACAAAGCTAGGTGTTTAATGTTGAGCAATCAGAAAAGTCTAGTCTTATTTTCTTTAGTATTCATGCTTTTATTTTCAAAATAAAATCATGAGGTTAACTTCTGATATGTAATGTCTGGGTATATCATTTCATAGTATATATTCTCATAGTGTGGTTACCAGATTTGAAAAAAAATTAAAATGCTGTATATTACAGAATAACTAAATTAGAGGAACTATAGAAGCAATAACCCATTCACTGTCTGAGATGAGGAAACTGATATTATAAACATGCTTTCTTTTTATAATCACTGACAAAAATACTTTCAATTCATTTAACCTGGGTTACAAAATCAGAGGGTCAGGTTTTGAGAGTCCAGTATTTAAGGAACTGGATTTGGGCATTTTAGAAACTCCAAGGATGAAATATAATACAAAATTCTGACTTCTGAAGATAATTTGCCATTAGCTGAGACAGAGGTTATACAGGGCATGAACTAGTTTCAGTGAGACTCATATCTTGCAACTGCATCTTTGGGAAGATTTGGTGGTGAGTAGGAAACAAGTACACAGACTAGGTACTTAGATCTCAGCTTTCTTGAGAAATGAGAGAGAAAAAGAGAAATACACTGCATGTTTTTAAGGAATCAGCTTTATGCAGTATGTATTTTGAACTATTAATTAGAAGACTCTTTGATAGGTAAAATGACAGTTTGTTGGATTCAATGTCTATAGGTTATTGTTTCTATCTCATATTGTGGGCAGCAAAAAAAATCTCATTAAAAATATGATGTGGTATACACATCACCACTCTTTCACAACAAACCTGTTTGCCTGTATCTGATTGTGCAAATGAAGCCATCGTGCATCAGGTGTATTGTCTTAATCACTCCAGAAGACTCTTCATATGTTAATGTGACTTGAGTGGTGTCATAGAGAATCTCAGATAGCCTTGCTTGCTTGGTGTACTTGTATAAAACTCTGCGCCCTGTCCCCACATGCAGGGTTTGTAGCAATCGGCCATCTCGACTGTAGTCTTGGATAAAAGAAGTGCTACTGTCCGGTGGGGTATAGATATTTCGGTAGTAGCCCACTGAAAGCATGGTTTGTAGGCTATGGCGCACCATACTAGGCATGGTGACCGAGAGCAGACAATCCGATTGGTCATACTCAAAGATGTAACGCCGCTGGCTGTGTAAGAGAAGCATCACAGACTGAAACGAGACAAAGGCAAAGTAGCATAATATGTACCACTGAAGTGGAAGAGATGAAAGAAAATACATATCCAGACATTCAACACAAATTTATCGAGCACCCACTATGTGCCAGGCATTGTGGTGGGCCCTAATTGATACAGTAGTGGTCAATAATGATGTCTATCCTCATAGAACTTATAGTTTAATGGAGAGAGACAAATTACCAAGATATTATAATATAGTGTGAAATGTGTTATGATAGGGGTACAGGGTGCTTTTGGCAGGCTGAGGAAGAGCAGCTAACCTAGACTTAAGAGGTCAGGGGAGGCTTCCTGGAGAAAGGGACATCTGCTTTGAGACCTAAAGGATGACTAGGTGGAGCGGAGTAGAGAGAGAGTATTCTTGACAGAGGCTACAGTATTGTGGGAATCTGGATAAGAAAGAAAACATGGCTTTTTTTCCCAGAGAATGAGAGGAATTTTGTATGGCCAGAGCATGGGTATGTTGCAGTGGAAGCGGTGGTGAATGTCAAGAGATGAGGGCAGTTAGGTAGGCTGGGTCTAGATCATACTGGGCTTGTTAAGCCATGTTAAGGAGTTTGGACTTAAACATGTTGGCAACAGGGAACCACTGGAAGCAAGTTGAAGGTCAGGACATTCACACAGCTGGGAGAAACACTCAAGTTTGTATTCTAGAAAGGTTACTGTAATTGTAGTTTCAATTTGGAGATGAATTTGAGGCAGGTAAATGGAGGGCAGGGTTTGCCGCACATTAAGTTATAGTCACCAATAAGTGTTGATTGACTTCATGTACTAGATGTCTTTGTGAAAAGTTGCATAAAATATTATTATTATTGCTTTGCAATTCATGGTTTAAACTGTATTAGGGGAACATGCCATTAAAGTGGACAATCCTCTGATTATACAAGCCTTCTCTCTCTAACTTGATCTGTATTTCAGAAACAGTTGTTGTTGAGGCATATATAATATTTTGCTTCTATTAGGTATTTCAATGATAATGGTTTATTTTATTTTAATCTTGAATCTAAACATAAAAAGAGCACTGTTTTAGGAAGAAGTCAACCCTATTTCTAACTGAAAGGCATTTAAATCTCATCTTTTAAGAAAAAAAAATTGCTCACTCTGGGAAATTCTGATGTTGCTTCCCAAGGAAGCTTTACCCCTTTCCCTTCTTGAGAATTCCCTTATCAAGCAAAAAGACTTAGTTGAGGTTTACTTTCTGAAGTTTTTGTTATAAAAACATAGGTAACTTTTAATCTTCTAAATACAAATTACATAGGTATTTATATGAATTATAGCAACACACATAATATACATTTAAGTCTTTGAAACTACATATCCTCCCTGACCTTCTGAGAATTATTGATTTTGAATCACATGTCAATACTGTGAAGTCTAAGTCAGCATTTATTTACTCATTCACTTATCCTTTCTTTTCCATTAAGTACTCCACCAGGGGATACAGGGCTGCCGGTGGAAACCCTGTCACCCGTGGACAACCTGCAGCTCTGAAAACCCCACTGCACTCCTGTGTGGACATGAGGACACAAAGGGAGAACCTCCTCCTTGACCAAGCAGAACCTGGAGCAAATTGGCAGAAAACATCTTTAATGACCTCTATGCTAAAAGTTAGGTTTCCCAACTCATTTCACTCTCTTCTGTCAACTGGCCATAAACAAGTGACATCTGTCACCTGTGATGAAGGCTGGGGACAATCACCATATGGCTTCCACACGTTATCTAGTACCAGCCTGCTGGGGCCATGCCTGTTTCAGTAGCTGTACCAATCTTGCCAAACATTGATTGCATAGCGCCACTGTGTTCTCTTCCCTGCCTATATCCACACTTCAGTCAACCATTGCCTGACCCTGTTCTAGGTGGTGCTGATGCTGCGCTGTCTCTAAAACTCCCTAGTCCATTTTAAAGCTCCCTGTCAATGGCAAGAATGTGGATGATGTGATTAGAAATCTCATGAATGTAACCATTGTGTTGTCAGAATACCATTTAGCTCTCACTTGGCTGCTTTTGCACTTTGGGTGGGCATTATTATGTTTGTTCAAAAACAATACTCAGGGGTCCATCCAATGCCCACAGTGCTGCTACAAGATAAAAGGCCATCTTTTATTAGTAAAAAAAATAGAGTGGAAGACTTTTTATTTTGTAAAATTGATTGTGAGGTCCTAAGGAGATCATTGTAAAGAAGAGGAAAAGAACAATCATGCCTGTATACTCCTTTGAACAATAGAAATGAAATGGTAGAAATTCAAATAACCACCAGATGGCAGTGTGGGGCCACCTGAAAGCTCAAGCCACAGGCTGAATCTGTCCCTCCAGGCTGCCTTTGAAATTTTCAACCCCAAAGAGGCAATTTTGTGTAAATGTATTAGACTAAAGCATCTTATTAAATTATTATAAAATATATTTAAATGCATCTTAAAATGAAGTTCTTAAGAATGATTTCAGGAAGATGAAAGATTTACATTTACTCTAATACAAAATTTTAGCTCCACAAGTCTTCTAAATATAATTAACTCAGAGGAGTCTCATAAATCAAGATAGAGAATTAATGACCACACAGAGAAAATTTAAGAAACAATAATTGATTTTTTAATAGAGAAGAGATTATTTAAGCAACTTCAGCTATTATCCAAATAATTATTTTTCTCCTAATGGCTACAAACCATTGTGCATAAAAATGATCCATATAACTTTCATTTATTCTAGAGGAAATCAAAGAATTTTTTAGAAAATTTCTGTACCTTAAGGTGAAATATCTGCTGTTGCAAATTTACAGAGGTAACACCAGAGGTATTTTGAGATATAAAAAGAAATATACATTTTAAAGTTTGAGAATTTGTACTTTAAAATATACTACAAAAGCCAGCCTCTTTGTCCTTGCTCTGCTCCAGATATAGTGAAAAAAAAATGTGCAAGCAAAGGCCATGTTCAAGAGAGGACTGAAATGAGCATAAGAAGACACAGAACCCCATTACATCATTAAAAAAGTTACATGTAAATAGGATTTTATAAATTCAATATACTTTCCCTTTCCCCCCCAAGAATCACAATTTCAAAGATGCTTTAATTTCCTCCCTCTCTTCCTTCCATTTTTTCCTATGTTAATTTACCTTCAAGTAACTGTAAGTGCTATCATTTAAGTTCTCAACTTTAAAATAAATACTATAATGCAGTATTCAAATAGAAAGTAACTTTTTTTGAATGACAAGATGTGCTAGGTGCTCTATATTAAGTTATTTCATTTAATCATCACATCTATTAAGTGAATTAGTTATCACTGTCAATAATAATGTTAAGTTCAATGCCATGGTAAATAATTTTTAGAAAGTAAAGAACCATGTGTTTTGTAGGTTCTGAGTTTTGCATAATAGGATTGCTTAATAGGGGGGCTATGTTTTATTTATTTATTTATTATATTTAACTAGGGGCCCAGTGTGTGCACTGGGGGTGGGTGGTCCCTCAAACCAACCTGCCCAGTCTCACATACTGGGAGCCCTCAGGGGATGTCCAACTGATGGCTCACCCCCAGCCATCACCCTGCTCAGCTCAGCCCCGGCTGCCTGTGACCACCCGGCCCCGGGGGCTGAGCGCTCGCCGCCGCTTCCCCACACAGCGCCTGGGGCTGGGTGCTTGCTGCCACCACCACTGTTTCATCTCCACCCCCATGGCCCAGCGCTCGTGCCACTTGACCCCGCCCCCACTCCCAATTGGCTGGTAGCATAGTCAATCAGGAGCAAAGGTATGGTCAAATTTGCATGATTCTCTTTTATTATATAGGATTTTTTTTATTGTTTAAAGTATTACAAATAGTAGTACATATGTCTCCTCTTTTTTTCCCCATTAACCTCCCCCCAGCCTCTCCTACCCCCGAGTACATGCCCTCACCTGCCTCCTACCAAGTGTCTTGTATCCATTGGTTATGCTTATATGCATGCCTACCAGTCCTTCCGTTGATCTCTTTCAGCCCTCCTTCCCCAACCTCCTCTGCCTTCCTGCTGTAGATAGATAGTCTGTTCAATGCTTCTTTGCCTCTATATCTATTTTGTCCAATAGGGGCTATGTTTTTTTGTCTGTCTGTTTGTTTGTTTTTGAAATTTCTTTTTTCTTCTTCTGGTTATATATATATATATATATATATATATATATATATATATATTTAAATCTTTATTGTTCAGTTTATTAATTACATTGTTCCCCCTATAGCTCCCCTTCACCTGGTACCCATCCCACCCTCCACCCTCACCCTCCTCCACTGTCCTCTCCCATAGTTGCATGATTTTTGTCCAGTCTCTTGCTGCACTTGCCACACCCCCTTTCTCCCCAAGAATTGTCAGTCCATTCCCTCTCTATGTCCATGATTCTGTTACATTCACCAGTTTATCCTGTTCATCAGCTTATTAATTCACTTGATTTTTAGATTCATTTGTTGATAGATGAGTATTTGTTGTTCCTAATTTACACTTTTATCTTTTTCTTCTTCCTCTTCTTAAAGAATATCTTTCAGCATTTCATATAATATTGGTTTGGTGGTGATAAGTCC
Organism: Antrozous pallidus; assembly: GCA_027563665.1. NCBI lineage: Eukaryota > Metazoa > Chordata > Mammalia > Chiroptera > Vespertilionidae > Antrozous > Antrozous pallidus. The sequence goes on along the minus strand of CM050509.1, from coordinate 44,597,603 downwards.
TTTAGCTTTTTCTTATCTGTGAAGCTCTTTATCTGACCTCTAATTCTGAATGACAGCATTGCTGGGTAGAGTAATCTTGGTTATAGGTTCTTGCTATTCATCACTTTGAATATTTCTTGCCACTCCCGTCTGGCCTGCATCGTTTCTGTTGAGAAATCCGCTGACAATCATATGGGTGCTCCCTTATAGGTAACTGTTTTCCTCTTGCTGCTTTTAATATTCTCTCTTTGTCTTTTGCTCTTGGCATTTTAATTATGATGTGCCTTGGTGTGGTCCTCTTAGGGTTCCTATATATTGGGGTTCAGTGCGCTTCTTGGACTCCTAAGTCAATTTCTTTCACCAGGTGTGGGAAGTTTTCAGTCACTATTTCTTCAAAACGGTTTTCAGTATCTTACTCTCTCCCTCTTTCTGGCACCTCCATAATTCAGATATTTGTATGCTTAAGGTTGTCCCAGAGGCCCCTTACACTATTTTCAATTTTTTGGATTCTTTTGGTTTCTTGCTTTTTCAGGTGAGTGGATTTTACCTCTTTGTATTTCAAACCTTTAACTTGGTTCTTGGGGTGCTCCAGAGCACTTTTAGGTTTTTGTATAATATTTTTTATTTCAGTCAGTGTATGCTTAATTTCTAGTTGGTCCTTTTTCATATTCTTGAGAGTCTCCTTCATATCTTTGAGGGTCTCATTCATTTCCACGTTGGTCTTGATCATTTCCACATTGGTCTTGATCATTTCCTTGCAGGTCTCATTTATATCCTTAAGGGTCTCCTTCATTTCCTTGTAGGACTCATTCATTTCCTTGTTGGTCTTGCTTATTTCCTTATAGGTCTTGACCTTTTGTAGGAGCCTCTTGAAAAGCCCTATAACCGTGGTTTTAAGTACCATGTCCAGTCGTTTTTTTCCCTCCATTTCTTTCATATCTGATTTCTTTCCATGTCTCTGCATGGTGGCTGCTTCCTTGAGTTGGTCAATTAGCCTTTTGTGGTAGATGTCCTACAAGGGACAGTGGCTCAGCCTCCCCAGTTACCTGAGGTGGATGTGGGTTGCACAGTCTTGCTGAAGTTAAGCTCAGGTTAATCGTTGTTAGCACTTGGGGGGGGCTGACCTCCAGGCCAATTGTCTGTGAAGCTCAGCTATGCTCAGGTTGGATGGGCGGAGTCTCCGGGCCAAGCAGACAGCGTTAGATCCACCCTATGTGGCCCCAGGGACTCTGTGCTGGGGGCAATGGCCGCCAGCACCTCTGAGAGAGAGCTGCCGTGGAGCTCCACTGGCTGCCGGAGAATTCAGACTCTCCCCAAATGAGTCTGCACACCCAACATCTCACCCAGGGTCGTAAAACAAAGCAGTCTGATGGTTTTCTGAATGAGAGAGCAAGTTGCGAGCGCTACTAGGTCAGACAGCTGCGCTGTTCCCAAGTTCACGCGCAAGGTCGCCTTCTCCACAAGCAGGCAGACCCTTGCAGCACCCGAGCTTCGGCGTGCCCTCCCACTGTCCAGTTTTTACCTCTGTGATAGTGGGTTCCCTGGACTTCACCCAGAGCTGGAGAATCAGTCCAGTGGGACGTCTTTGTCTCCCCCATTCGAGAAAACTGGCCGGTTTTCAGCCTCCCGCCCTATCCACTGGCGAGCACTCCAAACCTCTCTCTGCGCGAATCTTCAACACTGTCTGCCGCCGCTGCTCCGAGTCACAGTGTCTTATCTTCACTTTTATTTGTGGAATTTTCACCCAGCCAGCTTTCTGGTGATTCTGGAAGGTATTTGTTCTTTCGTTAAGTTGTAGTTTTAAAATTGTTGTGTATGACGCCAAGATAGGTGTTTTACCTATGCCGCCATCTTGGTTCTCTGGGGCTATGTTTTAATTAGAGAATAAATTAGAAATCAAGAAAGGGACAAAAATAAACTAAAAGGCACAAGTGATTTGGTTTGTCTCTCTTGTCAAGAAACTAGTCTTTGGAAATCACCGTGGCTTTTCTTGATACATTATTTCATGTCAATAAGGTCTTATTTCTGTCCACTGCAGACACTGACAGTCTCACATAATTTTCTTTGTTTTGTTTTGAAAGAATTATTGCTAACAAAGTTTCTGCAAAGAGAATTTATGTGAAGTTTACTTAACGTGATTCTTCACTTAAGTAAGTTTGATGAAATAATCAGCTAATTCAGAAAAGAGAAACAATAAAATTGCTTCAGAGGCTAATACTGCATGCAGGGCTGTAATGTAAGTATTCAATAGGCTCTTTTGTTATTATATAGATAGCCTAAAAGGAATGTCTTCTGAGAGCTATATGCAACTGTCCATAGGCAGTTAGCACAATGGCCAGACTACAGTGCTAATGAGGTTGGGGTTACGAGTTCAAAGCCATGTAGTTTCCCTAAAAAGAGCTAGCTAGCTATTGCACTAGCCACAGGTAGGACCTGTGGAAGAAGCAATACAAACCCATCCTCACTTCTGAAAAAATAATCCAGCCTATATTCCATTACAGTGGCATCTTTTTTTATATGAAGGTCATCATTATATGTCTTGCTTATGTAAACATACCAGCAAATATTTGGATTCAGTCAATTTTGTAAGAGTTTCAGCCCTTTGTGGACATCAGTCATATGACTTTGCCAGTCATTCTTGTTATTACAACTCAAAAGAGGAAAGTTTCACTCTATAAGATTCAGATGTTCCTAGTGTAGAGAATATAGATATAATAGATTTCTTCAGCAGAAAAGAACGGGGGATACAGCAGAAAACTCCCTCCTTTATCCTGCCTCCTAAGTGGGGCCAGATTTATCTCCTAGGCATTTCCAACTTGGCAAATTCCCCAGTGACTGACTCTGAGAAATAGTACAATCATTTTTTATAATGACATACAACCACTGGCACACTTTTGTTTAAAACCTTGGGGGTATATCAGAAAGGCTTGGCATCATTGAGTGCAAAAGTAAAATTTTGCCTTGTGAGCTATGAATTCCTATAACTTTTCTAAGAACTTCTAGGGGTCACCTTATGCTCATTACCCTTGACTGGTCAAGGGAAAACATTTTTCAATTTTCTCAGAAATTAATTCAGGACTGATAAATTCAGTTGAATGGATAGATTGAACAAGAGACACTATCTTAGGACATTAGAAATTGAGATGGCAGATAGAGATCAATTTCTGTTATTGTACTCTGCTGCTGATCTGGCTAGAAGGTATTTTGCTGTGTGAGGGCTGATGTTTGACAAATAGTTTTGGTGGTGGGATTAAAGTCCTTGTCTGTTCCTACCAAACAGAGGCTATGAGCTCCTATTGTGGATGCTACTGGAGACTCGCTGTACATAAAATACTATAACCAATGAGCCCCACTGCCACCATTCCCTCTGTTGATTACTTGTGAAAATTAGTCCTCAAATGTATACTACTAAAATGTCACTGACTATCCTAACACAATTAGAATTCTTCGTCCTCTGTGTAAGAGGCTCTTTTCCAGAGCTAAGATACATTAACACACAATTTTATAATTTTCTACCTATTTTCCTCACTATGGGCTTTCATAATAATAAAGATACATTTTCAAGAGCATGACTGAATATGCTCAAATGAGGAGAAAGCTAAGCCATTATCCCGACTTCAATTTGAAGTACGTGGCAGAGTGTGGGGTTAGGGAAAGTTCGCAGTTGCAAAACAGCTTATTCTTATAGGAAACACACACACACACACACACACACACACACACACACACACACACGCACACACACACTTTTTTGTGGGGTAGAACACCTAGATCAAAGACTTTTCTCCTGCCAGTCCTTACCAAGGTGGGTAATTAGGACCGCTTCCAATATTCTCAGTCAGATCTTAGAACTAGATAATTTTCCCAATATACTTACCTTTTCTAAGTAGGTATAGCTCCAAATTTTCCCATCAGCCCAAGTTCTTGAAATTATTTTCCCACTCTGGTCATATTCCATTTTTTCATTCCACATCCCCCTTTGAATAAATGTCACCAGTCCTGAAGGTGAATATGTGATGTTCACTTCATTGTATCTGCTTACAGGAGACCACAGGACAGGTCGTCCAGTTTGGTCATAAAGTATTCGAAGGGTGAACTTCCGATGGTCATCATAGATCTTTCCTGTGCGTGTTATATGATCAAAATCTATGGACAGCAAGTTTCTGTTATGGGCCTACAAAAAAAGAGATACGAAATTCATTTAAAGCTCTGTCTTGGTTCCCTCTATCTAGCACATTCACAATCACAAAGTTTTTTTTTTTTTTGTATAATTCTCCAACAATGGAGTGTCTCTGGACTTTGAATCCAAATGACTTTCACCTTCCTCAGATGACACTGATCTTTATTCTCCCATCAGACCATACAATCCTGGAGGGGTGGGCTATGTCTTAACTCTTGGCATGCGTTAGATCCTCGATATAAGTTTGTCTCCCCCCGCCCCAATTTAAGCCTCAAAGTTACTGAAACAATTTTCAATAATTATGTAATCTTATGTGACTCAGATGCCTACTAAGTATCAGGACTTCCTTCCCCACTCTTTACCAGTAAAGTGACTAGAACATACAAGGGTGAATTATTTATGTGATTAGAAATCAGAACAAAGGGAAATATTGACCCCTTTAATTTATACAGATCCCCTTCTTAGTCTTCCTTGTTCATCTGAGCTTAGAGTTATATCTTCTACCACAGGGAAATTTAGGTTGCCCCCTAGTGATGGAATCCCAAGCAGTAATATTTTCATGAAGGCCACAAGATAAATGTGTCGGTAGGTTCCCTAGTATTTGCACAGGTGGCACCACTAAAGGAAGTCAAAACATAGAATTTAGTTTTGACACCAAGTCTAAAAATAGTTGGCTTGGTTCTGGTTCTTGGCTTGCTTGACTGCATGCTAGCATTCCTTCTGTGTACCTCACAACCACAAAGTTGTCCTGAGAAAAAGTTGTACTAGAAAAAGCCTGGTGCAAGGGATCTCAGATGGATTCCATGAAAGACAGCACTCAGTGGTGCCTGATTCAGGAAATTCAGCTGGGTCCAGAAAAGATGACCTAATAACTATTGATTTAAGTGAAAAAGTTTAAAAATTAGCAAAGTGGCAACTTTTACTGGGTTTTCAAAGTAACTGAACAACTGACCTGATATTTTCTACTCTTCAGTTTATAGTGTCAATGTTTGGCAGTCCCACTAGTAACTTCTGCTATGGCTAGCTGATCACAACAGAGCTGATGAAGGCTCTGTGGAAGAGCAGAGCTTTGAAGTTAGGGCAGGTGGAAAACCACAGGGAGGGCTTTTAAAATTTATTTTATTTATTTCAGTTTAGCTTAGTTTTAGTGAGATTTTGTTTTGTTATAACTTATTTTGAAAGAGTAAGACTCACAAGAAGTTGCAAAAATGGTATGAAGTCTCCATGTACCCTTCGCTCAGCTTTCAAGGGACAGATTTCTAATGCAGGTGGAGGAAGTCCAAGGCAAGGAACCAAGGTAAGAATAAGAAAGAAGAGATTTTTGGAAGTATAAATAGCAGTGGCCCCGGGGGTCAAGATATATTGAGTTAGCTGCTTGACTGTGCACCACTCATGTCTTCTTTCAGGGCCTTAGTTTCATTATTTGTGAAATAGGAATGATAGAACCACTTCATACCACAGAGTTGTGCTTAGAATGAAAAGAGATTATATATATAGGTACCTAGTGAAGTGTAAAAATAGTATTAGTAATTGCTACTTTTAGAAAATAATGATTACTTTTCTAATTTTAGTTGGGCTTTTTGATGGGCCCATGTGTCAGATTCCAAGGTGATTGTAGCTTGGTGTACTAGGTTTATAACTGTAGGAATTGTCAACACAATCTCAAACAAAATGTTAAATATCAGGTAAATGAGATGGGGGTAAAAAACCAACATCAAGGTTTGACTACATTAACTATGGTTGGACTAAATAGATTCACTAGCTACTTAACTAAACTTTACGTTCATTTTTATGGTTGAATATCTGAAAGCCATGCACCATGTCTCCAGAAAAATGTACATAAGCACATAGATGATCATTTGTAATAAAATCTCAAGGGGCCTCTGAAACCCAAGCATGAAACCTTGAGGAGTCTCAAGAGTCCAATTTCAAAATCCCAGTTCAGAAAGAGTTTTAATTTTTTTATCTTAAAATTGAGATATAATCCTATATAATAAAACCCTACTATGCAAATAGACCAAATGTCGGAACAACTGAACAACCGAACAACCGGTCACTATGATGTGCGCTGATCACCAGGGGGTGCATGTGGAACATGGGAGGCATTGGCAGCAGGCAGCAATGTGTGGAACATGGCGGGCATTGGCTGTGGTGAGATGGTGGAGCAGGTGAGCAGGGGCACCAGATCAAGGCAGGGCACTGGTTGCTGTCATCAGGGTGAGCCTCTGGTGGTTATTGAAAATTCTTTGCTCCTCTGCACTGGGTCCCACCAAATGCTCGGTGCTGTTAGTGGGTATAAGCATCAGCTGCTGGCCCTGATGACCAATCAGGGTTTCTCTATCTCTCCCTGCTCCTAAGGGGCTAATGGGGAGGCAGCCGCCTCTTGTACCCACTGCTGGCACTGGACCAAATTGCTCCATGCCATCAGCGGGTATCAGTGGGGCTGGCACTGTCAGCATGTGGGAGTGGCAGTGGTGGAAGTGGGGCTGCCAGCAGACAGGGGAGCAGACCATGATGGGAGGGGCTGGGCGGGGATGCAGAAGATGGGCGGAGATCCGTCCTTGTGCCCACCACAGCCTCGTGGTCTACAGTCCTTTCAAAGTGCACAAATTCGTGCCCTGGGTCCCTAATTGATATGTAACATTATATTAGCTATAGATGTATAACATAATGATTCAAAATTTGTATACATTGTAAAATGATCATCATAATGTCTGATTAACTTTTTTTTCTTGTGATGATTTTTAAGATCTGTTCTCTTAGCAACTTTCAAATACACAATACCGAATTGTTAACTATAGTCACCATGCTGTACATTACATCCTCAGTACTTGCATATTTTATAACCAGAAGTTTGTACCTTTTGACCCCCTTCATCCATTTTGCCCATTCCTGACCCCCCTGACTCCAGCAACTGCCAATCTGTTCTCTGTTTCTGTCAGTTCTGTTTTTTGTTTTGTGTTTTATATTCCACAAAAAAGTGAGATCCAGAGTTTTTAACTTAGTGGCCTGTGTGACTATAAAGCCAACATTCTCATTTCAAATTCTGGTCTTCCCTTGCTCAGTAATCTTGTGTTGCTTGCCTTTAAAAATACCTCCTCAATAATCCACTCCCACCACAGATTATAAAAATAATATATTTTTTCATTGCAGAAAAATGGGAAAATATAGAAATATACAAAGGAAATAATTACTTAAAATTCTACCTTCTAATGTGGATCACTGCTAATAGTTTGCTGCATTTCATTCAATTTATCCTACTTTTCTTTGCATAATCTGTGCATTTAAAGAAGACAACTGGGATTATATTTAAAGATTTATGTCCTACTTTTTCACATAATATTTTATCTTGAGCATCTCTCATGTTATCAAACAGTCTTAAAATGTGCATTCTAATGGTTGCATAATATCTTCCTGCACAATAAGCATCTATTTAACCTTTCTCCTATTGTTGGAAATCAGAGATTTTTTTCATTTTCCATTTATATCTCATATTTTGTTGAACATTTTTGTAAGTAAATATTTCCTTAGTACAGAACCAAAATTACTGGGTGAAATGAAAAGAACGTATTAAAGACTCTTGATGCGATTTGAGATATTACTTTATAGTGCACAATAGTTATGCAAATTTATGCTATCATTAACTAGTAGTGGAGGATCTATCTCATTCCACCCTTACCAACACCAAGTATTATCATTGTTAGTAAATTTTTCCCAATGTGAGAGTGGGAAAATGGTATGCTACTGTGGTTTAATTTGTATTTATTTGATAAAAATACAGTGATATACATAAATACTAGTGAGGTTGAACCCTTTTTAATATCTATTGGCCACATGTATGTCTTCTATGAATTATCTGCTCATGACTTTTTCCATTTTTCTATTGGGGTGTGGCACTTTTAAAACCCCCTGGTTTTAGTGTCTTCATCAACCAACTGGTGCTAATGATATTTGCCCCTAATTTTGAGCTTCTGCTAAAATAGAAAGTTGTAAATATTCCATGTCATGAATTATAACCAGAAGACTAGCGATTGGGAATCATGACTCTTTAAACTATCTGTAGCCAAGTCCACAGAGTCACCGGGCATAAATATATAGTGACATACTGTACCACCTATAAGGTGATAGAGAAGCACATGTTTTCTTTCTTTTAATATGCAGGGCTGGAAACCTATATGAGACCAGGTGTTCTTTCTTCAACTACCTTTCCTGTGGTTTTATAGCCACATATCTCCAACTGTAATACCGTTCATTTACAATAGCTATAAAATATCCATGTATTATCAGAGATGGTTGTAACAGTTACAATTCATGTTATAATGATAGTTAAAGAGCCAAAGTAACAAGTGATTTCCAGTTCAACTAAATTTGTGGTTTTATTTGTCTGACAGATAAAGTTTACAACTGAAGAACACATTTCTAAATAAAGTTGTTACAGCTACACAAGCAGGGATCACTGTTCAAAATACACTACAAAGCAGGCAGAGCCAAATTCTGCCTGATGTCCTCACTTGGCCTGTTAAGACTTCTGCAACTATACTTCTCTTTCTGGAGAATGCACTCTGATATTCAGATGTTGCTGAAACACTAGTTTCAAAGTCAGGTTTGGAAGGTAATGTAAAATTTGACGACTAGCTAAAAGGGGTGAAGGAATTGAATATGCCACAGAATCCTCCTCCTCACCCTCTGCCCTGCAGAGTCTCTGTTGGAAACCACATGTGAAAAGGTTGGGAAGGAGAAGGCTTTTCCAGGGGAGCTTTCCTACCCTCCTTCTTGAGTGCTATGTTCCTCCAGCTTCCATGGCATGAATCAGAACTAGGCTGCTTGCCTCTGACTGCTGGGGTCATGAACAAGGCTAAGAATGCTCCACATTCACACAAGCACTTGTTTGAAAGGCAAGAATAGCCCCTGACCCAAGTGTGGGCCATCCATCCTTATTCATCCGTATTTCCACTGTTACTCCAAACAGTTAACATCAATCCTTGCCCTGGAAAAGAGGGGCAAATAAAGGCTTGAAATTTGGGAATAGCCCCTAACTAAAAAAGGCCTCTTTGGAGAGGTTGCACATTGGACAAGACTTTTGAGTTTGGCAATTAAAGAGCTGTACACTGGGGCAAAAAAAGCTGGATTTGATCATTTTTTAAATAGAAGAAGTATCTATGCTTAGTATATCCCTTGATTTCCTTTACGTTTTTCAGCTTTGCTGAGAAGTAAGGAGAAGGGTTTGCTTTTCTTTCATACTTAGACCAGAAAGGAAAAAGAGAAGAAGATGCCCTGGGGATCATGGATTGTGTTGCCAGCAGAAATCAAAGTGCCTATGAAATGTTGATACAGGGTGAAGCTCCAAAGAAAAGTGTCCTTTGCCTTCCCTCTGAGCCTTTGCTTGCTTTCCCAGGAGTTTGTGTTTTATTGCTTAAGAAAAAGTTCTTTCAGCCCTTCCAATTTGAGACTCATTCAATTAGTAGGATAAAGATATATTAGGTTGATCTATAGACAACCCCTGATATTTGTCTGTTTTTAGCCTATTTAATTTTATTCCTGTTAATCTGGTTTTGTGTCAATTTTATTATTGGTCCAGACATAAGCACTTAAGAAAGGCAGAGGGAAGAATTCTCCCCCTCTCCAACATAATACACATAGTAAGACCTCAGTGAATGTTAATTGCTGTAATTATGATTAATGATAATAATACTACTGGTAATAGACATTGCACAGCCCATACCCCTCATTTTATAGATGGGGAAAATGGTGCAAATTATGGGTATACCCATCCTTACTCAAAATCTTACCCATTATTTTGAAGGGGAGCAGAATTTGCCACCCCAAAATAATCTCTTTGGCACAAGGATTATTTTTGGCTGACTATTTAAGAAACAGCAGACACAGGGAAATCTCTGGAAGTGGAGCAGAAGTGCCCTGGCATAGCAAAGATGTTTTCTGAGAATGGAGGGAGGTGCTGGGATCCTCTTGGCTGCCTCTTAAATTCCCCCTCATCTGACACCCTAAGACCCTGTGTTTAACTGGGCTTCTTTCCCCTTTCAGAGCTCAGATCATGTATGAACATTCACATGTTGGATTTGAAAGCCAATTTACTCCAGTCTCAGTTATCTGCGAGCAGAAAAAAAAGTCAGGATTTTAGATTGGTCTTTGCTTCATTTTGCTTGTAAACACATAATCATCTTAGTTATTTCTATGACTTTGTTTTGAAGTGCTAAGCTTCCTGAAAAATATCCTATATAATCCTATATAATAAAACCATAATATGCAAAATGAATGAACAGCAGAATGACTGGTCACTATGATACGAACTGACCATCAGGGGGCAGACCGTCAATGCAGGAGCTGCTCCCTGGGGTCAGTGTGCTCCCATAGGGGGAGTGCTGCTCAACCAGAAGCCAGGAGGGTGGCAAGGAGCAAGGGGTCTTGGACTGTGAGAGCTCTGGGCTGTGAGAGGGATGGCTGACTGGCAGCTGAGGCATACATCCTCTGAGGGGTCCTGGACTGTGAGAGGGTGCAGACTGGGCAGAGGGACCACACCCCCTCCAATGCATGAATTTCATGCGCCGGGCCTCTAGTGTAATACATAAAGGATACTGCAGTTCTGGAGTTTTGCTGTAAACTCATATCTCAGTTTGCAAAATCTTGTAAAGAGCTCCAGGATCCAATGCTGGGATGTCTCATATAATGGCCTTATTATCCACAGACACGGCAAGGTACAATCCGGATAAAGTTCCTAAACCAGTTTGATTCTGGTGAATGTCTAGTTCTTTTACTGTTACCTGTATTCTATTCCCTATTATCCAGGGAAATGTATTTATGGGAACAGATTGATACAGCAGATGAAGAGATGTATGGACTGGATGTAAAAGTACTTTGCAAAGAAGATGATTCAAACACAACTCAGGTTGGGGAAAATGGATTTTTAAAATAAATGAAATTTCAGGATATTAATGTGATTTATTAATGTGATTTAATGGAGCTGGTGCAGTATGGCCCAGAGGTAACAAATCCCTTGCCTGCTCAGACTGAGCAGGATATCACATTTCCCAGCAGTTTGACTCCTTCACCTTGAAGGGGACCCTGACTTAGTATAAAACAAACATAATCACTGATCACTAGAGAAAAGCAACTCTTAGAGAGGACTATCTTCTTCTGATGTTTTTCTGATGGGTATCTTTCTGGAACATTTGATGTTCATCATCTTACCAAGTGAGCCTTTCAATGAACCTGTCATTTTGTGCCTGAATAATTAGTGGTTTATAACCTGCTGCCCAATCATATTTGCAAATTACAACCACACCTTTGTGTGGTTTTTCAAAGAGAACTTTCATTTGTCCCAATACAGCTGGAGTTTGTATGTTGTGTGACCATGTGAATCTGGTATTCTGTTTCAAGAGCTCTGGTACCACAACATGGCCTCACTGTGCAATGGCAGCTTCACCAGGAGAAAGAAATGGTTTGGCCCAAGGTCTCGAGGTACTTGAGGGCATCAGAAAGGTTTATTTTTTCCATGTATGCTCACAATGGATCACTGCATATTTGGCCCAGAAGAGAGAAAGTTACATCTCAAGTGTCATCAGCTTGTCCCTTGAAAGGGACACCAGAAATGAAAGGCACCATCTCTGAAATAATAAAGTCTGTAAGGAAAAAGAACTTGCTTTTTCAAAACTGAATCCACACCTACCTTTTGGGGACATATTTATTCCACTAAATCGGGTATGCTTATTCTAGAGAAACTAAGGCAATGGTATAAACAAAAATAGCAGAAGATGGGGAGAGCAGGTACAAATGAATCAGTTAAATAGCTTTCCTCATCCTCTTGCCACCTTCACATATTTCCTGGAGGCCAGCCAGTTGTCCAGCACCACCCAAACTTGCCAGTACATTAGAGTCGATCATTAGAGTCTTTTTGTCAACATTAACACAAGGACTCAGGCCCTGCCAAGGTGGCTCGACTGAATGGGGCAATGATTTGTCAATGAATTATTTTAAGGAGCATGGCAGCACAGCATGATATAGTGGAAAGACTGTTGTGCTACACGAAGTCTTTCATTTTAATGCTGGCTCTGATCTTTAATAGCTGAGTGACTTTGGGCAAATCACTTAACCTCTCTGGGACTAAGTCTCTGTATCTATAAATTGAGAATAACAACAATTGATGGTTGTGGTGATAAAAAGAATCCTGGTTCTGAATGCATTTTGTTAACTCTAAGGCACTAAACATAAGTAAATGATTGTTATTGTTAGATTGCTAGGGGCATGTACAGTAATACCACCTAGCTAATAAGGGTCTCCAGTCTTCAGTACTAGGACCAGGAAGTACCCAGAGGTCATGTAGAAGAAAAGGCCCTGAATTTGTTGCCCTTATAAGCCATTCCACAAATCCATTAAACTCTACCACCTGTCAACAATAAATAGTATTAACAAAATAACAGTTTATTCTAAAGAACTCTCAAATGTTTTATAACCATTAGTTTCTCAATAGTAAGAACTTACTCCAGGGGAATGACATTTCTAGAACCCTAATAGAAACCCTCACTGCTATTCACACAGAGAAGTCCGGCTATTTTGGATTGGTTTCACTTCTCGAGTCAATGGCATATCCAGTAAATATTATGCTAGAGACCAGTCAATAGAATAAGAACATACAAATTGACTTGTGCATGTAGACAACTTTAGCGCTGTTCCAGAAAACACCCTTGAAGTCTGTGTCTTGGTGTCACCAATAGAATTGATTGGAAAACGAGCACTGTCATAAATTGTCTTGTCCCTATCAAGCAATGTGACTAGTTTGACTGCTTCTCACTGGAATTGGGTGGTTGTTTATTGTTGCATTTCCACAGTTTAAAGGTTATCACATTTTCTGTATGAGTGAATTTTTACTGTGAGTGAAAAAAATGCAAGTAATCCAGATGTCCCGCACATGACACAGGTGCTCAAGGCAGGCCTGGCCTCAATAGCGAGTGATTATTTTCTTCAGGCTGGCAGTTGCTTTGGGGCTGATATTGAATGCTACTATATTTGGAAAGTTGGTCACATCATCCTAACATTAGTGTTTCAGAAGGGACAGGCAGACAGTTCTGTGTTGTTTGTAAGCTTTATGCTCTGCAGAAAGGCAACTGGGACTGAGAAAGCTCTAGTTAACAGTGGTGAACTGTGCTTGGTAAGGATTTGAAAACTCCCAAATCTTTCATTTACCCCAGGCAACTCTCTCTGAACACAACTCACCCAACCTCAGTATTAGTCCTTTACCCCTTTGGCTCTCCATATGTCTGTATTCATGGCAGTGGTATAATTCACTGACTTTTCCTTTTATCTTGCCTTTGTCCAAATGTTGCTTTGTGTCTCTCATCCTTTTGTGGATGGTCTTTCCAAATAAAGTATAAACCCCATAAAAATGGGAACTGGGTCAACCTGATGGGCCTGACAAACATCTCCAGGGCAAGCCGTGGGGGATTCTGGAGAGCTACCTGATGAAACACATTTCTCCACCCAGTCTTTCTTGGTGTCTGAAATTGCTACTATTAAAGCACTTTAGCTGGCTAATGACAAGGAAAGCTCATATTAGAATGTTCATTTAAGAATCCCAAACCATTATCAGCCATTAGCACCTCCTCTTGAATCAGTACTTCATATAAGTCAGTCACCTACATGAGCTTTGGAGAAATACAACTTCAGATTAGGAAGGTTCTTCAGTTTTCAAACATAAAGAGAAAGTTCTATATCTTTTATAAGGTCAAGCCTTACCCTCAGTCTCCTTTCAAAAGCTGAAATGTTGCCTTTGTTTTGCTCCTTCCGCTGCCGCCACTCGATAAGGTTTGCATTGTGCTCTCCGGGCAGTGAGATGTTGCATTTGCCTAGAGTGGGGTTGACCGCCCCGGCCAGGATGTGAGGCTCTGAGCTGAGGCTGATCTCCATCCCGCTGGCAAAGGTGACACGTAGGGAGCCATCTGGGCTCACCCGATATGTACTTTGAGTATTTTCTGTAGGCCGAGGAACAAAGGAGGGAGAGGGAGAGGAAGAGGAAAGGGAAGCATAAGAAGCAGAGGAGATACAAGCTTAGCTTTAAGAGGCAAGTCTGGGAAGGAATGAGCAGTTTGGGACACTGTGGGCCCAACTGCCTTCTGGGCTAGACAACCACTCTGACAGGCAGATGTGCCCTCTGTCCATTTGGTTCTTGTTATTTTCACAGCTGGGGTAGTTTGTTCCTTGGATAAAAGATTCCTGCCTAATACTGCAGGCTGTTTTTATTTTTCCTGTCTCATTTTTAAAGAATTCCCTCACAAACTCCCTTTCTGACTTGATAGATCGGCCTCCACAGTTTGATATGCTGGAAGCTAGCATGAGAAGAGTATCAAGTTCAACTTAGCATCCTTACTGCCTGGAGACAGCAGCACAATTGCTGTACCTGACAAAACAACACTGACAAAGGTTGCCACCAATCCCTTTTGAGTGTATCTGAACGTGAACAGTTCTGTGTCTGGCCTAACAACCAAATCAGTCCTTCATGACTGGACAGAGAGAAGTAGTTTGTGTATCCATTTACCCTTTGCTTCCAATACATTCCTTCCAAGTCCAACCTCCTTCCTTTCCTTCTCCTCTCCCTCCCTTTAAACAGAACAAGCTTTTAATTCTCCAATTTCTCTTATATTCTTGCTCGGTGTGTATCCTAATTCATCTTTTTTATTCCCCCATGTCAGCATGGATCTTGAATGCTAATATCAGATGTGACACAGACTACATTTCTTCACTATAACCCCTTCTGTGTCCGAAAGAGCTTTATGCACTACTGGGTGCTACAAAATGACTTGACAGAAGAGAGGATTTGGCAAAGACGTAAACTCCTGACTCCCACAGAGATGTGGCTCAAGGCTGCTATGTGAATCTGTGTAAGGGGTGATTTTTGTCTGGGTTTCAGCTTCCAGAGCTGAAAAATAGGGAGACAATGCATCTTCTCAGACAGAAGTGAATTCTATGCATTAGAAGGGTAGAAGTTAAGGTAGGTGATAGTACAGTCAGGCAAAATGAGAAATAGTCTTACCTTGTTTTAAAATATAGATGGTAGTAGTTGCTGTCAAGTTGGTTGACATGAGGACATTTTCACGGTTGGAAGTATCCAGCTCCACTTTTGTCAGCTTCTCCAGGTCACTGTGGAAGTTGCTGACTTCTCCAGTGGGAAATGTCGCATTGGTCAGATGTCCCTCGGGGTCATACCTGAGGAATGGAACCAATGCCAACTTTGAAGCTTCTTGGCTTCAACAGGCCGTTGCAAAATAAAAATCACTTGGCAGTTTAACTTTGAGTGGTAACAGGTATTATTAACCTTGTTCAATAAGAAGAAAAAGGTCAGAAATGATTAATCAAACAAAGTTATTTTTGCAGCTTCTGAATTCTTTTTTTTTTTTTTTTTTAAATGTTCTTTTATTTTTTTTTTAAATATATTTTATTGATTTTTCACAGAGCAGAAGGGAGAGGGATAGAAAGTCAGAAACATCGATGAGAGAGAGACATCGATCAGCTGCCTCTTGCACGCCCCCTACTGGGGATGTGCCTGCAGCCAAGGTACATGCCCTTGCCGGAATCGAACCCGGGACCCTTCAGTCCGCAGTCCGACGCTCTATCCACTGAGCCAAACCGGTCTCGGCCAGCTTCTGAATTCTTGATGACTTCCTTGAACTGTGCTGTTTTACAGAAAAAATATATCTGGTAATGAATCACAAGGGTGGAAAACTGATTTATGAATCATGCCCCACTGTGTGTAATGTTGCAGGGCAGCTTCTCTTTTGCGATTTGGGTTAATCCCATTAGATGTGATAGATGAAAGAATCCAGCAGAGGGTGCTGTTGACAAAGGAAACAGAGGCACAAACGATGACCCAAAGCCTCAGAATGCCAATAAACTGCGTTGTGATAGGAAAATTTTATTTGCTGCTGTTTAAGTTGCCAAGTTGGAAATGAATGAATCATTTTTCCAATAAAATGAACAAGCACAGAAGATAATGGAAGCATGTTCATTAGAACATTATGGAGCCCCCTGATCTCAGTGTCACTTTTTTTTTTTTTTTTTTAGCTTTTTAGAGTATAGCACGTTGTAATTTGCTTATATGAGTAGGAGAAAAGAATTACCTAGAATAATAGGCAAAAACTTATATCTAGAAATATAGTCTGGTGAGTTTACTTAAAAAAAACACACACCATCAGAATTATTGGCAATCTCACTGTCCTCCAAATAAAAACTGCTTCCCTGAGGCTTTTGATGTGGAGCTGTTCTTTTATTGCCAATAGAACCATGAAAAATAAACACTTCATTAAAAGTAAAGGCATGCACTTGGAAACCCATTACTGTTTTCTTTTCAGGCTGCAAATTACAAAATATTTAAACACTTTTAGAATGTTAAACAATTATATTCTTTTTACCCAAAGTGAACAGGATATAGCCTGGACACGATGGTGGAGTCTGGCTCTGCTACCTCATCCCCCAACCATTATGCAAAAGGATATAGTGATTCAGTGTTAATACACTAGGTTGCAGGAACTCAGTCTAGATAATTGCTCAAATTTTAAAACGTAGACTAGTTTTTGGTAGGTTTGGGAAAAGGGACTGGACCTTATTTTATCAAATAGACCTGAACTTGAGGGTATACACAATGTCACACATACACACCCTATCAGTTAAAACAGTCATATGTGGCTCAGTTGATTCAGCATCCTCCTGTGCACCAAAAGGTGGCAGGTTCAATTCCTAGTTGGGGGACATGCAAGAGGCAACTGGTTAGTATTTCTCTCTTGCAACAATGTTTCTCTCTCTCTCCTTCTTCTCTCTAAAATTAAAAAACAAAACCTTGTCATGTATAAAAATAAAAATAATCAAATAGGTCATTTGACATCATAGATATGTGAAGCCCTATTTGGTTTAATTGGATGTGCCCTTTATTTAAATGGATTTCAGACAAAACGGTTGTTGGTGTCTTGCTGCTATACAGCTAAGGCCACGTTATCAAGGAAAGACCAAAAGGTACTGCTTGTGCCTGTGGTTAATGGCAAAATCATCCTGCCTGTTTAGCCTGTTTATTTTTTTATTGATTTCAGAGAGGAAGGGAAAGGAAGAGAAGTATAGAAACATCAATGATGAGAGAGAATCATTGATCAGCTGCCTCCTGCACAACCAATACCAGGGATTGAGCCTGCAACCTGGGCATGTGCCCTGACCAGGAATCAAACTGTGATCTCCTAGCTCATAGATCTATGCTCAACCACTGCGCCAAGCTGGCTGGGCCTGCTCAGCCTGTTTGCCCATGGTCTGCTTTAAGGATCTGTGGCTGCAAGAAGCAAGTTCTTAATGAGAAAGTGGCATGGAAGAGCTTGAACACATAGCACAGCCAAATCTTGTCTGCCTGGCCTTCCTTCTAGGATAAGAAAATGATGTCTAGCCTTGATTCTCCCAAGGTACTGAGCTGCTCTTTGAGGAAGGAGTTTGGAGGCAGCAGGTAGAAGGGAGCTGCAGCAGGCCTGCCTTGTGAGGAAGACTGTGGCCTTGCCGCCTGGATTACCCAATCAGTTCTTCTGTTTCACAACCATCGCCAGCATCTTTCCTAATTTCTAAAGGGTTCTCTCACCTTCAGCAAGGTCACTCTTCATCATTTCTCCAGGAAATTTGACTTAAGATGTTATTCATGCAGGTTCCCACTGGGCTTTGCAGCTTAGGGCCATTTCCTAGTCACTCAGCCCCTTGTTTTAAAGCGAGAGATTTCATCTAAAAGTGAGGGCAGCCCACTCCTCTGGGCTAAGATCAGATGCCAACTGAGTCATCCATGAACAAAGGTACAAGGGCCAAACACCCCAACAGACCTTGGTAGTGGCCTATGGATAAATCTAGATTCCCCACTCTGCCCCAAACACCTTTTAAGCTCAGTCATAGGTGCTCTTTGTCTGAGATTATACATTTTAAAGCTTATTTTCAAGAGCACAGCCACATTCCTACATATCCTGCTTCTATGCCCACCCTCCAAATTGACAGGAGTAAATTCGGAAAGGAAATCTAAATACTCCTGGGTAAAACTGTAATTACTCAGAGAGATCTACCTGGGAGGCTGCTGCCTGACCCTTTCCTGGTGAGGGAGGCAATGGTTTGAGGATCAGGTAGAATTTTCCACAGTCCTGCCCAGTCACTGGGGACCTAAAAAGTTATATTGCCTGATTTCATTGTCGTAGCTGGATAAGCATCCTTATTTGAAAGTGCACATTTGACTTTAACTCTATGGTAAACAAACTATTTAACTCTATTGTAAACCTTAAGGGCATTCTGTTAACTGAAATAAGTTAGACAGAAAGGACAAAATACTGTATGATCTAAGTTAATGTGGAATCTAAAAAATACCTCCAAATCAAAAATATGTGTACACCAAACTCAGAAAAAAAAGAGCAGATTTGTAGTGACTAGAGGCAGGAGCTGGAGATGGGGGAAATGGAAGAAGGTGGTCAAAAGGTGCAAACTTCCAGATATGAGATAAATAAGTCATGCCCTGGCCGGCTGGCTCAGTTAGTTGGAGCATCATCCTGTATACCAAAAGGTGGCAGGTTTGATTGCCAGTCAGGGCACATACCTAGGTTTTGGATTCAATCCCCAGTTGGGGCATGTGAGGGAGACAACTGATTGATATTTCTCTCACCTTTCTCTCTCTCTCTAAAAATCAACAACAATATATCCTAGGTCAGCAAACCCCGGCTCGTGAGCCACATGCAGCTCTTTGGCCCCTTGAGTGTGACTCTTCCACAAAATACCACGGCCTGGGCAAGTCTATTTTGAAAAAGTGGTATTAGAAGAAGTTTAAGTTTAAAAAATTTGGCTCTCAAAAGAAATTTCAATCGTTGTACTGTTGATATTTGGCTCTGTTGACTAATGAGTTTGCCAACCACTGTCCTAGGGTAAGAATTACAAAAAAGATAAATAAGTCATGGGGATGTACTGTACAACATGATGACTGTATAGTATATATATGAAAGTTGCTAAGAGTAAATACTAAAAGTTCTCATCAGGAGGAACCAAAACAATTTTGTTTTGTTTTCTTTCTTTTTTTTTTGGTATCTATATAAGATGATGAATGTTAACTAAACTTATTGTAGTAGTCATTTAATAATAAATGTGAGTCAAGTAATGCTGTATGCCTGAAAATTATACAATACTGTATTTCAATTTATATCACAATAAAATGGAAGGAAAACAAATAAAAAGCCCAAAGCCATCTATTCCTCAACACACTCTTGTGCCCCAATTCTGCTAGTCACAGTCAAAGCAATTGCATTTGCTAGTATCTGCAGTATGGTGTCTCTCATATGCTCAATCATTTATATGGCCCTCAGTTAAAACATACAGACCCACCTCTTTTCTGTGGGGTTACTTCCAAAGTAAAAGTGACATGCAGATCCCACAAATTTGGAAAGATTGCTCAAAAGTATATAAGAAATAATGGGAGCCTTTGATTTCCTATGGCTTGCTTGAGTTACCCCCCCCTCCACCCCATGACAGGAGAATGCTTGTCTCCAGATGGAATGTCTAAGAAACAAGTTTAATCAAAATCTCCTATGCTGTGTTTCCCTTTGGTGCTTGCATCTTTTGGTGCAGAGAGTAAATACAAACCAATATGCTGCCACTGATCCCCTCATGATACAACATGGTAGCTACCTGCTCCTCCTCCCCAATAGGGATGTCCACTCACTTAACCAGGCCTACAAATTCTGGTTAGTACATTGTGCCATCAGGCAAATGGCCATGCCTTCATAGGTTTCAGAAATGGGTTAGGTAAGAGGAGATGCCATCAAATTGTCCCTTTCTGTCCTGATTTTAGAGAGTTCCACTGTTTGCATGCACATACATGTCCCCATGAAGCAAAAGAATCTGAAAAAGAAATTCAGAACTCATTCTTGTCATTGAGGCACATATAGTTTAGTTGGGGATATTATATTTATATATTATGAAAAGTATATTGGGTCTGATATTTTTTCTTTTTTTAATCTTTATTGTTCAGTTTATTAATTACATTGTTTCCCCTTTTTTATCCCCCTATATCTCCCCTCCACCCTGTACCTACCCCACCCCCTTCCCTCCCCCTCCCCACTGTCCTCGCCCATTGTTGCAAGATTTTTGTCCAGTCCCTTGCTGTACTTCCCACAACCCTTTTCTCCCCAAGAATTGTCAGTCCATTCCCTCTCTATGTCCATGATTCTGTTATATTCACCAGTTTATCCTGTTCATCAGCCTATCAATTAATTTGATTTTTATGTTCATTTGTTGATAGATGTGTATTTGTTGTTCATAATTTATATTTTTACCTTTTTCTTCTTCCTCTTCTTAAAGAATATCTTTCAGCATTTCATATAATACTGGTTTGGTGGTGATGAGCTCCTTTAGCTTTTTCTTATCTGCAAAGCACTTTATCTGATCCTCAATTTTGAATGATAGCTTTGCTGGATAGAGTAATCTTGGTTGTAGATTCTTGCTCTTCATTATTTTGAATATTTCTTGCCACTCGCATCTGGCCTGCATCGTTTCTGTTGAGAAATCCGCTGACAATCGTATGGGTGCTCCCCCGTAGGTAACCAACTGTTTTTCTCTTGCTGCTTTTAATATTCTCTCTTTATCTTTTGCTCTTGGCATTTTAATTATGATATGTCTTGGTGTGGTCCTCTTTAGATTCCTATATTTTGGGGTTCTGTGTACTTCTTGGGCTTTTAAGTCAGTTTCTTTCACCAGGTGGGGAAAGTTCTCAGTCACTATTTCTTCAAGTAGGTTTTCATTAACTTGCTCTCTCTCTTTTTCTGGCACCCCAATAATTCGGATGTTGGCTTGCTTGAGGTTGTCCCAGAGGCCCTTTATGCTATCTTCAATTATCTGAATTCTTTTTGTTTCTTGCTTTTCCAGCTGAGTGGATTTTGGTTCTTTGTATTTCAAATCTTTGACTTGGTTCTTGTGGCCCTCTGGACTGCTTTTAGGACTTTGTGTATTATTTTTTATTTCAGTCTGTGTATGCTTGATTTCTAGTTGGTCCTTTTTTTTATCTGTGAGGGTCTGGTTCGTATCCTCAGAGGTCTTGTTCATTTCCCTGAGGGTCTCATTCATTTCCATGTAAGTATCATTCATCTCCTTGTAATTCTCATTCATTTGCTGGTTGGTCTTGTTTATTTCCTGGTAATTCTCATTAAGTTGATCGGCCTTTTGTAGGAGCCTCTTGAAAAGCCTTATAACCGTGGTTTTGAATTCTATTACTTGTCGTCTTTTCTCCTCCATTTCTTTCACACCTGATTTCTTTCCGTATCTCTGCATGGTGGCTGCTTTATGTGATAGATGTCCTCTAAGGATCAGTGGCACAGCCTCCCCAGTCATTTGAGATGGGTACTCTTACTGCAATCCTTTATGGGTTGTACCGTATTTTTGAATTTAAACCCAGCTTGTTGTTGTTAGCCCTAGGAGGGTTTGACCTCCAGGCCAATTGGCTGTGAAGGGAGACTGTGTTCAGGTTGGATGGGCGGAGTCTCTGAGCTGCACAGGCAGCCTCAGTGTCAGCTACGTCCTATGCGGTGCTCACGCACGCGGGTCTCTGTTGGATGGTGATGGGTGCAGGCACCTCCAAGAGAAAGCCGCTAGTCTCTTCCCCTTGCCAGACAACTCTGCCTCTCCCCAAATGAGTCTGCACACCCAAAGTCTCGCCCAGGGTTGTAAAATAGGTGGTTTCTGGGACCAGGAGACAAGTTTCCAGGGAGCAAGTCATGTGTCTGTGCGACACTTGCGCGCAAACTTCTTTACCCAGCTACCTGGTTTCTCCGCAGACTAGGATACCTCTGCCGTGCCTGGCTTCCAGGGTGTTTCCCTCAGACCTCGTGTGGCACTGGGGAATCTGTGTAGTGGGACGTCTATGCCCTCCCTGTTGGCGAAATCCAGCCAGGGTTGTTGCTCCAGCCGTACAGCCGGTGCGCATGACCAGGACAGCTCCTAACCTGTTTCCGTCTTCAAGGCTGCACTCCTGCCGCTCTTCTGAGTCTCAGTGTCCCACCTTTACTCTTATTTGGGGAGTTTTCACTCAGCCAGCTTTCTGGCGATTCTGGGTGATGTTTGTTTTGTTGTTATGTTGTAGTTTTTGAATCGTTGCGCGGGGCAGAACAATAGGTGTTTACCTAAGCCGTCATCTTGGTTCTCCTCCCCGGGTCTGATATTTTTTTTTATAAGGAATAGCCTGTCCTTTTCCTTGAGGACAATTGAAGCCAGAGCTAAACCATGCAGAGGAAAATCTAGAAGCTCCTTCAACTTTGCTTTCAGGAAAATATTGAATATTACAGAAAAAAATTCATTACTTATTTTTAAAAATCGGGACAGACCCTCTTTACCCCCTCATGCCAGAAACCTGCGCAATCTAATAAGCATGCTTTCAGAAATACTGGGTTCCCTTTCCTGACAAATAACTTAATTTGGCTTCCTATGATTCAGCTCCACGTCAATAATGCCCTTCTATTTTCATTTGTGGTAGATAAGATACACACACAACTCATTCTAATGCCAGAATATTGCTGTGTACTTCTGTAAACAAAGCACTGGGCTAAGCAGAATAGGAGAAGGAAGAGAAGGAAGTGGTATGTGAATCCTGGAAGGGAGGTAGAGCTCAATCCCTTGCTAAGTAGAGATTTGGGAGGGGGGAAGGCATTGCAGAGGTGATGACATGAAGTGAAGCACAGAGGTGGGTAGGGTGTCCACTGAAGAGACGGAGTAGCACAAGCACAACATTCATCCAGATAAGGCTGGAAAGGCATGTTGGAATCAGAGTACCAGACTCTGGAGGAAATCAGGTAGTCAGCAGATAAGAGACATTTTCAGGGGTGGGGGGCAGGATGATTCGAGCAGTGCTTTAGTGGCAGTGAATCTTGAAAGGGGAGCTATGAAGTAAGAAGCCTGTTGGGAGGCTGCAGCCTCAATCTGTGTAAGAAAAGGTGGTATTTTTATTTTTATTTTTGCCTTTATTAAATATGCTAGAGGCCAGGTGCATGAAATTCATGCACGGGGGTGGGGGATGTCCCTTAGCCCAGCCTGCACCCTCTCCAATCTGGGACACCTCGAGGGATGTCTGACTGCCCGTTTAGGACCAATCCTGGTAGGATCAGGTCTAAACGGGCAGTCGGACATCCTTCTCACAAACCAGGACTGCTGGCTCCAAACCACTCACCTGCCTGCCTCCCTGATTGTCCCTAACCGCTTCTGCCTGCCAGCCTGATCACCTGCTAACCACTACCCTGCCAGCCTAATTGATGTCTAACTGCTCCCCTGCCAGCCTGTTTGACCTCAACTTCCCTCCTCTGCTGGCCTGGTCACCCCTAACTGCCCTCCCCTGCAGGCCTGGTCCTTCCCAACTCCCCTCCCCTGCTGGCCTGATCACCCACAACTGCCCTCCCTTGCAGGGCCTGGAACCTCCCAACGGCCCTCCCCTGCTGGCCATCTTGTGGTGGCCATCTTGTGTTCAAATGGGGGCATGATCTTTGACCACATGTGGGCACCCCTCTTGTGTGTTGGAGTGATGGTCAATCTGCAAATTATTCTTTTATTAGATAGGATAGAGGCCTGGTGCATGGGTGGGGGCCAGCTGGTTTGCCCTGAAGAGTGTCCCAGGTCAGGGTGGAGGTTCCCTTGGGATGAGGGGTGGCCTGGGCGAGGGGCCTGTGGAGGTTTGCAGGCCAGCCACGTCCCCCAGCAACCCAAGAGGAGGCCCTGGGATCTGGAATTAATTTATGTCTTCAATTGAAACTTTGTAGCCTGGAGCAGAGCCAAGCCTTCTGCTTGCTCTGGGGCGGCAGCCATTTCTGTTTGAAACTTTGTAGCCTGGAGTGGAGGCCTAGGCCAGCAACAGCAGGCAGAAAGCTTTGCTTCCTCCATTGCTAGGGAAAACCAAGCCTCTGTTCTCTCCAGCTCAGTGGTTGCCACCATTTCTGTATCTTTTATAATTGAAACTTTGTAGCATTGAGTGGAGGCCTAGGCCAGCATCGGCAGACGGGAAGCTTGGCTTCCTCTGTTGTTGGGGAAACCTAAGCCTTCCTCTTGCTCTCAGTGGCAGCAGCCATCTTGTTTGGGGTTTATTTGCATAATCTGCTCATGATTGGCTGGTGGGCGTGCCTTGTGGGTTTAGGGAAGGTATGGTCAAATTTGCATATTACTCTTTTATTAGATAGGATTGTGATAGTCCATTATTGGGACTTGTTTTTCTTTGTAAACTCTCAAATTTTTAGAGGGATGGTACAGTGTCTCATTCATCTCTGTGTTCTCAGGCCTGGCACAGCGAAGATAGGCATTATACCTGCTGAATAAGTATAATAAAAGAGGTTGCTAGTGGAAATGGAGAGGATGGGGTGGATATGATAGTGTGGTTAGAGAATAGATAGAGCCATCCATGATGGTGTTGAGAGGCCAGGCTCAACTTACATAGATACCCTGTGCCACACAGCTAATCTTCCCCACCAGCCTCTGAAAGCTTTTTTGGTTAGCAGCCTCTCTTCCTCCTGTTCACTCCTTGTCTCTATTGCAATTTTCCCTAGCATGACCCACAACAATTCTGTCTGCCCATTCTTGCTCCTTAGCAAGGACATAAAGCAAAAAGAGAGGTGACTATGCAAAGGTGTTGTCTGTCTCTGGAGATTGTAAGGAACAGTTGGCCATTCTATGTTTGCCTTACCTAATAGAAATCCTTTGCCCACCAGGAGGCAGGAGGCTGGACCACAAGGTGCCTTAGTCCCCTCTCTACTCTGAGATTCTAGAAAGCATTGGAAACCTTCTGATGTGTTTGGACTATTCATTTACACAACCAGTTCTGCATGAGACTCACACCCTATGCCTAGGCAAGTATCTCATCCAGACACATGGCTTGTTTACCTTACCTCCCTCCCCAGCCCCTTTTCAATCTTATCATGGAGGAGGGAGAATGCCTCATTAGCCATTGTCCATAAAACTGAGCATTTGTAAAAATAGTTTAGAGCTATAATGAAGGCTTTTCCAAGTTGTCAGTGAATGGCATTATTTTTTTTTGGGGGGGGGGTAGGACAGAGATGGGGGATATGCCAACAAAGTTCAGAAACAGAGAGAACAGAAGACCAGGGGTTAAGAGATCATGTAAATGCACAGTCTCTTTTGAGTGTTGGGCTCCCACAAAGGGCAAGGGTCTGAAAAATTGTCAGCTCAGTTGGGACCGGCAGCAGCTCCGCAACTGACGCTTTTGGCCTCAGTCTGGGACCTTTTCAGTTTAGTATAGCAGATGCCTTTGCCAGGACACTGCTTGGGAAACAAGCAAGGGCATCCTGGCTACTCTTGCAGCTTCAGGGGCAAAGAAGGCTTGCCTGCTGTGTGAGTAGCTGGGCCCCTCCCTCAGGCTTTAGCTGTGGCAGGGTCATTGCAATTAGGAGCTCGGCAGCCCCTTGGGCCAGAACCCCTGTCTCCTTCAGCCAATATTCCTACCTTGACAGTCACCTCCCTGTTAGCAGTTTCTCCCTGGTCAGCTTTTCCCCTGACACTCAGGACATTTAGGGGCAGTCAAGCATCATGTACTAATACTTTGGGGTGTGCAATTTTGATCCTGGTCCAAGTCAAACGAAATTATGAAAATCAATGGACTATTTAAACAACATCACACTACACAAGAGAAGTCCATTGTACAAGATGCATTTTAAAATTCCATGTGGAGTATGCAGTGTTCACGGTCATCTGTGTCATTTCTCCTCTCCATCACTTTGGATCATTGGAAAGTTGAATGAATTACTGTTTTAGCTACCTTTCCTTAGCTGCCCTCCATCCTGCCAAATTTTGCTTCTGTTTCTGTTTCTCTTTTTCTGTGTCTCATCTCAGAACTGAAATTCTATTTCCACCTTGGCAAACCATTTGTCCCCTTTGGCCACAGAAGGCAGCCAGCCTCCCTCTCATCTCAGGGAAAGGCTTAACTTCTTTTAGGAGTGCCAGGAGGTCAGGGCGGCTCTAACCCTGATTACAATAGTAGGCCCTATTCTGTGGTCCCCAACTTCCAAAGGACAAGTAAACACTTGAAAGAGTGTTCATAGCTGGCTAACACATTGAGGATAAAAGTGAAAGGCAGATTTTGTGCAGAGCAGATCAAAAGAAGAATTAGTTACATTATGCAGGTTGGAAACTGCTCATTTCTCTATATGCAGGTAAGAAGGGGCAGTGATTTGCCCTGGCTGGCATGGCTCAGTTAGTTGGAGCATTGTCTCATACACTGAAAGGTCATGGGTTCAATTCTGGATCAGGGCACATATCCAGATTGCAGGTTCCATTCCAGGTTGGCATGTCTAACCAAACTGATCATATACAAAACTGAACTCCCAATCTCCCACCTGATATAATGTACTCTTTGCATAGTCCCCCCAATTTTGGTAAATGAAAATTCTAACTTCATTACTCAAGTCAAAAAACTTTGAAGATATCTGACCATTCTTTCTCTCACACCCACATCCAATCTGTCAGATCTGTCCTGACAGATCTGTCAAAATATATTTAGGAATTTATAACTTCTTACTGCCTTCACTCCCTGATCTAAGTCACCATCTTATGCCTGGATTATTACAAATCCTCTCTGCTTCCACCATATAATCTGTTTTCCATACAGAATGATTCTTTAAAGATATAAGCCAGATTGTGTCACTCCTTTAGTCAAAACTCTCTAGTGGTTCCACCTCTTACTCAGAATAAAAGTCAAAGTCTTTATAGAGACCTACAAAGCTCTACCTGAAGTAGCCCTGTTACTTCATAGGTTTCATCTTCTTATTACTATTACTCCACTCCAGTCACAGTGGCTGCCTTACTATTCCTCAAACACATCAGATTTGTTCCTGCTGCAGAGCCTTGGCACTTGCTGTTCCCTCTGCCTGGAATGTTCTCTCTCTTCCTTCTGCCAGATATCCTTATGGCTCACTTCCTCAGCTCCTACAGGTATTGATGCATAGTAGTCATCCCTTATCCACATGGGACATGTTCCAAGATCCCCAATGGATGCCTGAAACCACAGCTGGTACCAAACCCTTTTTTAATACTGTTTTCCCCCCTATACATAGGTCATACTTATGATAAAGTTTAATTTGTAAATTAGGCACAGTAAGAGATTAAAAATAATAACTAATAATAAAATAAAACATATAACGTTATACTGCAATGAAAGTTCTGTGAATGTGGTCCCTCTCTGTTCATGTTTTCCAACCCAAAATTGAATGACTTCTTCATCTTAATTAAGCATTTGCCCCACACTGTGGCCATAACTTTTGGAGTTTGAGATACGACAGCAAAAGGAGCACAAATTTCCTTTTCCTTTCTCACAATTTAATTGATAGAACATTTGTTCTTACCATAGATCTTAGCAACCTCAGCATGCTTTTTTCCCTTTCCTTTTAACTCGAGAACTTTCACCTTTTCAGTTAAAGGAAGCAAGTACTTCACAGCTTCTCTTTGGCATGTGTGAGTTGCCAGCATCGCTACTCCTGGGCTTTGGGGGTCATTATTTAGTAAAATAAGGGTTACTTGAACACAAACACTGAGATACCCATATCTTGACAGTCAATCTGATAAAGAGAAGGCTACTAAGTGACCAATGGCGAGGAGTGTCTATGGCATGGATATGTTGGACAAAAAGATGATTCATGTCCAAGGTGGGAAGGAGTGGCAGGGCATGCAATTTCATCACACTATTCAGAACAGCACACAATTTAAAAATTGTGACTTATTTATGTAATTTTCCATTTAATATTTTCAGACCATGGTTGATCACAGATAACGGAAACTATTGACAGAAAACCAGGGATAAAGGGAACTTCACTGTACTCAAATGTTACCGTTTTAGTTAGGCTTTCTCTGACCACCCAACTTGAAATAAAAACCCTTCTGCCCCATATTCTTTTTTCGTTTTTGCCAATCCTCACCCAAGGATAAAGGATATTTTTCCCATTGATTTTTAGGAGAGTGGAAGGGTGGGAAGATGTGGGGGTGGAGGAGAGAAAGAGGAGGTGGGGAGGAAGAGAGAGCGAGCCATATGAGAGAGATACATCAATTGATTGCCTCCTACATGTGCCCTGACTGGGACCAGGGATCAAATTTGCAACCCAGGTACGTGCCCTTGACCAGGAATCGAACCCTCAGCTCTTCAGTGTGCAGGCCCATGCAACGCTAGTCAGGACCTGCCCCATATTCTTAATCTCCCTTACCCTGCTTTATTTTCTCCCTAGAACTTACACCATTTGAAGTTTTGTACATTTCACTTGTCTGTCTCCAGTACAACTTAAGCTCTATGAAGGTAGATTTTTATCTGGTTTATTCATGTCTATATTACAGACACCAGAACAATGCCTGGCATGGGTAGGTGCTCAGGAAATATTTATTGCACAAATAAATGAACCCACAAATGGGTTACTTTGTTTTTCTTCCCTCTAGCTTTATTAAGGTATAATTGACAAATAAAATTATTAATTCTCACTCAAGGATATTTTCCATTGATTTTTTAAAAAATGTGTTTTTATTTAGAGAGAGAAAGGGAGAGGGAGAGAGAGATAGAAACGTTGATGTGATAGAAACATTAACAATTGATTGGCTGCCTCCTGCATGCTCCCTACTGTGTATTGAGCCTGCAGTTCTGGGCATGTGACCACACCGGTAATTGAACAGGGCACCTCTCGGTGCATAGGTCTATGTTCAACCATTGAGCCACACTGGTGAGGCTTTTCCATTGATTTTTTTGGAGAGAGAAAAACATTGATGTGAGAGAGACATATATTGGCTGCCTCCCACATGTGCCCCAACTGGGGCCAGGGATGGAACCTGCAACCCAGGTAAGTTCCCTTGACCGGGAATGAACCCGAGACTGTTTCGCATGTGGATCAATGCTCTAACCCAGTGGTTCTCAACTTTTCTAATGCTGCAACACTTTAATACAGTTCCTCAAGTTGTGGTGACCCCCAACCATAAAATTATTTTCATTGATACTTCATAACTGTAATTTTCCTACAGTTAATGAATTGTAATGTAAATATCTGTGCTTACCGATGGTCTTAGGCGACTCTTCTAGTGGTTCTCAACCTGTGGGTCGCGACCTACAGGTTGAGAACCGCTAGCAGGGTTGCCTAAGACCATCGGAAAACACAGAAACACTGGCCAGGGCTAAAATGGTATAAATTTAAAGTATATAATGTGATGGTTTGATAAGTAAATGAATGACTGATCTGGTTATTTTGGAAACTAGTTGGGACTTAAACCATTTTTTCTTTTTAAGATTATTTACCATTCTGTGCCTCAGTTTCATCATCCATAAAACAGGCATACTAGAAGCACCTTTCCCATGATGTTTTTTTTTTGGGGGGGAACATAAAAATAATAGTGTATGTAAATCACCTATCCCAGTACCTGACACATAGTAAAGCTTCAGTGAATAGTGGCTTTTATTACTGTTATTAAGATGTAAGAGAAAAATCTCAAAAAATACAGAAAGACTTGCAACAGGAAAAACTGAATACATTTTTCTAAGTGAAACTAAAATAGTTGTCCAGCTCTTTTGTATAACTGGCAGTTCTTTGGGAAATGAGCCAAAACTTGAAGGCCAATTGTTTTGTCCCTTTCCTTAGGAGGGTTTCCTGGGTCTGGACACATTCTATTCATATTCTTTATATCCTCACAGAATAGTCACGCTTGGAACCCCTTATGCTTAATATCTCCACTGGTCACATTCTTCGCATTAATGCCATTTCAGACCCAGAGGTTCAGATTCCATGGATGATCTTCACTCAGGAATTTGCTTAAAAAATTCAGCAGTTCCCTTTGTGGGAAAGATGCTTGCTGAGTGCTGCAGACTAGCTTTCTAAATGTGTTGATTTGCAAACAAGGTTGTCCGTGCTTTAAAAGGCAAGGACAATGGTATCTGTTTCTGTGTCATGACACCTCCTTGTAGCTTGCTGTCAGACACATCTTGTGTTAATGCCTTGTTAAACAAAGTTATCATAGATCCAGTCTATGAATGCTGACATGTGTCAGATTATTTGACTAATGCAGGGAAAGGGGGAAGCCCAACCCTGCACAGGAGCATTGGCTCCACATTTCACTGAAGTAGCCAGTGAAGTGTAGCCTCTCCCATTCTGCACTTGCCTCAACATCATTTCACACTTGCTTCCCAGGGTCCACTTCTTATGTTCTAACTTCCCACTTACCTCCCACAGTTGGGCTGGGCTTGGCTAGACTGGGCACACATTCATTTATTCATTCATTAAATTCCACAGGGATCAAGAAATACTAGTTAAACCACACTGCCTCTTTGCTGCTTTCAAACATTTTTCTAGTTTAGTTATTTAAATAAAATGTTATCTTTTTGTCTAAGCTATGCTGTAAATTTCTTAACTACATGGACTTCTACATTATTCCTGTTTCCTGCAGTGCCATCCTTGATTCTTCGTTTGGTCTATGTTTTTATTATTATGCTCTGCAAAACTGCTCTAGAGAAATGGGTCCAAACTCTAGAATTGGGTTAAATTTTCTCCCTGACTTTTTATTTTTTATTGTGTTTGTTAGGAGAAACTAGCATCTAACAACCAGCAAGCACTAAACCATTTTCCTACTATACTATGTCTTCAAACAAAAATGTGACAAAGCCTATGTTGAGAATTAGAAACTTACTCATAAACGGTTGTCCATCCATTTTCATTACTTTTGGTAGCCAGAAGCCCAGTGTTTCCTGGATAGGTCATCAAGGCCAGGTTATAGCCTTGGGCTGATACTCTTTTCAGGACTCCATTGCTGCTTATGGTTAGCCAGTACACCTGCCCGCCAGGCACTACAAGCCAAAGGGGCATCCCGCCTGCATCCCTGCGAATATGCACAGAGTTGCCGTTGCTACTGGTAATGGCACCCAAGTCACCTTCGGCATTGTAGGTGAAATTATACACATAGTCCCTTGTTATCAAGTTCAAGGTGTGCAGGTGGGTTCCATTGACGGTGAACTGGTAGAGTTCCTGATCAGCAGGTGAAGCAATCTCATAAAGGTTCATGTCATTCAGGTGGGCTTGGTTCCTACTAATGGTTCGAATTCGAACGTTCCCAAGGTCAGCCACATAAAGGGTACCATCAGGCGACACTGCTAAAGAGGAAGGGGCTTTCATCTTTGCATCTTTGGCATAGCCACCATCACCTGTGGGAGAAAGACCCTAATTTTAATAATTGTAATCATCAGCATTTGTATGAAAAAAACCAGTAACAGAAATCACTGTGCATCAAGAATAATTTGAAAGGGAACAGTTAGCCAGCATTCTCTGAATGTCCTTCTTGACAAATTTGAAACCCATTATTCAAAATTTTTGAGTCAGTACCAATGAAGATAAACAGTAAGATGTAATTATCTCAGTAACTCCAATTTTGTGAAATCCTTAATCCTGCTGTTCAGTATCTATTGTACTGGAAGATACAAAAAAAAAAAAAAAAGAACACAGCAAATAATAACAGCCAACAAAATTTGGCTGGAAATCCATGAGACTTAATGCCTGTCAATGCTTATAGGATCTATCTCAGACCTTTCCAATCCTATTGTGCTTAGAGGACCTTTCCTCAGCTAATTCCCATTGTCACATTTGTCAAAGTACACTAAGTGTGTAAGTGCAACAATGATTCAGAACCTCAAATTTGATAACTAGAAGAGATATTAGATTTGTCTTGAATTAAAAACATAAATTAGGAAAATAACTATAAAACTGTCCAGGTAAACATTGATCAAAAGTCATAGCGACCAAGTTGCTCTAGAGTTCTTTGGCTCAAGTAAAAGCAAAGGTTAAAAGAGAACCACTTGGGCCTGGATGAGCAGTTTATTAGGGCTGCAAGCAGCTTGGAGGGATTTTCACGTATCAGCACAAATGTATCTATTGACATTTTGAAGACTGTTTGCTATCTGGAATATCCATTCCATGTTATGGGGGAAAGGTTCTTTTATTTTTTGCTTTCTTCTCCGTCCCCCCATTTCAACTGAAAGTAAAGGGCACTGATGATTATGGAGAAAGTTTTGGAAATAACAAACAATAACAATGGAAATAGCAGATTAATGTTTTGAGACCACTCCATTGCCGTAAAGTTTTAATTGCACCCACGTGTCTCCAAAGCAGTCTGTTCCTAGTCCCTTTGGGTTTCAAATAGCACATGCTGTCAATTTGGAAAGCAGTCACCTAGGGGAAGTAATATTTTTCCTGAGCTAAATTACTAATTGTGGGTTTTACCTAGTTTCTCTTTCTCCAAAGTACAAATATCACATGGTCCTACACTTGTATAATGGTCTTAACTTCTTAGAGTTATCAAGATTTGTATTTACATTAGTCTATCCTCAAACCAACAAGGTGATATAATTGAGACAGATGACACCTCTATTTAATAGATGAAATAAACAAGTAGTAAAAAGATTTTGTGGCTTTCCTGGGGCTACTCAGTGTGTCAATTGCAGAACAATCAGATACTAGGCAATCTGACCCTCAACGCAATGCCTTCTCCACTAGCTCATGTTAATGTTCACAAGCAACACTGGTTTTCCTTTGGACTTTCCTGATGCATGCTTTTCTTTTGAAAACAGAGAGGGGGAGCTGGTGAATTTCTAAAAAGGTCATACCTGAAAAACAGTCACAGTTGGGATCAATTTTGCAATCACAGTCAGTGGGGGCACCAGCCATGATGGAGATCTCCCCATTGGTGGTAACTTGCTGAATGCGGTTTACTTTCCTCTCGTCTGTTTCAGCTATGAAGAGCAGGCCGCTGTGGGAGACACTGATGGCTCTCGCTGACTCCAAAGTGGAGTGAATTGCCACCTTGCTGACCAAGAAATGATCGATACCTGGAACCTGGCAGTGAATGGGGCGCCCTGCAATGATCCGCACGCGTCTGTTCTCAGAAATTTGCAGCACAATATTGTTATCCAAGACATACAATGAATTGTCCATGGGATTGACTGCAAGGTCTGTTGGCCATTCTAACCGCACCTGCAAAAAGAACAGAACACACACTATTAGGTTATAATATCTTTCCAGGGGCAGTTTTACCTTGGAAAAAAACTGGCTTATTGGTTGCTCTTGTCTCAAGA
This sequence comes from Antrozous pallidus, assembly GCA_027563665.1. Classification (NCBI taxonomy): domain Eukaryota; kingdom Metazoa; phylum Chordata; class Mammalia; order Chiroptera; family Vespertilionidae; genus Antrozous; species Antrozous pallidus. The sequence goes on along the minus strand of CM050509.1, from coordinate 44,564,331 downwards.
ATTTCAGTAATGTTGGTGTTGCTTCTAAAGTTGCGGGGGGATGATTAATCCAATGTTCTGTAAAAATATCTATTATTTATACCATTTCAAGCATAATATAATTTTTTGCAATAATTCCAGAAGGGTCCTCTAGAGCAGTAATTTTCAACTGTTTTCATCTTATGGCACACATAAACTAATTACTAAAATTTTGTAGCACACCAAAAATACATTATATATTTTGCCAATCTGACAAAAAATAGGTACAATTTTGATTGATTTACAAAAAATATAATAGTAATTACCCTTTTTGCTCCAAAGTGGCTTTTTAAATAAATCAGGTGTCTATACTTGCATATAAGGATTTCTGGTACCAAGAATTAACCAATCAGACACAATTTGATTGTGCGACAGGACCATTATATGACCTACATATTTATGGTTCAAGACAGGGCATTCACAGCAGATGGCTACTGTGTTGGCTGTTATCATTTTATCATTTAACACTGTAAGGGAAAAGAGGTTAGTGCCCCTGACTAAATAGTCAGGTACTGCATGTTTTAAAAATTCTTGCAGCACACTGGTTGAAAATTGTGTTTTTCAGAGTGTGGTCTCTGTACCAGCAATAACAGCATCACCCATGAACTCATTAGATATGTGAATTCTCAAGTTACAACTTAGACCTATTGAATCAGAATCTCTGGTTTGGGAGGCTTGTGTTTTAACAAGCCTTCCAGGTGATTATAATGCACACAAAGGTTTGAGGACCACTGCTTTAGGGCCTCTGTGTCACGATCATATGCAAATGTTTCTCACTGTCCTGTAGATGCATGGAAGAGCAAAGTTATAGAGACTTCTAGAAAACAGAATGCTGGAGAAAACAGATTTTACTCTAATAGCAACCTTTTGGAACAGTACCTTCCATTGGCATAGACTTAGCATCCATGTTGTGGCATATTCACGTATAGCACATCAATTGGTGATTTGGAATTCTGATTGACCTGGTTCACTACATATCTCCCTAAACAGTTTGATTAGTTCTTTCATTGAATATTTCCTGAGTACTTTCTCTGTGCTAAGCTTTGTGATAGGCTTTGGGGATTCAAAATAACTATGACATTACTGTCCATGTTATGAAGAAGAAGGCAACAGAGAAAGTATGAGAGCATTTTACCCAGACTAGGAGTCAGAAAGCAGGGTATTATCAGAGAAAAAAAAATCCCATGTGAGGACACAGAAATTGGTCTTCTGTATGTCAAGAAGAAAGGCCTCAGGAGAAACCAAACCTGCTGACACCTGTCTTAAACTTCTATCCTCCAAAACTGTGAGAAAATAAATTTTGTTTGTTTAAAGCCACCCAGTCTGTGGTACTTTGTTAAGGAAGCCCTAGCAAACCAATACACAAGGAAACAGAGAGATATACAGGTCTAGCTTTATTCTGGCTGTGGAAAACTGCGGAAGGGCTTTAAGTGGGAGTGTGCCATAGTCATATTTAGGTACTAGAGGGATCACACTGGTTTCTGTTGAAACTAAAATGGAAGAGGAGAGATGGAAGGCAGGCTGATAGTTTAGAGGTTCATGCAGTGGTCCAGGTGAGAGATGATACTGGCCTGAACTAGGATGGAGAGAAGTAAATGGATTTGAGACACATTTAGGAGTTAGAAAACAAGGATTGGGGTGTGTGTGTGTGTGTGTGTGTGTGTGTGTGTGTGTGTGTGTGTACCTTGTACCATGTGGTAGACTTTGGGGATCCACAGACCAACCAAACATGGCTCCCCTCTAGTTCCTCTCTGGACACTGGCTTTAGCCCAATGCCTGCCCTGACATCTCCTTGATAGCTACTATTTATCACTGGGCACTTCTCAGATAACTGTATTATGTGCCCTCTCACCTCACCACTAACTTATTCTGTACTTCATTTCTCATCTCCTAGCCAAGGCAAAGGCAGAAAAATCTGTCTCTTTCCTATTCAAGATAGTAACAGTAATGTAGCTATTCTTTGTGTCTTGAGTGGATGCTCAAGGAAAGCTATGTTTTTCTTAATGAATCTGAATGTTTGAAAACAAGATACAGATTATCATTGCATTCTGAGGCACACTTTTTCCCTGGTTGGAAGAAGCCTTACACTCAGCAATCAAGTGGATAAAGGTCAGCCTGAGATAAGGCCCTCCCTCTAATTCTGTCTTTTAATAGAGGGCAACTAGTGATACTGTAAAGGACACAAAGGTTTTGTTTGACCTCCTCTGTAGCACTACTCAGGGCTCTTTGCTCCCTGTCTCAGAGTGTCTCTCCCAGACAACCAGCAACCTCATTCTGTCTCCATGTCTTTGTGTGCCCTCAACCTCCTTATAGGCTGGCCTTCTCTGGTTGGCACCATATGCCTCTGGGCAGCTAGGAATATGAATGCTAATGGAGTATAAAGCTGAGCTTGTGTTGTGCATGTTCTACAGAGCCTTTCAGACCGAGGCCATTGGATAAGAATTAAACACCAGCTTTAACAGCTCCCAGAGCAGTTTCCCTTGATGTGTTCCTTAGCACGTCTGTCTGAGGGCTTTGCATGTCAGTGCCCTGCCATCGCGAGAATGAGTGCCTGCTACTGCTGAGGGCGCTGACATCTCCTCCACCACGTGACTCCACTTGGGACCTTGATATACACCATCATGCTTGCACAGAAGCTGTCTGTGGAAATAAGCAGGGGCTGCCTGAGGAAGAGGAAATGTATTTATTTCAGTACATTTTGATCCTATTTTGATCGAGTCTGAAGTCAATGACCCAGAAAAAACAAAGCTGGCAGAAATGACATTCTAATTATCCCCAGTCTGAAAGCTGAGGCCAGGACAGAGGCCAGGGACAACACACCTGGCAGGAGTCAGAGAAGGACATGTTTCAGACTCTGTTTGCTGCTGTCAAGGCTGCCTCTGAGATAAAGGCTGGTCATTGGAAGATAAGCTGTTAAATTCTCCAACTTGCCCAACTGATTTAAGTCAATGCTATTGGTGTCATGTTTATTAGATTTAATATTAGCTCAAAAATACACCACCTATTGTGTCTGTTTGTTTTCTTTTCCATCAAATAAGTCGCCCTCTGGCAGTTTCCTGTAACTAAAGTGACCTTTGTGCTTCTGAGACACTTTCTCTACCAGTTGTACAGAATCCCTGTAATTCCCATTTGATTTGGCTGGGCAGCTTGTCTATGAAATCCACTCAGATGAAAGATGTTTGGCTACTTAGTAGTCTAGGGTCTGCCTTTTCAGAAACTGGACCTTTTCACCTCTCTCAGGTTGTCGATTCCTTTTATATCCTTCTCCTGTTAAATACTCCCATTTCCAGGTAATTTTTCAAGGAACCAGTGCTTTAGACCCACATAATAGAAACACTGTATTTCCTACCAAGGCATTTCCTTAACACCAGCTAACATGGAATGGAGTCTGTGAGCTGCTGGCAGTCAGAATTAGCATCTATTAGTTGCAGAAACCCAAAATTTATATGCTACTGAGGTGGGGCTGAGAGTAACCCCTGAGGGTTGCTGGCATTTATCCAAGTAAATTCTGTGGAGAAATACACATTTCTCTATGGGCCATGGGAGCAGAAAGAGATGTAGGCACAACAGTTTACACTCTGGAAACTCTGCTCGTGACCTAGCCTACAGGCAAACCACTTGGCCTAATTTGTGGTGGTTGCCCCACCTTGTAAAAATACATTAATTTGTTTGAAATGTCAAAATGTATTTAAACTAAACTAGCACGAAAGGTCACCAGTGTAGCCGCCAGCTGGTGGGCGTGCCCGACTCCCAACAACCTGCCCTAAGAAACAACTCTGAGCAGAAAGGAGCTCTCGTTCTGGAAGTCAGGCCTTGACAGCACTATGTCTTCTTCTGCTAATCGAAAATTTGCCTTAAAGGGACTTGACTTGCAGGTCAGCCAGTCCCATGGTTGCTTTAAAGATCTAGCTAATTTTGACCTAAGTAGTAGTTTATGAAGTGGCAGAATCCTAGAGGGAAAAATCCATGTGTAAAAGCAATATCTAAAGATGAGCCCTTGATTAAACTGAAGTAGAAAAATCCCTCAATTATAAACTTAACCCCACAGTGGAGACACTGACTATAATTTGTACACTTGGGCTCCCTCTAACAGTCAGAAGGCTGGGTCCTTCCTTAACTAGTATACACCCCTAGGCAAATGAGGTCTCCTCTAGGAGTCTCTGGTTCTCTCATCTGTAACAAGGAAAAGAGGCTAATGATAATCTAGCTAACTTCTGAGAGTTACTTTACAGTGGGTTACTCTCAAGTGGGTTAAATGAGATAGTGATGTAAAGTGTTCAGCCCAGTGTCTAAGGGATGATAAGTGGTATTAACATTAATAATGGCTTCAGAGTCATAGACGTTTAGATCAAGAAGGAATCTAGTTTAGTTAAATATACAGGGTGTGCCCCTCCCAAATGTATACATACTTTAAAAGCTGATAGCTCAAATTTCACTCCTTTTCAGGTCTAACTGATTTGAAATAATGGGTGAAGCCAGACTAAACTTTAAACAAATAAAATTTATCCACTAGACTTTTTTATGGGGATACGTAAAAGATGAAGTTTACAGTTCAACACTGTCAATAGTTGACGAATTGAGGGTGTACAAATGCCAAACTAAATGGTTCTTGATGTTTGTAATTCCATTCGCATTATCAGCAATGCCTGGACTAGAATGGTTATCAGTTTGGAAACAGGTGTGGACGAAAAAATTATTCATTTACATAGATTCTTTTTAATTTTTGAAAGTGAACTCTATGGTAATAAACACTGATTTTATCATTCAAATTGTGAATACATTTTTTGGGACACCCTATAGTTTCCTTTTAGCTCTGTTTCCCACATTAATGTCTTCATGAATTTTGCTTTACCTGTATAATACTCACACTATTGTTGACTTAATATTCTTTAAATTGACCTAATTAAAAAAGATAAATAGTTGCCCCACCTTCCTTTGAACTGTTCCTAATCATTAACATCTATAAAATTATAGGCCCACTCATCTGAGCCTTTGTAACTACTGTTGGGGAGAAACCAAGATGGTGGCATAGGTAAACACCTAAACTGCTGCCTCGCACAACAATTTCAAAACTACAACTAAAAGACAAAACAGACATCATCCAAAACCACAGGTAGGCTGGCAGAGTGGAAACTCTACAACTAGAAAGAAAGAGAAAAGCACATTGAGATTCAGAGCAGCTGCAGGAGGCAGAGGTACTGAGAAGTGTGCACGGAGAGGACTGGCAACTGAGTGTGCAGCTGGCTTTCTCAAGCAGGTGGGAGACAAAAGCTCCCGACTGTACTGAACTTTAGTTCCAGGCAAGATTATGGGGACCCAGACTCATATGGGGTGAAATTGGACTGTCAGGAAAGAGAAAAGCACACTGAGACTCAGAGGAACTGTGGAAGGCAGAGGTACTGAGACACGCACATGCAGAGAGGGATGGCAACTGAGTACGCAGCTGGCTTTCTCAAGCAGGAAGGAGGCAAAAGTGCCTGACAGCACTGAACTCCAGTTCCAGGTGAGACTCTGGGGACCTAGACTCATTCAGGGAGAAACTGAACTGTCTGACATTGGGCAGAACTCAAAGGCAGCTTTCTCTCAGAGGTGCTTGCAGTGATTACCAAGGGACACTGAAACATAGAAGCTTATTAGGGCAGGGCTAACAGGAAACCAATGTTGTCTGCTCTACCCTGAGACTCTGCCCCTTCCAAGCTGAGCACAGAGGCTTTTGTAAGTCTTGTCTCATAAGGGTGTCTCCAGCACAGAAGTTCTCCCAGCATAGACACAGCTGACCCTCATAGCCAATTGGCCTGGAAGTCAATTCCTCCCAGTGATATCAACAACAATCAAGGATTAACTGCAACAAGACTATGCACACAGCCCACAAAGGAGTGCACCAAGAGTTCCACCTCAGGTAACTGGGGAGGCTGAGCCACTGGGCCTTATAGGACAGCTAGCACACAAAGCTACTCTATCAACTCAGGGAAGCAGCCAACATGCATAGACAAAGAAACAGATCACAAATAAAAGAAATGGAGGAAAGCAAACTACTGGATATAGAGTTCAAACCATGGTTATAAGGTTTTTCAAAAATTTTCTAGAAAAGGCCGATAAATGTAGTGAGACCCTCGAGGATATGAAAAAGGAAGGGCCAACTAGAAATTAAGCATACACTGACTGAAATAAAAAATATTACACAGAGATCTAAGAGCAGACTAGAGGATTGCAAGAATCAAGTCAAAGATTTGAAATATAAAGAAGCAAAAAACACCCAACTGGAAAAGAAAAAAGAAAAAAAGATTCCTAAAATATGAAGATAGTGTAAGAAGGCTCTGGGACAACTTCAAGTGTATCAACATCCGAATTATGGGGGTGTCAGAAGAAGAGAGAGAGCAAAATACTGAAAACTTATTTGAAGAAATAATGATGAAAACTTCTCCCACCTGCTTAAAGAAATAGACTTACAAGTCCAGAAACCACAGAGAAGCCCAAACAAGAGGAATCCAAAGATGACCACACCAAGACACATCATAATTAAAATGCCAAGAGCAAAAGACAAAGAGAGAATATTAAAAGCAGCAAAAGAAAAACAGTTAGTTACCTACAAGGGAGCACCCATGTGTATGTCAGTGGATTTCTCAACAAAAACTATACAGGCCAGATGGAATTGGCAAGAAATATTCAAAGTGATGAATAGCAAGAACCTACAACCAAGATTACTCTACCCAGCAAAGCTATCATTTAGAATTGAAGGGCAGATAAAGAGCTTCGCAGATAATAAAAAGCTAAAGGAGTTCATGACCACCAAACCAGTGTTATAAGAAATGCTGAAAGGTATTCTTTAAGAAGAGGAAGAAGAAGAAAAAGGTAAAGTTAAAAATTATGAACAACAAATACACATCTTTCAACAAGTGAATCTAAAAATCAAGTAAATAAAAAATCTGATGAACAGAATAAACTGGTAAATATAATAGAATCAGGGGCATAGAAAGGGAGGGGACTGACAATTCTCAGGGGGAAAGAGGTGTCAGCGTTGCGGGAAGAGACTGGACAAAAATTGTACACCTATGGATGAGGACAATGTGGGGAGTAAGGGAAGAGGGTGGTTTGGGAACCAGGTGGAGGGGAGCTACGGGGGAAAAAGATGAACAATTGCAATAATCTGAACAATAAAGATTTATTAAATTTTTTAAAAAGAAAGTACTGTTTACTGAGTGCTTCCTACTTGTCAAGTTCTTTGCACGGAAAGAAACTTAATATCCCCACTGTCAGATATGTGTTCTTAGCCTCTATGCTGTCTGATTTCTCACCTAGTAGAATGAACATATTCCTTCACACTCTCTTCACCAAGTCTGGCCTCCCTTTTACTTTGTTTGAATCAACCTAAAGGGGGTGCCCTCTTTGGCTGAGAAGATCAAAACCCATTACCAGTTGAGCAATTTGTCTTTCTCATGTGTTATCTTTCAGTTCAATGCTCTGTGGGTCCTACTTTGTGCCAGTCACTATTATAAAGGTAAATAAAACAGGTTACTGTCCCGGTTATTTCAAAGTTAAGCTAGATACAGAAACAGGTCATTTCAAAATAATGTGGTTAAATACTATGACAGACATATGCCCAGGTTGACATAAGAACACAGAGGAAATGATTTGGAGAAATACTCCTAGAAAAGAAATGTGTAACCTTAATCTTGAAGGAAGAAGCAAAGGTATTGAGAAGAAGCAAGGTGGAAAGAATGATCTCAGTTGAGGTAAAAGTATTAACAAAAATATATAAGCATGAAACCTACTGGAGTAAGGGAAGGAACGATGGTTTGGGATTACTAGAAATAAAGTAGGGTGGGTAGTAGTGGCAAATGAAGTTAAAATGTTTTCCAGGGACAATGAGGCACTATTGCCATTTGGGGCCAGATGATTCTTTGTTGTGGGAATGTTCTGTGCATGGTAAAATATTAGCAGCGATTCACTGGATGCCAGTAGCACCTGCTCCCAAGTTGTGACAACCAAAAATATGTCCAGATATTGCCAAAATATCCTCTGAGGGGCAAAATTGTCTCTTGTTGACAACCACTGGCCCAAGTCATGGGGGGCTGCTTTACTAAGAACTTTAGATTTAGGCTGTGGTGTTGAGGAGTCAGTGAAGGTCTTTAAAGTTGGGGGTTGATATGGTCAGTTTTGTATTTTAGAAAAATCACTTAGGCTGTAGTTTGCAGGGGGTGGGCAGGCTGAAGGGAGACCAGCCTGATGATGCAGAAGAACCTATTTACAGGTCATCTATTCACCAGTACCTCCATCCATTTAAACAGTCTTCCATTCAAGCACCTGACAAACATCTGAGTGTTGATCTGGGTAGACATAGTCCTTGCCTTCATGGTACTGACAACTTAGAAAAGTGCTTCTCATACTTCAAATAATTATATTTTTCTTTTGATTGCAGAGCCTTTTGAGAATGCAATGAAAGCTATGTACTTTCTCCCTAGACAAAGGCTCAGATGTAGTAGAAAAAAGTCATTAGGGGCTCAGATTCTGGAGTCAAGACTTCCTGGGTTCAAAATTCTATTTATTATTTACTAACTTTGTGTTCTTGGAGCAAATCAGTTAACCCGAGTCTCAGTTTCCTCTCTAGAAATTGTGTATAGCAATAATATCTTCTCAAGAAAAATCTACATATAGCACTTATCAGTGTCTGGTACACAGAAAGAGGTCTGTAAAGGCTCTTTTATTATAATTATTATGATAGAACATGTCTATATTTCTTCTGGTCCCTGTCTAGCTACCTCAAAGTTGTCTTCCTTGGCTATCACATGAACTCCTAGACACAATCATACAGTCATGGTCTATTAATGTTTCCCTTGCTTCTGTCACCAGATATTTCCGCCTGATCATTTATTCCATTATTTGAGAATCCTTCTAAGCTATGGGTCTGCCAAAAAATATTTGGCTTATATTGGGGCATATTATTTCACATATATTTTCCAGACAATTTCAGCTTAGCATTTTAGCTTATTACTTGGATCCTCCACTGTTATCAGTAACAGTGTTCTTGATACAATTCCAAGTTCAGAACATGCTACTTTAATTAACTTCCTTTGTTCTGCCAATGAATGTCTGTTTATCCCATTTTAGGCACGAGGATAGGCATTAGGGAGCCAGCTCTAAACAAGATAGATGGGATCTTTCCCTCATAGAGTTTATAGTCTTTTGCTGACTTCATTTCCTTGATTTTCCAGTATACACAAGGGGTTGTTAGCAACAGTAAACCATTTCTGTTCCATTCTATCCATTTTAATGGAAGAGCCTCAAAAACTATCATGGCTGTTACTATCTTTTAAAATTGCCACCAAGTGCTAATAACTTTTCTCAAAGTTCAATTGTGCTGAAAAAATCAAGTTGTTTACCAATAGGCCTTCTGTCCCCATCCCAAACATGATGCTTTGATTCTCCTTGCTTTACTATATTTCTAGCCTTACAGCTCATTTGAAAAACAACTTGGTTTGATTTTTATCTCTGAGGCTTCTTCAATAAGAATTCTCAAGAAGAATATGATTATTCCTTCTGTAGTAGGTCAGCCTTGGAGAAGATACAGTGACAGGACTGAGTGCTCTCTGCCAGGTATTCTGCCAGTGCCATGTATTTCCCTATGCTTCTAAAAGTTGATAATTGCATATTGTTAGCATCACTTTTTGTCAGTTTCCAAATGGCCTTCTCATTTCTTGACACTGATACTATCTGAGCTTTTATAAAAGAAGGAAAAAGCCGACTGGAGAAATTTTGGGTTTCTGCAGTTACAAAACACCATGACCCCTTTGAGAGTGATGACCCTTATTGATCTTGCTTTTAAAAAGTGGAAATTATTAGAAGATAAAATACATCAGAACTACATGGATTTGTCAACCAGCAAATTATTTCCCATTATCTCAGCTCCACAGTTTCGTGTTTCTCTGAATCATGGCTGGAGAGTTTGAGGAACCTCTCAACCTTTGGTCAAATGCACCAGCATGGTTTGTCTCCATAGCTGTCCAATCAGAATAACTGACATTTTAGTAGAATTATTTATTGCAGATGAATAGCCAGGTTCATCAATCTAACCAAGAGTCACAATTGGACTGTGCTTTAGACTCATTCTACTGTACAGCCTATAGATTAAATTACATCTATATCAGTGTTCCTAAAACATTTTGGCAGGGGAGGAAGCAAAGTGAAACAAAACAAAACAAACCCAAGGTAGTCCTGGTGTATTTAATCTTCTAATAATTTCCACTTTTTAAAAACAATATCAATAGGGGTCATCACACAGAAAGGTTTTATCATGCTTTCCAACTGCAGAAAACCAAACTTTCTCTAAATGGCTTTTATGACTTTGAAGAAAATCAGACAGTTTCAGCATAAAAACAAAATGGTGAATTTGTGGTTACTAAGATGACTACAGTAAAGACTACTAGTCCCAGTCCTACCCTATCATCATTAACTCCTTCCTCTTTAGTAGTAAATCCCCAATATTTCATCTGGGCACACTGCTCTCTAGAATAGAAGACACTCCAGCCTTATTTGCAATTATCTGTAGCCATGTGATCAAGTTCATTGCAATCACAAGTAAGAAGAAATGTAGAAACATCCACACTTCTATATTCTTGTTTTAAAAAGCTGGTAAAGGCAAGCTAACATAACTGGAAGGAGCCTCTTTTTGCCTTTCTTTCCAGACTGCAATATGGATATACCGGTGAGAATTTTAATAGATATCCTAGACCATGAGGTGGCTATGCAATGGAAGTTATGTGCTAGGATGACAGGGTGGAAATACAGAAGCCTGAGTCCCAGATGACTGGCTGTTATCTTGCTTATGCCACTGTTATGTTGGGGGATAGGTTCTGTTATTCTCAGATGAATCTAATCACCATGAAGAAAATGTTCTGTTAAGCTTTATTCTTGACTGGTGCTACTGACTACACCATTATGGCCAAACTGGTTGAATAAAATTCTAGTTTTACATAACTGCATAGATGCCTGGTGTTTTCAAAATTAAATTAAATGGAAATAAATTAATGTCTGAAAGTGACAGACAGATATGGGATAGTTCACTAGGGCAGTCCTTTGTGAAGAGGACGACTAATTGCTTCAACTAAGTGATTAACCTCAAACACTCTTAAATACACAGTGCTCCATCTTTGGGTACTTGTTCAACTGCTCTTCTAGCTCCATGACTCATTCAGAAATAGCTCCTCTATTATACTGTAAATACTTGTTTGCCTTCCTATATTCTCTATGATGTCTGTGACTCTTCAAGGGTAGGGATGAGATCTCATTCAATTTTGTATTCTCAGGATGTGGTGTTACAGTTGGTAAATGTTGAATAAAAGCATTAGTGTTTCATTGACTGTAATATTTTTAATCCATCAAAGCATCTCTTATATGTAAGACCTATGGCCATGACGACTAATGCTGAGATAACCAAATGAGCAGCGGCTCTCCAGGTGGGTGGGGCAGGGCACAAGCTATTAGCAGCGATGGGTGGGGAGGCTAGCTGAGGCAAGCAAAAGTGAGCTACTTTTCATCAAACATGTTTGACTCAGCAAATATGGATTTCCAGAGACTCACTCAGGTTAGTGGCAGTTTCCATACTTTCTCAATTGTAAGATGTGCATTTTCTACTCCCTCCATACTTTAACTTTTCTGAAGTGAGGATGTGTCTTATAATTAATGCATACATTTAATGGGGCATTTTCCCCTGCCACCCAAAGTTATCAAATTGATGCTATGTCTTACGATCCACAGTGTCTTATAATTGAGGAAATACAATATTTATATTTTTGTCTGCAGACTTTGGGGATTCCCAAGACTCTTTCAAGAAGGTATGTGAGGTCAAACCTATTATTTATCATCATCATCATCAATATCATCATCACTCGAGAACATGTTTTTATTGATTTTTAGAAAGAGAGGCAGGAAGAGAGAGAGAGAGAGAGAGAGAGAGAGAGAGAGAGAGAGACCTTGATGTATGTGAGAGAGACATTGATTGGTTGTCTCCTGCACCCACCTCAACCAGGGATCAAACCCACAACCTGGGCATTTGTCCTGACAGGGAATTGAACCTGTGACCTTTTGGTGTATGGGATGACGCTTCAATCAATTAAGTCACAACAGCCCGGGCAAAACTATTTTTCAATAATATTATTTGACTTCTATACTTTCTCATGAGTGTACAATGGATGTTTCCAGAGGGTACCTAAAGCTAGTATATTTTTGTGTTTAAAAAATTCACAATTTTAATTTCTAATAAGGTAAACATTGACAGATAAAACCCACATAAAGAAAAGCTCTTTGGGGTCCCCAATAATTTTTAGAAGTGCAAATGGGTCCTGACACCAAATACTTTCAACAATAAAGATTTTTTAAAAAGCTTGAGAATGGTTATTCTAGAGCAGTGGTTCTCAAGCTTTCTATTGCTACGACCCTTTATACAGTTTCTTATGTGGTGGTGACCTTCAACTATAAAATTATTTTTGTTGCTACTTCATAACTATAATTTTGCTACTGTTATGAATCATAATGTAAATATTTGTGTTTTCCAATGGTCTTAGGTGACCCTGCTAATGGTTCCACAGGTTGAGAACTACAGCAGGGTCACCTAAGACCATTGGAAAACACAGATATTTATATTATGATTCATTAACAGTAGCAAAATTACAGTTATGAAGTAGCAATGAAAATAGTTTTATGGTCGGGAGAGAACCAAGATGGCGGCATAGGTAAAACACCTATCTTGCCGTCATACTCAGCAATTTTAATACTACAACTTAACGAAAGAACAAACACCTTCCAGAATCACCAGAAAGCTGGCTGAGTGAAAATTCCACAAATAAAAGTGAAGATAAGACACTGTGACTCGGAGGAGCCGCAGTGGACAGCGTTGAAAGATATGCGTGCCAGCGGAGAGGGCGGGCAGCTGAAAACTGGCCAGATTTCTCCAACGGGGAGACAAAGACGTCCCACTGGACTGATTCTCCAGCTTTGGGAGAAGTCCAGGGAACCCACTATCACATGGGGTGAAAACTGGACATTGGGAGGGCACGCCGAAGCTCGGGTGCTCCAGGGGTCTCCCAGCTTGTGGAGAAGGCAGCTTGTGCGAACAGCTCAGCTGCTTGACCACGCAGAGAGCACTCTGCGACTTGCCCTCTCATTCGGGAAACCGTCAGACTGCTTTGTTTTATGACCCTGGGTGAGACATTGAGTGTGTAGACTCATTTGGGGAGAGTCTGAATTCCCAGGCAGCCAGTGGAGCTCAGCAGCGGCTCTCTCTCAGAGGTGCTGGTGGCCATTGCCCCAGGCACAAAGTCACTGGGGCCGCATAGGGCAGAGCTAACACTGTCTGCTTGGCACAGAGAATCCGCCCATCCAACCTGAGCTGTACTTCACAGACAATTGGCCTGGAGGTCAACCCCTCCAAGTGCTAACAACGATTAACCTGAGCTTAACTTCAACAAGACTGTGCAACCCATATCCACCTCAGGTAACTGGAGAGGCTGAGCCACTGTCCCTAGTAGGAAGTCTACCACACAAAGCTAATTGACCAACTCAGGGAAGCAGCCACCATGCAGAGACATGGAAAGAAATCAGATGTGAAAGAAATGGAGGAAAAGAAACGACTGGACATGGAATTCAAAACCACAGTTATAGGGCTTTTCAAGAGGCTCCAACAAAAGGTGGAGGCCTATAAGGAAATAAGCAAGACTGCAAAGGAAATGAATGAGTTCTGCAAGGAAATGATCAAGACCAACGTGGAAATGAATGAGTCCTACAAGGAAATGAAGGAGACCCTCAAGAATATAAAGGAGACTCTCAAGGATATGAAAAAGGACCAACCAGAAATTAAGCATACACTGACTGAAATAAAAAATATTATACAAAGTCCTAAAAGTGCTCTGGAGCACCCCAAGAACCAAGTTAAAGATTTGAAATACAAAGAGGTAAAATCCACTCAGCTGAAAAAGCAAGAAACCAAAAGAATCCAAAAAATTGAAGATAGTGTAAGGGGCCTCTGGCACAACCTCAAGCATACCAACATCTGAATTATAGGGGTGCCAGAAATAGAGAGAGAGCAAGACAATGAAAACCTATTTGAAGAAATAGTGACTGAAAACTTCCCACACCTGGTGAAAGAAATTGACTTAGGAGTCCAAGAAGCGCACTGAACCCCAATATATAAGAACCCTAAGAGGACCACACCAAGGCACATCATAATTAAAATGCCAAGAGCAAAAGACAAAGAGAGAATATTAAAAGCAGCAAGAGAAAAACAGTTAGTTACCTATAAGGGAGCACCAATGTGATTGTCAGCTGATTTCTCAACAGAAACGATGCAGGCCAGACGGGAATGGCAAGAAATATTCAAAGTAATGAACAGCAAGAATCTACAACCAAGATTACTCTATCCAGCAAAGCTATCATGCAGAATTGAAGGTCAGATAAAGTGCTTCGCAGATAAGAAAAAGCTAAAGGAGTTCATCACCACCAAACCAATATTATATGAAATGCTGAAAGATATTCTTTAAGAAGAGGAAGAAGAAAAAGATAAAAGTGTAAATTAGGAACAACAAATACACATCTATCAACAAATGAATCTAAAAATCAAGTGAATTAATAAGCTGATGAACAGGATAAACTGGTGAATGTAACAGAATCCCGGACATAGAGAGGGAATGGACTGACAACTCTTGGGGAGAGAGGGGGTGTGGGAAGTGCAGCAAGAGACTGGACAAAATTCATGCAACTATGGGCGAGGACAGTGGAGGGGGGTGAGGGCGGAGGGTGGGATGGGTACCGGGTGGAGGGGAACTATAGGGTAAAAAAAAGGGGGGAACAATGTAATTAAAAAACTGAACAATAAAGATTAAAAAAAAACAACTAAAAAAATAATTTTATGGTTGAGGATCACCACAACATGAGGAACTGTATTAAAGGGTTACAGCATGAGAAAGGTTGAGAACCACTGTCCTAGAGGGGAAAGAAATAGTGAATAAAGCCATCCTGTTATATGAGTTTCATCAAGCTCATTAAGATAAAAGCATATATCCTTTCCAAGATGGTTTCTGAGGCCATAAGCTTTGTCCAAAAACACACTGACAGAATGGCTGAAAATCTTTATTTCCTCCAGAGACCCAAGGCCTGATGGCTGCTATAAAAGTTTGTTCTTTCAGGCTTCCTTGAAGCAATCAGCACATACACACTTTCTGAGTCTGCTGTATAATTGCTACTACCTCATCTTAATAACAGGCATAATTGCTCTGAGTTTCCATCAACCCTTTCTTGCATCTCTCTGAAGCCTCAATTTTGGAAATGGCACTTGTGAATACATGGAACATTTAACCACTTCCAGTTTTCAATTTACAGTCAAAGTCATCTATCAGCAGGAGAGGAAGGCCCAGTGTGAAAACTACAGAATGTCCTTCAGACTTCACAGTTAATTTGTTTGTAAATTTGATTGTTATTGTAAGAAGAACATATTGCACATGATGCTACTTGCAGATTTACTATTTGTATCTCTCTGTATATTGGGTTTTATCAGTAACGGCAAAGAACTTAACCCTTTCGGCACTTTTGAGTTTAGGGAGAGAAACATGAAAGCATTACTTTTTTTTCTTTCTTTTTAAAAAATACATTTTTATTAATTTCAGAGAGGTAGGGAGAGGGCGAGAGAGACAGAAATGTCAATGATGAGAGAGAACAATTGATTGGCTCCTACTGCACACCCCCTTCTGGGGTTTGACCTTTCAACCTGGACATGTGCCCTGATCAGGAATCGAACTGTGACCTCTTGGTTCATAGGTTAATGCTCAGCAATACTGGCCAGGGCACTTTTTTATTTTGAGTCTTTATTTTAATTTAACTTTATATATATATACTTATTAAATACCTACTGTATTTCCAGCACTGTGAGAGACACAACTATGAAGGAGAGACAGCTAGAGAACAAGCCAAGGTGACATGAAATCAAATGTGAGGCCACATGATGAGGCTACAAATTCTGAGAGAATTCAGACTAAGGAGAGGACCACTTGGGTCTTCATGCAAGAAGAGGTGGGGCTCCTATCTGCCTAAGAATAAAGGCTTTGTCTCTATAGGAGTCAAGAAGTAAAGAGAAGCTCCTGGAATCATTCTGCTGATATTCTTCCTGCTGAGAAGTTGCAGAAACTTTCTGTTGCAAGTTGTTAATATTACAGTATTGGCTTGATGGAATAGATCAAGCCTCTAATTCCCTTTGGCACCTAAAGCAATTTACAGGCCAGAAGTATGACTGTATGGCTTTTATGAAATGGTCTGATTTCATTGATCAGCCGCTCTGAGATTATGTTTTCATTTCTGTAGCTACTGCTAACCCTTCTTTCCAGTATAATATTTCAGGCAGGAACTACTAAAAATTCCGCCATGGAGATATTAAGATATAAATGGGCATGGTTCTAAATGGGAAGAACAATATCACAACTCATGATTGATCTGCTCAAAACTAGACTAGAATTCCACAGATTGTCTCTTTTTGTTTTTGTTTTTTTTAAATTTTTTTAATCTTTATTGTTCAGTTTATTAATTACATTGTTTCCCCTTTTTATCCCCCTATAGCTTCCCTCCACCCTGTACCTATCCCACCCTCCATCCTCACCTCCCCCTCCCCACTGTCCTCTTCCATTGTTGCTAGATTTTTGTCCAGTCTCTTGCTGCACTTCCCACAACCCTTTTCTCCCCAAGAATTGTCAGTCCATTCCCTCTCTATGTCCATGTCTCTGTTATATTCACCAGTCTATCCTGTTCAACAGCCTATCAATTCACTTGATTTTTATGTTCATTTGTTGATAGATGTGTATTTGTTGTTCATAATTCTCATCTTTACCTTTTCTTCTTCCTCTTCTTAAAGAATAGCTTTCAGCATTTCATATAATGTTGGTTTGGTGGTGATGAACTCCTTTAGCTTTTTCTTATCTGCGAAGCACTTCATCTGACCTTCAATTCTGAATGATATCTTTGCTGGATAGAGTAATCTTGGTTGTAGATTCTTGCTGTTCATCACTTTGAATATTTCTTGCCACTCCCGTCTGGCCTGCATCGTTTCTGTTGTGAAATCCACTGACAGTCGTATGGGTGCTCCCTTATAGGTAACCAACTGTTTCTCTCTTGCTGCTTTTAATATTCTCTCTTTGTCTTTTGCTCTTGGCATTTTAATTATGATGTGCCTTGGTGTGGTCCTCTTAGGGTTCTTATATATTGGGGTTCAGTGCGCTTCTTGGACTCCTAAGTCAATTTCTTTCACCAGGTGTGGGAAGTTTTCAGTCACTATTTCTTCAAATAGGTTTTCATTGTCTTGGCCTCTCGCTTTTTCTGGCACCCCTATAATTCGGATGTTTGTATGCTTGAGGTTGTCCCAGAGGCCCCTTACACTATCTTCAATTTTTTGGATTCTTTTGGTTTCTTGCTTTTTCAGCTGAGTGGATTTTACCTCTTTGTATTTCAAATCTTTAACTTGGTTCTTGGGGTGCTCCAGAGCACTTTTAGGTCTTTGTATAACATTTTTATTTCAGTCAGTGTATGCTTAATTTCTGGTTGGTCCTTTTTCATATCCTTGAGAGTCTCTTTCATGTCCTTGAGGGTCTCCTTCATTTCCTTGTAGGACTCATTCATTTCCACGTTGGTCTTGATCATTTCCACATTGGTCTTGATCATTTCCTTGCAGTTCTCATTCATATCCTTGAGGGTCTCATTCATTTCCTTTTTGGTCTTGCTTATTTCCTTATAGGTCTCAACCTTTTGTAGGAGCCTCTTGAGAAGCCCTATAACCGTGGTTTTGAATTCCATGTCCAGTCGTTTTTTTTCCTCCATTTCTTTCACATCTGATTTCTTTCCATGTTGCTGCATGGTGGCTGCTTCCCTGAGTTGGTCAATTAGCTTTGTGTGGTAGACTTCCTACTAGGGATAGTGGCTCAGCCTCCCCTGTTACCTGAGGTGGATATGGGCTACACAGTCTTGCTGAAGTTAAGCTCAGTTAATCTTGTTAGCAGTTGGAGGGTTGACCTCCAGGCCAATTGTCTGTGAAGCTCAGCTGTGCTCAGGTTGGGTGGTTGGAGTCTCTGGGCCAAGCAGACAGCGTTAGCTCTATGCGGCCCCAGGGACTCTGTGCCAGCGGCAATGGCCGCCAGCACCTCTGAGAGAGAGCCGCTGCGGAGCTCCACTGGCTGCCGGCTGCTGGGGAATTCAGACTTTCCCAAAATGAGTCTGCATGCGCAATGTCTCACCCAGGGTCGTAAAACAAAGCAGTCTGACGGTTTTCCGAATGAGAGGCAAGTCGCGGTGCGCTCTCTGCACCTTCACGCAGCCGAGCTGTTCGCGCGGAAGCTGCCTTCTCCACAAGCTGGGAGACCCGGCAGCACACGAGCTTCGGCGTGCCCTCCCACTGTCCAGTTTTCACCCCGTGTGATAGTGGGTTCTCTGGACTTCGCCCAGAGCTGGAGAATCAGTCCAGTGGGACGCCTTTGTCTCCCTGTTCGAGAAAACTGGCCGGTTTTCAGCCGCCCGCCCTCTCCTCGCTGCGCACTCCAAACCTCTCTCCATGCAAATCTTTCAACGCTGTTCGCCGCCGCTCCTCCGAGTCACAGTGTCTTATTTTCACTTTTATTTGTGGAATTTTCACTCGGTGAGCTTTCTGGTGATTCTGGAAGGTGTTTGTTCTTTCGTTAAGTTGCAGTATTAAAATTGCTGATTATGACGGCAAGATAGGTGTTTTGCCTTTGCCGCCATCTTAGTTCTCTCCCTCTTTTTGTTTTAAAATATATATTTTTATTGATTTTAGAGAAGAAGGGAGAGGAAGAGAGAGATAGAAACATCAATGATGCAAGAATCATTGATTGGCTGCCTCTTGCACAATTGGGGATTGAGCCCGAAATCTGAGCATATGCCCTAACTGAGAATAGATCCATGACCTCCTGGTTCATAGGTCCATGCTTAACCACTGAGCCACCACGTCCGGGCAGATTGTCTCTCTTGTCTTAACTTTGTAATTTTTCCAGATGCTAAGGACACTAATAAGAGCAGATGGCTTAATGAACACTGAGAGGGAAGACTTAGCTGGTCCTATTTTCATTAGGCCTCCAGTATGCTTCTGGGTTTTGCCCACCGCTCCCCTGTGTGTAATATAATACAGCATGCACTTAACAGATGGCCCAGTTCAGGCTTCATGCTTCTAGACCTCTGGAGACTGGCCACCTGACCAATAACCATGTGTACAGAATCGTTTAAGGAAGCAGGCAGGGTATGGACTTCAGCCTGAACAAAAGCAAAAAATGGTGAGATGAATATTGAGTGGTTGAGCTTCAACAAGAGGGGAGTCAGAACCACTCTCACAAACACATGAGCACCTCTACTTGAGGTCTCCCAATGCTGGCTTCTTGTGGATGAAGCGATAATGAAATCCTCTGTGGCAAACAGTCCACTGTAATTAATGTTACATCCAAACTGTAAGCATATCTGAGTGACTCTAGCAGCAAAAATGACATGGAAATTTAACACCTCATTGCACAGTGTGCTAGTTATTAAGCTATTGTCTCATAGTTCCAAATTCAGCCTTTTAAAGACGTTGCTTTGTGGTACTAGACTTGGGACTCTGCAAACTATATTTCTCTTTTGCCAGCTGGATTCTGATAGATCCTGACAATATGGGAAATACAATTATTTTGGAAGGCTGGAGGAGAGAGAAAGGACTTGCTCCTGTCTGCTTACTTTCTGTTCTTGCAACAGCAGCCCTTCATCCTGGCAACAGTAGCTGGCTGCACTTAACAGGTCCTTTCCATACTCTGAGAATCAGTTTCATCGTGACCCTGAGATGTACCTGAAGCAGCTGTTTGGCATCTTCTCAGAGGAGTAGATCCCACCTCAATGGAATAAATAAATCCTCTCTCTTTCTAGGTTATGATAATTCCAACTTCTTTCCTTTGTTTCCCCTTTGTTTCCCAACCCTAGATGTGGGGTATGCTTCCTACAGATATTATTTCTCTTTTCTTTTCAACCTTTTAATACCTATATAGCTCATTCCCTACATTAATTCCTCTCTGCTAAAATAACTAATGTGGTTTCTATTTTTTTTGACTGCTTGACTGAGATTCACAGCATGAACTCATATACAAGGGCAGAGAAAGAACAATACCCACTCTAAGCCAGTGGAAAAAGAAAGCTAACAAAGGTGAACAAGAACCAGCAAAGACTGCCTTGGCCCCAGAGAACTTGTTAGTCACTAGCATCTGCTGCATACCTACTGGTCTGTGAAGCTGCCATGTCTAGAAAATATGCATATGAAATAAGTTCACTGTGCTTGGACTATGAAGTTGGGTGATTGGCTTTATCTAGAGTTTCTCTGACTCTGTAACAGCCATGCTGATGTTATTATTTTCTAGAAAATTTTTACCTTGTGATTTTTGAGGATGATTTTACAATGGATCATTCCACTCTCCCATATGCCTTTTGGAGACAGAATTCTGTACTGAACAGTTCAGAAGGTTGGTCCATGACATTTCCCATAATCTTAAATTTACTTGTAAATAATAACACATTAGGTGTTTACTACTAAGTATATTTTATATTCCCTCATGCAAGTCTCCTTGTCAGACATTGGGATTATTCCTTCGGAATCACCTTCTTGATTTAAAGGTGGAAGTGTATTCTGAAGTGGATCAAATGAATACCTTCTCTTCTTATGGATCTCAAGATAAACACCTCTCAGTAGGTGTAGCCTGTTGGTAAATGCTTTATATGTCCCTGGGCTCATTTTCTCAACTATATTAACCTTTGCATGAAAAAGATGATATTCCTGATGACAGCCAAAAGAACTTTCCCTTTGAATTGTATTTCCATTTAATAAATATGCGTTGGCACTGATTCATGCACTTCCCTCTTCCATAGTTAACAGAGAGCAGGTCTAAGTTTATAGGATTAACCTGAAATATAATTAGGTCAACTGGCTTAGATTTGGACATAGGCCAGGATGTTGGTTGTATAAGCCCTAGACTGTAACCACTGATATTGGTTACAACCGAATATTTCTATATCTTAGAAAGTTTTGGGCTTTATTTCAGGTCATGGTGCCTGCTGAGTGAAGTTTGTGAAAGACTGAGTGGTTTCAAAGTAGTTTGCTAGCTTTGCATCTTGTGACTCTCCCTGAACTTTGAAGATGCTTTTCCTCTAGTGCTTAATAGTTTTAATAAGGGCTAACATGCCATTGTCCTTTATGTGGAAAGAGGACACTGCTGAGGGGGTATTATTTATGTGATAAATTATGTTTTCAATATAGCATTGAGCATGGTGCTTGACTTTTATTTTAAGGCCCCTGACAACTCTGGCTATTTGCTTGTGTGCAGACATTTCAGTAGCACTTGGATATGCTGGAGTTGAAAATGACCTGCTGTTTTCCACTTCTTATAAAAACAACCTGAGCTGTCACTTTGGAGGGAGCAATGCAAATATCTCTGATCAGGTTATTATACCCCAAATGTGATTTTACTTAAGACATGCAAGCCTGAAAACTGCACTTTAAAAAAGAGTTTAAATGAATTGGGAAAGTGAAATGATATTTAAAAGAACTCTGTGGATCATCTTATTGCAATGCTTTTCTCAGTTTGTCTTTTGTTAAATTTGGGTTTTTATATATTAGAATTTTTAAGAAATTAAATTTTTGGAACCTGAACATCTTGATAAAAAAGAAAGATCATTGGATAAATAAAGTAACTTAAAGACCAATATTTCTTCAAAAGTCCTAAGGCACTGCTTTCTTCTTATGAATACATCAGGCTCATCTTCCTTTTGATTTCCTATTTAGCTGGGAGCCTCTTTGTTTTGTCTTGGGAAGAGTCACATGCATCATACTGACCTAGATAAACTCTGTCTTCTTATTTATCTACTCTCATATTTAATTTTTGAGGGAAATTAACACACCTAGGCTATCCACTAAAAAAGCTGTTCCTTTACCTTTTGATTTCAAATAGATGGAAGATTATTTAAAAGCTATACATCTCAAATCACTATGTCTGAAATGCTTAATGCTTTCCAGCCTCAGCTCTACAGCCAGCATGACACTTCTTTAAAGCAGAAAGAAAGTGGAGGATTTGGGCCACCCCTCAATGACTATAGTGAACATCCTTTAAGTGATTTAGATAGAGTTTCACATCAAGATTAGGCAGAGGAAACATTCTGTGAGGGTCATAGCAGGTTAAGACCAGTCTCTGGAGCACATGTTTTACAGCCCATCAAACTCATCTATAGATAGATATATGTATGCTTCTCTCTCTGCAAAAGATTCACCTATGTACAAAAGACAGAAGGAAAGATTATGCAATTTCTATAGCTGTGCCAAACTTCTTCTTGGCCCTTTTTATTTTGGTTCAGTAAATTATCTGTTCAATTCTCTGTTCCATGAATAGGAGGTCAAACACTACAACAGTTATGAGACACATAATAACATTTTGGTCAACAGCAAACTGCATATACAACAGTAGTCCTGTAAGATTACAATCTTGCTATAATCTTTTATATCAGACTAGGGGCCTGGTGTACGAAATTTGTGCACTGGGGATCGGTGATCCCTCAGCCCAACCTGCCCCCTCAATGGAGCCGATGACTGGCTCTGCCCTGGGTACCTCAGCCCTGCTCCCCCAGCTCAGGCCTTAGCCCCAGAGGTGACCGCCCAGCCCCGGGGGGCACCCTGCACTAGCGGTGGCCAAGGGGTGAGCTGCCCAGAGCCTGGTCACTGCGTGGTGCTAGATGCAGAGCACTCGGCCAGGTGTGCCCAACCTTGACTGTGGAGATTGGTAGGACGCGGGAGAAGGGCTCGGGGGTCTCTTGCCATCTGGACCTTCGGGCCACATGTCTGCCTCTCCCTGCGAAGGCTGCTCTTTGGAGGTCCCTGCTACACATGCAGCGCCTCCCCAGCTCCCCGGCTCCTGTTCTCCCGCTTTCTTTGCCATGACCAGAGATGCTCCGCCACAGACCTGGGACCGCTTAGGCACCTCTTCCTGTGCCTCTGCCAAAGCACAGCGCCTGTACTTTTCCAGCTCCCTTTTCCCCTCTTGACATTGAAAGTTACTGAGGTTGCTCAGGGTTGTTGGTCCAGCAGTTTCCTTCCCCACCCCCGAGCTCCCGCCACCCCCTGCAGCCATGCCCCCTGCCCTTCCCTCGCCCCGTTTTTCCCTCCTTTCTACCTCGCCCCCCCTGCCCTCTGGGGTTCTCTTGGCAGCCCAACCCCACTGGAGTGGCTCCTGCTCACAAAAGGCATAAGCAGCTTGGATTCTCTCCAGTACCCCTTGGCCATGGCTGTGGTGCCGATGGCCCTTGCTCACCAATGCTCTAGGGGCCTCTGCCTCTGCCTCCACAGCCTCTGAGCTCCTGGGGCCACCACTGCTGCCCGCTCGTAGCCCACCAGCAGCTGCTGCCACTGCACACCATATTACCTGCAGCCGCCCCAGCAAGGCCACCCACTGCTCCCGGGACCCTCCTCACTTGCGGCCTGACAGCTACACTCGCAGAGCCGCAGCAGCTCGGGGCTCAGACATTGTGAACATACAATAGTCAGTTTCCCACTCTCCTTGCCAGCCCATCTCGCCCATCGGATCTGCATGCAGAAGTTGTTCCACTGCTTGGGGTGTCCCCTGCTCTCTCCACGCACCTCACACCTACATACATTTCTAAAACATTTGACATACTCATCCACCACACTCACATGGCTTGGCGGTACCCCTTGTGCTGCTCGGCCCTGCCCCCTGCTCCTGATTGGCTGGTAGCATAGGGAAGGTACGGTCAAATTTGGATATTAGATAGGATTGCTCTATCTATTAGATAGGATTTTTATTGTCTTTTCTATGTTTAGATACACAAATGTTTACCATTTTGTTACAACTGCCTATAGCATTCAGTATAGTAACATAATGTACAAATTTGTACCTAGGAGCAATAGGCTATGCTCTATGGTCTAGGTGTGTGGTAGGCTATACCACTTAGGTTTGTATACTAGTAAGTGTACTCTGTGATGTTCACATAATGATGAAATCACTTAATGGTGCATTTCTCAGAGCTATCCCTTTTGTTAATTGGATCATGACTGTACTACAGTACTGCTGCTGCTGCTGATACTGCTAATCTATTGAGCACTATGAGCCTGGCAGTTTTCTAAGTGATATCTATATATCTACATATCTACATATCTACATATCTATATATCTACATATATACATATCTACATATCTATATATCTACATATGTATCTATCTATGTATCTATCTATCTATGGCTATGTCTATGTCTATATCTATATCTATATCTAATCTACATACCTATCTATACTTATTAATTCTCATGACTTCTCTATAGTAGAAGGTAACTTTATCATCTCATTTACAGATAAAATTTTTTTCCCAGGGATGTACATCTGTAGGTGGCAGATCCGGGATTCAAATCCAGGTAGTCTGTGTTCCCAACCACTATAATTTACACGTGTGTGTGTGTGTGTGTGTGTGTGTGTGTGTGTGTGATTTTAGAGATAGAGGAAGGGAGAAGGAGAAAGCAATATTGATTTAAGAGAGAAATATTGATTGGTTACCTCCTGCATGCACCCAACCAGGGAGAAAACACACAACTTGGGTATGTTACTTGACTGGGAATCAAACTGGCAACCTTTTAGTATGTGGGATGACGCTCAACCAACTGAGCCACACCAGCCAGGGCCTGGCTTTTTATACTGATATAACTAGGAATAAGGGTCTGCCCTAAAGCCAAGTTTTGTCTCTTATACCCTCTATAAAAGGAGTAGAGAAAAGCGTGACTCTCCTTTGCAGTTTCAGAAGGTGTTCTCCTGTACTTGATGTTGCAATGAAAGCAGGTTTGGATTGAATGAGTAATAAATAAAATTATCCAGGAATACATTTAAATTAGACACTGACAACCACAGATATGCAATCAGAATATCCACCTTGCAGAATTATTTTATTCTTGAGTCCTCCTACTTTAAGCAAGCGTATGATGAATCAACAGAAAATGTTTCCTGAAGATGCCAATTAATGTCTTACATCATCCTTTATATTGGTATAACAGTTCATACTTTTCCAAGTGCTTTCACATTTTAAAAAAAGTGGTGACAATTAATCAGCAATTGAACCATTTATTAAATTAGCTTCATAAAGAGGAGTAATTAACCAGCTCTAAAATTCTAGTGTCTGTTTTCCAAGTGTAGTGCTGAATCTGAGGAATCTCTTTTGGGTCAAGAGTAGACAAAAATGATTTAACATTTTTTTTCTATATTTCTGTATTTCAGAAAAGAACAGAATAAACAATTAAAAAATAGATGCTCTTTCTCTAAAATGTAGAAATGGTAACTAAAAGTACTGTTTCTTTAGCATTATTATGTCATTTTCAGCTATAAAGTTTAACGTATCACTCATTTACAGGTGCGTAATGTGGAGAGCCACTAGGGACTCCTAAAGAAAACTGTTTTTAATAGTTCTTAGTGCTGCTATCAAATAAGAGTCTGAACAACATCTATGACAGCATAATTTGATTGCTATATAGATCAAGATTTGTGACACCTTCTTCCCACATGCCACCCACCTAACCACTGTGGCAAATGAACACATAAAAGCCAATGTTTCATGTAATACCATATGACCTTTTTCTTCACTTTTGATCAATACTAACAATTTACAGTTGCAAGTACCTCTCAAAAAACAAAGTTCTTTCATATTTGTTTCCTTTTTTAAATTTTACAATAGTTTTAGGAGACAATCTGTGTTTTTATCCCACTTTTTGCTATTGAAGCTCTGACACAGAGTCACTAAGTAGCTTGCCTAAGGTTGTACTGTTAATAAATGGCAGAATCTGGAATCATAACCAGGACTGTCTATGTTTGTTCTACTAGACATGCTACCTTGGTCAAAGGGAAATAAATGGGTGGTTAGGCATTTGTCCAGATAACTTTGATAATATACCCCAGTACTCCTGAAGAAATAAATGAATTATTCTAAGCTGATAAGCACATCTTTTAGAAAGTGAGCTCATTTTTATACAACAGTTATTACTTTCTAATTCAAATACTTCTACATTTAAGGTTCTTGATATATTGAGATCTTTGAGATGAGAGTGGCTAAGTTAGCAGCATGGTTAATGTAGACTGTGTTGCCTCTTTAACTTGTAGAGACTAGCACTTCCCCACTTCCACATCTCCATTTATGATTATGAACCTTTGGACCAGTAGGAAGGACTGGCTGGGACTGATGTGTATTGATCCAGTGCATGAGGCTGAAATGAATAGAGCAGAACATTGCTAATTTAGGATGCTTCCATTTGGACTGCTGCAGCAGCCAATTGTGAGCAGTGAGATATCTGCACTATTGATGTCCTGGCATGAGAAGAGAGAAAGAACATGGGAAAATTCATTGGAGATTTAGTTGGCATGAGTTTATTATTATTATCAGAAAAAACTATAACATTAAATATATCATATGGACCATTTTTAACTTTGGTAGTGTTATGTATATGCGTATTATTGTGCAATAGATTTCTAGAGCTCCTTCATCTTATAACACTGAAATTATACCCATTAAATACAAATTCCCTCTTTCCCATCTCCTTGGTAGCCACCTTTCTACTTTTTGTTTCTATGTATTTTATTACTTTAGATAATTCACATGAGTAGAATCCTACAGAATTTGTCTTTTTGTGACTGGTTTATTTCACTTTCCATAATGTCCTCAAGGTTCATCCATGTTGTAGGATGTGACAAGATTTCTTTATTTTTTATGGCTGTATAATATTCTGCTTTATCCTGCTATAAGTGTTTTTTTTTCAATTTATATTTATTGTTGAAAGTATTACAGATGCTCCTATTCTTGTATAAGTTTTAATGCTATCTCATCCATTGGTTAGTGATTGCTATAGAAGTGGTTGACTCAGTTGGTTAAACTAACCATGACCAAATAGGACAAAGCAAATGTTTGGCAAAGGACTTCAAGAAAACTCTTTTGGTTTCATAGTACTATCTCGTGGGCCTTGTTAATCTGCTGATTGAGCCATTCTCCACTCCCTAATCTTCTCTTATCCCTTTGCCACTGTTCTTTTATTCCCATCTAGCTGTGCCTGCTGCCCACTAGTATTGCTGGCCCCTAATTGAAGCACATATGGATATTTCTGATAACTTACTTTCA
This sequence comes from Antrozous pallidus, assembly GCA_027563665.1. Classification (NCBI taxonomy): domain Eukaryota; kingdom Metazoa; phylum Chordata; class Mammalia; order Chiroptera; family Vespertilionidae; genus Antrozous; species Antrozous pallidus. The sequence continues at coordinate 44,537,116 of CM050509.1, read as the reverse complement.
TCTTCCCTGTCTTAATGCTTACCTGAAACGTACTCCTTCCTTCTACCACATGTCCCTCTGTCTGAATTATCTGGAGTGTGGCCACAGACCTTTTCTGTGTTTTCACAGTGATATAGGTTCTATAGCAATTGAAGCATTAGGAGGGTGTGCTGGGGGGTCAAGGTGATGAGATTTTCATCTCTGGTGGCAAGAACTTTTAAAATAAACTTTCTTTTTTCTCCCTGAGAGATCCCTTTATTCAACCAAACTTATTATAATTCAGATTTTTATGATTCCCTACAGAGCCTCACAAAATTCAGAAGTCTGTCCCTGCAGGGAATTTCACTTATAATGGCCTTCATTTGAAAAATCTAATTCTGTTCTCTTTCTGTGTGCACATGGGAGAGTAATGGAAGTGCACAAAGAAAAGCAAGTAACCCTTGAAGAACTTGAGTTTTAATATAATCTGTATCACTTAGGGTGAAGGAGGACATTCTGTTGGCAGAGGAAAGAGGAAGAGATGAGAGACATAAGGCAAGAGTTTTAAGAAGAGGGAAAAGAAGGTACCTTTTCTGTTCTCAACTATTGTTTCTTTTCTCTTCTTTTTGTTCTCCCCCAATTGCTGTAACTTGTCACATCCAGATGTTATATAAATTTTTTTTAGAAAACACTGAAATCACTTGGTGATGTGAAATGAACATGTAGATTTTGAAGAGGAGACTTTTGCATTTCCTCTTTTATCCAGTTATGGTTAGTTTATGTGAAACTTGCAAAAAAATCTGAAGGACAATAGATAATGGCTTTTTTAGTCATGTAGAGACAACCAGGGAAGGCAGAGGTATGTGGCTTGGGGCAGATGAGACAATACTGATGGATAAAAGAGAGAAGTTTTCTTTTTTCTGTTTAAGAAGAATGACTAAAAGGACATTGATTCAAAGTTAGGTGAAGGAACTGCAAAAGAACAGCTAACTTCTTTAAAAAGAGTTTAAGTTTCCTGGACAGAAAGAATTACCTCTTAGAGAGAAATTGCAAATGGGCTTTTAGAACATATTCTGGTGACTACTGAGAAATAGTGAGCAGTAGAACATGGGCTAGAAAATTAAAGACGGTTAAATACAGTTCTGACTTCAACAAGAATCAGAAGATGTGCCCCACAAACTACTACATGAAGGGAACCTGATGTTGATTTGGAAAGATCTTGAGTATGTTATTAAATAGTTTTTTAGTTCTTAGATGAGGAAGTAGTGCTTATGGATACTATGACTAGAAACAAATGATGCCAAGGCTTTCTTATTTGGTTTTAAACAAAACTATCAACTTAAGGTTGATAAGGTTTCTCATGATACTTTTGTGGAAGAGTTGAGGAAAGTATCAATGAGGGTAGTGGCTTTCAAACTTGTGAGCCACTTAGTAAGATATATTTTATACCATTATCTGGGATATATAATTGAAAAAAAAGTTTCATGAAACAATACTTACTTACCCTTACTATGCATGACACATTCTGAATTTTTGTTTTATTTTATTTTAAAAAAGCTGGTCATAAGCTATTATGCTGATTTCTGGATACACTATGAATCCAACACACAGGTGAATCCAACACATGGGTTCATAATCTAACAGATAACTAGTCTGGTGGTGCCACAGTTTCATCTGGGTTTATCCATTGATCAATTTTATCATGGATGAAGACTTAGAAGGCATTCCTCAAATCCACAGTGACACAAAGCTGAAGAAACTTCATTATAGCAGAAGAATACAAAGATATGAGCTGAATCTAATAATATTGAATTGCATACAGGCTAATGTAAGATCCTACACTACATGCAAATAGGCAAGTGTGCAAGTCCAATATGAGGAGATGGGGGTGAGAGACATATGAATTTTTAGTCCTCTGTAATCACATCAAAACTATCCAAAAATCCAATTCAGCTTTAGCTATAGCTTCTTAACTTGTGTTCTTTATTTCCTTAGCATTTTGCAAAAGTACCTTGGGAATCACTATACGAACTACCATTGGGTGGGAGTGAGCCTGAATAGAAAAGTTATGGGATATACTTCTGCTTGAATCTGCTGTTTGCATCAGTTTTGTAAATGGGAACTTATTTTGTTTGAAGTAAACATTCTTTGGTAAATCCTTTTGAAAACCACCAGGCAAAATGAACAGAGACAGACTATAGAAAGAGAGTTCTATATTCTGGATTATTTTATTCATTTCTGGAAGTCTCATTTTCAAAGGGATACAGATGGAACATGTTTCTAAGAGATATAATGGGAACATTTTCATAGAAGAGTGAGGAGGATGGTGAAGGAACTCAAAACTATTCTAAGTGAAGTACAGTTAAATGAATTGTGGATGTGACTTTGGAAGCCTGAGAGAGTTGTTCACATATATTTATAAGACTCTCATGTGGAGGAGACAGTTTGATATAGTAGTTTGGTGAAAAAATATAGACTTTGACATTAGTTCAACCAGGTTCAAATTTGGACTGTGCCATTTATTGGTTATGTGACCTTGATCAAGTTACTCAACTCCTCTAACCTTTGTTTTTCATGTGTATTAAAAATAGGGGAACATAATACTTACTTTGAAGAATTGTCATGAGGATTAAATAAGATAACATATACAAAAATATCCAGTACAGTGCTTGGTTCACTAATACATCTATTTCATAGAAAAATAGGTTAAGTTAATAACACAAGGCCTAAAGAGTTGGAGTAAGACTAGATGGTGAATGTTAAAGGAAGATGAAAAAGTTAAAGGAATCCCAGAAGAGTTTTACGTTAGTCAGAGATATTGAAAGATGGAATGAGCTGCTTGGGGGAGGTAGTGAGCTCTCTGTCACCAAAGGTATTTGAGGAGAGATTGGTCTGTTATTACATGAGGAGAATATTCTAGAGAGAAGTCCAGCATCAAATGATTGGGTAGAGGAGTAGGTTTTCTAGTAGATTAACTACCTCAATCAATTAAATGCCTATGGCTAAAGTTTGTTCCTGCAAAGAACCAGTTGCTATCCTTTTTCCATTTCATGGATGATGCTTCCCCTACCTGTTAGGACCATCTGGTATTCTGGGGGCCACTTGGGAATATACAGATGATCCAGTAAGAATTTAGGGAGGATTGATTATGTACCAGATACTCTAGAAAAACACTTTAAAGTGTGTATCTTAGGAATAGTGGGTCAGCAGGATTATCTGTCATACAGAAGGTCCATGTTTGCTTATATTGTATATCTGCTATTGGGCTGATTTGGTGAGGCATATTAAGCTAGCTCCAAGGAGTAAATCAACTCTCAGATTTGCTATCACACCAAGAGAGTTGGTTTAATTCCCAATTTCATTCTAGTCAGGTATGAGATGAAAGTGAATTATCAGAGCAGGATGATTCAAAAGCAGCAATGGAAATAAAGAGCCCAATTTCTCCATAATCAACTCATCTCCTGAAGTGAAAGGCCTGGTTGTTTATAGCAGTGCTTATAAAGGGATGTTATGCTTCAGAGTTTACACTGAGAGTTCAGTTTCACATTTTAGTAAATCAAAAAAAGATATCGATTTTGAACAAATGGATGATTTTATTGTCAAAGCAAATTTCATTTCTTGAGATGATTAGATTTTATTAAACTATTGCCTAAGTACCACTGAACACACACTCTGTGAATAAACAACATATTCCTCAAGCAAACAACATTACATTTGTCACCCACTAAACAGATTTATATTTGGTCATCTCCAGTTGTTGAAAACACAGAAGTTGGGGAAATGCACATTGGGGTCAGAAAGCTTATGCTCGATTCTTGGTTGTATCACTTAATAACTCTCTGGTCATTGTACAATACATATTTCTACCAGTTTTCTTCTCTGTATGTGAGGGTAATTATACTTCTCAAGGGTGGTTGGGTTGTGGAGATAAAATGTGAAGAACATGCTTAGCATAGTTGCTGGCACATATCAAGCTCTCAAAAAGTGGTAGCCATTATTATTAGGATTACTATAGTGAAAACATTAGGATATGTTGAAGATTAGGGCATGCTATTGAACAATGATTCTTCCTGGGGCTCATGTTTGCCTCAGAAAAGTAGAGAAGACAAAAGCAAGTAAGATAAAGAGGACTGTTGTCTGCATCACTTCCCAGATTCCAAAGGTACTCTGCCAGCATGGATGGGCCTTCTCTGTTGGGGACCTTTTGGTTTTGAAATGCAAGGAAAGTATCAGAGAACTTTAGGGATTGTGCTATATTTCTGTTAAGAAACCTTCATGAACTTGGAAGGGACCTTGATAAAAGAGCTGATCCATGTTCCTGACTCCAGAAAGGCCTGTTTTTCAAGCATTCATAGATTATTGCTGGCTAACATTTGCTTTACAAGTTTCAAAAGGTGGGGACTCTAAGATCTTTTGAAAATGTCTAATGCTGCCATGTAGTCTTAGAACCAGTAAGCTCCTCATAAGGTCTGATTCAAAACGTCACGCTGTAGCAGAGGACTCTCCTTTTTCTCCTGTCTGTTCCTATCAGCAGAATCCGTGTGCTCTCATTTAGACATCTGTCTCCACCTTCACCCATCAATGCATTTTGATTTAATGATACATGAAACTTGAGCACAGTGTAAGCTCAGCTGGATCATGGTAAGTACTATTATAATTAATAGGGGCTTTGTTTTCCGAAAGTGTTTTGAAGTTCCCTACTCAGTTTTCTTCCCGTTAGCTGAAGACAGCTCATGTCCTTAGGTACATGGGAAACATGACCCCCCAACATGCCACAGTTGTCTAAACAGACAGAGGAAACTCTCACCATAGAGGCTGAACATCTGGGAAGGTGCACCACACACAGGCTTCCTCCTGGCAGATACTCTATCCACTCACTCATCTGATTTCATTCAGCTTTCCCCAATTTTTGTCCACCTGTGCCACACATGGGTAATGATTTGCTTCAATGGCCAAACCTCCCCTTCCCAGGGAAACATTTCAAAAGTGTGATCTATTTTCATTTTTTCCATTTCCTCACCTCCTACTTTACCACCGCAAACTGACTCCAATTAATTAGCACTCTACCAAAGGCATACTTATCAGTCACGAATACTGTCAAACTAAATGGCTTCTTAAAAAACCATCTTATTATATGTGACCTCTAAGCAGCATTTGATATTAACCATTCCCTTCCTTTTAAAAGCTTATTTCCCTTGGCTTTTTTGACCATGCACATTCAGAGTTTCCCTCCTATTTGTCAGGTCTCTTCCTCCAGTCTCCTCTTTGGACTTCCATTCCCCAGCCTTCTCTTGAATAGTGACATTCTTAGGATTTTGTTCTTAAAACTTTTTTCTTTTTTTAAGCTTTGTAGCCTACCTGGAAAAATCTTACCCACTCCACTATTTTCCATTACCAGGTATAAACTCATATAGGCAGTCCTCGGATTACAGAGAACTCGACTTAACACCGTTTCATGGTTACATCACCATCTCCCATTTACAGTATTTACATAAAAAAAAGTTTTGTCATTTTGACATATATACATATGTGCTTTATGTTTTTTATTATTTATTTACCACAAGTAAAAGTCAGGAATTGTTATCTTTCTTTCTTTTATTTATTTATTTATTTTACCGTTTCACTTCATTACTGCTGTGTATGTGCTCCACGTGAGTGACGTAGGTGCTTATGTAGGTAGGTGGGTTTCAACTTATGACGAAAATCAAGTATGTCACACTGTAGAAACGAATCTCTGACGTAACCTGAGGACTGCCTGTAATCTAAAATCTTATCTCCATTGCAGGCATTGAGATTTATAGACATCTACTGAATTGCTTCCCAAGTATATTTACCTGGATGCGCATGGGTACTTCAAACTCAAAACATCCTGAGCTGAATCCATTATCCAACCCTCACCCAAAACCTGCTTCTTCCCTCTTATATCCTTCTTTTCAGGAAATGGTACCACAGATATATAGTTCCTTTATTCTGAAATTAAATCTGTTAACAAGTTCTTTTAAAAAAATACATTTTGATTGACATCAGAGAAGAAAGGAGAGGGAGGGACAGAAACATAAATGATGAGAGAGAATCATTGACCAGATTCCTACTGCACACCCCTACTGGAGATCAAGCCACAACTTGGGTATGTGCCCTGACCAGGAATTGAACCATGACCTCCTAGTTCATAGGTCTATGCTCAACCACTAAGCCATGCCGGCTGGGCAGTTAAGTTCTTTTATTTTAGCTCCAATATTTTTGCCAATCTGTCTAACCTTCTTAATCCATACTGTTGATGCTTTATGTTTGGCCATTTCATTGCTTGCCAATGTAATGAATGTAAAATCTGAGCAGCATCATGGTCACTGTCATCACAGAGTTGTATTCCAAAGAAAACATTTGAATATCCTCCTTTCACAAAAAAACATTAGAAACCAACATAATCTGTAGGGAAGTCTCTTGAAAGGTGCTAATCATTTATATATTGACTAGACGGCCAGTGCACAAAATTCGTGATAGGGAATGATGGTTTACCAGGGCCCCTTTTCAATGGGCTGCACTCTACATCCCAAAAGTGACACAGTCACTTTTACAGTGGCAATTATGACTTGCAAAGTGTCATGTGAAAAATAACCCTTCTCATGGTGATGAGGATCATATATTTGCTCTATGAAGAATTCTCTGTTCAACATAACTTTTCCACACAGAAACAGATAAGCTGTTTAGAGTTGACTGGTTGCAATTCTAAGCATGCTATTTTAAGTTAAAAATACCCCACAAGTGAATCATATATGTGTGTCTTCTCTCTTTCATCCCCCTCTTCCACATAAACACATTCACACCCTTTCTTACTGCATAAATCGTGCTCCTTTTTCTTGCCTTTGTGGGATTTTGCGTCATAGAAATTTAGGCTGCTCTGGGACGTGATAGCCTGATCCACTCAAGTCCCTCGTTAAGAGTGGTTCATTCATTGTATTTCCCAGGCCTCCCAATTTCCATTTTACTTTTATAGTTGACTCTATTTGACTATTTTCTGAGTTTCTGAGGGTAAGGCAGAGGCACATAGAGAAGAAACCCCCAAATAGACACATTTTTAGTGTTTAATAGAGATATGTATGTATGGTGGATGGATATGGGAGGGGATATTAGAGCTAATGACTAAAGCAAGATTTCTGGATGATGTGTTCACTTTCTTTTCTTTGTTATGTTAGGTTTCAGGTGGCATGAATAATGAAGCAACAGGAATATCCTAACTGTGGAGGATATCGCTGGCTGCCTACCCAACAGTAATCCTTCTTTCCTTTGTTAATAGAGCCCTGATTTTGGTTCAAGAATTAGGTAGCAATGTGCTCAAGGACAGTGACCCAGTGCCAGAGGGTCTGAATCCATTTTGGAGATCTCATTTTCCCTTTGGCAGTGGTTGTTAATGGCATTGGTAAGTGACTTGATTCTGTCCATTGTGACATAAGAAGAAAATCTGCTGGCATCTTCGCCTACCCATGGTCATCTCACTATGTGAGATAATTAAACCTTATTACTTAAACCACTTTTAGATAGGTGTTTTATTATTTGTCAACAAAACCATATACTCTGATACACTAACCAATCTTAAAACTCTCAATTTCTACTCTAATTCATTTGAAAAGATAATCTACTTCACCAGAGTCATAGATTTATGGAATATTAGAGTTTAAAGGGCTCTCTGAGGATGACTGGTATATTTCCTTAATTTAATTAATTTATTTAAAAAATATTTTTATTGATTTCACAGAGGAAGGGAAAGGAAGAGAGAGATAGAAACGTCAATGATGAGAGATAATCATTGATTGGTTGCCTCTTGCAAGCCCGAATTGGGGATTGAACCTGCAACCCGGGCATGTACCTTGACTGGGAATCGAACTGTGACCTCTCAATGTTCAACCACTAAGTGGTGCTGGTTGGGCTATTTCCCTCATTTTAAATACCAGCTTCTTGTGTTTGAAGACTGAGGTTATTCCCAGGCAGTTAGGTCTGTGATGTATGCTCTATAATATCTCCACATGTCTAATCTTAATTTTGTAGAATTGTGGTAAAATCAGAATTTTAGACTCAGATGAGAGCTATACTGAATTTTCTCATTTATTCTTATTGGCATAAAGCTTTCCTAAATATATGTAAAATAAATCTTGGAGGGAATGTTGTTTTTACTTAAGAAAAATTTCAAATGCCCTAGAAATAGCTGTTTACAGGCACATAAATAACAATTCATGCTCATATCTTCATTTAAAGAGATGTCTAAAGAGTGTAGGAGTCAGTACTTTCCCAAATGTGAGATATGATGCTATTTAAAAATAATAAAGTTATGTATATAGGAAAATATTTAATAAATGAGATTGGCCTTACCCTCTAATTGATTCAAATTTGAGAGACTTTAATTCTTATGCCGATATTCCATCTAGCCTTACTCCCACCCTAGCTTGGCATTTTCTCCCAACTGAGTTTTTCTGGGCAGAAAAAAAGTAACTTACATGAGGCAAAACTTCTGTTATCTGATGTTATAGCAGATACCCCAGGCTTCCTTTCTACCTAATTTCTGAATGAGAAAATGGTTATTCATTTCCATGATGCCAAACGGTGATAACACTTGAAAACCAGTGGCGCCTACCTGAGTGATGTCCATTCCTGAGTCACAGCTCAGTGGTTGTGTAGAAGTCAGACCATTTGAGCCGATTACAGTGGAGATCACAGCATTCTCATCAATTCTCCGAATCATAGTCCCATCCACAAAGTAAATGAATCCATGCCTATCAACTGTGATGCCTGTTGGGAAAGAGCAAATGAGCATTAGGAGGCTAGCGGACCACATTTGCACCAAGATCAGGAATTTGAAAGAAGCTGTAGAAATGGAAAAGCATTTTAAAGACATATGGATTCAATTTTGTTCAGCACAGCCAGAACAGTGATGGGAGGGGTCTGTTTGGGCACACATTCACTTCTTAGTGTATTGAGAAGAAATGACAAAATGTAACATGTGGAGATAAAGCCAGATATAACAATTTTGTGTTATTCAGTTTTACATTTCCACCACCTGACACTTGCTTACCACCCCCCCAAACAAACAAACAAACAAACAAACAAAAAAACCCTCTTTAAGATAAATGCAAAAAGACACATGAGGCAGCATGTATTACATTTCTTTTGGAGGTACAGATGTATTAGGCTACTTGCTTATTTTCATAGTTGGATTAGAAATAACTGACTTGGAAAGCATTAACATTCTTTTAATAAATTCACACTCAGTTAACAAGGAGTTTGTAATAATACTGATAAACTGAGTTTTATCTCTGTAATACCTATTAAGGGGGGAAAGAGTTGGAGAGCAAAATTATGGTGTCACAAAGGGAACGTTTAAGCTGCTAGAAAAAAATAAAAGTCAATAAAATTTTCACAGTAGTTTTTACATACTGTGTTAACTACAGCCTGGTTTCTTGGAAAATAAAATAAAAACAGCAGTTAGAAAGCTAGGGTTCTAATACTGAATACACCACTTATAACCAATGGGTGATTTTGATGGAGAAATTTGTCTCTCCAAATTTCAGCCTCTTTATTAAAGAAGAGATTATCTGCCTATGATATTGTGATTTGTTTTTGTTCCTATTTCTGACAAAGAACACCTAAATCTCTTGGAATTGATTAAGTGGTGAGAGATAAAGATGTCTTTTATTATGCTAATGAGCTAGTTTTTAGCCTCCCCTAAGTTTGGGTTGGTTGTCAGTGGAGCCAACCTTATGATTAGAGGGTTGGAGAATGAGGGCCAATCTTTTAATCAGTTGTGTCTATGTTGTGAAGCCTCCATAAAAATCCCAAAGGACACGGTTCAGAGAGCTTATAGGTTGTGTGCACATGTGGTGAGTTGGAGAGAGTGGCTCATTCTGAGAGGGCCTGGAAGTTCCTTGCCCTTTCCCTATATTTTGACTTATACATCTCTTCCATCTGGCTGTTCCTGTATTATTTATTTTTATAATGAACTGGTGATCTAGCAAGTAAAATGTTGCTCTGAATTCTGTGAGTCACTCGAGCAAACTAATAGAACACACATTGAGGGTTGTTGGAACCTCTGATTTATAGCCCAGCCAGTCACAAGCACAAGTGACAATCTGGACTTGAGATTGGCATCTGACACTATCTACAGGTAGATAGTATCAGAATTGAGTGAAATTGTAGGACACCTAGCTGGTGTCCAAAAATTGCTTATTGGTGATATGGAAACCCACCCACCCTCACCCCCTCTACACAGGAAATTGATTTTAGGACACCTTTTACTGCCTTATCTAGGTAAGGTGACCAACTGTCCTGGTTTATCTGGGACTGAGGCAGGGTTCAGTTTTAAAACTGGGACAGTACTAGACAAACTGGGATGAGTTGGTTACTCAAGCCTAGGTTATTATAAGTATCATATGAAATAATACCTTTAAAAAGTGTCTGACACATAAAGAACATATGGTTCAACTCCTGCTTCCCTTAGTGCTTTTGACAGTGCTCTTGAAAATAACCGCATGGCATTACTTTAAAACTAGTTTACAATTTTATCTATTCCCATCTCTCCTTTATTCAGACCTTGTGAAACTTAGAATGTATGTTAAATTTAGGAACATCTGTGATAAGAAGCATGTTCTTTTAACACATACACAGGTATAATAATTTTCCTGGCCAAAAGTGAACTCATCTAAAGACAGTTTATAAACCCAACTTAATAAACTGCTTTTAGATGAGCTAATTTGTTGGCAGGAGTTTAATATTAAGAATCAGCTTTATGGTGTACTTTGATTAATCCTGATGCTCCTCATGAAGTATTAATCCTTAACATCTATAAAAGCTACAGATTCATTTTAACTTTCCCGGAATGCCTCTAAAGACATTTATGTTTTGGTGAGTTCTCCAAGGAAACCAGCATGTCCAAACAAGGAGAAGTCAATGACAATACATCCCTTTATGATTTTCAGAGGCATAAGGGCTTTTAAAGGAAGTTTGTAAAAAGACTTTTAAGATTGGGCTAGGTACTAGGATGGTGACACATGAATATTTCTTTTATCTCCAGAATATTTGGACTGAGGATGAATCAAGGAGGTATCTCTACTTTAAAAATATATATATTCTATTCCTATTGATTTCAAAGAGGAAGAGAGAGGAAGACAAAGATACAAATATCAATGATGAGAGAGAATCATTGATGGGCATGCCCCAAACCAGGGATTGAGCCCACAACCCAGGCATGTGCCGTGATGGGGAATCAAACCATGACCTCCTGGCTCATAGTTCGACACTCAACCACTGAGCCACACTGACCAGGCAGTACCTCTACTTTTTATTTTGGTTTGGTAAAATCAATTTTTTGAATGCCTAGAATATTGTCTGGTTTGTGGCAGGTCTGTAATTTGAGATCACCTTCTGTGACCTTCATATAAGTATCACTGAGTATGAAATGTAAATTGTGGCTGTCATAAGAGGATGCACTGAAAGATCAAGATTCCAGTCTGGAGAAAGAAAGGCTTAGAGTAGATGGCTTAAAGTGTATGAAATTATGAATCTTTACCAAACACATACTGAATGTCACTATGCCAAGTATTGTGAGGGCCAAAGGACAAATAATCCAAGTACAAGGAAAGTCAAACTAAGAATAATACTTGTTAAGTGGGAGATAGTACACTTAGAGAACTGAATCCCCTGACAAGTGGAGCAGATTCACAAAGGTATCCATAGATGGATTCCTATTGAAACTAGTATATTTGGGGAGGTCCTACATTGTTATGCTGACACCAAGGAAGACAACTCTATTAATTGATCACTATACGTCATTTCATCAGGGTGAAGTTTATATTGATCCAGAGATGATAATCTGGGAGTTTTCATGGTTTCCCCACTTTTCATTTTTGAGAACTTTTAAATACAGTGAACTGTTTCCTCTGTTTCTGTCATTGAATTCCACATATGATGTTTATTAATTACTCACTATTGGCCTTCAGGGCTTATTTGGAAGACAATGTGTAGGACACTCTCTTTTCATATATTTGTATAGCAATTTCTTTTATCGTGATCCAAATTCTAAAATACTCCTTTTTCCTTGAGACTCTTTAATTAAATTTGATTGAATTACACTTATATTTGGAGTTGAAAAAGAAATTGTAAAAAAAGCTTTGAGAGACTGTGTGATAGGTGCTTATTAATGTACTGGGCATATTTTATATGTATATATTTTTCATTTTCTTCACCAACCAACCAACCAGTCAATCAAGCAACACATGAACTAACACACACACACACACACACACACACACACACACACACTCCCCAAACAACTAGTTTTACAAACTTGTCACTGGTAAGGCTTAAGGAGTATTTAATTTTCACTGAGGTTAAAAACCAAATTTAAAATTCCAGGCAGGAAAAAGAATTATTTTTGCCATTACTTGAGGGGGGTGGTTTTTTTCATAAAGAGTACTGGTATAGTGCATAGTTGTTGATGATACAGTATGATCTATTACTGTCTGTTAGACAGTAATAGGAGGAGGTGGTACATGCCCAGTATATTTTAAGCTTTATTCTTCATAGTGATGTGAGTGATTTCAGATCACATAAAGCCATCTGGGGCTAGCAAAACCTGCAGATTTGATTGGATTTTATTTTGGGGAGATATTGTATTCAGCTTTCCAAAATTTTGTGCCCAATGTCGTGGCCATAATTTGTTTCAATGGTCACATCTATTGATGTGTTACTGACAGCATTTTCATTAGCACTTACACAATTGAAGGCACAGGTTTTTCCTCACTCATTTATGGAAAATAAAGAACGTTATAACCTGATGAACAAAAAGATAGTTACAGAGGCAGTAAAGCACCGAACAGACTGTCAAATTACAGCGGGAAGGCTGGGGAGTGTTGGGGAGGGAGGAAAGAGATCAACCAAGGACATGTATATATACATATAAGCACAACCAATGGACACAAGACACTGGGGTGGGGGGTGGGATGAGGGCATGCAACAGGGCGTAGGGGAGGCTGGGGAAGGTCAATGGAGAAAAAAAGGAGATATATGTAGTACTATATGTAATACTTTAAACAATAAAAAATAAAATAAAAGGGAAAAAGAGATTTTGTATAAGAAAGAAATTAAACTTCATTGAGAGAACCACATCCAGGGTTTAAATTTTTCACCAATATTCATTTTTAGAGCGAGCAAAACAATATAGATCTCTCATATAACCACAAAGTTAGACAATGATGCAGGGTGGGTGGGGGTAGAGGTGGGAAGAACGGCACATAACAGCTTGAGTCCCCATTCCACCACATCCATCAAGGAAAACATTAGGCTCAGGTGCCAAGACAGCATGTTTAGCTTGGAGCACATTTTTACATTTGTGAGAAAATAAATAAATCCTTGTAAATTAGTGCATATAATGAAACCACTGACAGACCATAACCTGGAAGTGTGAATGGTGCTGTCTCCATTCATCAGCATTAAGCCCTAACTAGCTCTTTCTATGGAGGGACCTGCTCATAAATAAATTGCATCTTGTAAAAAAAATGTATTCACAATGTCTTATGCAAAGTAGGGGACATTATATAATAGCTGAACTGCAGACTCTTTTCTCTGTAAAGCATAGCTCTGTATGAAACAGCTACAAATTATAGGGAAAATTATATGACTTTTTCCCTTGTCTTATTATCCTCCAATTAATAAATACTATAATTCTTGAGGAGACAATGGCTTAAATCTGGGGCAGCCCGGATGGTTACTAATAAATTTATCACCTGTTGGGGAAGAGCATGCTGCTGATCAATACTGAAGCAGCTGTGGCATCCTGATGTGGGGTCACTGGGAGTCCAGATGTGGAGGTTAATAGCCTGGAAATAGTAGCTAAAATCCCAAATTGGATAACAGTGAAGATCAGAATTTTTGGCTGTGCAGAATGCCAATTTCAAATGTTGGCAGAAAGCATCACTGTAATTTATAAAAATTACAGCTGTTGAGGCCACCTACATTTTTTATTATTTCTATATTAAAAATGAACCTTATTTCAGAATATAAACTTTGGAAAGTAGTCATAAAATTCTCTCCATCTATGGCCCTAGCAACCAGAAAACTGAAATACTGTTTTATTTTTCCTTTTTGCCACAATCTGTTCTTTAATTTTATGAGACACAGATAAATGTTTAAAATAAATTTTCAGGTAATGTCCTAAGTGCAATATGGTGCCAGCTCAATCTATGCTACTGAGAGTCTGAATTGTGTAAGTGATACTAGCTCTTGATCATAAAGTGCCCATTAAGTCAGAGAGAGAATAAAATATTTTTCTTTGTTTATGTGCATTTCAATTCTTGGAAAATCCTATCATATGTGTGATCTATATGGAAACTCTCCACTAGGCAGAAAAGTCCATTCGCCAACTGATCTGATGACTGTCCACTTAATTATCCACTGGGATCAGAAAGGGCCAAGTTACTTCTGCACAATAAGCCTGTTAAGTTCTCTTGCTAGGTAGCCAGTAAATAGAGCTTGTAGAACTTGGAAGGATTACAAATTTCTATGTCATTAGGGTTGTAAGGAGGCACAGCTTAATGACCAGCTGAGATGATTTCACTGTGTGGTTAACAATGAGAACAGGAGTTTTTTTGTTTTGTTTTGTTTTGTTTTTAATAAGAGACTAATAAACTCACTATTACATTACATGACTAGTGTGAGTCATTTGGTCACATATTATATGTTAATAAAAAAGTGTATATTCTAAACAGTAAAGGTCAATTTACAAAGAATTTAGATACATTAAAATGATTAAGTATTCAAACTAATATTCCATTGACTGGAATGTTCTTTTTTCATGACTCAGAAAGTACTTTTTAAAGGGCTTCAGAAACATCATAAGGAACAACTGATTTGTGGGCTAGTTAACCAAGAATTCTGACTGAGAGAAAGACAGATAAATCCAGTTTTTAGCATTTACCTTCTTTTCAGCTCCTTTGCTGTCTCAAGGCTTTGCCTTCAGGACAAGGCAGAGTGAATGAACTCTCATCCCTTCACCAACCACTATTTTTCTAAAAGCTCACTGGGAAAGCTGTTTTTCTCCTTACTTATTAATTTATTCTGGATTTATTTTCCACCTATTATGTTCTAGTCACTGAAAGTAAAGCAAAGTATAAAACAGACTTGAGGACTCAGAACCGGGTAGGGAAGATGCACAAACAACCAGCCAACTACAATGCCTTGAGATGAGCACTATTTGGGGGCAAGTCCAGGGTTTCATGGTGTAGCCTCGGGGGATGGGCTGGGGAGATGAAGGTCACAAATGATTTCTCAGATTAAGTGACATGGAAGCAGAAACCTGAAGAATCATCTTGGATTCCTGATGAGTCTTGTGTGAAATCCAGGTAAACAGCACTGAACAGCTATGAAGGATAGCTAATGTCACTAAATAATAACCATTTTAATTTGCTGAGAATATTATGATATTCCAGGCACTTTGCTAGATTCTTTACATGCATTTTCTCATTTATTCATCACAGTAGCCTTGTGGAGTAGGTATTATTATCTTTTTTTTAAGATGTGGAAATAGGGAGGACCAAGATGGCGGCATAGGTAAAACACCTATCTTGGCGTCATACACAACAATTTTAAAACTACAACTTAACGAAAGAACAAACACCGTCCAGAATCACCAGAAAGCTGGCCGAATGAAAATTCCACAAATAAAAGTGAAGACAAGACACTGTGACTCGGAGGAGCGGCTGAGGACAGCATTGAAGATTCGCATGGAGAGAGGATTGGAGCGCGCGCCAGTGGATAGAACGGGCAGCTGAAAACCAGCCAGTTTTCTCAAACGGGGGAGACAAAGACGTCCCACTGGACTGATTCTCCAGCTCAGGGTGAAGTCCAGGGAACCCACAATCATACGGGGTAAAAACTGGACAGTGGGAGGGCACGCTGAAGCTCGGGTGCTGCAGGGGTCTGCCAGCTTGTGGAGAAGGCAAGCTTGCGCGTGAACTTGGGAACAGCACAGCTGCTGCGTGACCTTGTAGAGAGCGCTCGCGACTTGCTCTCTCATTCGGGAAACCATCAGACTGCTTTGTTTTACGACCCTGGGTGAGACATTAGGTGTGCAGACTCATTTGGGGAGAGTCTGAATTCCCCGGCAGCTGGTGGAGCTCGACGGCGGCTCTCTCTCAGAGGTGCTGGCAGCTATTGCCCCTGGCACAGAGTCCCTGGGGCCGCATAGGGCAGAACTAATGCTGTCTGCTTGGCCCGGAGACTCCGCCCATCCAACCTGAGCACAGCTGAACTTCACAGACAATTGGCCTGGAGGTCAACCCCTCCAAGTGCTAACAACGATTAACCTGAGCTTAACTTCAACAAGACTGTGCAACCCATATCCACCTCAGGTAACCGGGGAGGCTGACCCAATGTCCCTTGTAGGAAGTATACCACACAAAGCCAATTGACCAACTCAGGGAAGCAGCCACCATGCAGAGACATGGAAAGAAATCAGATGTAAAAGAAATGGAGGAAAAGAAACGACTGGACATGGAATTCAAAACCACGGTTATAGGGCTTCTCAAGAGGCTCCTACAAAAGGTTGAGACCTATAAGGAAATATGCAAGACCAAAAAGGAAATGAATGAGACCCTCAAGGATATGAATGAGAACTGCAAGGAAATGATCAAGACCAATGTGGAAATGATCAAGACCAACGTGGAAATGAATGAGTCCTACAAGGAAATGAATGAGACCCTCAAGGACATGAAAGAGACCCTCAAGGATATGAAAAAGGACCAACCAGAAATTAGGCATACACTGACTGAAATAAAAATGTTATACAAAGACCTAAAAGTGCTCTGGAGCACCCCAAGAACCAAGTTAAAGATTTGAAATACAAAGAGGGAAAATCCACTCAGCTGAAAAAGCAAGAAACCAAAAGAATCCAAAAAATTGAAGATAGTGTAAGGGGCCTCTGGGACAACCTCAAGCATACAAACATCCGAATTATAGGGGTGCCAGAAAAAGAGAGAGAGCAAGACAATGAAAACCTATTTGAAGAAATAGTGACCGATAACTTCCCACAACTGGCGAAAGAAATTGACTTAGGAGTCCAAGAAGCGCACCGAACCCCAATATATAGGAACCCTAAGAGGATCACACCAAGGCACATCATAATTAAAATGCCAAGAGCAAAAGACAAAGAAAGAATATTAAAAGCAGCAAGAGAAAAACAGTTAGTTACCTATTAGGGAGCACCCATACAATTGTCAGCGGATTTCTCAACACAACGATGCAGGCCAGACGGGAGTGGCAAGAAATATTCAAAGTGATGAATAGCAAGAATCTACAACCAAGATTACTCTATCCAGCAAAACTATCATGCAGAATTGAAGGTCAGATAAAGTGCTTCGCAGATATGAAAATACTAAAGGAGTTCATCACCACCAAATCAATATTATATGAAATGCTGAAAGATATTCTTTAAGAAGAGGAAGAAGAAAAAGATAAAAGTGTAAATTGTGAACAATAAATACACATCTATTAACAAATGAATCTGAGAATCAAGTGAATTAATAAACTGATGAATAGGATAAATTGGTGAATGTAACAGAATCATGGACATAGAGAGGGAATGGACTGACAACTCTTGGGGAGAAAGGGGGTGTGGGAAGTGCAGCAAGAGACTGGACAAAAATCATGCAACTATGGGAGAGGACAGTGGAGGGGGGTGAGGGCGGAGGGTGGGATGGGTACCGGATGGAGGGGAACTATAGGGGGAAAAATGGGAACATTGTAAGTAATAAACTGAACAATAAAGATAAAATCTTTAAAAAAAAGATGTAGAAATAGAGGTTCAGAGGTCGAATGACTAATTCCACATTAATTACCAAGAAAAAAAATGCTAGATTTAGATCATGTTTGTCTGATTTCAATGTTCATTCTCTTAATTACTATCTCATGTAGCCTAAATGAGGCTATGAATCACTTTACCATGGGAGTGCTGTCCAGACTGATTTCACAAAGTCCATTAAATTATTTGCAGAATATTTTATGTATGGGTATTGTCATGGGGAGACGGTCCATTGCATTTGTTAGAGTGTCAAAGTGATCCATGATCCCTTCCAAAATATTGTTAAGAATTCTTATATTCCTCTATATCTCTTCAACTTCTTCAGACTTATTTTTCAAAAATATTCTGTGACGAGATCTGTCTCTTGCCTCAACAGTGTTTGGACAGAACAGACCCAGGGATGCCCATTCTTCTAGCTTTTGGCCACTCTTCTTTGTTTTATCTAGTCATCACCTTCAGAACCATCTCTGGAACCAGCCAACATACTGTTTTTTTTTTCCCACCTTAACTCATTATTGCCAAACAACCATGAGCTTCCAAATTCATCAGAATTATTTCACCGATGTGTAGGCTGTGGTCAACTGCCTGGCCAACCTGCATGTGCGGGTTTTCTACACCTACCTCTCTCTGGGCTTCTATTTTGACCTGGATTATGTGGCTCTCAAGGGCGTGGACCACTTCTTCCTAAAGTTGGTGGAGAAGAAGTGCAAGGGCACTGAGCTCCTCTTAAAGTTGCAAAACCAGTGCAGTGGCCGAATTCTCTTCTAGGATGGGCTGAAGCCTCCCCAAGATGAGTGGACAAAACTCAGGATGCCATGGAAGCCACCGTAGCCTTGGAGAGGAACCTGAACCAGGCCCTTTTAGAGCTGCATGCCCTGGGTTCTGTCCGCAGACCCTCATATCTGTGACTTCCTGCAGAACCACTTCCTGGGTGAGGAGGTGAAACTCATCAAGAAATGGGCTACATCTGAATCACCTCTGAAGGCTGGCGAGCCCCAAGCTGGGCTGGACGAGTATCTCTTCGAAAGGCTCACCCTTAAGTACAACTAGGAGCCTTTGGAGCCCAGAAGTCTTTGAGAGGCCCCTCTGCCTCCCCCTGGTGCCTGGCTTTCACCTGAGCCTCTCCCTGAAACGACTAGTCATTCTTTTAACCACCTTGAAGCTCTCTCCCATGCAGTGGACCAAATGAAACAATAAAGCTTTTTGCAGAAAAAAATATTTTGTTGCTTCATCCTTACAAAGCTGGTGAGTTTTATCAAAGTACTCAGTTTTCATGTGAAAGGGATTTGGGTAACTTGACTATTATCATATGATCTACCATATAAAAAGGAAGCCTCAGAAATAAGGCTCACAAATTCATGTCATCAGGGGTTAGGCAAGTGACATAAATTTGTAAGTTAGGCCAGATGTTAGAGTAAATAGATTTTGGGAGAAACTAAGGTTAACTAAAAAGATCATGTCCCATCAAAATGCATTCAGTCTTTTTTTTTTTAAATAAAGGCATAGTATAGGTCAAATTAATTATATCTTTGAACTGGATTTATTTCCCAAATCACCATTTATGATGCTTACTAGAGGACAATTAGGAGGAATATATAATCAGTGAAGAGCTTGCAGTGATCACAGAAGATCCATGAACTTAGAGTAAATATAATAATCAGTGTAGTACTGCCATTAAAAGTCAGGTCTTGGTACAGAGATATCCCATTTATCCCCTGCCTTTCTACAACCATAACCTCCACTCCTATTAACAACCCACACCAGAGTGGCACATTTTTTTAATAACAGATGAACATCATTATTACCCGAAATCCATAGTTTACCTTAGAATTCATTCTTAGTGTTGTACATTTGGTTTAAACAAATGTATGATGACATATACCCACCATTAAAGTACCATATATAGCAGTTTCAGTGTATGAAGATTCTGCTAAATTTTTCTGTGAACCTAAAACTGTTCTAAAAATATATTTTAAAAAGTTATATTTTGATACACATACTATGAAACCAAAAATAATCAAATCTAGTTGTGATTCTCAGCATTGAAAAAATAAAATACCTGGGTGACTAATGATATAATACTTGCTAAGAATGCAGCCTCTTTTGTTACCACCAATACTGAAGTTCAGAATTTGTGACAAGTTCATCAGATTTAGTAAAATCAAACCAGAAATCTAGGTATCAAGCTGAACTCAACTTTGCTCTTGTTCTGCCACCCTTTCCTACCTCATCCTTACTTCAGAAAAGCCACCCCCCTCTTCAGTATGGCAGAAACTCTATGATTATATGTGGCCCAAGTGATGTGTGCTATTTGTAGGCCTGGCCCCTAGCAAAACTTAATGGAGCTTCTCTGTGGATCACTCACTTCCTCTGTAGACTGGTTGGCTGCAGAGCATCTAGTGGGAGGACTCCCAGGCTTAGTAAAATGAGGAGCCACTACATGAAAGGAGCCTGGGTACCTGAATTACTGCTTGGAGTAGGGATTCCTCCCATCCCCCAGACAACTCATATTGGTCTGTGATGTGAGCAAGAAATAAACTACTATTTTGTTAAGCTATTGAGATCACAGGTGGGTTTCTTTTTTTATACAATTGTTAGCTTGGCTTATTACATTCACCAACTCAAACCCTATTCATCTTTCAAGGCTTCTACAAGATGTGTCTCTCCCAAGAAGCCTTTTCTTCAAACTCCAGTTCATTCTACTCTGTTTTCTAACCTACGGGAGCTGTTTATTTTTAATGCGAATTTTCCAGTCATACTCTGTCTAGGCAATAATTTTCCTTGAGGGCAAAAACTGGATTTTAGGCTTTACTTTTATACTGCAACAGATCCATAGATCTTGGCACAAATCTCCAATAAAATTTGTTGAATTATATACTTAATTCACACATTCATATTGAAGCACATCTAACTTAAATCAAATAAAGCATGCCATGAAGTGAAGAGCGACAGATGAATTTCTCTAAAATTGAGTTTAGAATGGAGGCAATGGTAATCTCTTTCTCTAAAGACATTTAAGAGGAATACAGTCCCCTCTGAATTAGTGATTATTAGTGTGTGTGTGTGTGTAGGGGGGAAGTGGGTTAACAACCAAGAGAAAGTAAAATAAAAACCAGGGATCAAATTAACTGCAAATGAATCTGACCCACATAGATAGCTACACAGAATAGCTCAGGCTCCTCCCTGCCCCCAAATCCAAATTTCTTGTCTTATAATTTCTTCCAACTTTACCATATTAGGAGTTTTAAAGAAACAGAAATGCCTCAAGATTTTGCCTTAATATGCTTCCCAGTGGACCACATAAGGGAGAGCAAACAAAACGCTGGCTCCAAGGTCATATCATGGGTCTGGGTTTCAGGCTGACTTCTGTTGCAGATTAGCTGTAGTACTTCCTCTAGACAAGGAAAATATTTAACCAGTCAGTGTCTAGATTTCCTAACCCATACCCTGACTACTACACCAAAATGGTGTGATACTCATAACAGCCAATGAAGTGGAAGCACTTTGAAGAGGATGAAATATTATGGTGGTGGTTGGTGGTGTCCTATTTGCTCAGTCATTGCTATCATTCTTCCTGAAAGTGACTTTTCTAAGCCCAGAATCATAGACAAAGATTTCCACATAGGCTCTGCTTCAACATTTTAGGCTTTTCTATATTGGACAGACATTGTATAAAATTTAAGCCCACAAAGCATTATGTAACACTTGACAGTAGTAGAGGGCCCTATGTTAGATTCACCATAGAGAAAATACAGTGGTTGCAATTTTGTTAGCTTAGGGGAAATACTGTATTATTGAACTACTGGTGTTAAAAGCCTTCAAGCTTAAGTTTTCATCCAGAAAACCAAATAAATGAAGCTCCATGCTGTACAACTTGCTCAGGAAGACCTGGGCCAGAGATGGTGTCTGAACATTTAACAGTGAAACCAGACACTAATAAAGGTGTGAGTTGTTTTTCCTTGCATTGGACAGCTGTAGAAATGTGTGTAAGAGAGACTGGGGGAAGTAGAAGGTTCTAGTTCAGTTGAAATGCACATATCCTGTTTTACTTTTGTGCTAGGATGCAGGAAGTATGGGCGAATATAAATGAGGTTTACCAAATACAAGCTAAATGTTTTATATTTAACCCCCCTTAAAATTCTTCAAACATCAAGTAACTACACCTATGACAGCACTCAAATACATTTTGAAGAAATGCCTCTGTCATCCTAAGGAAACAAATTGCCTCACAAGAGCCTTATGTGAATAATTAGCCAAGGATGTAAAGTTCATTTATTGCTCATGGACTAGGGAAAAACTAATTGTAATTGTTATACTCTAGGGGAAGTGACTCTCTTGCAAGGTTTGTGACTGACCAAGAGATTCTAATAAAAAAGCAAACTAAGTAGAATATCTTGGCCTGGATACTCAATAAAAGCAGGATATGAGGAAGTAAGCCTGCTAGTGCTTACTTATTCACAAGAATAACTAACTCAAGAATAATTAAAATGTCTGTAAGATAATTATTTGGATGTAATGCCCATTCAAAAACAACACAGAAGGCCCATTTATAATTCTCCCAATATCTGTACATCTTGACTAATGAAGCTAATGCTGGAAGAGAGGTTCACAGTCAGAAGTGGAAGACAGCCATTTGCAAAAGGCAGGGCAGGGTAACAAACACTCTGTGAATACAATTTGTAAACCCTTTTAGTGGAAATTTAAGAGATACTTAGGTGGACTAATTTGGGCTCAATCAAGAATATATGATTACAACAATCAAACACACACACACACACACACACACACACACACACACACACACACACACAAATATAACAGCTAAAGGAAAGAAAATAATTAGCCAAAACAGTTGTCTGATGACACAAACAACTCCTCTGACAATCTTTTTTCATGCTCTGACCTGCAAGTTTGACAGTCTGTGGGCACATTGAAAGGTATTGAAAAAACTGGGATGCCTTCTTCAAAGGGAGCTGGTGACTTCTCTAGCCTTGTCTTGATTGAGATTGGGTTCCCAAGGCCATTCCCCCATCGTTTTTTCTCTAAATTCAATCACCCAGACATTTTCAGGAGAGATATGATAAGAGGAAGAATGTTTTGGACAGAAGCTTGGAAATCCTATTGTGAGACTGACTGTGATTTTCAAACATTTACATAATCTCCCAGTCTTCAGGTTTTTACCTTTGTCTACTGGTGAAAATAAAAGCTGAGCTGTCCATGTCAGTGGATTACTGTAAAGACCAAAATAAAGTAACATCTCCTCTATCTGTGAAATCTTTCTGAAAGGTTAACACATGTGATGTTAATATTTATGATTTTGATTAACTGTTAGTTTTCTGGCATTGTGCTGTGCTTTATCTGTTACATGATTTCCTGCTTCAGCACTACTTGACTTAGATGGCAGGAAGCCTGTGCGCTATTCTGTCAGCATCTCCTCCATATGGATGGTGATGATGGGTCTGATAGGATTCTGTGTTACTTCTCCAGTCAAACTGGTCTATGTATTGGCTCTGAAACATACCTTTCACTTTCTCATCACTACATTTTTGCCTGCACTATTCCGTGTACCTGGAATGCCTTTTCTTTTTCCTGGTATCCAAACCCTGCTCATATTTTGAGACAGTGCAAGTCTATCCTCGATAATTACAATATACAAAGTGACTTAAAAATGTGCCCATATATATATTTTTAATTTTAATTATTATTATGGTTGTTGTTGTTTTGTTTATCCTCACCTGATAATATTCATTGATTTTTTAGGGAGAGTAGAAGAGAGAGGGAAAGACAGAAACATACATGTGAGAAAGACACATTAACTGGTTGCCTCCTGCACAGGCCCCAACCAGGGAGGGCCCTGGCCGGCAAGGAGCCTATAGCCAAGATACATACCCTTGACAGGAATTAAACCTGGGACCCTTTAGTCTGAAGGCCAACGCTCTATCCACTAAGCCAAACCAGCTAAAGAGGCCACATATTTTTTAAAAAAATTAAAGTTTTATTGATTTCAGAGAGGAAGGGAGAAGGGGAGAGAGAATCATTGATTGGCTGCCTCCTACATGACTCCCACTAGGGGTCGATCCTCCAACCTGGGCATGTGCCCTGACTGGGAATCAAACTGTGACCTCTGGGTACATATGTTGATGCTCAGCCACTGAGCCACCCTGGCCAGGCTTGGTTTATTCTTGTATGTGCCCTGACCTGGGATCAAACCCACAACCTTTGCCTACAGGGATGATGCTCTAACCCAGCCATCAGCAAACTGCAGCTCGTGAGCCACATATGGCTCCTTGGCCCCTTGAGTGTGGCTCTTCCACAAAATACCACATGCGAGCATGCACGTACAGTGAGATTGAAGGAGTACTCAATTAAGTTAATAACAATGTACCTACCTATATAGTTTAAATTTAAAACATTTGGCTCTCAAAATAAATTTCAATCGTTGTATTGTTGATATTTGGCTCTGTTGATTAATGAGTTTGCCAACCACTGCTCTAATCAACTGGGCTACCTGAATAGGGCCATTTTTTTTTCTTTACTGTAATGACATTGTAGTATATGTCTCCTCATGCAAATGTGTACCTGTGACTTTCTACATATTTTGTACATCCAAGCTCTCACCAGTTCTCTCCAAGTATTTTAAATACATGGTTGAAATGATAATTATATTAGGGCTGTATATAAACTGAGTGACCACATTATTATGAACTCTGAATGCATAATAATCTGGCCACTCAGTATATATATTAGAGGCCCGGTGGTGCATGGGTGGGGTCCAGCCTGCTTGGCCAGGGGGAGGGGACATGAGTGGTTGGCTGGCCTGCCTGCTGGTCAAGCTCCTGGTTGAGGGGACAATTTGCATATTAGCCTTTTATTATATAGGATATACATTGAGTGGCCAGATTATTGTGCATTCAGAAATCATAATAATCTGGCCACTCAGTGTATACAACCAACGAAGTTTGACAGAAGAGAATTTGAATACAGTCAAGGAGTTTTGAAAACAAGATGTTTATTACTAGTCTTGAAAAACATTCTAGTTAATAAGAGTTATTAGTTTTTTAAAATAAATCTTTATTGTTCAGACTAGAGGCCTGGTGCACAAAATTCGTGTACTTGGGGGGGGGGGGCTCCTCAGCCTGGCCTGGGCCCTCACGCAGTTTGGAAGCCCCAGTGGGAGTGGACCTAAGCCAGCAGTCAGGCATCCTTAGCACTGCTGTGAGCCCAGCTCCTGGCTAAGTGGCACTCCCCCTGTGGGAGTGCATTGACCACCAAGGGGGAGCTCCTGCATTGAGCATCTGCCCTTTGGAGGTCAGTGCGCAACGTAGCAATTGTTCTGCTATTTGGTCCATTTGCATTTTAGCCTTTTATTATATAGGATTATTACAATTGTTCCTCTTTTTTCCCACCATAGCTCCTCTCTACCCGGTCCCCCCCGCCCAACCCCAACACTTACCCCCCTGCCATTGTCTCATCCATAGGTGTAAGATTTTTGTCCAATCTATCCTGCACCCTTCACACCCTCTTCCCCCCAAGAATTGTCAGTCCACTCCTTCTCTATGCCCCTGATTCTATTATATTCACCAGTTTATTCTGTTCATCAGATTTTTTATTCACTTGATTTTTAGATTCACTTGTTGATAGATATGTATTTGTTGTCACTTTGTTGTTCATAATTTTTGTTTACCTTTTTCTTCTTCTTCCTCTTCTTGAAGAATACCCTTCAGGATTTCATATAATCCTGGTTTGGTGGTGATGAACTCCTTTTAGCTTTTTCTTGTCTGTGAAGATCTTTATCTGACCTTCATTTCTAAATGATAGCTTTGCTGGGTAGAGTAACCATGGTTGTGGGTTCTTGCTATTCATCACTTTGAATATTTCTTGCCAGACCCTTCTGGCCTACATAGTTTCTGTTGAGAAATCTGTTGACGGTTGTATGGGTGCTGCTTTTAATATTCTTTTTGCCTTTTGCCCTTGGCATTTTAATTATGATGTGTCTTGGTGTGGTCCTCTTTGGATTCCTTTTGTTTGGGGTTCTCTGCACTTCCTGGACTTTTAAGTCTATTTCTTTCACCAGGTAGGGGAAGTTTTCTGTCATTATTTCTTCTAATAGGTTTTCAATATCTTGCTCTCTCTCTCTTTTCTGGCACTCTTGTAATTCAAATGTTGTTACGTTTGAAATTGTCCCAGAGGCTCCTTACACTATCTTCATATTTTTGTATTCTTTTTGCTTTTTGCTTTCTTGGTTGGGTGTTTTTTGCTTCCTCATATTTCAAATCTTTGATTTGATTCTTGTGATCTTCTATTCTACTATTGAATTTCTGTATATTATTTTTTTTATTTCAGACAGTGTATGCTTAATTTCTGACTGGTCCTTTTCCATTTTTTGGCATTCTCATTAAGATTCTTGAAGGTCTCACTAAGTCTCCCCGAGGTCTCATTAAGTTCCTCAGAGGTTTCTATTCTAGAAGATTCTTGAGTAACCTTATAATGGTGGTTTTGGACTCTATATCCAGTAGTTTGCTTTCCTCCATTTCTTTCATTCATGACATGTTTCTTTGTCTCTGCATTTTGGCTGATTCCCTGTGTAGATAGAGTGGCCTTGTGTGTAGATGTCCTATAGGGCCCAGTGGCTCAGCCTCCTCAATTACCTGAGGTGGACACTCTTGGTGCACTCCTTTGTGGGCTGGGTGCACAGTGTTGTGATAGGTAAGCCTTGATTACTATTGGTATCACTGGGAGGAATTGACCTCCAGGCCAATTGGCTGTGAGGACCCGCTGTGGCTATAATGGAAGAACTGCTATGCTGGAGACACCCTTATGGGGAAGAATTTACTTCAGTGGGGCTTTGGTGCTCACTGAGTCTGCCTCTTGAGTGTGTCACCTATGAACGTGAGGAATTGAAATCTGGTATCATCTCACAGTGACCATTATGTACACTGGCTCCTGGATCTCCAAGGAGGTGCAAAGTCAGCCACTGCCAGAGGCCACCCAGTAGGAGCTACAGTGAGATCTGCAGATTACTTCTCTTAGTTTGGGGTTTGGATGTTTTGGAGCTCTCTGACCCAGATGCAGTTTGTTAGGTTTGGCTGCAAAAGGACAGGCCATTTATATGCAAAAGCCGCTGTGCACAGCTTGGGTGGGGCAAGGTCTCAGGGAATCAACAGGGCAGAGCAAACAGCGATGGCTGCCAGTCAGCCATCTCAGCATCTCCACGTCCCTGTGTCTCATGTCCCCAGTAACAATGATCCCTGTGAGCACCTCTGTGAGAAAGCCACCTTCACTTTCTGACCCAATGCCAGACAGTCCAGTTTCTCCCCATAGGAGTCTGGGTTCCCAGAGTCTCACTGAAAACTGGAGTTCAGAGCACTCAGGAGCTTGTATCTCCCTTCTGGCTGAAAAAGACAACAATGTATCCAGCTGCTAGCCCCTTTTTGCGCATGCCTCCATACCTATGCCCTTCACTTCTGCACCTCCTACCAGACTCAATGCGGTTTTCTCTTTCCTTCTAGTTGTAGAACTTCTACTC
The DNA here is from genome assembly GCA_027563665.1 of Antrozous pallidus. Classification (NCBI taxonomy): domain Eukaryota; kingdom Metazoa; phylum Chordata; class Mammalia; order Chiroptera; family Vespertilionidae; genus Antrozous; species Antrozous pallidus. The sequence continues at coordinate 44,509,793 of CM050509.1, read as the reverse complement.
AGCCAGCTTTCTTGTGGTTCCGGATGATAGCCATTTTGTCTTTTAGTTGTAGTTTTGGTGTGGTTGTGATAGGTGCATACATTATGCCGCCATCTTGGTTTCTCCTCTTCAGACTTCTTTATTTCCCTCAAGAGTTATTAGTTTTAAAACTTATTTATCTATCCTTCTTATCATCATACTTTATTCAGTACTTAATATGTGCCAGGTACTGACTTAACCCATATGGTGTCATTTCATCCTCTATTATCCTAGAAGGAAGGCAGAAGCACGATCTCCATTTTACAGATGAGAAAACAGTAGCTTGGAGATGTTAATAATAAACTTGAACTCAGTTTTAGCTGCCTGATTCCAAAGTTTCTAGGTTTAATTACTATAAACACTTCCTAAGTTTTCTAAATTTCATGAGGCCCAAATGAGAAAGACACATAGTAACATTTAAGGGTCATTGAAAGGCCTGCCTATCTGCTTTAAAAATGACTTTACTTCAGAAAGATTTTTCTCGTAGGACACAAACTTTAGAGACCTTAAGAAAATATACTGCTAAACCTGACCGTATACAGTTAGGAAACTTCTATATGGTTAAAAAAAGAGAAATGACAAAGTTGGAAAATGTTTGCCACACATATGAGAGATAATGGGATGCTTTTTTTAATTTGTAAGACAGAAAGAGCAACAGATCAATAGAAAAATTGGCAGATGATATGAAAGTAAATTTACTAAAAAAAATAGAAATGGTCACAACAGATATAAAATAACACTCAACTTCATTTATAATTAAAGAAATTCAAATTAAAGCTACAAACTAACATTTTCGTGATCAGAGAGGGTTATATTAAAATATTTAATGACACTGAGAACTTCTGAGATAATAGCAAAATGGGCACTCTTATAATTATTGGTATGAATATGTTCAATCTTTTGGGAGGACAAGTTGGTAATAACTACTATAGAGAAAAATTAACCCTATGCATATACTAACAAAAATGTTTCATAACATATGAACTAGGTTGTTCAATGTAACATCATAGTGCCAAAAGATTAAAAATAACAACAAATGCCCATCAAGAAGCAAATGGCTTAATAAATTATGGTATATCCATGTTATAATGTCATACAGTGGAAATGTCTTCAGGATATATATATAATCAAATGAAATAAGCAGGGTAAAGAGTAATTTATATGACATGATTCCTTTTATATAAGGGAAAATACATATGAAGGAATTGCAAGAAACTGGTTACCTTTCAAGAAAGATACTGGAGTGTGTCTCTTTGTCAAGAAGCCTGGAATTTTCTTTCTGCACTTTTCTATAGAGTTCAAGCTTTCAAACCATAGACAAATGTTACTATGTATTATTGTACTAATTTTATGTTTTGATATCAATGGGGCTTATTCAGATGGTTAGATTATTTGCCATTTTAATTTGTATTCTTTATTATTTTTTCTTTAAAAACAACAAATGCACTGAAAGGACCTTTCACTACTGGCCTGCTAGGATGTCTCCACGATCTTTCATTTTGATTTTTTCTTGATTTATGGTACTACCCCTTCAGCAGGTCTCCAGTAACATGCTTAGATGAGCATAACACATTGTCACCCATCTACACTATGACATCCCTTTTGGAGAACTATCATTTATGAAAACAAAAACACCTGAGTCCTCAGAGATTGGCCATAGAACAGGACAGTGTGTGTGTGTGTGTGTGTGTGTGTGTGTGTGTGTGTGTGTGTTTCAAAATATATATTTTGTTGGATGATAAAAATAATAAATCTCAGAAAATTAAAGAGAAAAAAATAAAATCGCTCAAAATTCCTTATGCAGCAATTACCATTGCTAACACAGAAATTTAGATGTTTTTTTTTTAACCTCTGTATGTACACACCGCTCCTGCACCCTTACAGATGTAGGAGCAAATAGTAATAGTTTTGTATTCTGAACCTTCCATTGAATATTATATTGTGAGTATTTTCCTTATACTGGCAGAGTTGTGCCAAGTTTTGGGGGCAGTACGTCCTGCATGCAAACAGTAAGAGAAGTACATTTTTGGTAGAAATAGTAAAAGCAATAATAAAATTGCTGAATAGTAGGCCTATATTTACTCTCACCAATCACTGGAAATCGTAAACAATGTTAGTGATCAAATATCCCTCCCACTGTCCTATCCCTCTTTAGTATCCTGCTGCATGCCCATTCAATTCTGGGTAGGGAGAGTGAAGACTAAAGGCTGAACTTCTAACTAGCAAAGACGACAGAGGGATGGAGGATGGGGCTCAGAGTTAGCCAGGGGAATCCCTGAAAGAGTGAATGAAGAGGAGACATTTCAGACATCCTCAACTTGACCAGTTTGATGCTTAGACAACTTTAGAGAATCTGCTTGACTTTAAAAACAAACTTAGCTGCTTTCTTACATGTTTAAGGTAACTTAAGCCATTAGTTGCTTTTAAAATACTGGTCTACTAGTATATGCCTTATGTGGTGCTATCCATAATCCTTAGTCTGAAGAGGTCCCAAAATGTAATCAATTGATCAATTACAAAATGAAATTGGGCTCCTTGGCTCCATTTCTAGCTGTGTTTTACTCCATGATGATATTAAAAGCAGGAATTTACAAAGACATCTGGGTTTGCTGCACATTGTGTGAGTTTCACACTCTATACCTGCTTATTGAATCAGTATTACTGGATGATCAATAAAGGTAAAAATGTCTTATGATGACTCCTCTGTTGTGGAGTGAATATTATGAATTATCTGGGAAGTCAACATACTGTAGATTTCAGATTCCTTCAAGAATCAGCAAAGCATGCTAGACTCTCCAGGAAATGACTTCCTCATTTCTTAGATTTTATAGTCAGCTCCATGCGTTTGGTAAACTTGAAATTACTAGGCCATCTTGTAACTGATAATGGAGCAATATGGGGCCATGATCAAAGATTTTAGCTCTAATACAGTTTCATATTTTAGAACCTTAAAAACAAACATTTTTGCATTGAAAGAAATTTTCTAATTAACTTCTGAAGAATTTGTACATTAAAACATCTCTTACCCTGCTGGAGAAGACTGATAAAGCAAACATACTACCTTCTACTGAACAGAAACTGTACTTAGAAGGAACTTGCTATTCTCACAAAACTTTTAATAGGAAGAAGTGAATCAAATTCCTTAATTACCATTTTATGGTTGGTAAAAGGGCAAATTACATGCCATCCATTTCTAAATTTTGAAATGTCTCTTGGTGCTTTTAATTAAAGCTGCCATCTAGAAACTACTAAAGCAATTTTACGCAATTAGTTATTTATAGGTTACCATAATACAACACTCAAAATATGATTGAAGTGATTTGTAGTGTGTTCATTTGTGATCTCTGTCATTTTGGTTTGAGGGGGAGGAGGTTCTTCTCATTGTCAACTGTAGTGATGCTTAAGTGTACAGACAAGGAAGATGTGACACTAAGGAGCTGTGTTAAGGGAGCAAAGTTATTTTGGCTGGTGATTTGAATAAAAAGAGTAAGAACCATAATTCCCCACTGTCTGTCCTGATATGTAGGGGTCTAAGTTTCATTCTAAACAGTATTACAGAGGTGTATATCACTGTTATTCCCCATCTCTCCCCTCTTTGTTGCTATTCTGTCAGATACCCAGCACTCCACTTCCCTGTGCTACCTCAAGTAGCTCCCACCTTGGCTTGTCCACTCAGGTGATCTCATCCATCCAAAAACATCTATGCCTCCAAGTCCCCCATAAAGTGTCTCAATGAAGAATTAATGTGTTGCTCTCCCAGGCAATATCCTACACTAAATACTTATGTTCACATCTGAAAAAAACCCTTTATGGAATGAACTTAATATTGAAATGGTAGTCTGCTAGGGGAATTGTTTTGGTTAGGTGGGCCTTGGGGGGGAGGGGGGCTCCTCAAACTACATGTACAAGGAAATAGCACTAGAATTACTGCATCTCAAGGTTGGGAGGGATCAGCTAATTAAATCACAACTAGAGGCCTGATGCAGGAAATTTGGGCAAGGGGCTCGGCCCTTGCAGCCCTGGCTGCCTCAGCTCTTGCAGTCCCGGCTTCGTCCAGAAAGTTATCTGGATGGTTGTTATGCTGTTTGGTCTAATTAGCATATTAGCTCTTTATTATATAGGATACCTGAATCTGACCCTATCTTGACTCTTGCTTCTTTAGTGGCACCATTTTCCCCTAGAAATAATGAAGTCTCAGTTGACTTACAAGGACATGGAACTTACAAAGTAACATATTCCATGCTTGGTCACTATGTTAAGCAGTATTATTTTTAGCAACAAAATAGAAAGCCTGATCATAATGATAGGCACCATTTACTGTATACAAACTACATGCTGGGCACTGCAATAGACACTTTACATATATTACTGAACACTCTGTTGCATATTACTTAGCATGATAACTTCATAGACATGGGAACTGAAGCTCAGGAAAGTTAGGTGACTTACCCAAGGTCACATATTAATTGGGTGGTGGATCTGAGATTTATATACAATTCTGTTTGCATCCAGAACCTGGAAACTTATTTCTCATGGCACTTGGCCTCTAAAATATTATCTCTGTGCTTGCTTGAATCTTATGCATGCATTAAAATTAAAATAAATGCAAAAGAAAAAGTCATTTAATAATGTATCTGTAGCTTTATAAAACTTGAATGAACTTAATGCAGGTTTCTCTGTATTAACCATGGGTGTTACCTAGACCAATTATCCAAGGTTAGATATAAGTGCGTTTCCTTTTGTTGACTTTGCCATTAACAGCTTATGGCTCTAGGACTGTGACAGAAAAGACAGAAAGGTTCTCATGTTCCAGCTGCAGAGATAATATAAGGTTAAATTTTTTTTGACCATCATAAGCAGATGAATTAGACAGACGATGAATAACATGAACTCTCACTCTGGCTGCATAACAGGCACTAAGTCCTCTGATATAGCTACTATAAACTGAGCTACCAATACACAATTTAGGGGAAAAAAATCTCCTGAAGTGGAAACAACATGGGATCACTGAACAATAAAGAACAAATATTTTGCCTTAATTTTAAGGTTTTCTCAAACATATTTTTCTCAAAATGCCTCTGATTCTAAGACAAGTATGTGGGAGGCACTCGTGTTAATGAACTAAGTACCCCTGGAAGTGGGAGCAAAGCTGGGGCCAAAAATAAGAGGATTGGTCTACAAAGGGTTCTAATCCTCAGATTTCCTTCTCCACTCTGCACAGTGGGCAACTGTCCTGCCCCTGCCCCAACAAAAACAGGAAGTTCATTGTCCTGAAAGAATAAAACAGGGTCCCTGAGCCCAGGACACAGCAGGACAACTGGGAGGGGCAGCCTTGTGACCCACCAGTGGCTCTTTTGACTGGTCCATCCTGAATGCAGGAAGCCTGCCTCCTGTCCCATCACCTGGGGCTCCCTCCCCTCTGGCTCCCAGACAGTGAAGTCAGAACTAAAGTCTCCAGACAGGACACTCCAGAATGTGTTCCCTTCAATCTCTGACTATATTAACAAGTATTTTGTTACTGTTGTTTCATTTCCTGTTTGTTTTCGTATTCTTCTCCCTGCATACTGTTTTCTCTAAAATGTTTTTTTCCTGTTTGAATTAGTTCTCTTTCAGAGTGCAACTCACCAAGGAAAGACACCTAAATAGGTTAGCATCAGAAATTTCCCAATGAAACAGCCCAACCTCAACTCTCTGTATTGAGCCCCTGAGTCATCCAGCCTTCATACCCCTCCGCATAGGGCTACTCGGCAGCTTGCTTTCATAAACCGTTTTTTTAAAAAAATATTCTTTAAGCAATTATAGGAAAATGCAAAGGTCTTAAGTGTTCAGTATAATGGCTCTTGACAATTGTATACACCTGCACCACCCATACCTCACTCAAGATATAGCACATTTCCATCTCCCCATAAAGTTTCATCATGCCCAATCAGCACCTCCCCTGCACCGAGGCAACTGCTATGCTATTCAATCTCTTTGACATGAGCAGATAACCAGGGGTCATCGATATTTGAGAAAAACCTATAATATAACAAAAACAAACAGAATTTTGAGGAAACAATATGCAGGGGGGCAAAACTTAAAAACAAAAATATTATTACTATATTCAGACTTAGGAAAATATATGGCACATGTGAAATAAAAATTAGATGCTGTTTTTTGGGGGAAACACTCTGAGAATGAACAAAACAAAGACGTTCTTAGACTTGGATGATATCCTAGCAGAAATGCAAACTTACTTAAAAGGGGTCAGCAGTCCTGACTGGTGTGGCTCAGATGGTTAGGCATCATACCCTGCACCAAGAGGTAGCCGCATTCCTATCCAGAGCACATGTGCTGGTTATGGGCCTATTGATGTCTCTCTCTCTCTCTCTCTTTCCCCATTCCCTTTCTTTATCTTTCTAAAAATCAATAAACTATTCTCTAAAATAATAAAATAAAATGGGTCACCAAACTACAGCTTGCAGGCCAAATCCAACTCCACCTGCTTTGTAAATAAAGTTTTATTGGAACACAGCTACACCCATTTGGGTTTAAAAAAAATTTATTGTTGAGAATATTACAATGTCTCCTTTTTCCCCCTCCATTGCCCCCTCCACCCTGTTCCTGCCCTTCCCCAGGCCTTCACCACCATATTGTCTGTGTCCATAGGTAATGCATATTTTAATAATAAAAGGATAATATGCAAATGGTTGTTACTCAAAATCAGCAGGAGGCTTCATCCTCTGCCCAGCAGGGCTTGAGGGGGGTGGAGCCAGCTGGCTGGGTCTGGGTCTAGCCCAGTGGGGTGGGGCTAGCCCTATCTGGGTCTCATGTGATTTTGAGGCACCTGTGGGTGGGCAGGGACTTGACTCTGGGTCCCACAGCATGCCTGAGATTCTGACAAGAGGGGGATTTTCATATATATTGTACTAATTTTCTTTCATCTCTGACACTTCTATTATAGAGAAAGGGCAAATAGCAATATTAAACTATCTCCTCTAATTAATTCCCTTTTAATGTACATGAATTTCATGCACTGGGCCACTAGTGTTACCATAATGCAGTAGTTCTCAACCTTTCTAATGCAACGACCCTTTAATATAGTTACTCATGTCGTGGTAACCCCCAACCATAAAATTATTTTTGTTTCTATTTCATAACTGTAATTTTGCTACTGTTAATGAATCATAATGTAAATATATGTATTTTCCAATGGTCTTAGGCTCTACAGCAGTTTCTTATGTTGTAGTGACCCCCAACCATAAAATTATTTTCGTTGCTACTTTATAACTGTAATTTTATTACTGTTAATGAACCATAATGTAAATATCTGTGTTTTCTGATGGTCTTAGGCAACCCTGCTAGTGTTTCTCAACCTGTGGAACTGCTAGCAGGGTCACCTAAGACCATCAACCCACAGGTTGAGAACCGCTAGCAGGGTCGCCTAAGACCATCAGAAAACACAGATATTTACATTACAACTCATAACAGTAGCAAAAATACAGTTATAAAGTAGCAACAAAAATAATTTTATGGTTGGTGGTCACCACAACATGAGGAACTGTATTAAAGGGTCATGGCATTAGAAAGGTTGAGAACCACTGCCATAATTGATCATGTACTAAAGAAATAGGCAAAACTACTGCTTTCCATTGCATAGGAAAACCAAAAGGATATTCTTGTACCTCTTTGTATATATACTCTCTCCCTCAGAGACATAGGTGACATCAGCAAGATGTTACTGATCAGAGTTTTAGCATCTTTCTGATAATCCCAAATTTAGCCTTTTGGAATAGCATGTAGATGCCAGGGCAATCAGTAGAGACTAAGTATGCACCTCAGATGTTTTTTATTTTTTTGTCTTGACACTATCATACCCAGATTTCTTAATTTCCATAAAGTTAAAATAACTCTTATATGATTAGGATAATGAATATCTTAAAAAAAAACTTTTGGAAGCCATGAAGATTCAAGGATTATTTCCCTCCTAGGGAATGGCTTAGGGACTGTTTGAACTCGTCTGGATATTGACTAAGACCTGCTGAGTGCTGAGGTCAGTTTGCTTAAAGATGTACATGGAAATAGAGATATAATCTTTGGTGAGGTCCAAGGAAACCAAATTAAGTCATTGATTAATTTCATCCTGTCCAGTCACTCTTTCACCCTCTGTATCTACTTAAAAAAATAAAGTATTCAGTTTGTCACAAATTTTATTTTATATCCCCATCTAGTACCATTTCACATTCTGCTTAAGTACTTGGTCATCTATTACATGAGTCATTAGTTTGTGTTCTCTGTAGAATTAAAGAAAGTTGCAGTAAAAATAATAAATGGAACCTAATTTTCAACTACATCATCCATGCATGTTTTAAAAGCATCTTTCAAAGTCAACTCAAACTTATATACAATGACAGGAATTAGCACACCATTAAGCTCTTTGCTAAAGTTTTTTCTTTGCCCCATTACATTGAAGTATTGATGAGTAAAATGGCAAATGTTTCCCTTTATTGGAACTCAAATCAAAGTGTTTAAAACTAGATTAGATAAAGATTTTTTTCCAGAGAAGTACCCATGTGCTATCTATATATATAAAATCCTAAGCAACTGGCCGACCAGCTGACCGTTCGGTATCTATGATGCACAATGACCACCAGGAGGAAGACACTCAATGAAGGAGCTGCAGAGATGTGGTGACTTGGTAGTTTCAGTAACTTGGTAGCTACGGTTCTTGGGTGACACACCTGGAACCAGAGAGGAGGAAGCCTGCTTCTGGGGTGGGTCACCAGAGAACCGCTCTTTCATAATCCAGGATTCCTAGGGGGATGTAAGAGAGCTGGTTTCAGCCTGATCCCTGCAGGGCAGACCAAGGGACCCCACCAGTTCAGTAATTCATGCCCTGGGCTTCTAGTCTTATATGAAAGTCTATTCAAGGACACCTCCATTTTTTCCCTTTAAATCAAATTTGTAGTTACCAGTTATAGTCAAGAAATTTAATAAAGTTAAGGTTCCCTACTTCCAACCCTTAAGAAAATGTTGCTGAAGTTCCTAATTGCAGACTCTTGCAAAAAATGTGACAAGCTTTCCTGGAGATTTATTTGAATAATTACATTTACAGACTATGTAAATGCTATGTAGTACACTAAGGGTGCACTATCAGGTCAGTAAAATCAGAGGAAGAGTTTTAGTAAGAAAAGGAAGCTAGACTAAAAGTCATTTATCTTACATAAAAATATGTTGTTCCCATTAAATAGATTTTATTAGATTGAAAAGCATTTTCCAATATTTCCTACCCTCAACAGAGACCATGGGTTTTAGCTGCAGGGCAGACAGTATGGGATAGTAGAGGCCGACTTGATTTGAATTCTAGTGTTATCTGTAAACTGTGTGACCCTGGTAAATTTCTTGACCTACCTAGTCTCTGTTTTCTCATATATACAGTGGGTATGATACTATTGACCTTTTGCAAAGTTGTAAAGGTTAGAGACACTGTGTGTAAGATACTTAGTACAGTGTATATGGCACACAGCAGACAGTAAGTTATAACTGTGGTCATTTTAATACATTGAAGCCTGAAGTGAGATCATCCCAAGCACTTCAGTTTACAATGGAGGAATCTCAGGATCCAGTGTTTAAATGACTAGCCCGATGTAACAAAATTAGTCAATGGCATCATTAAGTCTATTTTAGTGTTCAGGGAAATTAAAGCATCATGTGGTACAGTAAGTTAAACAAGGCCATTCAAAGAAACCCTGGCATCACATAGATTTAACAAAAAATCTAGGTTCCCTATCTCCACATTCATTGCAATTTGCTACCATATATATGAATATATCTTCATATAATGGCTTTTGACCTTTTACCTTTTGCTGACTTTTAAAATACCATTTGATAATTTATTTCAGCTTTAGGCCAAATGATCTCAAAAGCAAATTTTACTTCATCTTATTTTTAAAATAGATTCAGAAAATAAATTAGCTGTCTTGTAGATTAACATTTATTTGACTTACCTTGCATAATTAAGGACATGTTGGAGAGCCTGCCTGTAATTGCAATATGTTGCTTGTTAAAGTCTTAGGGCAAGCTCTCTTTCCTAACCTCAAAATGGTACTCCCTAGATGTACTTTTCCATTCTCTATTGATCTATAGCTTTTTAGCTTTTCTTTATTAGCTTCTAGGTGGAGAGTAAAAAGTCAAACCTCTCCTTAAAGAAATTCATTATACATTTGCTATCTTGTAAGGGGGAAGGAAGAAGGAACTGATGTGCATAGTAGTTGTTAAGCAAAAGAAATAAACAAATTGTGCTTTCTTGAGAGATAAATAACCTGCAGGAGAACCTCAGAGATATAATTAGCAATTAGCAAGACTATCCTTTCAATTTTCACACTGTGTTTTAATGACTTCTTGCATGAGTTTTCCTTCTTCCACACAAGTCTATGAAACTGTCCTGCAGCATTCCATATAATGAGAATCTCACTTCTGATTCACTGCCGAGGGTGAGTGCTGTCTATATTTGGCACAGAGATAGGTACCTTGGTTAAGTACCTAAGAGTTCTGACCAGCATTTTCAAGAGTGACTGATGTGTGGACATATGTGGTGGATACTGCGTGTGAATTACACATTCCCTTCCTTTAAACATCCTCATTCACTCACTGTATCAGAGCAGATGTTGCCAACATCAGCTCAGTACATTAAGTGAAGGCAGTCTTAGATGGATTAGACATTCAGCTAGCTGAATCCTGGGCAGATGTTCTTAGGGTCCCTGAACACTTTGGGACCAATCAAGAATACCAGGTTATTGTAAAGGCCAATTTTGGGTAGAAAGATGAGTAAATCTAGCCAAAGAAAAATGCACTACTAGCTATGACAAGAAAAACTTAGTTTAATATTAACTTTAATAGATACATAAATTTTGGCACTCTCATTACTGGTGCTTCAGGAGTTCATGTAAATCCTCCTCATCAGGATTCTATTACTGCTACTTTCCAAGAGTGTGTGGGGGAATCTGCAAGGAACCGATTATTTGCTTTATTTGGAAAAGCCGATATATTCATCCTCTATGTGGCAGGTTGAATGTGGTAGATGAGATCAGTGGTTTTCATACTAGCAGCAACTTGGGAGGATGTTTATTTCAGGCATAATACAAGCTAGATTCCTCCATATTTCTTTTTTAAAAATACATTTTATTGATTTCAGAGAGGAAGGAAGAGCGAGAGAGAGATAGAAACATCAATGATGAGAAAGAATCATTGATTGGCTGCCTCCTGCGTGCCCCCGCACTGGGGATGGAGGCTCGCTACCAGCGCATGTATCCTTGACTGGAATCGAACCTGGGACCCTTCAGTCCACAGGCCGATGTTCTCTTCACTGAACCAAACTGGCTAGGGCTCTTCCATAGATCTTATGCAGAAAACCTTAAAATGCTCACAAGTATTTTAAACTTGTGTAAAGGTGTGACCCAGCCAGTATTTTCCTGAAAGATGAGCCAATTATATGTTGCCCCTGAGTTCTGCATTCAATATTCAAGTATTTCATGTGGACCTACTATGTGTAAGAAATGAAAGCTGGCACCAGAGAAGAAAAAAAAATTCAAAACCTTTTAACATGATACTTCAGGACTTATGTTCTCTTAAGGAAACAAGTTTATCTGCTTTAAGCACCACTGAAATTCCTCCTGGGAATACTTGGTGTAGGTAAAAGTTACTTAATTGATCAATTACACAATAAACATGTGTAGTGGATTCCACACTGTGCAAGATATTGCTGAGGAGATGGGGAAGATTAAAAATAAATATTAGATGTAGTTTTTCATCTCAAGCAGCTTATTTCGGTATTAAAAAACCTCCCATTCATGAAAGGACTGCTAAGTAAAAGAAGGCAAAATATAATCAAGTGCTAATTGGGTAGTGTAGACACTGTTAAAGAAATTCAGATTTAATTTGCTGTGATTAGCCAGAGGGGTTTTATGAAAGGCACAGCAAGAACTTGAATATGGCCTTGAAGAAAGGGAAAGCTTTAAACTTTGACTGTGGTTGAAATTTAATCCTCATATGGCAAATGTCAAATGGCTAAAGAGTAACCTCTTAATATTTGAAATAATAAGTGATAATCTAACAAATTAAACACATTGACCTCACTATATCTTTTTGGCATGGAAAGATGTTCATAATAAATTAAGTGTGAAAAGCAGATTTTAGAACAGCATTCTACAATATGATTCCATTAGTAGAAAATAGAATATATGGTAGGCATAGAAAAAAGTCTAGATAGATATATACTAAAATGTTTAACAGTGGTAACATTTTAGAATTATGGGTAACTTTATTTAAAAATATTTTTGCATTCTCTTTTAAATTTTTGTGTAACAGTTGTGTTCTATTTGTGTAATAGTTCAAAAAAATCACATTGGCTTCTTAAAACCCACTATAATGAACACTTCAGAAAACCAACTAAAATGAAAGCGCGCGCGCGCATACACACACACACACACACACACACACACACACACACACACTCTCTCTCTCTCTCTCTCTCTCTCTCTCTCTCTCTCACACACACACACACACATACCATCTTGGAGAAAGAATAGAGAAGAATGAATAAATAATTAAACAGATAGAGTGGATGCTATATGATGACAGATTTAAAAGTTGATCCTTTGGCTTTGGGCATAAGATGGGAATATGATCCATATGATCCAAGTCTATAAAATCATGAAGCTAATTGGCAGAGCACTGATTTATTCACAGATTCCAGGCAATAGAACTGAGCATTGGCCTGTAAAGATTGAGAAGTAAATGTAGGTAAATAAAAAGAGAGGCCATGCTCTCACAGAAGGCAAAAAGAATTGGAATTTGTTATCCAAGAAATGATATAAATTGAAAATACACATAGCTTCAAGAATGATTTAAATTAATAGAGAAAGGGTGCATTAAAGGTTGTTGTTAAGCAAAAGCCAGAAATATCTAGAGTCTGTGAGATATTCAACATATTTAAATGTTAACAGTGGTAGAAGAAGCCTGCATTTTTAAAGCTCTCTGCCAGCTAGTAATTAACCATTTAGTTGTTGCACTGTTGGGAGTTTCCAGGAAGTAATCCCTGAGGAGAGGTTGGGGTATCAAGGAGGCACTATGATTATACTAATGCATATTGCCTAAAATTTAATCCTGACTATTCCTGTCTTCTGGGATAGACTTCAGAGATGATGTCTGTCAGAGGCATATTGAGATAGACTACAGCATGGCAATGGTCTTAAGAATTAGAGAAATCAAATTAAATCTTTAGATGACCAAAAGGTTTTTTTTTTTTTTTACCTCGAGGGCTGTTCAGCGAGGCTTCCGATGCTCTCCCACCATCTCCACAATGACTCTGGTCAAACGGAAGGCACTGATCACCTGTTCCTGCCACCACTTCAAAATTCTTAGACAGATCTTTTGTTTCCACAAGAGATTTCAACTTGTAGACTTTTCGAGTATTGGTGTCTGATAGATAAAGTGATTCAGACATAGGGTCCATAGCCAGATAGTATTTGTGAGCAGGACTTGTGCTAAGGAAGAGAAAGGTAAAGTTATTCAAAGACATTTGTTCAGTATACAACCCTGGGGGCTGCCTTTCATCACAAATGGAAAATTCTCTTAATAGATGAAGGAATTCAAGTACCTTCCTTTTTATGTACTGAGGAGATGGATACTTCTTTGTTTTTCTAGTAATGAATCTGGGTATAGAAAAATTCACTGTGTACTGCTAACCTATAATGATGCTGATATTTCAATAGCATTCATTGTGGGAGAGGCAAAAACAGAAGAGAATAAGTCCCAGGAAGTCATTTTCTCCATACATACCTTTCATACCCAGTTCTCCGAATAACTACTAGATGTCTGCCTGGGTTCCTCACAGTCACCAATTCCCAAATATTAAGTTATTCTCTTTTCATAAATCTACCTCTCTTCCAGACTTTCTGACTCACTTTCAGACACTATCATCCTTCCAAACTCCTGTTGTAAATTGAAAGGGATGTACAAAGGTAGAGGAGAATTGCTTAAGGATTGGTGTGCTGGAGATTCATTGCCAAACTTTCCCTCTCTAAGCTTCCTTTTTGTGCTGACTGCCACACTTCTCTAATTCATTTTTCCTTCTTCAGGACATGATAGAACTAATTGTATTTAGACCCCCCCTTTTTTTTGGTTATAATCACAATCAGTGTTGCCTCCTAAAGATGACACTAAAGTTACCTTAATTGGATTTTGGTATTCCGGAAACTATTCAACTGCAGATTCACATGGGATCTCTTGTGGGGTTTTTTCTACATATATAACTGAGCTCATTCATTAATTTTGATTCTTCCTAATTTCATTTTTATGGCTGCAGTAAACTGATTTAGGAGATTTTTTGCTTGAACCTAAAGTTCATATACTGTTGACATTATCCAAGCCCCAAACCTGGCAGTTTAACCCTTATTCCCTTCTTTCATCTTACAAGCAATTGTACCCATAAACTAGCTTTCAGAACCATTCTTTTCTTCGATTCATCCAGCCATTCCAGTAGTTCCAATGCTCATAATCTTTGGCCTGGAATATTTCCTATAGTCTGTTGATAGTTGTTTTAGAAATCTGAAATCCATTTTTCCTCACACTACCTCCAGAGTTATTTGGATCATTTGGCTGCCATTATTAAATACTCTAAAAACATTTTAACATTTCTTGTTGTGGTATACAAGTTTTCCCCCACTTAATAAATTCCCACATGCCTTTTAAAGCTTTACTCAGACATTCTCTCCCGAAGGAAGCCTTCTCTAAATCTCCAGTCTGTATTATTTGCACTATGCTCACCTCTATTCTGGGGATTAAATACATATTAATAATTTTTGTATTTGTATCCCCCAAATAAACCATGAAAACTTGGAGAGTAACTTTTATTATTATTTTTTAATCTCTAAGGTGCTCACTGCCCAGAACTTTGCCTCACACCCAGTTGTCAAGCCAGAAACCACTTACTCCTCTTTCTTTCCATCATTCTAAACTCTTCTCTAATCTGTCCACTTCTCTTTAACTCCACTGCCATTAGTCTAAGACCCCATCATCTCTCACCTGAATTCCTTCCTTGGCACCATTTATGTATTGTGTCTTTGTCATTAATCCATTAAAAACATGTTTAATAAGTGCAAACAATGTGTCTAAGAACTGTGCTATGGTTTGGAGACCTACTTGTATGTTCAATACAGCCTCTTTTTACATGAAACTCAGTCTAGTGGGGTTTCATATCAGGCTATGACTGTCATAAATCTAAGTTACAATAAGAGTAGAGAGGAAGAGAAATGAGCAGAGAGGAGAGACACATGACATGGCAGCACATATCACGTTGTATTAACATTATTTTTAAAAATCATTAACTAAAGTCCATACTTTATTCAGATTTCCTTAGTTTTTACCTCATTTCCCTTTTCTGTTTCAGGATTCCGTCTAAGATACCACATTATATTTAGTCATCATGCCTCCTTAAGCTCCTCTGTGCTATGGTAGTTTCTTAGACTTATTTCTGATGACCTTAACAGTTTTAAGGAGTATTGATTGAGTATTTTGTAGGATGCCCTATACTCAAATGTATCTGATTTTTTTTTCTCATAGTGAAACAGGGGTTATAAATTTTGAGGAGGAAAACCACAGGGGTATAGTGCCATTTTCATCAAACCAAATCAAGGGTACATAATATCAACATGACAACACAGTTGATGTTGACCTTGATTGCTTGTCTGAGGTAGTATTTGTCAGGTTCTTCTGTAAAATTACTCTTTCTCTCCCACGATTCATACTGTACTCTTTGGAAGTAAGTCACTCAGAAGGTAACACTTAACAAGTGGGGACTTATACTGTACCTCCTTGAGGGTGGAGTATCTACATAAATGATCTGGAACTGTTCTGCATGAGGGTGTTATCTCTTTTCCTCCATTATGTATGAAATCAACCATTTATAGAAGTATGGACCCATGGATATTTGTTTTATACTTTGCATTAAAATTCAATGTTACCTTATTTTGTTACTCAAATTGTTCTAGCTTTAACCCTTGGGAGCAGAATTTTTATTGGCTGGTGTGCCCCTTTGAAATACCCCCATCAGTGTGAGGTCTTCCTTCCTTCCTTCCTTCCTTCCTTCCTTCCTTCCTTCCTTCCTTCCTTCCTTCCTTCCTTCCAATCTCTCTCTCTCTCTCTCTCTCTCTCTCTCTCTCTCTCTCTCAGCACTTCCTTACTTTTTGGAACTACCAGATGCTGTAGGCTCATTTTATGTAATCCCTGCCCCAGTACTAGAATAAGTCATTTCTCTAAGGACCCCTGGCTCCTTTTATTGGAGAATAGTTTTGGAAACTGAGATATGGGCATTAAGCACTATTATTTTTACATATATCTTCTGCAACTACACTATGAGCTCTTTGCAGGCAGGAACTGTATTCATTTCTCTATCCTCAGTGCCAACAGAGTGTCTAACAGGGTCGATGTTCAGTAAGTGCTGAACTAAACTGAACTGAAGGACATGAAACTAACTAAGACATAGAAGAGTTCAGGCCTTGGCTACTTGCCAAGCAAAATGGAAAGGAGAGGTCATCAGAATAATTAAGATATCCTTAAGGACTGGCATGTTCCTGATTCTATTTGTAATTGCATTTGCCCTCTAAGAATATTTATGCATGTGAAGGATAATAAAAGCTTGCAGATACAGATGAAAGACCCAGATTGGAGTTTTAATTTGCAAAAAAAATCAGATCCAATTGGAATACTTGATTTTTTTTTTTACTTACCTTCATCAAATAAGAGAATCCGGTAGATTCCAGGGACATCTTCAACCCTGGAACCACCATGACAGCTGCTGTAAATAAACTGTAAAGGGCCCCAACAGACTCCAGAATTGATTTGGCAGTCATAGCAGACAAAACATCTCTGTAGCAAAGACTGCTTAAATAGGGGTTTGAGTAAAAATGTTTATATATCTGGTTGAATTTTTGCCTTCAGAATAAAATTTCCTCAGTGCCCTTATATCTTTCTAGACTAAAGGAGAAGGGGTCACAACCCTCCCTGAAAATAACTTTCAATACCTCGTTTATGGAAGTTTCACCTAAGCCAGATGAATCAGGTTTTGTTTAGGAAAAGTCCACAGGCTGGTTTTCCAAGAGAAGTGGCATTCGTACAAAAGCACTTTTGAATGTATTGCATTCATTTATTATCTAATACTCCCAATGTGCTTGTGAGAAAAGTTAGAATAGTCATTCTCCTTAAATCTCAGCTGGAGAAACCCAGACACATATAAGGCTTGCTCAGGGTCACTAACAAGCCTGTGCCTGGACTAAGAATAGATTAGATCATATGTGACTGAGAGTACAAAATATCTACAGAATATTATGTTTCTAAAGATAGCAAAGAAAAAAATCAGTGTGTTCTTGCCTTCTTCTAACTGAGCAGCATATCCTATTTGGCTCAGCTGTTCTTAAACTTTGTGCACTGGCCTTTAGAAAATGGAACAGTCCAAGAAACAAAATTCAAATCTGATTAATATTATTTTCTTGACAGCCAACAGTCAGGAAGGTCTCCTATACTGATATGTCATTTCTTGCTATTTCATGCCATTTCCCAAGCACAATTCAGCTCTTTTCAGATTGGTGTCTTTTTACTCTCTGAAAACATGCCATACCTGACAAAGAAAAAACACTGGACTAAATTCCAATTTATTAGAATCCCTCATGTCTAAATCCATATTGCAATTTTGGATATATGAAGATTTTTTTATAACTTAATTGTTAGACTTACTGTCACCTTCTGGTTAGTTTTACATTTGGGCAACATCCTTAAACTGAACAAAAATCATTTAATTCATGCTAGTTAAAAATCACATAGATTGTAAAATGGGCAATTAATGCTTATAATTAATACTATGCAACACTTTACCAGTAGGCAATTTGACAACCAACCTAATTTGTTTAAGAAATTAGTTATGCTAAAGTAACAAGGCTGAGCATGTGCAATGGCATTTAGAAAGTGGCATCTTCCCCCCAAAAATCCAAATTAAAAATCTTATCAGTGCCATTGTGATGACAACTGGCATTCAGAAGTGAGCAAATTCAATTTTCTCCTTGGTAATTTCAGGTAATTTAAAACAGTTTTGACAAGTGTAATGCATAAATAAATTGAACAGAAATACTCGTTATGATTAATTTTGGAACTTTGTGTCATTGTTGGTAAATGGTCAGTTTACAGCTTTTCTATTATTTCTTTTTGGTGAGAAGAACTAGAAACCTCGAGGCCACATAAAAGAAAAAAGGAAACATCTTGTTCAAGAAGATCATGTGGTCACTATATCTTATTATTCTTATCGACTGTATTTCTGGATTGAGGAAGCCCGATGTTTTCCCCCTCTCTCTCTATCTGCAACTGGAAAGCACTGAAGCTATTGGAACTTAGTCTCGGTTGTGATATCACCTAAGGAAAAAATGAAGAAACTTAAGGTCTTGCTTTCCCCTAAAGTGCTGAGCATCAAGCTTTAACTTAATATTTCTTCAGTATATTCTGGTCCTCCAGCAAATTCCCATTTAGTGGCATTTTCTTCTTTTGGAAGAAACTTACCTGAGTCAGAACTTCCAAGTTCACTTTCACATTATTCCTTTAACCTTAGTTAAGAAGTAAAATTTCCCTGTTAGCACATTATTAGGAAGTGGCCTCTTAGGCAAGAAGGGGCATTAGGCAGCTGCCCATGTGATTTGCTTACCTATGTCTGGTGTCTCTGTTTCTAGGGTGCACAAGATATCCACGAGTAGCAAGTAAAAGCAAATAGAGAGGCATCAGTATCATTCAACAGGGCAAATCTCACCAGACACACCAATCCTAACTCAACTTGTGGCTGTCAGAGAAACTCTATAAGGATCATTTAGTCAGATATGCAAGCCAAAGTGGACCCAATCACTGCTGGTTCTCCTCCTAAGATGGTATCAAGGTGATTGAATATCCTGTTTGGTGGGTGGGCAAAGTTATAAGGCAGTTTTTGCAAAAAGCCCTCTCTGGACCATTTTTATTAGAATCACTCGGGCTCTTGCCATATGTGCAGTTTCCTGGGGCTCTCGCAGTCATACTGAATCAGAATCTTGAGCTGGGAGAGGAACATGGGGATTTTATTTTTAACAAACTCAGCTGGTGATTTGGATACAAAATAAGGTTTAAAAACTGCGGGGCTGAGGTTTTAGGAAGTAGCCACTGCAAAGAGCCTGAGCATTCTAGCTTCTGTTTTGAAAGCCACCTTATCAAAATGCAAAATCCCTTTTTTATTATTGGGTCTTATGGGACATTCCAAGATAACTGGCTTCACAAAATAAACAATAAGACACTTACATGACCTCAGAGATAAGATGAGGACATTACTTGTGCACATTAGTACATTATTCAGCAATATTAACAAAATTAAATTTAAATTATAAAGTTTTTCTCTTAGACCATGTGAGAATGTCCCTGGAATCAAAATTGCTTCAGTAAAATATCATCTATATCAACTACTAGGGCCTTGAGTGTTTCAGCTATTCATGCTCCAAGGGGTAACTTCAGTGGGCGAAACAGCACTGTCAGGTCAAAAGAAGCAGAACATGTTGGGGCCCCTGAGCTGTAAACTAGTAGGCACAGGGTATTTCACTTTGGATCTGCTATGAGGTTTCTCACATAGGGAATGCAGTCTGACAAGCTTGACTTTGCGTCAAAGCCCCCCAAAATTAAAAAAATATAATCATCTGTGAAATAAAGTCATTTTAATTTTAAAATCCTTTTAAATCTGGCCCTTTATGCCACTTGGAAAAACAAGAAGATAACAAATCTTTTTATTTAAACTAGAAAACGTTCTTATTTTTCAGAACATCAGGCAAGAAGAAAAGATGCAACATGATTGCATTTGAAGCTCTCTGCTACTACTCTTTAAAGACAATATTCTTTAAAGACAATATTCCTGGGATTTTACTAGTTTGGCCACAGGTCATGATCCGCTGATTTTTTCTTTGGCTTGCCTCAAAAGGGTAGGTATCCTGTGGGTTGACGCAAAAGGTCAAAAGGTAAGGAGGGGAGCTCTGATTAGAAACCTGGCCTCAGGCATTTGAACCTTTCTGAGTTTCTTTGTCTTTGGGCACTTGCTTGTTTTTGTGGCCTCTACAATCTAGCCTGAGAGTGCTGGAGGGTGGCTCTAATCACTGTTTCATGGTTGATCCTCCTGGAGGAAGTTGAGTTGTGAAAATACTAGAAGGACCTCATTAAAACATGATTTTAACCCACAACATATTCTCATGGTACAGAACCATTTCTGTGGCTACACAGGGTTTTGAATTTCTTAGGTGATAGCAAAAAAGGGGGAAAGGGATGGTCTGACTTTCCTGCAGCTGCTTCTGATCCTGCCAATAATGTCACTCTGAATTTGGAAAGATGCCCCATATTATGCAGAGCAGTTTCTCTCATTAACATCTCAGAGAGAGAAAGTGAAAATGATGGGATTTATTTCCAGTGTGTGACCTTGTTCTGTCTCAGAATTACTTTTAGTTAAGGATTTAGCATTGAGCCACCACCAAAGTCGGTCGGCTGTCTAGCTAGCAACTGACTGCATGCTGAGGTGCCAGTGTGTGAGTTCTTCACAAGGGCCTTGGCCCATCAGTGGCACTGCCACTTGGCAACTGACTGACTTGAAGCTTGCCATGAGTTAGGAAGAGAAAGGAGTAGAATTACAAATATTTTTGGAACAAAGAACATTCCTGATGGTAGGATTTTGAAGTTGATCTTTGATTTTGTTTAGTATCTATATGATTAAAGGAGTTATCTATACTTTTTTAATTAAAAAATTGAGATATAATTAATGCACTATAAAATTCACCCTTCTAAAAAGTACAATTCAGCAGTTTCCAGTACATTCATAGAGTTGTGTAAGCGTTGCCATCATCCAATTCCACAACATTTTCATCATCTCCTGAAGAAACCCTGTATCCATTAGCAGTCACTCCTCATTCCTCACCTACCTCAGCCCCAGGCAACCACTAATCTACTTTCTATCTCTGTGGATTTGCCTATTCTGGATAGTACATATAAATGGAATCATAGAATAGGTATCCTTTTATGTCTGGTTTCTTTCACTTAGGATGATGTCTGACCTATTCTTTTTATATTTTCGTGACATGAGAGATGGAGAAAGAAAGACTATGCCAACTTTGAAGTTGCTGTCTAGTGACCTGGAATCATGAGAGTTTGTCTGGCCTGCTCAGTG
The DNA here is from genome assembly GCA_027563665.1 of Antrozous pallidus. NCBI lineage: Eukaryota > Metazoa > Chordata > Mammalia > Chiroptera > Vespertilionidae > Antrozous > Antrozous pallidus. The sequence continues at coordinate 44,488,537 of CM050509.1, read as the reverse complement.
GTGGCTGCAACATTTTACTTGTTCTTCATGATCCTCTAAACTTCTTTCTTTAATGCTTAGCCTGAAATATATGATGTTTATAGAATGGACTTTCTTTCCTGCTCATTCTTCCATGGAATTCTTCCTCAGAAGACCAAGTTCCTACTCCTGCCATTCACTGACATCTTAGTGCTTCCAGTGCCACAACACTTATCTAAGATTAGCCTCCCCCATGCTCCAGCCGTCTATAGCCTTTATCACAACTTACCTGTCTTATGTTTTAGGGCCCTGCTTTCAGCTAGCAGTTCCTTTGAAAATAAATCTGACAAATGAATCCATGCCCAGGGACTAAGGAGGATTTTAGAAATTAGAAATGACTCTATCTTTAAAAAAATCTTCAAAGATAGTTTTTGACACATTTAATTACATGGTGTTAGAAGCTCTCCTTTTTTATTATCTTACCTCAGTTTCCCATTGGAAGAAAGCACTAAGGTATGTACATGTATATGAAATCTGCAGTGAATAGGCAAAAAGTACTATGTACTCAACTAACAAGAAATAATACTGTTGCTCTTGGCATATTGCTAATGATAAATCCATAACTGCCTTTCCCTATCCTCCCTATTCAGGCAGTGGAGGAACAGCTAGATGAAATAAGTGATTGGCAACCAATGAAATTATTTTTGAGGTCAGATGAAAGAAAGTCAATTGGAGACCGTTTAGATTAGCAGAGCTAAGTCAGAAAAAAAAATCTATAATCTCCCACTTTTTGAAATATTAAGGAACATTTGGAATTGTTCAATGGGGCCCAATATGGAACAGAAGATGGATGGGAAGGAAATCTAGAAGGACATCCTAGAGGAGCAAGCTTTATGTTCTTTTAAAATGTTATCAAACTTTGGGCTGTGAACTACAATCTGTGGATCTTAAAACAAGTGAAACTTTATAAAACATGTAAGAGGATGCTCAAATATCAACTTGAAGTCAATTTTATAGGTAGGGAAGTAGAGAACAGAGCAGTTAACTTATATAATAAATAACTTGACAAAGACTGAAGACATATAACATTCTCTAGCCCTTTCTGTAACAACCTATTGAAAATACTACTCTTACAGGCACAGCTTTAAGTGCAACGAATAACATAATAACTATATTAGTCTGTGTTTCCAAGGAAACAAATGACTCAACCAAGTAAAATGGATTATATGCACCTGGGGTGTGTGTGTGTGTGTGTGCAACTAAATTAACGGATTTTAACAAAAAATCGATACAAAATGAAATTTTTATCTACATACAGTAGAACTCAATGAACATTATAGTTCTTATGATAGCAAAGCATTATTATATCAACATATTTCTCTCTAAGAAGTTTAAATCTGGAAAAGTTATAAAGCAAATGGAGAAATTCACCAATTACATGTGTAAGATGCAATGTACACAGTATAGGTTACTGACTAGGATACTTTTAAAATAACTGAGTCTAATAAGATCTATATTAATTTCTGAGTAAACGTTACAGATAATGTTTGCTGACATAAACTGGTTTGATGTTTTTTACTATAGTCACACAGTTAGGGAGTTACCTGTCAATTAGGTCAAAATGTTGCTGAATATTTAGCCAATTAATTTCTCTGATGGCCAATCACAAGAGTGTTGGAGTAGAGAAGGGAGAACTATTTTTTCTTTTTTAACCTAATACACAGAATCTTACACATGAGTGTATGAAAGAACTGTATCCACACAGTAGGTTGCTGGGGGAGGGGATGCAGGGAGAGAAGGAAAATATGTGAGACCCTGAAATTACATGTACGATTTTATGTGAATCTGTTTTTTTTTTTTTCTGGGGATGGGGTCCACAGTCTTTCATACAGGGGTGGGCAAAAATAGGTTTATAGTTGTGAGTACACAAAAACACAGAGCTTGTTCCTGTATTATTATTTATTCTTGTATTATATATTTTTTCATATCAACAAGTGTAAACTTACTTTTGCCCACTCCTGTAGATTCTCAAGGGGTCTGAGAATTTTTAAAAATGTTAAGAAGAGCTATTATAAAGGATGTTAGCTCAGAAGAACCAGCTAGGGAGACTCAGGTTAAGTGGGAGAGCCTGGGTATGTGAGCTCATGGTGTGTGTAAGCCTTTGTGTTTGAAGAGCTGTGACAATGAGAGAAAATAGTGCTGTGGTGTAAGACTGAATAAAGGGACTGGACAATATTTCACACTGTCAGAAACTAATTTTTCTTTGTACTAAGAAAATTACTTTGCAATTAGGGTCCAAGTTATTCTATTTTATTCTTCAAATGACTTTGTGTTGAAGGTCATAAGGTGCTTTGTACTAAAATGCAAATTGGTGAACTGTTAAGGATCCTTGACCAAGGAGAATCTCATCAATGAATGACAACTGCTCCACCTTAGGGAAATTTGCATTTAAATTACAATAAAAAGGACTAAATTTAGCTGGATTTTCTTTATAGTAATATTTTCTTTGCTTTTATAGATAATCCTAGGATTCTCTTCTTTGAGGAGATGGCTATATAGGATTAGCTTTATAGGATTCAGTATATAGGCTCAGCAAGATAAAATCTCTGTCTACCTGCAGTCCCTATCTGTATGACTGGAAACTTTCGGATGGTGAATGAATTGTTCAGTGTTCCATTCATATTTGGCATCACATAGACTGAGCATTTATAGGATTTTGAAAACAATCTAGAATGTTATATAAATCATTTCCAAGTCCAGACATATCACCATCCTAGCCTTCCTCATTGGCTTCCCAGTAAGTACCTGCCTGAAGAGACATACTGCTGGAAATGATAAGTTCCTATGAGATCCTGAAGTACATGAACATTTGATTAGGGCAGGGTGGTATGAATTAGTCCTTCTCTAGACTCCATAGATGTGTTTTATCTTTCTAAAAATCTTAATTTTACAGTCCATTTTTTATTAGCCAAGGGATTTAACAGCTTTTTTCGCTATGATAGCATTTGCAATTCTAATTAAGGAATGTATTAAACCTGGAGTGAATTAATGTGAAAAATAGATGGGGGCATGTGTCTAGAAGATTTTCCTTGCTAGGTATGAAGGACTAACTCAGTCTGAGAAAAGGGAGGCAGATTCCAAAGCAAGCCCAAGAACATGAGAAATTTCAAAGAATGTCCAAATATATTCAAATCTCCATATTCCTGTGAACAGAAGTGTTGAATGAAAATGACCTAAGACTTTTCATGTGCCTTGACTAGCCTTGATGGTGTTCTGTACATTTAAGATGCTCCATCAGTATCTCTGATCAATGAGGTGATGCCTGAGGCAACAATTGCTTATAGGATCAAAATATATTATAGCATCAAAATCTTCTGGGACCTAGAGAATCTTTTAGCTTGAAGTTCTAAAGATGTATGGCAAAGATAAAGCTGCCACAAACAACTAGAAGGATGGCTCTACCAATTTAGCTATGGGAGAAGAAACAGGTCTGTCTATCCTGCTGGGATGGAGGTGGATGCTTTCCCTTTCTAGGACTCCAGAAGGCATATATTTGTGTCTTATAGCCTCAAAGGGATAAAACAAAGCTGATTAAAGCATGGTTTACATGGTTCAGGACATTACTAAAAGGTATGAATTTCTTTCAAGGTGTTTTGACTTCATACTCTCAAGAAAAATCCTAGAACAGTATAAGAAGGTCTCAAGATAAATACTTTAATAATTTTTGTCCCCATTGGAATAGAGCTTTTAAGGGTAAAAAACCCATTCTTCCTTTTTTTCTTTATCATGCCATGTAAACACACACTTCCATTTTCTTTTATATGAAGTAACCACTTAAAAAGATTGGACCTGAAGAGCTTAGAAAGGTTAGCCTTTTGAATCTAGCAATACCTCTGCGTGCTAGAGCAGAATAGATATTTCTGATCAGTCTTTGTAGTGACCAGAAAGGATTGAGTGACTTACCTGAGCACTTGGAAGTATTGAGATACATGTCAGTGATGGCAGTGCACACAGGGAAAGCCACACATACAGGAATGTCAAAACTTCCTGGTTCTCCAAAGCAGTGCTCAAAGTTTCCTTCAGATCGGAGGAGTTTGAATGATGACCTATATCCTGCATTCCTAATTTCTGCATCTTAGTTCAGGACTACAGTATGGGCAACTGTATATCCTGCTCCTGGCAATGCCTTGTCTCTTCAGGTTATTTCATTCTTGCTTTTCCTTATCCTCTAAGTTTAGATATTAGAAGAGACTTACCTTAATTCCAATATACCAACAGAGTTTCCTGAGGGAAATATTCGTCTTACAAAATTGAAGTCTCCAACATACACACTACCATCAGGGCCAGAAGCTAAGGCAACAGGAGCAAATAGTTTGTTGTTGTGGGCTGGGCCATTGCAATTGGTGCAGGCTACACTCCGTTGGTGTCCATTACCCATTATAGTTGATATGACTGGGGGCTGCTGGGAAATAAACATATTTTCTCCATTCCCTTTATGTATGATTCCTAGATCCAAGGGAAAAAAGAGAATAAAACAAAAACAATTACAACACAATATTCTCAGCAACATTTTAATTTTTCTCTCATTGTTCAAAGCAAGAAGGAGCTTTGGCATTGGTATAAAAGAATTTGAGAGTGCAACATACTCCTCTTGGTTTTGCTGAACTGCAGAGCCACCATAAATAATACCACAATGTTTTGCCTCAGTTTGCCCATCTGTGAAATGGGTTAATACATCCAGTCTCTTTAATGCTGATGCTAAATGCCTCAATAAAGAATTTGATGACCAACTTGTAATGATGTCTTGTTCACCGTGGCCTCTGTGAATCACCTGTGGCTTAGTTTTCATCTCTGACTGACATTCTCCTGATGTTGGGCACACAAATGCTTGACTTAAAATTATGCAACTGGTTCCTGAAAAGGGAGTATCAGTCAATTTTAATATTAACCTTACAAAACACAATCAGGAAAGTAATCTACTTCCATGAAAAGAAATCATATCCCTAGAATGCACTTCAAAGATATAAGAAAGGGACTTGAATTTTCCACTCTTTTGGACCGTATCTTACTATCATCAGTGCAGGAAATAGAGATACTGACTTATGAAAATGCTGAAAATCCTGTGCAATCATTCTCTTTGGGCAATCTCTTCCAATTTTATAGCTTTAACTCCCATCTGTACATGGCAAAATTTTCTCCCGTCCAGAGAAAATACCTACTATATCTACTGACATGCAAATACCTACTACATCTTTGTATTTGGATCCCCTAAGATACCTCAAACTCAACAAGTTTAAAACAGACTATCATTTTTGTACCCCTTACCAAACTCTGCTTTTCCTCCTTTGCTCCCTGATCATCTTATAAGTGGTACTACATGTATGTATTTACCTAAGTCGGTAATATGGGCATCAACGTGGTCTTGTTTTCCTCATTTTGTAAACTTAATTATTAACTCTATCCCCACTCCGTTGGGTTTATCTCTTAAAATATGTTGAACCAGTTTTGTATTCTCCATTCATACCACTATGCTTTAGTTCAGTTTTTCTTAATTTCTTGGTCTCTTGTTCTCTACGTATAGCTATCTCCAAACTATCATTCACACCTTTCTTTTTTTAAAATATATTTCTATTGAATTTTTACAGAGAGGAAGGGAGAGGGATAGAGAACTAGAAACATTGATGAGAGAGAAACATCGATCAGCTGCCTCCTGCACAATCTCTACTGAGTATGTGCTCGCAACCAAGATACATTCCCTTGACCGGAATTGAACCTGGGACCCTTCAGTCTGCAGGCCAATGCTCTATCCACTGAGCCAAACTGGTTAGGTCATCCATACCTTTCAATAGCTCCATATCCTCTATGGATAAAGAATGCTTTCCTTATTATTAAGGCATGCAAAGTCCTCCATGATTTATTTGGTCTTTGCCTATTTCTTCACTCTCTCCTTCCATTGCCCTCTCATTCGCATGCTGAGTTTTAGCTATAGTAGGACTATTTATAATCACTCTCACATAATCCCATTCCTCTCTGCTTTTGTACATGTTGTTTCCTCTGTTGAGTGCCCTCCTTATCTTGTCTGCTTGGGGAACTCTTGCCTATCCTTTAGAGCTCAGTTTAGTTCTTCCCCAATGTTCTGTCCAGGCAGAATTTGTTGCTCCCTCCTCTGTGTGCCAACTGTTTTGCATAGCTCTATCATTACATCTACCACACTATTGGATATGTTTTTCATTACTTCTCTATCTTCCCTGTTAGAACATGAGCTCCTTGAAGACACTCTGTATTACTTCTTTCTTCATTTTATGTGTCAATCCATGTGGCCAGTCATTATAAGTGCTCAGTAAATGTTCAAAAGAGGCTTTGAGTCTCTTGTAGTTTCCCTACCCAAATCCCAAGTGATTTTACAAAATGATACGGCTAGACAGATAATCCAAGGAACAGGTACTACTGTGCTAAATAAATAGCTAAAGTCTGCTCAGAATGAGCCAGGGCAGGTAAAGTAGCCACATTGTGAGAGGCATACCAATGTGTCAGACTGAAGTAACTGCAGCAAATGAATGAATACAGTCATCTTATACAGTCTTATTTTTTCTCCCATGACCCCTGCTATCTATCTCATCAGATTGCCTGTTATTCTCCTTAAACATTTCCTAAAATGCCTTCCTAAGTTTACTTCCAATATTTGGTCCCATAGTCCTACAATGGAAATTATTGATCACTCTGAAATAGGAACATTGTTGGCAAAAATAAATAAGAGGGTAAAACATGCACAACAACACCATGATACTAAATATGTACCTGGAAGGGGCCTTCCAGAAAACAAAAATCCCATACATCATATAGACTTGTGATTTCATAGCTAAGTATTTTTACTTTCCCTTCCAAAGTGATTCCTGGCTACTTATTTCAACATACGATCTGCAGGAGCAGTTATAAGTTTATGCCCCCCGAATTGGTCTTTTATTTCAGAACTATTAGATATCTTAAAGATCACAACTTTATTAACTTTATCAACAACTTAGTTAAGCAGTAAAATTGTTCTTAAGATTTAGAATAGTTAATTAAGATTAATAGGACTGAACTCATTTCCACAAAACACTTAATTGCAGCATGATCGATACTGTAATTTAAATGAATTAGGAGGAAGTGAATGAGAACTGCAATGACAGTTGTACAACATCAGTGAAAAGAAATCTCCTGATGATTACTAACTGAATATCCTACTAATGAGGCTATGATATGTGCTCTAATAAATGAAGAAACCAACTCTTTAGCATGCCAGTATTTCAGCCATGCACTATAGGGTATATCATTCAAAAATATTTCCAATTATTGTCTTGGAAACATCAGATTTGCTATTAACATCTATTCTCCCAGGTAGATCTCTTTTTTATATCATTGTAATGGTATAGTTAACAATTACCTTCAAAATGACATGTTATTACCAGGCTCCTGGAAATTTAAAAACGAAAGATGGCTATTTTAAACCATTCTTCAAAGCCTGCAATTCTAAACCTCCCCTTTTCTATTAGAAAGCCCAGCACTCCATCAAAGAAGAAGAATGATTAAAGGAAATAAAACATAAGGCAATGTACTTTCTGATTACATCTCAACAATTGATGTCTTGCTTTCATGCAAGGTACTAAAGTGCCCGTGTACTGAAATTACCATTCCTGTTTAAAGCTGAAGCAATCAAAACAAAAATGGGCAAACCCCTTTTGTATTACCCTGGAAGAATAGATCATTTTGAAGGGTGTTTTTGTTGTTTCTAGAATCTGTTTAACCTTCCATTACATAGAACCAGGGCATACCATCTAGTAACAATGATTTAACACCAATTCTTCTGCAAAAGGTTGCTTTGAAAATATTTTGTGTATGTTCCTGGAAATCTTGATCAATTACGGCTGCCCCCGCCCCTTCTAGCTTATTCTGCTATACATGCTCATTTTGAAAACAGAATCAAATGAACCTCTGATATCACTCAATATTTATATGAAGGCCAACTCCCTGCTAAGGATTGAGCGTGTTGTTTATAGTCAACTAAGAAACCCCACTGGGTGAACCCAATTGCATATTTTCTCTCCCAAGTTTCTCTTTTCTCTGCCCCCAAAGCCAAATCTGTTGTATAATAAGTTAAGTATACTTTTAAACACACTCCTCATAGCCTCCTGCTACTTTGCTCAGAACTTCTTTTGAAGCTTATAAATAAGTTTGAAATAAAAGTTTCCTCTGGAAGCTAGTGGGTGGTGCTTTACACTGATTTCAAAGAAGAAACCATTTTTCAGACTTATGAACAACAAGGGACACAATACATATTTCTCTTAGGACTTGACTGAGAGGATATAAACACAAACTGGGAGATATGCCAGTGTGATCAATGGGCATTTACTTCCCTCCCAGTAAAACCATTTGTTGACACACCGCTGGCCTATCTTGCAGGCCAAGTTAAAGGAAATCCTTCATCCATTTCAAACAGATGACAAGATTCAATTAGTACTCTGGATTATTCTTTGGGATAATTTTAACACTCAACTGCAGGAAACACTAGGGGATCCATTTTATATGAAGATCTACTATAACAAATAGCTCACTCTGCAATAAATGAATTCATGCACACATTTCCCCACACATTTTAAACAACTGATTTACCTGAAAAGGAATCTCTGTAATCACAGAGAAGATGTATTTTGAAGGAATAATAATTAAAAACATAAGTTCCTGATGTTTCTTTATTTCAGTGAAAGTAGGAACCATCTCTCTCTATATATATGTATCAGGCATAATATTTGGAAATAATTTCCCACAACCAATGGTTAATTGTAAGGTAAATATTAATGGTACAACAGAAATGACAAATGGTCTGAAAACACTGCCTACTAGAAATTGCCCACTGCATAATGATTGCAGAGCCAAAGAAAAACTGTAGAATTGAATGGCAGTAGACATCCAATCTAATTACAGGTGTCTTTTGAACCAGTGAGAAAAAACTAGGAGAAGATAGATTCTTGTTTCTAATCTGCTATCTGTCTCAGATCAAAAAAGCTGGGCGCCTAAAGAGTTAGGCTTTTTCCAGAAAGAAGTGGAGTGGGGGAATTTGAAGAGAAGATGCTCTTGCCTTAATCAGCCAGAAAAGACTGTCTGACCTGAGGGAAAAAGAGCATTGCTTTCTAAATTGGTCTTCCCAAAGCTGCTCCCTCACGCTTATCATTCCTGCTTCTAAAACTGCCATTGTGGGTGGGATTTAGACTTCAAAAATGTCCCAAGAGAAGTGTGCCAGTCCAAGGTCAGGCTGAAAGGCAATGGCAGAGCTGGCTTCAGATATGTTCTTGGCAAGTGTGATCAGTTTCTGGTTAGAAATACAATGTGCCTACAAATGAGATGATAAAATGAACAAGTGTTCCTTTAATAAGAACTATGCAAAGTAAGGTTTTTTTTCTCAGAACAGAATTCTCAGAAAAAGACAGAAAACAGATTTAGTGGGGCTGGGGTGAGCACAGGTTTTTTTTTGGGGGGGGGTGATAAAAATATTCTGAAACTGTGTTGTGAAGATTGCACAACTGTACGATTTACTAAAAGTCAGTGAAATGTACACCTAACATGGGTGTTTATGGTGTATAAATTATACTTCAATAAAGCTTTTAAAAAAGAGTCTCAGAAATAAATTGGTACCTTTACCTAAAATTTAATTATTGGAAAATAAGAGGTGTAGAGAATACAATTGTGGAAATGGGAGGAGGGGCCCAGAGCCAACTTTCTGAATGGCTCCCTTCTGTTCTGAATTTTTAAACCTCTGTGAACTAAATGGTAAGAAGATACAGGACCGGGAGCACACAGCTGGGGGCTGGCTCGATTGAGGTCATTTCTCATTTTGTATTTAATGTCAATGATAGGCATTTGAAAGAGACAAGCCATATAAGCCAATAAAAGTGAGTGGAAAAGAAACGGTTGCTTAAAATGTCAAACTTTTTCAAATCAAAACAAAAAATCTAATAATTTAATAAGTGGCATCTGCCCTTTCGTTTCTGTACTTTTAAAACTGTGATTCTCCTTTTGACAATGGAAAATACGTTGACATTTTATATCTGTGCTTAAATCTATGCTCTTAAAAAATAAACAACTCGAAATAGAATTTTCCTTGAAAGTGGGGGAGAAGGTATAACAGGGGAATATAGCAATGGAATCATTCACCTTCAGGATCCCCACATTGGGAATATGGGAGGTGATCCCATTCTATGGTTGAAGCGAAACTGGTTAGCTTTGCCAACCAAAATTTTCTAGCCTATGTGACTGTTTGGCTTGGCTGATCCAATTATGGTACAAATGAAGTAAGATCATAGATTTGATTATTAAATGAATCTCTTAGCTCATGACCTTAAAAGATAACTAGACATTGGCTATCTGATCCACAAAGGTAAGGTAGATACAAGGATGGCCAAATGCAAGAATGTAGCTGCCTCAATATATTCATGTCCCCAATCCTGGACAAATAACCCAAAGTACATGTTCCACTGAAGGCTGCTAAGAATCTTCCTCTTTATATGAAAAAGAATGTGATTTCAGTGAAAACTTATCAGCTGATGCTCAAATGAAAGCTAGAAGGAAACACCAATGACTGGTTTCCCAACAGGATACAAAGGAGCTGGAGGAACTATGATGAAGCATTTATGACCAGGGTAGCAAAATCAGTTTGTGTGAGAGACACATGGGCAGAAGAGCCACCTGTGGTCCCTTCTCCTGATTTATCTTACATTTATATTACAAACTAGGACAAAGTGACAGTAGAAAATGTGATTCAAAGAGGGAAAACACTGAAAATGAGAATGTCTTGTTCTCATTGCTCTTTCCTCTTTTCCTAAGTCCAGGACTTAGGAGCCTTAAAACTAAGAGAAGCCTAGTAGAGCACTCTTCCCCTCCTAGTGCTTCTCTTCTTTTGTCCTTCACTGCCCCTTTACTCCTAGCTTCTTATTGGACATACTGATATTTATGTGGATAAACAGCTACCGAGTAGGAGAAAGTGCACATGGCTCTAGTCACTTACTGACTGAAATTTTGGGAAGGTCACATGGCTAAGTCTCAGACTCTTGATCTTTCAAATGAGGTCAATGCCATTTTTCAGGGTTGCTGTGTTTAAAATGGGACAAAGTTCACTTAATCCTTTGAAACTGTATTACATAGATGATTATTTAATTCTAGGTTGTATATTTTGCTTCACATTTAAACATCTCTAAAATAAGTATTTAACAATGTATATCATAGTTTAATCAGCATCATTTTCCATAAAATAATGGTGTACTTATAACTGAAGGTGTCTTAGATTGTATGAAATATGCCAATTATTATTCTACTTTTTAAAAGTTGGTTACAATGTCAGATACATTTCTTAATCACTTAGAGCAATAATGATAATAAAACCCAGTTTCATATAACTTTATGATGAAGTGGTCTCACTATACTAGCACTAATTGGAAATCAGGTTATTATATTTGAAAGGAAATAAACTAATGTGGTCTTCTCTAGGTTGTGAACCTACAGGCAATTTTTTTTACTTGTAATTTTCAAATTTTCTGCAATGAATAATGTATTACATATATAGCACTAGGAAAGGAATATTAAGTAATATGTTAAAAGCTGCTTACCACTTTGAGGATTGAAAATATGATGCTTATTTAATGACCAGCCTCCTAGGTTAGAAGCATCCATCTCAAAACCTTGTAAGGTGACTGTCCTTTTCTCCCAGAGAATAAAATCAGGGCAGGTTTCATATTCATATCCCACAGATACTGCAAACAAAGAGTTAATTACACATTAGGAAAAATTCAAAAATTTGTTTCATTTTCACCCTGTTCATAATTCTGTGGATATTACATTTGCTACTGAATTCTGACTTGGGTTGAAATTTGACTGCAAATGCCATTCAACTAGCATAGTACAGAACAGTGCCTACCATAGCACTGGGCATCTAAAAAGTGATCAGTCAGTGCATATTGGATAAATGGATGAGTGAGTGAATGAATGCTGTCATTAGGCATCTACCATATGTTTATAGACATTAAGCTTCAGTATGGGATTTTTTTGGTTGGAAGCTGTGTTGTAAAAGTGTAGAAATAAGCTCTCTGAAGACTTAAGCTGTGGTGACATGATTTATTTCTTTACCTTTGTAGAGGAAGTGCTGGTTTCTTCTCTTTCTAGACTGCAAAATGCACTTATGAAGCTGACTGTGAGGTACTGGGACCCTTACATAACTGACAAAAATTAATTTGCCCAATTTTTATTTTCTCTTGCACTAACTGGCCTTTAGTTCGTTGAGAGTCTGATTTTGCTTAGAATGTTGCAAGGGCTTCCAATGTAAATTCCACATTGTGCACATTATATTTTGGTTTCTGTATATAGCTAACCAATGGGACATCATCCAACATTTGGCTTCAAGTCTTATGAAGCACAGATGTTGTGCATTAAGCTTGAAACCATGGTATGCCACTAAAATGGGATGTGGTAGCTTGGGTGACTCTACTATACTGAAGTCTTCATAGCTCAAGTACACCAAGTCCCAGCCATTGTCTCAGTTGAAACCCCAAATTTCTGATTTTTGAATTTAAAATGCTTTTTGTTCTCAGAATGTTAAAAAATGGAGACTATTGGCTCATTGCACTGCATACTTGAAAGCTTCTTTCCTCTTTTCTGGCAGCTTAAAATATCCCTATCTGGTTGTCTGTCATTGCTTCAACCTGATTCATTAGATGCTATCAGAGAACTCATTCCTTCTTTTGTCATTTGGTTATGGAAATTGGTGATAAAATGTGTGCTTAAACAATGCCAGCACAGTAGGTTGACAGATGAAAACTTAAAGTAAGACAGTTTTGGTTTTTGGCATTCGATGAAGAGAAAGTTGGAATTTTTATTCAAACTGATGTATGTGTGCATGTGCATGTGCATGTGTGAGCACACGCACAGATAAGTCAAAAAGTCCTTTTGATTTTAAATACAGAACTCTAACTTTGTGAATTATTTGTGGCCAACTTTAAATCAGACTGGCTTATCTTTGTCTCAGGCTTCACCAAAGCTTCAGTATGGATCAAGACCATCTTCATGGGTGTGTGACCTCTGCAGTCTCACAGGGGTCCATGCTCAGAAGGGCCCCACACTTGATTAAATGCTCTGCTGTCAGTATCTTAAAATCCTTAATACTTTAAAAGTATTTTTATTGATTTCAAAGAGGAATGGAGTGGGAGAGAGAAACATCAATGATGAGAGAGAATCATTGATAGGCTGCCTCCTGCATGACCCCCATTGGGGATTGAGCCTGCAACCAGGCATGTGTCCTTGACTGAGAATCTAACCATGACCTCATGGTTCATAGGTTGACACTCAACCACTGAACCACACCAGCCAGGCTCCTTAATACATTTTAACAAGAGGTTCTGTAGTTTCACCTAACGGTGGGTCCTACAAATTATGTGGCTGGTCCTGATGAAGATGCATTCCTACCCTGCGATCAGCTGGCAAAGGCTCATGGAAGGCAAACTCATTTTACTATTATCCCTAAACAAGCATTATTAGCAAGCAAGATCAATGGGGAGTGGCAAAGATTAATAATGAAATGGAAATAATTTCTAAACGTTTAGGATCATCTTTGTCAATGCTGTTCTCTATTAAGGTGGATGGAAATATAATTTCAGTGAAGTAAAGGATCTCAAAGGTAACCTAGTTCAGATTATGCTTCTGGCACAAATCATTGCTATCTGAAATCTCCTTAATTCTGATGCTTGCTAAAACAACCTTGGTATAGTTTCAGACCCAGAGTCAGAAAAGACTTCAACTCTTGGCTCTGCCATTAGCTTAGCAGTATGATATTGGACAAATTATTCTCCATTTCTGGGAGTTATGTTCTTTATTGGTAACAAAGTGTGTGAGTGTGTGTGTGTGTGTGTGTGTGTGTGTGTGTGTGTGTGTAGAGGGCAAAGCAGAGTAGGTACTAGAAATACTGGTTCTTAGACCTTTCTGAGTCAGGGAACTTTTTATTAAGAATTTGATAAAAGTCATGGATCTTCTTCCTAGAAAATTGCATATGCACACAAAATTTTATATATAATTTTAGGGAGTGTTCACTGGCCTCCTGAAATGATGTTCTCAGATCAAGGACCTTTGTACTAGGTCATTTTTATAATCCCATGTTATCACTAGCACTCTCCGATTCTAAAGTGCATTCTTTCAAGATTGCATTTGACCAGTTCAAGTCGATGAGCAAATAAAAAGTCAAAGACACACACTAATGACCATGCTGGTGTGTAGAAGAATATAATTTTTGCTTCCCTTGCCAACATTTATGTATTGATTAATAAAAAATCACAATGGCAATGATTACAAGTTCTCTTTAAGCCATTAGTTCCTTCCATACCATTGCCAGGATCTGCCTTTTGTACATCATAAGCCTGGTGAGCTCCCCTACAATCCCTTCTCTGGAAGGATATTGTGCAATTTTGTGAATAAGTAGTATACCCTGGTGACCTCTGATGGTAATTTGGAGCTTGCTTCTCCACTCTCAGTAACAGTTAAAGATCTTCCCAACTTTATGACAGGAAATGTTTATATAAAGTATCAATTAAAGAGTTCTGAGGCAATGATAATAAGACATAGTCTTTTCACCTCCTCATATGTGCTTTGTGAACTGCTCTCTAATCTACAACAAAAAAGTGCATTGGCTGCAAACCCCACAATTATATTATTCCACCCTCCCAAGTCATAGCAAATAGCAACAAGGCAGCCACTTAATAAGTTCCCTCTAATTTTATTAGATTTATTTTCTCATGAGAAAGCTCTCTGGGCTAATAAAGTTATAATTTATACTTAAGACTTGTCCAAAATTTCAACTGATTTTAATGAGAATGCCTGTGTCCGGGTATTTTTGTATGGGACTCCTTGCTCAGATTAACAAGGCAAGGTTTCTTTCTGATAGCAGCCCATTTAAGCCAAATCATGGAACTTGCAATCTGCTTATGAGAAGGCAGACCTTTCATCCCTTGGAGTTGAGCTGCTTTCCAAACACAGTACCAACCAATTTTAGACTTTGTCTCATAGAAGCAGACTGAAATGCACTAAATGCCTACTATTTTTCATGGAATTAAATATGGGGAGAAAGGGACTACTCAGATGCTGGCACTGAAAATGCTGAGTCCTGACATACACTCTTCCTGGCACTGTGTCAATTGAATCTCCATTAAATAGCAGGGTGGACCACTACCATTTCCTAGGCAGTCTATTGCCTCGCACATTTGATCATCAACACAGCAGGGTATAAACCACAGATTCAGCCTCTGGCACTCTAAAGTGGGGACTAGGAAGAACAATGTCATAGGAAGGAAAAAGAATTATTCACCAATATTTCAGAGGAGCTAGAGACTATAGTCTGGCAGTGAGTGGAGGTAGGTGGAGAAGGGGATTTCTGAACTACACTTCACAGAGGCTGGCATAGTGGGTCCCTTGTTGGTGTGTATATATGGGGAAAGCAGTTGAGAAATGGCCATTAATAAGGGCACAATACTTTTACTGAACCATGTGAACTTTTTCCTGGTGGCACCCTTTAATTTCGTCTGGATTTCTATCTTGCTGTATTCTCTCCCTCACCTCCTCACAGAGATATTAACGAACTGTTCCTTAACCAAGAGTCATTGATTGTCAAGATAGGCTTGTTGCTTTTGCACCAGTCACAGGATTGCACCTCTGACTTCACTGTTAGTCATCTTGAAAATATTGCACTGGCTTACAAAGAAAGGCTGCAGTTTGTTCTTCCAAAGCCATTTGATATTGCAAAAATAACCGAATGCTCATTGTACTGATCACAGCAGCAGCATTTGTATGATGTGGGGACTGTAAGAAGGCTGAGGGCCACAGTACTCCTGACACCCAATTTAGTGGCTGTGACATTCACCTACAGGTTGGGATAGGAGATTGACATTAAGTAGCTAGGGAAAGATGCTATGCAATGAAGCTGATATGTGAAATATGACAAGATTAAGCAGCTGATTTTTAACAGCTTCAGGCTAAGGCTTCAGAATTCATAATGGTTGCATTTATGAAGGCAATATATAATTAAAAGTAGTCTTATAGTCAGAGTGAGAAATTTACATGTTACCTTCATAAACTCAAGGAACATCTAAAAATAGTTTTATGACATTTAAATGGTAGATCAAAACCTTCTTACCTAAAAGGGATTTTTAAAATAGAATAATAAATATGTCCCATTCTTTTAAAATACTACATTAATGCAAAAACACCAATGAAACATAAAAAACAAAAGATCTAAAGAACCAAATGCAGGCCATGGCAACAATAGACCAAGACTATGTAGATAACATTCTATCTACTGAGAACAGGTACCTGTTCCCAGAGCTTCTTCTACCCTTTTTTATTCCCTAGTGATTTATCATAGGCTAGGATGACTCTAGAGGCTCCTCAATTTGACACATTGCCGGGTAGCCTGAAATGCTTTGTTTATCTATTATTCCTGGCTTAGCAAGAGTGTCAGAATCAGGTGATGAATTTTTATCAAGTGCCTTTTCAGCACTTACAGAAATAGTCACATAGTTTTGTCTTTTAATCTATTAAAGGTGGAGAACTATACCAACAGATTTTCTAATATTGAACCATCTTTGTTGGTCTTAATATAAGCCCTGCTTAGTTATGATCTTTTGAACGAATCACTGGATTTGATTTGGTGATACTTTTCTTAGGATCTATATGCTACCTGTTTACAAAATAAGGTTTAAACATGATAGTGCTAAAAATGAGAGAGGTGGATGAAGAGAAAGTATAGGTAGGAAAAGTAAAAAGCACCCAGGAGTAAGGTCACACATCATTTTTGCCAAAAGGTCCTCTATTCTGAAATCTAATTTTTTTCTGGCTGCTTTGTCTCAGCCTAGCTTCATAAAAGGGAGCCTAGAACCTGAATGACCCAGGTGCTACCAAAGGCAGGGTGATGTACTGGCTTACATTCACACTTGTGAGCACCTTTTTTGTACCTAGGCAACATCCTCCTCTCCCTTGGCAGGTCCACCATCCCATTATAGTTGATCCTTCAACAATGTGGTGGTTAGGGGCAATGAACACCTACACAGTAGAAAAGCCACATATACCAACTGATTCCTCTAAAACTTAACTACTAATAGCCTACTGTTGATCAGAAGCCTTATCGATTATATAAACAGTCGACTAACATATTTTATATGTTATATGTATAATACATATATTGTATGTAATCTAATAAAGTAAGCTAGAAAAAAGAAAATGTAAAGAAAATCATAAGGAAGAGAAAATACATTTACAGTATTTATTAAAAAATAAGCTTATCAGTGGACCCATCCAATTGAAAACAGTGTTGTTCAAGGGTCAACTGTATAAGCAAGGGTTAAAGATTTAGCCTTTGTCCTTATTCATCCATCTAAAAAATATGCAATATTTAATGAGGACACAGGGATGAACAAGACAGAACAACGTAGCACCCGTCAATGGAGCTCACATTCTAGTGACAGAAATATGAAACAAAATTAAATAAGACATACACACACAAAAATTGTGATAAATGTTATGATGGACTGTCATCCCAAAGTAAATGGCTAGACCTAAAACTATACCCCACTGCAACACAGTAAGAGAGAAAATGGACTTTAACATTGTGAGAGAGAAAATAGATTTCACTAAAGGAATTCAGCAAGTCGATAAACAAATAAACAAGCAAATATGTCATAAAGCTGGGGGGTTCTAAAATGTTATGATGAGAATATATTGAGAGTATAACAAGAGAATTTAAGTTGGAATGGAGATGCAAGGAAATGCCTCTTTATGCTGAAGGGATTTACCTCATTAAGTATAGGGAAGAACATACTAGGCAGAGAGAACAATATAAGTACAAGGCTTTGAAGTTTGGTGTCTTTGGGAGATTTAAAGAAGGTCAGGGTGGCTAAAGAGTAATTTTCTCTCTAGTGCATCAAAAACAAATGAAGAACAACCTCTTCTCCCATTTCATCCCACACAGTACAAAAGAAAAGTTACTATTTTCTAGCAGCACTTGGGCATTTTTCCTTGGAGAGGTTTTGGGAAATATATTCACCTTGAAAATGGACTGTTTATCTTTTAAACAAATGTGACTAATTAAAGGGATGCAATATAAGAAAGGGGCTATCCTCTAATGACTCAGCAAAGCTTCAGTGAGCCATACTATGTGCCTGGCAGGTAGGTGATCTGCTACACCCTGTGGATACAGTGGGTATTACACAGGACTGGATAATCTGTCATGTGAGAAAGGCCATATCCTAAAGGGTTAACTATCTTCTAGAACTTTCATCCATGGCCTCCTTAAAATAGTATCACATCACATTTGCATAATGCCTAATATTCAAATACATTTTTGTGTATATTACTTCATGTGATGATTCACAAAAATTAGTGAGGAAGATGGATTTCCTAGATGGGATGATAGATTCAGAGAAGTCAAGTAACTAGTACAAGGTCACCTGGCTAGTAAATGGCAGAACCAGAGCTCAAACCCAGTGACTCTTTAATAAGTGGCTTTTCTCACTGTTAATCATAGTTATTAAAAGAAAGACCCACAATTCTGAAATACTAAACAAATAACTTTTTATTTGCTCCAAATTAAAAAGATAGGAAGCTAGGGATCGCCTTGAGGTAGAAGGACCATGTATTCTGGAACAGTACGTGCGTATGTTGTTGTTTTGATATCATTATGAAGAACATCCCTTTTTACTCCCAAAAGTATCTTGGTTTGAATAATAAAGCATGTGGTCAAGCAATCTTGAAGATATTGTCTCCATAATGCCCTGACAGGAGTTGGTAGAGGAGACTGGGAGGCAAAAACAGTCATAAATACTAACTTGGAAAATAAGTCATATGGTTTATTTGGTAAATCATTTAATTTTTTCTTTATCTTAAATGTATCATCTTACCAATAGTTTTCAAATTCTTATGCTCTGAAGCCATTTAATTGTGAGCCAGCATGCACATGGGGACACACACACACACACACACACACACACACACACACACGTATAATTGAAACAAATTTTCCTAAACAATACTCTATTAATAGTGTTAAATTCTGCTCTTTTTGTTTCTTTTCATTTTTGTCCTGTTACATTCCATTACATTTTACTTCATTAAAAAAATACTTGATTGACTCATCAAATGGATTTCACAATCTGCTAATGTGCAGTAGATTACTAACTTGCAGTTTGAAATAGACACAGGCTACTTATCAGAGATAGTATCTACCAGAGTCATTAAACAAAACCTGGGAGGCTCTATGCATTTTTACTTTGTGAGGTGCTGTATCATATCTTATCAGACATATGAAAAGGGAGACAGCTCACAATCCATATACAACATTAAACATATTTCATATGTAAGAGTGAAAACTGAGTTGCAGTTGACCAGCTGACATAATGCTCCATTTTGCAGACATTTATTTTAACATTTACTAATGTTGATTTTTCTGGTTTCCTTTTCATATTTTGGGGTCAATACACTTACTTTTCAGGTGACAAACATTTTTGTAGGTCTTTAAAAACCTCATATCCTTGGTGCTGTGCCTATGAAGCTGAATGGATAAAACAGCTTTGTTCTCAGTTAATGATTATGAATTCATGAGTGGAGAGAAATGAAAGATTATTATCTTTGCTAGCTTCTTTGACAGAAAGCCACTGGGGCATTGAATTGGGTACTCGGTAAGGTGGGTTCGTCACTTTAATGATGAGAGGCAGCAGGGAAAGGCATATAGCACTCAGGACGGGGAAACCTGAGCTTGAAGCCCTGCTCTGAACAGGACTCTAGGCAAGTCACTTGCTTCTTCCGAACCTCAATTTCCCCCTCTGTAAAATAATCAGATTAATCATTCCATACCTACCAGACAGGAATGCTGTAAGGATTAAAGTAATATAATATATATGAAAGTACTTTGCAAATTGTAAAGCACTACCCACTTATTATTAAAATATTCAGTGGATGCTATTTCTGTGTCTTCCCAGCCTGCTTAGGTTTTACTGAAGAGAAATTTATGAACACTAAAGCAACATTCTTAGGGATGTTTTGTGTGCACAAAGCAACTGTAGCTTAGCACCTGTTACTATTAATGTCCCTCTGTTTCTCTCTAACACAATTCAGAGAGACTCATATGCACTGTGAACCTTTAGGAAGTCTAGTTCTCCCTGAAACACTACTCTTTCTTGGCAAACTACTGTACTAAATAATTATGCAATTGTTGTTGCCTATAACCTTGAAGAAAAATAGAATTGTTTATAGCAATGCTATTAAAGGTGGATGGCTGATTTCCTGACCTTCCAGGACTCCAAACCACTGCAATTTAATTTAATTAAAATGAAGACCAGGTAGAATGTATTGTTACATACTGATAATGTGTGCAGACCCAGGTGGACATAGGGAGTTATTTTGACAAAACTCATCTAATGGATGCACATCAGAGCCCCTGAACAAGCCAGTTTGTCAAATTAAATAAACCATTTCTAGAATTTTAATGGCACTGTGAACTTAACAATAATGATGTTTTTACATTGTTTTGCAAGCAGTAGAGTTGGGAAAGAAGTTAAATAATTATGCAATGATTTCCAGACATCATACCTTATTTAGAGCTAGAAAATAAACTACTAAAGCCAAATCATTTCACATGCTCACACAGAGGTTTTAGTAGGAGAGTCATGTCTGTGAATCAGACAACAAAATCATTAAGCTGGATGAACTAGTGATGGCGGTTTTTGTACTGCAACCCTGGGGGTGATTTTACTCTTCTTGCACTTGATCGATATTGTACTTGGATTAATCAATCTTATCAATTGCCATTGATACTTCTCCAAGGAAGTCATTCATAGAACCTCTGCTGCTAATTTATTCACTCTGGGATTATCCCTCCAGTTGCAAAGTCTGTTTCATTGGAAAAAAATGGGGAAATATCCTAGGATCTCAAGCACTCCTTTTCTCATTTTGGCTGTCCCTCAATAAACTATTCTTCTTTAGTGACACTCTGGCCTTTAGAGATCCCGCCAATTCCCCACAGCTGAGCTATGTGGGAAACAAGAGCCCCACATTTCACACTAAGTGGACATTTCAACTTGGAGATGCACCATCACTTCAAATTCTGCTTCTTTAAATCTAACCACCTCTGCTTCCATCACCCAGAAATGCGTGGGACAGAGGTTCATATTTAATTGGCATGGGGAAGAAGAAGAGTGGGAGACCTTCCTGGCAATAGTTTAAACAAAAATCCTTGCTATGACTAGGACTGTGAAAAATATTGGTCAAGGTTTGTTTCCTATTATTGTTGTAACAAATTACCACAAACTTAAAGGTTTAAGTAAGATAGATTTATCATCTTAGTGTTAAGGTTATCAGAAGTCAGAAATGGGTCTCACTGAGCTAACATCAA
Source organism: Antrozous pallidus (assembly GCA_027563665.1). Classification (NCBI taxonomy): domain Eukaryota; kingdom Metazoa; phylum Chordata; class Mammalia; order Chiroptera; family Vespertilionidae; genus Antrozous; species Antrozous pallidus. The sequence continues at coordinate 44,467,134 of CM050509.1, read as the reverse complement.
GGTGTCAGTAGGCTGATTTCATTCCAGAGACTCTAAAGGATAATCTATTTTCTTGCCTTTTCTAGCTGCCCACATGCCTAGGTGGTGGCTTCCTTCCCGATCTTCAAAGCTAGCAATGTTGCATCTTGCTGTGCCTTTCTTCTATAGTTATAGCTTCCTCTACTTCTGACTCTTCCTTCTGTCTCCCTCTTTTACACTTAAGGAACCTTGTGATGACATTGGGCCTATCAGATAAACCAGGATAATCATCTCAAGGTCAGCTGATTAGCAACCTGAATTCTTGTTTGTCATGTAACATAATATGTTCATAGATTCCAAGGATGGACATAAAGTGGTGGCTATTCTGCTGACCAAAAGACTATACCAGGATTTCTGAATGTGAACCAAATCCCAGAAGTATTATATATATATATATATATATATATATATATATATATATACATATATATATATATATACACATATATATATAAATATATATATATATAATTGTTAATATCTGGTGCAAAATTGAGTCTGTTTCTTCTCTCATCAGCTAAGTGATTATAAAATGTGGCCAGAAATACAACTAAATGTGTTTTTTTTTGTTTAGGTTTAATCATATTTATGAAGGTATGAGCTAAGTGAAAATATTTGTAATCCCTTTGTTTCCATTCATTTATCACTTGAACTATTTCTTGTCTGTGGCATTCTTAAGGTGCTCACAATCTACCTTCAGAGAAGCAGATTTCCAACTTCATTCTACCACTTGTTCTAATGCTTTACCACTGTTGATAATATGCTCTTAGTCTCCAAGAAGATTGACATGGAGACTAGGTAGTAAATAAAACTCCTTTAACCATGATTAAATTATCAGGACATTTCCCATTTTAGGTATTATACTTGAAATAATTTTGGTTGTTTTGCTTGGGATACTTGCCAGTTTTCTTTCTCTACCTAAAAAAATTGTGTCCCTTAAGTGCACATAAAACACCACAAGGGACACTTCCCCCCTCTCTCTTTGGATTTTCTGAGTGGGTCAACTGACTCTTGCTCTTATTACTGTTATTGACTTTAAAAAGGAACCAGCAACATATATTTTAGCATTTCAATTAAGGCTATTTTAAAGTCAGAACATTTGAGGAACTTTAAACCAGAACATAATTCTAGAAATAGAAGATAAACTATCACTCATAGGCAAACAATAGGAATGGAGGCTCCATTATGGTCTGTATACTACAAAGAATGCCTTTCTTTGTGTTTTAGTTGTTTACTCAACATCCACAGACATATTGGAAACTGAGTCAGTAAGAGTACTTAACTACAACAGTAGGAAAATTTTTGAATCTTTAGCATCAGAGTATTTTAAAAGGAAGAGATGTGACACATTTTATGCATAAAGTGAGGTTGATAAAATTGTACAGACATTGTGGGAAACAGTTTGGTGGGTCCACAACAAGTCAAACAGAATTACAGAATGATCAAATAATTTTACTCAGGTATATTCCCCAAAGAATTGAAAACAGCTATTCAAATACTTGTACATAAATGGTCATAGCAGCACTATTCATAAGAGCCAAAAGGTGGAAACAACCCAAATGTCCATTGGTTAATGAATGAACAAACAAAAACGGTGGTATATCCATGCAATGGAATATTATTTAGTCGCAGAAGGAACGAAGTACTGATACATGCTATGAAATGGTTGAGTTTTGTAAATATTATGCCAAGTGAAAGAAGCCAGATAAAAATATCATATATTGTATGATTCTAATTGTTTGAAATATTAAGAATATCTAAACCTATGCAGCGAAAAAAAGTAAAAAGAAAAAAAAGAAGAATCTCTTACCCTTTGAGATAGCATGGAGGGACCTGGAGAGTGTCATGCTAAGTGAATTAAGTCAGTCAGAGAAAGTCAAATATCACATGATCTCACTCATATATAGAGTCTAATTAACAAAATAAACTGATGAACAAAGTGGCTTCCGAGACATGGAAGCATGGAACGAAGTGTGGAATCTTTGAGTGAAGATGGGAGAAGGTGGATGGGAGGGAAATAATCAACTAAAGATCTTGTAGGCATATATGTATAACCCATGGACACAGACAGTGGGGTGGTGAGGGCCTGAGGTGGGTGGTGGGGGTAGGTTGGAGGGGTTGGATGAGAGAAAAAAGGGGACATATGTAATACTTTCAACAATAAAGATTAAACAATATTTTAAAAATAGGTAAATCCAGAGGCAGAAAGATTAGTGGTTGCTCCTGTGTATGGAGATGATGATGAAAATATTGGTGAGGGTTGTATAACTTTGTGAAAATACTAAAAACCATTGAATTGTACACTTTAAATGAGTGAACTTTGTGGTATGTGAATTATATCTCAATATAGCTGTTATTTGAAAAAAGTAAGATTGAACTGCATTTACATAAGCCTTAGCAAAAATGACTGCTGGCTATTGTCCTGGAAGCTCTTCATAACTGCCCAGGACAAACAGATAAGTGTCATAACTTAATTAAACAACAACATAAAAATCCCAACAACCCAGCAGTCATTCTGGAAGTGGGGGGTCCCCAAGGAATTGTAAAACAAAGCCTTATGGAGAAAAGTTAAAGGACTATTAGATTATTCCAAGGAAGCAGTCTTTAGGAGAATATCTTGGAGAGGAGACTATGAGGCTTTGAGTATGTATCAGTCAGGGCCCCAGCAGAAATCAGACATTATGCTCACAAGTGTTCATTGCAGAGAGCTGAATGAAGGAACTATTTACAGAGGCAAGAGCAGAGCTAAGGAATTCCACAAGAGATAGTGACTCACTTAGGGACTAACAACATTGGGGAGCCTTTTGAGAGAGGGGATGACAAAGAAAACCAAAGACAGCATGAGGATTTGGAGGAGCTGCCATTTTCTGATACAGTTACTGCCAGAACCACAGTAAAGCAGAAGGAGGGAGGGAGAGAGGGATAATTGAGACAGATACCCCACCTCTTACTTCTACCCTGCATTCTCTGGATGGAGCCACTCATTGACTAAATAAAAAAGGAATCCAGAGAACAAAAGGAGTCCAGGAGGCCATGTAGTCCATAGAATCCCACTTCTCAGAGGACAGAAAAGAGCAGAGAAGAGATTGTGTGTGTGTGTGTTTGCACATGCATGCACACATGCACATGTATATGCTTGGCAGGGAGGGTAAATGGAGAATAACTAACACAGTGCCTACCTACTATACTCACAGCTCCCTTCTTTGAGAATCTGAGGTAACAAACACCCTTATAGACTCTGTGTTTTATACCTTGGATCCCAACATGCTGGCCACAGCCAAAGTGTAAAAACTATAGTGACTAACATTTGTTGAGTGCTTTATATTACTCAACTCATTTAATAATCATATCATAATAACCTATAAGTAATATTCTTTTTTATGCTTCCTATTTTATAGATGGAGAAACTGTGGCATTTGGAGATGAAGAAATTTACCCAGTGTTGACTAGCTAGTAAGTAGATAAAGGATGATTTAAACCCAGGGAAGAAGTTTGGCTCTAGAGTTGTTCTTTTAACCACTACACTGGAATAGGGATTCAGCAGGACTCTATAGGCTGGCCAGCAATGTTGGCCTAAAGGTAGAGCTGTGCCTTACAGAGGTGTTTGCTACTATATGGTAACTGCCAGCCACAATCGGATATTCTCTCTAAGAGAGAATTACCAATGTAAGCTACAGAGCATGTCATTGGACCATGGGGTTAAAAAATCTGAGAGAAAAGGAGGGTAGTTATAGCAGGATAAGTGATTAGCTTAATCATCAGTTTGCCTGAGTCATCACTGTGGGAAACAGTGAACTCTCACTATAGATGGGATGACTAGAGCTGTTGCTAAGTTGGCAGAACAGATGCTGGCCTTCTAGAACTGTGATGTACCCTGATCAAGGCTGCAGTTTGATGAGGTCTGCCCATGAGTCAGCTGATGTTTTTTCTTCTTCTTTCTTACTTTTCTTTGGGTCTTTACAGTAATTCCACACCAATTGAGGAAATCTGAACACAGTATGTTCCTTGCATGCTAATACAGTCCAACAGAGATGAATTAATTACTGCAATATATAAGGGTCTCTTGGGAAAACAAGAGTCACCAGTTTTTTGGTGTTTTTTCTATTTTCTTCTGGAAAGAAAGAGCAGAAATTGACACAATGTAATCTAAAAAATGTAGGTCAGTTATATAGGAGCTGTACCATGATAGACACTTCAAAAGGGAGGATATGAAAACATCTATTCTGGAGAACTTTAAAAATAGTCTCCTCATCTATCCAAGGGTGGTTTCCACAAGATACTGCCTGAAGGCACAATGGCTCCCAGCTGCGGTTCCATAGACCTGTCAGGTCCCTTAGGAGGTTTTCACTGTCATCTACAGAGTGAGGGAGGGAAATAAAGACATTGATCTCTCTGTCAGTGTCTCTGTCTGTTTCTTTGCCTCTCTCTCTCAGCATCAGTATTAGATTGTTTACTGTAATTTCTTAAGACAGACTATTCTTTTTGTTTGTGTTAAAGTATCCTCTTTTATAAAATTATGGTGATGGGAGGTGATAGTAGATATTAGTGTTTTTTTTTTTCCTTTTTAAAATAACCTTACTTGCCAAAATAAAATGTTGGGAAGTCTTTTTCAGTCTCATTTTTAAAAGATGTCATTTGTCTGTAAGAACTAAATATCTGAAAACCGTCAACCCAAAGGACCTATTAAGGTCTCTACTAGCTTTAAGATTCTAGGTTTTAAAGTCTTGAGATAACAGAAAATCAAAAGGACTGGGAAGGCAGGATGATTTTTTATTTAACCTATCAAAGTAACAATTTAATGGGGTCTATCTTAGACATAAAAGGTAATAAGTGGAGATGCCTATAAGTTAACTTTTGTAGTTTCTAAGTGGAAATGACAGTCTAAATGTCAAATCTAAAAACATGGCCTAAAGAATACCACACCAAAGGTCACAATTAGAAGGCAATGCTCAGCTCTGGAGACAGTTACAAGCCAGAGAGTGTGTGATTCCACTGGTGTGTAGCCATCATGAAAAGGGAACTAAAACTATTTGAAGCAAGAATGTATCAAAAGGGAAGTCTAACCAGGCATGAAGGAAGTGTTTAAATGAAAAAACAAAACAAAACAAAACACCTAGATCCTTTAGATCAGATGTGGGGAACTGCAGGCCGCAGGCTGTATAAGGCCCACAAAATCATTTGGTCTGGTCCTGCCAAAGAATGAGGGGTGAATTAATTCAATGTTTGACCAAATATAGCAGGCTGATTTTTAAGTTGATAATTTTGTATGGCCCTCAAGTAATGTTGTAAGTATACAAATGGTCCTTGGCAGAAATAAGGTTCTGCACCCCGCTTTAGCTAAAAGAAAGCCTGTAATTATTCCAAATGCAAGTTAATTTGCAACCAGTTCATTCCATTTTGATATTATCATACTACTATTTACATAGAATTATTTTAACATACCCAAGGCCTCTGCCAGGCCCCAAACCTTCTGTCCATAGATGTCGGTCTTGTTCCAAGCAAATGTGTAGACGAGATTAACTGCAGCAGGAAACCACTTGTGGGTGAGTCTCCCTTCCACAGCTACTGTGAGGTGTACTTTAACCATCCCCATGGGAATGGTTGAATGTGTCAGAAGGATCCGTAGCAACGTTTTATACCCAGGGGTGCGGCTGCTCAGATAACTCAGCCTCACAAAGCTGGAAGGAATGGGGATCTCCTCCTGAACAACCTGAAAGGAGAAGGCCAAATTGGTTCTGATCAGTGCTCACAGGTAGACCAGAATAGTGCATGAATTATTGGCTTAGAAACAGATCAAAGGAGAGAGCTTAAAGGGATCTGTGGATGTAAAGTTACTTGTCCTCGGACAGTGGTTGGCAAACTTTGGCCCCTTGATTGTGGCTCTTCCACAAAATACCATGTGTAGGCACGCACGTACAGTGTGATTGAAACTTTGTGGCCCATGTGCAGAAGTTGGTTTTCGGCTCTCAAAGGAAATTTTAATCATTGTACTATTAATATTTCGCTCTGTTGACTAATGAGTTTGCTGACCACTGTTCTAGAATCTTTGTGAGTCTGTATGTTCATAGGTTTTGAATTCTGCACTGAATCTGCAAGCCATCCAACCATGAGAACTATTCTCTCTTTTTTTCCCTTCTAGGAATGACTGTGAAAAGTACAATTTCAGTTTTTCAACAGTTTTCTAAACACTGCTTACTAGTAGTAGTAGTAGTAGTAGTAGTAGTAGTAGTAGTAGATCACACTGCTGAATGTCAAGCAATTCAGTGACATGGGTGCCATTAAGTGGTCTTTTTCTTATATACACCCATACACAAAATCTTGTTCAGTGTGTTAAGTCTTATATCACAAAACTATTGCTGTGATCCTTATTCAGGCTACACTCTTTAAGAAGAAGGTCTCCAGAAGCAGGCCTAGCAAGTGATATTTTATGACAGAGATTATGGATTCCCTAGAATTAATCTTTATGGATGCCATCAAACGTATCTTCTTTGGAGCTTTGGAATGACCCCAAGGCCAAATTTTTAATCAAATTTTGCTTACATATTTCTCTGTGTCTGGCTATACCAATAGCTTGGAAGTAGTTTTTCCAAGTTGGCACCTGTAACTGAAAAGCAAATAACTCTCAATAGCTCCTCTGAAAATTTTCTATTAAATGTTGGTCCCAGAGTGAAAATACCGCTTGGCTTCTTTAATGAATTGCTGTGACTTATTTGTTTATTAGCACAGATGGAGTTAAATAACCAAAAGTGGTCACTAAAACCAAAGTTTGCATTTTGTGACTTTCAACTTTCAAAATACAGCCTATCCTATTTAGCACATTTAAGATGACATGCACAATGTGTATATTTCTGTGCCCTCATTCATGTTTAGCTCAGAACCCTGTCCTTCTTTCCTTTCCCCAAACTAGTACACATAGTTAAACACATATCTCACATTGTCCAGCATTTCTGGCCATTACTTTAAAAATATTTTTATTGATTTCAGAGAAGGGAGAGGGAGAAATAGATAGAAACGTCAATGCTGAGAGAGAATCATTGATAGACTGCCTCCTGCATTCCCCACATTGGGGATTGGCTTGAAACCTGGGCATGTGCCCCAACCGGGAATCGAACCCGGACCTCCTGGTTCATAGGTTGATGCTCAATCACTGGGCAACAATAGCTGGGTGCCAATTCTTTCTTTGAGGGCACAAATCTCTTTTGTCTACTCAATGCCCAGTTTTTCTTGCTCTACATTAGCTATTTGATACCATTGGCTCTGTGTTCTTAGATGGTGGCAGAAGCACAACAGAAGAGAATAGCATGCTACTTAGAACCTTAGTATTTCATTTCCCCAAGAAAACATACAATCCTAAATCAGTTTGAAAATTTTTGTGCTGAAAAAGATATATTTTTCCTTATGACATCTGTGAAGGGATTGGCATATCAGTCATTAATACTGCCCTGTTTTTACTTCCTTTCTAAGATAAAACAATGGAACTGATAGGAGTGACAACTCTTTGGACTCCTTGTCCCATACAGCACTATTTTTTGTGAGTCTTTCTTAAGAGATATCTTACAAACACTGCTAATAGCTGGTGGGGATGCTGTGATGGAAGGAAAACCAATTCAAACCTGTAATTTCCATTTATTTCTTCTTGAGTATAGTTTTTGAATTATGGATCTGTATGACTTGAGTTCATTTTGGTGGTTGCCATATTAACTATCTTTAAAATGTTTCTATACTGTAATGAGAGAGTTGTACTATGAATGTTGAATGACTTAACATTGAAGTTAAAATATTAACTGCTCAATAAAGAATTTTTTTCCAGAAATACTAAAATATCAATGTTCCTCTGATTATAAAGCTTGAACACTCAAAAACAAAGCTTTAAACATTAAAGCCCATAGCCTTGAAAACTACCCTCACTGAACACAGTTAAATAAAAGAAATTGTCAAGACTTCTAAGAACAATGGCAATGGATGTAAACTTGACAGTGAATGAAAACTAGCATTTTAAAAGAGCTTTCATTTCAGAAGCACAAATGGTTCCACCTTATTGATTATACTGTTATTATGATTGAGCCTTCTAGCTTTGTTCCTTAGAGCACAGTGTTCATTAGATCAAGGTTTGGGGTTTAATACTCATGACAACTAGTTCATATTGCTTTGTACCATGGCCACAGATAGCACCCTATAGCCCTGGCAAGCACTTTTCAAATGTATGCCAAAGAGATTACATTTGAAGGCTTCTTTTGACAAATGAAGGGCAGCAAATTATACTACTAGCAGGGGTATAGGAAAAAGACTCTAGCCGTTAAGCATTGTTGACCACCTCAAGATGCTATGATTTTATATTTTCAAAGGCCAATGCACTCACCTGCAGCTCAGGAACAATAGTTCCCCTCTCTGGACAGGACCCTCCAAATGATGTGAGTGGTGAAGGAAGCACAATAGGGTTTGGGCTGACAAAGTTGGAGATATCACAGGATGGTGGGTCTGATACGACTCTCCGCATGGTTACTTTGTCCACCACAATAAACTGATTCCAAGGCAACCAGAGTGTCCTCTTCTCAGACAGGAAAGGTGAGCGATCAAAGATTAAGGTAACAGAGATACCACCAATGGCTACAAGGTCAAAGCTGTGATGGAAAATTATAAGACAGTTTTAAGCAAATGAACAACCAAAATAAAGTTTAAAAATAGGTAATTTTAGTGTACTTTCATTCTTTTGGAACTCAATATATCCATTCATATTCTCTGTTATAAGTTCCCTCTAGCTCAGTATTCATTCCATGGATGACTTCTTTTCACTATCCAGTAGATTTCTGAGAAAAAATTTCCTGTCACCAGTTGATATTCACCCTGAATTTGTAAGCCAATTTAAATACTATCTCAAACAAAACTGCATCAATTTCTTCAAAGTCAAATGTGATATCATTGCTACCCTTTGTGCCAGAGACAACCGAAAGATGACCATTTCATATTCAGTGTATCTAATGTATTATTCATCCTAAAAAAATCAAGAAAAGTAGGAGACAAAGGTTAAATATCTTGTTCAGGATCACAAATGTAGTGTCAGAAACCTGATGGTGTCTTTGAGATGGCATTTGGAGAAAGTAGCCAGCAGAGGAAAATTGTTCAGTGAAATTTGCTTGAACAATATCATGTCTCTACCCTGAAAATATGACTATCCCCATTGGCTCCTGATTCTACTTGAACTCTGTATTTAGGATTCCTGGTTCCCTTTAGAAAGCCTCGTGGTCTTTTTTATAAGATAGCCTGTAATGGATCCTATCTATCTCCACTGACAAAGCAAGACTGCCTCTTCTGCAAGCACATCTCTGACACATCTCTGACATGACTCTTGCATTAGAGCATAACAGATTCAAGTTTCAGTTTATTCTGTACTATGTGGTTCTCCTTTACTCCTCTTTAAAGTATAGTGATAATGTGCTTGAAAGCATTAAAAAAGCATAAAATACTATGTAACAGTAAGATAATAATAAATTTTACCATTATAACTTAAAAATGGATAAAGGGCAATATGATGCTTCTTAATATTCAAAGCAACTTGAATCTACGTGGGAGAGATGTAATAATTCCAAGTATTGAAAAAGATCTTTCTGTAAAACATCTTTCAATGATAAAATGCCCTGATAATCAGACTTAATTATGGAGAGCTCACCACTTCCTTCGTATGACATTTATTGTATTTATCATAGCATTACTAATTGTGTCTTGTTGCAGAAATCTTCCAGATAAAGAAAAATGGACAGTAACAAACGATGGCTAATACTGTATAGTTTATTGTTGCTTTTTCAGTCAAGTAGCTATAATATTAAGGCAGTTTCCAAAAAGAGGATTTGAAGAACTGCATCAGCTATAGAAAATAATCTAGGTTTGAACTAAAAAAAGAAAACCCAAACCGCTTATGCTTATGGTTTAAGACAGAGAGGCTGAATTTATGATAATACAGGAGCAGTTTAAGGCAAGTATAGTGGGAAAAATCTAACATTACTTGTCAACAGACCTTTGCTTTAGTTCACATTATACATTGATTTAACTCTATGTCCTTGGGCAAGTTTATTTGCTTCATCCTAATCTTAGTTCTTGATTCTTTTAAACAGAAGTGCTTATTTATTTGAAAACAAACACAAGTAGCAACAACAAAAATACAAAATAAACTGCCCAAGCAAGAACATATGTACCTGTGAATTATTCCCTACTTCTGGAAATATTAGCAGATAGGGCAGGCTTCTTGTTCTTCAGGAAGAATGTGATTTGGCTTCATCTGCCCTGGGTTCAAATCCCAGCTCTACCATGTAAACTTTCTGTCCTTGGTCTAGTTATTTAACATCCATGAGTGTCAGTGTCCTCATTAGTAAAATGGAGTAACATGACCTATCACTCAACTACAACTGCAAATGAGTAAATGACATAAAGACAAGAATTAAGCCCTGGCTGGTGTGGCTCAGTCATTTGGATTCTGGTTGGTCCATGGTCTGAAAGGCTGCCAGTTTATTAGACAGAGAACATGCCTGGGTTGTGGGCTAGCCGATCAATATTTTTCTTTTTCTCCCTCTCCTTTTCTCTCTAAAAGTTAATTAAGAAATCTTTTTAAAAAGATAAGAGTCAAACATATATAGGAGAATCAGAGGGAACCCTCTCTTCATCTTACAAAGTCTTCCAAACAAAATTTTTAGACCTGTAATGCTTCTCAAGAATCACCTATTTGGCTTGTTGCTAGCTAAAATATTTATAATTTTCTTCAACACTTAACTGAGCACCTGCTTTATAAGTTGAAAGTGATAAATCATAGAAGATAAGAGCCAGATTACTTGGGTTAAACTTTTGGGCTCTACCTTATTAGCTGTGTTAATTTGAATAAGTCTTCTCATCTGCAAATGGGGAGAATGATAATAATGATTCCTAACTCATAAAGTTGTTGTGAGGATGAAACAATGACATTCATGTAAATGCCTGGCATAGAGTACATACTCATATTTGTTTTTCTTTCAGAATTGCCTTTTTTACTATTCTGATACTTTGGTGTTTCCCAATCTATATTATCTATTTTTACTTTTAGAGGGCTGTGTATCCACTCCCATCCTTCCCTCTGCTTTTTATAATTCACTTTGGTCTCAGACTTAGACTTTTTCTGGTTATCTAGGGAAAGTTGTCACTTAATTTGTTCAAATGGATGATAATGGGGGTAATTATTTCCATATCCCACATAACATATTTGGATTTAATTGGGATTTTGAGAGAGTCAATAGCTTAACCAAAATAAGTGATCTTTTTCGTGGGAACTACAAACACAGTAGCAGACCAGTGAAATTGAGAATTGGAGACAGAGGCTCTTGCATATCTGATCTTATCTTATCTTGCATGTCACACTCTGACCTAATAGGTATCTAAATGCTAATCTCAGCCTTTCTATAATCCTTTTGCCCTCAGGTCTAGCTTCCTTATGATATGCTGCTTCTGAAATGTACTTACTCGATCTGAGGTAGCAATAAGTAGAGACATATAAATGGAAACTCCCATCATACTGTCACTTTATGTCCAAGAGATGACAAGGGGACAGTCTGGTTGGCATTTGGGGAACATATTTTGAATCCTGACACCCTTTGTGGAGCCTGAGGGAAGAGTTAGTGCCTGAAGGGACTCTGGCTAGTATCTGTCATCTACATAAACTTACAGTGAGCTCAGGGAAAAGGGTGTTGGCAATTTATTTAAAACTGAAAACACAAAAAATATCCCTCTTTAATATTTTCTATAAACTGGAAACAAATTGTTAGGCTTTTTAGACATCAAGTTTCTTTTATGTTCTCTTATGAATATGAAACAATTCACTGAAAATTTTGTACACAAGCTAAAAAAAAAAAAAAAAAGCTGAAGGCCCATCAGTTCTCCATGAGAAGTCAAATGTCCCTGAGGGCATAGTCTTTTTAAAGCAATAATCCATTTCTCACTTTCTGGAACATGGTGGAACATGATGGTAAGGGAGAGGTCAGTTTTGAGTACCAGCTACTGGTGAGTGAACTAGTGAAATTCCATCATTCAACCTAACAGTGAGAAGGATCCATTTGAATTACTAATGAGTAGATTATGGAATATTTGAAAGGAAATTCAGTTTGTATTGCTCATGTATACAGACATAGCAATATGTATGTGTATGTACAGTGTGTGTGTGTGTGTGTGTGTGTGTGTGTGTGTGTATGTATACTAGTGACCTGGTGCATGGATTCATGCACATTGAAAGGAAATTAATTAGAAGGTGGCCAGCGGGGTGGGACTGGGTGAGAAGGGCCAGACATGCCCTAGAACCAACCTCCCATGGTCCCTCCCTGGCGTTTGCAGAGTGAGGAGGGTCCCTCCAGCAAGTGGGGTCCCTCAGCCTGGCCTGTGGGGATCGGGCCAAAACTGGCTCTCCAACATCCCCTAAGGGCACTTTGCAAAGTTGCTGTTGTACAGGATGTGAAAAGCAAATGCAAGTGTGCAGTAAACCAGATTCGGGACTACCAGTGCCCCAGCAATAACATAACCCGCAGCCGAAGGTGGAATTGTGAAGCTCTGTGAGGAATCTGGGCTCCCTCCTCTCTGGTTTCAGGATGCGTTACCTGAGAACTGCCACTGCCAAGTCAATGCAGCTTGGCAGCCCCTGTGTTGAGTGTCTTCCCCCTGGTGGTCAGTGTGCATTATAGCGACTGGTGGGATGGTTGGACACTTAGCCTATTAGCCTTTGATAAATACACACACACACACACACACACACACACACACACACACACACACACGGAGCCCAGTGCACGAAATTTGTGTACTGGGGAGGGGTCCCTCAGCCCAGCCTCGCCCCTCTTACATACTGGGAGCCCTCAGGGGATGTCCTACTGACAGCTTAGGCCCACTCCCACTAGTGTCTGGCCTCCCTTTGAGGGAGGTGACCGGGTTAATCAGGGGAAGGTGCCAGCCCCATTACTCTGCTGATGCAGCACTGCCAGTCACCACAGACACCAAGGTATTTTCATCAACACAGACTCCAGTCACTTCACCATGAAAAAAATGACAACTTGCTTTAGGCATTTTCAAGATGTGTCTTTCATAGGATATGACATTTCTTTATTTTTTTTTAACCTCACCTGAGGATATGTTTCCATTGATTTTTTTCCCCTTCCCTCCTATCACAGGCCTCTGCCCAAGCCAATCACAGGCCTCTGCCCAAGCCTAAAGCCTCTGCCTTTGATCAGAGGCTTTAGGTTTGGGTAGGGGATCCCCCGCCCCTCTGATGACCAGTTCGGAGTGACCAGGGTGCTGAGGATGTTCCCAGGACCCTGGTACTTATGCAAATTAATTTCCATCTATGTTGGGTTAATTTTCATACTCACTCTGATTGGCTGTGGGTGTAGTGGAGGTACAGTCAATTTACATGTTTCTCTATTATTATGTAAGAGTAGAGGCCTGGGGTCCCTAAACCTGGCCTATACCATCTCCAATCTGGGAACCTTCGGGGGATGTCTGACTGCCAGTTTAGACCCAATATCACAATCCAGGACCACTAGCTCCTAACCACTTGCTTGCCTGCCTGCCTGATCACCCCTAACCACTCTGTCTGCCTGCCTGATAACCTCTAACTGCCTGTACCTGCCTGCCTGATGCCCCTAACTGCTCCCCTGCTGGCCTGATCACCAAGAACTGCTCTCCCTTGCTGGCCTGATCACCTATAACCTGTCCTGCCACTGTAGCTTTGTCCAGAAGGATGTCTGGAAGCATGTCTGAAAGATGTCTGGTCTATCTGGTCTAATTAGCATATTACCCTTTGATTAGTATGGACTAGAGGCCTAGTGCATAAAATTTGTGCTGGCTGGGGTCCCTCAGCCCAGCCTGCACCCACTTGCAATCTGGAACCCCTCACTCTTTACCACTTGCCTGCTCTCTGCTTCTTACAACTATGCTCGCTGCTTCTTAGTGCTGCCATGGAGGAGAGAGAGGCTCCCACCACCGTGCTGTGCTTGCCAGATATGAGCCAGGCTTCTGGCTGAGTGGCACTCCTCCTGTGGGAGCACATTGATCGCCAGGGGGCAGCACCTGCATTGAGCGTCTGACCCCTGGTTGTCAGTGCACATCATAGTGGCTGGTCATTCTGATCCATTCTGGTCATTCAGCCTTAACAGTTGCTTAGGCTTTTATTTTATATATATACTAGAGGCCTGGTGCATGAAAATTCATACACTGGAGGGAGGTCCCTTAGTCTGGCATGTTCCCTCTCACAGTCTGGGAGTCCTCAGGGGCAGGAGGTGACCCAGTGATCAGGAGAAGGCTACGCCCCATCACACCTCTGCTGCTGCCACTGATAGCAGCATAATACTCGGCTGGCCCTGGTTACCTGCACCTCAGGCTGGCCCTCGGTATCTGGGCAGCTACCATCCAAGGCTTGCCTGCACCTCGAGTTGGCCCTGGGTGGCTAGGGGGCTGAAAGGATTGGGGAAATCTGGAGGCAGGCTTGCACAGAGTGGATTGGCCTGCCTGCTGTCCCAGTGGGGCTAAGGGGACTGGGCACCACCATCTTGTGGCCATGGGCACCGCCATCTTTGAGGGCATGGCAGTCATTTAGCATATTTCCTCCTTATTGGCTGTGGGTACTGCCATCTCTGTGACAGCATGAAGGTCAATTAGCATATTACCTCATAGGATATATACACAGGATATCTATATAAGATATCTATATCTATATCTATATCTACATCTATCTCTCTCTCTCTCTCTCTCTCTCTCTCTCTCTCTCTCTATATATATATATATATATATATATATATATATATATATATATATTTAAGACTACCTATATCCAGAGTAGCTCTGCTGAACTTGTTATAATGAATAGATGGCTAGTTAATAATATTATAATTTATATAAAAATCCATATGATTAGTTGTTTTCTTATATAGGTTAAAACTCTTCCTTATTATCTTCTTTAATTAATTTTTATAAGCATTTTCTTGGCAAGCAGTTGAAAACTAAATTCAGCTAGCCCAAGTTGAACAATTAACAATTCCATAGTGGTTTGAATTTGATTATAGGTTCTTGAAATAAGATAGTTTCTCACACTGTAATAAGGCTCCAAGCCAACTGGCCTCTTTATGTGAGTACTGAAGTGGCTTGTTATGAGTATGACATTTTAAGGGTAGCCACCTGGAGACTAGGGCACCTCAAAGCCATTATTACAATGTTCCTGAGCATCATAAATAGATACCTTTGGACACATGGGTATATTGATGCAAATGTTCTAAATAAATGTCTGTATAAACAATGGCAACAAAAATGTTTTTGTGACCAAATCCATTTCCAGGAGGAAAAGATTTTCCCTAGTGGTCATGCTTCCCAAGTCTTAGAGAACCTCGAGAAGCTGTTAGAGAGCAGTTTTATGGTTGGAGCTTAAGGTTAAATCACTATGGTTATATAGACATCAAAGGCAATTGGTTAGGTTGACTATGGTTGTCAACCAGTTTCAGCCACTAGTAAAATAGGCAGTCTAGGAAGGACACATTTTAAAAGTCTTAATGTCGTTGAATTTTATACTTTTTGGGAAAACATTTTTGACACATTCATTTCTAAAATATTTTGAGACTGTCACGGACGAACAGCCCAAATGGTCCATGGCTTTCTCTTTACTACCTGCATCACCTCACTGAATGTTGAAGTTGGCTTTATAAATGGAATTAGGTGAAAGCTAGAAAACTTTCCACATGGTCAGGGTTTCAAGAAGACTTGAGAGTATGAGTACAGGATTAGAAGAGAAATTTGGCTTGATTTAGGTGGGAAATAGAGGAGATAAATATCACCAATGATTTTTCAAGATACAGTCAGAAGAAAGATGGATTTACAAGCATTATATGCCCTGAGGCCTGGTTTCACTCATGTTTAGAAGTCCGTATTTGGCCACCACCAATGATCAGAAGCAATTTTGACCTACCTTCCATCTTGCCGGCTGATGGTAAACCCATAATCACTATGGTGTAAGAAACTAACATTCACCCCTACTAGAGGGGTTCCATCTACAGCCACCACTTGGCCTCGAATCACACATGCACGCCTGTAATGAAAAATCAAAGACAAATATAAAAGCATGTTGAAACTAGAGTCTAGAAGCCAAGTTAGAGAAACTTTGGAAAATACAGTCAGGTATAACAAAGAAAACAATTTCACCAAACAGTAGTAACTACTAATAACATGTTGGGGAGGGTGTTTGTATCATTTTTACCCACCAAAATTGGATTATGCTTAGTATAGTTCTGTATACAGATATTTATAAGTTAACAGTATATTATTCACACTGGTTAATGTGGTAAGAAATTACTTAAGATACTAGTAGCTTTTTGATATTATATAAAATAGCCTTAAATTAATATCCGTTAATTTGTTTAAGCCATTCCCTATTTTAGGATATTTTGTTGTTTCTTGATTTTTTCCTGCATTAAATTTCTTATTATTTTCTTGGGAGGCAGTCTTAGCTGTGGGAGGACATTTTTCTTTTATTAAAACTAATTATATTATTTAACATATAATACATTGTAGATATGACTGAAATCCCTGCTGACCACTTCCATTTTAGTTCCTGCTCTTCTCCCCAGAAGTATTAGCAGTATCACTTTGTTATGTACATTTTCTATGAATTTACATACAAAGGTGTGAACATTATTAAGGCTCTTGGTACATATTGCCAATTGCTTTACTGAAATAACAGTTTTCTATAATAACTAAGCAGACTTAGTTGGGTGAATTTTAAGAGTTAAAGTCTGCAAAAGAGACGTAGTCTCTGACTATAGTACCCTATTTCTCTTGCCTAATTGACATAAAATATTTCAGGAGGGTTTTTCTTTAAAGTTTACCCAAGAATGGGATTCCATTAAACTAGTTCTTAAACCAGGGCTATCACTAAGGGGCACAGTCCACTAAAACAAGTATACTTTCAGCTCTAGCCTGGCCAACAAGTTGTAACAAATTTCAGTATCTTGGTAGTGAGGAGGGCCAAGGGGCAAATCCCAACAAAGATTTTTTTTTACTGCTCTGCTGTTATTGGGGGGTAGCAGGGGATGGCAGAGAGTTTTCCACTGGAGTTCAATCCTAGTCTTGGCAGCTGAGCATTAGAATGTACGTTTTTCTAGCTGGAGCTGGTAGGGTTGAGGAAGTCTGGGCAAGGTCAATGGTTTTTCCTGGCATCAATGTCAGATTTTTTACCAAGTGGGATACAGGGTATCCAGGAAAGCTAAATCTTGGGTTAAAAGGAGCCATGTTGCCCTGACCAGTGTGGTTCAGTGGATTGGAGCCTTGTCCCATAGACCAGGGGGTGGTGGGTTCAATTCCAGGTCCGGGCATGTCCCCCAGGTTGTTTTGTGGGTTCCATTGCTGTTGGGGCACCTGTAGGAGGAGCTGATCTCTCTCTCTCTCTCTCTCTCTCTCTCTCTCTCTCTCTCTCTCTCTCTCCCTACCTGTCAAGATCAATAAAAAAGGCACATATTATTTGGGCAAATATGGCTTTCCATTATTTGAAAATAATCAGCAATTCAACGCCATGTACCTAAAGACTCATGGCCACAAAGATCATCTGTATGAGAGAGAAAAAATACCTGAAAAACCAGCCAAAGCTTGTTTTATATGCTATATATAACTAATAAACTTCACTAGTAATGTCTATTGCAATCAGAGGAATTTCATATGTTATACTGATAGGATTTATTCTGATTACCTAAGACCTTCCCACAACACAAAGTGCACACTATTAAGTATTACACAAGGTAAGCTAGTATAGTTGTTGCTATTAGTGTTTTTGTATATTGAGCTCATAGGCCAAAATTCCTAGTTCTGATGTAGATCAGTGGCTTTTTGTTCAATGAGCTATCCATTTAATGAATTCTTTATGTCATGGTTCTGAATGGCATGGTAATGGCATATTGACACTTGCTTTGCCTTGTCTGATTCCCCCAGGGTCTTTTGGAAAGATTTTGAAATACTATTTGTTCTAATAGAGAAGACAGTTGAAAGTCACTGAATTCTAGATTTTAAACTAATCCTGAGAGATCTGATCCCATTTCTAAGTTCTATGTAACAAGAAATGAAAATAAAAGGAGGATTCTAGTTATAGACAGTAACATTTTGAAGATCTTTACAAAGCAAAATTTGACAAGTTGGCTATAAATTAAGTATAAACAAGCTGAGAAAAATCTCCTGCAAAGTATATAGGAATTGGCTGAGAAGAGACTGAATGTTAATGAGGTTGGCCAGTTGAAAATCAGTTAAACATTGCTTCCTGAGCCCTAAGTGCTGATGGCTTTTTGGGGGTTGTGGTGGGACATAATTGTGAACTTGCCAAGACTCTATCAGCTAATAGGGTGGCCTTTGCAACAATAATGTGTACCTATGAGGTCACTGAGTCCCTGTTGGGAAGACAATTCTACTCTGGCTCATTTTATTTGTTCATGTTAATCTAGACATTGTGTCTTCCCACAGTTGTACTAGGCTCAATTATTTTTTTAATTTTGTCAAGCCTAGTTGGCATTATTTGCCACAAACCTCTTTTCTTTGCTGCTCTTTTATTTTCTATACAGCTTATATTTATGAAAGACCAGGCTAGTGAGTGAAAGTCTCATAAAAGTCATCATTAGTCTGTGCATTTATTTTGTATTCCTATCTTCCTTCATTCAGTAGCTCATTCTGAGTAGACTTGTCTTTAGACTCTTCTGCTCTTTAGTATTCATCGTATTTTATGAAGCACACAGATTTGTGTGATAACAACTCATCAAAGTCATAATTATTCAAGACATTGTCTACCTGTTCTTCTCATTCATTTCTCTCTTCATCAGTCATAAATAATGTGCAGACTTATCTTTTAACTCCCCTTCTTTTTTTATTCCTCGTATATTATGATCCACAACAACTCACAGCATATGATAAAGTCCCTTAAAAAGTGATTATTTTACATTTATCAGCATTGAACTCTCTTTGTAATGTACTAGATTTTATATGTTTTAAGATTCTCTGTATCTTGCTGCATTTTCTCCCATTATTTACACACTCCATGTCATCCATTTTTCACAGGAATAACTCTTAGCTCCTTTTATTTCTTTATTACTAATACCACAATCTTTGACCAACATCAGTCATCCTGTGTCAGTGTAATTTATCTAAATTTTGGGACAGTATTAAATTATTCTTTTTACATTTTCAGTAATCGTGATTGGCACTGCATGTAGAAACCTGGGGAAAATTATTCTCAGGCAAACTCTCTATTTCAAACAGAAAGCTTGAGTCAATCTGCTTCCCCAGGTTACTCCAGCCTCAGATGACCCTCAGAGAACCTTCATACATATTCTTGGCACATATGGTGTATTGTGCCACTTGTTCAGCTCAACTGCCATTTTGTGAACTCCCAGCTTCTGAACTCAATTTTCTTCAGAATTGTGGATTTGCTTTATTTTTCTTGATTCACACAGCCACTAAAATATAACACCCTCATTTATATATTCTGTTCAGATTATGCTTCGCATATCCAAGGCAGCTTGTATAATTCATCTTTTTCCTAGGTTAGATCCTTGCTGAAGTACTGAGGTGTGCATGGTGGGGGGCCTGGCTTTGTTAGTACCACAATCCTGCTTTCTGTGCTATTCATCATTACCATTGTGGCACATCTCTGTCACCTCTCCCAGAGAGTCTCTGTCCTTCATCTCTCTTGGGGAAACAACTTGAGCTCTTAAAGTTTTGCCACATCAAACTAGCCTCGACATGAGTCTGAATTCTTCAAGGAAATGTAATTATGAAACTTTTTCAATTAAATAATACACAGGACTCTACTGGACTTTTCAAACCAGATGATAGAAGCTACTGTCTGGGCTGTCATGGAGGGGGTCCTGCACATGTATATTGCAGGTAAGTGCTCAGTGTAACTGTCTTTTTTGTTGGTGTGTGTATGCTCGCATACTCTGAATGGTATTCCATCTTTGCCTGGGGTTTTCCTTCTTTGATTCAGACATGGGTGGGAGGCTTTGTTTTCCTGGAAGCTTTATAAAGAAGAAACTCTCCCTGCTGTTGTGGGTTACAGCATGTGAACTTGAACTTAGATAGACATGCCCAATGTGACTTTAAAAATATGTATGGGGGGAAATCACCCCTCACAACTGTCTCTTTTCCTGTTCTCTGGAGAATACAGGCTGCTGCCAAACTGTCTACTTGCTGTCATTATGCTAAAGCAACAACCCCAAAGGAATTGCTTCTTCCTTTACTTAAATGCTGAATCCTCTTGGTGTTTGGAGCTTGCTCTGAAGAACAGGGCATCATGGGATATGCAAGTCAGACTACACTTTACTAAGAGCCTTATTTAAACTAACAAGCTGCTTTTTAGACAGTTCTGATGCAAAAGGTCTAATTTATTTTGTATTTGGTATTTTCATAGCATAGTAAAATTATTCCCAGTCTTCAACAAACTCTTGGTTCCATTCTCCTCTTCCCTTATTTGTTGTCTTTTGTCTTCCTTTGTCAAATTTCCACTATTCATTCAGCACCTCACACAAAAACATCAACTTCAAGCACAAAAGTTGAGTTGAAAAACAAGGCTGAAAACTAAATTGCTGAAAGAAGATGTAATTTACTGCTTTGTGTTTCTGATTAAAATCTTAAGGAAATGAGGCTCAGGGCTGGGAAAGTTATAGGTATTTGATTTTGTTGCTAACATGAGCATAAGCAACTTTTGAAGGGTAATATTTAAAATTGAGGACCTGGCCAGCAGGGGATCTAGCATCTGGTGGGCAGGTTAGGTGGTTTTCTCCATGGGTACAGATGAACTCCTTTCCACAGGTAATAGCTGTGATCAAGAGTTAGCAATGAGGAGAGGCCATGTGAATCCTCTGCTCACTAGTGTTGGAATCCTGCCCTATAAATTCCTCTATGAGCTGTAAGTTGGTTCAAGTCTCCAAGGAACAGAAACCTGTTGGGGTGTGTTTTGATGGTTCTCCTGACATCTTCTTCTGCTGGCTTCTTAAGAGCCAGAGTTGTAGATTGTGCTATTTGGACTAAAGCATTACTGCTTCAGGTCTCTATTAGAATGCAAATACATGAGTGGTTTGGGCAAAGGGCTTAAGCTGCCCTCTTATCCCCTGCCAAAATATGATGAATCAAGACTCTTGATTGTAATTTTGGGGCTGTGGTGCTGTCCTCAGTCCTTCCGGACAGCACCTTTCTTTCTCTCATGTGGATCACTGGTTCTCAAATCCTGCACCAAATCACCTGGAAGGCTTGATAAAACAAACTGCTGCCCCAACCCAGTGTTTCTAAAATTTGGAACCACTGTTTTAGAGAAAGCAAGACCAGTATATAATCAATCAATTCAAATGTATGAACTGAGGAGGAAAGCAGGGGACATAAACCATATAAAGGTAGACAAGTCACCAACTGGTTTAGAGTCTTACCATTGTGAAATCTGTGAAGAATGACTTTTTAACTTTTCATACAGACTTTGGGAAATGGTTTGCAAAACTAGTTTGGAGAGTCATGTTGAAACTGTCATGACAAAGTGGCAGTTGGACTAAAAGATGAACTGTAGGGCCTGTTCAAATCCGGTGATTATAAGATGGAAAAATGTTTTAACCTGATTTGTCTGCCCCAAGTAAGCATTACTTTCTTCTCCACCTATATTATTCTCATTAGATAGTGCTCATATCCATGTTATTGTACTTGGCATATCCTGTCTTGGGTAAGAGTTCTGTATCTATCTGTCTTCCCTATTAGATAGTTTATGGCAAGGACTGTGTGATTTTCCTCTCTGCATCCTTCCCAGTGTCTGGTGTACACACTGTGTGTTCAGAGAATTTCCACTCAAATATATTTGTATAAAGTTTTAAGATACTTGCCACCCACCCTCACGGTACTGATTCAAGGGTTTCAGAGACTACTTTGAGAATCCCATGTGACAGATACCTTACAATTCAGTTATTAGAAGCCAGCATTCTCGGTTGTGTATTATGACTTTCTTATCATAAGAGTTTTGCTTGATAATTGACTATTTCAGGGAATTAAATAGTACCACTGTGACTCAGAGGAATGAATAGTACTCCTCAAATGCTTAATTTATGAACGCTAACCCCATTATTCTTTTATATATTACCATATAATGACAATTTTAAAATTTCATAATTTATATACATTTGAGGGTTCTCACATTCAGATAGTTGAGGGGCTTCCATACAACAGATACTGGCTTTTTGACATACGCTACCTAAGCTATTACTGCACCAAGAAAACATTTCAAGTTACAGCATAAACCTATGTTCAATGTTCTGAAAATGTGAATGCAGTGAATGTTCTTATGCAAACCCAATAAAATCTCATTAGTTTTTACTTAAATAGAGCAGGCTGATTTAATCCTACTCAGTTGGTCACTAGCCCAAATAAATAATACCTACCAAATGGGTAACATTAAAAGCAGCTGGGAGCATTACCCATCAACATTCTAGGGCTCTAGGACAGGTGGTGCTATTGAAAATGCAGATAGCTTTTTAAGCAGAATTATTTTCCTCATGGCTAGTGATGTTTCAAGTAAAACAAAATGGGGGCACTCACCCTGAGGTAGGGTGGCTATTTTCCCATCTGCCCTGGTAATTGCTTGTCAAAAGTAAGCTTGCTTTGGATGCCTGAGATTCCCCAAAGTAATGGGAAAAAGATCAAGTGTTTTGAAGCAATAAGAAAACTGACAACACAGTCACATTTTCAGGACTAAGTGCCAGTTTGTTTCCTTTGGACATATGTTTATTTTTGTCCAGAATTTGAATCCTGCAATATTTGTCCTGTAATCCTTTGCAACTCTTAAACAGTCTCAAGTTTTTTAGTTCCTTCTTTTTTTAAATTTGTTTTGTTTTTGCCAGTTTTACACATTACTCAGATGGTTTATCTTTGTAATCAGCCTTATGGGGATTTATTAACCTCATTACCTTTCCTGTCACTTCTGTGTGAACTGTCCTTCCAATAATGGAATAGTCATTAAATGTAGGGAAAGTCTGTGCTGTTGGCTATAGCCTGGCCATGGATGACTGTTCCCTTCACAGAGGAAAAACGGTGGCCTAGCTTTGTCCACACTGCTTCTAGCTCTGGCTTACTAGTAATAACCATTGTGACTTTTCCTAAGAAACGGAATTGTTCTTGCTGTCATCTGTGCCTTATGGAAAGTTCTTCCCTGTCTTATCCTCAGTCACCTCACAAAGACACCATAATAGAAAATTTACCCAATAAAAAGATTTCCTTTTGAGCTCACTTTTTAATTTATATTCAATTATGTACCCTTATAATTATTAAGTACATATAATATATATGT
This sequence comes from Antrozous pallidus, assembly GCA_027563665.1. NCBI lineage: Eukaryota > Metazoa > Chordata > Mammalia > Chiroptera > Vespertilionidae > Antrozous > Antrozous pallidus. Next base: position 44,443,778 of record CM050509.1, on the reverse strand, counting down.
ATACATTTGTATAAAAGTTTATTAGGCAGGTGCTATGCTAGGCAATTTCTGTATCTTATTTCACTTAATATCAACCTAATCCTGAGTAGGTACAACTATTAGCCCTGTTTTAAAAATGAAAAACAGATTCAAAGAGGTTTAAAAAATGATTAAGATAACACAGCTAAGTAGTTGGTGGAGTGGTGGAGGGCTCTTGAGCTGATATGGAACCTAAGGAACCTGACTTGTAAATATATCTTTCTTAAGATGTGAAAAATGTGGCCACAAATGAAAAGGAAGTGCCCACCTACACAGATGGTGCTACCCAGAGGACATAATTTTCTGTAGACATTTACCAATTGCTGAGCACTTTCTATGTGTGGGGTGTGTAGTGGAGAGAGATGAGCTACAACTTAGTCTTTCTCCTCAAACATGAATTAATTCTGCCCTCTCTAGGGATGCATTTAGATGACAGAACCAGCTATAGACACAGCAAGCAAACAATATAGCTAAGAAGTAGGTGGTCAGGATTTGAGCCTTTGGTATTTTAAACCTAAGTGAGCAGTAAGATTGATAAAATATTAGACAATATTTGTTCACACTGAGATAATTTGCAGATAGCTATCAGTATTACTTATCACAATTATTAAGCATCTCAGAATAGCTGAGTTTCAAAATATCACAAGTAAGCACTTGAACAGCTGTTGAAGATTTGTTCTGATTTCTTTTTTTATTCTTTGCTTAAGAGCATCTGCAAAGAACTTACTAAAGTCACACATTCTTTCTTTTTGGTACCTTTAGGTATTGACTGATGATTTCAGGAGCTAGTCAGCACTATAAATCTTAGAACCTTCGGCACTTTGTAATTTTTCAAATGTGTCTTGAACATATGCTTCCTGAACTTTAGCATTAGACAAAACAATTGTCTGAAAATCAGGAGATCCCATCTTCACACATGTACGTAACACCTTTCATATAAATGAGATCAACGTGCTTTATGAGCAAGTAGCAACTATCTCACTTCCCACTTACTACAACTGCAGAAATGAAAAACAAAGGCAGTTACTCAGGCAAAGCAACATGGGAAGACAAATAGAATCACAAGGAAACATGGCCGAGCCAAGCCACACTTGGATTCATTTTTTGAATGTGGGCAGGTCATGTGCAGTGCATCCCTTGAGAAAGAAAGGTGAACACAAGATAGATTTATGGACACTGATGCCTTAGACAGAGTTTCCCCAAGTCCTTACTTTATTCTATGTATTTAGCAATTGTTGCAGTGTGTGTTTATCAATCCCTCGTTGTGTACCTGGTATAATGTATTCCACATTCCTAAATGAAAATTACACAAAAATCTGCCACAAGCAAATAGACCTGGAGGTCCTTAGCTAACTGATCTAAGAAAGAGTTAAACACAAGCATACAGATTCACATTTGTACCTAAGCAAAATTACGAAGATTATGTTATAAACCTTCTGGGGGTTACCTGTACACAGATGAAACTGGTAGTTCCATGAATGCTTGAATACTGCAATAACATTATCTTTTCTTATACATTTCTAGAACAAAAGCTTTTATTATCTCTTCTCTTTCATCATTCCAAATTAGTAAGTGGTTTCTATATATCTGACCTCTTTTAGGTTTCACACTGATTGATGAAGAGCTGCTAGTTTTCTTTTTCTTTTTATGACTAACAGTCTAGGGATGTTTCTGAATTCTCTTTTTAGAGGCTGCTCAGTTTGTGTGAGGTATTCAAGTTTTTTCAATGCAGTTCTGGAAGACAGGCACACCACCCATTTACCAGTAAAATCTAGTACAGTAATCAGCATGTAGTAATTCCTTGAAAGATTTGCCTCACTTTTCATTTCACACAACGTAATTGTGTCTTAATTCAGGGAGCACCTAAAAGTCACTGCCAGGCTGTGGCTTGTGTGACAATCTATTGCATAAGGGTCCAGGTGACAGTCATGCCAAGATCATCTAACATCTAGATTGAATGCTATGAGGTTTCTGCTCTAGTGTCACCTCCCAGAGAGGCTTCCTAGATCACTCTGTCTGAAATGGTCATTCTTTGTCCCTAAGTGTATGTGTGTGTGTGTGTGTGTGTGTGTGTGTGTGTGTGTGTGTGTGTGTGTGTACATATACATATATATGTATATATATATATTATATATAATATATATATATCCTGTTTCCCCGAAAGTAAGACATCCCCTGAAAATAAGACCTACTCGCTGTAATATAAGGCATCCCCCTGAAAATAAGATCTAGTGCATCTTTGGGAACAAAAATTAATATAAGACACTGTCTTATTTTCGGGGAAACAGGATATATATATATATATATATATATATATATAATTTTTTTTTGACAGAGAGGAAGGGAGGGAAATATTGTGATAGAAACAATGAGAGAAAGAAACCTCAACTCAATTGGCTTCTTCCTGCAAGCTCCACTACTGGCGATGGAGCCTGCAACCTAGGCATGTGTCCTGGCCAGGAATCTAATTGTGACCTCCTGGTTCATGGGTTGGCACTCAACCACTGGGCCACAATGATGGAAGTGTTCTTTATCTCACTTGAGAGAACTACCTGACATTTGCCTTTTTCATTATCGTCAGTCTTCCTCACTAGACTATATGAGGAAGGCACTTTGTCGACTGGAGCCCAGAGCCTAGGGCAGTGCCTATCACTGAATGAATAAATGAACCAAGTAAACACTGGAATGTTCATAAATCTCAAGAGTGAAAAGATCAATCTTTTCCAATGTGCATTATCTTGATAGAAACTGTCAGGTCTATCATTATAAATGATACCAAAGCAATGTTAGTAGAAATTTTTTTCATTGTGGCAAATGAGAATTTTTTAAAATGATCATGTTTTTTTTCCTTTGAATTCATCTGTTTAATAAAAACATTTTAAATTGTAGAAAAATTAGGTATAGCCCCAATTGTCAAAGGGTGAAACTTCTTGCAAACAATTATGCTCCTCACTGTCTAAATAAGCTTTGCATTTTTTGAAAGTCATCAATAGTCTCCAGTGTGTGTCAATTTTAGCAGCACTCCGTGCTCACCTGAGTCAATTAGTCTCATCTCTGAGTTACTGCTGAGAACGTCCAGGTCATTCTCACTTCTGAAATTGTTCAATGACTTTGTCTCATTTGCTGGAATACCTCTTGTCTGACAGTCATTTAGGTTGCCTGACTGCCTTCATCAGAGCAGTTGAACTTGAGACCCCTTAGCTGATTAACTCTAAGCTCCCTTAGAAACCTGATGTTCCATAATTCACAGAATTTATTGCAATTTTTAATTTTGTTATTTATGTATTTACTTGATGTTTTGACTCTCCTCCACTAGATGTAAGGGGAGTTCTGTGAATATGGGGACTCTGTTTCTTTTGTTTACCCCCACCTGCACAGTTCCTGGCACAAAATGGGTACTCAAGAACTATTTATTGAATAAATGAGTGAATAAATATACTCATCACTTTATAAAAAATGAGTTGATATCAGGACATTATATTACATTAGGGATAGCATAGGATTTTGATATCTTTTTTAGAGGGAGTTAAACTCCTCAGTTACTCTGAAAATACCAACATTTTAATAAAATACATATTTTGTTAAAGAAAAACAGTAATTAGTATCTGTCTAGTCTGATCATTCTGAATGCTAGTCTCTACATTCAAGATCAGCAGCAGGGCTTAGTGAGTGTTGGTAAAGGGGAGGGATATGGGGACTTCTGTAATATTGTCAACAATAAAAATAAAGTAAAAAAGATCAGTAGCTTCTGCAGCAATAACCATCTTCTTGCAACCTTCCCTATAACCCCAGTCTGATTCAATAACTCATTTTGCTATTCACAAGATTTAAAATGGTATAAAATCCTAGCTCAACTAAATGCAGAAAAGTATATTTTATTAAATAAGTTGTGGTAAGTAATGATGGCTGTTACCAGCTATCATGAATAATCAGGAGAGTAACTCAAGATTTTATTATTGAGTTGGGTGTAATAAAGGAGGGTGAAGGCTTGAGTAAGCAAAGAGTTTGCCAAGACTTCCATGCTGAAGGCATTTGCAGTGCCCATATTTGTTTGGGCACTTTTTTTTGAGACAAAATAATGACACATACCAAAGTGAGCCAGTTAACAGCAGTTTTCCTATTGATTTCCTGATATTGCTTTTTATTTTATAATTTTTTCTCAGTTCTAAATTTTGATTATCTAGCTCACTGAAGGCAGAGAGGATTATTGATGCTTATAAAAAGTTATAAATGATGTCAATTATGGCCAGGCTCTGACAGTGATGACATGCCTCATAAATTAAAAAGAAGAATACTTTCTTAATGTTGTGTAATCACTTCATCTTTTAAAATCAGTAATATTTGAAAATTTTTCTTATATTTTTATTGCTTTCAGAGAAGAAGGGAAATGGAGAGAGAGAAACATCAATGATGAGAGAGAATCATTATTGATCAGCTGCTTCCTGCATGCTCCTTACTGGGGATCAAGCCTGCAACCCATGCAAGTGCCCTGACTGGAAATCGAATTGTGACCTCCTGGATCCTAAGTTGATACTCAACCACTGAGCCATGCCAGCTAGACTGGAGAACAGTAATTTTAGCTTTAGTCTGGTTGTACATTTCAAAATTGACTTATTTAATGTGCTAATATTATCTTTATGTTTTAGGCAACCAAAATGATTCTTTTCTTAGCAAATATGAGAAGGGCACTTCAATATCACTACAACTAAGCCACTCACTCACTCATTTCTTTTTTTCACCTGCTTTTTGCCAGGTACTGTTTAAGGATCTGGGGATATAGTAACATGGTAGATTAAAGATGACCACAAATCCTTTGATACTTCTGTCATCAAGAGGTGGGATTTAGATCCCTTCCTTTTAATCTGGGCAAGCTCTATGACTGCTTTGACTAACAATATATAGCACAACTATGACTCTTAAAACTTCTGTACTCAGGCCTTAAGAGACTTGCATCTTCCATTTTCTGTCTCTTGGAACACTCCCTCTTAGAGCCCTGTTCCACAGTGTAAAAGCCAAGGCAGGCTGTCCTGCCAATATGAAGCCCAAGTAAGAAGGTTTTGTGTGGAAAGAGAGATTCCTGGCTGTTGTTCATCTGTTCCAGCCCCTACCCCCATTCCCACTCCCAGCTATATGAGTTATCCCAGCTGAGAGCCCAAGTGTCATGGAGAAAAGACAAGCCATCCTGACTATACCCTATCTGAATTTCTGACCCATAGAATCATAAAATACAATAATGAAAAATGTCTTATTCCATTATGCTTTGGTTTGCTACACACTGATAGGTAATCAAAACAGGGGGAGAACAAATCAGAGTTGGCCCTTGTCCTCACAGAACTTAAGATTATCACAGTTAAAACAATTACGAGCTAATATTGTACATCCCAGTGTGGTGTAAGAAAGTGAAATACAGCAGCTTAATAGAAACTAGGTAGAAGAAACCTAGCATCCTGTTTATCCCCTTTGTTGTGTACCCTATTAAGAGTGCTGTTATGTGCTTAGTGCAATAGTGAATCTGGTCCAAACTCTAGAATTTTTCAACTAAGGGTAGGCATTCTACCAGGAGTGGGCACAAGAGGCTGCCATGATTGCACTCAACAGCTTAGCTGCAAATGTTCATATTTTTAAATTATTCTTAAAACTTATTCTAAGCGATAAAATGATAGTCAACTATTTCTCAACATACACATCCTGCTCATAGAAATGGAACATTTTGCTTTTATTATGGTGGGACCTGGATTATGTGAAGTCATGACAGATGGAATGGAAGATGCTATAGGTTAAAATCCACTTCCCTGGGGGAGCTTATTAGTGTAAGATGTGAGGCAGAGTGTACAGCAACTTATTCACGAGGTGTATACATGCATCCTAGTAAACTAAGAGAGGAAATATAGTTTCATTGATGTGTTTTCTAGTTCATGTCCAGTGATAACTTTTCTCTCTTTTTAAACCAGCGTAGTAAAGTTTCAAAAATTCAGTTAAAAGTTAAGGTTGGATTTTTTAAGACTCTCAGGGAAATATATCAGAAAGAAAACAAATAAATACTAGAGGTCTTTCCAAGGCATGACACTGAAAGTGAGGGAAGTCAGAGCCAGGTGTCAAGACAGTGAATGGTGAGCTAGAGAGGCATATCCCATCCAATCCAGAGGGGAGCTTGCTCTCAGCTCAGAGTACCTATGACATATTCAGGGCCCAGAGATGTCAAACTTTGTAAATTTTCTAGACAAGCAAGACATTCCAATTTTTTTCTATTAGATTTCCTAATTCTAAATGTTGGGCCAAACGAAATCCATCTGTGGGCTGATATTAAGAAATCTCTGATGTAGACACTTGACATGGATTGATGTGGCTATCAGCCTCTCGTGGATACAAAACAGATAAATGAGTTTGGCCAGACTTTGCTGTCAGCGGTTGGTAAGATTTTGTTTTTTTAAACTCACTTCTCCATTAGTGATGGTGAGTGAAATGTCTGGCTTTGCAAATTACTGCTGTCACTTAGTTTAATGTACTCTTTTTTTTACATATTTATAAAAAACTTTTTACATTATTAATGGTGATTAAATGCTTAGACACTTACGATCAATAATGCTTCTGTTCACCTATTTACATTATTAAAAACTAATAAGTCATACAGAGCATGCAGAATATGTGGTTTACTTTGTAGTCATGTTTGGACGAGACTGAAAAAAAAGGCTACAGGGTAAAATGTATTTAGCAAAAATGGTAATTGAGTTGGGCTCATTAGAGACTCCACTGTGGGTAGGGTGCATGTTCACAGTTACAATGAACCATCATGGGGTGCAGGATCACACATTCCATGTGCTTCACATTCCAATGTAGCAAATTCAGAACAAGAAAGTCTAGTCTCACTTGGATGCACAAGGCTGAACAGTTGTTTAACCTTTTTATGACCTTGCCACTGTGTTTAACTCCAAAGCCTTCTAATGGTGGTAACACTCAGCCGTGAGTCATCTGCATGGGTCATGTTTTGCCAGTAGGCAACTGAGCCCCTTGGCACTGCTTTCTTCATCTGTCTACCCAGCTAACTTTCAATTACATGGCAAAAGCAAAAACGAGAAGAGTGGTTCACCTGATTATGGCACATAAGTGTTCTACAGCAGTTTGAGGAGAGCCACTCCACAGTTAGGGATGAATAAGAGCCCTAAGTCCTTTCCAGGTCATCAGCTAACCTTGTGAGTAGCCAAAGTGGCTCAGTCTAGTGGTTCAGAGTCAGTTCTAAGTATCAATATGCTTAGATTCAAATGTTGACTATGACACTCATTGGTTGTAACCTGGGGCAAAAGACATAATTGACATCTCAGTTCTTATTTTCTCACCTGACATGTGGGGATAATAACAGTGTCTACCATATAGGGCTTTTGTACGATTCAATAAGATAACACACGTTAAAACTTAGTACAAAAACAGATCCAGAGGCAGAGAAACATTGATCAAAACCTCAAACCTCAGGGAAGGTAGGAGAATGGGGGGTAAGGGGAAGAGATCAACCAAAGGACTTATATGCATGCATATAAGCCTAATCAATGGACACAGACAACAGAGGGGTAAGGGCATGAATGGGGGGCTTGGGGAGTAATTGGGGAATAAGGACACATATGTAATACCACGATCAATAAAGAAATTAATGGGGGACACTGATGGCACCTTGCCATGCTAGCAGTCGGCAGCTGTGCATGGCTGCAGGCGGCCCAGGACCAAACCAGAGAGGATGGATCTTGCATTGCCACGATGGGTCCACCATCTGGATACCATTGCTGACATGTACACATAAAGAACTAATTGACATTGAAACTGGGACTCAGAACAGTTGGACATTGAAACCGAGACTCAAACATTTTTTGTTCTTATACACTTATTTCTAGTATGCAGAGGCAAGATATTTTTGAAGAAAAGAAACAGGGGAGAGTGATTGATATAGAGGCAGGGTGGCCTTGAACAGGCTGTCAAGCTACAGGGGGAGGATGGGAGGTGGATGCTGGGGGAGATCAACCGAAGGACTTGTATGCATGCATATGAGCTTAACGAATGAATGAAAGACACTGGGGAGGGGAGGGGGCAGGTGGGGACACGTGCTGAGGGGTAAGAGAGGCTGGGGGGAGAGTATTGGGGGGGAAAGGAAAACAGATGTACTATTATTAAATATAAGTTATACTGCAAAAAATAAAAAAATATTTTACTAATACACATTAAAAAAAAGAAATTAAAAAACTTAGTACAAGACCTGAAACATAGTAAGTGCTCAATAAAAGACCCACTTTATGAGTCATTCAGTTGTGTTCCTATACCAAGAGGAAGTTCATTAACACAGGTTTGAAGTTTATAAATGTCATTAAAATGTATTAGATTGAACTGGGTTTTTAAACATCACTTGGTTTTTATGTTTCTTGTATCGACACAGATGCCATTTGTCTAGTATACATTTGATCTAAGTCACCAGGTTTATTTAAGGACAAGTTGAAATTGGGCAGCTGTAGTATAACAGAAAAGTTACAAGAGTTGTTACAATCCAAACTCACTGGCTGTGTGGTGTTGGGCAATTTATTTAATCTCTCTGAACCTTCGTTTCCTCATAAATAAAACATAACAATACAGATACCTACTTCACAGATATATTGTGACATTAGAAAATAATGTATGTTTCAGTGCTCTGTAAACTCTATGTACTATGTAGATGTAAGAGCTTGTGACAATGATTATTTATATACTAGAGGCCCAGTGCACAAAATTCGTGCATGGGGGCGTGGGGGATGTCCCTTAGCCTAGCCTGCACCCTCTCCAATCTGGGACACCTGGAGGGATGTCTAACTGCCCGTTTAGGCCCGATCAGGCCTAAACGGGCAGTCAGACATCCTTCTCACAATCCAGGACTGCTGGCTCCAAACCACTTACCTGCCTGCCTCCCTGATTGCCCCTAACCGCTTCTGCCTGCCAGCCTGATCACCTGCTAACCACTACCCTGCCAGCCTAATTGATGTCTAATTGCTCCCCTGCCAGCCTGTTTGCCCCCAACTTCCCTCCTCTGTCAGCCTGGTCACCCCTGACTGCCCTCCCTGCAGGCTTGATCACCCCCAACTGCCCTCCCTTGCAGGCCTGGTCCCTCCCAACTGCCCTCCCGTGATGGCCATCTTGTGTCCACATGGGGGCAGGATCTTTGACCACATGGGGGCAGCCCTCTTGTGTGTTGGAGTGATGGTCAATCTGCGTATTTCTCTTTTATTAGATAGGATAGAGGCCTGGTGCATGGATGGGGGCCAGCTGGTTTGCCCTGAAGAGTGTCCCAGATCAGGGTGGGGGTTCCCTTGGGGTGAGGGGTGGCCTGGGCAAGGGGCCTGTGGAGGTTTGCAGGCCGGCCATACCCCCCAGCGACTCAAGAGGAGGCCTTAGTATCTGGGATTAATCTATGTATACAACTGAAACTTTGTAGCCTGGAGTGGAGCCAAGCCTTCTGCTTGCTCCGTGGCGGCAGCCATTTCTCTTTGAAACTTTGTAGCCTAGAGTGGAGGCCTAGGCCGGTAATGGCAGGCAGAAAGCTTGGCTTTCTCTGTTGCCAGGGAAACCCAAGCCTCTGTTCTTTCCAGCTCAGTGGCTGCTGCCATTTCTGTATCTTTTATAATTGAAACTTTGTAGCATTGAGTGGAGGCCTAGGCAGGCAACAGCAGGAGGCTTGGCTTCCTCTGTTGCTGAGGAAACCCAAGCCTTCCTCTTGCTCTCATTGGCGGCAGCCATCTTGGTTGGGGATTATTTGCATAATCTGCTCCTGATTGGCTGGTGGGCATGTCTGTGGGCGTGGCTTGTGGGTGTGGCAAAGGTATGGTCAAATTTTCATATTACTCTTTTGTTAGAAGGATGTGATTAGAGTTGGATTTATTATTTTACTTAGAGTAATACTTCATGTGTTGATTTTTAGATGAAATATAGCTAGATTGTGTGTCCTCAACTATTTCCCTTGGAAAAGGCCCATACCTTTTATGACAGATTAGATGTGTCTATAATAACTGAGACCACTGGATGGAGGCGACTTGTCATTCTGAATTCAAATGTGACTTGCAGAGTCAAATGATAACTTGGAACATTTTATAAAAGAATGAGGAAAACCCATCAAACCATGAGGGCATTAACCACCGCAAGTAATAGGTTTTTTCTCTTGGTGAGCAGCCACTGAGAACCACTGAAGCATGAAGCTGAATGGCAGGGGTTGAAGTTTCTTCTCACTTTTCTAAGTTTATTGCTCAAACACCCTGCTCTGGGTTACAATGACTTGTCTCCTATCTCTCTCAGGTCCTGACTTTCTCACTGTATTTGAGTTCAGTGAGTATTTTAATATGGCACCACATCATGGAGGTTGTTATTTCTTTTTGGACTGACTTCTCTACGGATGAAGAAAGCCACAGAGTTGATGACTTAATATTACCTTAAATAGGGAAATGGAAATAATGGCTGTATTTTTTGTTCCCTTTGTTCCTCTGGTGTACAAGAAATAAATCTCCACTGATTAGATAATTACTTTGACTGTAGCCCATTCAAAAGTTACCCCAGAGTTGTTATCAAGTTGGAAGAAGTGCTTCACAATGAGAATGACCAAGTCTCTTGGAAAAAGGCAAGCTTTGACTAGATCCCCTGGAACAGTGGTCGGCAAACCGCAGCTTGCGACCACTGGACTAGACTAAATGTTACCTTGTAGTTGGAAGCTGTGAGGGTTAGATAATTGTGGCATATTGTGAGCAAAGAGGTAAAGGATAGAGTATGACAGTGGTTGGCAAACTCATTAGTCAACGGAGCGGCAAACCGCAGCTTGAGAGCTGCATGTGGCTTGAGAGCCGTGGTTTGCTGACCATTGCCCTGGAAGAAAGGGCCTTTATTGTGATGCACTGGCATTTGGATTTTGGGTTCTGCCAGAGACCTAAAAGGTCAGAATGTCACAATAATAAAAATAATGCATAAGATTTATGTTTCAATAACAGCTATAGTATACAATCTGTGGGGAGAACACTCAGTATTTTAAATTTGCATGCACACGTCCCCCCCCTTTTTTCTTCTGTGTGTAGGTTTAAAGTGAGTTTTAATTTCCTGATATTGTCACTTGTTTCAATATGACCCCTTGACTGAGTTTTTCTTGGGGACTAATACTATCCCACTAGGATGCAACTGAGTGGGTGAGGTGCAGACTGAAGCTCCTGAACAAATAGTTTCCATGTTTATTTTTTAAGCTCCTGTTTGCAATAATCTAGAAGTTAGTGAAATATCAGCTTGTGACATGAACAAAGAAGGACAAATATAAGAGACCAGAAATGTTGACTTCAGTGACTTGCTTATACCTAGTGTTAATGAGTAAAATATGTCATTGCTGAAGATGAAGCAGAGAATAACAATGAGCAAATTCATGTTATTACACTTCAAATAAGTAAGCAATTTAAAAATTTTTTCTTCACCTAACGGTTGGACTTTAGTCTCAGATATTGAGTGACAACTCATGCATTTGAGCTTTCATAGAAGACAGATTTTTCACAGTCTTGCATTTCATGTTAGGAAGTCCAATTCACCCAATTCTTTCATATGGAAAAATTTACACATGGAATAAAACTTAAAGATTAGCTGTTGAAATTCAAGAAGCTTCCAGGGATCAATCCAGAAGCTATACAGTGAAGGTGCAAACTATACTTCCACCTGTTGTTGTTTTTTGTCATTAAAAGACCCATGTATACTTCACTACACATAATATACAACATAAGTGTGCGTGTGTGTGCGCACATATCTTTTATGATTTAGAATCTCTAGAAATGAGTTCTCTCTGTTAACTAATCAGTAAGCACGTGAACATTCCAGATAAGCCTAAAAAAATAACAATGTGGACTGGGTGGAATGGGAAGTAACCTGATCTTTAGAAAATATCTTCCTTTCACATTTCAGGGAAAACGACCACTGTTCATTATAAAATAAAATAAATACACATATACCTGCTGTCAAATGAAATCTCTGGAGGAATGACATGAGTACTGTCCTTGCCAATGAGAAATTTGATTCGATCATAGAAAAGTCTTGAAGTATGCTGAGAGAAGAGGGGTTGGCTTTGCTGAATGAGGTCAAGAGGGTCTGGTGAGCCCTGACAGAGAGGACTTATATAACAGTTGCTTTGTTGACAACAATCAGGGTCCACACAGTCCGTCAAACCATCTGGAAAGAAAGTGTTGAAATTTAGCTTAAAAAGAAGCAACATAGTTTATAATCAGCACAAATGGAGAAAAATATAGAATATAGTCAAAGATAACTATCCTTATATGAGTTCAGAATCTATTAAATCCACATTTCTCACGAATGATCACTCATTCTGAATTTATACAGCACATCAGTAAAATTCAAGTTATTTTGTTCATAAATTTTTCTTTCCTGATTTATCTAGCATTTTTTGGGCTGTATTATTACATTGTTTTAGCATTTGAATAGAGTATTCTGTGAAATAGCTCTCTTCACAAGTTTCCTTTTCCTCAGCAAGACCATTCTCCAGGCTAGCAACTCTCTCTTTTATAATTATTCTGAATTTCTAACACCATGTACAAGTTTGAGCACACAAATTAACAAATTCTCACTAACCCGAATTTGTTGTGTGTGTTTTTTTTTTTTTGAAGAGAAAGGAAGGGAGATGGGGAGAGAGAAACAATGATGTGAGATAGAAACATCAATTGGATCCTCACATACTAGTAAGGATCTCAACTGGGGATTGAACCTATCACTTGGGTATATGCCCTGACCGGGAATCAAACCTGAGACAGTTTGGTGCACAGGACAATGCTCCAACTGAGTCACTCCAGCCAGGGTAATTTATTGGTATTTTAAAAAATTCTACCAATATTTTATCAACTGGTAATTCAAAATAGAAATTGTTATTCTTATACGGATTCTTCTTGAATCCACATTTATCCCAAGGGGGGAAAAATCACATAGAGGCTTTATTCTTTGGTAGAGGAAGAATGTGTGGCACAGGGTGAGGGAAGACCATGGAGAATCTAATAGGTGCAAAACACTGCATCAGGTGCTTGAGGAAGCAGAGAGTTTTATAAAATACCTCTTTTCCTGTTTACAGGAGCTCAGAGCCTACTAGAAGAAATAGGTATCTAAAACAGCTGGCTTATACTAGTTTAAAATGCAGAGAGTGTTGCAAGAGAGCTGCACACAGAGAAAGGGTCAGAGTGATTAACAGCATATGAATACTTCATTCCACACCCAATAAGCAAATATATATATATATATATATATATATATATATATATATATATATATGATAAAAAAATTAAAGTCCTTCCAAGGTCTTTAAAGTGGACAAGTAGCCCTAATTTAGATGTTTAACAAGGGTAAATGTAGAGATGCTAATTTTCTTGGCTTGCAGTAGAATAGGGAGGCTCAGACCGAGCAGTGACTCCTTAGGTTGCTGATGAAAGTTACTGGCACTGGTTCCATGCAGCTCTTGTGCTTGCTCTCTCTCTGACAGGCCTGCTCCTGCATAGCTGGAGGGGGATGTACCACAGCTGGGGGCAATGAAAGCCAGGAACATGGAGAGAGTAGGTGGTTGGAACAGTCGCCTTAGGGCACCCAGCAAATATTTTTCCCCACATGAGGTCCTTTCAAATTCCATGTACCATAGACACTACTTTGATTTAAAATGCAGTTTGCTTCTTTCTTACCTTCCCTGTTTGTTCAGTGTACTTCTGCCCTGATTTCAACTTCTCTGCATACATATTTCTCTTTCACTGATGACAACTGTGGATTCATTTCAATAAGAAGTCCTCTTCTGCCCTCCTTTCTCCCTTAATTCAGCAAATTATATTAACAGATTTTCTATAGATTTCAGATGCCACTGCCACCTCTTTCACCAATCTGTTTTTCTCAGTCTCCTATTAGCACATTACCTCTTAACTCTGCTAATTAAACATCTGGATGCACTAAAAAGCTGGCAAAAATATCAGGCTGATTAAAAGAGTTCTCTGATGTTTGTAATTGGTGCACAAAATACTACACAATGAAAAACTGGCTTTCCAAGGTCAGTCACTTTTATCTTTCAATTTGTAACAAATGCACTAGTAATAATTAGATTGGACATTCACAGGTTTCAAACTGTCAACCACACAATTCTAACTTATTTTTGAAAAGAAATATATTTGAAATAAGTAACAATGCCCAAATGATTTTCAAAACTGGATTCTAAACTAAACACAGAACCAATTCAAAAAATGTGACTCACATTCTCATCTAACTATGTGCTATAAATTCCAAGCTAATGTTTCATATTAAGTAATTGCCTATTACACAGGGCCGACCCTCTAAGACCTCTGTTTTCTGAGAGAACAGCAAGACTTCTGTTAAATATAGGAAGGCCACAAGCAAGCAGATCAATAATGGCATGCAACCCACAAATAATAATTCATAGGTAAGCCCAGTACATGGATGAAAACCTACTTGCCAATTATCACATTGGATAACAGCCCATAAAGTATGTCTAGACTGTTACAAAGAAGTGCAAATGACAGTCACACTGCGTGTGTAGGCTTCTTTTTTTCTTTTGGCTATTAACAGTTCTGTTATTGTTCTGAAATGGAAGCTGTGGCGCTCTCCTGACAGCCAGGCTCAGGCATCAGATATGGGCATATCAAATGTTCACTTATTTTGCTTTTAGGGCCTGTTCCTTTTAAAGAAATAAAAATAAAAGCTAGCAAAAAAGAGGGTGGTTAAATTTCTTGAAAGACTAAACCTGGCATTCACTGATCCTAGCTGTGCCCAAACCAGCTAGGATTATGTCAGTTGGCTCACTTGGGGCTGATAAAGATCAAGGACACTGGTGTCTTCTGTAGGTGATCAAGTATTCACTATTACACTTTTACCTACCACAAGTACAACCTTGGTTGAAAGAAGGATTGGACAAGGGAAAAAACCCATATTTTACTAATCCTTAAAGTAAATTTTATTTTGTTTTTAAAACTATATTTTTATTGATTTCAGAGAGGAAGGGAGAGGGAAATTTATATAGAAACATCAATGATGAGAGAGAATCATTGACTGGATGTCTCCTGCATGCCCCCCACTGGGGATTGACCCAAAATCTGGGCATGTGCCCTGACAAGGAATTGAACTGTGACCTCCTGGTTCATAGGTAGATGCTCAACCACTGAGCCACACTGGCTGGGCCTTAAAGTGAATTTTAAAAAAGACATGTTTTCAGGAACAGCACTCACATTATCACCTTGATAAAAATGGACAGCTACTTCATGGTATGGTATCCAAAAGGACTTTTAAACATGTACAAATTTGTTAGTATTTGCCAGATATGACACTAGTTACTTCCACATGTATTATTTCAACTGATCTTTGCAAAAACCCTGTTAGGTAGATATTCGCATTTCCATTGTACAAATAAAGGAGGGAAGGCTAAATGCGGTTGCACAGTTGGAAGAAATATGGGAGTCATATCACACCCAGTGTATTGACTACAAATCACATGTTCAACTTTAGCATTTAAGCAGTATTGCAAGTACTGAGCTAGGCTCTAAGACTTCCAAATGCCTTACTAATTAATGTAGGTATTTGGAACATATGAAGTGTTAAAAAAACAAACCAGACTATTCTGATTGTACCTAATCTTGACTGTGCCACTTACAATCTATAGGATCTTGGACAAATCAGTTCAGCTCTTGAATTCTCTTATAGAGGAGTTTCCTCATCGATAAGTAGGGGACAATATAAATGATCACCCTATAGAGTTGTTGTACTAATCACATGCTATGATAATTATAAAGGCCTTAGCAGAGTGTTTAGTATATAGCTAGCATTCTTGATAAATGTTAGCTATTGCCATTAACAAATTTCTAGACTGTGCAGAATAAAAAGGAGTTTAGGGATATTTGTCCTAGGGGTAGGTGCCAATGGTCTGCAGTGGCAGCTTAAAATGTTCAAACTCATATCTATTGAAGTTGTTTTATCAGTGGTCAGATAGCAATTAACACCTGTGTAGCATATTCAATTCACTGGAATGTGTTTATTTTGTGAACTCTGCTTGGATAGGTTGTCAAATAGGCAGGATCCTAAGTGGCTCTAAATAGACACTAATGCCACAGTAAATCTTTCATTAAATTTATAAATTCTGAATTTTTTATCATTTGGACAGGGGCTGGATTGAAGCTTAACCTTTTCAGGATATATAGAATAGAGGGTCTGCCAAGCAAATTAATAGTAAAAAAGAAATTGAGGGGCTGCTCATTTCAAGGACTCAATTATACAAAATCTTGGGTATTGTAGAAACACATAAATGATGTACTAATGTTCTATAAACCATTTATAAACTTTTATTAAAGCAGGCCCACTACTAGATACTCCTGTTAGCTTAGTTGTTGATGTTATATGAATTGAAGATAATATGATCATATTTGCTTTTGAAATAGCCTGTAATTCTTTTTTTTCATTTATTCAGACAGATCTTCACCCCAGCATTTGCTGCATTAGTAAAAAGAAAGTGGAAGAGGCTCAAGTGTACTCAGAATTTGATCTGCTCAAAACACTGTTATTGCTATAACCACATGCAACTTACTTTTTCTGTCAGGAAAGCACATTGATTATATGCTACTAGTATTCACGTTTTCCTGTCCCCACCTGCTTTCAGTGGCTTCCTTTATCACTCATAGTGAAAGCCCATGTCCTGAGAATGACTTATTTCCTCATAGTCTGGTTCTTCACTGTACTTCTCTTACATCCCTGATCTTATCTACTATTAACCCACAGCCCCCCTCCCACTATTCCTATGCCTGGCATGTTCTCTTCAATAGCAACATGGCCCACCCCTCATCTCCTTTAAGTCTTTATTCAAATGCCACCTTTTTGGTGAGGCTTTCTCTGACCACCTTATTTAAAATTTCAACCTTTTCCTATACTCCCTATCCCCCCCCCACTTTTAAAATAATTATTTATCACATACCATCTTCTGTCATACTATATTTTAAAATTTGGTTTACTGTCTGCCTCTCATAATGAGAATGTAAGGTCTATGGAAGTTTGGATTTAGTCTTTTTTATTCATTGCTATTTCCTCAATGACTAGAATAGTGCCTGACTCAAAGTAAGCATTTAATAAATATTTATTGCATGTTAGTAAATTTACCTCGAGATAATAAACATTTAACTAATCCATCTATATATATATATATATATATATATATATATATATATATTATATTTTTCATTGACATCACACCTTTATTACCCACTTTAAATTGGAGTGCTTCAAACATTATCTCATTTCTTTTCACCATTGCTAAGTAGGCAGGAATCAAGTATTACTAGCCTTAGTTGATAGACAATGGGACAGATCCAGTCAGAGTGGTTAACTGAGTTAAAGATTTGAGATTTTCTATCTTCCACTGTATCTGGAATCACTTGGCAGTTTAGGCTGTTATAACTAAGTGATGATTCTTTAATAAACGGACTGCTTAAAAACAGAGGGAGCAGGTATGATCAGGAGACAATACTTAGAAATATGCTTTCTGATGTTAGGTATTTTGTTCCAGCCAAATCTTAAAAGTAAATGTGGAATGGGTGTCTGGTTCTTAAATAGAGCAAATGGTATCAATTCATTGTTCCTTCTATTTCATTTTCCTTTTTATTAAATACTGCAGCATACTGGTGACATTCAAAACATGAAACTTATTGATCCATGAGCTTATATGTGTTCATAATTCACCCTCAGTACTGATTTCCAGATCTAAAAACGCTACATCATACACCAGCCTTGCAAATAGCTATTGTTCTTAATGAATGGTGACTTCTTATGAAGAATAATTCCTGGAACATCATTCTCTTTTAGGCAATTAACTGACTGATTTTACCAGTGAATCTGAACATGGACCATTGGAAGAGTTTGTACAAGGGAAGCTTGGAAAAATATGTGACAACTACTTAAAAGAGCAAGGGGGAGGGCCATTTTGATTAAACATTCTTATTCTATATACTAGAGGCTAGGTGCACGAAATTTGTGCACAGGGGGTGTGTGACCCTCAGTCCAGCCTACACCCTCTCCTATCTGGGACCCTGACATCCCTCTCACAATCCAGGACTGCTGGCTCCCAACTGCTCACCTACCTGCCTGCCTGATTGCCCCTAACTGCTTCTGCCTGCCAGCCCGATCACCCCCTAACCACTCCCCTGCCATCTTGGTCGATGCCAAACTGCTCCCCTGCCAGCCTGATTGCTCCTAACTGTCCTCCTCTGCAGGCCTGATCACCCCCAACTGCCCTCATCTGCTGGCCTGGTCACCCCTAACTGCCCTCCATTATAGGCCTGATCACCCCTAACTTCCCTCTTCTGCAGGCCTGGTCCCCTTCCCCAACTTCCCTCCCCTATAGGCCTGCCCCCACAACTGTCCTCCTGTGCATGCCTTGTCACCCCCAACTGCCCTCCTCTGGCAGCCTGATCACCCCTAATTGCCCTCCCCTGCAAGCCTGATCACTCCCAACTGCCCTCCCCTGCAGGCCTGGTCCCTCCCAACTGCCCTCCTTTGCAGGCCTGGTCCCTCTCAACTGCCCTCCCCTGCAGGCTTGCCCCTCCATCTCCCCAGCTGCCCTCTTCTGCTGGCCATCTGATGGCAGCCATCTTGTGTCCACATGGAGAGGGCCATCTTTGACCATTTGGGGACAGCATCTTATATGTTGGAGTGATGGTCAATTTGCATATTACCTCTTTATTAGATAGGATTTTTAATCTCCTTGACAATCTTCCCAGAGTATCACAACCCATTTTCATTCCTCTATAACTGTAGTGAATAAAATATAATCTTTGATAGATGAAGATCTTATGAAATTCACACTGTTCTGTATGATCTGGTAATTGCCAACCTTTATATTCTTGTCTCCTACCAATATCTCCCTGACCCATTGCATTCCAGCTGCAGTGACTTGCTTTTCCCTCCTATAAGAGGCTAGTACATTTCCACCTTCGGGCACTTGTACATGCTGTTTCCTTGGCCTAGAACATTCTTCCCCTGACTCATGTGAGGCCTCCCTAATCATATAGACTTAGGATGCTCTATTTACATTTATAGCACTCTAAAAATTTTATGGAATGCTTTACAATTGTACATATGCTTGTTTGTGTAGTTTCTTTTTTAAAAACGTGTTTTTAAGTTGATTTTAGAGAGAGAGGAAGGGAGAAGGATATAGAGACAGAAACATCAATGAGAGATATATATCCATCGGCTGCCTCCTACAAACTCCCCACTGGGGATCAAGCCTGCAACTCAGGCATGTGCCCTGATTGGGCATTGAACCAGAGATCTCTTGGTTCATAGGTCTATGTTCAATCACCTAGCCACGCCAGCTGGGCAGTTTCTTATTTAATAGTTGTTTTCCTTTCTAGCCATAACCTCCACAATGGCAGACACTTCTCTTGTTTGTCATTTTCTTCCCAGTGCCAAACATAATACTTGGCACAAAGTAGTAATGAATAAATGAAACACTAGGTACCCAATATGGTATGTTTGGCTGAAAGGTAAACATTTGAGTCAAATAGTTGAATTAGCGCTATCTAATAGAATTTTCTTTGATGATGGGTATGCTCTAGATCTGCACTAACAGAGTAGTCACCAGCCTTATGTGATTACTGAGCACTTGAAATGTGACCAGTGCAATTGAGAAACAGAATTTTTAATCTTATTTAAGCTAAATTTAAAGTCACAGGTGATTAATGGCTATATATGAGAGAGTGCAATTTTTGATATCTCCAAATAGTAAGATATTGAATGGTCTATAAACTTAGCCAAGCAACATAAAGAAATTAGACATTTTTATGAAATCCAATTTATCATTTTTTCCTATTGTAGTTTCTTTCCTTGCTTTCATATTTAAAGTCTTTTCCCATCTTGAAATCTATCATTGATATTTTCTTTTAATTGTGTTTGAATTTTGTTTTACTTTCAGCTCATTAATCAGCTGGAATGTTTTTATTTATATTAGCTTTTGGAATATGGTATGAATTGAAAATCTAGGGCTTTTTCTTTAATATTTATCTCACACCATTTATTTCATAATGCTTCTTTTCCCTACTAATCTTTCATGCTGGTTTTATAGCATACTAAATTTATATTTGTGCTGGGGAGTATTCAAGATCTTTTTTCCCCAGTTATATTAATTTGTCTACTCTTACATCAATACCACTTTGTTTTAATTATCATAGCTTTAAAATATTCTTTAACATCTGATAGTTCTAGCTTTCTCTCGCTAGTCTGTATTAGCTGCTCTGATTCAGTCAATATAATATCTAAACTTTTTCCCTCATGTCAATTCATATGTGCATGTCATATATGGTTATCATATCTTCTAAACCCCAAATCAGGATGCATAAAAATGTGGTCCCCATAATGTTGAGTAACCTTTTCCAAGCACAGGGTTATGTACCTGGTACATAAATGAGGTCAAAACATTTGATATATTTGTGATTTCTATAGTAATTAGTTTTTCCATATAAAATATCTAAGAATCCTTTCCTTTTCTTGCATATTAATAAATAAATTCCAAGGTTATTCATTCTCTGAACTGTTTTTATTGTTCAAGGAGCTCTTAGATAGCTCCTAGACCAGCTGTGTCACCCACATATTCAATGCAGCCCAATTAGTTACTAAGAGTCACAATGCATTGAATCAGAGTGTAACTAAAGTCAAAGCTGCAGAAGTAGCAGCAATACTAATGAGTATTCAAAGCTGATTAGAATGTAAAAACCCCAGCCACTCTTTAAGTGTCAACTATAATATGGAGTAATCAGGTAGCAGGTACTTGAAGCAACTGCTTGAAAATTTTTTTTTATTGAGAAGATTTTTGAAGAATTACATTTAAAAACCCAGGACCACGTTTTTCCAAAAGGTTCAATAGACACTTTTTGATTTCATTAAAATGCACACACACGCACAAACAAGTATGCTAATATTAATCATTAGTCATAGTCAACTAAATGAATCTTGAAACTACCAAATGAAGGGCATTTTATATATTCTTAGGAATATTATTTAAACACAATAAAATAAAATTATTGTCTAAAATCTTAGTCCTGGGGCTTTCAGAGGTTATTTAATCCATCTCAAAATAGAATCAAATATATATTTAAAATCCACATCATTTTAATCCTGCTAAAGGAAAATATATGGTAATTAAAACTATGAAGGAGCTCCCCCCTATACTCCCTAAAGAAACAATCATAAAAATACACTGAATCCATATGGGGCCTTTGATTGCCACACAGACACACAATTTTAAAGAAATATTCAGAGGTCAATACACATTCAGCAAAATCTTTTATATCTCTTGTGTTTATGTATACCACAGATATTGATAATCAATAACCCATTAATCCATTAATATTTAATTGATCCATTCATTAAACATTTTGGCTACATTGAGGTAACGTTGAGGCCATAAAAATGCTTGATAATTAAATATTCAGTCATTTTTATCAAGCTATACTTTATCAAGGCACAAAACTTATTTTGGTTCAACCCTAATTGAGTCAGAAATTATAATCACAGAGAGTGTTAATGTATTTTCAGAGCAGAAATCTTTTAATCAGTACATCAACTGAGAAATCTCTATTACTACCTCAAATCGTGTTTGGAATGAGGCAGACCTCTTAAGCTTATACCCTGGCTCTATTTTCTTGCTATATATTCTTATTTAACTTCTCTGTGCTTTGGTTTCTTAATTTGTAAAGTAGTACTTCTCCATAAGGGGATTAAATTAAATGATCCATGAAAGGTCTCAGCACAGTGCCTTATACAGAGTAAACCCCTAATACAAGCAAGTCAATATTGTTAGTGATTATATTGAGCATGTACTCTGGATCATGCTTCTCATGAAACAAGATAATCATGCAGACAGAATATATGTAAGTGCTTGGTTGTATAATACATGTGATAAGCACCAGGGGAGATTGGCTTGGTGGCTGTCAGAGGTTTCGTAAGAGATAAGGCTTGAGTTGGGACTTAAATGATGGGTAGAGAATAATGGGTATAGAGGAGAGGGCTCATGAGTTAAAGAGGTATATAATGAAAAGGAAGGAAAGGAAGGAAAAGATAACTTTTAGAGGGCCATAAAAGTCAAGTAAATAATTGATTAGTATAACATTTAATTGAAAACCTTACTCTGGCTTCCCAAATGAGAACTTCAATTTAGATAGGTGGTAAACAATATTGTCAGAAAATGATATGTTATTCTAAGTTTATTGTATGTGTATGTGTGTATGTAGGGGGTAGTGGTATAGTTTATCATCTTTTAAGGAGTTCACATGAATTAACTTTTCCCAAATCATAGAGCTAGTAAATACACAGCAGACCTAGTATTTGAGCCCAGAAAATTTCAACTTCAAAGCCCTGTGTTCTTAACCACAAAGTTGCTTCCACATAAAATTCATGAGGTCTTATAACTTTCTAATGTAAACTGCTAGCCAGGGCAAAAGAGGAGAAAACTCACATTAAATTTGGTGTTTAAATTATGATTACTACCTTATTTATTTAAATCTCATGTTTGGGTTCAAACAACAAGATACACAATTGTCTAAGCAATATAGAAAAGTGAGGAGTCAAACTGAATAATCTACTTCATTTTAAGCTAATATACAGAAATTAGAAAGGAAGCTTTCTTTTAATTTTATGTTTCCTTGTGTAACAGGAAAGTAATAGGAAAGTGATAATTTGTTGTTTGTAGGCTCATTCAGAGGTGATATGAGCTGTTTTGAGGCCTGATTGTACAATGTATTAGGTGGTTTTGTTTGCTTAACTAAAATAGAAGTGGTTACCCTAAGGCCTTGATGCTGCCTATGGCTTTTTAAAACATCATGTGCAGCTCTTGAATTAAATATAAAAAATTCTACTGTGAATCATCCTAATGCTATGTCCTTTGAAAGATATAAAGAGTTACTAAAAGGTAGAGACACAAGAGGGAGCTCTAAATAGATAAGAAGAAATAAATCTATTTCACATTCCATTTAGTGTAAACTACACTAGCATCTGGCAGTTTGGACATGGGTACGCTGATTTAATTTGGTACAGAGTAAATGACATTGGTAAGGAAGGTAACATGGTAATAGTAGTTAAGAAAACAGAGTCTAAAGTCATATATTCCTGAATTGGAATCTTAGTTCTGTTGCTTTCTAGCTGTGTGACCTTGGAAAACTCATTTACCATCCCCATTCCAAGCATTAGTTTTTCCATCTATTAATAGGAAAAATTATACCTTTACCTCATGGTGTTGGTATGGGAATTAAATGAGATATAATGAATACAAAGAGTTTTGAGTATTGCCTGATTATAGTAAATTTTCAATAAACTGAGATTTTAAAAACTCATTATTGTTTATACTAAAGTTTCCTACTTTTCACTCTTGGCTAGATTGGTCATCACTGTGCTAGAGGCTGTGCTATTCCTTTCTTATATGAACATTTTATAAATGACTCACCTCCATCATTGTCCAAGTTATCTCCACAAAGCATTTCCATGACAACATTGCAGCCTGTCCCACTCCAACCCACCTGACACACACAGTGCCAACCATTTTGATCCAGCGTACATCGCCCATTTCCAAAACAGAGCCCCGGGCAGCCATCTGAAAAAGACAGCAGAGAGTAATCACCACATAGACATTAGAATGGGATTGACCAACTATGCTGCATCTCCCTCTACAGGGAAGCATCTGAGCATCTGGACTCCATTCAGATGAGGTGTTGAATAAATGGAAGAAGAGCTTGCTTGTTTACCAAAACTTCCCAGGGAACTTGTTATCCCTTACTCTGCTGTGATTTTCCTTAGGGAACCAATTAAGCATTATTAATGACAATGCAAATCCCAACCTCTGGTTCAGATACCAGAAAAATTATGATGGGGACAAAAAATGTTTTCTGTTTCTTTATTAAAAAAATGTATATCTTCATCTCAATCAAAACTAGATGGATGATGCTGTATGTAGTTATGGCCAATAAGCTGGGGAAAGGCAGCAGTTTCCATGAAAAGAAACATCCCCTAACTATTTCGAGTCTGTGCAGATTTTTTCCCCTTGGGATACATGGCTTTAGGACTTAGTTATATTAGTCTACAGTTCAGACATTACCATTGTTTGCCAATTGTGCCATAAAAAATGCTGCAGCTGCTTTACATCTATTAATTTTTTCTCTTTAAGATCATTATTAATCTTAAGACTAAAGATTGATTTTACTTATCTGGTATCTCTCTCAGAAGCTAGCATAATATTATGCCTGTAGCAAGTACACATCAAATGTTTATGGAATAATGCATGCCAAATTTAGATTTTCAGAATTCTAGAGAACAACTAGATAAATTTAATCAAGAGAAAATTGTTATGCTTAAATGACTTTTATCTATTGGTAAACTGCAAACATTGGCAATGGTCTTTATTTAGACTTTTGATTTCTCAGGGATTCCCTTCTCTTTCTACCAGTAGTTCAGAGTTAGCCTATTCCAGAGGGCAACCGTGCATGTGCCAAGTGCTCAGTGGGCACATGAACAGAGTATCAATAAAGTTATAGAGCTTCTGGATATTTTCCCAGTAGCAATACCAGACCAGATCTGGATTTTACTGGAGATAGTTTAATCAATATTATTTTCATTTAATGTCTTTGTAAGAAAATTCCATAAGTATAAAGGCCAAAAGAAAGTGTTTTTTTTTTAATCTGTAGATTCAACACAGTGCTCCTTCCAAATGTTTTTCCAAGCAACTATCAACAGACAGAAGAAGAAAAAAACTTTAAAATGAAGTGGCAGGTGGCTGCTAAAAATATGAAAATATTATATATATAATTGTCCCTCAATATTTGTGGTTAATTGGTTCCAAGACCCCAGGGGTACCAAAATCTGAGGATGCTAAAGTTCCTTATATAAAATGGTGTTGTATTTGCATATAACCTATGCACATCCTCCCATATACTTTAAATCATTTCCAGATTACTTATAATACCTAATAGAATGTAAATACCATATAAAAGTTGTTATATTTTACAGTTTAGGAATCAAATTTCAGAAATTTTTGTTTTCTAATACAGGGTTGGGCAAAAGTAGATTTATAGTTGTGAGTACATGAAACAAAGAGTTTATTTTTGTATTATAATTTAACAATATAGGTCAGGTGCATGAAATTAGTGCAAGGGTAAGCTTTCCTCCCCCCCCTCTTCCCCCCACTGCTGGCACTGGCTTCCCTTCAGCACCTGTGATCCGGGCTTTCCTCAGGCCATCCGCAGACACCCGGGACCTGGGACATGACATCTGGAAGGATGTCCGGTCTAATTAGCATATTACTATTTTATTATTATAGGTTATTATAGATTATTGTATTATTTTTCATATGAACAACTGCAAACTTACTTTTACCCCACCCTGAATTTTTGATCTGCAGTTAGTTGAATCTGCAGATGTGGAACCCACAGATATGGAGGACCAACTATTGTGTATGTGTGTTTTTGTGTGTATATGCATATAGTCATCCACTGATTAATAACAGAGGTATGTTCTGAGAAATGTATCATGAGGCAATTTTGTTGTAGAACATCATTGAGCATACTTACACAAACCTAGATGGTAGAGCCTATTACTGCAATTGTATTTGTTCTACTTTTATATGACTTGCAGTGCAGTTTTTTTACACCAGCATCACCACAAACCTGTGAGTAATGCACGCACTATCACATTATGATTGCTATGAGGTCACCAGGCAATAGGAATGTTTTGGGTCCATTATAATTTTATGGGACCACTGTTATATATGTTGTCCATCATTGAACCATTATAATGTGGCACATAACTGTGTGTGGTTATTCCTCAAGAATTGGTATAGGATGAACATATTTAGGATTAGGAAAGGATTTTATCCAGTTCCATTCTGATGGATATACAAAGGATATGAGAATTTAGGAATAATTTGGAATGTATTCAACCTTAGGAGGCTGAGGTAATAAAAGCACCAGGATATCTGACTAAAATTCTTAACTATCTCTATCTAAGGCAGATCACTAGGGGGCGAATTATGAAGTCCTTATAGAGGGATAATTCTTCTAACCTTGTAAGGACACTGTACATGGACTTAGAGCTATATTATTATGTTAAAAAAAGTTCAACTGTCTGCCTAAGTCTACTTTATTGAATAATTACCTATATGTGTTACATGTTATACACACACACACACACACACACACACCCCTCAAAAACAAGGAAAACAAGTTCTTAAAACTGCTTATCCGTCTATTGATAGAGCAAAATATGAGTCTTGTTTGTTGTTAAAACAAAATACTTTATGGTCTGACTATTACAGCAAGAACTTGACAATATTATACTTAGAATTGCAAAAAGTGAAAGGAAATAAACAAAATACCAACTCTTCTTTTCCCGCATGCATATTTTCCATTTAAAATATTTTTGTTATAAAACTACTGAGAAAAATCTTACCTCGAACAGCATCTAAGTAGTGAGCTAAAAAGGGGGAAAAAGAGTGATTAAATGAATTTCTGAGAGACCAAAGCTATACAACATTTACTAATGGTTTACCATCTGTTGCCTGGAAGGAGAACAGCAAACTGTGAACTGCAGAATGCCTGCAGCTCAAAAATTGGTACACTGGCCCATGTAGTTTGGGCATCATATTTTCTCTGGGAAAGATATTAATGGCTTTTCTGTGAGAAACTCTATTAGGCTTCATTAAAAAACTGCCATTTTTCATTAAAACTATAACAATTGCATTTTTACATTTTAGTAATAACTTTTGTGAAATAACACTATCTAGAACTTCTTATTAGTGATATGTTTAGAAGGAAGTTCTATAGTAACCACCTTTAGTAATCATCACAATATTTAAATCCTCTTATACAAAGGCAATAAACATACTATAGTGCAGAAATGTTATTACTTTAAGCTGCATGTGAATCTCACCCCTCACCACTCTTTCAATGAATCTTAAGTATTTTCCACAGTCACAGAGCAAGACTACTGTACCTTTAGTAGAGTGGTAATACAGTTTATTAAGATTATATGATATATACTATCTATATTATACATTATTTTGGCAAGTTCCAACCACTATAGCAAAATACTTTCACCAAAAAATGGAAGCTGGAGTATAGTGTCATGGAGGAGAAAAGCCCACAAGCAATGACTTGGGTGTTCAGAACCCCGTGTTTCCTTTGCTCTACATGAATTTTCTGTGTGCTCATGGAATGTCACTGGAACATGGTGTGACCCACTTTTCTTAGCTGAACAATGGGAATAGTACTTGTCCCTCTGTATTACAGGAAACCTTTGCGGCAGGTATGTGTATGTATCAAGGGCTTTGATATTTTTTTCCAGAAAAATGAAGTATTTTTAAAACTGAAGCCTTCATTATTATTAGTTTTTTATAGTGTAAAGACCACATGACAGGTTAATTATGATTACATCGGCTTTCTCACACCCACAGACTGTTCTTCCAGGCAATATCCTGAAAATTAGTGAAACTGGTGACAAGGGATGACAGACTCAGTACAAACTTTCTATGCTATCTAATAAACAATTCAACACAGATGTTCTATTGATGGTAGGTCAGGGGTATCTTCCTCATATACATTAAAGACAGCGCCTAATGATTGAATGGCCCCTATTGAAGTAAATCCTATTTAATAAAATTGCCTCTAAGTTCTTTCAACTGAAAAAACCTATACTTTTCAAAAGGAAAAATGGGCAGTGAATGTTAACCTTCACAACAAAAGAACTTCTCTTATTAACCAATGACACTTTATTCCAATGTATCACTTTTCATTTGAGTAAATCAAAGTACTTTAAAGCTAAAGGGAATACTGAAATAACAAGAAAGAGAATGACACAACAAATAAGTAAGATATTATCAACAAAAGAGGAAACCTCCTAGTTAATGACACTTTCAAACTATGGCTAACCCTCCTTCTTCTCTTCTTCAACTTCAAATGCTATGAGAAGCCTGGTGATTGACTCACTACACTGCTTTTCTTCAATTAATCCAATTTGCTTTTGTAAGAGTATAGTGGTACTTACCAATTGTGCAGTGGTCGCCCTCCCATCCAGGGCTACACTCACATTTTCCATCTTTGCATTGGCCATGCTCAGTACAGTGAGAATGACAAGAGCGTTCTTCACATGTTGGTCCTACCCAGCCTTCTTCGCATTGACAAATTCCCCTTGAGCAG
The DNA here is from genome assembly GCA_027563665.1 of Antrozous pallidus. Classification (NCBI taxonomy): domain Eukaryota; kingdom Metazoa; phylum Chordata; class Mammalia; order Chiroptera; family Vespertilionidae; genus Antrozous; species Antrozous pallidus. Next base: position 44,415,537 of record CM050509.1, on the reverse strand, counting down.
ACTCCATGGCTACCACATTCCATGGTACATAGCTCTGTGGGAATTCAAAGAAGATATACTGACATATTTTATTAAAACTAAAATTTACTATGTCTGAAGACATTAGAATTACCAAAATGTTACAAAGACCTCTAGCACTTGAGAGAACATACAAGGGATATCATTAAAAAGATAGTTAAGTTTCTAAGTATAAAATAAACTCTAAGTCAAATTGATTTTGAGACGTTCATAAAATGATAATGACATCCGATGCTTAGAAATGAAGTTAATGCCAAAAAAATGTCAAATGGGCTTCACTAAAAATTCATTAAGATCGCAAATAATGTTGCCAGGATTTTATGATGAAAAGCCATCTTTAGGGGAAAAACACACACACAATAAAATAGCACCCTAACTTCACTCAGGAAGAGAGGTTCTACAATTGAAAAGGTAACTATCTAATCAATTTCATCATGTACAAAAGCTGCCAATGATGATAATCAACTGTTGTCCTTGATCCTACTAACAATATTTGCATTTATTTCAAGCATTTAAAATGACTACTGATTGGTTAAAATATACAGTATTCTTATCTCTAAATATCACCCAGTATTTAGTTTATTTTTAATTTAAAAAAATTTTTAAAATATATATATATATATATATTATTGATTTTTTTTTTCAGAGAGGAAGGGAGAGGGATAGAAAGTCAGAAACGTCAATCAACCGCCTCCTGCACACCTCCTACTGGGGATGTTCCCACAGCCAAGGTACATGCCCTTGACCAGAATCAAACCCGGGACCTTTGGGTCCGCAGGCCGACGCTCTATCCACTGAGCCAAACCAGTTTCAGCCACCCAGTATTTAGTTTATATCATCAAGGAGTATATTGGCTCTGCAGAGGCTATCTCCTGTGCTCTGTCCTCCTGACTTTTTGTTGAGAAATGTTGATTATTAATAAAATTATGAGAGTAGAGAAGTCCAAATTATAGCTTGGCAAGCCATTTTCTTGTTAAATACCCCTACTGAAGGAGAAGAAGTGGCATAAAAGTCTATAGAAAGAATGCAATAGGTTTTGGGTACATTCGGCCATAAAACTTTAAAGGAAAAAGAGGGAGTTCTAGAAGCCAAGTTGTCTATCTTCCATTGTCTTAAATTCTTAACCTATGTTTATATATTAAGAATTGAAACTAAAGAGAAAATAAACAAATGGGACTATATCAAAATAAAAAGCTTCTGCACAGCAAAAGAAACCATCAATAAAACAACAAGAAAGCCCACTATGGGAGAACATATTTGCCAATGTTATCACCGATAAGGGTTTAATCTCCAACATTTACAGGGAATTCATACAACTTAACAAAAGGAAGATAAACAACTCAATCAAAAAATGGGCAACAGACCTAAATAGATACTTTTTGAAAGAGCACATACAGAAGGCCAAGAAACATTTGAAAACATGCTCAAAGTAACTAATTATCTGAGAAATGCACATCAAAATGACAATGAGGTACCATCTTACACCTGTCAGAATGGCTATCATCAACAAATGAGAAGTGCTGACGAAGATGCAGAGAAAACGCAACCCTTATGCACTGCTGGTGGGAATGCAGACTGGTGCAGCCACTGTGGAGAACAGTATGGAGTTTCTTCAAAAAACTAAAAATGGAACTACCATTCGACCCAGTGATTCCACTTCTAGGAATATATCCCAAGAAACTAGAAACACCATTCAGAAAGGATATATGCACCCCTATGTTCATAGTGGCACAATTCACCATAGCTATAATTTGGAAACAGCTTAAGTGCCCATCAGCAGATGAGCAGATTAAAAAACTGTGGTACATCTACACAATGGAATACTATGCTGCTGTAAAAAGAAAGGAACTCCTGCTATTTGCACCAGCATGGATGGAGCTGGAGAGCATTATGCTAAGTGAAATAAGTCAGTCAGAGAAAGATAAATGATCTCACTCCTTTGTGGAATATAATGAACAACATAAACTGATGAACAAAAACAGACAGGGATGCATCGTTCAGATGCTCAAACCTCAGAGGGAAGGCAAGGGAGGGTGGGGGGAAGGAGGAGAGATCAACCAAAGGACTTGTATGTGTATAAGCATAACCAATGGATACAGACACTAGTGGGGTGAGGGTATGAGTGGGGGGGGTGGAGGGGCTATGGGCGGATAAGGTCACATATGTAATGCCTTAATCAATAAAGAAAAAAATGAAGTATTGACATGTGATGATTTTAGATATCCTATATTATATGTAACAAAGCTTTCCATACGTAACAAAGGTTTCTACTCTACTAGTATAGATGGCAGAGTATTTTTTTTAGTAGGAGAGAATATTCTTCTAATAAAACAAAGGTTAAGGATTTTATTATTACATAGATCAATTTGTTCACTTATTTATTCACAAATATTCTTTGAGGGTGAAGTTCTCATTGGAAAAATAGTGGATGTGAAATAAGGATTTCTTTACATAAAAGCTGTGTACCTTTAGGCAAATTACTAATATGTACTCTTAATCTCTGTTTAAAAAACTACACAAAGAAAGTAATAATATTTATACCTAATAAGGCCTTTGGACAGATTTGAAATATATCTGTAGGTAGAACCAATAAGATTTCCTCCTCATGACTGGATATGGGGAATAAAGTTTGGGGGAAATAAAAGTTTTGGCTTAATCAAGTGGGTGGATAATGCTGCCATTAAGAATAGCAGTGGAAGATCAACCAGATTAACTTTGAGATAACGTATAGATAGCCAAGTGAAGATGTCAATCAAGGAGTAGAATATATGAATTTGACAGTCTAGGGTTGGAAATATGAAATTGGCAACCATTAGAATATATGTGATATTGAAAGTGTGAGACTAGATGATATTCTAAAGAACAAAAATAGAAGAGCCTCAGAAATAAGTCCCGAGGCATTCCATGATTTAAAGATAAGGTAGAAGAGGGCAATGAGTGATAGGAGAAAACCCAGGAGATTGTAGTGTAACTAAAGCCAAAAGGGAACACTGTTAAAGGAGGAAGGGAGTAGTTATCTGTAAAATATTGGAAATTGTGGGTAACTTTAGGAAGAGCCATATTGATAAAATAATACTTGTAATGCAAGACTGGAATGGGTGAATGAAAAGAGTGACTGGAAACCTGTGTGTGTGATCCCAAATTGTAAAAGTCCAAGTCCCAGAAAATACAAAAAAGGGGAAGCTGGCCTAATAATAAATGGTAGCTCAAGTAGATTAATCTTGAAATAGTACCTGACTCTCTATATCTTGGTTCTGAATCTGATTGATAATCTGGATTTATAATCTTAATTCTTGTGGAGAAACTAATTTTATAATTATGCTCCTCTTAATGGCCTCTCCCAAGACACTAAAAGCTGAACTGAAAGGGCCTTTCTAAGATTAGGGAGTTAAATTAGTCATAACCAATCAGGTCAGAGCTAACTGAAAAAATTAGAGACAAATATTTTGCATTATTGTTTTAAAGAACTATAAATTTTAGGCCTAAGAGGAGTATATCATTCTGGGTATTTCCTAAAAATTAATAGGACTGATAAACAGTATCAGCAAAATGGTAGACTAGACTATCCTTAATCCATCTCAATATAAACCCTTACAAATGTTGAATATAATGCAATACTTTTAAAAGCAGCATGTATTAGTTCACAAGACAGATAAATTCTCAAGTGTCAGAAGCAAAAATGTTGTTAACAGCCAAAGCAGTAAACATATAAGTTAACCCTCTGGCAGCCTTGAGGTGCTATTATACCAGTAATAAACAGGGGTTGAGGTATTTACATTCAAAAAGGGAAAAGAGATGAAGTCTTTTGGATCACTTATGATTGGGGAGTTGGACTGAAACTCTTTCAAGAAAGTGAGGACTCTTAAAATATTAGTGATATGGAGACTAATAAACTATCTACTATCCCAGAGAAATAGCAAGGAAGTACTGGCTAAAATAATAATAATAATAATCTATAATAATAATTAGACCAGATAACCAAATGACCTTTCAGACATCATTCTGGATGTCCTTCTGGACAAAGCTGCATAGGTGGGGCCAAGGCAGAGTGGTTAGGGGTGATCAGGCAGGCAGGCTGGTGAGTGTTTAGGAGCCAGTGGTACTGGATTGTGAGAGAGATGTCCCAAATTGCAAGAGGGTGCAAGCTGGGCTGAGGGGACACCTCCCCCCATGCATAAAATTTGTGCATTGGGCATCTAGTCTATAATAATAAAAGGATAATATGCTAATTGGACTGAACGTCTTCCCAGGTGTCATTCCGAATGTCCTTCCGGACAAAGCTGGGGCTGGAGCGAAGCCTGGGTCCTGGGTGCTTGCCAGGGGCCCCAGGGAAGCCCAGGCTCTGGGTGCTGTAGTGAAGCTGGTGCTGGCAGCCAGGGAAAGGAAGGCCTACTCTTGCACGAATTTTCATGCATTGTGCCTCTCGTAATAACAATAATGATGATGTTTGGGGATTAGAAAAACAACGTAGAAATAAAATGCTGCTTACTAATATGTGTGATGAAGTGCCTTGAGTGAAATACTTGTAACGCCTGCATTACTCAGGAATGAGGTAAGAGATACTTTGTCAAGTATGCACATAAAAATTTAAAGGTAGAATTATGTTTCTAGTGATTGTGAACTAAGAAAGTTTTACTATTCTTTCCTGATTAATATATCTAGACGAAATATATTTAAAAATCTGTTAGATGTTACTGGAGTTCACAAAAAAAAGAAAACAAAATTGGGCCAAGTTTTAGGAGGAAAAAACAAACAAACCCAGAGACGTGAGTCTGATATATCCCATGCTCTTCCACTAAGTGTCTGTCAATTCTGGTAGAGGCAGTTGGAAGAATAGGGACTTTGTAGATATTTTGTCAGTCTCACAGATATAGAAAAAATATTTGACAGATAATATTTAAGAAATTTTCAATACTAAAAAATATATATTAAGCCAAATATATGAAGCAAAATTGAAAGGACAAAAAGGAAAAAAAGGACAAATTAAAAACCATAGAGACCTTAATGGCCTCCCCCTACCACTTCTTATTCACTGAAAGAACAAGGAGACAAATAAGAAAATATATAGATTTTGAGGAACATGATTAACAAATTTGATCTAATTGACACATAAATAGAATTGTAATAGATAACTATAAAATTTTAAAGTGCACACAGAACATTTATAAATATTGACCATATGCTGAACTATAAAATAAATCTGAACATATTTAAAAGTATTAAAATTATTTATAGCAAATTTTCTGAATAGTATGGAATTAACTTGAAATCAGTAACAAAAAGTAACTATAAAATCCCCATAAATTTGGAAATTAAGAGTTACAGTTCTGAATAAACTATAGAACATAGAATAAATTATCAAGAAAACTAGAAGATATTTTGAAATGACTGAAAAAGTTGACACATATCAAAATTTGTGTAATATAAATCAATCATGTGTAAAAGATTTCAAAGGCAGAAATAAAAATCACCTGTAAAACAAGAACCCAAACATTTATTATAAGAAATGAGAGCAAAGTAAATTCAAAGAAGATAAAAGTTTGAAAATAATAATTATGAGAGCTGAACTTAATTAAATAGGAACAAACACACAGTAGAAAGCAACAATAGATGATTTGCATAGACCAATAAAATTGATAGACCCCTGATAGGAACCAATCAAGAGGAAAATACAGAAGACCAAAATAACCAAAATCAAGAATGAAAAAGATGACATCACTATAGTTACTCTACACATAAAACGTCATGAGGATATTACAAAAAATTTGTCAATAAATTTGAAAATTTCAAAGAAATGAACAAATTCTTAGAACTTACAAAAATAAACACAAGAAAAATGGAAACTGAATAGTTTCTAAAGAACCCTTCTACACAATGAAAAATATTCCGACAAAGAAAATCAGTCTCAGATGACTTTACTTGTAAATACACCAAACATTTAAGGAGAAAGGCTGCCAGTCTTGAATAAACATTTCCAAAGAACAGAAAAAGAGGAAACACTTAACAATGTGCTTTATGAGACCAGCAAAACCTTGACATAAAATTCTGATAAGGATATGATAAAAAACAAACAAGCAGGCCAATCTTACTTATGAAAATAGATGCAAAAATCCTAAGCAAAACACAACAAATCTAGCATTACATGGCATAAAATAATACATTGAACAATTTGTGTTTATTTTAGGAAAGAAAAATGTTTTAACATTTGCACACCAATCAATGTAATCAACACATATATGAATAAAAAAAGCATATGATCATTACTATAAATAAATATTTGATACACTACTAAGCATCTATTCATGATAAAAATGTATAGAAAATTAAGACTATAAGCTGCTTTAATCTGATAAACATTACCCACAAAAGACACACAGCAAACATTGTCATTATTATTTTTTGCAAACATTATCCTATATAATAAAAAAGAAACATGCAAATTTGACTGTACCTTTGCTACGCTACCATCCAATCAGGAGTGGGGGGCAGGGTCGAGGCACACATGAGGCAGGGGGCAGGGTTGGGGGGAGTCACTGGGGTGCGGGTGTCGGCAGCATCGCCGGGGCACCAGGTCCCCTGGCATCGGGATGGGGGACCTGAGGCCAGGCCAGGGGACCTAAGGCTGTGCCCTTTGCTCCTGCACTGGGACAGGGGACCTGAGGCTGTACCCCCCACCCAGAAGGGCTTGACGAGACACCTGAGGCCACATTCTCCACCTCAGCACTGGGGGACCTGAGGCCCAGCTGGAGGTCCTAAGGCTGCACCCCCTGCCCTGGTGCCAGGGCCGAGGGACATGAGGCCGGGCCAGGGGACCTGAGGCTGCACCCCCTGAACTGATGCCTGGCCAGGGGACTTAAGACTGTGCTGGGGGACCTTAGGCCATGCTCTCTGTTAATAGGACTTGATGGGGGACCTGAGGCTGCGCCCCCCACCCAGTGCCAGGCCGGGGGACCTGAGGCTGTGCCCCCTGCCCTGTGGGGCTTTATGAGGATGGGGCTGGCCGAGTCTGGGTCTTGTGTGATTTCAAGGTGAACATGGGTGGGCGGAGACTTGACTCTGGGTCCTGTGGCATGCCCCAGACTCTGACAGGAATGGAGATTTTTATATACATTTTATTAATTTTCTTTCATCTCTGACACTTCTATTATAGAGAAAGGGAAAATAGCAATATTAAAATATTTCCTCTAATTAATTCCCTTTTAATGTGCATGAATTTCATGAACCTGGCCACTAGTCATTAATAGACATGTTAAATTATTTTATTGAAACTGAGAAAAGATGACTATGACAATCATTTCTATTTATAATAATTATTATCAATAGACATCCTTCCAGACGAAATTGGGGCTGGAAGTGAAGCCAGTACTGGCAGTCAGGGGAAGGAAGGTCTATTCTTGCATGAATTTCATGCATTGGGCCTCTAGTATAACATAATTCTAAAATTTGCAGCCAGTGCAGTAATATAAAAAAAAGAAGAAAAGTATACAAATTGGCAAGGAATGAATAAAAGCCATCATCATCCAGACAGTTTGATTGAACATATACAAACATCAAAAATAGTCCATATAGAAAGATTATTAGGATATGTGAATTTAGCAAGATCTATAGATACCAAGCAAACATAGATTTTAAATTATGGCTTCTGGTTAGATAAATGTGATACACATATCCTCCCATGATCACATCAAAATTACAACTAAACTACAGGACAGACATCATTTAGAACCACCTGATGTCTAGCTGAACAGATGTCCAATAGATAAAGATATACAAAAGAAATCATGTCAAGACTGGTATGAGTGATGGAGTTGTGGAACAGGCTAATCCCACACCCATCTTTGGCAGATAATCAACAGGAGGGATATCTTGGCTGTGGAAGTACCCCCCAAAAAACAAGGGGCCACAGCCCCATATCAGGTTCCTTAACCCAAGATTCCAGTGTTAGGAATATAAGCTCCCATAATTTTTTCCTGTGAAAGGCAGCCAAGAATGTATAGCTGTGTGAATTGGAGGGAAGCTGGACTCACAGGTGTACCCCTTAAAAGGCCCATATAAAGGTTCCACAAGTGGGGCAATAGCTTGAAAGGCACCACGGATATGTGGGGAGAAACTGAATTGTAGGCTTTGGGCAAGAACTGGAGAGGCAGCTTTCTCCCGACAGAAGCTATTAATCTTTTGCTGACCCTTCCCTCTGTAGGTACAGGAGGGCATCATATCTGAGTCTCCATTAACTTGGCTAACACTGTTTGGCCTACCCCAGTGATTCCCTGAGACCCCACCCCATCCAACTGTAGACCCACTCAAGCTGCTTCCAGTGGCTTTTCGATATAAACAGCCTGTCTTGGCTCATGCTTCAGAATTTCATAAAATCTCTCAAAAGTTCACAAATGCCAAACAAGCAGCATTTGGCATCTGCATGACCTGTACCTCTTGCTAAGTGGCCCCAGGCCTGGCACTAATGGCAGCCAGTTTGAGTTCACAGCTTAGCTTCTCCTGGGCACCTCCACACCCAGCAAAAAGAGCATCCACCTGCATAATGCTTTGTAGCTCATTCCAAGAGGCCCTGGGAAGGGCACAGGTGGTGGCAGAACTTGGTCTGTACCTCCTGAGAGGCCCCAGTGACAGCACACTTAATGGACAGTTTCAGATGATATTGTAGTCTCACCCAACCACTTTTATGAGTGACACATTCAAGGCCAGACTTGTTGGGCACTAGAGCTCTGGATGAAGCTAGTACTGCTCCATGGGGTCAACCCCTACACAGCAGCGCCTCTGTTTCAGTTGATGCCAGTCCTCACAGCCAATTGGCCAGGGGGTAAATCACTCCCATTGACATGCCAACAGCAACCAAGGCTCAACTACGATAGCAGGGTGTAAATAGTTCACACAGGGGGGTGCATATGGAGCACCCCACATGGGTGAATAGGGAGACTGTGTGCCATTGGGCCCTACAGGACACCTTCCATATAAAGAAATTTTATCAAGATAGGGAGATATAGCAGCTCTACTTAGTAAATGGAAACAAATATGGGGAGGCAACCAAATTTAGGAGACAAAAATAAACTTGTCCCAAATAAAAGAAAACAAAATCCAGAAAAAATAACTAAACAAAATAGAGACAAGCAATCTACAAGATGCAGAGTTCAAAATATTGGTTATAAGGATGCTCAACAAAATCACATAGAAATACATGCAAAGGCTGAAACGAAAGTGATAGAAAAATATATTTCATAAAAATGAAAATTAAAAAAGAAAAATCAATACTTATACCATACAAAAATAGACTTTAAAACAAAGGCTATAATAAGAGACAAAGAAGTACTTAGCAGTTCCTCTTTTGGGTATTTATCCTAAGAAACCCAAAACAGTAAATTGAAAAGACATGGGCACAAATGTTCATTGCAGCATTATTTATAACAGCCAACATATGGGAGCAATCTAAATGTCCATCAATAGATGAATGGATAAAGAATAAGTAGAATATGACCCAACCATACAAAGAATGTAATCTTGCCATCTGCAACAACATGGATAAGACCTAGAGAGTATTGTGCTGAGTGAAATGAAAGACAAATGCCTTATGACTTCACTTATATGTAAAATCTAAAAGACAATATAAACAAATAAGCAGAACAAAAACAGATTCAGATACAGAGAACCTTTTGATGGTTGCCGGATGGAAGGGGGTTTGAGGGATGGGTGAAAAAGGTGAAGGGATTGAGAAGTACAAATTGGTAGTTACAAAATAGTCACAAGGATATAAAGTATAACATAGGGAATCTACATATATAAAAGGCTAAGCAACTGACAGTTCAACTGGTAGCTATGATGTACAATGATTAGGGGGCAGATTTTCAATGCACAGGCATGGAAACATGGAACAACCTGATGAAGCTCAGAGGGAATGGTGGAAGGGGGAGGGTGGGAAGAGATTAACCAAAGATGCTAGATGCATACTAGAGGCCTGGTGCCTGAAATTGTGCATGGGTATGGTCCCTAGGCCTAGCCTGTGATCAGGGCCAGTTTCCCTAGCTGCCATCAGCCAGCTCTGCCCCCTGCCGCCACCCACCCCAGTTCCTGGTTCCCCATCTCATGATAAGAGCCTGACCGCCAGGGTAGGGAGCAAGAGGTCAGCCATTCCTGCCTGCTCACTGGCCCCACCCCTGCTGCAGGTCATCCTTTGTGTGTGGGGCAACCAGCAGGGTGGGGGCCTTGGCCTGGCACTGCCCGCATCCACCGCTACCCACCTCAGGTCCCCATTTGCCATCAGTGATTGGTGCCTACCAGCTAGGGAAAGGAACCAAGAGGTGGTCAGTGTACCTCATAGTGATTGATTGAGCGGTCGTCCTGGTCATTCTGCCATTATGGTCGCTGGGTTTTTATTATATAGAATTAGAGGCTGGTGGGGTCCCTGGGCCTGGCCTGTGGGGATTGGGCCAAAACTGGCAGTCCAACATCCTCCAAGGCGTCCCAGATTGTGAGAGGGCGCAGGCCAGGTGGAAGAACCCCACCGGTGCACGGCATGCACTGGGTCTCTAGTATAGTCAATAATATTCTAAAAACTATCTATGGTGTCAGATGGATATTAGTTTTATTGGGGAATCACTTCATAAGTTATATAGATATCTAACCAATGGGTTATACACCTGATATGAATATAATGTTGTACATCAACTGTAATTGAAAAATAAACATTATTTTAAAAAAGTTATTACTTTATATCAATAGCACGCAATGAGAAATTTTGAAAATACCATTTACAATATCATTACAATGTCATATATCTAATAATAAATTTAACAAAATATTTGCAAGACTTATATTAAAAAACTGAAAAGTTATAAGAGAAATTAGAGAAGGCCTTGATAAATGGAAAGTTATACCAAGTTCATGAACTGGAAAATTAAAAATTAAAGATGTCAATTTTCCTCAAATGTGTGTATGTTCGCACATGAGTGTAAATATAGATCAACTAAAGAAAGAAGGAGAGTAAGATGAGATGATGCTCTCTAGCTAACAGCAAGATTTATTATAAAGCTATGTTAATTTAGATACTGGATACTGGCACAATGGTAAATAGACAAATTAAGATAGACTCCTAAAACATATAAGGATACTTGATTTATGGTAAAGTTGGCACTGCAGACAAGTGGCAAGTGACTACTGTTTTAAATGAAATGGTTATGGGAAACTGAATATCCATTAGGAGAAAAGTCATCTCTACTTCACCCCACATACAAAATCAATTCCATATAAAATATAGTAAACATAAAGCTACAAAACTTATAAAACACAACATAAGAAAACCATTTCGTGATCTTAGTGTAGGAAAACATTTTTTAAGCCATACATGAAAATGTTAACCATAAAGGCAAAAAACAATAAATTGGGCTCCATCAAAATTAAGAAGTTCTTATCAAAAGATAGACAAATACATGCTGCAAGTTGTAGGATGCGTTCATAGCACACATACCTGAAAAAGAGCTTGTATCCAAAATTCACAAAGAACTTCAAATTGATAATAGAAAGATACCAACCTAAGAGAAAAATGGCAAGAGACCAGAAGAGGTACTTAAGCAGGATATTCAAATGTACAAAAGCATATGAAAATATGCTTCGTGTCGAACCAAGATGGCAGCACAGGTAAATACCTATATTGCTGCCTTACACAATAATTTCAAAACTAAAACTAAAATACAAAACAGACATCATCCAGAACCATCGAAAAGCTGGCTGAGTGGAAATTCTACAACTAGAAGGAAAGATAAAAGGACACCGAGACTCAAAGGAGGTGCAGAGGGCAGAGGTGAGGAGATGCAGAGACAGAAGTGCGGAGACTTGTGTGAGCGGAAAGGGCTGGTGGCTAAATATGCACAGGTTTTCTCAAACGAGGAGGGAGACAAAGGCTCCCCACTGCTCTGAACTCCAGTTCTGGGTGAGTCTTCAGGAACCCAGACTCATTCGGGGTGAAAATGGACTGTCTGAAGAAAGCACACTGAGACTCGGGAGCTAGAGAGGTCCAACATCTGGAAGTCCAACATCCCCCAAGGGATCCCAGAGCTTGTGGAGAGGGAGCGCAGCTGAGTGCGTGGCTGGTTCTCTCATTCGGGAGGAAAACAAAACCTCCTGATTGCACTGTACTCCAGTTCCAGGTGAGACTTTGGGTATCTAGACTCATTCAGGGAGAAACTGGACTGTCTGGCAGTGGGCAAAACTTGAGGGCAGCTTTCTCTCAGAGGTGCATGCAGCCATTGCTGCTTAGGGAAGGGCTGATGGGAAAGTAAGGCTGACTCCTCAGTCCTGAGATTCTGCCCCATCCAAGCTGGGCACAGAAGCTCTCCCAGTGTAGACACAGCTGATCATCACAACAAATTGGTTTGGGGGTCACCCCCTCCCAGTGATACCAGCAATAATCCAGACTTAACTATAACAAGACTGTGCAGCCCATAAAGGTGGACACCAAGAGTATCCACATCAGGTAACTGGGGAGGTTGAGCCACTGTCCCCTAGAGGACACCTAACACACAAATCTACTTGACCAACTCAGGGTAGTAGCGAAAATGAAGAGACAAGGAAATAGAACACAATTGAAAGAAATGGAGGAAAACAAACGACTGGACTTAAACCACGGTTATAAGGTTTTTGAAGAATTTCCTAGAAAACGCCAATTAATTTAATGAGACCCTTGAGGATGTGAAAAAGGATCAATTAGAAATTAAGCATACACTAACTGAAATAAAAATATTATACAGAGACCTAACAGCAGACTAGAGGACTGCAAGAATCAAGTCAAAGATTTGAAATACAAAGAAGCAAAAATCACTCATCCAGAAAAGCAAAAAGAAAAGATAATCCAAAAAAATTGAAGATAGTGTAAGAAGCCTCTGGGACAATCTCAAGCATACCAACATCCAAATTATGGGGGTGCCAGAAAAAGAGAGAGAGCAAGATATTGAAAACCTATTTGAAGAAATAGTGACTGAAAACTTCCCCCACCTGGTGAAAGACATAGACTTACAAGTCCAGGAAGTGCATAGAACCTCAAACAAAAGGAATTCAAAGAGGACCACACCAAGACACATCATAATTAAAATGCGAAGAGCAAAAGACAAAGAGAGAATATTAAAAGCAGCAAGAAAAAACAGTTAAGTTACCTACAAAGGAGCAGCTTTACGACTGTCAACTGATTTCTCAACAGAAACTATGCAGGCCAGATGAGAATGGCAAGAAATATTCAATGTGATGAATAGCACGAACCTACAACCAAGATTACCCAGCAAAGCTATCATTCAGAATTAAAGGTCAGATAAAGAGCTTCACAGATAAGAAAAATCTAAAGGAGTTCATCACCACCAAATCAATATTATATGAAATGCTGAAAGATATTCTTTAAGAAGAGGAAGAAGAAGAAAAAGGTAAAGATAAAAATTATGAACAACAAATACATGTCTATCAACAACTGAATAAAAAAATCAAGGGAATTAAAAATCTGATGAACAGAATAACTGGTGAATATAATAGAATCAGTGGCATAGAAAGGGAGTGGACTGACCATTCTCAAGGGGAAAGAGGTGTGGGGGTTGCAGAAAGAGACTGGACAAAAATCGTACACCTATGGATGAGTACAGTGTGGAGGAGGTAAGAGCAGAGTGTGGGGTGAGTGCTGGTTGTAGGAGAGTTATGGGGAGAAAAAGAGGAACAATTGTAATAATCTGAATAATAAAGATTTATTAAATTAAAAAAATAAAGAGCTAACATAAAAAAAAGAAAATATGCTTAACAATATCACTTATGGGAAAGAGCTTATCTAATAAAAGAGCAATATGCAAATTAACCATCACTCTGCTACACACCCAAGCCACGCCCACAAACCACACCCATAAGCCAATTAGGAGCGAGTATGCAAACTAACCCCAACTAAGATGGCTGCAGCCACAGAGAGGGCAGGAGGGAGGTTTGGGTTTCCCTAGAAATGGAGGAAGCCAAGCTTTCTGCATACCTTGGCCAGCCCAGGCCTCCTCTTAAGGCTACAAAATTTTAATTATAGAAGAAAAATAAACCCCAACAGAAATGGCTGCTGCCATCGAGGGAGCAGAAGGCTTCTGCTCCAGGCTACGAAGTTTCAATTGTAGAAGATAATTAAATCTCAGATCCCCGGGCCTCTGCTTGGGTCACTGGGGGGTGTGGCTGGCCTGTAAACCCAGGCCACCCCATGCCCCAAGGGAACTCCCACCTGGAAATGAGACACCCTTCAGGGCAAACCAGCTGGCCCCCATCCATGCACCAGGCCTCTATCCTATCTAATAAAAGAGTAATATACAGATTGACCATCATTCCAGCACACAACATGGGTATCCCCATGTGGTCAAAGATCCTGCCCTCATGTGGGCACAAGATGGCCACCACAAGATGGCCAGAAGTGAAGGTCAGTTGGGAGGGACAAGGTCTTCAAGGAAGGGAAGTTGTGGGTGATTGGGCCTGCAGGGGAGGGCAGTTAGGGGTGACCAGGCCTGCAGGGGAGGGCAGTTAGACATCAATCAGGCTGCAGGGGAGTGGTTAGCAGGTGATCAGGCTGGTAGGCAGAAGCAGTTAGGGGCAATCAGGAAATCAGGCAAGCAAGCAGTTGAGACCCAGCAGTCCTGGATTGTGAGACGGATGTCCAACTGCCTGTTTAGGAACGATCCCACCGGGATCAGGCCTAAATCAGCAGTCAGATATCCCTTGAGGGGTCATAGATTGAAGAGGGTGCAGGCTGCGCTGAGGGACACCCTCCCCTCCATGCATGAATTTTGTGCACCAGGCCTCTAATCCTATCTAATAAAAGAGTAATATGCAAATTTGACTATACATTCGCTATGCTACCAGCCAATCAGGATCAGAGGCGTGGCCGCGGCACACGGGATGGGAGGCCGGTGGGGGGCAGAGCTATGGTGCGTGGGATGAGAGGTCTTGAGCTGAGAGGCCATCCTGGCATGCAGCCTGCTCTGTGTGGCTGCTGAGTGCGGGGCTGGCGGTAGGCACTGGGGCTAAGGCATGGGTTGGGGAGCAGGGCCGAGGTGTCTGTCAAGCACAGGGCTCCCGGGGCTGGGTGGTCACCAGGTGGTTGCCAGTGGGCGGGGCTAAGGCCAGGCCCAGGTGGCCGGGGCTGAGGTGGCCAGGGCAGAGCTAGCCATCAGCCCCATTGCAGGGTGATGGCTGGGTGCCCAAGGCCTAAAGCTTTGGCCAGGGTTGAGGGGTCAGTAGGACATCCCCTGAGGGCTCCCAGTATGTGTGAGGGGACAGGTTGAGCTGAGGGATCACCCACCACCAGTACACGAATTTCATGCACTGGGCCCCTAGTATAAAATAAAATAATAATGAAATACCACTATGCACCCACAAGAGTGATTTACATCTAAAAGTTTGTCAGTTATAAGTGTTGGTGACAATGTGAAGTAATAGAAAACTGCATATACTATAGGTTAATTGTGTAAATTGGCACAACCACTTTGGGAACTCTTGGACATTGTCTGCTAAAGTTTGACATATATATACCCTATGTCTCAGAAGAAGTGATTCCTCTTCTCAGTATTTACTCAACAGAAGTACAAGCAAGTGAACACTTAGGAAAAGCTATGTGTAAAAGTATTTATAGGAGAATTATATGTATTAGCCCCTCCCCCCCCCAAAAAATGGAAGCACCTCAAATATCCATCAACAATTGAATAGATAATTGTGTTAATCTTGCAAAGAAACAGTGGGTCACAATGTAAATTTATGATCTATAGCAGGGGTCGGCAAACTGTGGCTCCCAATCCACATTCAGTTCTTTTTCTCCTTGTGTGTAGCTTTTCCACAAAATTCCACAGCCTGGGCTAGTCTATTTTGAAGAAGTGGTGTTAGAAGAAGTTTAAGTTTAAAAAAAATTTGGCTCTCAAAAGAAATTTCAATCATTGTACAATTGATTTTTGGCTCTGTTGACTAATGAGTTTGCCAACCACTGCTTTAGTTCTGTAGCAACATGCCATAATATAGATTAACTAGATGCCTGATGCATGAAGATTCATGCAGAATGGGCCTTTCTTACTCTGGCTGCTGGCACAGCCTTTGCCCTGGCCTGGAGCTGCCTTTCTGCCTTCCCATACTGTCCAGAGGCCCAGAGCGGCTGGGGTGGTCTGAAATGCCTATGTTGTCGCCATGGTGATGATACAAGCATCCTACCCCTGGCTGCTTGGCACCTTTGTATGCAAATTAACCTGCCATATTTGTTGGGTTAATTTACATACTCACTCCTGATTGGCTGGTGGGTGTCACGAAGGTATGGGCAATTTGCATATTTCTCTTTTATTAGTGTAGATTCCCCATCCCCAAAATAGTGTTGAAAGAACTCAAATGCAAAATTATACATATGGTAAGATTCCATTATTAAAATTTTCAGAAAGCAGGCAAGAGTCGGAATTCAGGATAATTACCTGTGGGGGAAGGATGGAGGAAGTAATAATTAGAGAAGGGCACAAAGAAGGATTCTCTGGGTTAATAGCCTATATTTTGACTTCAGAAGTGATTAACAGGTGTTTCAGACTTGCATAATTCACTGAGCTGTACACTTATGACTCTTGTGCATTTCTGTATATGTTTTACATTTTAATAAAATGTTAAGAAATTAACAATGACCAAAAGAACAGAAACAGAATATATAACTTCCTAATCCGAAGTGGGGGGGGGGGGGAGAATGGATATAACTCAGTAAGTCAAAGAAAAAACAGAAAGAGGGAGAAGTCACAGAAAAATAAATATTATAACTAGAAGATACAAAAGATGACTATAAGATATAATTCCAAACATGTAAATAATACCAGTGAATAAAAACAAATTGAACTTGCAATTTAAAGAGAGAGACTCTGGAGCTAAGTGAAAATCTAGTTACATTCTTTGTGTTAATAAGAGATGTGCTAAAACATACTAATACAGAAAGCTAGTAGTAAAAGGAAAAGGGCATTTTAGAAAAGTACTAACCAACAAAACCTTGGCGTAGCTATAACATTATAAGACAAAATAGTTTTCAAGGCATAAGGCACTATTATGGATAAAGAGAATCTATAATAATAAAAGCATAATATGCAAATTGACCAAATGGCTGAACAGTGTAATAACTATCCAGATGACCATGCTATGATACCCTCTGGTACCAGGCCAGCCAAGGCAGGTGGGATGCGATAGGTCAGGAGCTCCACCATCATCTCATGACTGCTCTGCAGCAGGAGGCCCATACCACTGGCCTGTGGGGCAATTAATCAGGGGACTCAATGATCACCCCAAAGAAGGAGACATAGGCCACCGAATGATGGGCTGTGGTGGGTTGGCAGGGCCTCCCTCTGTGGGGGTGATCCATTGTGAAGCCCCAGCTGGGTGTAGAGGGCCTACTTCTTTGGGGTGATTGATCATGGAGCCCCAGCCAGGTGGGCAGAACCTGTCTCTATCGGGTGATCAATTGATCACGAGGCTCCTGGACTGTGAGAGGGCACAGGCTGGGCTATGGAACCCCCCTGAGTGTACAAATTTCATGCACCATGCCTCTAGTAATTATCTCATCTAATAAAAGAGTAATATGCAAATCAACCATCACTCTGCTACTCCCACAAGCCATGCCCATCAGCCAATCAGGAGCGAGTATGCAAATTAACCCAACCAAGATGGCTGTGGCCACAGAGCAAGCAGGATGCTTGGGCTTCTCTAGTAATGGATGAAGCCAAGCTTTCTACACACCCTGGCTGGCCTAGGGCTCCACTCAAGGCTACAAAGTTTCAATTATAGAAGATAAATAAATCACAGATACCAGGGCCTCCACTTGGGTCACTTGGGGTCATGGCTGGCCTGCAAAACACCACAGGACCCTCACCTAGGCCACCCCATGCCCCTAGGAAACCCCCACCTTGATCCGGGACACCCTTCAGTACAAACCAGCTGGCTCCCACCTGTGCACTATGTTTCTATCCTAGCTAATAAAAGAGTAATATGCAAATTGACCATCACTCCAACACACAAGATGGCTACCTCCATGTGGACACAAGATGGTCACCACAAGATGGCCAGCAGTGGAGGGCAATTGGAAGGGGGTAGGCCTGCAAGGGAGAGCAGTTGTGGGTAATCAGGCCAACAGGGGAGGGCAATGGGAGGGCTCAGAGCTGCAAGGGAGGGAAGTTGGGGGGGACATGATTAAACCTGCAGGGGAGGGCAGTTAG
This sequence comes from Antrozous pallidus, assembly GCA_027563665.1. Classification (NCBI taxonomy): domain Eukaryota; kingdom Metazoa; phylum Chordata; class Mammalia; order Chiroptera; family Vespertilionidae; genus Antrozous; species Antrozous pallidus. The sequence continues at coordinate 44,397,298 of CM050509.1, read as the reverse complement.
AGGTGACCAGGCCAGTAGAAGGAAGTTGGGGGCGACCAGTCCTGCAAGCAAGAGCAATCAGGGGGGACCCAGTTCTGCAGGGGAGAGCAGTTGTGGGGGACCAAGCCTGCAGGGGAGGGCAGTTAGGGGCAAACAGGCTGGCAGGGGAGCAGTTAGGCATCTATCAGGCTGGCAGGGTAGTGGTTAGGGGGTGATCAGGCTGGTAGGCAGAAGCGGTTAGGGGCAATCAGGAAGGGGCTTAAATGGGCTGTCGGAAGTCCTTTGAGGAGTCCCAGATTGGAGAGGGTGCAGGCTGGGCTGAGGGACACATCCTCCCAACCACGTGCATGAATTTCGTGCACCGGGCCTCTAGCATAATGATAAAAGGAATAATTCATCAGGAAGATGTAACAATTCAGACCCTGTAAGAAAATGTAGCTTCAAGATATCTAAAGCAAAAACTGACAGACTGCACAGTTACAAGAAGATAAAAAAATTAGCAAAAATTTGAATAGTACAATTAACATCTTTAATATTATGGATATGTAAAGAACCCCAAAGCTATAACTGTATAATACATATCATTTTTTATTTTAAACATTTTTAATTACAGTTTATGTTCAATATTATTTTATACATACAATATATATTATTTTATTTTATTTATTTTAAAAATCTTTATTGTTGAAAGTATTACATATGTCCCCTTACTCCCATTGACTCTTTCTAGCTTGCCCCTGGCCCTGCCCCTTCCCTTGGCCCTGCCCTAGGCCTTCACTACCCTATTATATGTGTCCATAGTTTAAGCACATATATAATATAGATTCTTATAAAACACACAGAACACCCACAAAACTGGTAAATATTAAACCACAAGGCAAGACTCAAGAAATGACAAAGATTCTATATCATACAGATCATTCTGTTTCAGCAAAGTGCACTAAAATCTGAAAGCAATAAACAAAGAGCAAAAGAAAAAATGTTCTTAAAAATAATTCATGCATTACATTATAATTATATTGGAAATTAGGAACTGAATAACAATGAAATGCTATTTATAAAAATGTGTGGGTATTGCCTTAAATACATTTAGTAGAAAAAAAGAAAAAATTTAAGTTAACGAACAAAGTATCCAACTCAAGAACTTAGAAATGAACTGCATATAATGAAAAGGAAGAAAATAATAAGGGTAAGAGAGGAAGCTAATGAAATCAGAAGCAAAAAGACAATAGAGAATATCAACAAGACCAACCTTTGTGTCTGTGACATGAATAATAAAATAGAGAAACCTCTGGCAAGATAGAACAAGAAAAAAAAAGAAATGATACAAATAAACATTAAAGATTAAAATATAAAAATAAATGAGAGAGGGCTATGAATAACTTTATGCCAGTAAGTTTGAAACCTTATAAAAAGTAGAAATTTTTCAAAGGGAAAAATGGACTTGAGAAGAAATAGAAAGTCTGAACATGCATTAAAGACACTGAGAGTGGCCCAGATGATTTTACAGGTGTACTAGGTATTTTGCCAAATTTCTAAGAAAAGGATAATCTCTATTTTAAGCTATTCTAGAGTTTAGGAAAAGAGAAAAGTCTTCTTGAATCATTTTGTTAGACTACTATAATCTACTTCTAAAATGGAGTAAGAAAAGAAAAAGAGACTCTTTTATAGGCTGATCTCATTTTTAAAGATGGCTGCAAAAAATCTATACTAATAAAAGGGTAATATGCTAATTAGACTGGGTCAAGCAGACATCTTCCAGTCATCTGGCACTCCTTCTGGACAAAGCCATAGTTGTGGGGGGGGGCAAGGCAGAGGTGGTTTGGAGCAATCAGGCAGTCAGGGGAGGGCAGTTAGTGGTGATCAGGCTGGCAGAGGAGGGTGGTTAGGGGCAATCAGGCCTGTAGGGGAGGGTGGTTAGGGGTGACCAGCCTGGCAAGCAGAGGTGGTTAGGGGAGATCAGGCCGGCAGGCAGAGGGGTTAGGGGCAATCAGGCAGGCAAGGAGAGTGGTTAGGGGTGATCAGACAAGCAGGCAGGAAGGTGAGCAGTTAGGAGCCAGCAGTCCTAGATTGCGAGAGGGATTGGGCCTAAACCAGCAGTCAGACATCCCCCAAGGGGTCCCGGATTGTCAAAGGTGCAGAGTGGGATGAGGTACCCCCCACCCCTAAGCATGAATTCCATGCACTGGGCCTCTAGTTTCCAATAAATGATCTGGAAATCAAATTAACAATGTACACACACACACAAAGACACCCAAATATGGAAATTACAATCAAGTAGGCATGGTTTATGTTTTGAAAATCTATTAATGTACATCATTATCAAATTAATCCATTTTACTTTAAACTCATTTCATAATGGATTAAAGACAAATGATCATCTTATATACCAAAAGATTAGTATATAAAGTTTAGTTCCTATTTATGATAGAACCTCTTAGCAAAACAGGACTAAAAGGGAACTCACTGAATATGATAAAGGTGATTTACCAAAATCCTAACGTATGCATCATACTTAGTAATAAAATAACAGATAGTCCCCTTAAAGATAGAAGTCCTATAATTAACTAGTGCTTCTAATTCAGTGTTGTACTGGGAATCTTAGCTAGCACAATAAAACAACCAAAAATATAAATCACTTGAGCCAAAATTGAATATACAGTTATAACGATGAAATTAGAAGAAAGGATAGAAAGGTTGTTGGATATAAGATTATTAAAAAAAAAAAAGACAACAGCATGCCTACATCTATCAGGGACAGCTAAATTAGAACATGTAATTAAAAAAAACTCATTCATGCCGAGATCGGTTTGGCTCAGTGGATAGAGCATCGGACTGGGGACTGACGGGTCCTGGGTTCGATTCCGGCAAGGGCATGTACCGTGGCTGCAGGCACATCCCCAGTAGGGGGCGTGCAAGAGGCAGCGGATCGATGTCTCTCTCTCATCGATGTTTCTGACTTTCTATCGCTCTCCCTTCTGCTCTGTAAAAAATCAATAAAATATATTTTAAAAAAACTCATTCACAATAATAAATCTAACAAAAACGTTCAATATTCTTTCATATAAGATTTTAAAAACCGTTTGAATTGAAGAAGACATACAAAGACCCAATCAATGGACAGATATACTGTGTTCATGCTCACAAGCCTCAATATCATTAGAATGTCAACTTTCCTTTACTACTTCTTTAATTCAATGTAGTTCTAGTCAATATCTCAACAACATTTTTCATAGAGCTTGAAAACCTGATCCTAAAATCCAAATGGAACAGAAAAGACTAAGAATACCCCAAAAAAACTTTGAAGAAGCATATTCATTGTTGTGTGTATGTGTTGTCCTAACCTAAAGGTGCAATGTGCATCAATAGGAAAGTTAATATATAAATTTTGGTGTATTCATACAGTATAAAAATATGGGTGTTTACTTGAGTACTGTAAAGTAGATATACGTGCCTCAATATGGATAAACCTTAGAAACATAATGATGGTCCAGCCAGCATGGCTTAGTGGTTGAGCATCAACCTATGAACCAGGACGTTATGGTTCAATTCCAAGTCAGGACACATGCCTGGGTGGCTCCATCCCCAGTAGGAGGTATGCAGGCATGCAGGTGGCAGACAATAAATGATTCTCACTCATCATCTCTCTCTCTCTCTCTCTCTCTCTCTCTCTCTCTCTCTCTCTCTCTCCTCCCTCTCTGAAATACATTTTTTTAAAAAAGAAAAAAAGCCTTAATGATGAAGAAAGAAATTCATATAAAATTTAAATATATACAGAACATTATAGTTTTACAGATATATCCTTATTTGTGTATATATATATATATATATATATATATATATATATATATATATATAAAATTTAGGATAGTTGTTTCCATTGCAGGGATGGAAGGAATGGAACCACAGGGAATTCATTTGTATTTGTTAATTTTTGAAGCTAGGTTGTGGGTTTACAGTTGTTCATTATGTTATGTTATATGCTTGAAACATTTAATAATAATTTACAAGAGAAAAGGAAAGAATCAGCATGAAACAACTGTCTTTAGAGACAGTTCTAGTGAATAAATTAATGGAGATATAACTTAACCTAACTCTGGGACTCCTCAACTCAATGCCCTCCCCACATACAAGTCACAACCACTATTCTGATATACAGTATCCAGGTGGGAAGCAATATCCTCATGAGTAATAGAATCCTTGAAGAAATAAATTACTATGAATGGAGAAGCAGATCTTACACAATAAGCACCCCTCATTGTGAAATGCATCAACATTCCTACAATTGTATCCAGTCCCAAATGGAATGTTTGGACTGATTCTAAGATGGGTGTGGGGTAACAACTAACCGAAAACAGATGCTAGTAATTGTGTAATTTATAAACATGACAGAAAGAATATTTGCTTTAATATATTGTGTTATGAATAGCTCTATTCTATGTGTAATATTTTCTATCTGGTTGAAAATACATTAACATTAAAGGCTATAAAATATGACAAAATAATTCTAAAATACAAACATTACTTCTGTGCAAATGTATTAGAAAAGAACATGAAAAATATAGGTAGACATTTTAAAGTTCTACTGAGACATTTCATTTTTAATAAGTTTCTGTATGCATGTCAACAATGAACACTTGTATAAATTGAACTAGGATACAACTGAACATTTCTTTGTTGTATGCTGACAAAGAACAATTTGATTAAACAGTAAATCCTTCAGAGCCTCCCAGAGAACCATATCTCTGAGATACACTTTTTAGACAAAAGCTCCCAGTAAATTCCATTATTCTTGGCACTTTAGTTGTGCCCAATATTACACAATGATAATAGTGGACACTCCAAAATCTTAATTCTGGATATCACTTAGGTTCTAAGATATATATTTATGTAAAATTTTCAATAATATAATATGACATTCCAAACAAGGAAAGGACATGTTTGATGTAAAAATTCATTAAAAATTAAGGAATTATTACATACCCACTTGTCCAGCATCTAATAGATTCAGTTAAAAATCAAAAGCAACCATAAGGAAAATAAATAATTGGGAATGAATTAAACTGCATAGAGACTTTCTTTTACAATACGATATTTAAACTTTAACAACATTTCTTGGAAGAGTTTTCTAGGTTTGCCTGGCCTTGTTTCCAGGTTGTTGCTGCTGCAGCTTTTAAGTCCTTTTTGTTTCTTCAGCTTTTGAGCCTCTCAGAAAACCTGAATGCATGCAGCCTTTTTGGTCACCCAGCAGGCAGTGGCTTTTTGGTTGTGCACAGGGGGAAATGTGTACTCAAGCCCCCACTCCTTGCACATCTTCTCAAAGATATTAGAGTTGGTATTACAGAAATTTTTGAGCATCTTTTTTCCTCTGGTCACCAGATAGCACTTGGGGCTTCATCCTTTCCATCTTTCTGCATGTGTTATTCATAATTGCAGATCTGACAGTCAAAGCAATAATTGGAGCCTGGTGTCCTTAGGCTTTGCCATATCATTGTTCATCAATTGTTCTTGTTTGATTTTTAGCTCCTTTTTTCTGGTTGGCTATTTCCAAAGGCAAGGGTCTTTTCACAACATCATCAACCTTCTCAATTCCAGGAATTTTCTGGTAATCTTTGAGCAGTGTGGTGGGTTATTTTCTTGGCTGAGCTGAACTGGTTTCTGGATGATGGTTTTTCCATGGGTGGCCCAGAGTATGAGGCCTCAAGGAGGTGAGGGAAGGTTCCAGTGATCAGAAGACAGGCACACTCTCCACCAGTGGCCCAAGGACAGGGGCCTGCGTCCCAGTGGAACTCAGTGCCCTCCATGCCACTTTTAGCATGGTAACTTCTATAACACAATTTTTTACTGGGAAAACTATGAGAATTTTTTCATTGTTTTGTGTAATTAATGTGGGAAATGAGAGCAAGGAAAAAAAGTAAGTTGAGTTGGTAAGATGAGAAGTGCCAACTTCCCAGTGCTATTTAAGGGCTGGGAAAGTGTTACAGTGTATACCAGACTCTTCACCAAAATCAAGAAGTGAATCACCTAAGAATAATACATATTATTGAGAACAAAAGCTTGTTTACCCAGTATTGCTTTTTCAAATATTTGAATCATCTTTTTTATTTTACTACTTTCAGCTCCTTCCATTCTTCAATGGTAGCCATTCTGCTTCAGGGTGGGACCACTATAAATAACTGTTCATTTTATAGAACACATGATCAAACATGCATGTATTCATACATGCACATACATACATATGTGCACATACATTTCTGTTTCTATTTTTCTGAAAATCAATTGGAAAATATTAGTTAATAATGTAACCTACTTTATCACATAGAATTAACTTTAATACCTGGTTTTTATAAATATCTTGTTATGACAAAGATTTGGTTTTACTATGGCTATATATCACATTTTCTGTGTAAGAGGTGTAATAGTGTTATCTCTCATTCTAACATAGAAAACCTATGATGTACTCAGATGGTGTAGCTCAGTGGTTGAGCATCAACGTATAAATCGGGAGGTTACAGCTTGATCCTTGGTCAGAGCACATGCCCAGGTTGCAGATTTGATCCCCATTATGAGGTGTGTAGGAGGCAACCAATCAGTGATTTTCTCTCATCATTGATGTTTCTATCTCTCTGTCCCTCTCCCCTTCCTCTTTGAAATCATTAAAAACAAACAAACAAACAACGACAACAAGAAAAAACTATGATGCCCTGGAAGTTCCATTGATTAGAGAGTTGTCCTGATATGCTAAGGCTGTGGGTTAAATCTCTGGTCAAAGCACATACAAGAAGCAACCAATGAATGCATAAATAAGTGGAACAACAAATCTCTACATATGCATAACATTTGTTCCCTTAGCGCCAGCATCACAATGGGTTTCAATATGTTTTAGTAATCTTAACACCATTTTACATTTGAACAACAATCTGGTTGAAGGGGTTTCAAAATGTCAGCTACCTCTTTCTGTACAAATGGCAACACACAAGCAGCAGTAACAACAACAATAACAACACATTCCATCTTATAAAGATCTTGAGATGAGTCTCAACTTATTGACGGATAAGAGGGAAAATGTGAAGGAATCTAGTATTTAAAGAACAAGAGTTGAATTGACTTTCAGATTAATGTTTCCTGGATAATGCTTATCACATGGCCTTGGATTTCCTTTATAAAACTGTGAACTGTTCTCTAGTATATCGAAACAAACCTGACAAGATATAAAATATCATGTCTGGATTATAGCTTTTGGATTTGATAAAATAGCTGTTTTTTCCCAATATCTTGAATGTTTACTTTTGAATAAACCCTGTTCCTTTTTAAGAATATATATTTTATTGATTTTTTTTACAGAGAGGAAGGGAGAGGGATAGAGAATTAGAAACATCAATGAGAGAGAAACATTGATGAGCTGCCTCCTGCACACACCCTACTGGACATGCCCTTGACCGGAATCAAACCTGGGACTCTTCAATCCGCAGGCCAACGCGCTCTATCCACCTAGCCAAATCAGTTAGGGCACCCTGTTCCTTTTTTAACCAAATATAATATTCTCCCATAACTCTAGAGGTCATATTTTACTTAGCCCAGTGATCAGAAGCTGGAAGATTGAGGCTTAGGTGAACTTCAACTTATTTATGGTTCTGAAATAAAAGATTGTGTCTTAAGTCTTTGATCATGAAACCAATACACTTGCCTATTCAATAGTATCCCTGCTTGCCAAAGGAATCTAGATACTTGTTTCACAAATGTTTTTCACTTGATCTGATAGGTACCAGATTGCAATGGTAAAAACATAACTCTTAAGGATAAAATATTATCTTTATAAATTTCTGACCTTCCCTTGGTGGTAGGCCATGTGCTCTGAACTGGTTGTTTAGTTGTGGGAAAGTTTGTATTGGTGTATCCACGGCTTTGCACTTTGACTTTCTTATCTTTATAGCTACCAATTTAGTCTGTGATCACATACAAGGGTAAGCCTGTCTTATCAAGGTATCAAACTCATGTCCTGATCTCAATAAAACAGTACTCTCATTTAAAAACCTATATACAACAAATACTAGGATAATTATTACTACATTCTGGTTCAGAGTGGTAACTAAGAGGTATTTATTGGTAAGTTAGGAACTGTTCTTTATATATAAAGTTTAGCACTATTTTGGGTATGATTTGACATAATGTTGAAATCATATCAAGAAGAACTTTCTCTTTTTTTTTTGGACTGATATTAGACTTGTTTTTCCTTCTTGAAAAAATTTTGACATTACCTTTCTTCTCCCCAAAATGATTTCATGAATCCTCTTAATGCACATCTAAAACTCCTGCACGGTGTTTTTCTAAGGCAATATACCTCACAGTTTAGCACTGAAAGGCCTGTGTTCCCTGAAGCTCTACAAATGATGGACTAAGAGATATTCAGATTCATTCAATACCCAAAAGGCATCTGATAGCATACTTGAGTGGTGAAGCCAAAATTGTTTGTTGGAAGGACACTTCATGCTGACTAAAAAATTTACTCTGAATAAAAAAGAGCTTACAGAGATGTTTCTCCTCATTCAGCACTCTTGCTAAGGGCTCTCCAGCTTTAGAAAATGAAGTCAAATTGGAGTCTGTGCAACACACAATGCCAGCAGTCATCTGGCAATCCTCTGCTTCTGTGGTGGGGCTCCTGTATCTTTAATACAGAAGGTGTGTTCAAGGCATCACAGAGGCATGGAAAGGGGCTTCCTATCAAAGACATGGGAAAGGGTTGCATGTATATTTACAAAGCTGCCATCATTGCCCAGTAGACCATGCATCTACAGTTTATTTTTACCCCTTTAAATAAATATGACAAGGAGAAAATAAATGTAAAGAATCCAGAGTCAACAAAAATCCTGTGCATGATGAAGACTAAGGCATGTACATGTCCTTATAAATCATTGGAATGTACCTGTTAGTAAGTTAGTGCCATTTCATATTTAGTGTATTTAATTTATAATTTCTCTCTATAGCAATCACAAAATTACTTAAAAAGCTATATGTATATTAGTGCCATATGAAATTTAAGAGACATATTTTATATGTTCCCCCAAAGCTGGCATATCCACTCTTATAAGAATGAATAATGGAGGAGGAACCAAGATGGCAGCATAGGTAAACACCTATCTTGCTGCCCCACACAACAATTCCAAAACTACAACTTAACAACAGAACAAACATCATCCAGAATCACTGGAAAGCTGGCTGAGTGAAAATTCCACAAATAAAAGTAAAGATAGGACATTGTGACTCAGAGGAGCGGTGGAGCACAGCCTTGAAGATACACATGAAATCAGAGTTTCAGAGCCATGCATACGTGCAAGCGGAAAGGGCGGGCAGCTGAAAACCTGGCCAGTTTTCTCCAACGGGGAGGGCAAAGGAGTCTCACTGCACTGATTCCCCAGTTCCAGGAGAGGTCCGGGGAAGACACGCTGAAACCTGGGTGCGGCAGAGGTCTGCAAGCCTGTGGAGAGGGCGAGCTTGGGGGGGAGTGCTTGAAAACTTGGAAATAGCAGTTTGCGCGTAAACTCGGGAACAGAAGTGCGCGACCGCACAGAGAGGACTCGTGACTTGCTCCCTCGTTCAGGAGACCACCAGACTGCTTTGTTTTACAACCCTGGGCGAGACTGTGGGTGTGCAGACTCACTTGGGGAGAGGCAGAGTTGTCTGGCAATGGGTGGAAACCGGTGGGGGCTTTCTCTCAGAGGTGCGTGCAGCCGTTACCACCTGGCATGGAGACCCAGGTGCACCATAGGGCGGAACTGACACTGCCTGCTCAGCCCAGAGACTCCACCCATCCAATCTGAACACAGTTTGCCCTCACAGTCAATTGGCCTGGAGGTCAAACCCTCCTAGTCTAACAATAATAATCTGGGTTTAACTTCAACAATACTGTACAACCCATAAAGGATTGCAGTAAGAGTATCCACCTCAGGTAACTGGGGAAGTTGAGCCACTGTCCCTTAGAGGACATCTACCACACAAAGCTAATGGACAAACTCAGTAAAGCAGCTACAAGGCAGAAAAATGGAAAGAAATCAGGTGTGAAAGAAATGGAGGAAAAAAGACGACTAGATATAGAGTTCAAAACCACAATAATAAGGTTTTTCAAGAGGTTCCTAGAAAAGGCCGATGAACTTAATGAGAACTACAGGGAAATGAACAAGACCTACGAGGAAATGAACAAGACCTACGAGGATATGAAAAAGGACCAACTAGAAATTAAGCATACACTGGCTGAAATAAAAAATAATGCACAAAGACCTAAAAGCAGACCAGAGGACCGCAAGAACCAAGTCAAAGATTGGAAATACAATGAAGCAAAATCCACTCATCCAGAAAGCAAGAAGCCAAAAGAATCCAAATAATTGAAGATAGTGTAAGGGGCCTCTGGGACAACCTCAAGCATACCAACATCCGAATGATAGGGGTACCAGAAAAATAGAGAGAGCAAGATAATGAAACCTACTTGAAGAAATAGTGACCGAAAACTTCCCCCACCTGGTGAAAGAAGTTGACTTAAAAGCCCAAGAAGAGCACAGAACCCCAAAATATAGGAATCTAAAGAGGACCACAGCAAGTCACATCATAATTAAAATGCCAAGAGCAAAAGATAAAGAGAGAATATTAAAAGCAGCAAGAGAAAAAACAGTTAGTTACCTATAAGGGAACACCCATACGATTGTCAGCGGATTTCTCAACAGAAACTATGCAGGCCAGATGGGAGTGGCAAGAAATATTCAAAGTGATGAATAGCAAGAATCTACAACCAAGATTACTCTATCCAGGAAAGCTATCATTCAGACTTGAAGGTCAGATAAGGTGCTTCGCAAATAAGAAAAAGCTAAAGGAGTTCATCACTGCAAAACCAATATTATATGAATTGCTGAAAGGTATTATATAAGAAGAGGAAGAAGAAAAAGTTAAAAATATAAATTATGAACAACAAATACACATCTATCCACAAATGAATCTAAAAATCAAGTGAATTAATAATCTGATGAACAGGATAATCTGGTGAATATAACAGAATCATGGACATAGAGAGGGAATGGACTGAGAATTCTTGGGGAGAAAGGGGTTGTGGAAAGTGCAGCAAGAGACTGGAAAAAATCATGCAACTATGGGAGAGGACAGTGGGCGGGAGGTGAGGGCGGAGGGTGGGATGGGTTACAGGTGTAGGGGAGCTATAGAGGGAAAAAAGGGGGGGAACAATGTAATTAATAAACTGAACAATAAAGATTAACAAAGAAAAGGAAAAAAAAGAATGAATAATGGAATAAAGAATTTGACTCTATGTCTATCCTTGTCCCACAATATGAACACTCCACTTAGGTTGCACTGTACTATAGGAAAGCTATGGGTAGGCAGTATATTAATCTAGATATATTTAGACAAAGTTAAAGCCCTTGACTTACTTTATATTTCATATATATGAAATATATATGGCTAGGTCACCAGCCCCTTAAACCTAACATGTTTATAACCTGCCTTTTAATATCTATTTATAATCCTTTTTTTAAAAAAACCCGATTTCACTGTTTTTGTTTATACCATGATAATGTTCCTTGTTTTTAAAACTAGGAACTTTGGCATTAGTTTTCATTTTATTTTTTCTAATTTGCTTGTATATAGCCAGGTCTTTCAATTCTTCTGTTTTCAATTCTATCTCTCTGCCTCACTTGAACTCTTTCTCCCTCCACCCTCCTCCCTCTCAAGCTTCCTCAGTCTCTCACAGCACAATAGTTAAGAGCCTGGACTCTAAAGCGGGATACCCTGGGCTGGAACACTAGTTCAGACATCCATCTTGGGCAAGTCACTATAACTTTCTGTGCTTTGCTTTACCATCTATAGAATGGGATTGTTGTAAAGGATCAAATGGGTAAATATATATAACACTAGTAGCCTTGTGCATGAATCCATGCACCAGTAGCGCTCTGTGGGGCCTGGCCACTCCACACCCACTGCCCAGAGGCTCTCTGTGTCCCAGAGTCCCATCCAGGTTCCAGAGGCCCGGTTGTGGCTGGGCGTGGAATGCTTGCCTCATCACCTGGGTGATGATGCAAGTGTCCCACCCCCACCCCTCCAGCTGCTCCATGCCTGTGGCCCAGAGGCCCTCTGTGACCAGGATATAATGCTTGCCTCATTGCCGCAGTGACAAAGCAAGTATCCGCCAAGCCACTGATGCTGCCCACTCTCAGTGGCCACCTCCCGCCCCAGGGACTGGGGGACTCCAATAGAGCTGAGAGGACTGGGCACCACCATCTTGTGGCTATGGGCGCCAGCATCTTTGTGATGGAGTGACAGTTAATTTGGATATTACCCTTTTATTGTATAGGATGCCTACAACTGTGGTGGGCACATAATAAAACCTATGTAAATGTTAGCTGTTATGATTATCTGTTTCCAATATGCTTATCAGAGCTTTCAACTTGAGTCTCTCAAAAGCCTTCTTATTGCTTTCTCAAATGCTCTGTTCTCTATTTCATTCCATAAACAACTAGGGGCTAGAATAATGAAATTTTAGGGCTTGAGAGAAAAGACACATTCATCTAATTCAATGTTTCACTTTGACATGCAAAGCTCCTTCCTTTCTGCTATTTTACCCAAAGTTTAGCTATTGCTTCACAAAACCAGCCAATTCCAATTCTATTTTTATGCAATCATATTACAAAGTAATTTGCTGATGTGAACTGAAATCTGCTCTGATCACACATTATGTGTAAAAATATTTCAGTTTATTATAGTACATTATTGTCTATCCTTAGCCTAGAAATCTAAACTCTTCCCAACCAAATCACAATCATTACACCTTTCTGATTTTAGCTTGCATTATTCCCCTATTTTCCCCCTTTGCTACCCTCAAATTTGACTACTCTCTCTGTCCTGGAATCAAGTTACTTTTCGTGCATATGGAGCTATATCATGCTTTCCCTTCCTTCTTCAATGCCTTGCCCACAGTCTGTCTCTATCTGTCCAAATGATCCTTCAACTTACAGCTTGAATGACATCTTCTTCAGGCAACAGTCCATGCTGTATATAGCCAGGTCTTTCAATTCATGATGCTCCAAGGCAGGGATGATATCATACTCTCTGTACGCTTATAGAGCTCTGTTTACACATCTATTATGGCTGTTACTGCACATAATTTGTTACTGTAGCTTTTTACACATAAACATTATTCTCCCTACTATATTATAAGGTGATGAAGGTAGTAGTTGGGTCTCAATCATTTTTCTCTCTTTTACATTTCCTAATGCATGATAAGCACTCAATAAATACATGTGAAATTATTTCCCTAATTCATTTAGTAAAAATATTTATTGAATACCCTGTGTAGCTCAGGGTATAAAAAGACCTTAGTATATGTTTAAGAAATAAATTACTAGTAAACATAAAAGTGTTGAACTAAAATTTTCAGTCTGGGTTTATATACCACCACTGAGGGAAACCAAGAGATCTGGAAAAGGCAGTGATTGGTTGGGACCAGAGTCGTATTGGTTTTGGATGGATTGAATTTTAAATGCTGGCACAAGATGCACAATGATAGTTGTGTACTTAGCTGGCACTTTGAAAGCTCCATGAAAGGTGCTGTTGCAGATACAAATGAAGGCATAAAAGGGATAGTGTTAATTCTTAGGCATTTGGCTGAGATGCACACTAAATCAAGTAGCAAGATCCAACTAGTAATTATGAGTAAAGTTGCCTTTTCTCATATGTGCTTGGTAAACTCCTTTTCTAAATTTCTCTGCTAGATACTTAAAAGTAAACATCTGAATCTCTATTTTCTTTTTTTTTAATATATTTTTACTGATTTCAGAGAGGAATGGGGGGAGAGAGAGAGAGAGAGAGAGAGAGAGAGAGAGAGAGAGAGAGAGAGAGAGAGAGAGAGAGAGAAATGTCAATGATGAGAGATAATCATTGATCAGTTGCCTCCTACATGTCCCACACTGAGGAACCAGCTGAAACCTAGGCATGTGCCCTGACTGGAATCAAACTGTGACATCCTGGTTCATAGGTCTGGGCTCAACCACTGAGCCATGCTGGCCAGGCTGAATCTCTATTTTCATTCTTATCCTAATGTAGTGAAGACTTCACTCTATACAACCATTGGTTTAAAGGCCTAGAATGTGAGGATAGTTAACTCTTGCTGAGACTTCAAAAGTCAGTTTTCACAGCTTTCAACCTCCCAGCCACTTGCAAACTACCAATAAACAAACTAGACAAAAGTCCCTGCTCTTTTGGAAGAGAGAGAGTTCTGTATTCCTTTTAGGTTTGGTTTCCAACTTTAAAGAACACCAAGAGCAATCTGAATTCAAAGGGGAGAGGAAGCTTCTTTCCACTCTGATGTCAACCATCTCCTGGGGAGAACAATGTTTTCATGCATCTCTAATTCAATCATCACCAAAGTGTCCTTAAATTGAAAGAATATGAAATATAAATGATCAACTAGTAAGTCACAATTATATGAAACATTCTTTTAGAAAAATAGAAAATATCAGCTAACTTGAAAATTATAGGATGTATTCTCAAATGAAAAATATTTTACTATATACATTATAGTGATCATATCCCTTTAATCTTTTTCATTTTAGCATCTAAGTCCAGGCTGAGATTTATTAGGTTGGCTCTTATAAAAAAGAAATGAAAGGCAAAACTCTTTAGGTTTTAATATATTCAACCACATTTCAGGTTTTCCTTAACAAGCCTAAATATTAAAACAGCTTTTAAAAATGAGCATATCAAATAAACAAATCATCTTAAACATGAAAGCTCTCTGATTTTATTTTCCCTGCATATTTAAATGATGGCCCTTTTAGAGTTATCCAAACCCTGTAACTGTCAAATTCTTAACTTCCTACTTTTTAATAAAAATTATTTCCATAAAGATTAGAAATTAATCTAACCTGACTTTCAAATCTAATATATTTTAGTGCTGGAAGCTGTAAAAATTCACCTATCTAGGTTTAATAAAGAAAGTTTTTTTTCAATTTAAATATACATTGCATTTAATAAGCTTGCATGATAATTTCAACAATGTTCATGGGTTCTTTAAATTACCTTCCTGCTGTGTCCAGGATACAATCCAATTTCATTTTTGAGCAACTGAGTTAAGAAAAGAAACTAATTTCTAAATGACACAAAGTCAAATTATTAGAAGCCAGCCAATCAGAATGGCTCTTATACCTGACCTAGACAAAAAATAGTTTGGCTAACCTATATAATAAAAGAGTAAGGTGCAAATTAACCATCACTAGGTTATGCTACCAGCCAATAGAAGTGAGTATGCAAATTACCCAACAAAGATGGCCAAGCCCATAGTGGCCAGGCAGCGGCACCCAGCAGCTCCAAGCCCTGCCACGGTGATGCTGGAGATGCTAGGGGCTGGATTGGGGACACAAACATGCAGTGAGTCCGGCACCCTGCAGCCCCAAGTCCCGTGATGGTGGCGCTGGGGCTGTGGGGGTCCAGATCTGGACACAAGCCCACAGGGAGGCTGGCACCCAGCAGCCCCAAGGCCCGCCACCATGGTGCTAGGCCTGCTGGGGGTGGGGGAGGGCAGCGGAGACCCAAACCCGTAAGAAACCTGTGGAAAAAGAGATAAAACTATCATAAGTTTATCTCCCTTTCTACAAGATGAGAAAATTGCCCTTGGTTTATTTAGCGATGTGGCCCACACCTTTCTACAAGCACAGGGCATGTTATGCCCACTCCCAGAAAGGTCTGGTCAGAATACCATCTCCAGGGAATAACGCTACTGTGGTAAATCATCTAAGAGAGAAAACAAGCTTTTGTTGTTGTTTTTTTCTTTTCTAAAGGTTAGAGAACATGCTACCCCAACATATGCTGTGTTGTTATATTGATAATCTTGACCTGCAGAAGCTTGAAAAACAGCAAATGCATGCAGAGGCTTTCACTGAAGTCTCCTGATCTGCCTAAAATCAGACCCCCTAAAAGAGCTTATATGTCATAGGTCCCCTTGACGGGAGAAGTATCATCAGGCAGAGAAGACTGACTCCTGTCACAGGACAGGAGAGTAGAAGTTGATATCACACCCAAAGTTTATCACAAACTATTCCCCCCTACCCTCCATTCGTATTTCCTAAATATCATTTACTCTCCTCTAAGAGGCCTATATGTCCCATCCCCTTTCCCTATGGAAGAAGGTATTTACATCTGCATTCTAAGCCACCTTGAGGAGTTACTCATTTTTCTCTGGGATCTCCCACATATACACAAGGTACACATGTTAATGAACTTTTGTTTTTCTCTTGGGGATTTGTCTTTCATTACAAGGGCCTCCATTAAGAACTCAGAAAGGTAGAGGAAAACTATTTTTCCTCCTCCATAATTCTATCTTGGGAAATCAAGGCCCCAGCTGAACTATGAGGTTGGCTCAACTACCAAGCAATCCCGACTGATGGGAGGGAAGCTTCTAGGGAGAAATCAATGATAATGGCATCAAAGTGGGATGAAGGGCACATGCATGGCTGCTGGTGGGAGTTTAAAGTGGTTCAACATTTTGGGAGGATGATTTGGCAAATTCAATAGAAATGTTCAAGGTACATCCAAGAGTCTTCTACTAGGAATTGCATCTGTTGAGATAAAGCACAAGTGCATAAGCCCTGGTCAGAACCCAGGATGCTACTGTGGGCTCCCCTTCCACGATAGGTAAACCTGGGGACAACCTACATTTTTTGGACAAGGTGGCATCTATACTAAAGAAAGGGTAATATGCTAATTAGACTGAACATCTTCTGGATGACCTTCCAGATGTCTTTCTGGATGTCCTTCCTGACAAAGCTATGTTGTCAAGTCTAAGGCAGAGGAGGTTAGAGGTGATCAGGCAGGCAGAGGAGAGCAGTTAAGGGGATCAGGCAGCAGAGGAGAGCAGTTAGGGGGATCAGGCTGGCAGGCAGGTGAGCGGTTAGGATTCAGGGGTTCTGAGGCGTCCCAGATTGGAGAGAGTGCAGGCTGAGTTGAGGGGACTCCCTTCCTGTGTAGGAATTTTATTCACTGGGCCTCTAGTATTTATATAAAACTACAATATATAACTATTTGAATATATCTGAATTTTTGATGCAAATGTTTATCTTTTTTTTTTTAACCAATGGAATGGGACATTTAATTATCTCAAGGGTGCTCCCAGGTTGGGGATTGCGGGGCCTTTGGCAGAGCCCAGGCTAACGCAACCAACAAAGATGCCCATTAGCCAGTGCCAGGCAGGGTGGCCTTCCCAGGCCTAGGTTGAGATAGCCAGCACATGGGCTGTTGTTTAAGACAATTTCTGACACTAGTGGGTCAGGAATGCTGCCCCTGAATGAGGAGAGGGGGCTACAGTTTAGGGGAGGAGTAGATGCTTGGGTTGGGGGACAGGGCTCTAAGGTCAGAAGATTAGGAAGAACAGGGAGTTGGTCACAAGGTCCTTCATGGCCCACAATGGCTGGGGGCTGGGGAATGGGGGAGGGAATGTAGTTGGCCAGTGTGGGCTTGGCTCAGCCAATTTCAGGAACTCCTGCAGCGTGTTTTGTTCCACAGCCTCCACAAACAGCTCTTAGTCCCCACAGTACTGGTCTCCATTAACAATCTGGGGTGGGGTGGCCTTGGGGTTGCCCGCCAAGGCTCGCATCTCATCCCGGAGGGAGTTGTCCTGGAAGATGTCCACTAGCTGGTACTGGATGCGCTTTCCATCCAGGATGCAGGTTACTTCGCTCTGCTGAGATCTGATTTTGTGTGACCCGGTGACCGACATGCAGTAGATTCGCAGGGCGCTCATGCTGCGGGAGGACGGGCTGGCGGAGGAGCGATGGTGGCTGCAGCTGCATGGTCTGGAGATGCTGCAGCTCGGGCACAAGTGTTTATCTTTTAGCCAAATGTTTGTCATTGTGAGAATCAGCATTCCTTCTTTTTGTACTTCCTTTCAACTTTGCATCCTTTTATCTATCTCATAAAAACCCGTATTTTAAGGAAATACAGAAAAAAAGATTTTTGGAGAAATAGGCTTCCAACTTATTCTTAAATTTTCTAGGGGAGAAAATCTTAAACTGCATTTATAGTTTTCTGCAAGCTTCTCATTATGTCAAAATGAAAAGATAAAGAAAGGTAAGGAGGTGGATGGAGATGAGAAGTTGAATCATTAAAGGGGGCCAAGACATGATTAGCTAGCTAGAAGAGAAGGTAGGGTTCAAAAGGGAAAATTTTTTCAAGTGAGAGAGGCATTAAAGGCTCTAAAGAAAGATGTAGTATAAACTTTGGAGTTAAAAAGTGGGAAATGGGTGGGATGTAGAACACAAGTGAAGGAACTGACCTTTGACAGAACACCTCCTGCACTGTAGCAGGAGGAAGAAAGAGAGCATAGGTGCAGACACCATCTGATTTTAGATTTGATGGCAAGAAATTGAGACAGTTCTCATGGGATGGTTGTTTTCTCTGTGAATCAGAAGGCAAGGTCATCCATTGAGAACAAATGGACAGTGGGGAAGATGGAAGTTTGAGAAAAGTAGAGTCATTCTAAAAAAGTAATTTTAGAAGATGGGATGATGAGGTAACCTGAGAAATTCAGTAATAATATTGGTTAATGTTTGAGGGCCCAGGTGAGGTTGGTGACCAGGAATATGTTTTAGTACCAATTCTCCCAAACTTTGATTTGTTTCCCAGAAGACTTTGCTTATTGGGTACACACAGGAAAAAGGTCAACAGTTGACATTATTCATTGTTGACGTTTTGCCAAGAAGGCCCAATGGGGCAGGTAATTTTATGATATTTGTAGGAGAAATTGGAATAATATTTGCATTGAAGTTATGGAGAAATAAGTTTTTCTATACTCTCACTTAAAAGAACTTCTATATTTCTATAGAAATTCTTTGGTCTTTTACTGATGTGGAAAAACACTGAAACTCTAACTTAGAGAACTTCTGAGGTATCAGAATATACAGTTGAATATGTTTCAAGCTGTAAATCTTACTCTTCTCACATTAGAATAACGATCTTTCATTTGTCTAGAACTTTATAATTTAAATTATAAATTTTAGGTTGAGAAATTCCTATCTGTTCAGCATCATTAGAAATGGGTTAAATGTTTTGATTCTGGCACCAAAGGATATCTAACTCTCAGTGCCTGAAATCTCAACAATTAACGTATTATCCCATTACAATTCAGATACTTCCATGTTCACATGAGCATCTCTACTTCTGTTTTATTTATTTGGGTTTTGAAGCTTTAATTGGAAGTTTCTGTTGTCAAAAAACCACTGACAGATCTAGTGAAAAGAATCCTTAGCCAGTATTCAGTTTTCTTCACAAATTTTAAGTAAAGTGCCTATATTATTTTCCTCATCAGACTTTTGGAAGAATGTGGTAACAAAGCATCATTAAAATAAATTATGAAATTACTGGAAAGCTGAAAGGAAAAAAATAAGTTCAGAGTTTTAGGTATTGCTCAGCATAAGGAAAACCTGGGTGGGGTGGCAGATGGAGGTCCTAGGCAGAATGAGGGTACTATGTGTAGAGAAGAGGAACAAGGACAAAAATAGTCACATAGGGGAAGGCAGGAGCCTTGGGGAAGGTTATAGGCCAGTGAAGATAAACTTTGCTATTTTCTCGACATCTCTTTGCCATGGTAAACTCTAAGATGAAATAACACAACTCTACTATAGATTAAATGTTTGAAGCCCCCTTCCCCAATTCATATGTTGAAATCCTAATCCTCAGTGTGATGGTATTTGGAAGAAGAACTTTTGGGAGGTGATTAGAATATGAGAATGGAGCCCTTATGAATGGGATTAGTGACCTTCTCAAAATGACTCCAGAGAGCTCCCTCTACCCTTCTGCCATGTGAGGACAACAAAGAGACAGCCATCTATGAACCAGAAAGTGGGCCCTTACCAGATACCGAATTTGCCAGTGACCTGATCTTGAACTTCCCAGCATTCAAAAATGTGAGAAATAAATTTGTTACTTGTAAGCTTCCCAAGTCTGTGGGATTTTGTTATAGCAGCCCAAATAGAACAAGACAGACCCTTTCCCTGATAGATCACTGTAAGGGGTGATAATATAGATAGAATAAGTGAAACTAAAGATGTTTTACCAAATATAGTGGTTTGAATAATATGTTCTTGTTATACCCCTAGAACAGGTGAGTATAACCTTATTTTGATAAAGGGTCTCTGCAGATGGAATTAAGTTAAGGATCTGGAGATAAAATCATACTGGATTAACTCAGTTGCCCTAAATCCAATGATAAGTATCTTTATAAGTATCTTTAGAAGAGAGGCCATGTAGAGATGGAGGCACAGATTGGAACTATCTATATATACTAGTGGCCTGGTGTACGAAATTCGGGGGGCGGGTTTTCCCTCACCCCACCCTGAACTAATAGGCGATTCCTTGGGGTATGTATGACTGCCAGTTTAGGCCCAATCCCACAGTCCGACATCCCTCTCACAATCTGGGACTACTGGCTCCTAACTGCTCACCTGCCTGCCTGATCACCCTTAACTGCCTCTACCTGCCTGCCTGATTGCCCCTAACCCTTCTGCCTGCTTGCCTGATCACCCCATAACCCCTTTCCTGCCTGCCTGATTGCCCCTAACCTCTTTCCCTGCCCGCCTGATCACCTCTAACTACTCTCCCATGCTAGCCTGATTGCCCCTAACTGCCTCTGCCTGCCTGATTGTCGCTAACTGCCCTCCCCTGCTGGCCTGATCTTGCCCCAATTGCCCTCCCCTGCTGGCCTGATCTCACCCTGAACTGCCCTCCACTGCTGGCCTGATCACACCTAACTGCGTCGCCTCGGCCCCCACCACTATGGCTTTGTCTGGAAGGAAGTTGGACATCTGGAAGATGTCAGTCAACCTGGTCTAATTAGCATGTTACCCTTTTATTAGTATAGATATAAAAGTCCAGTGACCAGAATGGCAGAATGACTGGAATGACCAGAACAACCAGTGGCTATGATGCACACTGCAGCAGCCAACAAACCTGATCTGGACCCCGATCAGCTCCCCTGCCCCCTCTGGCCAGCCCCACCCCCAATTGGCTCCTAACACCCCGATCAAGTGTGGGGTTAGCTGACCAACTGCTCACAGCTCCTCCCCCCACCAGCTTGGTCCAATGTGCCCCCATCGGGGCAAGCTGGCCAGACCCCACCCATGCACGAATTCATGCACCTGGTCTAGTGTAGACATAAACTGAGAAATGCTGACAACCACTAGAAGCTAGAGGAGGCAAGGATGAATTCTCCTCTAATGCCTCCAGAGGGGGATCTTCCCTCTGCTGATACTTTATTTCAGATGTCTAACCTCCAAAATAGTGAAAGAAAAAATTTCTATTGTTATTTAAACAAATAGTGATTCTACTATAGTTATCAAGACTCCATAATGTATTCTGAACCTGTAGATCTTTAGGCATTAAGTAATAATAATGATAGTAATAACGACTGTAGCATTTAGAGTATGGGGAGTTTTAGATACTATGCACTAACTGAATGATTTAAATGAATTAACTCTTTTCCTTAGTCCTCACAATCTATGATAGAGGTATTGCTATTAATCTCACCCTACAGGTGAGAAAATAGAGACTTAGCAATTTGCCTAACCTCATATTTTTACCAGACATAGAGTAGGAATTTCAAACCGCACAGTATGACTTTACAACCCATACTTAAAAAAATTTTTTTATTGATTACTGTGTTACATATGTATCCTTATTCCCCCATTACCCATACTTTTAACCTCTATACTGGACAGCATCTGAAAGTTGTTTGGATGTCCTACAGCAGTTGGTAGGAGTTTATATCTTAAGTAAGTCTGGTAGGCTGGAAAAATAAAGAAAATTCTGTTTTTAAGTTCAGTCTAAATCCAGACAGTTTATTGATATACAATAAATACAATAAAATGAAAGCATTTTTAGATGTCTTGTCACTCACTTTCAGTGACCAGAGTTGAGTAAAGCAGAAAAAAATAACTTCTATAAACCAAACGCACCCCAGCCAACATTAAACTGGGATGTTATTCTAATAAAAGTGTCCAATTTTTCATTTAAGCTATTTTCTCTATAATATACACAGATGACACTTCAATAAAGTAATTACATTATCACAATAACATTTTCAGCCTTTAATTTGACTATTCCCTCTTTTACTCTCATGCCTTTGCATTAACATTCTGGTGTGAATTTATTTAATCTACATAAATTATTCAGTATAATAGGGAAAAAGACATAGTAATATGGTGCCATCTCAAAATCAGCAGCCACTCCTACGAAATGAAGGCACGTTGCTTTGCCTTGACATTTGGATGGCACAGCTATAATAATAAATTCTTCTATTTAGATGCCTTTCATTCCATTGGCATTATCACTTATATTTTTATTTCAGAAGCTAACAATGATATAAAAGAGTGCTAATGTGTAGTAAGTTTAATCCAATATTTTTAAATATCTATGTATGAGATATCTTGAAGTGTTGGCTTCCTCAAAAAGATTATCAATGTTTTTTTTTTTCCCAAATTTAATCCCTTCAAGGGATAGAGTTCTTCATATGTATTACGTGCCATTGAGTTGGCTCTGATTCCCAGTGACTTTATGAATGAGTCCTGTTCTCAACAGCCCTGTTTATACCTATACCTTCTTTTATGGAGTCAATACATGTCATATTTGGTCAAAGAGACCCACAGGGAGTTCCAGATCTTCTAATTATTGGATGTGAACCTAGATAGATGGTTTAGTCTTTCTGAGTCTATGCCTTCATTTGCAAAAGGAGTATGCAATTATCCACCCAACTTACAGAAAGATCAAAAATACGCTGTGTCCCTGACTATAATTCCTATGCTGTACTTTACACATCCCCATGACTATTTTGTAACTAACAATCTTTAATTCTCAATTCCTTCACCCTTTTCACCCAGTCCCCCCAATCCCCTCCCCTCTAACAACCAACAAGTCTTTTCTCTGTATCTATGGGTCTGTTTCTGTTTTGTTTGTTCATTTATATTGTTCTTTAGATTCCACACATAAGTGAAATCATATGGTATTTATCTTTTTCTGACTGCCTTATTTCACTTAGCATAATGTTCCGTACATCCATCCACGCTGTTGCAAATGATAAGATAATTTTGCAATAATTATATATGGTGCCAGGTGGGTACTAGAATATCAATGGGAACACTGTATAAAGTATATGATATTCTAACCACTATGCTGAATACCTGAAACTGATATAAAATATTATTGAATGTAAACTGTTATTGAAAAAATATGGTGTAAATATGTGGAAACACTGAAAATGTAAATAATAAACCAAAGTAATCTTGATATATAGAGATGCCATGAGCTTTCACGAGGGTCTGAATTCTGGGTCTGCAATCTACTAGCCATGTAAACTTGTGGAAATACTTTAATTTAACCTTAGTTTCCTAATCTGTTAAATGAAAAACAAATATCTCCTTAAAGGGGTTGTTTTCAGTAGGTGGTGTGAAAGTATTTAGTGTATTGGCTGGCAGATATTATTTCTCTTTCCTATCCCTTCCTTTTATGCCAATTTCTAAAGAACACCACACCTCTAGATCCAGGACACATACGATATACATTTAGGGCCAATAGTAGGTTTCCTCTAACATCAAGCTCATATAAAAAAGCCCTGAGAACGGAGCCCTAAGAAACTACTGTAAAGTGTGTGTCAGGCTCCAAATTTTCTTGGAAAAATCAATTTGAGTCCAACCAAAAGAGAAGCCTGCACTTTGGAAAATTGGCCTTTAATATCTAGAGTATGAGTTTTCAAAGTGTTACCTAAAATTCAATACCACTTTCACCATACCAGATGAACTTTTTTTCTTTCAGTAAAAATAATAAAAAGGGTGAATTTTACCACTTTTGATTAGGTGGCTTTACAAGTATAAGAACAGTTTTGTCTTTTCTTAGGTCCAACAGAAAGTTTTACCTTCAAAATCACACACAAAACAATGTTTTTTTCTGTTCCTCAAAGAACTCCCAGTGTGATCTACAGGCCCTTCTGTTATGTATGGAGTCAAGGGGCAAGAGAATCATTGGTCAGGTTTGGGAGCAATTTCCATTTTCTAATCTCCAGTATCTTTTCCCAATATTGAAAGGACAGCTACCTACCATTTACAAATACCCTTCTAGTTTTGCTCTGCCAATTTCATATTTGGTAGTTGTTTGCTTTCCAGTGTTTGTCTGTATTGTTAGCCTCTGAGGACTGATGCCACATGTCCAGTAACCTAACAATGATTGTAAACTTGATTTTCTCATAGTGAAGCATCATTAATCCTTGGTGTATTTACTGTAATACAACACATTGGATAATATGGAACATGATCTAGTGTTCCACTGGAATGCCAATGTCATGCATCATTAATAAATGCACAGTTCCCATTAAGTAAGAGGATTTTAATTAGCATACATATTTTTGTCAACATACATCAAAACAAACATACTTTTTTCTGATCTTGTGTTGCTTTTGCTGACTGGAGAGGTTGAATTATTATTGTGGCAATGTATATTAAATCCCGAAATACTTAAACCACGTCGTTATTTTCAGTATTGAAATGACAATTCATTTTTCACTGAGCTTTCTAAGTGAAGCAATGTGATATTTTTCTTCTTAAAAGTAATTTCTATGACATCTTTGCAACAAGACCATATACAGTCACCCTAAACCTAGTGTGTCTAGATTATATGTGTTTAGGAAAGTATGGCTCACAGACTACCTGCTTGGGATACAGTTGAATATATAGATTCTTGGGCCCCATTCCAGATCTACTGCATAGAAATCTGAGGCTGGAATTTAGGAATTTGCCCTCTAACAATATTCCAGGTAATTTTCATATATTTTTAAATCATAGAATCACTGATTTGGTGAGAGAAGCATAAGCACTGCTCCATCTTTCTTTTCTCTCCCTAAAACTTTCATCCTCCTCCTAATCTGAGTCCCTTTCCATCACCTTATGCTGTCCTGTTGGTTGTTAAATGTTGTGTAGGTGTTCCAGTGATAGTACAAGATTGAGAATAAGAAGGTTCTAGTTTTCATTTTGCCACTTACTATTCATGTGACCTTTGAACAAGCTTTAATATTTCTGAGTTTTAACTTCATCAACTGCAAAATGGTGAAAAGTAGGAAAGAAAGGGGAGGAAGTAAGATTGTTGGATGCATTCATGTCTAATATTTTTGTCTGGATCTAACATTCTTAGATTTTTATGATCATTCCATTTGCTAGAGCAGGGGTGGGAATGTCTGGCCTGCGGGCCATATAAAGCTTGAGAAATCATTTGGTCTGGTCCTGCCATTAGAGGTGAGTTAATTAAATGTTTGACCAAATATAGCAGGCTAATTTTTTAAAATTTTATTTACAATATAACTTATATTTAATAGTAGTACATATGTTTTCCTCCCCCCCCCCAATATCCTCCCCCCAGCCTCCCCTACCCCCCAGCACATGTCCCCACCTGGCAGGCTAATTTTTAAGTTGATAATTTTGTATGGCCTTGATTGATGTTATAAATACCCAAATGGCTCTTGGCAGAAAAACGTTTCCCCACCCCTATTAGAGGGAGCATAGCAGAGAGAGGACTGAAAGATAAGCTAATGAAGTCACTAGGTTTGCAGGAGTGGAATGAGTATAAGTTTTGGAATCAGACAGTCTGGGGTTTGGGTCATAGCTTTGATATACTATTTGCATCATCTTTAGCAAATTACATTATACTTTGGGGTTTCATTTCCATGTTTATACATTATAATGTTCTTGTCATGATTAAAAGAGATAAAACAATCTCTGTAACAGTATGTGGCAACAGTTTCTAAATGAATAATAGTCATAATGAAGAAGAGGATAAAGGAAAAGAGGAGGAGGAGAAGGAAGAAGGAAGCAATATGGAATGAGACAAAATGGTGGGCATTAGTGTTCTCTAGTAGATTTATTTCATTAAAAACATTGGTTGGGAACCTATGATATACAGGTACTGTTCCAGGCAGTGGAGATACAGCAGAGAACAGATAATTACCACTTTTGTGGAGCTTATATTCTGACTAGAGGCCTGGTGCACAAAATTCATGCATGGGGGCTGTGTCCCTCAGCCCAGCCTGCACCCTCTCCAATCTGGAACCCCTCGAGGGATGTCCAACTGCCCATTTAGGCCCAATCTCAGTTGGATCTAGCCTAAACCAGTAATCAGGCATCCCTCTCACAATCCAGGACTGCTGGCTCCCAACTCCTCAAGTGCCTGCCTTCCTGATTGCCCCTAACTGCTTCTGCCTGCCAGCCTGATCACCCCCTAACCATTCCCCTGCCAGCCTCATTGATGTCTAACTGCTCCCCTGCCAGCCTGTTGGCCCCACCTTCCCTCCTCTGCTAGCCTGGTCACCCCTAACTGCCCTCTCTTGCAAGCTTGGTCCTTCCCAACTGCCCTTTCCTGTAAGCCTGGTCCCCCAACAGCCCTCCCCTGCAGGCCTAGTCACCCCTAACTGCCCTTCCCTGCAGGCCCAGTCACCCCCAACTCTGATGGCCTGGTCACCCCTAACTGCCCTCCCCTGTAGGTTTTATCACTCACAACTGCCCTCCCTTGCAGGCCTGGTCCCTCCCAACTGCCTTCCCATGCTGGCCATCTTGTGGTAGCCATCTTGTGTCCACATGGGGGCAGCCATCTTGTGTGTTGGAGCGATGGTCAATCTGCATATTACTCTTTTATTAGATAGGATAGAGGCTTGGTGCATGGGTAGGGGCCAGCTGGTTTGCCCTGAAGGGTGTCTTGGTTCAGGATGGGGGTTCCCTTGGGGTGTGGTGTGGTGTGGCCTGGGTGAGGGGCCTGTGGTGGTTTGCAGGCCGGCCATTGCCCCCCTCCCCCTCCCAGCAACCTAAGTGGAGGCCCTGGTATCTGGGATTTATTTATCTTCTATAATTGAAACTTTGTAGCCTGGAGTGGAGGCCTAGGCCAGCCAGGGCTGCAGAAGCTTGGCTTCCTCCATTTCTGGGGGCAACCCTACCCTCCTGCTCTCTCCAGCTCTGTGGATGCCGCCATTTCTTTTGGGATTTATTTCTCTTCTATAATTGAAACTTTGTAGCACTGAGTGGAGGCCTAGACTGGCAAGGGCAGGTGGAAAGCTTGGCTTCCTCCATTGCTGGGGAAACCCAAGCCTCCCTCCTGCTCTCACTGGCCATAGCCATCTTGATTGGGTTTATTTGCATATTTACTCCTGATTGAGTGGCTGGCATGGCTTGTGGGTGTAGCGAGGGTATAGTCAATTTGCATATTATTCTTTTATTAGATAGGATGTGTATGTGTGTGGGGAGGGGATGTCGGTGTGGCAGACAATAAATAAATGAATATGGGCGATTTCAGGTGTTAACTGCTATAATAAAAATAAAAGCAAGGTAAGGGGGACACAGACTGATAGAGGGTGGGGAGTTTCTATTTTACATAGAGCGGTTTCTCTAATAATCTATGCTGATAAAAGGATAACACACAATGACCAAACAGCAGGTTATGTGGAGCAACCAGGACGACGGGGAGGGGGGTAGTGAGGGATACCCAGGCCAGTGGGAGGGCAGTTGGGAGTAAGCAGGCAGGTGGCTTGGGGAGTTGGAGGCAATCAGGCCAGCAAGGGGGGCAGTGAGGGGCAACCAGACTGGCTGGGAGGACAGTTAGGGGTGACCAGGCTGGCAGGAAGGGGCAGTTAGCAGAGAGTAGGTCATCAGGTAGAGGCAGTTAGGGGTGATCAGGCCAGCAGGGGGGAAGTTAGGGGCAACCTGGCCAGCAAAGGGTGGGCAGTTATGGGTGATCAGGCTGGCAGTCAGAGGTGGTTATAGGTGATCAGGCTGGCATGGGGGCAGTTAGGGGTGATCAGGCAGGCAGGCAGAGGCCATTAGGGGCAATCAGGCAGGCAAGCAGGTGAGTGGTTAGGAGCCAGCAGTCCTGGATTGTGAGACCCTGGAGAATCTAAGATTGGAGAGGGTACAGGCTGGGCTGAGGGGACCTTCTCCCCTTCTTCTGCCATGCACAAATTTTGTGCACTGGGCCTCTAGTGTATTAATAAAACAGATATCCAAAGTGAGAGAGCTGCCTTGCAACTATCCCAGGGAAAGGCAGAAGGAATAACAAATAGAAAGGTCCTGAAGTGGGACTATACCTAGAGTGTTGAGAAATAACAAGGATGCCAGAGTCCAAAACATGTAGCTGGAGCAAAATGAATGAAGGAAAGAGAGGGTAGGAGGAAATGATATGAAAGAGGTATGGGAATAGGAGGGAGCAGATTGTGTAGGGCCTCGTAGGCCATCATAAACAAAACAACTTTTACTCTGAGTGAAATGGGAAGACAACAGAATATTCTGAACAGAGTAGTGGCATGATCAGATGTATACTAGGTGTACTGGTTAATAATGAGGATTTTTTTCAATAGATGGAGTTAATCATATGTTGATATATATGTGATTTGATATATATGCTATTTTTTTGGATTAGCAATAAGCTTCAAAACTTCAAATGTAAAATTTTCTGAAGGTGTTGACATCATAGATATTTTTACACTTAAAATGTTGAATTTCTTGCTAAAAAAAGAGCATTTGCAGAAGTTATAATTCATTATTTTATTTTGAAGAAAAGTGCTCTTGAAGCCAAAACCGGTTTGGCTCTGTGGATAGAGCATTGGCCTGCGGACTCAAGGGCCCTGGGTTTGATTCCGGTCAAGGGGATGTACCTTAGTTGCAGGCACATCCCCAGTGAGGGGTGTGCATATGAGGCAGCTGATCGATGTTTCTCTCTCATCAATGTTTCTGACTTTTTATCCCTCTCCATTCCTCTCTGTAAAAAATAAATAAAATATATTTTTTTTAAAAAAAGAAAAGTGCTCCTGAATACTTTGGGAAGCTTATGTTGAACATGCGCCATCTCAAGATAGTTGGGAATGCTGGTTTAAACACTTTACAAGTGAAGATTTCAATGTGAAAGACAATGAACATCCAGGTCAACTGAAAAAGCTTGAAGACCAACAATTACAAGCATTATTGAATGAGGATGCATGTCAAACTCAAAAATAACTTGCAGAAAGATTAAATGTTGCTCACCAGTTTCTGATCATTTACAAGCAATGGGAAAGGTTTAAGAGGAAGGATGGGTGCCCCATCAACTGAACATAAGATAAATGGAAAACTGAAAAGTTATCAGTAAAATGTTGCTGCAACAGCACAAAAGAAAGTCTTTTTTGCATCAAATTGTGACTTGCAATGAAAAGTAGATTTATTCTGAAAATCCCAAATGCACAGAATCCCAAATGCACATTGACTGCAAGGCCAAATTGCTTTGGAAAGACGCTAATGCTCTGCATTTGGTGGGATCAGGAAGGTGTGGTATATTATGAGCTTCTAAAACTATGTGAAACCATTACTACTGATCCTACTGACAACAAATAATCAATTGGAACCACGCTTTGATGGTGAAACGACAAGAATGTGCCAGAAGACACAGCAAAGTAATTTTGCTTTCATGATGATGCACCATCACACACTTCAAAACCAGTTAAAGACACATTAAAAGATCTTGCCTGGGAAGTATTAACCCACCAACTGTATTCACTAGACCTTGCTCCTTCAGATTACCACTTGTTCCAGTCAATGGCACACACACGTTCTGAGCAGCACTTCAAAACATATGAAGAAGTGGAAAATTGAGTTTTTGAATGGTTTGCCTCAAAACAAGAAAAATTCTATTGGGATGGTATCCACAAATTCCCTAAAAGATGGGGGAAATGTGTAACTAGCGATAGACATCACTTTGAATAAAACACTTTTGATGTTTATCTTGAAATTATTGTGTTTTCTTTGATTACAAAATCTGCCATTATTAACTGGTACACCTGGAAAGGATCTTGCTGCTGTGTGAGATCAGACTCTAAGACGACAGGGTGGAAACAGGGATGCCAATTAGGCTATTGTAATCCAGGCAAGAGATGATGGTGGCCTGCAGTATAGATGGTGAAAAGTGCTCATTTTCTGGATATATTTGGAGGATAAACTGGATGTGGATATGAGAGATAATGGTGACTCCCAAGTTTTTATCCTGAGCAACTGAAAGAATATAATTACATTTCCTGAGATGGGAAAGCAAGTATGGGGAAGATAAACTATTTGTGTGAATCATCTGACACAATAAGAGTCTGTCAATGAACATTTCATCAGCACTCCCTGTGAGAAACCCAGGAACAGGTACTCTAGGATCTTATTGGTAAAGTGTTTATGTAAATATTAAAAAGGAACCAGGGAACACTATCTTTAGTTTTACTTGAGTGCATGTAAAATTATTTCAGGAATAAGGTGAAGTCTTTCTCATGCAAGGGAAGTCCATATTCAGAGTTAACACACATCACTTTTCACCTTTCCAAAGCCATATTCATATGTCTCAACTTCAGCTTTAACCAAATCAAATGAACACTCATACAAGTTGAGGGGCTGCAACTTTGCTATTTGCTTACTCACAGTGATGCCTTACCATCACTCCAGTAACTGCCTTAATTGCTTTCTGGAAATAAACCTACTGGTGGGATATTTCTGAAGCATTAAGTGCTCCAAGAAAAAGAGCTTCTGTGCTTTACAGTAAGCACATTGCCATCAGGAGCCTTACTGGCTGTTTTGTACTTCAGTTTGTGCTGCTTCCCAGAGAGCTGAATGAACCACGATTGTGTCATTTAAATCTAAAGGAGGCATTTGCACGCTGATGATGTTATCTCAAGTCCTAATTTGTGCACACATTGATCTGCTTTGAGCAGAAAAGAAATCTCTACTCAGACAGTGAGAACTGAGCTCAGATTAATAGTCAGAGGAAAGAACTAAAGTACCAGGAAGGGTAAACTTTTTTTCATTTTTGGATCTTTTATCCAATTTTCTTTCCAGATTTATTTCTGCTCCAGCAAAGAATATTCTTTTTTGAGCTAAATCCAATTTGTATATAAAAAATACACACCCATATTGATTTCACTCTGGTTTAAAATGGTATTTTTGCAGTGCAAAAATTTAATCAATACAATCTTATGAGTTGGAGTAGTAATGGTAAACATACTAACAGATATTTCATTTCATGGGGCCAAAGCTCTGGAAATTGATACTACTGAAAAGGATTACTCATTCACCATTGGGTATAACTTTGTTTACCCAACCATGATATAGGTGTAAAGCAGAAATACAATTATGCTGTGGCCAACACACAAGGGGTTTTTGAATAGTAGAATTTGCCTTCCTCATTCCCTCCTAAGGCCCATAGATCATATAAGTTGGTAGATCAAATAAGGATATTATGGGAAATCACTTACAATAAATAAAAAAGCTTAATCTGGTAGGGCAGAAAATTAGACTGACATAGTTGTTGAAGAAATAAAAGTCTCCCAAGCCAAGATCAACTTTCTAAAAATTAAGCTTTTAGAGGAGATGGATTTGCAGATCCTTGAACTGGTGCTGTTATTTCTTCTCTCACATGTATCTAAAATATTTGGTTTTGAGCTAGGCATGCTACAAATGAAATTGTACCACAGTTGTTGCCAGGGGTTCAAATGGCAGCCAATAGGCCTTTTAACATGCTTAATCAAAATTGTGGCAATACCAAAGGAACTGTATTAAATCATTCTAGTGGACTTGGAGTGGGGAAATGAAATTCATCAAAAGATATAACCCAGACTTACCTCTGTCTCATGTTCACATAACTGTTGGTTGCCCTCACTGGAGTTAAATGCAATGATAATCTATAGTGCAGGGGCACACAATGGGTTGCAACTGGGAGAAATAATTCAGTCATGTGACAGAAAAAAGCAACACTTCCCCTAAGGAATATGACCCTTGAATACAAGAATAATGCCTAAAGCCAAGGAAGCATGAAGGTAAGGAAAACATATAGCTATGGCTGTCAATATACTGCAACCATATGAGGAGGATATTGAAAATTCAGATAAATATTTTACACTGGAAACACCCAACAGTAGTCTAGGCAATAAAGATAACGTCAATAAGCACCACATTGTGATAACTGTGGGTGATCAGAAGATAATATATATATATATATATATATATATATATATATATATATATATCCTATAATCAATTTATGTATAGGGACTTTTTCACAATAGCTCACAATGCTTTCTAATTCACTAGTCCAAGTTAATAAAGGCATATAATCACCCCATTAGAGAAGAGATGGTTACCTATTTTTGTTTTGATGATTGAGAAACAGAAGCTCAGAATAATTTGTGCAAAATTCTATAGAGGTTTTATTGTATTGCTTTAAACCCTTAAGAAAGCTGACAATATATAAGATTAAGATATTATCTGATTTTGCCTATAATGTAGTAATAGGAGCTAATATTTCAGAAATGAATAGGGAAAAAGATTAGCTTCCATGACTTATAAATGTATATGGTTTGAAGAGTAGGAATATATTCTTTACCTTTGAACATATGAAGTCACTATGAGAGAAAAATGAATTTCAAATATTCAAATTTCATTGCCCTTGGCATCTATCGTGAAGTAATTTGCAAACTTTGTGAAGTTTATTGCCATCTAAATTGTTTTATTATAACATGTCTTTTATTTCTTCCTACTAATTGTCTTTAATCAAATGTCAACCAGAAATATTATTTTTTGCTGGATCCTAAGTAAAATGAATCAGGCAGATATAGGTACACTAGTGACTTGGAAAAGGGATGATGCCTTCTTTACTTGGGATATTTTCCACTAGGGAAGTGTGTAAGCTCTTGGGAGAAAACATTTAGGAATTTGGTCCTTTGTCCTCCTTTTTGTAGAAATGTTCAGTATTATACTTATCTGCAAATATTATTAGTTATGAACATATTTATAAATAATTATAAACTATTATAATTAAACTAGAGGCCCGGTGCACAAAATTCATGCATGGGAAGGGGGTCACCTCATCTTGGCCTGCATTCTCTCCAATCTGGGACTGCTGGCTTCTAACCACTCACCTGCCTGCCAGCCTGATCCCCCTAACTGCTCTCCCTTGACAGCCTATTTGCCCTAACTGCTCTCCCCTGCTTGTCTGGTCCCCCCAAACTTCTCTCCCCTGCCTGCCTGATTGCATCTAACCTCCTCTGCCTTGGCCCCGCCAACATGGCTTTGTTGGGAAGGATGTCCAAAAGGACATCTGGAAGGTCCTCTGGAAGATGTTCAGTCTAATTAGCATACTACCCTTTTATTAGTATAGATGCCACCTTGTCCTAAAAATGCAGGTTTTTCCTAGGTTTTCCTATAATGGAAGGGGAGCCTGCATTAGCATCCTGGGTTCTGACCAGGGCTTATGTGCTTGTACTTTATCTCAGCAGATGCGATTCCTAGAAGACTCTTAGATGTACCTTGAACATTTCTATCGAATTTGCCAAATCATCCTCCAAAAATGTTAAACCACTTTAAACTCCCACCAGCAACCATGTATGTGTCCTCCATCCCACTTTGATGCCAATACCATTGATTTCTCCCTAGAAGCTTCCCTTCTATCAGCCAGGACTTCTTGGTACTTGAGCCAACTTCATTGTTTAGCTGGGGACTTGATTTCCTGAGATAGAATTATGGAGGAGGAAAAATTGTTTTCCTCTACCTTTCTGAGTTCTTAGTGGAGGTCCTTGTAATGAAAGACAGATCACCAAGAGAAAAACAAAAGTTCACTAGCATGTGTACCTTGTGTATATGTGAGAGATCTCAGGGAAAAATGAGTAACTTCCCAAGGTGGCTTAGAATGCAGATTTAAATACCTTCTTCATAGGGAAAGGGGATGGGAGATATAGGTCTCTTAGAGGAGAGTAAATGATATTTAGGAAAGATGAATGGGGTGGGGGAAAATATTTTGTAACAAAGTTAGGGTGTGATGTCAACTTCTACACTCCTGTCCTGTGACAGGAGACAGTCTTCTCTGCCTGATGACACTTCTCCAATCAAGGGGACCTATGATATTTAAACTCCTTTAAGGGGGTCCAATTTTAGGCAGATCAGGAGACTTCAGTGAAATCCCCTGTGTGGATTTGCTGTTTTTCAAGCATCTACAGCTCAAGATCATCAATATAACAACATAGCATATGTTGAGGTGGCATGTTCTCTGACCTTCAGAATAAACCCAACAAAAGCTTGTTTCCTCTCTTAGATGATTTACCACAGTAGCATTATTCCCTGGAGACAGTATTCTAACCAGACCTTCCTGGTTGTAATCATAACATTACCTTGTGTTTGTAGAAAGGTGTTGGCCACAGCGCTAAATAATCCAGGGGCAATTTCCTCATCTTGTGGAAAGGGAGACAAATTTATGATAGTTTATCTCCCTTTCTATAGGTTTCTTGGGGGTTTGTGTCTCTGCTGCCCCAACCCACACCCCTCAGTAACCCAAGCACCTCCGCCTCAGGCCTTGGGGCTGCTGGGTGCCAGGCCTGTGGGTTTTTGCCTCCAACCCACTCTCTCTCCCCCCCAGCCCCAGGTTTGCCATGGCGGTGCTGGGGCAGCAGGGGACTGGCCTCCCTGCTGGGTTTGGGACTGCGATCCAGACCCCCACCATCCCAGCTCCACCATGGCCAGGCTTGGGGAGGCAGGGGGCCAGCCGCCATCTTGGTTGGGTTAATTTGCATACTCCTATTGGCTGGTAGTGTAGCAAAGGTACAGTCAATTTGCATGTTTCTTTTTTATTAGATAGGATAATTACTCTTTCATATCTAATAATCATTTGATCTACTAAACATGCTACAAATCATGCAGCTTATTTATTTCTGTTTTTTATACAAGAATAGTTTGAGGCTCAAGAAATAAATGATTTGCCTGGCTCAGTGGTTGAGGACTGACCTTTGAGCCAGGTCATAGTTCGATTATTGGTTAAGGGGCATACCCAGGTGTAGAAGGCCCCCTGGGAAGATACATGGACATTCTTTAGTTATTGTCAGCTGAACTCAGAGGCATTGACAAAGCCACGCCCTGGGAACACTCCTTGCCAAAAGAGCAAGGGTGTTGTCAGCTTGACCTTCATTTCAGCCCATGGTGTGGAGAAGTTAGTTTTAATATATAAATCCAGCTTAGCACCAGGAATGCTCAGGGCCTACTCAAGAATGCAAATAATCTTCTTTTGTCTTGACCTTTTGGTGAAACTTCCTGGTATTTGGGGGTATAAAATAAACACACTACATCGCCTCTAAGTCACTGTCTCTCCATCAGAAGAGGACAACGATCCACCCAGCCCCAGATTTTCTTTCTATCTCTGTGTCTTGTTTCTTTATTTCTCAATCCCCAGCTACATTTACTCTGGAATTGGACCTGCTCACTAGCTGCACTAGATGTGGAAAGAGAGAAAATAGTTACACCCAGGTTGTGTGGCCTTGATCCCCAGTAGGGGGTGTGCATGAGGCAACTGATCAATCATTCTCTTTCATCATTGATGTTTCTCTCTCTCTCCCTCTCCCTTCCTCTTTGAAATCAATATATATATATTTGAAATAAATGACTAAAGTCACAGAGCTGGTCAGTGGCAGAACTAGAACTAGGTCTAGGATTCCTGATATTTAGCTGCCTTTGTTATAGAAGTGGCTTTGCAAGGACATTTGTATGAGTCAGTCTAGGCTAGATTAGTTAACAAATGAGCCCCCAGATCTAGTGGCTTGAAACATACAGAAGGTTATTTCTCATTCATGCTACATGTCAGAGGTGATGCTCTGATCACCATTTAGAATTCTGACACTATAATGTGAGACTTTTGGGGACCTTCAGTGCAGGATAAAAGAACATGGATAATTGTGCAGAGACTCTTAAATAATTCCACTTAGAAATGTTACACAAAATGTGCTCACATTTCATAAGCCAAAAGAATTCATATGGTCACATCTAACTACAAAGGGGCCCTATAACCCACAGGGAAAAAAATAATTGGAATCTTGGTGAACATTAATGTTTACCACAGTTCAAGCGAGGTCTTATTTAGAACCCCTGATTATATAAAACAGGTAAAAAATTATGAAGAGATCCAAACCTACATAATTTCCCTTTGCTCACCTTCGAGGAACTTCAGGATTTAGTGAACTCAATTCAAAATCACTGCCCCAACATATATAGAAAGCAGACATACAGAATAAGTATCTTTATATTAACAACTAGAGGCCCAGCGCATGATTAAATCATGTGCATGTAGGGTTGCCTAGGTCTAACCTGCCCTCAGGGCCATGTCCACCAGCCCACAAAGCCTTGCATGCTCTGTGGACATTGCCGGCGGCCCGTAACACTCATCAGATGCTGCTGGTGCCCCATGATGGTCCATGAGTCCCACTCACTGCTGCCACCGCAGTACCCAGAAGTCCCGTTCACTGCAGTCGCCATAGGACCTATCAATGCACCTCCTGGTGAGTCTGGTAGTTGGTCATGATGCCGTCATAGTGTCATGACCAGAGGCCTTTTATGATATAGATAAGGAGACCAATAATGCCTTTGTGGTCCATGAAATAAAAAAGAATCCTGAATTGGAACAGATCACAGAATGATCCATTCTTTGTTTCTTGTTATACCCATGAGACTTTTGTTCTCCCACTGTGATAAAGAAAATCCTCAAGAATGTTGTGACTTTTCACGTTATAATGTATTAGGTGCACTTAATGTTACCCATAATGAATGCTAAATCTCAAGTGCACAGCAGGTTTAGAAACTAATGTCTAAAGGAGGTACACATTTTTAGATTCATTTTAGATTCCACAGCTGTCTCTTACCTCTAAACAACTTGCCTTGAATGCAAAAGTAAATGTTTTAATATAATATGCCCATAACTTTTCATCCTTGCTGAATTTTAAAACATGATTTGTTCAGAAAACAAAAATTCTTTTATTGGATTGTGACTGGAAGGGAAATGATCATTTTTAATGTGAGAAAGGTCATTCTGTGTCAATAGTTTTTATGAAGAACAGTTTCAATTAAGACAGAAAAATAAAAGTGTATGCATATTTAGGGATGCTTATTTAGGCACAGACTAAAAATTGTTAGAGCAGCCTGGATGGCATTGCTCAGTGGTTGAGCATTCACCTATGAAGCAAGAGGTCATGGTTCCATTCCCAGTCAGGGCACATGCCAAGGTTGTGGGCTCAATCCTTAATGGGGAGTGTGCAGGAGGCAGTAGATCAATGATTCTCTCTCATCATTGATATTTCTATTTATCTCTATCACTTTCTCCCTTCTTCTCTGAAATCAATCCAATATATTTTTAAAAACGGTTAGAACAGCGATATCAAGGTGTGTGTGAGTGTATTGGGAGGCATCTGAAAATCACCTGGGAGAAGCCTTTTCAAACTGTACACATTCTAATACATCCATTCTAACAACAACTCCCAATTAAAAATATATATGGCAAAGGAGTCTATCATAGCCCTACTGAAAGGAACCTCTCATAGCCCTAAAGTAGGTTAAATAGAATAATAAGGTTAAAATCTACTTGGTTGAAATAATTTATGTCTTGCAAACATAAGTCACAATGTTTCTCATACGAATTAAACCCAGAATTCTCTTCCTTCCAACAATGTCATCCATATCCAACTGTAATAATAAAAAACATCCAAACTTTTTTCACCCAATAACAAATTGTCAAGAGAGAAGAGATTTCTTATTGTGCTATGCATTTGAAATGACAATTAATTATATAACTGATAAAGATATTTTTGTTCGAGATCTATATTTTCCAAGTTGGGTAGGTGGAGGGAAGAGGAAGTCCTATTAATCTGAATAGTCTGTCTTCCTTCCATTTATCACTTATTGCCTGTTTATCCCCCTCCCATCCATCCAACTTAATCATTTATTCTTCTTTTTTTTCTTTCCCTTTCTCCCTCCCTCTCTTCCTCCCTCCCTCTGTCCTTTCTTTCCTCCTTTCCTTCATTCCTTTTTCTTCTTCACTTTCTTCCCCTCTCTCTTTTTTTTGGGTGGTATGTCCAGGTACACCTTGTACGAAGCCCCTCATAGTGTGGGATAGTCAGGACTGGGAGGAGAAGGGAGTCTGGACACAGGCAGGTATACTTGCTCTAGGCTCCACAAATGTTAGCACAAATGTTAGGGGTGACCATTTAACACCTATTATATGTGTAAAGAATGCAGTTCTTACATAAGTTCTATTTGAGAGTGAAGTATGTGCAATCTAAAGATAATCTAGAAAATTAGCCATGCCATATATAGATCATTGGATCTAAGATTTTATTATATCTACCTCCCAAGAAGCTTCATGCTATACTTGCTGGCTTGTAAAAACAATCCCCAATTATTCTGTTTCTAGGTCATGCATATAAAATAAAACTAGGCTGAAAGAAGGTGATTGCACATGGGATGGAATACAGGAGGGAAGGAATCAAGGTTTATTCAATACACAAGGGAGGTTACCCAGGTTGTGTTTTAGAAATACTGAACAGTAACTAGAAGGCAAGGCCAAGGACAGAAACTAGGAGAAATTTAACACATTGAAGAGGATTTGATTGAAAGTATAAATGTAGGAAAGGCTAAAATATCATAATTAAATAAGACAAAAGAAAATACAAGAATTGAGATAAGAGATGGTTTGAGGCAAATGATTGAAGATCTAAAACTATAAAATATGGGCACAAGGTGGGTAATTTATTTTGTGTGTGCTCTGGTTTGCTTAGGGCATTGGGCCAAATGCCTCTATTCTAGAAAGTTATGATAAAAGTATTTCCAAAAGCAAAATAGGGTCTCTTTTCTAGGAACAGATACAAGATAATACCAGGCAGTAACTATAAACTATTTGATTTACTAGTAATATGTCTACAAGCCATCTTCTCTTTAGCATTCTTAATTCCTGCTTCTTCCACAAAAGGAAATATAAAGCAATGTGTCTTGATGATAATACAAAGATTTACATTTACTTTTTAAAGAAAATGTGTACCATTGGGTATAGGACAAGCAAATCATCTGAGTAAATGTTGGCTGCAGTAGCCTTTCATGCCTAGATCAGAGAGGCATTTCTGCATGAAAGTGGCTTGGCTTCAAACTCTGAATTGAAAGGCTATTGAAATTCAAATACACTTTAATGACACTCAAGCATGCTATCAGCTACTAAATAGCTTGCAGAAGGAGAACTGTGCTCACTCAAGAAACCTAGTATTTAGGCACTTCATAAACTGCATGGATGTGAACAAATCACTTATCAGAGGGCTTTGGTTTCCTCATCTGCATAATGGTAATAATAGCATTTCCTTGCAGGGTTGTTGTGTCTATCAAATGTAATAATGATTAGAAAAGAGCTTTGAAAAGTACAATACCCCCCAAAGGTAAGGTAACATTATTTTTATCCAAAACTTATTACAAAAAATAACTCCCCCAAAATAAAATGGAATTATTAAAAAGAATAATAATTAATTAAATACTTAAGTGTTTTCTCTTAGTTTTTCTTTCTATTTGGGTTTGTAGTAGTATTATATATATAGCTATTACAACTGCTTAATGACTTTTTTAAAAAATCCTCACCGAAGAATATGTTGAGAGAGAGAGAGAGAGAGAGAGAGAGAGAGAGAGAGAGATTGACCAGTTGCCTCACATTTGCATCTTGAATGGGGATCAAACCCTCAACCCGATTATGTGCCCTGATGAGGAATAGAACCCGCAACCTTTTGGTATACAGGAGGATGCTCCAGTCAGCAGAGTCACACTGGCCAAAGCTTACTGACTTTTTAAAATTGATTAACTTTTCTGTAGTCTGGATCATTGTGTATGAAAAAGGTATTTATTGAGCACCTACAAGAGCTATGTAATACGCATTTTTATATATGATTTCAATCCTCAAATAAGTGGGTGTCATTATGTTTCTTTAAAAAGGAGAACATAAACACTTCTTGCAGTCATTAGTTGCCAACACTCCGATCTGAACCACCCCTTGGTGGATCACAAGATTAAACCATATCAATGGAAATTATTTAGAGTACTCTTTAAGCTTTGTCACTATGATTAAAGAATTAAAAAAACGTTGTTTTGTTGAGACTTGCCAGACTTTGGACATACCTATATATTAGCATGGCACCATCAGCTCAGTTATCTTGTTAGCTATCTTAATGGTTAAATTGACCACATATCTGTTCTGATCGATTGCACTGCAACCGGCTATTAATATAGCCAAAAGCCCCAAATCAACCACAGAATGGTCAATTCTGGCCTGTGTCTAGTCTACTTATATGAAGAAAATGCTGAGCATTTGTTTTCTGTGTCCAGAGGAGAAAACAAAAATTAATGGCCTTCAATTAGAATACATGAAATACTAATTAGCAATAAGCAGGGGTGGAGGCACTGTTCCCAACATGTTGTCCTTGTATCACCTGCTTCACAGTGAGCAGGGAGGCTTTTTAAACAGGCTGATACCTGATACCCATCCAAGACTCCCCACATTAGAATATGTGGGGGTTGGCAAATGGGTAGAAATGTGCATGTTTAATAAGCACCCAAGATATTGCTTAGGCACACTTAAGTTTAAGAAATGCTGCAGAGTCTGTTCCTTTTCCTAGCCTTAAGAAACATAGTCAATAAGGAAGTGAGTCTTTATACATTGTGAGGGTGCTATAATAGAAACAGAACACATGATCTCTGTGTACTGGACCACCTTGAGTGTGTTTGTTTTTTTTACCATTGAATCTGTATCGTGTGAGCACAGTGCCTTGCACAGTATATTTGGTAAATATTTACAGAATGAATTAAAAAGAAAAGAAAAATTCTGAAGGAGAGAGTTGCTACCATATCCAGAGTCCTCCCCTACTGTGGTTCTGGTGCTAAGAAAAAAAAAAAGCACATCTCATAAGAGAAAGCGGTCTTCAGAAGAGTCCTCAGAGACTTCCCAATATAGGAAGTTCAGTCCTTAGTCTCAGGCTATTCTTATAATATGACTTCTTTTTGATCATACAAAGTTTTGAGTGTCATCTCTATTAATGGTTTTAATTAGACTTCCTTCTTCTGAGTAGAAATTAAAGTGCTTAGAATCTTGCCATATATGCTAAAAATGTCACCGAATAGGTGTTACTAAATATAAATGACAAGGGTGACTTGAGACAAGGAAAGGATACTAAGGGATTTCTACTAGCCCCTCCCTAATTTTCGCACCTGACTAGATTGAACAGTGCCAAGTATGAGAAAAATGATGTATGTGTAATAAAGGCAGGCTTTCCGGAGAAGGTTTCTTTTTGAGGTAACTGGAGCTGAAGCAGAGGGAAATTGAGAATTGACAGGATATAACACAAAGAGGAAAGGTGTCAGGGAAGAGGTAATATTTCTGACCCTCCTGCCAGTAATATCAAGCAGCAAATGATCAAGTAAATGTTGGCAGGATAGCCTCTGCCTTGTAGGTTGCCTCGTTGTAACTCTAATACCTTTGACATTTCCTATCTCTCAAATCAATGAATGACTGCATTAGGCCCTTCTGGTTCACCTTGGACTGCTTCCAAAAACCTAGGGGTTTCCATATTGCTGCCCTATGATTTTTACTTTAAATTCTTTAGGGACTTGAATTAAGCTATTCTTCCTGTTATAATGATGGTGATTTTATTTGCTTCCCATAAAGGAAACTAGTTCACCAGTTAATACCACCCCTCCACCCTGCCACCAAGTTATTTTAGAGTCCACAAGAGAAACACTGAAATTCTTGGATAAGACCTTTTTTATAACTTTACCCGAAGATATAAGAGGCTATAAATGAAATCAAGGAGGGGGGGCAAATATTTAGGGAAAATAATACCTGAACTCCATTCATAAACATACTGGTCCTTAAAAACTCATTCCCCCAATCTTGTGTCTTCGCAGGCAAATAAAACCTTTAAGTAAAAGTATAAAACCTATGAACCATAAAAAAGTCAGTATATTTAAATCAGTGGCACTCCAACTTTGCAGAATTACTTCTATTCTTGGGATTTCTATGATTTCTCCATTCCACCCATCATTTTCTTACTTATTCAGAGAGATGTGGTCAAATTTTCATGTTGCTTGGCTGGGAGAAAACTTTTTAAAATATATTGGTTTAGCCAGAACTGGTTTGGCTCAGTGGATAGAGCGTCGGCCTGCGGAATGAAAGGTCCCAGATTTGATTCCAGTCAAGGGCATGTACCTTGGCTGTGGAGACATCCCCAGTGGGAGGTGTGCAGCAGGCAGCTGATCGATTTTTCTTTCTTATCGATGTTTCTGACTTTCTATCCCTCTCCCTTCCTCTCTGTGAAAAATCAATAAAATATATTAAAAATAAAACACATTGGTTTACCTATCCATCTTTACTGAGTTATCAAACTCTAAATTCTTATGTATAATCATAAGAATTATTTTTGCTTTTTTAAGTATAATTTTCCTCATTATATTTTCTGTCTCCCCCTGCAACCATTATTGCACCATCATTTGTAGCTTTACTCTAAACCTCCTAGTGTTTCCCTTGTCAAATGTCACTGCATATATTTTCAACTCTTGCCTGCATTTCTGTATGATATACCTGTTTCCTAATTTTTGTTTGTCTTTAATTATGTACTATTCCAAGTAATTAAAGAATACATTCTGACTGTAAAACTTTTATTTTTTCATCTTTATTGTTCAGATTATTAATTACATAGTTCCCTTTTTTTTCACCCTATAGTTCCCCTCCACCTGGTACACATCCCACCCTCCACCCTCAACCCCTTCACTATCCTCTCCCATAGTTGCATGATTTTTGTCCAGTCTCTTGCTGCACTTCCCACACCCCCTTTCTCCCCAAGAGTTGTCAGTCCATTCCCTCTCTATGTCTGGGATTCTGTTACATTCACCAGTATATCCTGTTCATCAGCTTATTAATTCACTTGATTTTTAGATTCATTTGTTGATAGATGTGTATTTGTTGTTCCTAATTTACACTTTTATCTTTTTCTTCTTCCTCTTCTTAAAGAATATCTTTCAGCATTTCATACAATATTGGTTTGGTGGTGATGAACACCTTTAGCTTTTTCTTATCTGAGAAGCACTTCATCTGACCTTCAATTCTGCATGACAGCTTTGCTGGATAGCGTAATCTTGGTTGTAGATTCTTGCTGTTCATCAGTTTGAATATTTCTTGCCACTCCCGTCTGGCCTGCATCTTTTCTGTTGAGAAATCCGCTGACAATCGTATGGGTGCTCCCTTATAATTAACCATCTGTTTTTCTCTTGCTGCTTTTAATATTCTCTCTTTGTCTTTTGCTCTTGGCATTTTAATTATGATGTGCCTTGGTGTGGTCCTCTTAGGGTTCCTATATATTGGGGTTCGGTGTGCTTCTTGGACTCCTAAGTCAATTTCTTTCACCAGGTGTGGGAAGTTTTTGGTCACTATTTCTTCAAATAGGTTTTCATTGTCTTGCTCTCTCTCTTTTTCTGGCACCCCTATAATTCAGATGTTGGTATGCTTGAGGTTGTCCCAGAGGCCCCTTACACTATCTTCAATTTTTTGGATTCTTTTGGTTTCTTGCTTTTTCAGCTGAGTGGATTTTATCCCTTTGCATTTCAAATCTTTAACTTGGTTCTTGGGGTGCTCCAGAGCACTTTTAGGTCTTTGTATAATATTTTTTATTTCAGTCAGTGTATGCTTAATTTCTGGTTGGTCCTTTTTCATATCCTTGAGAGTCTCTTTTATATCCTTGAGGGTCTCCTTCATTTCCTTGTAGGACTCATTCATTTCCACGTTGGTCTTGGTCATTT
Source organism: Antrozous pallidus (assembly GCA_027563665.1). Taxonomy (NCBI): domain Eukaryota; kingdom Metazoa; phylum Chordata; class Mammalia; order Chiroptera; family Vespertilionidae; genus Antrozous; species Antrozous pallidus. Next base: position 44,353,634 of record CM050509.1, on the reverse strand, counting down.
CCTTGCAGGTCTCGTTCATATCCTTGAGGGTCTCGTTCATTTCCTTTGTGGTCTTGCTTATTTCCTTATAGGCCTCGACCTTTTGTTGGAGCCTCTTGAGAAGCCCTATAACCGTGGTTTTAAATTCCATGTCCAGTCTTTTTTTTCCCTCCATTTCTTTCACATCTGATTTCTTTCCATGTCTCTGCATGGTGGCTGCTTCCCTAATTGGTCAATTAGCTTTGTGTGGTAGACTTCCTACTAGGGACAGTGGCTCAGCCTCCCCAGTTACCTGAGGTGGATATGGGTTGCACAGTCTTGCTGAAGTTAAGCTCAGGTTAATTGTTGTTAGCACTTGGAGGGGTTGACCTCCAGGCCAACTGTCTGTGAAGCTCAGCGGTGCTCAGGTTGGATGGGCGGAGTCTCCGGGCCAAGCAGACAGCATTAGCTCCACCCTATGCAGCCCCAGGGACTCTGTTCCAGGTGCAATGGCCACCAGCACCTCTGAGAGAGATCCGCTGCCAAGCTCCACTGGCTGCCGGGGAATTCAGACTCTCCCCAAATGAGTCTGCACACCCAACGTCTCACCCAGGGTTGCAAAACAAAGCAGTCTGACGGTTTCCGGAATGAGAGGGCAAGTCGCAGAGCTCTCTCTGCGCAGTCACGCAGCTGAGTTGTTTGCGCAAGCTGCCTTCTCCACAAGCCAGCAGACCCGGCAGCACCCGAGCTTTGGCATGCCCTCCCACTGTCCAGTTTTCACCATGTATGATAGTGGGTTGGTTCCCTGGACTTCGCCCAGAGCTGGAGAATCAGTCCAGTGGGATGTCTTTGTCTCCCCGTTCGAGAAAACTGGCCGGTTTTCAGCCACCCTCCCTCTCCGCTGGCGTGTGCTCCAAACCTCTCTCCGTGGGAATCTTTCAACGCTGTCCGCCGCTGCTCCTCCGAGTCACACTGTCTTATTTTCACTTTTATTTGTGGAATTTTCACTTGGCCAGCTTTCTGGTGATTCTGTAGGGTGTTTGGTCTTTCGTTAAGTTGTAGTATTAAAATTGCTGAGTATAACAGCAAGATAGGTGTTTTACCTATGCCGCCATCTTGGTTCTCTTCCTCTCACTGTAAAACTTTTAACTACAAATGGAACAATAATCTTTTGATTACAAATAAAATAATCCATCTTGAGCAGCCAATCACAATTCATTCTTAACATAGTAACCAATAATAGAAATTTATCTCTGACATCTTGGTTTGCATTAAATTAATATATGTATATATCGATAGAAATTTATCTCTGACATCTTGGTTTGCATTAAATTAATATATGTATATATCGATATATGATAGTTTTGTAGTTATATTTTAACCTAAGTGGCATGTTTTTCTAGAAGTGAGAAATATTTCTAAGAAATATTGTTGTTTGTTTACAACTAACTCATTCTTTTGTGTTATAGCATCCATAGTCGGGATGTTCTATATCCTTCACAAATGGACATGTAGATAGTTCTAAACTTTTTTCTATTATCAACAATGCCTCTGTGCACATGTGCCAGCATTTCTCTAGGCTATTTCTTTGAAATACAATTACGGGGAAAAATACTTAGTATTTTTAAATTTTGAGAATACTGACAAAAGGCTATACTAATGAATATAACCACAGGTGGAGTAAGATAATATTTGTTTCCTCATACTCTTGCCCAATATGCCAATGAGGAGTGAAAAAATAAGACTCTTTTTGATTTGTATTTCCCTGATTCCTAGTAAACTGAGCATCTTTTCCAGTTGCTTTCCTAAAGAATATGGGTTGGCACAGATTTCAGATTGGCCCATAGTAAAGGGTATTATGTTCAGAAACCAGAGTTGCACCATATGCTCTGAGGACACAGAGCAAATAACACAAAGGACTTGAAATAACTTCAAGAGTACAGTTAACAGTTAACCTTTATGCCTTCAGGATACTGCCTGATTGTTCCTGAATCTTCATCTGCAGATGAAAATAAATTGCTATTGAAACCTCCTAAAGGAGGATCCAAGATGGTGACTGATGGAATGGCAGGCTGCAAGATAGTGTGTGAGTGAGAGAGTGAAAGGAGAGTGTGTGGACATGCAGGCAGTGTCTGTATTTGTGAGTGAGGGACAGCTATATCCCACAGGACTGTTGGGGACTGGTGGACCAGGCTCCCCTGGCTGGGAAGCCTCTACTACTGCTGAAATATCTCCTGGAGCAGCCAGCTCTGCTGCAGAGACCACACCATCTTGAAGGGGTGATTGGCTGTGATTGGAAACTTGGCCTTACCTTCAACCAGGGAAACCTTGAATGCCTCCCAGGACCTTCCAATGCACAGGGTCCAGCTGCCTCAGCTGCAAACCTATGAATGCCGAGACTCTTGCCTCCCTGGCTGTGGGTGCCTAAAATGTTTGTCCAGGGGGAGACAAAGTGGCACCAAATACGTGGATGGGCCCTACTCTTCCTCACAGAGCAGATAGAAGGAACAGCTGAATCAAATAACATCCATCTGGAATCAGTGAACTTAACACAGCTGGTGAGGCAATCCTTGGATGGGAAGGTCAGAGATCGCCTATAGAGAGTTGAGATCTGGGATTTAGGCTGGAGGGAGAAAGGCGCACAGCAGGGACTAGAGCCTCAGAGGGAGACAGCACTCCACCAAATTCGTGGCCCTTGGGGTCAGTGTAGCCCTCAAGTGTGGAAGGGGGTCCACAGGGCTGCTGACAGAAGGGGATTCTAGATATAAGCCCACAGTCATGGAAAACTGTCCAGAAAGGCAGCATGAAGTTCTACATCTGCAGTGCAATGTCAGGGGGAAAAGATGTCAGTTGTCGTGGCTTCTTTGTCTTTTTACCTCCTTGCTTTTGCTTTCTAAGTCCAGTACATAGGCTCTTCCAATTAAAAACACTCACCAAGATTGCAGGGGAAAGTTATTTTTGTGGAAACTGGGGATCAGAATAAGGAGAGATGATCAGGAAACCAGCTCTGGGTCAGTTTGGCCCTCTAACCCAGTATTAAGTGCAGCAGGGAAAGAAGATAAACACTGTGTAGAGGGGCCATTTACTCCTGGAAATTAATACAGAAATACCACCACCCAGGGGTTGTGTCAGAAATTGACTCTTGTGTAAATATGACAAGGCAGGCAGAAAAACAAAGTGAGTAGAGAGATCCTGTGTGCCTGAAAATGAGGTTGTGGCTTATGACACAGAGGGGCAGTGGATTGCAGTGTTGTAGTCAACACTGTGCTGACTACCTGACACGAAACGTATATGCCAGGCAAATAGTAGAGCAAGTGAGTGACCTTCACTACTTCAATTTTTTATCTTTTACTTAATAAATTAAAATTTTTTCACTTCATTTTACTTTTTTATTATATTTTTAGTTTTAATTATAATTATTACTGTTATTTTACCTTTTTAAAGTTTTGTTTTTTTTCTTTATTTTATTTTTATTTTATTTTGAGAATAGTGTTCTATATTCTATTTTTTATTTTAGCATTATTTTACTCTATCTCAATTTTTCCTTTATGCCAACACTCTATTCTTCACTTCCCCCCTTTTTTCCTGTTTCTCTTACCCTGTTCCTGCTTTAGTTTTTCTCTATCCTTTTTTTTACTCCCTGTTAAAAATTTATCTTACTCATATATCTAATTTCTTCCTCCCTGCTCCAAGTCCATGCACACTTCTCTTCTCTTTCTTCATTAATCAAAAATTTCCCCCTTTCTTTCTTTCTGTTCTTGTTATTGTTGTTTGTTTGTTTGTTAGTTTTTTTTTTCATTTTCTTTTTCTTTTTTTGCTTCTGTTTTTCCTCTTCTCACTTGATATCTTCTACAAATAGCTTAATTAATTCCAATCACCAACTGAAGCCTATCTACTCTCCATTATCTTCTTATAATATATGAATACAGAGACATATAGATTAAGGAAAGGAGAAATATATATTTTCTTATATATTATATATATTTTTTTCTTATATATATTATATATATATATTTTCTCTTTTTTGTAGAGTTTTACTTTTCTTCTTATACACTCATTCTCTTCCTACCTCCTCTATACTGAATTTTAGCCATTTACCCATTCACTCAATTCCTTGACCTTACCATCTGAAAATAAGCTCTGCCTCCTCAGATTCAGCTGGGTATTTGTTGTTTGGGTGTTTGCTGCTTGCATTTTTTATTAGTTATTTTTTTGTTGTTTGCATTCATTCAGGGTGTTTGTTGTTTGCATTTTTTTGGATTAGCTGTTGGTTTTTTGGAGTTTTCTCCCCATATACATATACTTCCAAACCTTCTCTTTTTCTCTTTGTTTTCTCACATTTTTTCCCTTCCTCAATAGCATTTTTGCACTCTTTTCTCTCCCATAATTCACTTTGGTCTGGTGGTCACCTTTGTTTGGGATTATTGGTATTGTTAATATATTTGTGTTTAGTGCCCTATGTGTTGTGTCTTGTCATGTTGTATTTTGTGCCTTTAAGTCAACGCAGGAGAGAGCTACATAACCAGACATCCTGAGAGGAGCAAACTGGGGAGACAAAGAAACAGCCCCCATAAGAAAGAAAAAGAGGAATCACTGGAAAAGGAAGTAAATGAAATGGATGCAAGCAATATGTCAGAGAAAGAATTCAGAGTAATGTTCATAAGGATGCTGAAAAGATGGAAGACAAATTCAACAATATGTGTAAGAACCAAGAAGAAGTGAAGAACAACCAAAAAGAAATTAAAAAATGACATTGCTACAATAAAGAACACAATAGGAAGCATCAGCAGTACACCAGAAAAAGGTGAAGACCGACCACATCAGTGAGCTAGAAGACAAGGCAGAAAAAAATACCCAAGCATAGCAGCAACTGGGGAAAAAAAAAACTTAAAACACAGGAGGAGAGTCTAAGGGCACTTTGGGACAACACAAAATGAAACAACATCCACATAATAGGAGTCCCAAAAGGAGAGGAAACTGAGCAAGGAATAGAAAACCTGTTTGAAGAAATAATGACAGGAAACTTCCCTCATACTAGGAAGAAGAAAAAATTCACTCAAGTCCAAGAAGCACATAGAGTTCCAAACAAGATGAACTCAAAAAGACTTAAAGCAAGACACATTACAATTAAACTGGCAAACACCAACAACAAAGCAAGAATCATAAAGGCTGCCAGAGAGAGACAGAAAGTTATCTACAAGGAAACTCCCATCAGACTATCAACTAATTTCTCAACAGAAACACATCAGACCAGAAGGGAATGGAATGAAATATAAAAAGTCATGCAAAGCAAGGGTCTGGATCCAAGAATACTGTACCCCACAAGGCTATCAATCAAAGTTGAGGGTAAAATAAGGAGCTTCACAGACTAAAAAGGATTAAGCTAGTTTATTACCACCAAATCAGCAATGCAACAAATGCTAAAGGGACTGCTGTAAAAAGGAGAGACTGGAAGGGAAGAAGGAACACAGGCATAAAGAATAAAAATGGTGAAGTACAAGTACCAATAACTTTAAATGTAAATGGAGTAAATTCCCCAATCAAAAGACATAGGGTAGCTGAGTGGATAAGAAAACATGACACATTTATATGCTGTCCAGAGGAAACCCATCTCAGAACAAAGGACTCATACTGACTGATGGTGAAGGGATGGAAAAAGGTTTTTCAGATGAATGGAAATGAAAAAAAAAAGCTGGGGTAGCCATACTTATATATGACAAATTAGACCTCAAAGTGGAGGACATAACAAAATATAAGGAAGGCTACTTCATACTACTAAAGGGAGCAATTCAACAAGGAGATATAACTCTGGTAAACATACATGCACCTAATACAGGAGAACCCAAATACATAAAAATCTTCTGGAGGATATCAAAGGAGAGATGGAAAGCAATACAGTCATAGTAGGGTACTTTAATATTCCACTAACAACACTGGATAAATGAGCTAAACAAAAAATCAGCAAAGAAACAGCAATCCTAAATAACTCACTAGATCAGATGGAAGTAATTCACATCTTCAGAACATTTCACCCCAAAGCCACAGAATATACATTCTTCTCAAGTGCACATTGGCTCATTTTCAAAGATAGACCACATATTGGGGCACAGGAAACATCTCTTCATATTCAAGAAGGTACAAATCATGTCAAGCATCTTCTCAGATCACAATGACATAAAAGTAGAAATCAACTACAATAAAAACAATAAAAAAAACACCTGGAGGCTAAGTAGCATGCTATTAAACAGTGATTGGATTATCAGAGATATCAAGAAATAAATAAAAAAAGCATGAAGGCAACAAACAACAATGAAAACACAACAATCCAAAATCCATTGGACACAGTGAAAGCAGTCTGGGGAAGGACGTTCATAGCTCTACAGGCCTACCTCAAAAAACAAGAGAAAATGGTAATAAATTATCTAACCCTACACTCAAAGAGTTAGAAAGAGAGCAACAAGAAAAGCATAGCATAAGCAGAAGGAAGGAAATACATAAAGATCAGAGTGGAAATAAATGACATAAAGACGAAAAAATACAAAAGATCAACAAAACCAAGAGCTGGTTTTTTGATAGGATAAACAAGATTGATGAACTTCTAGCCAGGCTCACCAAGAAGCAAAGAGAGAGGACCCAAATAAAACAAAATCAGAAATAAAAGAGATGAAGTAACAACCAACCCCACAGAAATACAAAGGTCTAGGACTATGAAAAAAATATTATGAACAACTCTATTCCAACAAAATGGACAACCTAGTCAAAATGTACATATTATTAGAAAAATAAAAGCTCCCAAAACTCAATCAGGAAGAATAAAAAAACCTGAGTAGGCTGATAACTACTGGAGAAATTGAAGCAGTGATCAAATATCTTTCAGCAAATAAAAGCCCTGGTGAGGACAGCTTTACAGCAGATTTCTACCAAGCATTCAAAGAAGAATTAAAACCTATCCTCCTCATACTATTCAAAAAAATTCAAAAGGTAGCAACACTTCCAAGAACTTTCTATTAAACCAGCATTACCCTAATTCCAAAACCAGATAAAGACACCACAAAAAAAGAGAACCAGAGGCCAAAATTCTTGATGAACTTAGATGCTAAAATCAACAAAATTCTAGCAAATCGGATTCAGCATTACATCAGAAAGATCATACACCATGACGAGGTGGGATTTCCAGGGATGCAAAGATGGTACAATATCCACAAACCAATAAATGTGATACATCACATAAACAAACTGAGAGACAGAAATCACATAATTATACCAATCAATGGAGAAAAAGCATTTGACAAAGTCCAACACACTTTCTTCATAAAAACTCTTAGCAAAGTGGAAATAGAAGGATCATAACTCAACATGATAAAAGCCTTAGAAGACACACCTACAGCAACATCATACTCAATATGAAAAAACTAAACTCATTTCCCCTGAAAATAGGAACTAGACAAGGATGCCTACTTTCACCACTTCTGTTTGATATAGTACTGGAAGTGCTAGCCATAGCGATCAGACAAGATAAAGAAATAAAAGGCATCTAAATTGGAAAAGAAGTACAACTGTCCTTATTCCAAGATGACATGCTATTATACATACAAAACCCCAAAGACTCCATAAAAAATCTACTAGACCTAATAAATGAATTCAGCAAGGTAGCATGAAACAATGAAACAAAATGGACACCCAGAAATCCATAGCCTTTTAAAACAATAATGAACTCACAGAAGGAGAAACGAAAAACAAACAAACAAACAAACAAACAATCCCATTTACCATTGCAAAAAATATTAAGATACCTAGGAATAAACTTGACTAAGGAGGTAAAAGGCCTGTACTCAGAAAACTACAGGACATTGAAAAAAGAGATAGAGGAAGACATAAACAAATGGAAGAACATACGATTTTCATGGACGGGTAGAATCAACATCATTAAAATGTCCATTCTATCCAAAGCAATCTACAGATTCAATGCAAGCCCCACTAACATACCAACAGCATACTTCAAAGATCTAAAACAAACTCTCAAAAAATTTACCTGGAATAAAAAAGATCCCAAATAGCCACAGCAATCCTGAGAAAGAAGAATAAAGTTGGAGGGATCACAATACCACATATCAAGTTATATTACCAAATCATGGTTCTCAAAACTGCCTGGTACTGGCACGAGAACAGACATATAGACGAATGAAACAGAACAGAGAACCCAGAAATTGACCCAAACCATTATGTGCAATTAATATTTGACAAAGGAGGCAAGAGTATACAATGGAGTTAAGACAATCTCTTCAATAAATGGTGGTGGGAAATTTGGTCAGATACATGCAGAAAATGAAACTAGATTACCAACTTATACTATACACTAAAACAAACTCAAAATGGCTAAAGGACTTAAATGTAAGATGGAAATCATAAAAATCCTATAAGACTCCATAGGCTGCAAAATAGCAGACATATGTTGTAGCAATATCTTTACCGACACATTTCCTAGGTCAATGGAGACTAAGGAGAAAATTAAAAAAATGGGACTACATCAAAATTAAAAGCTTCTGCACAGTAAAATAAACCATGAACAAAACAACAAGAAAGCCCTCTATGGGAGAACATATTTGCCAATGATATTTCCAATAAGTGTTTAATCTCCAAAATTTACAGGGAACTCATACAACTCAACAAAAGGAAGATAAAGGATCCAATCAAAAATGGGCAAAGGACCTAATAGACACTTTTCTAAAGAGGGCATACAAAAGGCCCAGAGACATATGAAAACATGGTCAAAGTCACTAATCATATGAGAGATTCAAATCAAAACAGTAATGAGATACCATCTCACACCTGTCAGAATGGCTACCATCAACAAATCAATAAATGACAAGTGCTGGTGAGGATGTGGAGAAAAAGGAACTCTCGCGCATTGTTGGTGGGAATGAAGACCGGTGCAGCCACTGTGGAAGACAGTATGGAGTTTCCTCAAAAGGTTAAAAATGGAACTCCCATTTGACCCAGGGATCTCACTTTTAGGACTATATCCCAAGAAACCAGAAAAGATATATGCACCTCTATGTTCATAGCAGCACAATTTACAATAGCTAAGATTTGGAAACAGCCTAAGTGCCCATCAGCAGATGAGTGGATTAAAAAACTGTGGTACATCTACACAATGGAATACTATGCTGCTATAAGAAAGAAATAACTTTTATCATTTGCTATAGCATGGATGGAACTAGAGAGCACTACGCTAAGAGAAATATGCCAGTCTGAGTAAAATAAATATCATATGATCTCATTCATATGTGGGATATAATGATCAATGTAATTTGATGAACAAGAATAGATCCAGAGACAAATGGCAGCGGCGGAGGGGTTAGAGAGCAATCAAAGGACTTGTATGCATGCATATTAACATAAGCAACAGACACAGACACTGGGGCGGTATGGACTTGCCTGGGGTGGGAATGGATTGGGGGGGGGGGGGGGCGGTCAAGTAGGGAAAAAGGAGATATATGTAAAACTTTAGACAATAAATAAATCACAATACCACAATATAAAGTTATATTACCAAGCCATGGTTCTAAAAATTACCTGGTACTGGCATGAGAACAGAAATATAGACCAATGGAATAGAACAGAGAACCCAGAAATTGACCCAATAAAATTAAAAAATAATAAGGAAAAATTAAAAAAAACCTCTTAAAGGAAATGCCACGGTTTGTCTTCACAAGCAATTTTGATTTTTAAATTATCCCCTCCCCAATGAAATTCACCCACATAGCCAATATTGACTTCTCTTGCAGTATTTTATCTATGTATTTTTATCTATGTATATTTTACAGGGTTTATCTGGTCACAATTCTGTACTTCATCTGAAAGCTTTTCAAGTACTTGAGGGCTATTACTAGGTCTAATATGAACTCTACTTTATCTGAGTGAATAAAACTTTCTGTTCCTGAAGAATATTTTTGCCCAGGATTTTAAACCATGTTGCATCCTATATTACTAAATTATCTGTATCTCTCATACAGAGAGAGTGAAGAAGAAAAAAAGCATCACAATCTAGCAAAGAATGCTTTCAATATTTTCACATCTTTCCTTCTATACTTTTGCATTTTGTTGAGACATCAGACACATATTTAAAAGCTTATTTTAGACTTCCTATATCTTTTAAAAATATTTTTATTGATTTCATAGAGGAAGGGAAAAGGAGAGAGAGATGGAAACATCAATGATGAAAGAAAATAATTGATCAACTGCCCTCTGCACACCCCACACTGGGGATTAAGCCTGGAACCTGGTCATGTGCCCTGACAAGGAATCAAACTGTGACCTACTGGTTCATAGGTCATCACTTAACCACTGATAACACTGGCAGGGCTGGACTTCCTATATCTTAAAAATATAAATTAAGAATTCTCTATAAATATTGTAATGGTAGTATAATATTTTAGAATGCACCCTAATTTACATAACCTTTCTGATACTATTGCATAAAGCTGTAACTGATTTCTTTCTATTTTGAATAATTGCTGTGAATAGCCTTGCACATTTGCCAAATTGCTATCTAGAAATACTGTTTGAATTATTTTGTTGTTTGTATGTTCCATTCCTGCAATAAATAGGTTTCAGCACATAGTAGGTGATTATTATATATGCCTGCTGCCTTACACAGAGATGGAGTTAGTTCTTTCTAGAGTTGATATCATTCTTCTTATTGAAATTATTATAAATGGTTAATCTCTCAACCAAACAAAGTGCTAACTATCACCTGTATGTCTCTGAAGAATAAATAATAGATGGAGTTACCTAGAAGGAGGGGCAAGTTGTATCTTGGCACTCCATTTGACAGGAAGTTTCCAGAGACCCAAGGAGATAGAAGAATAGAATAGAACAAAACTATAGGCACCTGTACTAATAGACACTGGGTTTAATCCACATGAGAGAGAAGTCCAGATAATGTCAAAAGATTTCATACATTCCTCTCATGCAGGGGTAGCTGTGAGAAGGCTGAAAAGCACTAATTCCAATGTAACTCTGATATTTGGGGGCTAGTGATCAGAATCCAAGCCAGCAAGCTCAGTGTACATTCCTGATAACCTATAGTTAAGTTCCTATTCCCTTCTTAGGTACTGGTCTTGCAGAACCTGTTACTGTAAACAGTGCACTACCCCAAAGGAAGGGTTATTAATTCTGGCACCAGGGAAGACCATCAGATATGGCCTGGAGACTCCTAACACCTGGGGGCCTTCTTGCAAGGCCCGCAAAAAGGACTGGAAGCATAGTCCATGTTTGTGGGATAAGGACCTAAGGGAGGGCCCCATGCACGTTCTTTTACTCAGATTTGGAAGGCTACTCCCAGAGTCCGCCAGCATATTAAACAGTGTCCCTCCTCTTCTTTAAGGCTGCACTTGGTTTGTCTTTGGTCTTCTCTAAGAGCTGGTTCCCTGACCCCAGGAAACCAACGACGCTTAGCTTTTTTGGCCTCTGGTGAGGGAACAGGGCTTGGGGCCCGGGGGCGCAAGATAGGCCTCCGGAAGGCATGCCCTGCTGTTTTCAGCAGAATTGACCCAGGGGACTCCTGGCACTCCTGATCCTCAGCCTAGGACCTGGCCAGCATCTGGAGAAAGTGGATGGACACTTCTGGACCTGTCCACAGAATCGGTAATGTAGGGAACATAGTCAGGCCCACTCCAAATGAATGGAAGACGGAGCTTGATCACCTCCCCAGAAGTCATAGGACTTGATCGGTTAAATTGGTCAGGAATCAGGAATCAGGTAGACTGTTTTTTTGAAACTCTGAGTGAATGTCTGATAAAAGTGTGTGAGTGTAAAGGGAGAGGGTCTTCCCTCTCTTATCCTTTGTGTGGCTCCAAGACCTTGGTTAAGAAGTCCGAGTGGGCCCCAACCTGTGGTTCTGCAATTTGTCATATGGCATAATGGTGACTCACCCCCACGTGGAGGTGACCAGGCCCAGGGTTTATACGGGTGCACCTTAGCTAAGACAAATCTAAGCTCCCAAGGGATGTGGCCAGGCGAGCATCTGAGTGAGGATCTGTGAAAACAGGTCACCCTCTCCTTTGTCTGTCTCTCACCACCGATCATCATGGGGTTGGGACAAAGTAAACCAACTGTTCTCAACTGCATGTTGAAAAATTTTGAAAAGGGTTTCAGTGTAGACTAAAGTGTTAAAATGAACCCCCAAACACTGAGGAAATTCTGTGAATTAGAATGGCCAGCCTTTGGGGTCAGCTGGCCCTTGGAAGGCTCCTTAGATAAGGGACTGTTTAGGCAGTCTGGAATGTAGTCATGAAAGACCCTGGAGACTCAGATCAATTTCCCTACATAGACAGCTGGTTAGAAATTGCTCAAACCTTGCCTCCTTGGGTACAGCTCTGCATGTGTAACAAGGGACAGAGTAAAGTTTTAATAGCAAGATTGAAGAGGTAGGCAGGGCAGGTGCAGGCTAAGGAGAGGCAGGCAGAACAGGATCAGCCTAAGGAGAAACAGGCAGAGAAAAGAAATAGGTCCCCCAGAAGGGAACCCAACCCCCAGTTCTGCCAGGACCCCCTGAGGAAGTGCTGCCAGTTTTACCACCTCCATATGTGCCACAGGCAGCACCAAGTGCTCCCCCTGCAGGTCTGGAAGGTCCAGAAAGTCTGGAAACCGCCCCCCCGCCCCCCCCCCTCTCCTCAACTGGGCCTTCCAGAGCAAGTTAGTCGGGTGGCGTTTGCGTTCAGCAGATCAAGGGCCCAAGCCACAACCAGCACATCAGATGCCTTTCAGGGAGATCGGGGTGCCAAAGTGCTTAGAGAAGAAGGTACCTTGCATGAGGGAAGGCCAGTTTATTATTATCAGCCCTTTACCATAAGTGACATCCTGAATTGGAAACATCACATGGATGTACCCCCTTTCCAGCTTATTCTGAAAAACCTCAGGCCATGATAGACTTCTTAGAAACGATTTTCCAGACCCAAAAACCCACCTAGGTGGACTGCAAGCAGCTCCTTTTCACATTCTTTAACACTGAGGAGCACATGAGAGTAGTATCAGAGGCTCAGAAGTGGCTCCAGACCCAGGCCCCAGCAGGAATATTAGATACAGACAGAAGGGCCAGGGGCGCCTTCCTAGATGAGGAACCTGATTGTAACCCAAACTCAGAAGACAGAAGTGCCAGGCTAGAAAGATATCAGCTGGCCTTCCTCCAGGGGGTCAGGGCTGGAGCCAAGAAGCCCACCAATATGGCTAAAATCTCAGGTTTTCCAGAAGCCTAATGAAAGTCCAGCAGCTTTCTATGAGATACTGTGTGAGGCATACCAAATCTACACTCCCTTTAACTCTGAAAAATCATACCATGGTAAATGCTGCTTTTGTAGGCCAAGCCCAGCCTGATATTAGGAGAAAATTACAGAAGCTGGAAGTTTGCAGGAAAAAATGCCACCAAACTGTTAGAGATAGCCAACAAGGTTTTCATCAATTGAGAAAGTATGGCAGGGCTTTTAGACGCTTAAGCTCTCAGACAGATCAGAAAGGGAAGTAAGAATACAGATCAGGGGGAAAGGAAGAGCGAGCTTGAGGCGAGACTAGTGTGCCTTTTGTAAGGAGACAGGACACTGGAAGAATGAATGTATCAAATGGCAAAGTAAAAAGACTGGACCCCCTTTTCTACCCAGTCACTATCAATCAGAGCCACTCGAAGCAGATCTCATTGAGCTAGCAATGGCTGATACTGACTAGGACAGCCTGGGCTCTTTTCAGCTGGGCCCCCACTATCAGAATGAAAATTGGGGGCCAGACTGTGGACTTGATGGTTTATACAGGAGCTGAGCACTCTGTAGTCACACAGGAAATAGTGCCTCTCTCAGGAAAGGAAGTCACCATTATTAGAGCTACTGGGGACCAGACCCATAGACTGTTCTGCCACCCTTGCTGATGCTAACTTGGCAGTCATCAAGTAATTAATGAATTCCTGTACTTGCCAGACTATCCAGTGCCTCTACTGGGTAGAGACCTTTTAGCCAAAATAGGGGAAGATGAGGAGACCTCCCCAATGATCCTGTCCCTAGCAGTGCGAAGGGAGGAAGAATGGAGACTTTATACCCCCAGTCAAAGGCCTTACCATTAGAACCTGAATTAGAGAAAGAATTCTTGCTGGTCTGGGTGGAAAGGAATTCTCCAGGTCTGGCTAAGGACCATGCCCCTGTGCTGATTGACTTAAAGCCTGGGGCACAGCCTGTGAAAATCTGACACTTAGACCTGCTACTTCAGTGGGGACTTGTTAATTGATGCAGGTATCCATGGAACACGCCATTCTTGCCTGTCAAAAAGCCTGGGACTAATGACTACCACCCTGTACAGGATCTATGGGCTGTTAATGAAGCAGTTATAACCCTGAATATCCATGAGGCCATATACGGTATAAGGAAAGGGGGCTCTTAATGTCTGGAGGAAAAGGAATAAAAAAATCAGAATGAGATTTTAGTTACTAGAAGCAGTCTGGGAGCCCAAGGAAATAGCTGTCATCCATTGCAAAGGTCACCAGAAAGGGAAAGACAGTATCAGAAGGAAACCAATGTGCTGATGCCACAGCCAAGCTGGCTGCTGAAGAACAAGTGGCACCTTCAGGGATCATACTGGCCCCCGAGTTACCTGAACCTCCAAAGTACACTCCTCAGGAAGAGGAATGGGCCCAGCAAGGAAGCAAGAGAACAAAGGAAGGCTGCTGGATACTCCCAGACCATGTCCCAGAATAGTTAGCCCATAAGGTAGTCAGTCCTCCAGTATCATAAACTTACTCATTTAGGGAAGACTGCCCTAGAAGCTTTGTTAGGCAGATACTACTTAATTGCCCATCTTCCCTCCTTGAGTGCCTCAGTCTCTCAACAGGGTCCTGTGGGATCGACAGGAGTTCAGCGCTGTGGGCAAGCTCCTCTTGAGGACTTAGAAGTAGATATTATAGAAATAGGGCCTACCAGAGGAAATAAATACCTGCTAGTTTTTGTTTACACCTTTTCAAGCTGGGTAGAGGCATATCCCACTCGCAGGAAAAAGGCAAGAGAAGTCACTAAGGCATTGCTGAAAGATATAATTCCATGGTATGGAATGCCTCTGACCATTGGATCCAATAATGGTCCAGTCTTTGTAGCAGAAATAGTACAACAGGTAGCTAACTAAGGCTTTAGGAATTAAATGGAACATACATATAGCCTACAGGCCTCAGAGTTCAGGGAAAGTAGAATGTATGAACCGGACTTTAAAGCAGACTATGGCTAAGCTATGCCAAGAGACAACCTTATCCTGGACAGATATCTTGCCTCTTGTACTCCTGAGGGTATGCTGTGCCCCAAGGGCCAAGGTTTGTTTCTCTCTTTTTGAAATTCTATATGGTAGACCCCCTCCCTTAATTCAGCGAAAGGGAGATTTGGGGAAAATAGGGGACTTAGAAATCCAGAAACAACTACAAGGACTTGGAAAAACTGTCTTTGAGGTACACAGATGGGTTACTGACCGACAGACTACCCATATCTATAGGAACAGCTGTACATCCTTATAAACCTGAAGACCGGGTTTGGGTAAGGGACTGGAAAAGGGAGCCCCTCATGCCTACCTGGAAGGGACCCTATTCAGTCATATTTACCACCCTGACAGCTCTCAAGGTTGCAGTACTGAATACCTGGATCCACCACTCCCGGGAGAAGACAGCACACCAGCCAAGTGATGCCCAGCCTGAGTGGAATGTGATCTCTGACCAGAAACACCCCCTGAGGATCACTCTCAAGAAGACAGCGGATCTGGCCAATCAACCTGCTCCATGGAATTCAGAAATGCCCTGCTGAATTCTCCTTAACACTAATCTCTCTCTTTCTTATCTCCTCCTAAAGCAGTACCCAGGGTCAATATCCAATAGGTTGCCTCCCAGATGAACTATGTAACTCTATCCTCAAGGCTGAAAACACCGCCTACTTCTGGTGCTACCCTGCAGGAACATTCTACGTGTGTGGAACCGCTGCTTACCTCTGTCTGCCTGCAAACTGGACAGGAATGCCTTTAAACTTCAAATCCTACAAATCCCTAGGGGGATACCAACCCCTTTGTCATCATCCCTTCTCAGCTGGAAACAGTTAAGAGTGGTCGTCATCCATGTTCACTATAACATCCCATAGTCGTTGTACCACAAGGCTAAGAGAAGCTTGTGGGACAAGGGAGCGGGGAAATGAAAAGGCTAAAAGGGTTAATTCCAATGTAACCCTGATATTTGGGGCTAGTTATCTGAATCCCAGCCAGCAAGCTCAATGTACATTCCTGATAACCTATAATTAAGTACCTATCCCCTTCCCAGGTACAAGTCTTGCAGAACCTGTTACTGTGAATAGTGTACTGTCCCGGAAGGAGGGTTATTAAAGCTGGTGCCAGGCCAGACCATCAGATATGGCCTGGAGACCTCCAACACCTGGGGGCCTTCTTGCAAGGCTCGCAAAAGGACCAGAAGCAAATCCATGTTTGTGGGACAAGGACCACATGTAGATATAAGGGAGGGCCCCATGCATTTTCCTTCACTCAGATTTGGAAGGCTGCTCCCTGAGTCCGCCAGCGTATTAAACAGTGTCCCTCCTCTTCTTTAAGGCTGCGTTTGGTTTTTCTTTGGCTTTTTGCAGCAGCTGAAGATGAATGTTTTCAGAATGGAGATATTTCAAATTGTTAAGTATTTGGCCCTGATACTAAAAATTGAGAAATCTTTTGTGCAAGCTAATTCACACCTGAGAATAGTCTGAATGAAAGAAAGATCCAAACAGGTGAGAATGCCTTATCCTTAAGTTTATTTCTATTATAATTTGGATTATTTTAAAACATTATGATATTCAATTTTAATCCTTCTAACTTTTGTGTTATGTGTGATAAGTTGCAATTATTCCCCCTTTAAATTCATAAACCAATAGCAATTAAGTAACTAGCTCCATGTATCAGAAATGATTTTGAGATCACTTATTTTTAGTATACTGCTGGGATCAGAACAAGGCCACTTTCCAGATAATTACAACTCCCTTTCTTCCCAAATCTAGTTATTTTGAAAAGATTAGGCTGAATCATATGAAAATGTCATAGTTATAGGTCAAATATCAACAAACAATACAGTTCAATCTAATGTTTGGGGTGGAAAAAGGAGATGAGTAATCTGACCATCTCCTGCAGTCTAGTGTCACCAGTCTCCTCCCCAAAAGGCTCATAGGGTTAAGTCTTCCACTGAGAAAAGGTTTGCAAGTCTTTTGCTACATGAAGTTCTCACACTGATATGCAATACAAGTAAAACAAAAGGAAACAAAAACTCCACACCAGAAACCAAAGCAGGGTAGCAAACCTGGAGCACAGTTTGGTTTTCAAGAATAAGCAGCATATATTGTCTTTCCCTTGACAATCCTTGCCCTTGCCAAATCAGGATTACTGACACTCTTAATTTGCAATTTTCTAAATTTCAAGAGTCATTTCTGTTTTTGATTTCTATATAATGATTCACCTAATTATTTTTCAAGTTGTAGTTTTTGATGTTCAATTTCAAAATCAATTTAAGATGTCCTGAGCTCGATTAATACACTACAATATTGCTTTACTTGTTTTCTTGAGAAGTACTTTAAAAAGTGTATCATTTTAGTAATTTTAAATTACTCTTCAGTGCACATATCAATTTATAACTATTATAAGATTTTACACCCCCCCCAAAAGCACTTCAGTTTTAGAGATGTGCTGTATTAGGAAATAGAATGAGAGTTAAAAATTATTTTAAAAGGGTATTAATATAATTCACAGCCTTTAAAATTCTCTAACGTTTCTGCTGTAGAATGTAATGAAAGTAAATAAAATATTAAGTGTTCAATGGTCAAGAAAATAAGCCCAGGATGAAAATATTATTATAAAATAGTTTTCTTTTTATTCAGACTAATTACAATATTCTTCAGAAATAAACAGACTTATAGTGTGTAAGTACAGCAATGAGTGAATGTGTATAAGTTTGCATGGGTGTGTATGAAGTGAGCAAGCATGTGTTTGAGTGTATGCATAAATGTGCAATAGTATACTCATATACATAGGTGATGATCTGAGCATATATGCGTGAATGTGCTAGCATCTGAGTATATATGTGTGCATGTGTGAGCATTGTTTGACTATGTATGTGCATGAGTATGTTTAAGTGTGTGTATAAGTGTGCAAGTATCTGCATGTTTGTGTATTTGTGTGACTGCATGTGTGGAAATGTGTTCGTGTGAGTGTGTAAGCATGTGACTTTATGGTTTAAGCATATATTTGGAGATTAAATGCTACATGCACTTTTATGTAGATAGTTTTTAAAGCGTGCTCTAGAATTAATTTACAAGCCTTAGCATAGGAGGAAGAAAATGTCCCCAACCCACAACTATATCTATAACTCATCTATATGATATTTGCATAAACACGCACACTATTTGTATCTTGCTTGAAATTTGCAGAGGGGGGGATAGAAAAATTCAAAATTTACCCCAGGATTTTACACTGGTTCTATCAGTTTAATAGATGTAAATCAGCTGCTAAAGTTGGGAAATCTTCCTTCCTCCTTGCTTTAAAAATTGGTTTTGATGACTTTATTCTCTCAGGATTCCTCATTCACAGTGACACATGTCACTATCCTAATGATTGAGGATACTTTGGGATTAATATTTAAAAGACTAATTAATATCCATTTCCACACCCCAGACTACCCTTAAGGTTGTAGAGGGCACCAGGCACATTTTGAGACTGGACCAATGACCTTTCACTGATACATTTCTCTGTTGTTGGTTAAAGCATGCTGCTCTAGAAGGCAGAAGGCAAAGCCCTGGGGGCCAACACTACCATGTAATGAGTACCAGGTTCAGTGCTAGAATTTTCACATACAATATCTCATTTAATCTTTACAGCAACCTTGCAAGGTAGTGTTAATTCCATTTTTAAAATTTATTTTGGATGGGATGTTGTGGCTCAGAGAGGTTAAATGAGTTGCTTAAGGTCATACAGCTAATTAGAGGTGATGCTGGTATCACATTCAGGTCTGTCTAACTCTAAGCTGTGTTCTTTGTACTACATTGTGCTGAACCTTTTTGATTGAATCTGAAAGTATGACCTTTACAGAATTTATATCTTCCCTCACTGAGCACAGGGTTTATTTGGCTGCCTGCTACTCTCTGGCCCTCAATTGCCTTCTCTAATGATGCCTAAAAACTTGATTGATAGCAAGTTCATATCTACCTTAGAGGCAATGAATAAATTCATGAACCATACTTCCAATGTTAAACCTCACTATATATTTATTTTAAAGTATACTGGCTTGGTTAAACTTGTTACTGTCTGTGGAGTAGAAACTATATACGAAATAATTACTATGTGCCAGAGGTGTTACACCCATTTTACAGAGATAGACACTAAAACTTCAAGAAGTTAGATAATTAGTTTAAGACTGCCTGACCAGACCATTAAACCACAGCCCTGCTGACAGCCCCGGATAAGCTTTGTTTGACAAGGTCTGGATAAGTCATTGGACCTAATCAAGCCTCATTCTCTTCATTTATAAAATGGGAATAGCAGTGCTTTCACTGCAGGACTGTGGAAAGGATGAGATACAATGTACATAAAGCACTTTGAACATAATAAACAGTTAATACATCATAGTGATGATCTGAGTTATTACACTCAAAGATGAGTATGAGCTTTGGCAGTAAATAAACTTAGCTTCCAAAGTGCTGCCTCCTACTGGTTATGTGATCCAAGGCACACTGCTGAATTTCTCTAAGTTTTCATGTCTTCATATATAAAATGATGATAGCATTTTATAGCACCTTTACCCAAAGTGTGTTCTAAAGAACACAGATATGAGGAAATGTTAAGCCTGGGTTGCCTGTTCAAATCATTGTGAAATACTTTGCTACACAGCATTTCTCTTGCAGGGAATTTTTAGAATCTGGAATATGAGAAAGTGGTTTGTGAATTTCCAAGTGGGAGCTAACACATGCAGTATTTCTGCTTTTGTTATTTTATTACCACAGAATGTTTTTGTTTATCTATAAAATCTTGCATAAAATGGTTGTAAAAATACTCTGGAAATACTGACTTGTGATAAAGATTAAATAGATAGTATATGCTATATAATAAGAACTCAATGATTGTAACATTATCACCATCATCATTACTACTATTACCATAATCATCATTAAGGTAATTAATAAGCCCCATCACAGTTCAGATTATTTGGGCTAAAAAAGATATGCCTAATACATTCCTAGAAATAGAGGTGTGAAAACTTTGCAGCTAGAGGTTTTTGTCAGCCAGGTTAGGCTGAGCTGGTTCAATGGTGGTAATGATATTGGGTGTATTTTTCATATAAAACTAGAAGCCTGATGCATGAAAATTTGTGCAAGAGTAGGCCTTCCTTCCCCCAGCTGCTGGCACCGGCTTCCCTCCAGCACCTGGGACCTGGGCTTCACTCCTCCGGGACCTCAGCTGGCTTCCCCTAGGCCACCCACAGGCACCCAGGACCTGGCTGGCTTCCTTCCAAACCTGGATTCATCAGGAAGGACATCCAGAATGATGTCTGATTTAATTAGCATAAGTACCCTTTTATTATTATAGATAGATTCCTTAGACTCACTAAAGGGTTCTGATAACGAAGACTTTTCTGGAACATTCCAAGTTGGAATTTCACAGTTAGATCCCCTGTTGTTACACAGTCATTTCTTATTGTTTTTAATGTGTTCATGAGCTCTTGTTTCTAACACAGTTTATTTTTCATATATGAGAGTTTTGCCAAAAACAACTACTACAAAACCTGGCAGAAGTAAGGTGAACTGCTATTGAACGTCTGACTTATATAACTATACTATCTTTCTTTTGGTCCTGATTCAATTCCTTGGCAATCTGGAAATGATTTGCCATTGCCCTTGTATATCTCCTGTCAAGGTGCACACAGTTTGCTTAGATATATGGTCCTTTTAAAATAATCTTTAAACTTTTATCCATTCTCTGCTCCTATGATAGAGTTAATCACATCTTAGGAGCTGAATTCTAGGATGGTGGTGGATCCTTTTGTTTTCTACTAGAAGTCTTCAGGGACTATGTGCGTTACTTCCCTATGAACCAATCTTTTAGAGAGATGTATTTTTAGAGAAAGATATATGATCCACAAGGAAATTTCCTCACACATAAAAAATGTATTTATGGACCAAACCTGCTGTAACTGAAGGGTAGGATGTGGAATAAACCTACAAGAAACTTTGTATATAGCTTGAAGACCAACATTATAAATTGTATTTGTTATAAAAGAGATTATTGACTAGTATTCTCATTTCTTCCTACCATGCTTAAGACTGATATTATGAAAAAAAGTAGAAATTAATCACTTATTCGCTATTTTAACCCTTGGTATACAGTTCCAGACCTTGTTTGCATTTATGTTTGAACTAATGATGCAAAGAGGGAGAGAGGAATGAGATGGATTGTAGCTTTGCTGTTCTGTTGGTAATCATCTGATTCCCAAGGACCATATTGACTGTCCCCACATGTGCCTCAAGTGAGGGATATCTCCCATTATGAACAGACTGATGATCATTAAAATGGATATACTCTCTGTCTCTACTATCCTAGAATCTGCTTTGACAAGACTATGGGACAGAGCAAACAAAAGAATTCTGGCCAGGTTAATGAGACAATATTTGCATACATTAAAAGAAACCATTTGGATTTTTATCAAAGTTAAATTGTGTTTATGAAAAGCTCATTGCTAAGTAAAAACATCTTAGGAGCTGAAGATGACAAGCTATAATGACAAACTATAATCCTTGCTACTTTGTTTATTATCTCTACTAGTGGCCTGGTATACAAATTAATGCACATTAAAAGGAAATTAATTAGAAGAAACATTTTAATATCACCATTTGTCCTTTTTCTATAATAGAAGACAGATCAAAACACCTGCATGTGATTGGCACCAGTGAGAGCATAAATGTATCGTGCAGGTGTGAGTCAACTTACCTTTTTATATCTATAAATTTATATCTATAAACTTGCTTAATTAGACCTGCTTTCTGATTTAGCTAAACTTTCACCAGCCCAGTGAAGCACCCCAACTTCTCTTTCAGGTAATTGTCAGCAACACAGCAGTAAATATCAACATGAATCAGATTATTATTGTAGATAATGCAGGGAGAACAAAGGGTAAAATATTTAACTGCAGCAGTAATGGATTATATTCTACACACTGATAAAACCTGAAGTCATTTTAAAAGTCCACTATTTCTTCCTTCTTTTCAGTCTGGTCAAGTTTCTAAGCTTTCTAAATCTCTGTTTTCTGGCTAATGAGAAGAAAACAGGATTCCACTGAGTCTCCTATCTACCTACTCCAAGTCTTCTGTGAGGATCAAATGAGATGAGGCACAGCAAAATGCTTCACAAACATTTGGTTAAACTATACAATGTTTCCACCTAGCCATAAAGCAAGTTGTTTTCCTGGGCTGAAGAAACTCCAAGGCTAGTCGCCAGGAAGAGGAAGCCAGGCAGGTCTGCATGAGGTCATTATCCAGTGTGCACAACCACCATTTTTGGGCTGGGCGAGGCTGTGGGCCACTTTTTGTGCCATGGGGTCTTGCCAGCATCAGCTGTGGTTTGGCAGGGTGTCACTTCGCAGTGGTGGTGGGGCCTTTGTCCCACTTGGGGAAAGCCAAGTATTGTTTTGTGGGCACCAGGTCTGCAGTGCCATTTCTCTGTAAATGGCCAGTGCATGTCACGGCAGCTCCTGCATTGAGCGTCTGAACTCTGGTGGTCAGTGCACATCATAGTGACTGGCTGTAAGGTCAGATACTTAGCATATTAGACTTTTATATATATAGATAGGTTTTCTGGCAGGACTCAGAGTGTTCTAACTCATTTTATGACATAAAAACACTTTATCCATTCAAGTTATAAATCGTAATATTCAAACTGTTATGAATCATAATGTAAATATCTGTTTTCTGATGGTCTTAGGTGACATGATCCACTGGTTGAGAACTGCTAGCAAGGTCGACTAAGGCCATCGGAAAACACAGATATTTACATTATGATTCATAACAGTAGCAAAATTGCTGTTATGAAGTAGCAATGAAAATAATTTTGTGGTTGGGGGTCACTACAACATGAGGAACTGTATTAAAGGGTCACAGCATTAGAAAAAGTTGAGAACCACTGATATAAAGGATATGATGAAAACAACAAACCACAGACTTATTACACCCACAAGGACTTAACATGTTATATTTATCAGATACAACATACAAAATAAGTTGAATATGCTTAGAGAAAAGAGAGCAACAAAAAACAAGATTAAGGAGCAAGAAATTACCAAAACTAATGAGGCATACTTGAAAAAATATTCAAATTTTAGAAATAAAAAGTAATTACTGAAATTAAATTTGAGTAGGAGGGTTAAACATCATAAATATAGTTGAACAGATATTTAGTGAGCCAGAAGACAGATTTGAGGAAATTAACTGCCATACAATAGAGAAACAAATAAATGGAAAATAGGAAAAATAAATAAAAGACATAGAGTCCAGAGTGGGTCAATTGAATAGAACTTCTAAAATGTGATAATGGAGATGATGAGAAAATCAAGATTCAATGAGATGACTAAACATTTTCTATGATTTATGAAAGACATAGATCCTTACATTCAAGAAGATTAGCACATCATAAGTAGTGTGGACAAAAGGGGCCACATGCTGACCTGACAAGCTCAGGGGAGGCCTGCATGGCAGCCTTGCAAACTCAGAGACCTAAAGTAACCACAAAGGATGGTCTGAAATTAAACTTTAAGTAAAGGCATTTATGGTGGGCAGTTACATCCTAGGCCAGTATCTTCACTGACAAGGTCAACCTTTACCTTTACCTTAACAGCCTATCTGTCTTTTTGCATCTATGATAATATACCCTTGAAATGCGTGGGTAACTTGTAACTTGTAACTTCCCTTTTTCTGGAGCCCCTGGGGCACAACCAAATCGGTGGGTGCCAGGACAGATACCACAAATTCCTTCATTATCATGTTAATTGTCCCTGCAGCCACCTAAGTATGTGTCCATCATTTCACTTTTATCCAGGGTTTTTACACCTGCTTGGCTTTATCCCACCTCCTTAATCTATCACCAATGAATTTCATGTAACTCACCAATGTCTCTCCTTTGATTGCAATGTAAAAATACAAATGTAACCCGCCATTCTTCAGAGCATTATCTCAATTCATTGAGGTTCTGCTTCCCGCCATATGTCAACAGCTTGGCTCAAATAAACTCACAAAAATTCTTTACAGGTTTCAATGGCTTTTTTATGTTAACATTATGATAAAAATTAATCCACACTGACCTGTAGGACAGCACACTGGGCTGTGAATTCTGTTGCCAGCCTCAACTCTGAAGCATGCACAGTAAAGTAAGTTGTCCAGTGTCACACAGGAATTTAGTTCTTTCAACAAATGAGGAAGCTATTACCCACCTTATGGATATTATGAGAATACCAGAAACTTTTTGCTACGTTACTGGGAATGTGGGAGCTCACATTTAAACCAAGTTCTTTACAACAGATGAAGCACCCATTCAGAATTTCTATGAGCTTCCATTTATCAGGTTTCCACGTAAAAATTTATTTCCTTAAACTTTAACAAATGACTAATCTGTCATTCTTATCCCTCTTTTTCTTCTCTCCAACGAGTGGAAATAATATATATAAATCAATTTTGTGAAACAGTTCTACAGGTATTTTGTATCATCCAAGCTCAATATGCAATCCAAATTCTAATAATGACACGATTATGGGCAAATAATGAAATAAAGAAAATGGGTATGTGAGCATTTGGAGAAAAAGAGTAAAACCATCAGATAAATGGAGGATATTTTTATTACAGAAATGAAAGTATCATTTGATTTACTTGGGAGAGATATATGGTATGCTCTTCACTATCTCCAATCATCTGATTTTGGCAAACAGGATTGGGATGATTTATTTTGATCAACCCCCATGTCCTGGATACCAATTTTGCAAAATTAAATTTTAGCTTCCTTCAACCTCTATCAGCTATCTCCACACAGAGCTCTTCTACCTTCTCTTTCTCTCTCAGAGGCCTGGAACGGCAGTAAGTTAGTCACAGTGTAGCAGTGGGCACCCAGGTGGCCACTTTTCCTACAGTATCTCATTTAAAAGGGTCAGATACATCTTTTAGATTTCTCCTTTTCTGAATCTTTTCAGTTCACGTAGCTAAATCTGAATTGAGTAAAATATCAAATAGTGGAAGAATCTGCAATTCAAAATAAGAGGTTGAGTAAATATGAAGAATGTATTTCCAAGAGATAAACAAAATTTGGTTGTTTTCTTTTGATAATGTTCTAACTGGTCTGTCCACATGCATTCCTTATTATTAATTGTACTTTAATCTTGTAAATGACCACACATCCTCTCATTCATGTTTACTTATATTTTCTTGCTTCATAATTGCTACCTTTAAAAAATATATGTGCCTGGTTTTGAAAACAATTTTAAAGCTTTCATGTCCTGACATAGTCAGTAGAGTTAGCTCAGATTTATAGAGAGGCACCTGCAAATTTTCCTGTTAGTTCAAACTTGTCAAATTATCAAAAGTTTCACTGGATTTTTGCATTGCTGCCTGCTAATGATGGCATAAAACAGGCGTGGTTTTTATTGTCTCAGAACAAAATGCAAAAAAAGTAACAGGAAAACATTTGATATTTGATGTACTTTGAATCACCTCACTATGTATACAATCTTATGGCCATTAAATGAACTCTCTTTTATAAAGATAAATGATTTTTGAATCTGAGAATATTTTGGGATTTCTTTTCTACTTTTACTAGAGAAGAAAAAGGCTTAGGGGATAGAAAACCATCTGAATAGGATATGTTGCTAGGAAATCATGATGATAATGTGATTTTTTTCCATTTAATATATACTTCTCAAAGATATTTCTGTAGATTCAGTCTTACACACTTTATTTGACTTGGAATTCTGCTAAAGAAACTGGGTTGTAGTTCTAGTTCCACCAATGAACTTCACTTACTGATTCAATAATCTAGAGTTAATGCTGTTAATGGTGCACCACTATGCTTCAAGCAGGAGTTTATCAAAATAAGTATCATCTGAAGGCATACCCTTTATTTTCTAATGAGTAGGAATAAGAATTACTTTAAAATAAGTTTGATCAGAAGTAGTCATACTTCAAATAGCAAATGAAAGATAAATAAGCCCGCATAGGAATTAGTCATAAACCTTTTGTGTTTGTATGCTCTAAAAGCACTAGAAAAACCTCCCATATGTTTCAATGACTAATTGTCTATATTTCAGCTTTTCTTTTAGTCCAGGCAATTTGAAGCATTGTGATTTAACATTGTTTCCTAACTAATAGAAATATTTCTTCTGAGAACTCAGCTACTGTTGCTAAGAATTAAGGTCTGTGTCCAGAATTAAATATGGAAAAGTACCTGCAATCTTCAGCTTTTAATTTGGCCTCAATAATTACATCTTTTCAACCGAAGCTGTTAAATTCTAGGTACTTTATATATGAATGGATTTTTCTCTTCAATGGTATGGTGAATAGCTACATATTTGTGTGAGTAGCAAGTTCATTACATTTGAACAAAGCTTTTTTACTATAATGTCTATAGAAAAAATACAGTATACATACCAATCTTTTCAAATGGCCTAATCAATACCTAGAAATTGCAGAGGAAGTGATGTGTTGTATGTGATAGACATGTAGAGTCGGATAACAATATTGTGATTATTGGCACTTTCAATAAAATGGAAAACTAATAATGTTTTTAAAGCATATGGTATTTGTATAATCAAGGAAAATTTCCCCAGCAACAACAATTATATGAGCCTTTTACAAGTTATTCTTCTAATTATCTGTTTTATTAGTAGATCATATCATCATCCATTAGGGAATACTTAAAAACATAACGAGACATTGCTTTAATGAAGATATATATATGCACACACATGTTTATGTTATGTGTTTATGTATATTGCTATAAAGAATATTTTCAAGCAACATGGTCTATATATCAAAATGTGAATGTCCTTATAATGAAAACAAAACATATTTATAATGAATATTTTCTCACCATAAACAATATGGAATTAAGAGAGTTTATGGACTGTATCCACAAACCATTCATAATCAGTTTCAACAGTTCAATATACAGGATCAAGAATCATAGATCTCAGTGTTGTAAGGGGCCTCATGGGCCATTTGGCTAATCTATATTTCAAAAATGATCCAGCTGAGATTCAAAAATATTAAGCAAGTTACTCAAGGTCACAGTGCTGTGAATGCACACACACATATAGAGTCATCTCTCTAATGGAAAAACATGATGGCCACATGTCATAGGATGACATGAAAACAAATATCCTTATACCAAAGCCTTATGGGAGCTTCAGGAACTAACCCAGCTTAGAGCACCTGGCTATGATTGGCAGTACCTCATGATTTCTGTTGTATTGCAAATACAGTCAAACCTCAGTTTTTGAACTCTCCCATCTCCAGCAGTTTGGTTCTCCAAGTTATTTATGGAAATAATGTTGAATCGAACTTATGTTCTGGAATTGACAAACATTTCATGTTGATATATCAGCATGACAAAAAGCATCTCTCAGGTCACAAAGAAAGGAGAGAATGTGACTTAATTACTGCTAAACCTTGCTTATTAACATCTCAGAAAATTGTGCTGTGAATATTTTTGTGGTTTTTTTCCTTTGCTTTTTTTTTTTGCTAGCAAAATGGTTGATTAGCAAAATTTTAAAACATAGAGGCCATCAAGAGTGTTAATGTTGTTAAGGGTGAAATAAACAATGATCACCAGCAATTGAAGAGGTAGAAAAACTGTTGTTGATTGGGATAAACAAAAAAGCAGTTAGCCTGTGACAGCATTTCAGAAGCAGTGATATGTGAAAAAATGAAGATGCAGCATGCTGACTTCCTGAAAGACAGCCCTGGAAGGAATGCTGAAAGTGATTTATTTAAGGCTAGTAGGGGGTGGTTCGATAAATTTAAGAAAATAAGTGTTTGTTTATATATTAAACAGTACATTAGACATGTACTCTATATAAGAAAAGTTAAAACGGGGAAGCATTTGGAAGAAGTTAATTCCATTTACATTATTTCTAAGAGGAAAAAATGATTTGGTTTTTGAACAAATCACTTATTGAACAACCTTCCAGAACTAATGAAGTTTGAGAACTGATGTTTCACTGTAGTGAGTTCAGAAATACCCCTAGGCCTAATGTTTCATATCTCTCTAACTGATTAATCCATTTCTAAGATATAGTATAATAAGAGGGGATCATAGTAGACCAGGGCAAGAATTATCCTCTTTATGTGAGTGCTTACCTTGTATGAATTTCACTCAGTCATCTGTGAATAACAGTAGATTTGAGAGGAAGTTTAACCAAGAAGAAAGGAGTACAACACTCTGAAATTCACTTTTATGTTTCCTCTCAAAGGCTGTGACCAAGAGAAGTCAGATTTTATGAAGGAAATATAGTAGCTGCATTTTACAATGCTGATATTAGAGGTTACAGCCAATATCCTCAGTATAGGCTAAATGTGTTACTGAGATTTTAGGGCAAGGAGTTACATTTTAAGAGTGCATGATCTGACCTGTGGTATATCTGAATCTAAACCATGTTATAACAAGCTTCTATTGTGTTACTCTTTAGTATTTTTAAAGAATAATGAATTAACCTTTGTGAAGTACCATGAGAACTTCAGGTTAAAGAAGACTGTATCAAATATCAATTCAGTGCCCCTAACAATACTCAGTGTATCTAGTAAAAAGACTGAAAATCATCAGTAAACCATTCACTGCAGTCCCCTTGGTATCATAACATCACAGTTAACATGCTAACAGCTAAGTTTCATGCACTTAGAAGAAAATGATTAATGGAAAAGATCATATCCACCTTTGAAATGACATGATCCATTATAAGAATCAACCATTAAATTGCTTCCTGTACTGAGCACACTCAATGAAAAGACTTCATAGTGAGATCATCTCGATAGTTAAATATACTCTGTGGGAACAATCTTTGAGGAGCTTAAAAATCACAGAAGGACTATTCCTACTGTGACAATGGAGATTTGGAGGTATCTCCTTCCCCTATTTTTCAAGTTGGTAGGTTTTATTAGTAATCATTTAGCCTGAGAGGCTGCTAAGTTTTGGCTCATACTATCCACTCTTATACTTCTTTGAACAAGAGGTGCTTCTAGTGTTCTTTTCTCTACTGGGTCTAGAATAGATGAGTGTGGCTTTAAACCAGGTCTCTGGACAAATATGTCATTCATGCACTTGATATGTTACATCCTTTCTCTCCTTGAACTTTCCTGTTTCAGTAAAATAATCTATCCAGAGTAGTCCCAGATCCCTGTCTAACTCTTCCTTCTTTCTTTGGTGGGGATGAGGGTGGAGGGCTGAAAATAAAGTTAGACATGAAAAAAAATCACCAGACTGAGACTCTACTTTAAGGGTTGCAATTAGTCAAGTCTATGGCTCTGGACAAGTTATTTAACCTCGCAGGCCCTCAGTTTCCTTATGTTTCAGAAGGTTGTATATTTCTTGTTCATTGTTTACTTCTGTTTCTCTTTGCCACACAGTATGGTATACTGATTACTAGTAAATACACAGAATGTGAAGCCAGAATACCTTAGTCCAAATTTTAACTCTGACACTTGTTATATGGGTAACTTTGGGCAAGTTATTTAACGTCTTGTGCTTCACTTTTCTCATTTGTAAAGTGGGCATAATTATAGTGCTTATCTCTTAGGCTGTTATGAAGATGAAGTGAATACATATATGTACAACACTTAGAATAATGCCTAACATATAACTCCTATGCAAATATGTGCTCTAATACTAATACTGTTTTAAACTTGAAACTCTAGGCCAAACTATTTCTGACCTATGAAAGAACAGAATGTGTTCAATAACATTTAGTAAAAAAATAATAATCTGATTAGAGCCATACTAAACAGCTCCATAAGACCCAGTCATTTCCCTTTTGTAACCTTCCTCCGACATGCTCAATGTGCCTCCCCACTACACTATAAATTACTTTTGTGCAAAGATCATGACCATCATGGTTACCACTATATCTCTAGCACATAGCACATTCTCTTAACAGAGGGATTCTCCTGTTTATACCACAGGATTACAAATTTTTTGGTTCATGAGCTAATTCAGTGGCACAGAAGGTCTCACAGAGCACCTATAGCTCCTGTTTATCACATATCATTTCACATCCTTAACAAAAATAGATACAAGCCTTGTAGGAGTTATAATTTAGTAATTTTACTCACTTAATGAGCATATGGTCTGAGGATAAGAAGACAAGTTATAAAGAATGATCTCTTCCTTTCAGTTTAGGTGGGAAAACAAGTCATGTACACAAATACCTATAGCACGATGCCCTTTTTACTCTCTAGCACTGAGTTTCATAGGGTTTCAGAGGATCTTACCCTCTGAAAATGTTTCAGATGTGATCAGGAAATGTCTTATAGAATATCTGAAATTGTAGGGAATATACTCTATACTATTGTAATAACTTTGTATGGGGACAGTTAGACACTTGAAAAATCAGGGGAACCACTCTGTAAAGTATATGATTGCCCAACCACTATGCTGTACACCTGAAGCTAACACAAAATAATATTAAATGTAAACTGTAATTGAAAAGCAGATATATGTACTACTATATGTGATACTTTAAACAATAAAATAAAATTTAAAAAGAAAAAATAAATTACAAAAAAAGAAAAATAAAAAAATTGATAAAAATTTGTGCTTGGTCTGGTTGAATGGCTTGGATTTTCATAGATAGAAAGGTAATAGCATTCTTGGCTGAGGAAAAGGCACAGAGAAAAGTGTGATGTATTGGGGTTAAAGCAAGCATAAATATTACTTTAGCAGATGGATTTATGCAGAAAGCAGAAGTAGAAGACAGTCTGGAGACAGAATTTTAAATAGTCCTATCTAATAAAAGAGTAATATATAAATTTGACTGTACCTTCACTATACCCACAAGCCACACCCATAGTCACACCCACCAGCCAATCAGGAGCAGATTATGCAAATAAACCCCAACCAAGATGCCTGCTACCACTGAGAGCAGGAGGAAGGCTTGGGTTTCCCCAGCAACCGAAGAAGCCAAGCGTTCTGCCTGCCATTGCCAGGCTAGGCCTCCACTCAATGCTACAAAGTTTCAATTATAAAAGTTTCAGAAATGGCAGCAGCCAATGAGCTGGAGAGAACAAAGGCTTGTGTGTTCCTGGTAATGGAGAAAGCCAAGCTTTCCACCTGTGGCCTAGGCCTCCACTCTAAGCTACAAAGTTTCCAAGAGAAATGGCTGCTGCCACAGAGCGAGCAGAAGGCTTGGCTCCACTCCAGGCCTGCAAACCTCCACAGGCCCCTCGCCCAGGCTGCCAGTTGCCCCAAGGGAAACCCCACCCTGATCTGGGACACTCTTTAGGGCAAACCAGCTGCCCCCCAGCCATGCACCAGGTCTCTATCCTATGTAATAAAAGAGTAAATTGCAGATTGACCATCAATCCAACACAAAGAAGGCTACCCCCGTGTGGTCAAAGATCCTGCCCCATGTGGACACAAGATGGCCACCACAAGATGGCCAGCAGGGGACGGCCATTGGGAGGTTCCAGGCCTGCCCGGGAGGGTAGTTGTGGGCAATCAGGCCAGAAGGGGAGGGCAGTTGGGAGGGACCAGGCAGGCCTGCAAGGGAGGGCAGTTGGGAGTAATCAAGCCTGCAGGGGAGGGCAGTTAGGGGTAATCAGGCCAGCAGAGGAGGGAAGTTGGGGGCAAACAGGCTGGCAGGGGAGCAGTTAGACATCAGTTAGGCTGGCAGGGTAATGGTTAGGAAGTGATCAGGCTGGCAGGCAGAAGTGGTTAGGGGCAATCAGGGAGGCAGGCAGGTGAGCAGTCCTGGATTGTGAGAAGGATGTCTGATTGCCCATTTAGGCCTGATTACTAGGATCAGGCCTAAACGGGCAGTTGGACATCCCTGGAGTGGTCCCAGATTGGAGAGAGTGTAGGCTGGGCTAAGGGACATCCCCCTCCCCCATGCACAAATTTCATGCACCGGGCCTCTAATTTGTAATAAGAGGCTGGGATTGTTTATCTATGGACAATGGAGAACTGTAGATGATGTTACTGTAGGGAATATGAAAATGAAATCACAGTTGTGAGAATAGAAATTGGGCAACAATGTGGCAATATATAAATAGAGTTCCTGGGCTAAGTTGTGTTTTTAATTGATGGGACACCTAGTAGAATTATGTAGCAAATTGTTGGAAATGAATGATTATTTGAGTTTGGGGAAATATAAATTTGAAATAATCTGCATAGAACTGATAGTGGGAGACTTGGGGATGGAGAAAATAATTGCAGGAGAATACAGAATGAGGACAGAGGTTCTAGCACAGACCTATGACAATGAAAAATAAAACCCCCCAGCAGTATCTAAATGACCCTTATGATGAATGACTGAAATAACCAGAATGATTGTTCGCTATGATGTGCACTGATCACCAGGGGGAAGATGTTCAATGCAGGAGCTTCCCCCAGCCTACAGGCTCCCATCACTGATGGGGCCTGCTGGCCAACCTTCTGGTCTCTTCCCCCAGCTGGCAAGCCCCGATTGCCCAATTGGGGCTGGCCCCTGGGCTGGGACTGGAAGTGGGGGTAAGTGGCAGTGGATGCAGGCCCTTTACCAAAGGGGTTGAGAGCCGGATTCCTCCTTGGAGCCAGCTGCCAACCTCCTAGGTCCCTCCCTCCATCACTCCCCTGAGCCAACAAGCTCCAGTCGGCTTACTTCCCACCCGCCTTGGTGGCAGTTGGCCTCTTCCCCTGGCTGGCAGGTCTCAATTGCCAGATTGGGCCTGGGCCCTGGGTTGTAAGGGGGAACTGGGGGTGGGTGGCTGCAGATGCGGGCAGTGAGGGAAGGAGGAGGTGGGGAGGCGGGAAATCTGATCAGCCCTGATTGGCAGCCAGGCCTAGGGACCCGACTTGTGCATGAGTTTCATGCACCAGGCCTCTAGTGTTGTATATAAAAACCCAGTAAAATATTAGCCTAGGAAATACCTAGAAGCCCTTTATGACTCATAAAAGGCATACAGAGTACTACCTTAAGGCAAAGATCTGGAAGTGGAAGAAGGAGACAACTTCAATGTACCTGTTGAGCAGTCAGGTCCTGTCCACTTGGGGTCACAGCTGCACATTCCAGTGTCCAGAAGAAAAGTGCCATGTCCTGAGCACTGCTCTTGACATATAGGAAGTGGCGTTTCACAGTTGATTCCTCCCCAACCAGTAGAACAGTGACATTCTCCTTTCACACAGATGCCATGGCTGGAACACATTGGGTCTAAGCAATCCTCTGAAGGCCCAAGAAAGGAGGAAAGGTTAAAATGAACAGGTATGGCCATTATATGACACTGAGATATTCACATTGATTTCCTAATATCATGCCATTTCTGCTCTTTTAATTAGGCAATACTATGACTCAGGTCAACACTGTGTTCAAACCAGATTATTAACACTTAAAAATACCATTAGGTATCATAAAGATTGCATCCTAAATTTAGAAAAAGGAAACCATATGTTGTGTGACATTGTTAGTAGTGTGTAGCACTCCCACACAAATGGGTGAGTGGATCAGTGAAGGCCTTCAATAGAAATTCCTCAGTTTTGAAAAAAAAAACCTGCAAGAAATTTTGGTGAGTCTTTCCTTGTCTTTTCTGAAATTGGAATCATAGCTCTCAGAAATGTCTTTTACTTTATGTGTCTAGAGAAGTTGATATATTTTAAGTTTGAATTATTTAAGGTATTGACAAAGTGACTGCTGAAGCACTGAAAATGCAACATATTAAACAATTCTTTTCTTGTGGCTTCTCCTATCAGTACCCAGTGACAGTTTCTACTGTTTTAGAATATCACAGACTCAATTATTTTTGCCTGTGATTCTGTGAGTCTGGAAATTTTTGAACACATGTATAATTTTTAGACAACACCTATATATTTTTGGACAAATATATAAACTGTATTGGAAGTAGATTCCTATGCTTGCCTAGGGGAGAATTGTTTTATGCTTTTAATTTAATCACCATGGAAAATGGGAAAGTTGATTTTCAAACTTTTAGTCTTCCCATACAAATACGATGAAACAAAATAATATACCATGATGCAGATGTATGCTTTGAATTACTTTTTCAGCAATGGAAAAAGATGATACAATTTGTTATCATTTGAAAGACTGGGGTAGTTTTAGGCTGTGGTGTGGCCTCAGAAGGAGGAAGTTTAAACAAGCATATATTTAGTGTAATTGCTATTATTATTAGCCCATGATCTCAGGATCATTAGCACAATGCTTCAATGCTTGAGATAATCAGAAAAGAACTATCAGAAGCTACACCTCATTCTATTCTTTCATTATTTGCAGGGAAAGGAAAAGTCCAAAGTATAAAATTTTAGAAGGCAATCCTAATTAATAAAAGAGTAATATGCAAATTTGACTGTACCTTTGCCACACCACAAACCACACCCACAGCCACGCCCACCAGCCAACCAGGAGCAAATTATGCAAATAAACCCCAACCAAGATGGCTGCCGCCACTAAGAGCAGGAGGAAGGCTTGGGTTTCCCCGGCAACAGAGGAAGCCAAGCTTTCTGCCTGTGTAGGCCTCCACTCAATATTACAAAGTTTCAATTATAAAAGATACAGAAATGGTGGCAGCCAATGAGCTGGAGAGAACAGAGGCTTGGGTTTTCCTAGCAAAGGAGGAAGTCAAGCTTTCAGTCTGCTGTTGCTGGCCTAGGCCTCCACTCTAGGCAACAAAGTTTCAAACAGAAATGGCTGCAGCCCTGAGTGAGCAGAAGGCTTGGCTCTGCTCCAGGCTATAAAGTTTCAATTGTAGAAATAGATTAATCCCAGCTACCAGGGCCTTCGCTTGGGTCTCTGGGAGGCGTGGCTGGCCTGCAAACCTCCACAGGCCCCTTGCACAGGCAGCCCCTCACCCCAAGGGAACCCCAACCCTGATCTGGGACACTCTTCAGGGCAAACCAGCTGGCCCCCATCCATGCACCAGGCCTCTATCCTATCTAATAAAAGAGTAATTTCAGATTGACCATCACTCCAACACACAAGAGTGCTGCCTCCATGTGGTCAAAGATCGTGCCCCCATTTGGACACAAGATGGCCACCACAAGATGGCCAGCAGGGGAGGGCGGTTGGAGGTTCCAGGCCCTACAAGGGAGGGCAGTTGTGGGCAATCAGGCCAGCAGGGGAGGGCAGTTGGGAAGGAGCAGGCCTGTGAGGGAGGGCAGTTTGAGGTGATCAAGCCTGCAGTGGAGAGCAGTTAGGGGTGACCAGGCTGTCAGAGGAGGGAAGTTGGGGGCAAATAGGCTGGCAGGGGAGCAGTTAGATATCAATTAAGCTGGCAGGGTAGTGGTTAGCGTGTGATCTGGCTGGCAGGCAGAAGTGGTTAGGGGCAGTCAGGGAGGCAGGTAGGTGAGCAGTTTGGAACCAGCAGTCCTGGATTGTGAGAAGGATGTCCGATTGCCCGTTTGGTCCCAATCTTATTAGGATTGGGCCTAGAGGGGCAATCAGACATCCCTTGAGGGGTCCCAGATTGGAGAGGGTGCAGACTGGGCTAAGGGACATTCCCTGCCCCCCATGCACAAATTTCGTGCACTGGGCCTCTAGTTTAATTATATATATAATACTTTGAATAAGTAATATTTAACTAAATATAATTTCTTTTATTAAAAGGCCATGTTCAATGAATAGGTAAGTTATGCTTAAATCGGAGGCATAAAGTCACATGGCTGAAGGCGCCAGGCAGGTGACAACCTGAAATGAATGATATGGGCTGGATGTAAGAAAATGGAGTGTGTTGGAAGTGAACTGAGAGCAGTTCAAAGGACGCTGCTGCTTCTTAGCTCCAGTTGATTGCCACCATGTAGGAATGTGAGCCCAGGGTTATCAGGTTTTTGTGTTGTTCACAAGAGGCTAGAAATAGAGATTTTTATATGACATTTCTCTATTTAAATTTTGGCAAATATGTCACATTATATAGCAGAAACACCACCACCATTATGTGAATTAAACAAGGCCCATCTATAAGCCCAGGTTAGCCTGTCTGCTCCTGGTCTATGATGTCTGACTTAAAACATTTTTAATATTGTATTTGAAGTTTACAGTGTCAAATATGGTATTCATGCTATCTTGGTTATTCTATAATTTTTTTTAGTGACGCCTAGAACACTATATCATTTTTCAACTATATCCTGCTTATGTAATCTAAATAAAAGGATCTGAATTTTTTAGATTAGTTTTCCTGGCAAACTGTAGATGTTGTGATAGCACCATTTTTGGGGGGTGAATAAGTGTGACCACATAGCATCTGAATTTACAACTTTAATATTATGATTGCAGTTGGATAGCATACAAACAATTTCTAAAAGTAACTCAGGCACTAGGGTGCCTAGACTAGTCCCAATGCCATTCATTGGAACAGATAAAATCTTCACACCAAAATTCTAGTACTGCTGATGGGCAATGAAAAGCTAAACTCTTGCTTGCTCATGGAGCAGAATGAGATTAAACCCTTTAGAATGCTGTGTAATAGTCTTAATGAGCCATCTTTAAAAAGCAATTATAGTGCATTTTCAGCTGCTTCTTTCCTGAACAATAGTTGTGATGAGACCTCTCCCATGGTAATGGGTTAATATTATTTCTGAAATCAGTCTTATTTGAGGAATGTAGCATGAAAAAGGCCTGATTGCTAGTAAACTTATTTTCTAATGTGTCTCTTTAAATGATAAAATTATTGCCATTTCAAAATATGTCTTTTGTATGTAAAGGCTCTTTTGGGATGAATTTTAATATAAAGGCACTTCCTTGAAACTCATTAGTGATTTCTAAGGCATGGAGGTCAAGTTTATCATAAGGTATGTAAAAATAAATAATTTGAAGCAATAATAATGGTAATTAAAAATCACTCCCAAAGAAAACATTCATAAAATGGTTCCAAATGTGCATATATTTTTTATTATGTGCTTTAAAGTGAGATGTGGCCTAGTGCATTCTGTAATAATGAAAGCATATGAATTAACTCCTAAAATCATCAATATGGAAATTATCAAGTTTTGAAAGAATGTTAAAATGAGGGGGATATGCCATTTTTCATTACTGCTCTGCAAGGGTCACAGACATGGCCTCATGTTAACATTAGAGTCTGTCAGGAGAGACATGAGCTCCCCCAACTTCAACTCTCTGCTCCATGTACAAAGCAGACATGTTGAGCACTGATGGGTTGCTAAAACCACTTATTTCTCTACTAGAAGCATAGAATGGTGCCTTAGGCAATTCAGTGGGAGAAAAGCCTATAGCAATAGATGAAAATGGGGCTCTCACCTTCCTCGCATATTTCTCCTTTGTATCCCGGCACACAGATGCAGACTCCCATGATGCAGGTGCCATGACCAAAGCATGTTGGGTCAATGCATTGTTCTTCTGGAACATCGCACTCTGGCCCCTTCCAGCCATTTCGGCAGACACAGTGTCCTTTCTCATATTCTCCATTCCCCCCACACAGCACAGGGCACGAATCTAAAGATTGGAAAATGAATTCGTAATGTTCTCATAATGCTTTTAAAATCTCCAACAAGCAATTCTCTATTGATTCTTGTATAATATATCAGGCAAAAAAAATGTACTATTTCTGTCGTGGCCTGTATTAAATGGGCACATGTTTATGATTATAAACAGAATTTGCCTTTCTTGGGGGTGAGATAAAGATAAATTATAAAACTATCCTGAGTGGAGAAATTATTTCAGCCATTTGATTTTGATTCCATCATAAATTTAAATAATAATTATTATCCTTATTAGTATAAGCCAAGGTTTTTTTCTCTTCTGGCTTTTCTTTCTCAAGAAGATATATGCTACTTTTACAGGGGGGAACGGAAAATTTGAAAAATTAATACATGGGGAGTTATTCATTTTACAGAATGTTATCTTTAAAAAGTTGTACATTTAAAAAGATTCATGTTGGAGATGTCTACACATATGAGATATTTGTGCAGACCTTTAGTAGAACACTTTCTCTGCTTCATCATTCTTGGTCTTCTTATTGAAACTGTGGACTCCTTAAGGACAGGGCCTATATCTTCTGTCTTATTTTTTATTACCAGCCATCATGTTCAATTCTGCCCCCCCCCCCCCCCACTTCTTCTAGATCTATTATGGGTCTGGGAACCTAGCAAGTGCTATAGAATTCTCTATTGAATAATATTTATCCTAAAGAAATTAAGTGGCTGAGAAACCTAAGATTAAAGTACTAGCAGACTGAGAACTTCAAGAACACAAAAAATAAGCAGAAAGTATTTCTAAAGTCATAACTGTAAGCCTATGGGAAAACACAATGTGATTTACCTAAAGCTTTTCAAGGATTAAAATGTGGGCAAGTCTAGAAAATGGTCGTTTGCTAAGTTGAACTTCTGACTTTCTAGTCTTTACTTTCTAGGTTACTTGACCATTTGGTTGCCCATTCCATCGAGTTTACATGGAAGTGAATAAACAATTAACTACTTTGCCTGACTCTTAAAGTCCATCCATTATGAATCAGTTTATGCAGGACATGGAAGTATCAAGTATTGGTTGGGTTAGATGATCTAGGTACACTAGGTATAGTAAATCCCAACTGTTAGGTAACCCTGGTTAAGTTATTTCACCTCTCTGAGGTTGTTTGTTTGCCCATAAAACTGGAATAATAACAGATATATCTCATAAGACTATGATAGGAAGTAGTAATTAAGAGACCTAACACAAAGTTTTAGAATAGTTCCTAGTGGAATAAGTGCTCAACTTTTGGTAGTGGCATGGGCAGTGTTGCTTCTATTACTGCTGCTTCCATGACCACTACTGCCACTCCTTCTCCTCTTCCTGAGTTCTCAAATGACATCCATTTTTCTAAGTCAGTGGTCTGCAAACTGAGGCTCGCGAGCCACATGTGGCTCTTCGGCCCCTTGAGTGTGGCTCTTCCACATAATATCATGGCCTGGGCGAGTCTGTTTTGAAAAAGTGGTGTTAGAAGAAGTTTAAGTTTAAAAAAATTGGCTCTCAATCATTGTACTGTTGATATTTGGCTGTGTTGACTAATGAGTTTGCCGACTACTGCCCTAAGTCAATCGGAATAACAGAGCAACATTACCTCTAGCACAGTCAGGCCCAAGGAATCCTGGGAAACAATGGCAATGTCCAGAGATACACTCTCCATTTCCATTGCAATTAGTCGAACAGTCATCCATTATTTCTATTAATAGAGAGAAAAAGAAAAAAATGAACAAATCTATAGACTACAGAGTCCTTATTTTTTATTTTTTAAATTGTAAAAACTCTGGGCCTATAACATTCTTGCCCACTGCTATCTATGGAACACTTACTATTTAAAATCAGATGCCAAATACTTCTGTAAGATGTCACATGTGGTTACAGATTATTAAAAGCATTCTGGAGTTGCTGAATTGGCTATTCAAGAGTGGAACTAAAAACCAATGTCATATCTAAAGTGCATAAAGGATCTAGAAGAATTATATTCTCATGAGACATTCATTAAAGACAAAGTTAAAAATGTACTAGGATTATGGGACATTTCTCAAAAGTAAAATGGGCTTCAAAATGTAACCATAAGACTAAGTCTACTGTTTATTTTTCAAATTTAAGTTGTAGTAAATGACATTGTCTTCTCTAGCACTTTAAAATGTTTAATCTACTATCTTGACAGCTTAAATATGATAATCAGTATTTCATTTTCATTAATAAGTGACAATGGGAGGTTTTTAAAGTAAGTGTTCATATTAAATTCACCACCACTAAAAGCATTGGAACCTAAGTATTTTGTTGAGAAATGCTTTCTTGACTGTAAATGCTTATCATTTCTCTGCCACTAATTTCCCTTCAATCCATTCTCAGAGAAGAATAGGCTTTAGGGGAATTGAGAAGGTTTTAAAGGTGCCCATAGGTAGTTCTGGCGCCATCAAGACATGCACTATAACAAAACTTGGGCAAGTCTTCAGGTATTCTGATTGAAATGGTATAAAGTTATAAAAAATCAGTTTCTGGCAATGATTTTTAAAAAATATAATGTACATCTAAAATTTACATAATGTTATTCATGATACCTTAATAAAATTTAATTAAAAATTAAAGGTTTCTAATTTAAAACTGTATTTGTATATATAATAGCATTACATTCCAAGTCCATGAACTACTAGTATGATGTTTTGCATATTTTACTCTTCTAGTTTTTTTTTTAAATAATCTTTTCATTACTATTTTCTGTAAGTTTCCTATACTTAGCACTCTTGGATTCCTAGTTTTATGTTCTGGTCTGTTAAACTCATGCTTCTCATATGCACCAGTTTTTTCTTTTCACTCCAAATTATCTACTTCATCTAGTTCCACTTGGATAAGCTATTTCCAATTAAAACAAGATATCCTATGTAGTAGTCTTGCCATCTTCCTCTGAACTATGAGAATTATATTGAGGGTTGAGAAATAGCATTTCTTCAGTGGAGGCATTTTAACTACCTGTATCAGTAAGATCACTTGAGGTGCTTACAATGCAGATGCCTGGGCTTCACTTCAGATCTATTAATGAATCTGTCTCTGAGGAATGTGACCCAGTAATCTACATACTAACAAATACAGCAGGTGATCCTGCATGTTCCCATTGCATTGAAGCCTCAAAGAATGAGAACAATTGCTTCAAATAAACTTACATAGTTAGAGAATTTATTATCTAGACTTGGAGCTCTGCCCTGGGCAAAATAAATGCGAGAGGAAGGAAATGGTATCTAGACCAATTAGGGGATTCTTAGAAAGCTGAAAATTAATCCAGTGGCTGTGTGGATAGCCATCCTATCATCAATTGGATGATGTCATTCTTCTCCACCCCATCTGAATACATGAGCTAGCTTTTTGTAGGTTTATGATGCTCTGTTCTTTTATCTCTGCTTTAGACAACTGAACTGGATAAAAAATTGACACTTGACATTTCTGAACTATAACTGGACTGGTGAGAATGTAACATTTGACAAAGAACTAACCATATTTAACTCACTAAACCTTTGTTATTTTCAGAAAGTTACTAATTTATTTAAAAGGTCATTATAAAAAGCACAAAGAGTCTTTTTTACATTCTAAGATGGAACAATTATTTATCTATTGTTCTACTCATCTAATTTTCTTATACTAAGCAGTAGTGGCAGTTTTTAAATCTATGTTTAGATTTCCCTTGTCTGGATGGTTAATAAGAGACCATGGAGGAAGCTTTGAAAGGCAAAAAGAGTTGAATTTAATTTCACACCAGTTCCTATTGACAACTTTATGGAAGTAGTCTTATGGGAATGTAGCTATTGTAGAAAAGATATTTAATAAAGTTTGCTTTCAAAATAAATAAAAATTCCTACATTTTATTGACTTATCTAAAAGCTGTCTTTGGGTCCACTGCTGCAGAAGGCTTAACACCAGCAATGCAAATGAGAAGAAAAGGCATTATAGGAGGTATTGGAAGCTGTCATCTCCACAGGGTTATCAGAGACATTGGGACAGTCTAAGGACTCCAGGAAAAGGATGGCTACAGCAGGATCACGTAAATAGCCAGTAATGAAAAAGAATATGTTTTTCTATTTATGTTGGCTTCCAGGAAACTTAGCCTTTTATGTTTTAAAACTTACTGCAGAATCACTTCCTAAACAGCAGTTCATTAGAGTAGAGAATCATTTAAAGGTCTATGCTTACAGTTCTGTTCTTATTCTAGAGTCTAAAGCTTCTTCATATCTGCATCTGCATTGATGATGTGTTGATTCTTGCAGGTTTTCCCCTAAGAGCAACTAAAGGCAATTCATAATCTATGGAATGAATTTGTTCTAAAGGGTATGGGCTTTGAAAACAGGCATATTGGTTGTCTCAAACCTCAATTTTGCCACTTGCTGGCTGTGAGACTTTACCAAATTATTTATTCATCCCAGGACTCTGTTTCCTTATTTGTAATATAACTGTCATTATAATGACAGTTATATTACAAATAGGGTTGTGATGAGAATCAAATAAAATAACTGAATGTAAAGCATCTGTTGCATTGCTTGGGGCAGAGTGGCACTCCATATATGATCATGTTATAAAGCAGATTGACTGAGATTAGGGGATACTGACAACTCTGCCCATCCTACTGGAAAATAGTATATATTAATGTAGATCTATGTTAGTCATTTAATAAATGTTGGTTATTAATACTGTCTGGAGCCTTATTGGTAGCAGACCAAACAGAGTTAAGATCAATCAGCTGATTCTAGTATTATGAATAGAGAATAAGCAATATTTAGAATAAGTTCACACAAAACCTTAATATGTTCAAGCAAATATTTTAGTCTCTTTTCACTAAAATGAACATAAATTATAAAAACATTAAAAATTAATGGGGAGAATTTAGAGTAAATAACATATACTTTTGATTTTTTTGGAAATTTACTTAGATTTTCTTTAAGTAGAATTATAGAAGAAATGTTTCTCTTCTAATATCAAAAGACAACAGAAAAGTAAACAAACTGACTTGCATAAGGTAAAAACAAGTAGTTTGTTGCATAGAAAAGTGACAGCTTAATATCTGGATAATAATACTTATATGTCAAAGGTTAGGTTCTTTTTGGGAGGAAGTAAGGGATGGAAAAAAACACCTCCAAGCGTGTTTCTGGATCTATTGATTTTTTTTTAAAAGGTAAATAGTTTGGTTAGTATTTTAACTTAAGCTTAGGGGCAAGGATAACTGGAAGAGGGAAAAATCTTCACAAGTATTTTAGATCTCATAACTCATTGGCAATTGCCTTATCAAAATTGGACCTGGATAGAAAAATATCATGTAAGTTCTGTGTCTGTTGAATCTGCCC
This sequence comes from Antrozous pallidus, assembly GCA_027563665.1. Taxonomy (NCBI): domain Eukaryota; kingdom Metazoa; phylum Chordata; class Mammalia; order Chiroptera; family Vespertilionidae; genus Antrozous; species Antrozous pallidus. Next base: position 44,310,638 of record CM050509.1, on the reverse strand, counting down.
CAACGAGTCTGCGAGTGGCAAAACAGTGTGATGACTCAAAATATTTTTTTTTTTACAATTTAACAAACACTTTTTTCTTTTGAATATATAAACACAGTAAAGTACTTCAATAGGGGGAAATAATCAGTGCATTTTTACTACCTTTCTGATTTAGAAGAAAGTTTTTGATAATCTTATGGATGGAATACCATTTTCTACTGACTCAAGGTCTTCAGCATAAAGTAAAAATAGAACATAATTGTTATAAAGAGCAGATGGTATATCCATTAACAGTCAATACATCTTCCTAAACATATGGTTGAACAGATTAACTAAAGGATAAATGGTGAGAGCTATATAGAAAACTGACAGCTGCAAAACATTTTTTCTTCTTTTAACAGATAAGTATTTTAGGAAAATTCACACAATAAAATACTGTGTCAATGAGTTGTTTATCCTTAGGGCTCTGAAATTGCTAAAAAGTTCAGCTTTATTCACACAAAGGGTCAAGGGGAATGCATTCACCAAAAAAAAAATGACAAGAGTGAGATGTCTCTGACTAACTAGGGTGAACTGTGAATAAGAGTGGGTGAAGACATTGTATTAAAAAGAACATGTTTTAAAAGACCCTGAGAACACTGAAAGAGCCATTGTGATGATTCTGAAACTAAAAAATTGTAAAAGAAATGGCTTTGAATGACCCAAGTTATTTTTTTCAGACTCTTCTTTAAGTACTGTCAGGTTGTATTTTGAAACCTTAAAGGTTGGTTCTAGATAAGAATCAATCCTTGTAAAGAACTGGACAAATGCAAGCTTTTCCATTTTAAAAGGTGCTTGTTTTTTGTTTTTAACAGGTCTTGAACTAACAGAGCTTCCTCTGCTTGAACCCTTCTTCACCAAAGTTGTCTTATGTAACCCCAGTAACAATGTCATTCAGGTAATTATTTCTATTGAAAACTTACAAAATGGTGCATGACAAGTATCCTAAAATAGCAGCAAATAATGGAGCTTTTAAAAACTCTTAGTCACCATTGAAACAACATTAATGACAGCAATATAATCCTTTCTCATAGGGACCTATCCTGAATAATGAGTTTAAAGCAGAATGAGCAATAAGCTTAAATAACATCCGTATTACTTTAATCACTGATTGTATCTTTCTGGAGTTATACTGTCAATTTAAAATAATAACCAAGGCAGCTTACCAATTGCTGTAGTTAACACAAATACTTGTTCCATCTTTTTGCCATCATTGTAAAATGCCAGATACCAAGGCCCTTGGTCCATGTACTCTATGAAGCCTGTCTCCTGCAGTGAGGTTAGGATCAGGTTCCGAGGGGAATGCTGGCTACCGTCAGAGCCCTTGGAGTCTTGCTTTACCAGTTGCTTTCCATCCATTAGCTTTACAAAATCAAACTGGAACAAATACGAACACAAATATGAACCTCTACTTTTACTTATTGACTGACAGACATCTATAACTTCATTGCCCTATTTTATACTTCTATGCTTTGGAGGCAGGCAAAGAGGAAGTTATTCATTTTAAGTAAATTGAAATCCAAAAGAATATTATTAATTCTGAGGGAAAAAGTCCCACTACACTTGTAAATGTTATAAACCTCTCAGTTTTGGAGTATTCAAAATAGTCGTTTAAAAATAAATAAACCAAGAAATAGAAAAATATTGTGTTTAGTATTATGCAAGACAATCTTGATATTTTACCATTCTAATCTGATAGAAGACCGTTGAAACCATACATTCCCCTCAGAAATGTTATCATGGCCTTCCCTACAAATTAAAGAGTTTTATATATTTTTTAAAAAACAAATGAGTAAACAGTCAAACTTTGAAAACATTCATCATAATTTACTATTTTTGTAGTAGCATATTTAGATATTCAAAGGAAATCCCTTTTATTCTTAATCAGTGGATAAGCACATGGCACATGTGTCCTTGAACATTTTCAATAGTCACATTTGAATTGCATTCTAATCCCTTGCCTAGTCTGACCCAGAAAGGAAGGTTTGAACTACAGTTATATCTTCTGAAAACAAAGCAAGCCCCAGATGACTATGATTCCTTATGCTACTTCTTAGATGGAACAGAGTCCCAAATGGGTTCATGTGAGAAAGAGATAAGGAAAAGAGAATGATGGAAATTAGGTAGCTACAGTTTATAGAAGGGCATTGTAAACCATAGAGGTTTTACATAATTGAGTTATTATTAACAATAACAAGGAAACTTTTCTACTTGTAAGACAAAACCTGCCTTTTGACTCAGTTCAATTACTGATATGCGTTCCTTCATCTGGACAAGGGATTACGGGTGCACGGAACCAGCAAAGAGGGGTGTGGGCATCATAGAAGTAAGATGAGGGGGCTGGGAAGGCTCATGGTTATCCTGTTCCAAGTATTCAAGTTTCAAGAATATTGTCTTAAACTCCCTTTTCTGAATCTGCTCTGCTGAATACGATTCCTTATTTCTTAATGACATTTTTCCCATTCACTTTAGTGTGATTATTTTGGATGTTTGCTCACTGCAAAGATTGTTTGCCTTCACCTTTGACTCACACACATGTTGCAGGTCACAATCCCAAAACTAGTAATCCCAAAACCCTTTAAAAGGGTCAAGAAATACCTGTAATATCAAATACCTGAGTATGTGTAGGTGGAATGTTTCTTCTGCCATAAATTCCCAGTAGAGAGTCCTTGGCTAAAGAAATATTGAATTTCAGATATATTGGATGGTGGATAGTAATCTGGAAACGCCAGAATAAGCCAGGTGGAATGGTCTGCATGACCTGTGCACCAATATCAACTTCTCCAGTGTCTATTGCTCGGCCCTTTTGAAATACTGGTTTTAAAAGTAAAGAAAATTACACACACCATTAATCTTAATTTATAAAGCAATGGTTTTAGTTTTTCAAGAACAGATACATCAAAATGACTTACTCAGCTCTTTCTTACTCCCCACACTACCCATCTGTCAAGGTTTTACCCAAATTAAATATCATCCAAGGAGCCCTCCCCTAACCAACCACTCTATCAGTCTCTCCCTTCTATTAAACTGCTATTGCATTTATTTCCATCATTTGATTCATTTTAACCATTATTTACTGAATGCTGCTGCAGAAGCTGCAAGAGATACAAAGATGAGTAAGATGCAATTCTTGCTCTTAAGAAGCTTTGAATATAAGAGATAAAATAGGACAAGTATACAAATAACCACGTTGTAAAAGAAAATAAGTACTCTGGTTATTAAAAGGAGGGAAAGGTATTTGATTGAAGGATACTCTTCATTCCTAGCTGTCTCTATGCCCTTTATCTTCCTTTATGTTTCTCCCTAGTGCTTACCACCACCTAACATATAACCTGTTTTACTTATATAATGTTTATTGCCTTTTTTCTCCCAGTACAATATAAGCTCCATGAGGCTGTGGCTGTTTTGTTCCTTGCTTTATCCTCAGTAACTAGAAGAATGTGGGAAAATAGTGTATAAGTACATGTTTACTCAATAAACAAACAAACCAGAGAAGGGTATTTATGGGAAGTGGTATTTAAAATGGGCCTTAAAAGAGGGAGAGGATTTCAACAGAGCTGTTGGGAAGGTTGTTCCACATGGAAGGAACAGCCTGAACCAAAGCAAAGAGGAGAGAAAATTGTAAAGATAAGGTGTATATATATATGATCAGTTGTACATAGGGATGGAAGGAAAGGACGGAATCACATTTTATAAGGTCTTGAGTATCAGTCTTAAGGGTTTATTGAATAAAGAATGAAAATCCACTGAAGGTTTTTAAGAATAGTGAAGTCTGGATGCATTAGAAAGGCTAACCTTAAAGGCAGAAGATAGGATGATTAAGCAGGGAGACATAAGAATGATATAGGCATTATGGGGCAATAATTTGGTGAAATGACATCAAAATCTAAATTTAGGGTGGGTCCAACAGCTAATGTGGAAAAAGTACATTCTAGTCAATTGTAAAATAAACAAGTGGTACTATAGCAAACTAACATCATGCTAAGTAAAATAAGCCAGTCAGAAAAAGACAAGTATCATATGATTTCACTCACATGTGGAATTTAATGAATAAACTGAACTAACAAGCAAAATAGACACAGACTCATAGAGAGCAAGCAGATAGCTCTGATAAGGTGAGAGTGATGTAGGGAAGAGAGGAGGGATTGAGAAAAAAAGAGAAATAGCTCATGGACAGAGGAGAGTATAGTGGGGGAGGAGTGGTGAAGGTGGAAGATTATAGGAGGGAATAAAGGGGTCAATAATGATGTAAAAAAATAAAGAAAAAATAAATTTATAAAGGATTATGCACAATAAAGGGAAAAAAATCAATGAATTGAAAAGGCGACCTATAGAATGGGAGGAAATGTTATCAAGCTATATATCTGAAAAGGGGTTAATATCCAAAATATATAAAAACTCATACACGTGAATTATAAAGAAGTAAATAATTTAAATTAAAAATAGGCAAAGGACTTGAATAGACATTTTCCCAAAGAACACACAAATGATAAATGGGTATACGAAAAGGTGCTCAATATCACTAATCATTGTAAAAATGGAAATCAAAACTACAATGAGATATCAACTCATACATTTGAGGTTGGTTATTATAAAAAAGGCAAAAGATAACAAATGTTGGCAAAGCTGTAGAGAAAAGGGAAACCTTACACTCTGTTGGTGGGAAGGCATAATGGTAAAGCCATTTTGGAAAACAGAATAGTTGTTCATCAAAAAATTAAAAATTGAACTACTGGGAGAACTAAGATGGCTGCAGAGGTGGAACACCTATCTTGCCGTCATAATCAGCAATTTTAATACTACAACTTAACGAAAGAACAAACACCTTCCAGAATCACCAGAAAGCTCGCCGAGTGAAAATTCCACAAATAAAAGTGAAGATAAGACACTGTGACTCGGAGGAGCGGCGACGAACAGCTAAGATTCGCACGGAGAGAAGTTTGGAATGCTCGCCGCGGAGAGGGCGGGCAGCTGAAAACCGGCCAGTTTTCTCGAACGGGGAGACAAAGGCGTCCCACTGGACTGATTCTCCAGCTCTGGACGAAGTCCAGAGAACCCACTATCACACGGGGTGAAAACTGGACAGTGGGAGGGCACGCCGAAGCTCGGGTGCTGCCGGGTCTGCTGGCTTGTGGAGAAGGCAGCTCGAGCGAACAGCTCGGCTGCGTGACGGCGCAGAGAGCGCTCTGCGACTTGCCTCTCATTCGGAAAACCATCAGTCTGCTTTGTTTTACGACCATGGGTGAGACATTGCTCATGCAGACTCATTTTGGGAAAGTCTGAATTCCCCGGCAACCGGCAGCCGGTGGAGCTCCGTAGCGGCTCTTTCTCAGAGGTGCTGGCAGCCATTGCCCCCGGCACAGAGTCCCTGGGGCCGCATAGGGTGGAGCTAACGCTGTCTGCTTGGCCCGGAGACTCCGCCCACCCAACCTGAGCACAGCAGAGCTTCACAGACAATTGGCCTGGAGGTCAACCCTCCAAGTGCTAACAACGATTAACCTGAGCTTAACTTCAGCAAGACTGTGCAGCCCATATCCACCTCAGGTAACCGGGGAGGCTGAGCCACTATCCCTAGTAGGAAGTCTACCACACAAAGCTAATTGACCAACTCAGGGAAGCAGCCACCATGCAGCAACATGGAAAGAAATCAGATGTGAAAGAAATGGAGGAAAAAAAAAACGACTGGACATGGAATTCAGAACCACGGTTATAGGGTTTTTTAAGAGGCTCCAACAAAAGATCGAGGCCTATAAGGAAATAAGCAAGACCACAAAGGAAATGAATGAGTCCTACAAGGAAATGAAAGAAACCCTCAAGGATATGAAAAAGGACCAACCAGATATTTAGCATACACTGACTGAAACAAAAAATATTATACAAATACCTAAAAGTGTCCTGGAGCACCCCAAGAACCAAGTTAAAGATTTGAAATACAAAGAGGTAAAATCCACTCAGATGAAAAAGCAAGAAACCAAAAGAATCCAAAAAATTGAAGATAGTGTAAGGGGCCTCTGGGACAACCTCAAGCATACCAACATCCGAATTATAGGGGTGCCAGAAAAAGCGAGAGGCCAAGACAATGAAAACCTAGTTGAAGAAATAGTGACTGAAAACTTCCCACACCTGGTGAAAGAAATTGACTTAGGAGTCCAAGAAGTGCACCAAACCCCAATATATAGGAACCCTAAGAGGACCACACCGAGGCACATCATAATTAAAATGCCAAGAGCAAAAGACAAAGAGAGAATATTAAAAGCAGCAAGAGAGAAACAGTTGGTTACCTATAAGGGAGCACCCATACGACTGTCAGCAGATTTCTCAACAGAAACGATGCAGGCCAGACGGGAGTGGCAAGAAATATTCAAAGTGATGAACAGCAAGAATCTACAACCAAGATTACTCTATCCAGCAAAGATATCATTCAGAATTGAAGGTCAGATGAAGTGCTTCGCAGATAAGAAAAAGCTAAAGGAGTTCATCACCACCAAACCAACATTATATGAAATGCTGAAAGATATTCTTTAAGAAGAGGAAGAAGAAAAGGTAAAGATGAAAATTATGAACAACAAATACACATCTATCAACAAATGAACATAAAAATCAAGTGAATTGATAGGCTGTTGAACAGGATAGACTGGTGAATATAACAGAGACATGGACATAGAGAGGGAATGGACTGACAATTCTTGGGGAGAAAAGGGTTGTGGGAAGTGCAGCAAGAGACTGGACAAAAATCTAGCAACAATGGGAGAGGACAGTGGGGAGGGGGAGGTGAGGGTGGAGGGTGGGATAGGTACAGGGTGGAGGGGAGCTATAGGGGGATAAAAAGGGGAAACAATGTAATTAATAAACTGAACAATAAAGATTTAAAATATTAAAAAAATAAAAAAAATAAAGTGATTAAGATTGTCAAAAAAAAAAAAATTGAACTACTGTATGACCCATTAATCCCATTCCTGGGTATATATACAAAGAAACTGAAATAAGGATCCCGAAGAGATATCTGTACAACCACATTCACTGCTACATTATTGGCAATAGCCAAGATATAGACACAACCTAAATGACCCTCGATCGATGAATGGATAAAAAATGTGACACACACACACACACACACACACACACACACACACACACAAAATAAGATAATGGAATATTATTCACTCATAAAAAGGGAAGGCGATCCTGTCATTTGCAACAAAAATGGATGAGTCTAGAGGCATTATGCTAAGTGAAATAAGCCAGACAAAGACCAGCATTTTACAGTGTCATTTATATGTGGAATCTTTTTTAAAAAGCTGATTTTATAGAAACAGAGAATAGAACAGTGGTTGCTAGCACTGGAACAAGGGGCAAATAGGGTGATATAGGTAAAAGGGTACACATTCTAAATTATAAGAAAAGTTCTGAGACTCTAATATGCAGACTACAGTTAAAAATATGGTATTATATATTTGAAAGTAAATCTTAAGCATTCTCACCACACATAAAAAAAGAGTTGACTATGTTAACTATATGAGATGATAGATGTATTACTTATCTTGATCTTGTTAATCATTTTACAATGCATGTTTTTCAAATGATCATATTGTACACTTTAAATGTAATATAATTATACTTGTCAGTTATTTCTCAATAAAGTTAAAAACAATCACATCTTAAAAACTGGATTATCCCAAATAATGGTACAAATATTAGTCAATTTTGGTTGTTATATATTTAAAAATCTTATTGTAATTTTAAGTATAAATATTAAAAAGCAAAAAGAAAATATTTTCTGAGCTACCATAAAGAAAATAAATCCAAGATAAAAATAGTTTAAATAAAAGAAGGGAAGACACAGACTAGAATGGTTAATTAGCAAACATAAAAGAGGGAAGATAACTTTCATCCCATCTAAACCTATCTAATAAAAGAATAATATGTAAATTAACCATTACTTCACTATACACAAAATCCACATCCATCAGCCAATCATGAGTGAGTATTGAAATTAACCAAACCAAAATGACTGTGACCATGTGGTCAAAGATGGGTGCACCCATGTGGACACAAGATAGTCACCACAAGATAGCCAGCAGGGGAGGGCAGTTGGGAGGGACCAGGCCTGCAAGGGAGGGCAGTTGAGGGTGATCAAGTCTGCAGGGGAGGGCAGTAAGGGGTGACCAGGCCAGCAGAGGAAGGAAGTTGGGGGTGACCTGGCTTGCAGGGAAGGGCAGTTGGGGGGAACCCAGGACTGCCAAAGAGAGCAGATGGGGAGAACAAGGCCTACAGGGGAGGGCAGTTAGGGGTGACAGGCCTGCAGGGGAGAGCAGTCAGGGGCAAACAGGCTGGCAGAGGAGCAGTTAGGCATCAATCAGGCTGGCAGGAGAGTGGTTATGGGGTCATCAGGCTGGCAGGCAGAAGCAGTTAGGGGCAATCAGGAAGGCAGGCAGGTAAGCAGTTGGGAGCCAGCAGTCCTGATTGTGAGAGGGATGTCCAACTGCAGTTGAACATCCCTAGAGGGGTCCCAGATTGGAGAGGTTGCAGGCTGGACTGAGGGGGACACACCCCATGTATGAATTTTGTGCACCAGGCCTCTAGTATATATCTATAGTTAAATCAAAGAGCAATGAACTAAACACTTTCGTTAAAATGAAAAGAACCATCATTCCTAATCAAAAGGTAAAATCGAATTATATGTTTTGTATAGAAAATATATCTAAAATATAGTGTTTTAACAATAAAAAGTGACAATTGGTTACTTCCCCAGAAAGGAAAGGGGAAAAAGGTGGAAAGAAAACAATGTAAAGGAAAATGCTCTAGCAGAGCTCCTCAAAATTGTATGGGCATAAGAAGGGGGTCTTGTTAAAATGCAAATTATGATTCTCTTGGTCTGAGTTTTGATATTTCAAACAAGTTCCCATTAATGCCCATGTTTAGTGGTCCACAGCCCACACATGGAAGGCAAAGTTCTTCCGACATTGGAACACTGGGTGTGTCGGCTAAGGCAAGGTCAAAATCAACCTCATGATTATGAGTTTAGGTAGGTTAATGTTGGTAGCAAAAACAAGAATCCTAGCCCTAGTCAGTTTTGCTCAGTGAATAGAGTGTTGACCTGCAGACTGAAGGGTCCCCCGGGTTCAATTCTAATCAAGGGCACATCCCTGGGTTGTGTGCTCAATCCCCAATAGGGTGCGTGCAGGTGACAGCTGATCAGTGATTCTCATAATTAATGTTACTATTTTCTTTCTCCCTCAGAAATCAATAAACATATATTAAAAACAAACAAACAAACAAAACAACAACAACACCAAAAAGCAAGACTCCTAGAAGGAGGTGGTTTGTGTGAGAGGATGTTGAATTTGGACAATCAGATCTTTATTATTTATTGTCATATTTTCTAGTGATTTCTGATGTGCTATTTTCATATTTATTTCTGTGGAATTCTTTGTGGTGGTGGGGGGGGGTTGAAGAAAATGGATATAAGAGGATTGTCTTGATCTCAAGCAAGGCTGATTATCCTTATGAGGGAAAGTTCAATTTGGCCTCATTTCGCATCACCTTTATATTTTCAGCCATCAACTTCTCCACACAAAACACAGTTTATTTTTTTAATTCCTTTATTGATTAAGGTATTACATATGTGTCCTTATCCCCCCCATTACTTCCTTCCCCACCACTCATGCCCTCACCCTCGCCCCCCGTTGTCAGTGTCTATTGGTTAGGCTTATATGCATGTATAAAAATCCTTTGGTTGATCTGTCCTCCTTACCCCCACCTTCCCCTACCTTCTCTCTGATGGTCTGACCGATGTTTCTCTGTCTCTGGATCTATTTTTGTTCATCTGTTTATGTTGTTCATTATATTCCATAAATGAGTAAAATCATGTGATATTTATCTTTCTCTGCATGGCTTATTTCACTTAGCATAAAGCTCTCCAGATCCATCCATGCTATTGCAAATGGTAAGAATTCCTTCTTTTTTATAGCAGCATAGTATTCCACTGTGCAGATGTACCACAGTTTTTTAATCTGCTCATCTGCTGATGGGCACCTAGGCTGTTTCCAAATCTTAGTTATGGTGAATTGTGCCACTATGAACACAGGGGGTGCATATATCCTTTCTGATTGGTGTTTCTAGTTTCTTGGGATATATTTCTAGGAATGGGATCACTGGGTCAAAGGGGAGTTGCATTTTTAGTTTTTTGAGGAAACTCCATACAGTTCTCCACAGTGGCTGCACCAGTCTGCATTCCCACCAGCAGTGCTGGAGGTTTCCTTTTTCTCTACATCCTCACCAGCACTTGTCATTTGTTGATGATAGCCATTCTGACAGGTGTGAGATGGTATCACATTGTCGTTTTGATTTGCATCTTTGAGATGATTAGTGACTTTGAGCATGTTTTCATATGTCTCATGGCCTTCCTTCTGTCTTCTTTCAAAAAGTATCTATTTAAGTCCGTCACCCATTTTTTGATTGGGTTGTTTATCTTCCTTTTATTAAGTTGTATGAATTCCCTATAAATGTTGCAGATTAAACCCTTACTAGTGATAGCATTGGCAAATATGTTCTCTCTTGCAGTGGGTTTTCTTGTTGTTTTGTTGATGGTTTCTTTTGCTGTGCAAAAGCTTTTTATTTTGATGTAGTCCCGTTGGTTTATTTTCTCTTTAATTTCCGTTGCCCTAGAAGCAGTATCTGTGAAGAAATTGCTTTGGCATATGTCTGAGATTTTGCTGCCTGTGGATTCTTCTAGTATTTTTATGGTTTCCCATCTTATGTTTAAGTCCTTTATCCATTTGAGTTTATTTTTGTGTATGGTGTAAGTTGGTTGTCTAGTTTCATTTCACCACCAACTTACACCATACACAAAAATGAAACTAGACAAAACATAGTTTAAAAACACACATGGTCTCTATCCTTTTTGTTTACCTGCTATAAAATTAACATCCCATTAAGAAACACACCTGCAGTGGCTTTATTCAGAGGCCAAAATCTTACAGCTTTTAACTACCTAAAATACCTCCATTATTGCTTTTCGTGTTAAGGCTAAGGGTAATAACTATTTTAAGAATGTTCACTGTTAACTGTTAATAATACATTTCAAATGCAATTTTGAACATAATTATGTATTACAGGACATGTAATTTTATGCAATTGACATTTATAACAAAATATGCCCTTTGAGATGATGAATGACCAACTGAGGACCTTACTTTTCACTGAAGGTTACTTTTTTCCATGTCAGAAACAAAAGTTTGGTCCCCAATGGGTTGATTCAACATTTAACTCTTAATGTCCTGGAGCTGACAAATGTCTTCAATGAGCAGGCAATTAAGAGTCTATGTTTATATGGACATTTATTTCTCTTTTCAACTCAATGTTCAGTTTGTTCAACTGCTTTCCTCATTGGGGGCTTTTACCCTTTCATAATATGCATCATTTGGTCATACAAACAATATTAAAAATATAAAACAATTTTAAAGGATTTAGGTTTAGCAAACACTATTTTAAAGGTGCTACAAACAACCTTTAATGAATACAGACACTGTCATTTCTAAAAAATCAAGGCAAAACTGGCTGATAGACATTAATCTTTATATACAAGCTTTACCAAATGCCACACTATCTCTTCCATCTGACTTTATAGCACCATATATTGCATAATGAGGTTACTTAAATGTTATTCACTAAATCAAACGAAACTCATGAAATTATGCTGCTGGAGTTTCCTGGTTATTAGCATTACTAAATATCCTAAGCATATAATTGTAAGACATTTATAAAAATAATTTTAATGCAAGATGGTCTTACCCTTTGAGAGCTTGCATCATAGTTAAGGCAAGGTAGGCGAAGAGAAATGACAACATGAATGAACATGTGACTATAATTTAATTAAAAATGGCAAACCAAGGTATTTTTGGTAAGTTGCACCATTTTGGTATTAGAGAAGAGAAATTCTCACAGCTTGCAGATGGAAAATTTTGCAGCCTCTAACCTTTTGGAGCTTAGTGCATCAGAAAGGAAGGCATCTCCTTCTTAGTAGTTTATATCACTAAATAGCTGGCTCCATTCTAGCTTCTCCTAAAATTAGTTATGAATTAAGATGTAGTGATGATTAGTTTCTTTATTACTTCATTATTTTCTTAATGTAGCTTAAAGTGGGATACTAAAGAAGAAAAAGTTTCATGCAAAAAAACAGTATATAATATGATTTTAGGAAGAAATTCTGCATCAATATAGGTAATGAATAATTTTGGCCAAACTTACCATTAACTTTGATCCTTCATTTGCAAATTGGCAGCAGAAAAGTTAAAATATTGTAGTGCTAAGGTACAGTTTTTGTAATATTCATATTTTGATTGTCATTTAACCATTTGTTTTACTGAAGCATATCAGAAGGCCCACGAATACTGCATTCTTCTGTAACTTTCTTGCACAAATCCAAGATGAATTGCACAAAGCCATAGATATATTTTGCAGTACTGTAGTTATCACAGTCTCACCAATATCTATAAATTTAGTTTGAGCCAAACACTCTCTTTTTTGGTTATAATACAGGCATCAGTTGCTGAGTGGGAAAAAATAATGGCATACAGGCTATGTTAAAGGATGGCAAACTTCTGATGGGAGTTAAGTTCAAGAAGAAAAGGTCAATATGGGGGCCTGGAATTGGTGATAGACACTGCATGCAATGGCTGTTGTTGACTAACCCAAGGTTTTATTACATCTAGACTCATACACATACCTGAATACTAATAACATTATTATTAACTAGGGGTCTGGTGTACAAATTTGTGCATGGGTGGGGTTCCTCTGGGTGGCCTGCAGGAATTGAGCTGAAACCCTCAGTCCAATGCTGCCTGCAGCTCCTACCTGCTACTCCTGCTCATCCTGGCCCCACTGTGCTTGCTGCAGGCTCACACCCAATTAGTCTCGATCTGGAGAGGCTGACACTGTTGTAACAGTGATTGCCAGCCATGAGCCCTGCATCTGGCATCCTCCCAAGGGGAGTGGCCTGTGGGATCGTGCTGGAACTGGCTTTCTAACATCCCCCAAGGGGTCCCAGATTTCAAGAGGGCACAGGTCAGGCCGAGGGACCCCACTGTACACAATAAGGGTGGGGAGGGGCTGCAGGAGGGCTCCAGGGCATGTCCAGCCCATCTCGCTCAGTCCCGATCTGCTGGTCCTTAGCAGCAAGCTAACCTATTGGTTGGAGCATCTGCCCCCTGGTGGTCAGTTCACATCATAGTGAGTGGTTGAACAGCCTTAGCATATCATTAGCATATTACACTTTGATTGGTTGTTTGGTTGTTCTGCCATTCAGTCTATTTGCATATTACCCTTTTATTATATAGGATAACACTAGAGGGCTGGTGCATGTATTCGTGTACTGATGATGTCCCTTGGCCTGGCCTATGGGAATGGGCCCCAAACCAGCTCTCCAACACTCCCTAAGGGGTCCTGGATTGCGAGAGGGCTCCCTCTTTTCTGGTTCCAGGTGCATCAAAAACCAAGAACTACAGCTGCCAAATCACCACAGTTTGGCAGTTCCTGTGTTGAGTATCTACTCCCTAGTTGTCCGTGTGCATCATAGCTATAAGTCAGAGCATCTTCTCCCTGGTCATTGTGTGTCATAGCGACTGTTAGATGGTTGAATGGTCACTTAGGCATATATATATATATATATATATATATATATATATATATATATATACTGAGTGGCCAGATTATTAAGATCCCTGAACACATAATAATCTGGCCATTCAGTGTATATATATATATATATATATATATATATATATATATATATTAGAGGCCCAGTGCATGAATTTGTGCATGGGTGGGGTGGGGTCTGGCCAGCCTGGCCAGGGGGCGGGGACATGGGTGGTTGGCCAGCCTGCCTGCTGGTTGAACTTCTGGTTGAGGGGACAATGTGCATATTAGCCTTTTATTATATAGGTTATACACTGAGTGGCCAGATTATTATGTGTTCAGAGATCATAATAACCTGGCCAATCAGTGTAGATGGTCTTTACCAAATAGTTGGTAAATGACTATATTCCGGATATATACACTTATTTTTCCTACTTAATATAACTAGACATGTTGCATCCAATGATTTTGTGCAAAACTCAGTGGAACATTTGTAAAAAATACTGACACATGGTCATGGAAAAGATTTCACTATCAGATACTTGTATAAAAATGACTAGGGTTAGAAGCTGTAGTATTGTCCATGACAGCAATCTTAGTAGTCTTCTAAAAACATTTTCTAATTCCATGAAAATTAACTAAGCTAAGAAGATACTGCTTTAAAAATAATGTAAATGTCCAAATAAACACACCCTAAGTTTATATTTGCCCTTCGCGTCACTCTATGGCACATTCAAAATCTCCAAAAAACAGAATCAAATGGCTTTGGTATGGTCTTTCACCTGAATTAGTCCTAGTGTGTTTCATGATTTACATACCATTCTCTGTGTTCCTTCAAATATAATCATTTCACAGGAACAAGTCTGTGAAATTTAGGATATCAGTGCTAGAAACAAAACGGGGAAGTGAAATCAATCTATACTTTTGTGAGATCAAAAGCAGTGCAGATGAAAAAAGAACAGTGAAAACCTATCCCCCTTCCATCTATGTGGCCTTCTATAATTTTCCTTATATGAACTGTTGAAGAGAAATATGTATTCAATTCTCAATTCTTCAGAGACAGATATTCCAGGTTGTGTATTACACATAGCTTTTCATACTCATTATATAGTCCAGGAGTAGGCGGGTAAAAGAAAAGGAGGAATGAACCTTGTATATAATAGGTACTTGGTAAATACTGTTTGTGTGAATTAATAAAATAGTAATCTTGCTAATTTATTTTGTAATGTTTACAAGTTATTTTGACATTTGAGCACAAGTTATGGTGAATAAGAATTAAAACCATCTGCACACAAAGACCTTTGGGAATTAACTAACAATAAAATATGTTTGGAAATAAAAAATCCCTCTGTCTTACTGACACTGAAAATAGATAGCTGATTGTGTAAAAAAAAAGTCCATTAACTAATCTTACACTTGAGAAATACATTAGTGTCTAAGTATAGAGACATTGAAAGACTTCAAATTCCAGGTCAGTAGCTTATCTAGTAATATATACATCTCAGTCAGAAGTGAAATGAAATTGTAAAAATCTAAACCTTAATGATGGGACCAATTTTGAATTACATTTTGACTCTGTACATCTATTTGTTGAACATATAATTTAACAGACATGTCCTGGACAATTTGGACCATTGGTTACAGCAACAGACTACCTACCAGAAGGTCTCAGGTTTGATTCCTGGTCAAGGGCATGTACCTCAATTTCAGGTTCCTCAACGCCAGTAGAGGTGTGTGCCAGAAGCAACCAATCAATGTTTCTCTTTCATGTAAATGTTTCTCTCTCTCTTCTCCCTTCTTCCTCCCTTCCATTCTTTCTAGAAATCAATGGGGGAAATATCCTTGGGTGAAGATTAAAAAAATATAAAAACACACACCAAAAACCCCACTTAATTCCCCTTTGAGAAGAATTTCATTGCAAAAACTTCCACTTTCCTAAAACATTGAAGGTTTCCCAGTTCTTCTGGTGTGGTGTTAAATAGTACAGCATTCACAAAAATTCGTTTTCAAATTTTAGGCTCTCTTGACTTGACATATATCTCACACAGTGAAATATAGATTATGTTTGCAAAACCTCAGTATGCTGATTAGAAATGGCATATGAAGTAGTCAATTTCTGAATTTCTTTGGTGAAACCAGAATTGACATAAAACTCAAATTTATCATCACATTGTTATATGTTCAAACATATACTCAGAGTCATGGGTCAACATGGAATAAAATACCTTCTTAGAAATAATATTGCCATCTTCAAAAATAATATTCAAAATGTAATGAATATGGATATATTCAATGGAAAATTCAAAAATGAAATTATAGAAAAAAATCATTTCTAATATCAAAAATAATTAAAAATTTAGGGGTAGATCCATGGCTGGGTGGCTCAGTTGGTTTGAGTCATCCTGTACACCAAAAGGTGGCAGGTTTGGTTCCCAGTCAGGGTACTTTCCTAGGTTGCAGGTTTGATCTCAGTAATAGTGCATATGGGAAGCAGCCATTTCACATTTTTCTCACATTTCGATGTTTCTCTCCTTCTTCCTCTCAGTCTAAAAAACTCATTTAAAAATGTATTCTTGGATGAAGATTAAAAAACAAAAAGAAAAAACTTAGGAATACATTTAATAAAATAAGTTATAAGACTTGTATACTGAGAAATATAAAACACCATTGAAAGAAATTAAAGAAGATCTAAATAAATGAAAAGACATCTATGCTCATAGATTAAAAATTTTACTATTGTTAAGATAGCAATATTTACCACACTGATCTACAGATTGAATGCAAGCCCCATCAAAATTTCAACTCCCATATTTACAGAAATATACAAGTTGAGCTCAAATTTATATTGAAATTCAAGAGATCCAGAAAAACCAAAAGAATCACAAATAATATTGAAGATTTCACACTTCCTGATTTCAAAACCTATTATAAAGTTACAGTAATTAAGACAGGTGATACTGGTATTAGAATAGATATATAGATCAATGGAATAGAATTGAGAGTCAAGGAATAAAACATCACATTTATAATCAACTGACTTTTCTAATAATGGCATCAAGACAATTCAATAGAGAAAAGAAGAGTCGAATAGTCTTTTCAATAAGTAGTACTGGACAACTGAATATTCGAAAGAGTGAAGCAAAAGAGTGAAGTTGAATCATTCCGTCACACTATACACAAAAATTAACTTAAAATGGATCAAATATCTAAATTTAAGGACTAAACCTATAAACTTCCCAGATGAAAACAGGCATAAATCTTTTTGACCTGGGATTTTGCAATAGTTTCTTAGATATGACACCAAAAGCACGCACAACAAAAGAAAACATAGATAAATATGACTTCATCAAAATGAAAAACTTTTCTGCTTAAAAGGACATCATCAAGAAAATATGACACAGCCTTCTTCTTTCACAGACTGGGAGAAAATATCTGTAAATCATACATCAGATAAAGGACTTGTGCACACTAAAAAGCCCTACAATAAAAACACAAACTGGGAGAACTAAGATGGTGGTGTAGGCAAATGCCTGTATTCACTGCTTCCCACAATCACATCAAAATTACAACTGAAATACAGAACAACCTCATCCAGAACCACTGGACAGCTGGCTAAATGGAGTCTTACAACTAGAGAAGTAATGAATAAAGCACACTCAGACTGGTAGGAGGCTGGTCTGGCATCCACATTGGCTGTTTTTTAATTAGGAGGGAGATTGTCTCTGCAGAGGCCACCCAGAAGAGCAAGGGATCCCCAGCCCACACCAGATGCCCAGCTCAGAGTCCCAAAGTTGGAGAAAAAAGACCCTATAGATAGTAAGATCTACAGGTTGTAAAAAAAATCAGTGCAGATTGGGGCTCAGTGACATAGAGGCTGATGGAGACGCAGCTGCTCCTCTTAAAAGGCCGGAACCATGAACTGAACTTACAAGCTCCCACTTCCTCTGAGCTCCAGTGGCAGGCAAGGCTCTGGCAGACCCAGACACATATGAGGAGAAACTGGACTATCTGGAATCAGGGCAGGAAATTGGGGGTGGCTTTCTTCTAGACAGAGGTGCTTGTAGGGATCATTGTTCCTGTGCTGGGACCTCCCCAGTAGCAGGGCTGACTGACAGCCACTTCTGTTTGCTCTGCCTGCATAATTTCCTGAGACCCCACCCAAGCTGTGTGCAGCGGCTTTTGAATATGAATGGCCTGTCCTTTCTCAGGCTAAAACCTGTCAAACAAACAAAGCTATCAATAAAAGGCCCAAGACCAGGCACCAGCACCAACCTACCTTGCTTCATAGCTGGGCCTCATCTGGGCAATTCCAAACCTGATAACAAAGAGGAGGAATATTCAGATTTCTCTGTAGCTTCTGCTGGGTGGCCCTAGGCAGTGGGTAAGTTTGCATCTCCATGGAGACCCAAAAGCCAATGTACCTAGTGGTCAGTGACAGACCATACCAGATTATAACTCTATAAACCCTTAAGTGACATACTCAAGTGGCAGACTCAGTGAGCCCCAAAGACCCACTGAATCTAGTCCTGTCCATAAGGTGTCTCCTGTACAGCTGGTCTCCCACTGTAATTGCAGCTGGTTCTCACAGCCAATTGGCCTGGAGATCAATTCCTCCCAGTGATACCAACAGCAATCAAGGATTAACTATAAGATTGTGCACATAGCTCACATAGATGTGCACCAAGAGTGTCCACCTCAGGTGACTGGGGAGGCTGAGCCACTGGGCTCTATAGGACACCTGGCACACAAAGCCACTCTATCAAGGAGACTTAGCAGCTACCCAATATATAGAAACAAACACAGGGAAGCTGTCAAAATGTGGAGACAAAGAAACATGATGTCACAAATGAAAGAAATGGAAGAAAGCAAACTATTGGATATAGAGTTCAAAACCACAGTTATAAGTTTACTCAAGAATCTTCTAGAAACTTCTGAGGAATTTAGTGAGACCTTCAAAGATCTTAGTTAGAATGCCAAAATTATGAAAAGGACCAGTCAGAAATGAAGCATACATACACTGGCTGAAATAAAGAATAATATGTAGGGATTCAGTAGTAGACTAGAGGATCCTGACAATTAAATCAATGATTTGAAATATGAAGAAGAAAAAAATACCCAACCATAAGAGCAAAAAGAAAAAAGAATCCAAAATCATGAAGGTAGTATAAGGAACCTCTGGGAAAATTTCAATGTACCAACATTCAAATTATGTGGTGTCAGAATAAGAGAAGGAGAGTTATATTATTATATTGAAAACCTATTGGAAGAAACAATGACAGAAAAATTCCCCTACCTAGTGAAAGAAATAGACTTACAAGTCTAGGAAGCATAGAGAACCCCAAACAAGAGGAACCCAAATAGGACCACATCAAGACACATCATAATTAAAATGCCAAGGACAAAAGAAAAAGAAAGAATCTTAAAGCAGCAAAAGAAAAATACTTACATACAGGGGAGTGCCCATAGGACTGTCAGCTGATTTTTCAACAGAAACTATGCAGGCCAGAAGAGAGTGGCAAGAAATATTCAAAGTGATGAATAGCAAGGACCTACAACCAAGATTACTCTACCCAACAAAGCTATAATTTAGAATGATGGTCAGATCAAGAGCTTCACAGGTGAGAAAAAGCTGAAGGAGTTCACCATCAAACCAGTAGTTGATGAAATGCTGAAGGGCATTCTTTAAAAAGAGAAAGGAGAAGAAAAAGGTAAAGATAAAAAATATGAATAATAATTTCACAATAAATACATATCTATCAACAATTGAATCTAAAAATCAAATTAACAAATCTGATGAACAGAATAAACTAGTGAATGGAATAGAACCAGGGGCATGGATATAGAACAAACTGATGAATCTCAGAGGGAAAGGGTGTGGTGTTGCAGGAAGAGACTAGACGAGGATCTTACATGCATGTATGCAGTACCTATGGACACAGACAATAGGGTGGCAGGGGCCTGTGATGGAGTGGGAACCGAGTAGAAAGGAGCTATGGGAGGAAGGGGGAAAATCTATAATAATCTCAACAATAAAGATAAAACAACAATACACAAACTGATTTCAAAATGGGCAAAAGATCTGAGTAGACATTTCTCCAAAGAAGACATCCAAATGGCCAACAAGCACAGGAAGAGAAGCTTAACTTCGTTAGTTTTCAAGAGCATGCAAATTAAATTCACAATGAGATACCACTTCACACCCATTAGGTAAAATAAAAACCAAAGGGTAAAAGGTGTTGATAAGGATGTGGAGAAACAGTCACCCTCTTTCACTGCTAGTGGGAATGTAAAATGTTGCAACTTCTTTGGAAAATAGTTTGGCAGTTTTTAAAAAAATTAAACATAGAATTACCATATGACCTAGCCATTCCACACCTTAGTATATATATAAAAATAATTGAAAACAGATGTTCTAACAAAAATCTTTACATAAATGTTCATAGTAGAATTATTGATAATAGCTCAAAAAAGTGAAAATTCACAAAAGATCTATCAACTGATGAATAGACAAATCAAAGGTGGTATACCCATACAATGGAATAATATGCAGTCATAAAAAGGGATAAAATACTAATATATACTGCAACATGGACAAACCTTGAAAACATTATCAAAGTGAAAGAAGCCAGAGACAAATGGCTACACATAATATAAAATATACAAATATATAAAAACATAAAGGAGACTGATGGTTGCCAGGGGCTGGGAGAGGTAAGGATATGGAATGACTGCCAAAGACTATGAGGTTTCTTTTTGGTCTGATGAGAATACCAATTAAATAATGGTGATAGCTACATAACTCTGAATATACTAAGAATCAATGAATTGTACACTTTAAATTGGTGAATTACATAGTATGCAAAATTACATCTCAACAAAGAAATTACAAAATCATGGTTAGAAATTATATATTGACATGCATAGCCCACACACCTACACACACACACACACACACACACACATTCATAAAATGTCACAAGAGTGTTAATGTGTTTCCAAGTGTTTTTAGAAGGTCACCTGTTTATTACCTAGAAGCTGAACTGTCTCCTGACTAGTCCTTTTAGAATGTTTAATTGGTAGTATATAGCAGCCATGCCTATTTTCTATATTTTATATAATGTTAGATATTTGTCATATGTAAGTTATTATAATCAAATCATTTTGGATGTGGGGTGGTGGCAGGAAGGCTGGTCACTGATCAATAGATCAATGTATCCAGCACATCCTTTTGCATCTTAAAATGGGTACCCAGAGGACAGGGCAGTCACATCTGTCTAAATTCTTGATATCAACTTACTACACATTTAATGAAGATAATATATTATGACCCACTTATCCTAGAGTTGAGGATAATGAGAGGGTTACATACTAGTATCTTCTTGTGCCAGGCTTCAGAAAAGAGAGGCAGCCAATTGTCATGAATTGTCATATTACTACAGCCTTTGATTTCTTCTTTTTCAGAATTCAGAAAAATCTTTAATAATTTTAAATTAAAACTTCTTACAAATAAAACTCATTAAATACAGTAATAATAATTAAAAGAGTAGCCCTAATCGGTTTGGCTCAGTGGGTAGAGGGTAGGCCTGCGGAGTGAAGTGTTCTGGATTTGATTCTGATCAAGGACATATATCTAGGTTGCAGGCTGGATCCCTGACCCTGGTCAGGGCACATGTGGGAGTCAGCCTTCTCTTTGAGCCCCTGATTTCTGCAATATCAAATTGCCACTTTCCTACTCAGCGTGCCATATAATTTGGTGACCAATTATATCTCTAAGGCTCCTCCTTTCTCTTCTCTCCTGCCCAGGGACTTTGGTCCCTTAACATGTTCTTTCTTAATAGCATCCTCAATGTCTCCCTTCCCATTGTTTTCTTATTGTCTTCAAACAAGCACAGACTTCTCTTGTTAAAAAAAAAAAGAACAAAAGGACCCAAGTGCCATTTCATCTAGGTATACATTCAACTCCTTTTCCTTGCCAAACTGTCTCCATCTGCTGCCTATATTGGTTCATTATCCATTTACCACTTAAGCTATTGCCATACAGTTAAAATAGCTTCTTGACTAATATAGAATTAAAAGAATGACCTGCTATGTTTCTGAATATTAAGATTTCCCTCGCCCCTTGATATTATTTTAATTGAAGGGTCTCAGCTGATGTGGTAAAAATCACTTCTTTATGATTCAAATTTTTTACTTTTCTTTTCTCTCTCTAAACCCTTGCAATGGGATGATGGTATCTGTGTATGGTTCTGGTTAGGATGCCTTCAGTAAGATATATAACAGAAACAGAAAAAGGCAACTACAATGACAAAGGGAATATAGGCGTTACAAGAAGAGTACAGAAGGAAAACCAAAGGCTCTTAATATTAGAAAGGTGAAGGCAAAGAAAGGATATGTGACTATTATCTATGGGATTGACAAAGTTCTAGAGAGGAAAAAAAAGCAGACTTGGGCATTCAATGTAGGAACTCTAGGATTTTATTCTCAAAAGTAAATTTTACATACCAGAATCACCATTGATTTCATGAATAAAACTAGTAAATGTTTGAAATTCCCCCAAAAGTAATAGAATCTGAGAGATATAAATATGTACTCAATAGAATTAGACATACACATGGCTAATAAATTTCTACAGTGGGCTGGTTCTTAAAAATAAAATGTTATCAGGATATTATGTTAAGATCCTTCAGCTTTTAAAAATATATCTTTTTTTTCATTGAATTCAGAAAAAATAAGGGAGAAGGAGAGAGAGATAGAAACATCAATGATGAGAGAGAATCATGGATCAGTTGCATTCTGCATACCCCACCCCAGGGATTGAGCCTGAAACTGGGCATGTGCCCTGACTTGGAATCAAACCATGATCTCCTGGTTCATAGGTTGACACTCAACCACTGAGAAACATCAGCCAGGCTGATTCCCCAGCTTTTGAGGTTCAGGAGGATAAATATGCTATTCTATAACACACCCCTTAGTTCTCCTGTCAGATGCAGACTTTTGGGCTAGAGGGACCACAAGGCAGACACATTTCTTATGGCATCACAGAAAAAGTGTTTATTAATTTAAAAAAAGTAAAATAAAATAAGAATGAAACATTAAACATACATGACTAGAAACATTTAACATGAATTTTTTATATCATAAATAAGTTTGCCTTTTAGCATTGTGAACCCTCTGTTTTAGAAGTAAGTTCTCCAGCATGCTTTAGAAAAGCTTTTGTTAAAACTGAAGTATATTGATAAAGTGATTTAATATAGTTGTAAACAAGCTGCAGTACTCTAGGTAGGCCCCCTGAAACCTTGTGTTAGAAAACATTTATATAGCATTATAAGAAACATTTACTGTAATTTGCCATCAATGTTTAAAAATAATGTTACACTCTCAACACTGTTGTCTTTGTTAGTACACTACCACTATTTTATTAATGTGGTTTGTTGTGCTTATATGAATTATTCCCAATTCTACCACCATGTCCTGGGCTTTAATACCCTTTAAGTAAAAGATACTGAAACTATGGGTTGACTCAAAGGTAGCTGAGTGCATTTTAATATGCACATGTCCTATGAGCCAATATTGGAGAACCGCAGGATTATACTGTGGGACATTGTTCCATCTGAACGCACAATGATTAATTGGGTGGGGTTGGTGCAGTTCTTGACTTATGGTATAGTATCATGAAATAAATTAATTTTTATCTACTAAAGATTTTAAGTAAATTTAGAATTCAACCTCTTATTCAAGGTCCACAACTGTCATTGCATAAATTGCTTCCTATGTAATTAGGTTGTATGTTGGTTTTTTTTTTAAAGCCAAAAATTAAGCAGCGCACGTGTGTGTGTGTGTGTGTGTGTGTGTGTGTGTGTGTGTGTGTGTGTGTGTGTGTGTTCTGTATTAAGGAGGAAAGAGAGTGTTTGCTGAACATAGATCTTTGGTTTTGTTAATATAAAGTTTGCAAAGTACTGTTAGAGAAGGGATATGTATTGGACTATATAAGTTGAGATCCTTAATCAAGACAGCTGTTTCTAAAACAATTGGCCTTTAGAAAAAAATTTTAAAGAAAAGGCCCAAAGATGTGTGCTGAGCTAACAGTAAGGAGTGAGTGGATTCTAATCTCAGCCCTGCCTGTAGTTGAAGTCTATTATGCAAGGGAAGTCACTTAACCTACTTGTGTTTTCCTTTTCAACTGTAAAGCAAGGGTAACAATTAGCTGCTACAGCATAAAACTGTTATGTGGATAAAAGCCACTAAAGTATTTTGAAATTGTAAATGCTATCTAAGTGCAGACTGTTATTGTTACATACATGTCAAAATCCAAATTTATAAGGCAGAAAACTGGGAATTAATTATTTTAATTACAACAGAATTCTCTACAAGTACTTTAAATGACAAGTGTGGTTTACAAATTCTACAAATATACAGTTCAACCATTTTCCAGGAATATACCCTATTTGCAAAAATATGTCTACTTTTACTTGAATAGCTAATTGCACTTCCTTAATGGCATATTTTGAATTAACTGACTCACAATGTATACACCTTAGCAATGAGCTAGTCCTACTGAGCTTCACCCAGAATTTGTCAAAGCCTTAGCTGCTGGGAAGAGAATGGAGAACAAGGAAATAAAAGAGGAAGGGAATGAGAAGTGTGGCAGGAACCTGTACTCCCCCCAAGTTATATAGAGAAATGTGGCTCTTATCTATTCTATAGTTATAATTTCCTGATAAGATATATTTTGCAAAGTGTTTCATTGTCCTTCTACCACATTCAAACGGCTTGCATGTTGAAGGGAAGCAGAATTTGTCACCCTCAAATTTGCCTCTGTGGTATAAGGATTATTTGGAGCTGAAAAGAGATAGCTTACATAGGAGAAGATCAGAAAACTCAGAAGTTACTCTTTTGCAGGAGACATTTACATTAATAAGGGAAATTTCCATTTATAAGTGGTGTCTGTGTATCAGGAAGTGCAAGATGATTCTAAATTTCTAGAAACTCTTATACATGGAGAAATAAATGATTTAAAATCTACATAACAACATTACCCCCTTTACAGTGCTTTGCCTGATAATTTTCCATAACTGGATCCCCACTTCCAACATTTTCCTTTGTCTTTAGCTGGAGATGGTATGTAAGATGGTGGTGGAAGAGTTAGCCTGCATATTTCCCATGTATACAAGAGGTATGCATGTTACTAAATTTCTGTTTTCTTTCTCAGTGCTTTTATTACAGGGATGAAAGAGAAGGGAGGTGTCTCAGCCAGGAACCCAGATGGATAGAGGAAAACTATTTTTCCTCTCCTGCAGAGCCAACTCCTGTATTTTTCAGATTAGAAGATGGAACCAAGAAGTGAAGCTATAGTCACTACTTGGTCTTCACTAAAGCATTTTCATGACAGGCTACATAAATATGTTATTTAAATGGTCATATATTCAGCAGACACTGATTAGAAAATGTCATTTTTTGTCATCTTCATCAAGATAGATCTGTAGGGTGAATTGAAAAAAAATTCCAGTTTCCCCCCAAGGCCAGTGTTTTGCAAAAATTGTAAAGGAAGTAAAGGTTGTCCTTAGTATTCTTAGTTGTCTGTCTCTCCACCCACTCTTTATGTTCCTGGTATTCTATTATGGAATCAACCTGGAGGAATGCAGTTCCCTCAACTACTTAATAAGCTTGCTCCTCATTCAGATACAATGCTATCTATACCTTACCTACGGTAAGCACTATGCATCTGGAAGAGTATTGATTAAGAAATCCCCTTAACTTTTCCCCAGCCATGAAATTCTTCCAGCCTTTTCTGTTCTATGAAATGGCTACACAAAACAAACAAAAATAACTAAATTAAAAAACACTTTCCCATATTACTTATTAGAAAAAGCTCTCTGTCCATTCTGTCAGTATTCTTATAAGGATTGCACATGACTCCCTTGTTTACTGGGGCCAAGACCAAACACAAGCCAATCTCCTTTGCTGGAACCTGCTGAAATACCAGATACAGATGGAGAGGAGGAACCTAGACGTGATCAAAGTCCTGTCTGTGTCTCATTGTTTCAAGATGGTCCACTATACATTTGTTTACTACATATTACTTCTTTTTATCTCCTTGTGAATTGCCTTACTGACCACTCCTTAGTTCTGAATGACATATATACCTCATTTTGCCTGTCTTTAGAATTTTTATGCTTATATAAATTCCCCATGAGTATGTATTAAATTTTGATTTTTTCCTGTTAATCTGTCATTTCAATTATTTGAACAAACAGAACTAAGAAGGAAAGTTTCCCAGTCCATAACACAATTTATATTTAGTTTGTATTATCCTATATAATAAAAGAGAAACATGTAAATTGACCATACCTCCAGTACACTCCCAAGCCAATTAAGAATGAGTATGCAAATTAACCAGAAAAAAAGATGGCGAGTTAATTTGCAATGCAGCCGCTGAGCAACCTGGGTCCCAGGAACATCCTCGGGACTTAGGCCACTCCTAGCCTGTAGTCCCACGTGTAGGCCCTGAGTGGTCGGGGTCCCAGAATGCCTGCAGCCACAGGTGCTGGCGCTAAGCGGCAACCCAGGTCCATGACCCCAGCCCAGTGCCCACAACATGGGGCTGGCTGCCAATGTTGGGGGTATGCCCACCTGGGCCACAGGGTCATGCCCATATCCCAGTGGACACAATGCAGGGGGTCCTCTATGCATGAGCTGCAGAGGAAACACCTTTTCTTTTCTTTTTTATTTAAATATATTTTATTGATTTTTTTACAGAAACAAGGGGAGAGGCATAGTCAGAAATATCGATGAGAGAGAAACATTGATCAGCTGCCTCCTGCACACTCCCCACTGGGGATGTTACCCCAACCAAGGTACATGCCCTTAACAAGAATCAAACCTGGGACCCTTCAGTCTGCAGGCCAATGCTCTATCCACTGAGCCAAACCTGTTTGAGCATAAACACCTTTTCTAACTGCACATTGGCTAAGCTCCCTGTATGCCGCCACTTGCAGTGTTCTTGGTAACTTGGGTTCTAAGAATCCAAGAAGGTGATCTAAGGTTTTTCCACTTCACTCCTGGAGAAAAAAATGAAGGTCTGCTGCTGGAGGGGCTAAAAAATGTCATATCCTTCTCTAGCCCATTTGGCTCAGTGGATAGAGCCTCAGCCTGCCAACTGCAGGGTCCAGGTTCAATACTGATCAAGGGCATGTACCTAGGTTACAGGCTAGGGCCCAGGTCAGGGCTCATGCAGGAGGCAACCAATCAAAGTTTCCCTCTCACATTGATGTTTCTCTCTGTCTCTCCCTCTCTCTTCCACAATCTCTAAAAATCAATGGAAACGTATCCTCAGGTGAGGATAAGAAAGAAAGAAAGAAAGAAAGAAAGAAAGAAAGAAAGAAATGTCATATCCTATGAAAGACATCTTGAAAATGTCTAAAGAAAGTTGTCAATTTTTCATGGTGAAGGGCCTGGATTCTGTGTTGATGAAAACACCATGGTGGCTGTGGTGGCTGGCAGTGGCTACAGCAGAGAGTGATGGGGCTAGCGCCTTCCTGTAATCAGTGAGGTCGCCTCCTGTCAGTAGGACATCCCCTGAGGGCTCCCAGTCTGTGACAGAGGGCAGGCTGGACTGAAAGACACCACCCCCCTCTCTACAGTGCATGAATTTCAAGCACTGGGCCCCTAGTATTATTATAAAAATCTTATCTAATAAAAGGGTAATATGTAAATTGACTGTACCTCTAATCAAGCCATGCCAACAGCCATATTACTTATTAGAAAAAGCTCTTTGTCCATTCTGTCAGTATTCTTATAAGGATTGCACATGACTCCCTTGTTTACTGGGGACCAAGACCAAACACAAGCCAATCTCCTTTGTTGGAACCTGCTGAAAAACCAGATACAGATGGAGAGGAGGAACCTAGAAGTGATCAAAGTATCACTTTGATCAATCAGGAGCAAATTATGCAAATAAATCCCAACCAAGAAGGCTGCCACCACAGAGAGCAGGAGGGAGGCTTGGGTTACCCCAGCAACAGAGGAAGCCAAGATTTCCACCTGCCATTCCTGACCTAGGCCTCCACTCAATGCTACAAAGTTTCAGTTATAGAAGATACATAATCCTAACAGAAATGGTGGCTGCCATAGAGCTGGAAAGAGAAGAGGCTTAGGGTTGCCAGAGCGATGGAGGAATCCAAACTTCTGCAGCTCTAGCCTAGGCCTCCACTCTAGGCTACAAAGTTTTAAACATAAATGGCTGTTGCCATGGAGTGAGCAGAAGTCTTGGCTCTGCTCCAGGTTACAAAGTTTCAATTGTAGAACATAAATTAATTCCAGATCCCAGGGCCTCCTCTTGGGTCACTGGGGGGCGTGGCCGGCCTGCAAACCACCATAGGCCCCTCGTCCAGGCTGCCCTATACCACAAGGGAACCCCCACCCTGATCTAGGACACCCTTCAGGGCAAACCAGCTGGTCCCCACCCATGCACCAGGCCTCTATCCTATCTAATGAAAGAGTAATTTGCAGATTGACCATCACTCCAACACTCAAGAGGGCTGCCCCCATGTGGTCAAAGATTCTGCCACCATGTGGACACAAGATGGCCACCATAAGATGGCCAGCAGGGGAGGACAGTGGGAGGCTCCAGACCTGCAAGGGAGGGCAGTTAGGGGCAATCAAGCCTGCAGGGGAGGGAAGTTAGAGATGATCAGGTTGGCAGATACGGGAAGTTGGGGGGCAAACAGGCTAGCAGGGGAGCAGATAGACATCAATGAGGCTGCCAGGGTAGTTGTTAGTAGGTGATCAGGCTGATAGGCAGAAGTGGTTAGGGGCAATCAGGGAGGCAGGCAGGAGAGCAGTTTGGAGCTAACAGTCCTGGATTGTGAGAAGGATGTCCGACTGCCCATTTAGTCCTGATCCAACCAGGATTAGGCCTAAACGGGCAGTCAGACATCCCTCGAGGGGCCCCAGATAGGAGAGGGTGCAAGCTGGGCAGAGGGACACCCTTCCCCCCACCCCGTGCACGAATTTTGTGCACTGGGCCTCTAGTATTATTACAAGAACAGATGAAAAAAAACGGAAGAGGTGAAACCACGAGTCCTGGGTTCTAGTTCCAGATTTTTCCGTGTGTTTTTGACTTGTCTGGATCTCAGTTTCTTCATCTTTAAATAAGAATGTTGGACTCGCCAATTTTAACATTGTATGCTTGTTGAAAATTATATTGCAATTATTTTTGGTTCAATTTATGGACACTACATGACTCAAGCCTAGGATATGTCTTTTATTACTTGTTCATATCCTTCTCTTTGTTTAAAGTAGTTGTTACATAATACTTAGCAGTAAAAAAGAGTTAGTTTTAGTAAGTTTGTAAAATTTTAAGGTAGTACAGGCTGTTTTAGTACAATTCTTCCAATTCTATAAATATTTATCAAATAATAGACAACTGATATTTCTAGTAGATCCAAAATGTGGTTGTGATTTACATCTTCTTTTGGAAATTAAATTAAAATTATTCAAATAAATGAAAATATTTTAGCATACTCAATGTCTATAATAAAATATTATTTTTTCATTCACATGGAAAACTAGGTAGTGAGAAAATTCTTTATTTTCCTAATGAGAAGCAGATACATGTAACTACAGTTAATAGAGAACCAATTACAGTAGAATTTGATTAATTTTCCATTCTACTACTCTGATGTTGAAGGTGATGAAAATTAAAAAAAAGATATATATATATATATATAAAATTAGTAAGTAGAGATCATATTGTAAAGAAACATCTAAATCCCAGGAAGGCTGTCATTCGTGGAAAAGTTGATGCCAATTTGAAAGTAGGGTCTGCTTGATAGGATGTCAATAAACTCAAGGTCATTTTCCAATCATTTGGCCTAATAATAATTACTGCTAACTAAAACAATGTGCCTGGCACTTACTTCCATTGCCTCACTTATTCCTCACAACCCCTATATGAGACAGGCACTATTATTCTTCTACTTAGATTACAGATGAGAATACTGGTTCAGGAAGGTTGTGTAAATTAACAGCCAGAATTGGAGAGCCAGTAAATGACAGTGTCAATATCTAAAGTCATATCTGTCTGACTCCAGAGTCCACAGATTCTTAATTGCAGTGTTACAATGGCAAATTCTCTAGGAGAATAAAGAAAACAATGTAAAAAGCATGATCTGGTTTTCAGTTTTATATTTTAACTAGAGGCCTGGTGCTCAAAATTCATGCACAGCGGGGAGGGGGCGTCTCTCAGTCCAGCGAGCACCCTCTCCAATCTGGGACCCACTGAGGGATGTCTGACTGCCCATTTAGGCCCGATCACAGTAGGATCGAGCCTAAACGGGCAGCCAGATATACCTCTCACAATCCAGACTGCAGGCTCCCAAATGCTTGCCTGCCTGCCTTCCTGATTGCCCTTAACAGCTTCTGCCTGCCAGCCTGATTACCCCCTAACCACTCCCCTGCCAGCCTAATTGATGCCTAACTGCTTCTCTGCCAGCCTGTTTGCCCTTAACTGCCCTCCCCTGCAGGCCTGGTCCTCCCCAACTGCTCTCCCCTACAGGCTTGGGTCCCCCCAAATGCCCTTCCCTGCAGGCCTGGTCACCCCCAACTTCTCTCATCTGCTGGCCTGGTTACCCCTAAATGCCATCCCATGAAGGTTTGATCACCTCCAACTACTCTCCCTTGCAGGTCTGGTCCCTTCCAAGTGCCCTCCCCTGCTGGCCATCTTGTGGTGGCCATCTTGTGTCCACTTGGGGGCAGGATCTTTGACCACATGGGGGCAGCCATCTTGTCTGTTGGAATAATGGTCAATCTGCATATTACTCTTTTATTAGATAGGATAGAGGGCTGGTGCATGGGTGGGGGCCAGCTGGTTTGCCCTGAAGGGTGCCCCGGATCAGGGTGGGGGTTCCCTTGGTGCATGGAGTTGTCTGGGTTAGGGGCCTGTGGTGGTTTGCAGGCTGGCCACGCCTCCTGGCAACCCAAGCGGAGGCCCTGTTATCTGGAATTTATGTATCTTCTACAATTGAAACTTTGTATCCTGGAGTGGAGCCAAGCCTCCTGCTGGCTCTGGGGCAGCAGCCATTTCAGTTGAGATTTATTTATCTTCTATAATTGAAACTTTGTAGCCTTAAGCAGAAGCCCAGGTAAGCCAGGGTGTAGGAAAGCTTGGCTTTCTCCATTGCCAAGGCAACCCTACCCTCCTGCTGTTTCCCGCTCCTTGGTTGCTGCCATTTTTGTTGAAATTTATTGATCTTCTATAATTGAAATTTTGTAACATTGAGTAGAGGCCTGGGCTGGCCAGGGTGTGTGGAAAGCTTGGCTTCCTTCATTGCCAGGGAAACCCAAACCTTCCTCCTGCTCTTTCCCTGGCCGCAGCCATCTTGGTGAGTTTGCATACTCACCTCTGCTTGGCTGTGGGCATGGCTTGTGGGCATGGCTTGTGGGTGTAGTGGAGGTATGGTCAAATTGCATATTACTCTTGTATTCTATAGGATTTATACAACAGCACTAACACAAGCTTCTAGAACTATACTTATTGGGTGTGTGATATTAATAAATCATAAAAGGAGACATCTGACCATTTGAAAATAGCCTTATATTACATCTTTTATAAGGTTTGGTTTAGTATACACGTGGCATATGAAAGAGGAGCACTGTTTTTACTTGGTAAGTAATATGTAGTGAAGAACTAATACAGCAGAAGTATAATGTCTAGTTATAGTTAATGTTTTGCTCAGACTTCCATGAAAGGTACGTTTAACATAACAACTTGGTATATATGGCTTTAACTCTTAATGATTTGTCTTAATAAAGTATTAAATTGAAATCAGTTTCGCAGCCCATGTGTTGATATAATTGAGCATAAACTTAAAAATATTTTTCTTTATGAAACTTGTCATACCACATTAAAAATATACGTGTATAGAATTTCTTGAAACTATATCATGAAAAGACTGTAGGGCTTTGCTTTCATTGTGTAAAGTGTCTATGGTTTTCCAATAGGTTTTGTGTGTGGATTTCAATGTAGTGCAGAAGTTAAGAGTCAAGGCTCTGGAAATAACACCACCAGTTTCTAGTCCTTTGACCTTGGGTAACTTATTTAACTTCTCGGTGCCTCTTTTTCTCATTTGGAAAACGGGAATCATAAAATTAGCTTCATGATATAATACATGCTAAGTGTCTGGAACAATTCTTGCCATGTGATAATTGCTTCATAAATTTAAGTCTTCATCATCAAACTACTTTGTGGATAAGAATGATAGAGATTTGAGTTAAAATACAGAAATGAATATGCTTTAATGACAACTGTTGGGGGAAGAAGAAATTTTACTCTACCCTTCTAGGTTCTTTAGGCTGGTCTAATAATTAAGTCTACATGAGACTGATTAACAAGAGAAAATAACAAGATTTAATTAATTAGGTACGTATGGGAACCCCACCTACAGTAAAGGTTCAGAGACAGAAGGGGAAACAAGGTGTATGATATACTGAGCTAAGGGAGAGAGAGGTAAGATGCCCTGAAGCTTCATAGGGGAAGAGGGTAACTTGCAGGATGACAAAGAGAGCAGATGTTCAGAAATTAGACGTTTTCTCTGCCCTATAAATAGGTCATTAAAATGTTATTTGTGGTTATAATTCGTATTATGAGCTAGGCCCCAAATTTAAATTCTCTAAAGGAGAACAAATTTTAAATCTCTAAGGGAAAGGTCAACGTTTCTCTTGAGGCTGCAGTGTCTCAATTGCCTTCAGCTTAAAATGATCCACATGCTCAACAGCACATATTAGGGAGGCCTGTCTGAAATCTTTCAAAGCTATGTGATGATCTTCTGCTGTGAATGTTTAATTTTCCCCAAACAGTAATTAATGATTTTTCAGTATGAATGGCAAGAAATTATACCAAATGGTGGCTCTTGTACTTGCAGATAAGAAGAAATTGAATAGTAGGATAGAAGGAAGAAAAAGTCCAAGACAAAGTGTATTGAGACCCTTCCCTCTCCCATCTGTGACCCTTATACTACCCATCAGCCCCTCTCAACAGCAACAGTAAAATTGTTAGGAAAAGTCAGTCCAGGCTAGAAACAACATTTCTAAATAAAGTAAACTGCATCATGAATTGAAAACTAAAACAAACCATAACATTTTCCTAAACCTGAGCATTAATTTTAACTGAGGCATAGAGCAAAGCAAGTTACTTTTTCAAAAGCAAACAAAAATAAAACAGAACAAAATCCATGAATGACACCCCCACCCCCAAAGAAACGAAAAACACAAGTAATGAGTAGCAACCCAAACAACTACAAAATATCTTATTTGGAACTAGTGAAAGAAAATAAAACTTTCTTACCCCTATAAAATTGTAAGCTTTTTGAGGGTAGGTTTGGATCATTCATTCACTCATATGATGGGGTATCTTCCAAAATGTATACAGATTTGGAGTAATTATAAAGGAAGTATTTATTAAAATACATTTCATTTTCAAAATGTAAGAGCTATCAGTTGTTAAAGTGTGCATATATTTTGGGGGGATACCCTGTATATGATATCATAAAAATATTTAGAATAGTGCTGGCTATACATTTTGTTTTCAATATCTACTTTTTGGATTGAACATTGCTAGAGTCTCTCTGTACTGAATCCTATTTCAAGCGAAATTATAATAAAACTTACAGCTATTTTCAATGCTTATATATTAAGTAGAGGCCCAGTGCATGAAATTAATGCATGAGGGGGGTGGTCCCTCAGCCCAGCCTGCACTCTCCCCAATCTGGGACCCCTTGGGGGATGTTTGACAGCCTCTCACAATTTAGGATAGCTGACTCCTAATCACTCACCTGCCAGCCTGCCTGATCGCCCCTAACTCCTCTCCCTGCCTTCATGATCACTCCTAACCACCTCTGCCTGCTTGCCTGATCACCCCTAACTGCTCCCCTACTGGCCAGATCACCCCTAACTGATTCCCTGCTAGCCTGATTGCCCCTAACTGCTTCTGCCTCGCCCCACACCCAGGACCCAGGATTCCCTCCTCCAGTCGATCTCAGGCACCCGTGACCCAGGCTTCCCTCCCTCAGGCCGGCCACATACACCAGGACCTGGGTCAGCTTCACCTGGATTGTCACAGCCACAGGGGACTGTGGGCAGGTGGCTTCACCTGGACTGCAGCTGCAGGCACCTGGGACTGCAGGGCAGGAAGCTTGTCCCTCTCCCAGGCCACAGCCCCAGCTGCTGGCACCCAGAACCATGGGGCAGGTGGCTTGTCCCTCTCCCGGGCCGCAGCTCCAGCGCTGGCTCCCAGGACTGTGGGGTGTGTGGCTTGTCTTTCTTCTGGGCTGGGCTGCAGGCTCCCTGGGACTACAGGGTATGTGGCTTGTCCCTCTCTTGGGCCATAGACTGGCTGGTCCCCATTCCTCTCTCCCCAGTGTTGAGTGTCTGAGCCATTACAGTGTGACGGCGTGAGGGTGTGATGACCATTTGCATATTAGCTCTTTATTATATAAAATACTAAGTTCATTCAATGTGAATAAGATGTTGGGAGTGCTGGTACTGTGGCGTTTATTGTAAATAAGTCGGGTAGTTCAAGCTTATGTTGTTTAAATTTAACAATTCAGTACTCAAAGCATTTTTTTCTTTTCTTCAACCAGGAAGAATTCATGTTCCTTAACTAGAAAAAAAAATCATGTCCCCACACTTTGACATAAACATTCACCCATATTAAGCATAAAAGGCTTTTTCTTATATAAACAGAAGAAATTTCCATACACCTTTGTAAAATGTTATACATAAATGCTGGGCTTGGGCACAGAGAACTTAATCAAAATCCCATGTTGCTTCAGGGTAGTTATATGTGAAATGCAATTTCCAATGTATTGAAATCTCCATCTAGTAAATATTTATCTATTTTTATTTGAAAAGTTTAATTGGTTTATACTCAAGGCACTAGAGAAAGGAAAATTTGCTTTTAGAAGGCATTTACATGTATTTATTCTGTCCATGTAGAATATCTCTTTCAAGTGTTTAAGAATTTTAATGTGAAGTTAACCCATCCCAAATTTGGTTCTAATTACCAAATTAGAAGAAAGTAATCAATAATCAACCCATCACTTTGATCACTGTACCTTTTTTCTCTGATTTATCGGAAACTTTTCCTCCAATTGGAGAGTAAGTAGTATCCATGGATTCGGTC
Source organism: Antrozous pallidus (assembly GCA_027563665.1). NCBI lineage: Eukaryota > Metazoa > Chordata > Mammalia > Chiroptera > Vespertilionidae > Antrozous > Antrozous pallidus. The sequence goes on along the minus strand of CM050509.1, from coordinate 44,275,807 downwards.
CCTCTGTTCCCTTTGCTAACTCCATTTTCATAGAGCTGTCCTTCAACTGGTTGCAACTGCCAAGTCAGGCCGAATAAATGTACTGCTGCAAGAAAACAAGCCATACATGAACTTATTCCAGACTCATTGAGAAGGTCTCTAAACCAGCTATTCCTTTGAACTTAAAAATGGCATGATCAGTTTTCTTATAGTTAGCCCAGCTAACTTGGATTACATACCTACATCATACCTGTAGATACTTTTCCAAGTAGCTGTTGTTAAATTTTAAGAATTGGAAGTTGGATAGTATTCTTTTATTATTATTACTAGAGGCCTGGTGCACGAAATTCATGGATGGAGATGTGTGTGTGTGTGTGTGTGTGTGTGTGTGTGTGTGTGTGTGCTTCTGGCCTAGTCTGCACCCTCTCCAATCTGGGACCCCTCAAGGGATGTCCAACTCCTCAATTAGGCTTGATCCTGGTGGGATTAGGCCCAAACAGTCAATTGGGCATCCCTCTCACAATTCAGGACTGCTGGTTCCCAACCCCATGCCTGCCTGTCAGCCTGATTACCTTCTAACCACTCCCCTGCCAGCCAATTGATGCCTAACTGCTCCCGTGCTGGCCCAATTGCCCTTAATTGCCCTCCCCTGCAGGCCTGGTAACCCCCAACTGCCCTTCTCTGCTGGCCTGATCACCCTTAACTTCCTTCCCTTGCCATCCTGGTCACCCCTAACTGCCTTCCCTTGCCAGTCTGGTCCCCCCTAACTACCCTCCCCTATAGGCCTGGTCCTCCCTTAAATGCTCTCCCCTGCAGGCCTGTTTCCCCCCAACGGCCATCCCCTGAAAGTGTAGTCCCCCCAATTTGCCCTCCCCTGCAGGCCTGGTTCCCCTCAACTTCCCTCCCCTGCAGGCCTGGTCCCTCCTAACTGCCCTCCCCTGAAGGCCTGGTCCCCTGCTGGCCATCTTGTATCCACATGGGGGAAGCCATCTTTGACCACATGGGGGCGACCATCTCGTGTTTTGGAGTGATGGTCAATTTGCATATTATGTCTTTATTATATAGGGTAGTTGTTGATCCCCACACATGGATATTTTTCCACTGATTTTTTTTAAAAGAGTGGAAGGGAAAGAGGGAGGGAAGGAAAGAAAGAGGAGGGATGCGGGGAGGGAAGAAAGGAGAGAGAGAAAAAAGAGAGAGAGAGAAACACATTGATTAGTTGACACCCTGACTGGGGCCAGGGATCTAACCTGTAATCCAGGTGTGTGCCCTTGACATGGGAATAGAACTCATGACCTTTTGATGTGCAGGCTGACACTATAACCACTGAGCACACAGCCAGGGCTTGATAGTAGTATTTTCAAAAATCACCTTTTGGGATGGCAGTATGACACCATTCAAAAAAATATATCTTAGCCCAGCTAGTGTGGCTCAGTGGTTGAGCATTGACCTATGAACCAGGAAGTCACAGTTTGATTCCCAGTCAGGGCAAATGCTCAGGTTGCTGGCTTGATTTCCAGTGTGGAGCATGCGAAAGGCAGCTGATCCACGATTCATTCTCTCATCATTGATGTTTCTGTCTGACTCCCGTTCACTTCCTCTCTAAAATCAATAAAAATATATTTAAAAAATATCTTAAAAACTTGGCTTACCCTTCTTTCCAAGAATTTAGATCAATTAACTATGAATGTGTATCAAATTACAAAGCTATTTATTGTAATATTTAAAACAAATAGTACCAAGTTAGGATCAATCTAAATATTCATAAAAATAGATTAATTAAATAACTGGTGATGTTATAAATAATATAAGATTACAAGGCTGGTAAATCATGTTGCAAAAGACTATGTAATGCCATGGTAAATGTTTATATGCATAAAATGAAAACCATCAGGCTACTAAATAGTATGAATAGTACAATCTATAGTGTGTGTGTGTGTGTGTGTGTGTGTGTGTGTGTGTGTGTAAATGTGTTAATGTCTGGGGAAAAAGGCTAGGGGATATATCCCAACATGATAACAGCATGAAGGGCTGGCTGATGGAGGGTTTTTATTATCTTCTTTATGATTTCTGTATTATCCATTTTTTTCCCAACGAGTATGTGTGATGTTTGCCATAAGGGGAAAAATAAATTTTTGTTTTTAACAGAAATGGATTAAAATAACAACAAATTAAAATTGGTTGGGCTGATCACAGATAATATAATGATAGAACTTGAAGGATGTGTAGGGTTTTGACAGGAGACAACAATGGAGGGGCAAAACGGCAGGTTGTACAAAAAATGACTTTGTAAAGCACGAACTATCTCTGAGGTAAAGGAAGTTGCTGAGGTTGAGTCTGAATTTAGCTATGTGTAGATGGTAGTGGAAGTTAAGGCTAGAAGGATAGATTAGGGTGTATTGTGGAAGACACTGAATGTCACACAAGATATTTGGATTCTATTTACTAGGAAACAGACAGGCATTGCTACTTTCTGAACAGATGAGTGATACAATCAGTTTACTTTAGGAAGATTAGTTTGATAGCAATAGGGAGCACTGATAGTTGCTAGGCAAATAAATTATATCATCAGAGCACCTTTTATAAAAAGATAAATTCTGTAGTAGTGGGCAGAAGAATGAATATGAGGCCTAAAGATTTGACAACAACACAAATTGGGAAGGCATTACAATAATCAAGGTGAGGAATGAGTGTCTCAAATAAAGCAATGGCAGTGCAAATGCAAAGGTGATTCCTTAAGGAGAAATTACATGAATGTTATCTCAACATTTGGCAACAAGCTCTGCATCTGCATTTGTGTGTGTGTGTGTGTGTGTGTGTGTGTGTGTGTGTGTGTGTGTGTGTGTTCCTGCATGCTCATGCTTATGTGTAGGTGTCGGGGTAGGCATAGAAAAAAAGTGAGGGAAAGAAAGAAATCCAAAATGGTTAAGGTTTGGGTCCTGCATAACTGAAACGATGGTAGAACCATTAATATAGTTAGAAAATTCCATACATAGCTGAGAACTAGCTACAAATAGTACTGGACATATGCTTACTGACTGATAATTAGTTGATTTGGGGCAGGATGGGATGATGAGAGGAATACAATGAATTCATCTTTGGAAATTCTGAGTTCTAGGGATTGATGGGTTATTCAGATAGTCATGGTCAACACAATTTTGGAGGCCTGAAGCTCTGGAGAAATACTAAGGCTAGAGTAAGACTGCAGAATCATATATGCACAGAGGCAACAACTGAAGTTACTATGGTAAAAGAAGGAAAATAATGTCAGGAGAAAATGGTGCCTAGGACAAAAGTTGGGGGAAACTTTTTATTTGTTTTCTCATTGCAATTTTCAACATTAACCAAATATTACCTAAAGGAAAATAAGTGCATGTGTTCATGCACTTATATTTTTCTTTATGTGCTTAGGCAGAATGAAAGGTGCTAATTTATATGCCTAGCACTCATATATAGTATATGAATAAGCAACGGAGAACAAGAAAGCCAGCCAGATAGACTATTTAAAAATCATTCATCCAAGGATGGGAAATTACAGCTAAATAGGCAGACCTGTTGTGCACCTTATCCCAAAACCAGACTTAAAATTCAACTAAATTGGAGAACATTCACCTGGAAATACCAACTGAGGTATAGCCGAAGAGGAGACATATTAAGGAAGGACAAAAAACACCCAGAGACTGCACCTCCATAACAGCTTGCTTGACGTAGTCAGGGGTGAGATACATAGTCAGCCAGCCTGTGCGGAGATTCCATCCACAAATGAGACAATAACATTCAAGACCCAACTATAAAAGAAGAACCCATATAATTCAAGCAAGAGCCTTTCCTAGAGCCCCAAGCTCAGAAGATCTAAGAAAATGTACCACTGGGTCTCACCAAACAATGACTACATAAGACCACCACACACAAAATCTGGGAGGCATAGCAGTTTGATCTAATACATAGAAACAAATACAAAGTGACAGAAAAAAAATAGGGAGACAAATGAAAGAAAAGGAGGAATCACCAGAAAAGGAACAAAATGAAATGGAGGCAAGCAATTTGTTGATAAATAATTCAGAGTAATGGTAATAAGGATGCTCAAAAAATAAGCAAGAACTACAAGCAACTTAATGAGAATTATAAGGAAGTTAATAAGAATATTAAGGAGAGAAACCAAGATGGCGGCATAGGTAAACACCTAGATTTTTGCCCCGCACAACAATTTTGAGAATACAACTAAAGAAAAAAACGGACATTGTCCAGAACCATGGAAAGGCTGGCTGACTGGAAGTTCTGAAGTTCTGAAACTTGAGGGACACACAGATAATCAGAGGCTCGGCAAAGCCTAAGTAAGGTAGGAGACTTGTGTGTGTGCAGAGTCGGAGAGGACGGGGTGTCTGAACGTCTGGCAGGGGTGCTCTAGCGAAAAGGAGACAAAAACTCCTGGCTGTGCTGAACCCAGTTTGGTTTGCACTCAAAACCTGAGGGACCTGGGCCCTTACAGGGAGAATCTGGACTGTGGGCAGAATCCCAGGGGAAGAGCCAAAGGCAGAGCTCCAGAGGAATGTATGCGAGTGCACACAGAGAGGACGAAGTGGGCCGCTGGAGATATCTGGCAGGAGAAAGGAGCTCAGGGCAGTGCTGTGAGGCAGAATCTTGGGGGAACAGCCAGATGCAGAGCTCCAGGGGTGCACACGAGTGCTGATGGTGAGGGTGTGCTGTTGACTGTGTGGCTGGAGTCTAGTAGAAGGGAGAAAGAAGTTCCAACTGCACAGAACCCAGGTGCCAGGTAAAAAAATCTGATATTCTGGATTCATCGGGGACTGAACAGTCTGGCAGCAGGTGAAACCCAAGGACGCCTTTCTCACAGAGGTGCTTGCTGTGAATGCCCGCAGATGCTAGGACCCGTGGGGTGGGGCTGACTGAAAGCCAAGGCTGTTGGCTCAACCCTGAAACTCTGTCCCACCCAGAAACTCCACCCCATCCAAGCTGAGCACAGAGACTTTGGCAAATTTGCAAGTCTTGGCACATAAGGCTGTCTCCCAGTGTAGACACAGCTGATCCTCACAGCCAAATGGCCTGGGAGTCAATTCCTCCCAGTGATACCAACAACAATCAAGACTTATCTGCAACAAGGCTGTACACACAGCCCACAAAGGGGTGCACAAAGAGTGTACACCTCAGGAAACAGGGGAGGCTGAGATACCTAGCACACAAAGCTACCCTACCAACTCAGGGAAGCAGTGAAAATGCGAAGAGAAAGAAACAGATCACCAATGAAAGAAATGGAGGAAAAGAAACAACTGGATATAGAGTTCAAAACCACAGTTATAAGGTTTTTCAAGAAGCTCCTATAAAAGGCCAATAAGTTTAGCGAGACCCTCGAGGATATGAAAAAGGACCAACTAGAAATGAGCAAGACCCTTGAGGATATGAAAAAGGACCAACTAGAAATTAAACATACACTTACTGAAATAAAAAATATTTTACATAAACCTAACAGCAGACTAGAGGAATGCAAGAATCAAGTAAAAGATTTGAAATACCAAGAGGCCAAAAACACTCAACCGGAAAAGAAAAAAGAAAAAAGAATCCAAAAATTAGAGGATAATGGAAGAAGCCTCTAGGACAACTTCAAACATACCAACATCCGAATTATGGGGGAACTAGAAAAAGAGAGAGAGCAAGATATTGAAAACATATTTGAAGAAATAATGACTGAAAAGTTCCCCCACCTGGTGAAAGAAATAGACTTACAAGTCCAGGAAGCCCACAGAACCCAAAACAAAAGGAATCCAAAGAGGACCAACCAAGACACATCATAATTAAAATGCCAAGAGCAAAAGACAAAGAATATTAAAAGCAGCAAGAGAAAAACACTTATCTACAAGGGAGCACCCATATGATTGTCAGCGGATTTCTCAACAGAAACTATGCAGGCCAGACGAGAGTGACAAGAAATTTTCAAGGTGATGAACAGCAAGAACCTACAACCAAGATTACTCTACCCAGCAAAGCTATCATTCGGAATTGAAGGTCAGATAAAGAGCTTCACAGATAAGAAGAAACTAAAGTAGTTTATCAACACCAAACCAGTATTATATGAAATGCTGAAAGGTATTCTTTAAGAAAATGAAAAAGGAGAAAAAGGTTGCTGCTTCAAACTAGAGCATGGATGGAACTGGAGAACATTATACTAAGTGAAATAAGCCAGTCAAAGAAAGATAAGTATCACATGATCTCACTCATTTATGGAATATAATGAACAATATAAACTGATGAACAAAAACAGATCCAGAGACGGAAGCACTGACTGTCAAACCTCAGAGGGATGGTAGGGGAGGGTGGGGATAAGGGGAAGAGATCAACCAAAGGACTTGTATACATGCATATAAGCCTAATCAATGGACACAGACACCAGGGGGGTGAGGGCATAAGTGGTGACAGGAGAGGGGGAGATTAAAAGGGGTAATGCATGGTGAGGACACATATGTAATACCTTAATCAACAAAGAAATGAAAAAAAAGAATATTAATGAACTTAATGAAGGCCATACCAATATGAAAAGAGGGGTTGAAAGAATAAATAAGAATCAATTGGAAATAAGTAATGACATAGCTGCAGTAAAGAACACTCTGGAAGAATTCAAGAGTGTCTAGAAGAATATAGGGACCAAATCAGTTAATTAGAAGAAAAAAATAGAGAAAAAAACAACAACACCCATTTGGAACAGCAAATGGAGAAAAAATTAAGGGAGCTTTGGGAAAAAAAAATTAAGGGAGCTTTGGAACAACATGAAATGTAACAACATTTGCATTGCAAGGGTACCAGTAGGAGAAAAATCCAAGCAAGGAATAGAGAACCTACTTGGAGAAATAACGACAGAAAATTTATGGTGATGGGGAAAAAGTCACTTAAGTTCAGGAAATAAAGAGAGTCCCAGCCAAGATGAACTATAAAATACCCACACCTAGGCATATAATTATTAAAATGGGAAACATTAAAGACAAAAAGAAAAAAAAAATCTTAAAGACTGCAAAAGAGAGACAGAAACTTATCTACACGGGAATTCCCATTAGACTGTTAGCTGATTTCTCTATAGAAATACTTTGGGCCAAAAGGGAGTGGCATGAAGTATTCAAAGTGATGAAAACCAAGTGACTGTACATAAGACCACTCTATCCAGCAAGGCTATCATTCAAAATCAAAGATAAAATAAAAAAGCTTCTCAGACAAAAAAAAAAAAGACTAAAGTAATTTATTACCACCAAACAAGCACTCCAAGAAGTGCTAAAGAGACTGGTGTAAAAAGAAGAAATAGAGAGAACAAGAAGCACAGAGAAGAACACAAGCATAAAAAGTAAGAATGGCAACAAATAAGTACTATCAATAATAACCATAAGCGTAAATGGCTTAAATGCACCAATCAAAAGGCATACAAGCTAAATGGATAAGAAAACATGATCCATATATATGCTGTCTATAATAAACTCACCTCAAAACAAATGACTCACACAAAATGAAGGTGCAGAGATGAAAAAAAAATTCAGGTAAATAGAAAAAAAATAAAGCTGAGTAGCCAATACTGATATCTGACAAAATAGACTTCAAAGTGAAAGCCATAACAACAACAACAACAACAACAAAAAACAAAACAATGAAAACCACTTCATAATACTAAAGGGATGCATACAACAGGAGGATGTAACTCTGGTAAACATATAGGTACCCAAAACAGGAGCATTCAAATACATAAAAATCTTCCAGAGGATTTTAAAGGAGGGATGGACAGCAATAAAATCATAGTGACACACTTCAACATCCCACTGACATCGCTGGATAGATCTTCTAGACAAAGAATCTACAAGGAAACAGCAATCCTAAAGGAATCACTAGATCAGATGGAATTAGTTGACATTTACAGAACATTTTACCCTAAAACTACAGAATATACATTCTTCTCAAGTGCACATGAGGCAATTTCAAAGATAGACCATATGTTAGGACACAAACTAAGTCTCTACAAGTTCAAGAAGATTGAAATCATATCAAGCATCTTCTCAGATCACAATGGCATGAAACTAGAAATCAACTGCAACAAGAACATGCAAAGACATTTGAATACATGGAGGCTAAATAGCATGTTATTAAACAATGAATGGGTTACCAATAAGATCAAGGAAGAAATAAAAAATCTTCCTAGAAATAAATGAAAATGAACACACAACAACACAAAATCTACAGGACACAGTGAAAACAGTCCTGAGAGAAAAGTTCATAGCACTACAGGCCTACTTCAGAAGACAAGTAAAACTGGTAATAAACCATCTAACTCTACAACCTTCCCTGTGATTCCACTTCTAGGAATGTATTGTAAGAAATCAGAAACATCAATCAGAAAGAATATAAGTACCCTTATGTTCATAGTAACACAATTTACAATAATTAATATTTGGAAATAGCCCCAATTCCCATAAGCAGATGAGTGGATCAAAAAGCAGTGGTACATTTACACAATGGAATACTACGCAGCTATACAAAAGAAGGAACTCTTACATTTACAACAGCATGGGTGTACCTGGAGAGTATTATGCTAAGCGAAGTAAGTCAGTCAGAGAAAGATAAGTATCACATGATCTCACTCATATGTGCAATCTAATGAACAAAATAAACTGATGAAAAAAATAGATCCAAGACTTAGAACCGTGAAGAGATTGAATTTCAGACGGAAGGTGGAGGCGAGGGTTATGGGGGAGAGAGATTAATAAGGGGACTTATATGCATATATGCATAGCTCATGGACATAGTCAATAGTGTGGTAAAGGATTGGGAGAAGTGGGTGAAGGGAGGAGGGGGGTCAATGGGGAAAAAAGAAGAACAAGAACAAAAACCAAAGCAGACATCTGTAATATTTTCAGCAATACTAGTAAATATAAATTAAAAATAAAACAAAAAAAATTCACCCACTTTTAGTTGGAGCTAAAGATATTTCTAATACCTAACTTCTAATTTATCCTTTAAATATTTATGTCATTTTTGGGGGTTAAAGTCAGTACTGCCTGATGAATTTCTGTTGCAATTATTAGAAACAACTGAAACTCAAGTCAGAGTGGTTCTAAGTAAGGTGTAATATAGCATGTTAATAAAGCTATGTTAGTGACATCTCTGAGATTATCTTGCCAAAAGACTCAAAGTATGGTTGGTTGAACATACTTGCTCCATTTAAAGCTGTTCATCAGTTTTATAGAAAATATGGTCTATTCTGCCCCACAAATACTTTGAACATGATGGATATTAAACACCATATTGAAAATGCGTTTGATTCCTTCAGTTCAGTTACTTTTGTGAATTAGATGAGCCGTAAGGTACAAAAGGCACAGTAATTCTCATTTTGAAGATCAAGGGGGCTATTTTATATACTTTATTTAAGTTAAACCAGTTTCCTGATAGTACTAAAAAATGAGAGAGAAAATGCATGGCTGATAATCACTTCAAAATAATAAGGTAAAGATTAATTTGCACCATCAAATGAAATGAACTGCTTTTAACCAATCAAGACACATAAAAAGGTATGGGCACACTTAGTAGAATATCTTTTGAGGGTGGTAAAGCTCTAAAAATTTTTTGAGTTTACCATGTCTTTTGCAGACAACAAACTATTTCTAGTGTCTAGTTGTATGACTATATAATGAATGTTAATTACTTGTTTCAGGCTATGGCTACTAAGGCAAGGCTACTGGTCTTTTCTCTCCAAATTGAACTTCAAAATACTGAGTAGTGAAGGGAATTTAAAAAATGCACTTATATGCAGGGTAAATTGAGGTAACTAAATAACTAGTATTTCACTTCTATTAGAAAAAACAATATTTGTTCATATTAAGACCAATAAGTAAAATTATATTGATGTATGTGATATACCCACACACCACTAGAAAGATATGGTAGTAATTCCACTATGAAATGTATTTATTGATTCATTAAACAAGGATTTTCAAAGCATATCTGGACACACTGGGAATGCTGAGAATACAGGAAAAGGCTATCAAAATATTTTACAGCCAGAAGGTACTGGCTGGACAACATGGATATTTGATATAAAAAACCAATATAGTCTAACAAGGACACACACTGGTTGCATATTAGCCTTGGCTAGAGAATGAAGAAGATAGAGTCCTTTTCTCCTAGTGGATTTCTATCAAGATCTCTGCTATGTATTTATAACCACACTGTTTAGGCAAGTCCCCCAAACCACAATATAAATATTATGACACAACTGACTAGAATTAAGGGAATACCAGTAGTGAACAAATAGGGCAGTATTAAATTATATTCATCTATTGATTAAACAAATATTTTTAATGACTATTTTGTACCAGACACTATTTTTCTCTAGGTTTATAGCAGTGAATAACATTTTTAAAAAAGCTTCAGCCTTTTAGGACCCATATGAGAGGGTGGTGGGCTCAGTAGGCAGACAGTTAACATGATATAATTAATATAATATAGCTGGCTCCATAATATAATATAATATAATATAATATAATATAATATAATATAAACAAATAAGCAAGTAAATGAAATAATGTCAAGTGCTATGAAGAAAAAAATAATTGTAGATAGAGAAGGCCTCTTGAAGGAGGTAATATTTGAATCAAGAATTGAATGACATGAACCTGTATGAATATCTACTTGAGGAACCTTCCTGGAGAAAGGAACAGCAATTACACAAAACACTGAGTCTTATACTGAATGTGTGAGGAAGATCAAAGAGCCCAGTGAGACTGTAGCTCAGTCAACAAGAATGTTAAGAAAACTCATAGATATAGCTGGTTTGGCTAATTGGATAGAGCATTGGCCTGCAGACTGAAGGGTCCCAGGTTCTATTCCAGTCAAGGGCACATGCCAAGGTTGTGTGCTCGATCCCCAGTTGGGGGCGTGCAGGAGGCAGCTGATCAATGATTCTCTCTCATCATTGATGTTTCTATCTCTCCCTTCCTCTCTGAAATCAATAAAAATACATTTAAAAAAGAAAACTCATAAACAGAGGAACACCAAGATGGCGACATAAGCAAACACCTATTGTTCTGCCCCGCGCAACGATTTAAGAACTATAACATAACAGCAGAACAGACAAGCACCCAGAATCACCAGAAAGCTGGCTGAATGTAAACTCCACTAATAGGAGCAAAGGTGGGACACAGACACAGGACCGGCGGGAGCACAGCCTTTCAGACGGAAACAGGTTAGAAGCCACCTGGTCGCATGCGTGCGGGCTGGGGCTGGAGCAGCGACTGGCCGGATTTCTCCGATGGGGAAGGGCGGAGGTGTCCCACTGCCCAGATTTCCCGAGCCAGGCGAGGTCTAAGATCTGGGGTACGAGAAGTCCCCCTGCACAGACTCCCCAGAACCGGGCGAGGTCCGAGGTCCGGGGGACGCACCCTGGAAGCGGGGTGCGGCAGAGGCTCCTAGTCCCAAGGGTCGCACAAACCCGCGACTTGCCCCCTGGAAACATGTCTCCTGGTTCCAGAAACTGTCTATTTTACAGCCCTGGGCTAGACTTTTGGTGTGCAGGCACATTTGGGGAAAGGCAGAGTTGTCTGGCAAGGGGAAGAGACTAGCTGCTTTCTCTTGGAGGTGTCTGCAGCCATCCCCATCCAATAGAGACCCGCGCACGTGAGCGCCGCATAGGACCCAGCTGACACTGCCGCTGCCGCTGCCGCTGCTGCGCAACCCAGAGACTCCGCCCATCCAACCTGAACACAGCCTCCCTTCACAGCCAATTGGCCTGGAGGTCAAACCCTCCCAGGGCTAACTACAAAAAGCTGGGTTTAAATTCAAAAACACTGAATACAACCCATAAAGGATTGCAGTAAGAGTACCCACCTCAGGTAACCGGGGAGACTGAGCCACTGTCCCTTTGAGGATAACCACCACATAAAGCAGCCACCATGCAGAGACATGGAAAGAAATCAGGTGTGAAAGAAATGGAGGAGAAAAGACGACAAGACATAGAGTTCAAAACCACGGTTATAAGGCTTTTCAAGAGGCTCCTACAAAAGGCCGATCAACTTAATGAGAATTACCAGGAAATAAACAAGACCAACCAGCAAATGAATGAGAATTACAAGGAGATGAATGATACTTACAAGGAAATGAATGAGACCCTCAGGGAAATGAACAAGACATCTGAGGATACGAACCAGACCCTCACAGATAAAAAAAAAGGATCAACTAGAAATCAAGCATACACAGACTGAAATAAAAAATATTACACAAAGTCCTAAAAGCAGTCCAGAGGGCCACAAGAACCAAGTCAAAGATTTGAAATACAAAGAACCAAAATCCACTCAGCTGGAAAAGCAAGAAACAAAAAGAATTCATATAATTGAAGATAGTGTAAGGGGCCTTTGGGACAACCTCAAGCAAGCCAACATCCGAATTATTGGGGTGCCAGAAAAAGAGAGAGAGCAAGTTAATGAAAACCTACTTGAAGAAATAGTGACTGAAAACTTTCCCCACCTGGTGAAAGAAACTGACTTAAAAGCCCAAGAAGTACACAGAACCCCGAAATACAGGAATCTAAAGAGGACCACACCAAGACATATCATAATTAAAATGCCAAGAGCAAAAGATAAAGAGAGAATATTAAAAGCAGCAAGAGAAAAACAGTTGGTTACCTACAGGGGAGCACCCATACGATTGTCAGTGGATTTCTCAACAGAAACGATGCAGGCCAGACGCGAGTGGCAAGAAATATTCAAAATAATGAAGAGCAAGAATCTACAACCAAGTTTACTCTATCCAGCAAAGCTATCATTCAGAATTGAGGATCAGATAAGGTGCTTCGCAGATAAGAAAAAGCTAAAGGAGTTCATCACCACCGAACCAGTATTATATGAAATGCTGAAAGATATTCTTTAAGAAGAGGAAGAAGAAAAAGGTAAAAATATAAATTATGAACAACAAATACACATCTATCAACAAATGAACATAAAAATCAAGTGAACTGATAGGCTGATGAACAAGATAAACTGGTGACTATAACAGAAACATGGACATAGAGAGGGATTGGACTGACAATTTTTGGGGAGAAAAGTGTTGTTGGAAGTACAGCAAGAGATTGGACAAAAATCTTGCAACAATGGGAGAGGACATTGGGGATGGGGAGGTGAGGGCAGAGGGTGGGATAGGTACAGGGTGGAGGGAAGATATAGGGGGATAAAAAAAGGGGAAACAATGTAATTAATAAACTGAACAATAAAAAAGCAAAAAAAAATAAAATTATAAAAAAAAAAAGAAAGAAAACTCATAAACGGAAGGATTGGACTTAGAATCCTGTTATCTCTGTGCTCTAACTACAGAAACTGGTCACAAATAAACTACAAATGAATAGAAAGTAATGAAACTAAAATCATAAACCTGAGAGTAAGGATTACTGGTAATACTAGACTTAATATTAAGTGTTCCTGACCCTAAACAAAGTTCTTTTTTTCCTAAAGACATACATAAAAAATATGCATCCTCAATGAGTAGAGATGGATACTATCCAGATGTCTCAGGGAGTGCTTTTCTGAAATTCAATGGTCGAACAAAATGTGCATGCTTATTTAGATATTCCAAGAGTAATGTCTTTTCAGCTGATTAAGATGGCAATCCCTAAAGCTCTCCTTAACAAAGGTACCTGAGTGCCACACTCTGTACATTTTATAACTTTATCCATTTTGTTTTAGCCAAGTGCAAAGAGCTATGCTATGAAATTATAAATTTATTACAAAGTTAAGTAACATGGATTATTTCACTATCCCCAATTGCCAAACTTAATCAAATACCTAGAATATCTTACACATTTCCATACACTGCACCTCCAAGTCTCTCAGCAGTTACTTCCTTGTACTCACTGTTAAGGTTCTAGACTTTGGCCTGACCAGTGTAGCTCAGTGGTTGAACATCAATCCATGAACTAGGATAGTGGTTGGCAAACTGCTGCCACTTTGTTGACTAATGAGTTTACCAACCACTGAACTAGGAGGTCATGGTTCAATTCATAGTCAGGGAACATGCTCACGTTGCGGGCTTGATCCCCAGTGTGGAGCATGCAGGAGGCAACCAATCAATGATCCTCTCTCATCATTGATGCTTCTATCTCTCCCTCTTCACTCCTCTCATGAATTCGTGCACCAGTGGAGTCCCTCAGCCTGGCCTGTGGGATTGGGCCAAAACAGGCTCTCTGACATCCCCCGAGGGGTCCCAGATTGCAGGAGGGCATAGGCCAGGCCGAGAGACCTCACTGGTACACTATGGGGCTGGGGCGGGACCACAGAATGGTTCCAGGGCATGTCCTGCCCCTCTCACTCAGTCCTGATTGTCCGGACCCCAGCAACAACCTAACCTACAAGTTGGAGTGTCTGCCCCCTGGTGGTCAGTCCATGTCATAGTAAGCAGTTGCACAGCCTTAGCATATCTTTAGCATATTACACTTTGATTGTTTGAATGGACAACCAGACAATCACACACTTAGCATATTAGGCTTTTATCATACAGGATGTTGGACTTTGTTTCTCCTGATGGTCTCTAGTAATATTCATAATTGATAATGTTTCCTCATTCCATTTCCCTTCATAAGGCAGAAATTCATTTATAAGGGAGAGAACAGAAATATTTCAGAAGTAAATATAGAAAATATGTGCTAAGTGACTTATGTCTATACTGTCCATTATGGTAGCCACCTGCTACATGTGTCTAACAAGCACTTGAAATATGGCTAGTCAGAGTTGAAGACTTAGTATGAAAGAAAGACTGTAAAATATTCAGTTAGATATTTTGGATATATGTTCAATTAAATAAAGAGTATTTAAAGTAATTTCACCTATTTCTTTTTACTTTACTATGTAGCTACTGTAGAATTTTAAATGATACATGTGGTTTACGTTGTTTTTCTACTGGATAGAGCTGATCTTGACTATCCAGAACATTTCAAAAATGATGTGATGTTTCTCTTGAGGACTCATCATTATTAAGCACCCCAAGAGCAAGGATCATGTCTTCCTCAGTTTTCTATCCCTGGTACATAACTCAGCACCTGGCAGTCAGGCAGTACTCTGCTCATGCACTGCTGATAGGACTGTAAAGTAGTCAAGTGGCTTTGCAAAACAATTTGTGATATCTAGAAAATATAAATTGGGAATATTCCTTGACCAACGTATTCTTTGAGGAAACTTCACTAAAGAAATAATCACATTATGTCCATAAAGGGATATGCACAAGCAAATTCATTATAGCCTTGTTAATATAATGACTATTATTAAAGTGATACAACAACAAAACCCCCACCAATATATCCATTTATGGGATACTATGAAATCCTATGTAAGAATTTAAAGGACTGAAACTGAGAACCTGTCCATTTGGAGAAAACTAAAGAGATGACAACTAAATGTAGTGTGGGATCCCAAATAGTATCCTGGAACAGAAAAAAAAGATAATAGAAAAACTCTCAGTTGAGTTAACAGCATCAGACCATTATTTATTTCTTATTTTTCATAATTGTACTGTGGTTATACAAGAGGATAATATTGGCAGGAGCTGAGTGATAGGTGTATAGGAATTCTGTTCAACTTTGTAACTTTTCTGTAAATCTAAATTTATGTCAAAATTAAAAGCCAAAAGGGGAGAATAAGGACTGGATCAGTGTTGTGCTGCAGCTGGTTGTACAATACACATTTTACCAATCCCACCTTCAGTGACTTTACAATGATAGTTGAAATCACCTATGGCAGGTATATTAACACTCTAGAAATCAGCAAAAACTACAAATTAAAGCTTTTTTTCCCCCCAAAGAGCTGACTATTAAACATTTATCAGCATACCACTGGATGAACTACATGTTTTGACATGGAAAGAGCTCTAAGATTTGTAGGAAAAACATTGTAGAAAATATTTATCTGATGATCCTATTTAAATAAAGGAAATATGTGTCTCCACATATGTATATCTATATATAAAAGCCTAATATGCAAATAGACTGAACAATGGAACAACTGAACAACTAGTAGCTATGATGTATGCTGACCACCAGGGAGCATGCATGGAACATGGCAGATGTCGGCCATGGCGAGATGGTGGAGCAGGTGATTGGTGGGTGCCAGACCAAGGCAAGGCACCGGTTGCTGTCATCAGGGTGAACCTCTGGTGGTTATTGAAAATTCTTTGCTCCCGCATGCTGCAGTCCCACCTGGTACTCGCACCTGCTGCCAGCACCAGCCCCCCTTGTACCCGCTGCTGGTGCCAGAGCCACTGCTCATACCCACTGCCAGCACCTGGCACCAGTCCTGATCACTTGGCGCCATCAGCGGGTGCAAACAGTGGCTGGCAGCCCTGATCGCCCCTGAGGGTTTCTCCACCTCCCCCTACTCCTGAGGGGCGATTGGGGCAGCAGCTGCCACTCACATGTGCTGACTGTGCCAGTCCCGCTTGCACCCACTGCCGCTGTCAGTCCCAATTGCCCTGCATTGTGAGTGGGTGCAACCAGGGCTGATGCTGTCAGCTCATGGGAGTAGTGGTGGCAAGATCAGGGCTTCCAGCAGAGAGGGAACCAGGGGCCACAGTGGAAGGGACCAGGCAAGAGCACAGACGATGGGCCAAGACCTGCCCCTGTGCCCACTATAGCCTTGAGGCCCACAATTCCTTTCAATGTGCACAAATTCATGTGCTGGGTCCCATATATATATATATATATATATATATATATATATATATATATATATATATATATATATATATACATACATATACTTAGAAAGACAACTGAAAGGATTGATACCAAACTATTGGTCTTTAGAGTGGGAATCTGGAGTAACTTCAACATTTTCATAGTATTGTTAGAATCGTTTACAATGATACTGCACTCATGTATTGTTATATAATAAAAAAATACTAGGTACTTGAAAAATCTTTTTTAAAGCTGAATGAATAGATGTATTGTTTTGTTCCATCTTTTTTATTATCATTTTTGTTCTAAACTAGAAACACTTAAAGTGGCAAAACAATTCAGAAATTAAATATGAATAACCCCAAACACATAAAACAGATGAAACAGGACTCTTTTTTATCGACAGAAATTGGCGGAAGGCTGTCCAAAAGCCTTATCCAAAGATATAATTTTAAATATACTGGCCCCAAAAATTATCCTCAAAATATCTGAATGAGAAAAATTGGGGTATTGGGAAAAATTCTTTTCTGGAAGTTAAATTTATTGGGATACCTTTCTGACACTAGTCTCAGGAGATATGAAATATTCTGTGTAATTCTGAATCATTTGGTGTTTTGTGTCTACTCTTATAGTTAATATTTGAATCTACTTAATAACAAAGTCAATATGGCTTTGATAACAAACATTTAAGTAAAGTTTGAGATTGTAATATTTGTAAGGCAAATTCTGCATCTCAAAATACAAACATATTCAGCTGAGAATTCTAAATGTATTTGTTGCAATAATTTTTGGTGTTATTGCCTATTTCTAGTAAATAAACCTATTCAGAAAGTTTGAAATCTGCCTCACAAATAGAGTGCTGCCCATTATGGAAAATGCCATGTTTCAAATCATGCTAAGACAGAAGCATGTGATATAATTTTTAGATAGTTTTTTTTTCCCAGCAATTTTGCTCCCTTACCAGTTCCCTTAAATATTTTGCTTCATTTTCCTTTAGGCCAGTGGTCAGTAAACTCATTAGTCAACAGAGCCAAATATCAGCAGTACAATGATTAAAATTTCTTTTGAGAGCCAAATTTTTAAAATTTCTTCTAATGACACTTCCTCAAAATAGACTTGCCCAGGCTGTGGTATTTTGTGGAAGAGCCACACTTAAGGGGCCAAAGAGCCATATGTGGCTCGGAAGCCACAATTTGCTGACCACGGCTTTAGGCTAAGGAATGCTACTAAGTTTGTATTTTACTTCCAAAGCTTGTCAAAGCTACAGGTCTACTTGTATGTTGGACAGTTCCCTTCCTGAAAAATATATCAAGTCCATTACCCAGATGGTGACCCCTAATGACTTTAGGCTTTCAAGTTACCTCCTATGGGAAACAATCTCACCAGACCAGTCCTTTAGTGGATGTAATGTTGAGATAGATGTTTTTGCAATAAGAAATATCACTGCAAAAATAAATGTTACTTGAATTAAATTCACTGATGGATAATGTGATAGAAACCAGGTCATCTTTCCATCTTAAAATGAATCCCATTCTCATTACATTAAACTTCAAATTTTTATATGAGTGAACTATAGCCTTTTGATAAATTACCTTCAGATCTTTGTTTTATTCCAGTAATAACCAGGTTACATGCGGGATTGAAAACCACTGGTTTTCAGAAAAGCTATTTTCAAGAACTAAATAAAGGAAGTAATGCCTGTTCATTTATGGTACCTTACTTTTGCCTCACCAGTTTCATTTAAGTTTTCTATTTCTCTCCTAGGGTTAAACATATACATGTTCTGCTAAAACTAGTAGCCTGGTACATGAAATTGGCACATGGGGGGGTAGGAATGTCCCTCAGCCCGGTCTGTACCCTCTCCAATCTGGGACCCCTGTGGGGTAGGGCCTAAACCGAGAGTTGGGCATCCCTCTCCAATCTGGGTCTGCTGGCTCCTAACTGCTCATCTGCCTGCCTGCCTTATTGGCCCTAATCACTGCACATATTAGCCTGCTTGCCTCCAACTGCCCTTCCCTGCCAGCCTGGTCACCCCCAACTGTGCCCCCTGCCAGCCCGCTTGTCCCCAACTGCACCCCCTTCCCTCACTGCCAGCTTGCTCACCCTCAACTGCCCTCTTGCTGTCCTACTCACCCCCAACTGTGCTATCCCGCTGTCCTGCTCATCTCCAACTCCCCACCCCCTGCTGGCCTGATCACCCCCAACTGACACCCACTGATGGCCTGCTTGCCCCCAACTGCCCCACCTGCTGGCCTGATCATCCCCAATAGACCCCACCCAACTAGCCTGATCACCCACAACTACCCTTCCCTCTTGGCCCCTAACTGCCTCTACCTCGGCCCTGCCACCATGGCTTTGTCCAGAAAAATATCCGGAAGGTCTCCTAGAAGGTCTCCCAGTCTACTTAACATATTACCCTTTTACTAGTATAGATAGAGGCCTAGTGCACAGGTGGGGGCTGGCTGGTTTGCCCTGAAGGGTGGCCCAGATCAGGGTGGGTGTTCCCATAGGGGGCGGGACAGCCTGGGAGAGGGGCCTGTGGTGGTTTTCAAGCTGGACACACCCCCATTGGGCTAGGGGTCCCCACAGGGAATGGTGCCAGCCTGGGCGAGGGGCTGGGAAACTTTTCAGGCCAGCCATGCCCCTGTGGGGTGAGGGTCCCTGCTGGGTGCCTGGCTATGCCCCCCCAGCAAGGACTCTCACCCTGATAACGACATGGCCAACCTGGGTAAGGGGCTGAGGGCTATTTGCAGGCCCCTCCCTCAGCAGTCAGCCTGGATGACCCAAGTCTCCTGTGCTCAGGTCAGGTCCAAGGCCTGCACCCAAAAACCCTTCCTTTGGCAGCCAGCCCAGGCAGGTGGGAAGCTTTGCTTCTTCCATCACTGGGGGCGATGCAAGCTTTCCACCCGCTCCAGCTGGTTCCATGGCCACTGCCATCTTTGTCCCACTAATTTGCATATTCCCTCTTGATTGGCTGTGTGTGTCATGGAGTGATGGTCAATTACCATATTACTCTTTTATTAGATAGGATATTATCTGTGTTTGCATTACATCATGAACATAAACATACTTAAATGATCCTTTTTAAAGCAATTTGAGTGGAGTCAATATGGCTTTGAGATCCCATCCAAACATTTTTCAAAAGCCTGAAAAACTATTGTGTAGGATATGGGCAGAATTTCTTTTTGAAAAAAAGGATTTTAGTAATTTGAAAAATAAGCAAAAAATGTTATTTTAACTTGAACAGTTTTATATAACACATTTTGTAAGTTTGCCACAGTGAAACAGTAAAATTAAATGCCAATTAAAGAAAAGAGTCAGTACAACAGAGGCAACGAGGATACCTTTCTTGTTGCACCACATGTTTGAAAATCTACATTTTGTCTTCTAAATGAGATTCATTCTTCTCTATTGCAGCACACTTTTTTTTGGCCTTAGTATGGTCCTAGTTTTATTCAAGGCTAGGAAAGATTCTATCATGGTAATAAATCATTTTAATATTCCAGTTCAATATTATATTATCATATTATCTTAAAAATTTCATTTATAAATAATATTTATAAATAACATGTCTATTTGGGTACCTTATCACAGGTTTAATATATGATCTCCATTTGCAGTTGCATAACAGGCCCATCTGTGTATTCCTTATCAGATAGACACAATTATTTAGTGTTTTCATCTCAAGCTACAGCACCAATAGGTGCTCTCCATAACTCAAATCTTATTTACTTTTGCATTATTATTTGCTTTATGGAGTCAGGAGGAATAATCAGAAGAGTTATGGGATAATTTTTGTTTAAAAAAACAATAACAACTTAATGAGTAATGCAGCAGAAATATCAATTTAGCCAGGAATTAGCACTTTTTAAAAATACATATATTTTATTGATTTCTTTACAGAGAGGAAGGGAGAGAGATAGAGAGCCAGAAACATCAATCAGCTGCCTCCTGCACAGCCCCCACTGGGAATGTGCCCACAACCAAGGTACATGCCCTTGACTGGAATTGTACCCGGGACCCCTCAGTCCACAGGCCGACACTCTATTCACTGAGCCAAACCAGTTTTGGCTAGGAATTAGCACTTTTGATTCTTTTTAAAAAATTTTCTTTTCTTTCCCATTTTATGTTTCCTGCTCAATGAATTCTCCCTTTTGTATGGTCCAAATCACTACCTATCACTTTATCATTATTGATAATGGAAGTCTCTTAGATTCCTAAATAGTCTCTCACTCTCTTTCCTGGTTGAAGTTTTATAATATTCAGATACTTTTTAAAAGGTATGGATAAAACTGGTGACTATAGAGAGTGAGAAACAGACATACACATAAGTTTTCTCCTCTTACCCATCTGCCCTGTTTGTATTTAATTTTTTAAAATGGGATGTATTCATTGCTTTATGTCCTTAACCCCTGGTAGTTATTGGTCTGAAACTTACTTTTTTATGTCATTTTAGCCATAGTTAGATATGTATTCTTCTGCGTACTTTTAGATTTGGAGATTTAAAAACCTTTTTTCATTATCTGATTATTCATGGTTAGGATAAAAGAGTGGGCTTATATGAGGATGGGGAGTAAGAAAATATATTAAAAGAAGCACAAAATGAATGAGTGGTAGAAAACTATGGCTGAGTATGTACTTAGCCTTCTTGGCTGAGTCATAAAATTTGATTAGATGGTGAGATACAGAGAATGAAGTGGAGATTACATGACCCAGTTTGTTCTGGATTCTCTGAAGTGGCATCCTGACAGTTTTTTTTTTCTGGAAGAGTCACCAATGTTTGGGCTTGATCCATGATCAGGATCCTCAAGCCTTGCCCTCCTTTCATGCAATAATTATTTGTTGGCTGATTATTATGTACTAGAGGTCTGGTGCATGAAATTTGTGCATGGAGGGGGTTAGGGGGTTATCCCTCAGCCCAGTCTGCACCCTCTCCAATCTGGGACTCCTCGAAGGATGTTCAACTGCCCATTTAGGATCCTACCAGAAGGATCGGGCCTATACAGGCAGTCGGACATCCCTCTCACAATACAGGACTACTGGCTCCCAATTGCTCGCCTGCCTGCCTCTCTGATTGCCCCTAACCGCTTATGCCTGCCAGCCTGATCACACCCTAACCACTCCCCAGCCAGCCTGATTGATGTCTAACTGCTCCCCTGCCAGCCTGTTTGCCCCCAAATTCCCTCCTCTGCCAGCCTGGTCACCCCTAACTGCCCTCCCTTGTAGGCCTGATCCCTCTCAACTGCCCTCCCCTGTTGGCCATCTTGTGGTGGCCATCTTGTGTCCACATGGGGGCAGGATCTTTGAGCACATGGGGGCAGCCCTCTTGTGTGTTGGAGTGATGGTCAATCTGTATATTACTCTTTTATTAGATAGGATATAGGCCTGGTGCATGGGTGGGGGTCAGCTGCTTTGCCCTAAAGGGTGTCCTGGATCAGGTTGAAAGTTCCCTTGGGGCATGGGACAGCCTAGGTGAGGGGCCTATGGTGGTTTTCAGGCCAGCCACACCTCCCGGCAACCCAAGTGTAGGCCCTGGTATCTGGGATTTATTTATGTTCTACAATTGAAACTTTGTAGCCTTAAGCAGAGGCCTGGGCTGGTCAGGGCTGCAGAATCTTGGCTTCCTCCATTGCCTAGGGCAACCCTAGCTTCTTGCCTCTCTCCAGCTCCATGGCTTCCACAATTTCTGTAGTATTTATGTATCTTCAATAATTGAAACTTTGTAGCATTGAATGGAGGCCTAGGTCTGCAAGGGCAGGTGGAAAGCTTGGCTTCCTCCATTGTCAGGGAAACTCAAGCCTCCCTCCTGCTCTCAGTGGCTGCAGACATCTTGGGTGGGTTTATTTGCATATTTGCTCCCGATTGGCTGGTGGGCATGGCTTGTGCATGTAGCCGATGTATGGTCAATTTGCATATTACTCTTTTATTAGATAGGATTAGATACTGTCCTAGGTGCTGAGGATGCAAGTGTAACTACTTGATTACAAAAACCCTTGCCCTCCTAGAGCTTACATTTCATCTAAACGGAGGCAGTTATCATGTGACAGTTAAGTACATGGACCTTGTAAACAAGGTATCTTGCTTCCAATCCCAGCTGTGCTATATATAGTTAGTAGCAGAGTGACCTTAGCCAAATTAATCTCAGATTCAGTACTCTTACCATAAAATGTGTGTAATATAGCACCTTCCCCATAGGTTTCTTGTGAGGAACTTACAGGTTAGTGCATGTAAGGTACCTAGAAAAATGCCTGGCACATAATAAATGCTTAACAAATGTTAGCCATTATTATTAAATCTTGTTAATTCTCCCACCAAGCTAGCCTTTGCAAAACCATCTTGGAAGTAGAGAAAGGCAGAAAATCATTTGCCCATTAAGTCCTCTGTTTTCCCATCCTAGAAGAGGTTTGTATAGTTATGTTTTTCTGGAGAGAGCAATTTAGAGGGACTCAAGTCTCTGCAATAACTCCAGCTGCCATCTGCACACAGTTGTATTACACAATTTAACAGAAAACAACAAAAAAAGCTCACCTAATGTCCTAATTACAAGTCTGTGACTTAATTTAGATCAGACATTAATTTCTCTTCTCACTCTCACCAACCTCATCAAAGCTGCTCATTTTATTAATTTAATTCTTTTTTTAATTACAATTTACATTCAATATTATTTTGTTTCAGTTGTATAGCACAGTGGTTAGACAATCATATACTTTATGAAGTATTTCCCATGATATTTCCAGTACCCACCTGACACCATACACAGTTATTACAATATTACTGACTATATTCCCTGTGCTGTACTTTACATCCCTGTGACTGTTTTGTAACTACCAATCTGTATTTCTCAATACCTTCACATTTTTCATGCAGTCCCCGAAACCCCTCCCTTCTCAAAACTGCTCATTTTCTTTTCTCCATCATCATGATCACTAGGGTTAGGATGTTCTAGATTTTGGGTTCTCTTAATAAAAGTTTTCCAGAAGTTAGATCATTCCAAAGCTTTGTGAAGTTATTATTATGTTATTAGTAGAGTGCACTTTCTAGAAAGGTTGGCAGAAAGTGGTTAGAGCCTCATTTTTGAAATATAACTGAAATTCACACATAGCCATACAGTATGAAATCAGTCTCAATAAAATTTTCTGCTGAGTTACACGCCACAAGTATGTGTTCCTGGGTGATGTATTCAACAGTCTGTACAGGTAAGGAAATCTGTCTGTAATATAATAAAACCACCGTATGTTAGAAAAAAAAAAAAAACTAGGCCATTAGGGAGGAACTAAGATGGCGGCAAAGGCAAAACACCTATCTTGCCGTCATAATCAGCAATTTTAATACTACAACTTAACGAAAGAACAAACACCTTCCAGAATCACCAGAAAGCTAGCTGAGCGAAAATTCCACAAATAAAAGTGAAGATAAGACACTGTGACTCGGAGGAGCGGTGGCGAACAGCGGTGAAAGATTCGCACGGAGAGAGGTTTGGAGTGCGCGCTGCGGAGAGGGCGGGCGGCTGAAAACCGGCCAGTTTTCTCGAACGGGGAGACAAAGGCGTCCCACTGGACTGATTCTCCAGCTCTGGGCGAAGTCCAGAGAACCAACTATCACACGGGGTGAAAACTGGACAGTGGGAGGGCACGCCGAAGCTCGGGTGCTGCCGGGTCTCCCGGCTTGTGGAGAAGGCAGCTTCCACGCGAACAGCTCATCTGCGTGACAGCGCAGAGAGCACACCGCGACTTGCCTCTCATTTGGAAAACCATCAGACTGCTTTGTTTTACGATCCTGGGTGAGACATTGCGCATGCAGACTCATTTTGGGAAAGTCTGAATTCTCCGGCAACTGGCAGCCGGTGGAGCTCCGCAGCGGCTCTCTCTCAGAGGTGCTGGTGGCCAGTGCCCCCGGCACAGAGTCCCTGGGGCCACATAGGGCGGAGCTAACGCTGTCTGCTTGGCCCGGAGACTCCGCCCACCCAACCTGAGCACAGCTGAGCTTCACAGACAATTGGCCTGGAGGTCAACCCTCCAAGTGCTAACAACGATTAACTGAGCTTAACTTCAGCAAGACTGTGCAGCCCATATCCACCTCAGGTAACCGGGGAGGCTGAGCCACTATCCCTAGTAGGAAGTCTACCACACAAAGCTAATTGACCAACTCAGGGAAGCAGCCACCATGCAGCAACATGGAAAGAAATCAGATGTGAAAGAAATGGAGGAAAAAAAACGACTGGACATGGAATTCAGAACCACGGTTATAGGGTTTTTTAAGAGGCTCCAACAAAAGGTCGAGGCCTATAAGGAAATAAGCAAGACCACAAAGGAAATGATCAAGACCAACGTGCAAATGAATGAGTCATAGAAGGAAATGAACAAGACCCTCAAGGATATAAATGAGACTTGCAAGGAAATGATCAAAACCAATGTGGAAATGAATGAGTCCTACATGGAAATGAAGGAGACCCTCAAGGATATAAAGGAGACTCTCAAGGATATAAAAAAGGGCCAACAAGAAATTAAGCATACACTGAATGAAATAAAAAATAGTATACAAAGACCTAAAAGTGCTCTGGAGCACCCCAAGAACCAAGTTAAAGATTTGAAATACAAAGAGGGAAAATCCACTCAGCTGAAAAAGCAAGAATCCAAAAGAATCCAAAAAATTGAAGATAGTGTAAGGGGTCTCTGGGACAACCTCAAGCATACCAACATCGGAATTATGGGGGTGCCGGAAAAAGAGAGAGACCAAGACAATGAAAACCTATTTGAAGAAATAGTGACTGAAAACTTCCCACACCTGGTGAAAGAAATTGACTTAGGAGTCCAAGAAGTGCACCGAACCCCAATATATAGGAACCCTAAGAGGACCACACCAAGGCACATCATAATTAAAATGCCAAGAGCAAAAGACAAACAGAGAATAATAAAAGCAGCAAGAGAAAAACAGTTGGTTACCTATAAGGGAGCACCCATACGATTGTCAGTGGATGTCTCAACAGAAACGATGCAGGCCAGACGGGAGTGGCAAGAAATATTCAAAGTGATGAACAGCAAGAATCTACAACCAAGATTACTCTATCCAGCAAAGCTATCACTCAGAATTGAAGGTCAGATGAAGTGCTTTGCAGATAAGAAAAAGCTAAAGGACTTCATCACCACCAAACCAACATTATATGAAATGCTGAAGGATATTCTTTAAGAAGAGGAAGAAGAAAAAGGTAAAGATGAAAATTATGAACAGCAAATACACATCTATCAACAAATGAACATAAAAATCAAGTGAATTGATAGGCTGTTGAACAGGATAAACTGGTGAATATAACAGAGACATGGACATAGAGAGGGAATGGACTGACAATTCTTGGGGAGAAAAGGGTTGTGGGAAGTGCAGCAAGAGACTGGACAAAAATCTTGCAACAATGGGAGAGGACAGTAGGCAGGGAGAGGGGAGGGTGGAGGGTGGGATAGGTATAGGGTGGAGGGGAGCTATAGGGGGATAAAAAGGGGAAACAATGTAATTAATAAACTGAACAATAAAGATTAAAAAAAAGAAAAAAAAACAAACTAAAACCAAACCAAAACAAAACAGCAGAGAGTAGTAGAATATATTCTGAAAAATAGGGAAGGAGTAACTTTATGGTAGAGAAACTTGGCAAATACTATCTCAGCCATGTTATCAAGGTCAACATCATCAGGGATAGTAAGTGCATGATAACATGTATCCTTGATATGATGTGATGATAATGGCACCTCTGTGGTCTTCCTCCTCAGACCCATAACCCCAGTCTACACATGAGAATAACATTGGTGAAACTCAAGTTCAGGGACATCCTGCAAAAAAAACCAAAACAAAACAAAACAAAACAACCAGACTAGTGCTACTCAAAACTGTCAGGATCATCTAGGAAACTGTCACGGTCTAGAGGAGGCTAGGGCAACACGATACTTAATGTAATATCTTATCCACCTGAGATCCTGGAACAGAAACAGAACACTGGGGAAAACTGGTGAAATATGAATCAAGTGTCAAGTGCAGTTACTAGTAATTATCAATGTCTTTTTTTCTTAGCTGTGATAAACATACCATGACGATATAAAATGTTAATAATAGGAGAAATCAAATGAGTATATGGGAATTCTCTGCACTATCATTGTAAATTTTCTGAAATCTAAAAGTATTCTAAAATTAAGAGCTTATTTTAGAAAATAAATAAACCACAGACCAACCATTTGGCTAAGTCTCCTCATTTTACACAAGAGGAAACTAAGAGCTAGAGAGAGGAAGAGAAACAGAAAGACTAGGTTATCTCTTATCAGGATGAAGAGAAGATATGGTCTATTTCTTCTACTCACTGACATTTAGTACTGAGGTAATTTGACTGGAATATTAGGCTAATGAGGCCAATTTTATAGGTTAAATTTTAATGCCAACCAGTTGCTTTGGCACAGAAGAAAACTCTGCTCTTTGCTTGCAGATTGGTTGTTCTTCTGCTAAAATGTTAGATCACTTCAAAGCAGCATTTCTCACTTTTGAAATAGATTCAAGTTTTGATTTAGAGAAAAGATAGCCTGTGGGAAGTTTACCAAATTTCATATAATTACTGAAAATGGATCTAACATTTTCTTAATGTTTCCTAAAATGTATTGCCAGGAAATCAGAAGACATGGGAAAAGAATATGGCAGCCTCTCAGTTTTTATTTTTTCCCTGTGATTTAAAATTGTATTTTTTTGTTCAGTCTTAAAATATGCAGTTTATATTAAGTATTTAATATATAAAAATTCTTGAAAATCAATAAGTTCAGCTGAACCTTTAGTAGAAACATGGACAAAAGACATCAATAGGCAATTCAGAAAAGAAAAAAAAATGTGAATTAGCAGTGACATTTTAAAATGTTTAATCATAGAGGTAATTTTAAAATGCTAAAACCCTAAAATATCATTTTCTGATCAAAATGGTTCTTTTCTTTTCTTTTTTTTATAAAGGATTATCTCAAAAGTTTTCAAGCGTTCAGAGAAATGAGCACTCTCACATATTGCTGGTAGGAATTTAAATTATTGCAAAACATTTGTACAATTTGGCAATACATATTCAAAGGTTTGGAAATGTTCTTAAAATTTGATGCAGCAATTCCATGTTTAGAAATTTATACTAAAAAAGGGATTTAAGTAGATTTAAAAACAATGATGTCCAACATGTTATGTATAACAGCAGGATATTATAAAAAAAGATGTTGCTGTCATTAAAAATAATGTAGCTGTGGCTCAGTGATAAGAGCATTGGCCATACACCAAAGTGTCCTGTATTTGACTCCTGGTCAAGGGCATGTGCCTGGGTTGCAGGTTCGATCCTTGGCCCTAGTTGTGGAGCACGTGGGAGGCAACCAATTGATTTGTCTCTCTCACATTGCTCTCTCTCTCTGTCTCTCTCTGTCTCTCCCTCATCTCTTCCCCCACCCCTTTCCACTCTCTCTAAAAACCAATGGAAAAAAATATCCTCAGGTGAAGATTAACAAAAAAGAATTATAGTGTAGAAAAATATTAAATAGTTAAGATATCCACAAAGCAGGTTATAAAATTGTATCTGTCCCATAGACACAAACAGGTGAAGGCCAAGGGAGGGCATGCAGGGGTGTGTGGAGGTGGCAAAGGGGGAGGAAGGGGAGACTTGCAATAATGTCAACATTAAAAATCTTTAATAAAAAAGAAAGAAACTGTATTTATTACATGGGGTCATTTTTAGAGGCTGTCTAGTGTAATAAGTGAAGGCCCATGCTTTTTTTGAAAAATCAGATATACCTGAGGACTGAATGATGGCTCTTCCACTAACTCCCTCAGCAGTTTGGGGCAACTTACTTGAACTCCCTAAGTTTCAGTTCTCTCATATGTAAATTGGAAGTAATAACACCTTATTTGAAAAATATCATGACTTACACCTCAATAGTAATGAGTATATTTTATACCCAAACTTTGGTTTCTAAATACATTTTCTACTGAAAGCTCCTTGGAGAAATGGCTTTTACTAGGTCCGTGGCACAGAAAGTAAGTACAAGGTAAGCCTGGTGAATTAAATTTTAACTCATGTCCATTTCTATAAATTGAGTGTCCGTTATTTTTTGGTACAATATTATAATAGACTCACCGAATCAGTGTATAATCCATTACCATTATTTTTCTTTTTTGATACTCAAATTTGGCCAGTAGGAGCTGCTTTATAAATTTGTTTCTGTGTCATTTTTTAATCCTCACCTGAAGATATTTTTCCCATTGATAGAGAGAGAGAGTAGAGATGGAACCTGAAACTGGAAATTGATCCAAGACCCTTCCATCCGAGGGCTGGTGCTTTAACCACTGAGAAATCGGCCTGAGCATTTTTTGTGTCATTTTGACATGTGTGAACTCTTCCTTGCTTCCTAGCAAAAGATGATCCAGGCTTACCTTGTACTTACTTTCTGTGCCACAGACCTAGTAAAAGCCATTTCTCCAAGGAGCTTTCAGTAGAAAATGTATTTAGAAACCAAAGTTTGGGTATAAAATATACTCATTACTATTGAGGTGCCATTGTTTTTAAGTACTCTCAGGGGCAAGAGCAAGAATATATACACATAGCAAAATTCTTTAAGATTTTATTATATGTTTTTTAAATATGTGCATATACTTTTCTTTAGTTTCTTGCTTTTTAATCTTTATTTTCATTCCTTTATTTTTTTATTGATATGAATTTTCCTCATATATGGTTTAATTTTATTCCATAAATTTTGACATGTGGTATGTTCATTATCATTAAATCTTAGACTTTTTTGTCATTTTAGTCTTTATTTCCTCTTTTACACAAGACTCAAGATTTTTTCAAGTTTCAGGTAGAAGAGCTTTTCCGATTTTAAATTTTTCTTATAATTTCCAGACTCATTTCACTGAGATCTGAGAATGATGTCTCTATTATTTCTACTTTATGAAACTTACTCAGGTTCCTATTGTGACCTAACATATGGTCAACTTTTGTGAATGTTCTATGGGTGCTTTCGAAGGTTTATTCTCTATTATCAGGGTGTCAAGTTCCAAACATAACCATAAAATCTACTGCCATACCTTGGAGATGTTGCGTTTGTTGATCCCAGACCACCACAATAAAGCCAATATCTTAATAAAACAATTAACATATTTTTTGTCTTTCCAATGCACATAAAAGTTATGTTCACACTATACTGTAGTGTATTTAGTGTGCAATAGCATTATGTCCAAAAAGCAATGTGCATATCTTAATTTAAAAATATTGCTAATCATCATTTGAACCTTCAGTGAAATGTGACCTTTTTTATGGTGTAGGCTCTTACCTTCAATCTATAATAACACAATGTCTGAGAAACATAATAAAGTGAAAACACACACACACACACACACAAAAAAAAACATAAACCAAGATATGTCTGTATCTTATTGATTCTGTTTCTTAGGTCTTCTGTATACTAAATGTCTATGTAACCTGTCTTGAATTGAGAGTGGTGGATTAAAATTTCCTATTAGTAGTTGTTTGAGTTTATTTCTCCTTGAATTTCTTGTAATTTCTGCTTTATAAAGAAATACATTGTTGGGGTTTTGTGTACAGATAGTCATTGCTTTTCACAGAGTATCCTCTTTGTTGTGTTTAATGATTCTTGGCCTAAGTTCTACTTTGCCTGGTACAAAGATGATAGTCTTGCTTTTGTATTGCTTCCATTTACCTAGTAAACCCTTTGCTTATCCTTTAATTTTTACCCATTTCTGACTCCTTTTACCTCAAAAGTGTCTCTTATAAACAGCATAAAATTAGGTTCTTCTTTGTGCACTATTTTGAGAATCTTTTCTACTTTTTCTCTCCTAGGGATATGTTTTTATTCATTTTTAGAAAGACAAACGGAGAGAAAGAGAGAGAAATATCTATTTGTTGTCTCTGGCATGCACAACACCCAGATAAAACCCACAACCAGGTATGTGCCCTGACCAGGAATCAAACTATTGACCTTTTTGTGTATTCAATGATGCTCCAACCAACTGAGCCTCCTGGGCCTGTGTGAGAGTCTTTTCCTTTTAATAGGTGAGTCATTTACATTTATTGATGTGATGGACATGTATGGTCACAACTCTATCATATTATTTAATACTAGAGGCCCGGTGCCCAAAATTCATGCACAGGGGTGTGTCCCCCAGCCCAGCCTGCACTCTCTCCAATCTGGGACTCCTCGAGGAATGTTTGACTGCCCTATCAGGATCAGGCCTAAATGGGCAGTTGGACATCCCTCTCACAATCCAGGACTGCTGGCTCCCAACTGCTCACCTGCCTGCTTTCCTGATTGCCCCTAATTGCTCCTGTCTGCCAGCCTGATCACCCCCTAATCACTCCCCTGCCAGCCTGATTGATGCCTAACTACTCCCCTGCCAGCCTGATTTCCCCAAATTGCCCTCGCCTACAGGCCTGGTCACCCCTAACTTCCCTCCCCTGCAGGCCTGGTCTCCCCCAGCTGCTCTCCCCTGCAGGCCTGGGTCCCCCCCGCCCCAAATGCCCTTCCCTATAGTCCTGGCTGCCCCAAACTTCCCTCGTCTGCCAGCCTGGTCACCGCTAACTGCCTTCTCCTGCAGGCTTGATTGCCCCCAAGTGCCCTCCCTTGCAGGCCTGGTCCCTACCAATAGCCCTCCCCTGTGAACATCTTGTGTCCACATGGGGGCAGCCATCTTGTGTGTTGGAGTGACAGTCAATTTGTATATTTTTCTTTTATTAGATAGAGGCCTGGTGCACAGGTGACGGCCAGCTGGTTTGCCCTGAAGGGTGATCTGGAT
The DNA here is from genome assembly GCA_027563665.1 of Antrozous pallidus. Lineage (NCBI taxonomy): Eukaryota > Metazoa > Chordata > Mammalia > Chiroptera > Vespertilionidae > Antrozous > Antrozous pallidus. The sequence continues at coordinate 44,244,336 of CM050509.1, read as the reverse complement.
CAGGGTGGGGGTTCCCTTGGGATGTGGGGCAGCCTGGGTGAGGGGCCTGTGGTGGTTTGCAGGCTGACCACACCCCCCAGCAACCCAAGTGGAGGCCCTAGTATCTGGGATTTATTTATCTTCTATAATTGAAACTTTGTAGTCTTGAGCGGAAGCCAGGGCGGCCAGCTCGGGAGGCTTGGCTTCCTCCATTGCCAGGGAAACCCAAGTCTCCTGCTCTCTCTGTGGCTGTAGTCTTCTTGGTTGGGTTAATTTGCATACTTGCTCCTGATTGCCTGGTGGGTGTGGCTGGTGGGCATGGCAGAGGTACAGTCAATTTGGATGTTTCTCTTTTATTAGTGTAGATTGTATTTATAGTATTATGTTAATTTTATTGTATTTCTTTATGTAGTTGGTTTTTTTGTTTCTGTTTTTGAAATTTCTTTTGGCATTTAACAATGTTTGTATCTTTGCTCTCTAGATTACCTTTTTGATATTATGTTTTTAATTTTTTTATTATTGTTTAAAGTATTACAAATAGTAGTACATATGTCACCTTTTCCCCCACTCACATCCCCCTACCTCACTTACCCCCTGCCACATGCCTTCACCCCCCAACAGTGTCTGTGTCCATTGGTTACCCTTCTGTGCATGCATACAAGTCCTTCCATTAATCTCTTACCGCCCCACGACCTTCCCCTCCTTTCCTGCTGTAGTCTGACAGTCTTTTTGATGCTTCTTTGTTTCTGTATCTATTTTTGTTCATCAGTTTATGATGTTCATTATATTCCACAAATGAGTGAGATCATGTGAATATTTATCTTTCTCTGACTGGCTTATTTTACTTAGCATTATGTTCTCCAGTGTTATCCATGTTGTTGCAAATGGCAAGAATTCCTTCAGTTTTACAGCAGCATAGTATTCCATTGTTCAGATGTACCACAGTTTTCTAATCCACTTATCTGCTGATAGGCATTTAGGCTGTTTCCAAATCTTAGCTATTGTAAACTGTGCTCCTATGAACATAGGGGTGCATATATCCTTTCTAATTGGTGTTTCTGTTTTCTTGGGATATATATCTAGAAGTGGTATTACTGGGTCAAATGGGAATTCCATTTTTAATTTTTTGAAGAACCTCCACAGTGGCTGCACCAGTCTGCATTCCCACCAGCAGTGCAAGAGGGTTCCGTTTTTTTCCCAACTCCTCTCTAGCACTTGTCATTTGTTGATTTGTTGATGATAGCCATTTTGTCAGGTGTGAGATGGTACTTCATTGTTGTTTTGATTTGCATCTCTTGGATGATTAGTGACTTTGAACATGTTTTCATATGTATCTTGGCTTTCTGTATGTCCTCTTTCAAAAAGTGTCTATTTAGGACCTTTTTTCATTTTTTTTATTAGATTTTTTATTTATCTTCCTTTTGTTAAGTTGTATGAGTTTCCTGTAAATGTTGGAGTTTAAACGCTTATTGGAGATAACATTGGCAAATATGTTCTCCCATGCAGTGGGCTTTCTTGTTGTTTTGTTGATGGTTTCTTTTGCTGTGCATAAGCTTTTATTTTGATGTAGTCCCATTTGTTTATTTTCTCCTTAGTTTCCATTGCCCTAGAAATTGTGTAGATAAAGACATTGTTATGGCAAATGTCTGCTATTTTGCTGCCTATGGATTCTTCTAAGATTTTTATGGTTTCCCATTTTACATTTAAGTCCTTTAGCCATTTTGAATTTACTTTTGTGTATGGTGTAAGTTTATGGTCTAATTTTTTGGTATGTATCTGTCCAATTTTCCCAACACCATTTATTGAGGAGACTGTCTTGACTCCATTGTATGCTCTTGCCTCCTTTGTCAAATATTAATTGAGCATAATGGCTTGTGTTGACTTCTGGGTTTTCTGTTCTGTTCCACTGGTCTATATGTCTGTTCTTGTGTCAGTACCAGGCAGTTTTGAGAACCATGGCTTTTTAGTATAGCTTGATACCTGGTATTGTGATCCCTTAAATTTTGTTCTTCTTTCTCAAGATTGCTGCAGCTATTGGAGATTTTTTTTAATTCCAGACAATTTTTGGAGAGTTTGCTCTAGGTCTTAGAAGTATGCTGTTGGTATTTTAACAGGGATTGCATTGAATTTATAGATTACTTTGGGTAGTATAGACATTTTAGTGATGTTGATTCTACCCATCCATGAACATAGTATATTCTTCCATGTGTTTGTCTCTCCTCTATCTCTTTTTAAAATGTCCCATAAGTTTTTGAGTATTCGTCTTTTATCTCCTTGGTTAAATTTATTCCTAAGTACTTTTATTGTTGTTGCAATGGTAAATGTTATTATTATTATTTTTTGGGTTTCTCTATCTGTGAGTTCATTATTGGTGTATAAAAAAACCCCATATACTTCTCTGTGTTAATTTTGTATTCTGATACATTGCCAAATTAATTTATTAAGCCTGGTAATTTTTTGATGGAGTCTTTAGGTTTCTCTACATACAATATCATGTCTTCTGTGAATAATGACAATTTTATTACTTCTTTTGAATTTGGATGCCTTTTATTTCTTCTTCTTGTCTGATCACCATGTTGAGTACTTCCAGTACTATGTTGAATAGTAGTGGTGAGATTGGGATTCCCTGTCTTTTTCCTGTTCTTAGGGGAAATGGTTTTAGTTTTTGCCCATTGAGTATGATATTGGCTTTAAGGTTGTCATACATATCTTTTATTATGTTGTGGTATGATCCTTATAGTCCCATCTTGCTGAGCGTTTTTATCAAGAAAGGGTGTTGGATTTTGTCAAATGCTTTTTCTGCATCAATGGATATAGTCATATAGTCTCTCATTTTTTTATGTGGTGTTTCACATCTATTGATTTGTGGATATTGTACCATCCAAGCATTCCCTGGAATAAATCTCATTTGGTCATGGTATGTGATCTTTCTAATGTAATGCTGGATTCAATTTGCTATAATTTTGATGAGAATTTTCGTGTCTATGTTAAGGAGGGATATTGGTATATAATCCTCTTTCTTTGTATTGTCTTTATCTGGTTTTGGGATTAGGGTAATGCGTTTAATCATAGAAAGAGCTTGGAAGTGTTCTTTCCTCTTGAATTTTATTTTGAATAGTCTGAGGAATATAGGTTTTATATCTTCTTTGAATGTCTAATAAAACTCCCCTGTGAAGTGGTCTGGTCAAGGGCTTTTGTTTTGGGGGGAGTTTATTGACTGCTTCAATTTCCTCCATAGTTCTTGGCCTATTCAGATTTTTTTATTCTTTCTGATTGAGTTTTAGAAGGTCATATTTTTATAAGAATATGTCCATTTCTTCTAGGTTGACCAGTTTGTTGGAATAGATTTGCTCATAGTGTTTTTTTAAACAATTCTTTGTATTTCTGTGGGGTCTATTGTTATTTTGCCTCTTTCATTTCTGATTTTGTTTATTTGAGTCCTTTCTCTTTGCTCCTTGGTGAGCCTAGCTGGAGGTTCATCAATCTTGTTTATCTTTTCAAAGAGACAGCTCTGGGTTTCATTTATCTTTTGTATTGTTTTTTTTTGTCTGTATGTCATTTATTTCTGCTCTGATTTTAATTATTTCCTTTCTTCTGCTCACTCTAGGCTTTTCTGGTTGCTCTCTTTCTAATTCTTCAAGTTGCAGAGTTAGTTGGTTTATTACCAGTTTTTCTTGTTGCTGTCCCCCCCTCCCCCGCTTTAGGTAGGCCTGTAATGCTATGAACTTCCCTCTCAAGACTGCTTTCACAGTTTCCCATAGATTTTAAATTGTTGTGTTTTCATTGTCATTTGTTTTGAGGATTTTAAAAAATCTCTCCTTTGATCTCATTGGTAATGTTAACATTATTTAATAGCATGCTACTCAGCCTCCAAGTGTTTGAATTTTTGTGATTTTTTTTATTGTAGTTGATTTATAATTTTATGCCATTGTGATCTGAGAAGATGCTTGATATCATTTCAGACTTCTTGAATTTGGAGAGACTTTGCTTGTCTCCCAAAATCCGGTCTATCTTTGAAAATGTTCCATATGTGCTTGAGAAGAAAGTATATTCTGCAGCTTTGGGGTAGAATGTTCTGAAGATGTGGACTAAGTCTATCTGATCTAGTGAGTCATTTAAGATTGTTGTTTTTTTGCTGAATTTTTGTCTAGAGGATATGTCAAGTGATGTCAGTGGTGCATTAAAGTCCCCTGCTATGAATGTGTTGTTGTCTATCTCTCCCTTGATATCTTCCAGGAGTTTTTTTTTTAATGTATTTGGGTACTCCTGCATTGGGTACATATATGTTTACCAGAGTTACATCCTCTTATTGTATAGATCCCTTTAGAATTATGAAGTGGCCTTCCTTGTCTCTTGTTATGGTCTTTCCTATGAGGTCTATTTTGCCAGATATCAGTATTGCTACCCCAGCTTATTTTTCATTTCCATTTGCCTGAAAGATATTTTTCCATCCCTTTACTTTCAGTCTGTGCAAGTCCTTTGCTCTGAGGTGGGTCTCTTGTAGACACCATATATATATATATATATATATATATATATATATATATATATATATATAGAGAGAGAGAGAGAGAGAGAGAGAGAGAGAGAGAGAGAGAGAGATCATCTTTTCTTATCCATTCAGTCACTCAATGTCTTTTGATTGTAGCATTTAATCCATTTACATTTAATGTTATTATTGATGGGTACTTGTTTGTAGCCATTTCTATTCTTTATGCCTGTGTTCCTTCTTCCCTTTCTATTTATTCTTTTTACAGCCTTACTTTTAGCATTCCTGGCATTGTTGGTTTGGTAGTGATAAGCTCCCTTAGCCTGTTTTTGTCTGGGAAGGTTCTTATTTTCCCCTTCAATTTTGATTTATAGCCTTGGTAGAAAGAGTTTCTTGGATTCAGTCCTTTGCTTTTTATTACTTTGTATATTCATTCCATTCCCTTCTGGCTTGATGTGTCTTTTCTGTTGAGAAATCATTTGATAATCTGATGAGGGATCCTTTGTAGTGCTTTCTCTCTCTCTCTCTCTCTCTCTCTCTCTCTCTCTCTCTCTCTCTCTCTCTCTCTCTCTCCCAGCTTTTAAGATTCTTTCTTTGTTGTTAACATTTGCCCTTGTAATTATGATGTGTCTTGGTGTGGTCTTTTGACATTCATCTTGCTTGGGACTCTGTACTTGTGCGACTTTTTTCTTCCCCATATCAGGGAAGTTTTCTGTCATTATTTCTTCAAATAGATTCTCTAATCCTTGCTGCTCTTCTTGTCCTTGTCCTTTTGGCACCCCTGTTATATGTATGTCTCTTCATTTTATGTTGTCCCAAAGCTCCCTTAGGCTCTTCTCTTACTTTTTAATTTTTTTTCTCCAGTTGCTGTTCAGATTGGGCTTGTTTCTCTGCTTTATCTTATAACTCACTAATTCAGTCCTCCATTTCTTCTAGTCTACTGTTGAAACCTTTCATTACATTTTTTATTGTAGTTATATCACATTTGATTTATTCCTGATTTTTGCATAGGTTGTTGATTTTCTCGTCCATCTGGTTTATGGACTGTATGACCATTACTCTGAATTCTTTTTCTGACATACTTCATGCCTCCATTTCACTTATTTCCCTTTCCCCCCTGATTATTCTTTTTCTTTCTTTTGGTGATTGTTTCATTGTCTCTCCAATCTTGCTATCACCAGGAGGTCAAAGAACTGAGTTTTGGGGGCCTGAGCCATGTGTGGCAGGAGCGTTGTGCCACCCAAGCATCACTGAAGAGCTCAGACTCCAAGACATGTGGTTGCTGTGGTTGTCAGGAGCTGCACACACAGAGAATCAGTGTCCCCATGTGACTGCGCCAAAAATCAGAGTCCCCAAGCATGCACCAAGAATCAGAGTCCCCTTGTGCACACTGAGAATCGAAAATTGGAGTTTCTGGGGTTCAGTGCAGCCTTACGTGGGCTCAGGGAATCAGGTTCCCCATGCACACAATGAGAATCAGAGTCCCTGTGTGCACGCGCCAAAAATCAAAGTCACTGGCACTCAGTGTGTCCTTGTGCATGCACCAAGAATCAGTCCATGTGTGCCAATAATCAGAGTCCCCATGCATGTGCGACAAGAAATAGAGTCTTTCCTGGTATGCAGCGAGAATCAAAGTCAGTGATGCTCAGTGTGGCCTTCAGTGAGCACACCTATAACCAAAGTCCCTGGCCTGCTAGAGGAGCAGAGTTGCACAGCCACCTGGTGTAGCTGGGAGACCTACTCATGCACCATTGGTTGTGCAGTCCCTATGCTGCTGCAGCAGTTTTGCAGGGAGGGGATGTGCTCTGGGACTCACAGAAATCTGTGACCTAGATGTCTGGAGTCTCAGTGTCCCTGGGTCTGCAGATATGGTAGCAGGTATTTTTCCAGAGTGGCTGTAGGGTCCTGGTTTGTATCTGAGGCCAGTGAGGCTAGTCACAGCAGTTCTACCTTTCAAGATGGTGTGGTTTCTTGATATTACCTTTGATAATGATCTTAGTCTCCCTTCTTTTTGCTTTACCTTCTACTCTATGGTTTATCAGCTTGAAATTATATTCTTTGACTCTACGTGACAAGCAGAGAGTTTATATTATTTTCTCTTCTTTTAATTTTAGCTACATTATCATTACTTTATCAAAATACATTTAATTTACAAACTATTTTTTACATCCTTGTATCCACTTTTGTTTTAATATTAAATATACAAGTAAGTAGATCTAATGTCCACCAGTAGTCCTTTTGCCAAATTTGGTCTCATCACATCTTCATTGGATGAAGCTTGTTCTCTAAAACATAAATCAACAAAACTGCAACCCTTGACCAAATCTGGTCCACTGCCTGTCTTTGTATGGCCTGACACCTAAGAATTGTTTTTATATTTTTAAATAGTTGAACTAAAAATAAAAGGAATTACAACATGTGAAGACTCGTGAAAATTTTATGATATTCAAATTTCGGTGTCTGTAAATAAAAATGTATTGGAATACAGTAACACTCATTCATTTACATACTGTCTCTAACTGCTTTTAGTTATAGTTTGAATAGTTGTAATAGAAACTGCTTGGCCTGTAAAGCCTAAATATTTACTATCTGGTCCTTTACAGAAAAAGTTTGCTGACTCCAATTCTAGTAAGTGCTTATGAGTACAGCATTCTCTGAGTTATTGCATGTTTAAAACTATTCTCCTGTATCCTTCATAAATGAAAGACAACTTGTAATTCCTTGGCTCATCCTTACTTTCTTGAATTATTTGAAAATTTTGCTTTACTCTTAGCTTGCTTTGTCTGTTGTCACGATGTCTGATGCCAGCCAACTTGATTTTATTTTCTTTGTAAATGATTTCTCCCATTCTAAAGTCCAGGCTATTACTTTTTAAATCAATGAAGTATAATGTTTTTCTTAGGATATAACTTGAAGTTGACTGTTTTAAATCAGTTTTCCAAGGCACTTCTGCATTTTCTATTCAATACCTACAGTAAGGTCTTTTTTTATTTCTGGAAAGTTTTCTTTGACCAGTTTTAAATATTAGTGCTATTTCACTGTTTAGTTTTCTTTATTAGGAACTACAATTATATATAGTCTGGATTTCTTTGCTTATATTTTATATCAATGATTTTCTATGATTTATTTTATCTCTTTAAAAATTGATTTGAGAGGAGAACCGAGATGGCGGCATAGGTAAAAAACCTATCTTGCCGCCATACTCAGCAATTTTAATACTACAACTTAACAAAAGAACAAACACCTTCCAGAATCACCAGAGAGCTGGCCGAGTGAAAATTCCACAAATAACAGTGAAAATAAGACACTGTGACTCAGAGGAGCGGTGGCGGACAGCTTAAAAGATTCGCATGGGAAGAGGTTTGGAGCGCGCGCCAATGGAGAGGGCGGGCGGCTGAAAACCGGCCAGTTTTCTCGAACGGGGAGACAAAGATGTCCCACTGGACTGAATCTCCAGCTTTGGGCAAAGTCCAGGGAACCCATTATCATACGAGGTGAAAACTGGACAGTGGGAGGGCAGGCTGAAGCTTGGGTGCTGCCGGGTCTGCCAGCTCGTGGAGAAGGCAGCTTGTGCGGACAGCTCAGCTGCGTGACCACACAGAGAGCGCTCTGTGACTTGGCCTCTCCTTCGGGAAACCATAAAACTGCTTTGTTTTACGACCCTGGGTGAGACATTGGGTGTGCAGACTCATTTGGGGAGAGTCTGAATTCCTCAGCAGCCGGTAGAGCTCAGCAGTCGGTGGAGCTCGGCAGCGGCTCTCTCTCAGAGGTGCTGGCGGCCATTGCCCCCGGCACAGAGTCACTGGCCGCATAGGGTGGAGCTAATGCTGTCTGCTTGGCCCGGAGACTCCGCCCATCCAACCTGAGCACAGCTGAACTTCACAGACAATTGGCCTGGAGGTCAACCCCTCCAAGTGCTAACAACGATTAACCTGAGCTTAATTTCAGCAAGACTGTGCAGCCCATATCCACCTCAGGTAACTGGGGAGGCAGAGCCACTGTCCCTAGTAGGAAGTCTACCACACAAAGCTAATTGACCAACTCAGGGAAGCAGCCACCATGCAGAGACATGGAAAGAAATCAGATGTGAAAGAAATGGAGGAAAAAAAACGACTGGACATGGAATTCAAAGCCACAGTAATAGGGCTTCTCAAGAGGCTCCAACAAAAGGTTGAGGCCTATGAGGAAATAAGCAAGACCGCAAAGGAAATGAATGAGTCCTACAAGGAAATGATCAAGACCAACGTGGAAATGACTGAGTCCTACAAGGAAATGAAGGAGACCCTCAAGGATATAAAGGAGACTCTCAAGGATATGAAAAAGGACCAACCAGAAATTAAGCATACACTGACTGAAATAAAAAATATTATACAAAGACCTAAAAGGGCTCTGGAGTACCCCAAGAACCAAGTTAAAGATTTGAAATACAAAGAGGTAAAATCCACTCAGTTGAAAAAGCAAGAAACCAAAAGAATCCAAAAAATTGAAGATAGTGAAAGGGGCTTCTGTGACAACCTCAAGCATACCAACATCCGAATTATAGGGGTGCCAGAAAAAGAGAGAGAGCAAGACAATGAAAACCTATTTGAAGAAAGAGTGACCAATAACTTCCCACACCTGGTGAAAGAAATTGACTTAGGAGTCCAAGAAGTGCACCGAACCCCAATATATAGGAACCCTAAGAGGACCACACCAAGGCACATCATAATTAAAATGCCAAGAGCAAAAGACAAAGAGAGAATATTAAAAGCAGCAAGAGAAAAACAGATGGTTACCTATAAGGGAGCATCCATACGATTGTCAGCAGATTTCTCAACAGAAACAATGCAGGCCAGACAGGAGTGGCAAGAAATATTCAAAGTGATGAACAGCAAGAATCTACAACCAAGATTACTCTATCCAGCAAAGCTATCATGCAGAATTAAAGGTCAGATAAAGTGCTTCGTAGATAAGAAAAAGCTAAAGGACTTCATCACCACCAAACCAATACTATATGAAATGCTGAAAGATATTCTTTAAGAAGAGGAAGAAGAAAAAGATAAAAGTGTAAATTATGAACAACAAATACACATCTATCAACAAATGAATCTAAAAATCAAGTGAATTAATAAGCTGATGAACAGGATAAACTGGTGAATGTAACAGAATCCCGGACATAGAGAGGGAATGGACTGACAACTCTTGGGGAGAAAGGGGATGTGGGAAGTGCAGCAAGAGACTGGACAAAAATCATGCAACTATGGGCGAGGACAGTGGAGGGGGGTGAGGGTGGAGTGTAGGATGGGTACCAGGTGGAGGGGAACTATAGGGTGAAAAAAAAAGGAAACAATGTAATTAATAAACTGAACAATAAAGATAAAAAATACTATCTAAAAAATAAAAATAAAAATTGATTTGAGAGAGAGAGAGAGAGAGAGAGAGAGAGAGAGAGAGAGAGAGAGACATGGATTTGTTGATCTACTTATTTATGCATTCATTAGTTGATTCTTGTATGTGCCCTGATGGCTGGGGATCGAACCCACAACCTTGGTGTATGGGGTCAATGCTCCAATCAGGTCTTTTTACCCCTCCATTTTAACTTCATTTTCTTTGCTATTCTAGTGACCTTAATCCTTACATCTCATTAAATTTTCAACTCTTTTCTTTCTTGGTCTCTCTTTAGTGCAGTCTTGATTTTTAAAATGATTTTGTCTTTTTATTAAATTTATTTCCTGAATTCAGTCAATTCTGATTTTGCATATTCCTTTTGCACATTTTTATTGAGGTTTTAAAATTCATAATGTGAATTTCTTTTTAATATCTTCAAATGTTTGTTCAAGGATACTTAATTAAGTTCGAGAGTTTTATTCCAGTTTTCTTCTGCTTTGAGGGTGGTTATTTGGAGAAGCTTTCCATCAGTTGAAATGACTGATTATTATTTGTTTTCTTCTTATGGAACTTTGTGTTAACACTTTTTATGCTCATTCTGATATATTTTTGTTTTCCTGAATCAGCAAGAGGAGTCAGGAGCTTGGGTGGCTTACTAGGTTTCATAGTTATTATTAAAGTGCAATTTTTAAAATCAATGATACTTTTGGATAGGGGTTTTGAAATATCGTTTAATTTTGTAATTTACATTTATTTATGCAGGATCCTGAAATACAACTTCTTGCTTCCTTCTTTCCTTTCACTATTAATCCAAGAGATACTTCTTTTAAGTCAATGCTCTCATACCTTCAAAATGTTGTACCTTCCCCAAGACTACCAACTTTAGTTTTGTGTACTTTAATATTATTTTCAATTTACAGTAACCAGTGTTCTCAAGGGCCAGGCCTGAGATCTGTTCTCAGTAGCTGTCTACAAATGGTGGGACTGCTTTTTAATGGGGGTTTTATTTTATCAGTTCTGCCATCGTTAGATCCCAGCTCTCATATCTTTTTATCTATTTAGTCTTTTTCTGACTGTTGGCTCTGGCATGGGCTACTGAGCTAGTTCTGCTTCTTTTGGGTGTTCATTTCTCTATCCATGGGTAATTTGAAGTGTGAAGAATTCTATTTCTTAGTTAAGCTATTGAAGTGGGTTATGTGTGGTTTCATTTGCTCTCCTTGAGAGATTCAAATCTCCTTGTTGATTCAAATTTCTTTTGGGAGGATAGTATGAAGAGATTTAGACCGAAGTGGCCAAAGTTATTTTATGGGATCTCAAAATATCTACTTTTACATTTATGTAATATATATGCAGACACATATACCTAATCATTGTGTACTTGGTACCTGTAGGGCATTCATTTGAAATTAATCTCTAAAGATGGGATGTATTAGAACTTTACTTGCCCAGTGTTCTTTATCTTCAATTCCATGCATCTATGAGATACTTAGCCATGGTTAGGGCCTCCATTTGCAACTGTGAACAGGGCCAGATTTACTAAAAATATGTTATGTTGTATTTCAGGTGTGTTTTCCAGCCCTTTATATAAGTTCTCCCCTTAAACATCTAATGATAGGAAATTCATACTGAATTTCTCATTTCTTTGTCTTAAAGTAATGATGTAGGGATGATAAATACATTCCAACTTTTGAGTAAACTCTTTTTTTTTGTAGAATCCAGACTGAAGAGAAAATAATATTTTGTTCCATTTGATTACTTACATATTCCACGGAGCTGAGACAGGGAAGTGGTGATTTGTTTGAGATTTGCCATTCTTGGGTTAGGCTCTGTCTTTGGTTAAAATGCAAATAATCTTAGAAAGATATAATACATTATCTTTGTCACAGCCATTTTTACTTTGGTGTGAATATCTGATGACAGAGGTTTCAAGTTTCAAAGAAGGTAGGCAGATAAAGTAAAAGAGTAAAGAGGTTGAAATGAGTATGCTAATGGGCTGGAGAGTTCATGGCCCTTTTGAGACTGCCCCTACTTAGCTCCAGTCCTTGGCGGTTAGGTTATTTTTGCCACACAAAAGACTGCAACAGTGCTAGGCATACAGGTACTCAATAATTGTGTGGGCAGTTTTGAGTGTGCCATCTTTATACGTTTCAAGAGAGACTAGATATACTATATCAACCAGGGATTTTTACATGAAATCTCTAGACAACTTTATAAATTAATTGACAGTGTTTAACAAATTCTATGCGTGCCAAGCAAATCCTGTCCTGGTTCATCAGATTCACTTATGAGTATAAATTTTGTTAGGATGTAGGAACCAGGACTAGGCTCCTGTTTTGGGGGGTGTAGCAAAACAAAAGATTGAGACTGTGGGCTTGGTAATGAAACAGAACAGAGGTAAAAGGTTAAAATACAGATGGAGCCCAGGACATTGCCCATGCTTCTAAGACAGTCAGTGAGTAATCTGCATATTTTTGTTTCTTTCCTATCTATTCATATTACTAAAAAGCATTTGCACTATTAATCTCCTATGAAAATAGGATTATATTAATCAGTTTGCCATGTATGCTAGTAATTAATTCTGTTTGTTTTGGGCCAAAAGATATACCTACCACTCACCTCTATAAACCTCTGATTTTAATGAAAGTACATTCATGTATTTAATCTTCATTGCACATTGAATATTTTATTTTTTAAATTTAGCTTTTTTCCCTCCCTGCTGATATGTTTTTGTCTCTACATTTTATATATCACTGATTCAAATGATTAGATTAGAGACTGCCAGCAAGGAGAGTTATGCTGGCTAACCCAAGGGAAGGATTTGCTTGGAGAAACTGAACTAAAAACGAAACAAACTGGACAGGAACAGAAACTAAAGATAGTAATGATTTGTTTGGGTTTTGTTCTATCTTGGAACAGGCTGTGTTTTAGTCATGAAAAAAAATGATCTATTTGTACCATCTGGCTTTCAAATACTCCCACAGCCTTCTATGTTGGTAAATCTTAACTAGTGACATCTCTGCACGATCCTATATGATAATTCTTAAGCATTTGCTACCATAGCTGGGAGTAGCTCTGAGCATGTGCAGAGTTTTACCACATTTTCCCATTGGCATAATAGTTTTTGTGCCCCTCCCCCCAAAAAAAGCAAAATAATTCAACTAAATTCAACAGTCATTTGACCTTGCAATTACTTATGGACTGACGGGGCTACCTTTACCACCAAAGTTCAAAAATAAATATTTTTTGGATCTCTCTGCTAGGTGGTGGGGAAAGTACCAAAGTATTTGATAGCTTCAGAGGATTTGAACTAATCGGGATTCTATGTGTGGAGGTAACACATGATCTTTAACAATCCATTTAAAAATGTTCACTTTTTTTCATAGCATAGTTTACTTGTTCTTAATTTTCCTGACAGCTCTATCTCTCTTTTTCATTCATTGTGCAACTAGTACTATCTTGGTTGCTTGTTAACAGTAAAATCCAAAATCTTATATGTACTTTCTCTATGTAATATTATTTTCATTTAACTCCACAATTTTGTAAGTGAATTCTGCAAAATGATTGGAGATATGGTATACCCAAAATACACCAGTGTTTGTCATACTAAGTATCTGTAATTAATCAAAATTAAAGTTTAAGATCAAAGGGAATCTAGGTTTTTCCTTCAATAAACAAAGGTCAAAGTTGAATTAGGAATCATGTTTATAACATAAGCAATAGGTTTAGTTGATTTGGGGAAATGTGTGAATATAAAAAAGCAAAATGTGCCTCTTCTGTACCAAGTGTTAGAACAGCAGAGATTACTGTCAAAATCACATTTGTATTCATTTTTGCTCACAGCCACAAATAGTTTATCTGAGAACTCAACAACCTCCTCTGATGTTCTATGTACATATGCTAGCCTTCGGTTTCCAGATAGGACACAGGGCTTCTCTAATTTAATAGAAATAATATGGAACCAAGATTTCTTCATATGTCTTCCTCTAGCGAAGGATTTCCTGTTGCAGTCAGGAATCAGACATTTGGGACTCTCATGGTTAGCAATTACTCTAAAAGTTAACTGTGTTTTGTAAAGTCTATGTTAACTAGATTGGCAATGTTATTATGAGGTTCTGATCAGCAGGAAATTACAGTGGGTCATCTTGGATTCTCTTAATTTGTGCTTTATTATTCTATAGAGAGCAATAGGAGCCCCAATGAAAGAGCTCTTGAGAAACTACAGTGTGATCTGGAATTCCACATGGGTCTTTCCTATATTAGAGGATCTAATATAATATGGTATATACTTTCATTGAAACACTATATTTATTTTAGTGGGCTTATGAATCTACCCACGATATTCCACATTTGGCGGATTGCACCTGGCCAGGAACCTAGCCTTCCCTGAGCAAATGATTCATCTGGAAAGACATCCTCCTTTATGTTCCTTGACTAGGTCTAAAAATATAGATGAATTGCATTTTTGTGCTCTGAATTAAATATAAAATTCTGACTAACTTCTGACCATCTCATTCTAGCTATTCAGTTTGTTTACAGTCATAAATACCCTACAACATCATCAGGATCTCTGGACACTTGGATTCATCTCTATTTCTTGTTTCCCATACCATTAGCTTCCTCACCCTACTAAGTTTGATTCTATGACTCATCACTTCAAAAATTTTTATCACGAGCAACTATAATTACCCCTTTTGTTTCTTGTTGCACTTGGCCTGCAAGCCTCTATCTTGGTGCAAACAAAACATAGTCCCTATTTCACGTGCTCTTCTTGAAACGCTCTACTTCAGTCCTTTACAAATATTTTAGTCTCAGAGCCTCTTTACGCTCTTAAAAATTACTGAGGATATTAAGGAGATGTAGGCTATAGCTACCAATATTTACTGCATTGGAAATTAATATAACTTTTACCAATATTTATTCATTAATGTATTGAGTAATAAGAATACATCATTGCATTAAAACACAAATAACGTATTTTATGATTAGTAACTATATTTTACAAAGCCAAAAAAAATTAGTGAGAAGAGTTGCATTGTTGTATGTCTTTGAAAATCTCTTTAATGTTTGTCTGGCTTAAAGACAGCAGAGCTCTCATATCTGCTTTTGCATGTAATCGCTTGTGATATCATATATATGACCCCTGGAAAACACCATTACACACTCATGAAAAAATTATAGCAAAAAAGACAATGTCTTTAGGGTATTATGAAAATAGTTTTAATTTGTGGATCCTTCAAGAGGTCTTAGGATTCCTGGTCCCTACACTACATATTGAGGAACACTGTTCTATCCCCACCATCTAATGGTTTTCTTCCAACTGCTCTAGTTGCTCTTTCTTAGTCTGCTTACCAGATTTTTAGTCCTCTACCTTACTGAATACTAGTATTCTGAGACTTCTAGCATCACACTACTTTTCCTTGTTATACAATAATTTTGGAGTCCTCAAAGGTAGATGCCTCCAAAGTTTCAGTACCAGACATTTAATAAGTATCTTGACTTGTGTGTATATTTTCATTCTTAAACCTCTTTCTTCTATACTCTACCTTGGCTAATAACATCACCATTTATCTATTCCCTAAGCCAGACAACAACTGCTCTCTCACCTGCCACATTGAATCAGTGAGTAAGTCAAGTGTATTTTATCTCCTCTATAAGCCTTTGTTACACTTACTCTGAAGTGAACATAAACTAAATTAGAGCAATAGCTTTGAGACAGATAGCAAGTTAACCCATTTTAAATTTCAAAGATGTGACTGAATTTTCATACAGAACAGCCAGAGTAGGAAGAGCCAATATCACCAACAGAATATCTGATTCATCACGATCAAACTAAGAGGTGACACTACAGGATAGAGACACATTCATTTGGGCCTAAATATTTTTTTCTCCCTAATGTTATATCACTTAATTAATTAATTAAATTTTAAATTATACTTGACATTCAATATTATTTTATTTTAGTTTCAGGTGTACAGCATAGTAGTTAGACAATTACATAATTTACTAAGTGATCCCTCAATAATTCAAGTACCCACCCAGCACATACATAGTTATTATACTGGTATTATTGATTATATTTCCTATGCTCTACTTTACTATTTTGTAACTTCTTACTTCCTTCACCTTTTTTGCCCTTGTACCCCAAAACCCCTTCATTCCATCTTCTCCTTCTCCACTCCCAGTTTATGTTCTCACTATTACTCACTTGGATTACTATTATGGTCTCTTAATTTGTCTTCATGACTTCAATTTTACAACCCTATCACCCTGCCTGCCAATTCCAACTTCCATATTGCCATTAGGGTGATTTTTCTAAATGTAAATCTGAGCAAATAATTTTCTTGCCCTAATTAAAAACCATAAAAAAACTCACCATTTGCTCTTGGAATGAATTATAAGCTCCTTACCGTAGCTTAAATGCCATTCATGATCTGTTCCTGCTTACTTACTGTCTTCATTTACTGCCATACTCCTATATATTCCATTTTTGCTTACTTAGGTTTTCCAATATATTTGTTTTAAACAAAACATATGCCTTTTCACTTCTCTGTAAAGGGGATATTGCTAAGGCCCAAATGAATGTGTCTCTATCCTGTAGTGTCACCTCTTAGTTTGATCGTGATGAATCAGATATTCTATGGTGATAGTGGCTCTTCCTACTCTGGCTGTTCTGTATGAAAATTCAGTCACATCTTTGAAATTTAAAATGGGTTAACTTGCCATCTGTCTCAAAGCTATTGCTCTAATTTAGTTCATGTTCACTTCAGAGTAAGTGTAATTTAAAGGCTTATACAATGTGGGTCTAATGTATTCATAAAACCTATATGTATGTTATATATGCAGATATAATAACTAAAATAGGAGTGAAATTTCCTTTATGCAACATAATTCAAATTATTTAATTTGAAATCAGATATTTTTCAAAGGAATTTTTTTCTGATTTTGCAAAATTAATTCTTGCTGTTTTCAGATTTAAGTTTGTGAAGTTCCAAAATTACTAACATGCTATCCAGTCCTCTATTATTATGCCTTGAAGTTGATCTTTATCTATTTCAAAGC
The DNA here is from genome assembly GCA_027563665.1 of Antrozous pallidus. Taxonomy (NCBI): domain Eukaryota; kingdom Metazoa; phylum Chordata; class Mammalia; order Chiroptera; family Vespertilionidae; genus Antrozous; species Antrozous pallidus. The sequence goes on along the minus strand of CM050509.1, from coordinate 44,227,442 downwards.
CTCATTTTAACTTCCCTGCTACAAAAGTGTTAAATGGGAAGTACTTAGTGGGATGACTGCCTCTCCTTGAGACAACAAAATAATCTCTTAGTATCCATTACTCATTCACAAAAAAATTCTCTCTCTTATTCTATGTCTTACATTCACATAGATACTAGAGTTCCAAGAAAAAAAATCAGTATTTAACTTTCCTTAGAATGCCTTCATTTCATTTTTACCAATAGGTGCTAATTATGGTTTTTAAATTAGTTGCACGTGACACAAGCTTTTCCTATCATTTTAGTATGTTTAATTTGGATTGAATTTATACTTTTAATTATGACAGGTAAAGTACCACTTAACATAGGAGGGATAAAACTTATGAAACACATTACACCAAAAGGTGATGCCAGATGAAAATATAAATCTTTTTTAAAGAAGAGTCTGATAAATGTATGGATGGCAGATTTATAATTGGAATGAAATTATACCATCATTTTCCAGATATCTGCTTAGAGAGAGAGCTAGAAAGATGGTAGATTCATGGGTAGGAGGAAAAGTCAATGGTGATGCAGAAACTGCTATCATTATCATGAATGGATCCATAAGAGTGAACTAGTAATAAGTATTAAACATGATATCAAAAGTGTTGGTAATGGTCCACAGGATAAAGTAAAATGCTTTTTAGCATTTTATGCTGAGTCACTTCTTGAATATTATAAGCTATGATGCATTTTAATGAAAATGTGTTTCAACCTAGATGAGGCCTTCAAGATAGAAACAAAACCATTGGGAGGGTCAAAAATAAAGGCATAGTTACAGATATTTTAGGCTAGGCAGAAGGAAATAATAAACCCATTAGAGGATTCTTATGCAACAGACATTCCAGCTCTGGAAAAACTGCCTTAAATGACTTTGGGAAGAAAAGAAACAAAAAGTAGTATATGTTAGGATAAATTATATGCTCACTGTACTGGTCTGGGCTCAAACTAGTAATCCTAATAATAATACTGTTCCACTAATAATAACCATTAATCTTTATTTAGACTGCTAAGCAATGTCCTGGATGTTTTACATGCTTCATTTCATTTAATTAAAAAGAAAATTTACAAGAAATGTTTTACTAGGATTCCCATTTTGTAGATGAGAAAACTGAGGCACAGAGGCATTATAAAGTTGCTAGCAAGTGAAAGAGATAGTTTTCAGTATTATTTACTTACATTTAGAAAACTTTGTGTGAAGGGCATGGTTTATTTAGATTTAAGGGTACAAACTCCATTTCTAGTCTTTCCTTTAAAAAAGTCTAGATTTTTTAATTTTTTAAAATCCAAATTTGCCACGTTTTATTTTATTTCTTCTCTGTACTGTGAGGTATTGACACCTTCTTTGTGAGGAAGGCAAAATGAACACATTCCACTCCTATCATTTTCAACATTTTCTTACTCCACTGAAATAACAACCCCAGAAAGGGCAATTTGGACTAATATAAAAGAGGCAGAAGAAAACACTAAAATCAGTGTTACTCAGTTTTGGTACAGAGAGAAAGGCCCTTTTCCCTCTTGAATAGTTTCACCCCCAAACTTTAGATCAGAGAACTGAACTAAATATTCTCTCTCCTAATTCTGTGTTAGTATCCATTCTGGCGAACTTCCTATTCCAACATAGAATGTCACGGGAAGGAGATATACAGATTTAAGTTATTTCATCTGTAGAATTGGACGCTATCCACATCCCCTGAAGGTGGTATTAATCCCTACTAATTTCATGGCAGAAGAAAAGGAACATCAATGTGATTTACTTGATGATACTGGGTTTGGGAGTCAGAAATCCCTCCTCTGCAACTCATTCAATGCAACAGACCATTTGACCCGAGGCACAATGTATTCCTATGAATTTCTCCTGCCTCTTATATAAACTGCTGACTGTAGAAAGATCAAAACATCAAATATTACCAAAGAAACCATGTTTGTGCCCTTCACAACCAGTGATGAAGTACCTTAACCTCGCCTTTTCTTGATGCCTTGCATATGGTCATCTGTCTTCCTGACTACTACTTCATGTGGCTTATTTGTAAATTCAAGCAAATGTGCTTCCAACTGGCACTGATACATCACTGATGCCAAAATATCAGAGAGAAGGAAGCATAAAGACATATTTTTTATTCAGATGGAAAATATTACAGATTTATGGGGAAGTGATGACAATAGTTATTCTGTGATATCTTCATACAATCAGTACCTTTACATGCCTCCCTTCACCAAATTTTATGACCTCAAAACTTATTCAAAGGAATTATTCTCTTGCTGACACAAAAGGTACAGTGTGGTAGGTGTGGGAAAGGGGCTGGTTGCCTGAACAATCTGTCTCTGACTTTCCACGTACTGGATTTCCACTGCTTTCCAATGACCACTTACAGAGCCATAATAGCATGTCTATTGATGTCCCTTTGATATTGATGTGATTTTCCCTAGTGGATTGAGGGCAGCACAGCATACAGCCATTTGTATTTAAAGGTTATATATAATGGTTAATAGAGGAAAATGAAATGGCAAAAAGGAATTTGCACAGGAAACAAGCAGTAAACAGTTTCAGTGAAAGATTTTACTTGGGTTATACAGCAAACTGAAAAGAAGGGTTGAACAAAAAACAATGACTCTTACAGGTTCAGTAAGCGTTGAGAATTAAATGGTTTCATATTTTGAAATATATTACTTTTCAAAATTTCAACCACACAAAACAATTTAAAAATCATCTTGTGTGTTACAATTCTTATGTGACATCTTTAACCTGAATGACCATTTATGAATTCTTACTTTATCCTTCTGAGGTGATCAGCAATATGGCACAGAAGGGGTAAATCAAGGAAGATATATTTACTGATTTATCCAAAGTCACATATTGCCCAGTTCATGGCAGAACTCAGAACAAAGTTATAGTGTTTGCCATTAGCATATCATGTTGAATCCATTTGATCTACTGTGATAGCCTTTAGCCTGATACTTCTTTGTCTAAAATATCTCACAGTAAATTACTTCAATAGGTCTCTCTCACCAATGAACAAATCTTAGTCGCACTCATCATTACAGTGGATGCCATGGCAAATCTAACATAATTTGTAATTTAGTAAAAAAAATTGTCAAACAAATGGGACTACATCAAAATAAAAAGCTTCTGCACAGTAAAAGAAACCATCAACAAAACAACAAGAAAGCTCACTGTATGGGAGAACATATTTGCCAATGATATTTCCAATAAGGGTTTAATCTCCAAAATTTATGGAAAACTCATACAACTTAACAAAAGGAAGATAAATGATCAAATAAAAAATGGGCAAAGGATCTAAATAGACACATTTCAAAAGAGGACATACAGAAGGCCCAGAGATACATGAAAACATGCTCAAAGTCACTAATCATCTGAGAGGTGCAAATCAAAACAGCAATGAGGTACCATCTCACATTTGTCAGAATGGCTATCATCAACAAATCAACAAACAAGTGCTGGTGAGGATGCAGAGAAAAAGGAACCCTCCTGCACACTGCAGGTGGGAATGCAGGCTGGTGCAGCTACTGTGGAAAACAGTATGAAATTTCTTCAAAAAACTAAAAAGGAACTCCCATTTGACCCAGTAACCCACTTCTAGGAACTCCCATTTGACCTAATAATCCTAAGAAATCAGAAACACCAATCATAAAGGACATATGCACTTCTATGTTCATAGCTGCACAATTTACAATAGCTAAGATTTGGAAACAACCAAAGTGTCCATCAGCAGATGAGTAGATTAAAAAACTTTGGTACATCTATACAATGGAATACTACACTGCTGTAAAAAAGAAGGAACTCTCACTATTTGCAACAGCAGAGATGGACCTGGAGAGCATTATGCTAAGTGAAATAAGCCAGTTGGAGAAAGATAAATATCACATGTTCTCATTCATTTGTGTAATATAACAAACAACATAAAGTGATGAACAAAAATAGATCCAGAGACAGAGAAACACCAAATAGACTATCAGAGGGAAGGCAGAGGAGATGGGGGGGGTTAAGAGATCAACCAAAGGGTTTGTATGCATGCACAGTAGCATAACCAATGGACACAGATAATGGGGCAGTGGGGGCTTGTCCCGGGGAGGGGAGGTGGAGTGTACAGGGAAAGGTTGATGGGGGAAAAAAGAGACATATGTAATACTTTAAACAATAAAAAACAATAGCTTTTTAACTATCAAAAAGGGAATAGATTCATGTCTCAAAGAAAAAAAGGAAACAATTGTCTAATGGGTTTGTTTAGAAGACTGAGAAGTAAATGAGCTACAGAGTTTACTGCAATGATGGAGGGGCCACAAGGATTAGCACTCTTGGAGGGGGCAATGGGGAAAAGTGGGGGATATCTATAATACTCTCAACCATAAAGATAAATAGGAAAAGATTTAAAAAGATCATGTGATAGAGTCAGTCAGCTCTGGCTTAAAGGTGTTACTGTGCTTCAGTTTCATTTATAAAATACTAGGAGCCCAGTGCACAAAATTCGTGCTCTGAGGGTGGGTGATCCCTCACCCCAACCTGCGCTCTCACACATCAGGGGATGTCCTACTAACCACTCACCCCACCCAGCCATCACCCTGCAATGGGGCTGATGGCTGGCTCCATCACAGCCACATACCCCAATCCATGGCCTGAGACTTCAACCCAGTCACCTCGAGCCCAGATAGCACTGGCCTTGGCCCCGCCCCCCTGGCCCAGGCCTTCTTCCTGGCCAGTGCACTCTGGCCACATCAACCCCACCCCCTCCACTGCCCTGGCCACATAGGCCCTGTCCCCCATGGCCCTGGTGCCTCGGCCCTGCCCTCCCTCCCCCACGGCCCTTTCCATCTGGGCCCAACTCCCCCAGAGCCCTAGCCATCTTGACCCTGCCCCCTCATGGCCCTGGTTGCCTCGGCCCCACCTCCCTGCAGCCTGGACCCCCTTGGCCCCGCCCCCCAGCCTTGGCCCCACCTCTTCGCAGACCAGGCTGCCTCAGACCCACCTCCTGCGGGCCTGGCCACGCCCACCCACTCCTGATTGGTTGGTGTGTGTGGCAAAGGTATGGTCAATTTGCATATTACTCTTTTATTAGATAGGCTATTTAATACTGGTACCTACTCTTAAGGATTGTTGTGAAAATTAATTGAGCTAATGAAAATAAAGTGCTTAGTACAATTCTAGTTTTTTTCAACAAATTTTTAGTAACAGGGTTGCTATGTTCCAGGCACTGTTCTTGATGCTGGGATACAGCCATGGACAAAATGGTTAATTCTGAGAATCAGTGAATTTTTGTAGTGAATAATAATTATAAAGTTGATAATGGTAAAACAATGATATTTAACATCCTATATAATAAAAGGATAATATGCAAATTGACAGTAAAGGCGGAACCACCAGGAATGACCGGTCACTATGACACACACTGACCACCAGGGGGCAGATGCTCAATGTAGAAGTTGCTCCCTGGTGGTCAGTGCACTCCCATAGGGGGAGCTCTGCTCGGCCACAAGCCAGACTGATTGCTGTGAGCATAACAGCAGTGGCAGGAGCCTCTCCCAGAACTTTCCAGTGTTAAGGATGTCTGACCACAGTTTAGGTCCAATCCTGTGGTGAGTGGGCCTAAGCTGCAGGTGTACATCACCCAAGGGGTCCCGGACTGTGAGAGGGTGCAGATCCGGCTGAGGGACCCCCCTGAGTGCACTAATTTTTATGCACTGAGTCTGTAGTTTATAATATAAATATTATGTTTTTGGCATTATACCAAGTGCTTTAGTTTTTTTCTTTTTAATTCTATTTGTTTATTCTTAAAGCCATATCTCCAGTTAGTGGGGAAAAATATGCCAACATGCCCATAGAGCTTGCCCCAACGATTCAGTATTAACCTATGAACCAGGAGTTCACAAGTTTGTTTGTTGTTGTTTTTAGATATTTTTAAATTGATTTTTTACAGAGAGGAAGGGAGAGAGATAGAGAGTTAGAAATATCGATGAGAGAGAAACATCGATCAGCTGCCTTTTGCACACCTCCTACTGGGGATGTGCCCACAACCAAGGTACATGCTCTTGACCAGAATCGAACCTGGGACCCTTCAGTCCACAGGCCAAGGCTCTATCCACCGAGCCAAAGCGGTTAGGGCAGGAGATCACAGGTTTTATTCCCAGTCACGGCATGTGCCCAGGTTGTGGGCTCAATACCCAGTGGGAGGCATGCAAGAGACAACCAATCAGTGATTCTCTCTCATCATTGATGTTTCTATCTCTTTTTCCCTCTCTCTTCCTCTATGAAATCAATAAAAGTAAAAATATGCCAACATAAGTTTTTTAGGTTCTAAGTTTATGTTGATGATGATAATTGGTCTGTCATTGTGCAGGGAGTTGGGAGAAAGGATCCTTTAGTTGTATTAATATGCCTGCCTTAAGAAGACATTTGGAAGATAGAAAAATGTCTCACAGTGATCTGCAGAGTCAACAAAATTAATGGCTTCTAATATATTCTTAGGGATAAAAATATCAAGTGCTTTAGTTCTGTCATTTCACTTGATTTGCAATGTGATAGGTATTGTTTTAGGCCCATTTTATAGTTGATAAAGTTGAGGCCTTAAAATTTTAAGTAATTTGCTCAAGGTAACATGCCTAATAAGTGTAGAGGTCTGAAAAATCCATGATCATAGCTATTGTACTGTACTACCTTACTATCATGATAAATTTATATGCCATTGTTTTACCCTATAAAAGACATGGTAATGAAATGAATAAATATATAATCTAAACAAATTTGACAGTATACAGTATAATACAATTGTTGATACAAGAGTGGCCATTATAACAAATTTAAATAGAAACATAGGTTTTAACACAGTATAAAATTAATAATTAAGAGCTTGATGTTACCTGGATTTATTTACACCAAGGGTTAAATCTTAGAGCTGAAACATTATCTCTCTATATAGTAACAGTTAATAGAAGATAACTCATAAGATTTTGTCTTATAATTGAACAAGAACATTTTTAAGGACATCTCATGTATTTAAACTTTTCAAATTACTCATATTGAATGATTCCATATTAAAGTCATGCTTATATTACAGTACTTTCTCATTCCCCTCCTCCATTCCTTCAGCATTATTTCTCATTATAGGTTATTAAAAACCAAATAAACACATGTTTGGTTGTCCTGAAATGTCTGAGATAAAAGACACATTTTTATATGGTAAGGTAATATTATCTACATTTGATAGTAGAATTATTTAAATAAATTCAGATTGTACAATGAAAATATAAAAGACTTAATCATAAACATAAATAGAGGCCATAATCTTATATTGTTGACATTATCAGTGGCTTCTCTACAAAATACATGTGTATTTACTGACTATTCCCTACTCTATAAGTCCTTTAAACATTGATTCTCTTAACATTTTTATTGTTCAATTTTTGAAAAAAATCAGAATCAACCAAATTTAGTGTATTATTTATAACTAGAGGCCTGGTGCACAAAATTCATGCATGGGAGGGGTGGAGGGTGTCCCTGCACCCTCTCCAATCTGGGACCCCTCAAGAAATGTCTAATTGCCCAAGAAATGTCCAACTGTCCAATTAGGGATCTGGTAGAATCGGGCCTAAATGGGCAGTCAGATATCCCTCTCACAATCCAGGACTGCTGGCTCCCAACTGCTCACCTGCCTGCCTTCCTGATTGCCCCAAATTTCTTCTGCCTGCCTGCCTGATCACCTCCTAACCAATCCCTTGCCAGCTTTTTTGCCCCTAATTGCCCTCCCCTGCAGGCCTGGGTCCCCCCCACCCCAACTGCTCTCCCCTGGAGGCCTGGGTCTCCCTAACTGCCCTTCCCTACAGGCTTGATCACCTCTAACTGCCTTCCCTTGGAGGCCTATTCTCTCCCAACTGCCCTCTCGTGCTGGTCATTTTGTGTCCACATGGGGCAGGATCTTTGACCACATGGGGGAAGTCATCTTGTGTGTTGGAGTGATGATCAATCTATGTATTACTCTTTTACTAGATAGGATAGAGGCCTGGTGCATGGGTGGGGGCCAGCTGGTTTGCCCTGAAGGGTATCCCAGATCAGGGTGGGGGTTCTCTTGGGGTGTAGGGTGGCCTGGGTGAGGGGCCTGTGGTGGTTTGTAGGCTGGCCATGTCCCCCACAACCCAAGTGGAGGCCCTGATACCTGGGATTTATTTACCTTCTGCAGTTGAAACTTTGTAGCCTGGAGCAGAACCAACCCTCATGCTCATTCCATGGCTGCAGCCATTCCTGTTGGGATTTATTTATCTTCTATAATTGAAACTTTGTAGCCTTAAGCGGAGGCCAAGGCAGGCCAGGGCAGTGGAAAGCTTGGCTTCCTCCATTGCTGGGGGCAACCCTAGCCTCCTGCTCTCTCTAGCTCCATGGCTGCTGCCATTTTTATTGGGATTTGTTTATCCTTTTTAATTGTAACTTTGAAGCATTGAGTGGAAGCCTGGGCCGGCCAGGGTGTGCAGAAAACTTGGCTTTCTCCATTGCTGGAGAAACCCAAGCCTCCCTCCTGCTCTCTCCTTGGCCACAGCAATCTTAGTTGGGGTTAATTTGCATACTCACTCTTGATTGGCTGGTGGGCATGGCTTGTGGGAGTAGCAGAGATATGGACAATTTGCATATTACTCTTTTATTAGATAGGACTAGAGGACTGGTGCACAAAACTTGTGCATGGGTAGGGTCTCTATGCCTGGCCAGTGATCAGGGTTGACCTGTGGGGCAACTTGTGAGGCAATCTGGGGACCCTACTGCACCTTCCTTGGCCAGCCTGGTGCTTCCTGTTCACTGGCCCAAGCTCCTACCACCACCACAGGTCACCTCCCTTTGTGGGGTGATCGGTGGGGCAATCTGGGTTCCCCTTCTGGTACCCACCTTGGAGGTGACTGGTTGGGCAATCATGGGCTGGCTCTGCCTGCTCAATGGCTGGCCCACGCTCACTCACTCCTGCCCACTCACTGGCCAGCTCTGTCTGTAACTGCTGCCACAGGTTGCCTCTCCTTTGTGGGGTGATTGGTGGGGTGATCAGGGGGCCACTGACTGACACCCACCTTGACTGGTCTGGGGCCTGAAGGCTGGGGGCAGCTCCTGCATTGAGCATCTGCCCCCTGGTGATCAGTGTGCATGACAGCAACCGGTCATTCCACCTGACGTTTTGCCATTCAGTTGATTTGCATATTAGGCTTTTATTATATAGGATTATAGGAAAATCTAAACTTTTTGTCTACCTCTCAGAGTCATATTCATTGTATCTTCCTGAGTTATTCTGCTTCAATTAGGAAATTGGGTTAAACCTGAAAAGAAGTTATTAGTGACATACCTGGGTAGAATTTTTTTCCTAACATGATATTCTATTCATTCTAGGAATAGTGCTTTTACAAAATACATGTTTCTTAAGTTAATTTACATTTTAGACTGCAGAACCACTGGATCAAGGAAATTAATGTTCAGTCAAAACAAAATGCCATCTGGAAAAATCAATACCATTTGCTATCAAGTGAGGTTGACTTTAATCAGGGTAACTGAAGAAACAATTATTTTTCTTAAAAGTAAAAAGTGTCTCACAACTGTTTTCCTCTTTACTTTCCCAAACACACAAATTTGCAGCCATTTACCTTATAGAAATAAGAATACATCTAAAGTCCCAGTTACAACTCTGAATTCTTGGAAAGAAATTATGCACTGGATTTTCTGATAGCTTCCAAATAACTACTACTTTAATGAAATTGCTACCTGAAAATTTAATAGCACTATTATTGTCTAACTATAATTTAAGAAGCTATCATAGATTAGTCCTTATGACTTCTAATGAGAAAACCATAACAAACCTTTTAATTGAAGGGAAAATTGTTAACTACAGTAATTGCAATCAATAAGATTGTGTTAGTAGCATAAATATTTCTTCTCAAATAGCATTCTATAATCTCCTTAGCAGTATTTAAGGTTTGAATGTGTAAAAAAAAACTAATTAGACATCCATTCGTTATTTATAATACTAAGTCTAGATTCAAATTTGTAGGACCCAGAGTTCAGAGAGAACTACCACCGTCCAAGCAAAACAAGACTTTGATTAAGAAGAAAAGTAAAACATGGAAAAAAGGGCTTACCAATCACATAGGCCAGTAACAAGGCCAAAGTCACGGTGATTGCAGTGGCGCTCAAGGCTGTGCACTTCCAATTGCAGCACCTGTAAGGTTTGTTAAAGGTAAAGGCAGGTCTGGAGAAGGTGCTTCGAGGAAGTGGCCTGGGAGGTGGTGAGTACACAGTATTGGATGTCAGAGGGTAGTTCTGACTGGTTGCACTGAAGATAGCGGAGGAACCAGATCCATGTTTAAACAGGAAATGTCTGTGATAAGGAAACAAAAATTTGGGTTTTTAGCAATGCAACTGCTACAAAAACAGAATCTCCACTAATTTCAAAACATCAGGGGAACTGGGAGGGGCTCAATACAATGTTATTGTACCTAAGATTTAGCTCCAAATTGCCCTAGACTCTTGTTTTCTGATTTTAGACCTTTAGGAAACAGAAAGAAGTTCTCTATTCCCTGTCTTTCTAGCTAGTGAATTTCTCACAGTCTGAGTGCTAATCTCCCGCATTTGATGTTATTTTCTATACTGTTCCTGTTTTTAACTATGATATTCAAGAGTAGATTCAAAAACAGAAGTATCATCAGGTATTTGATAATTTGAATGGCCTAGAAACTATTTTATTTAGAGACTAGCTCTCACAGATATATTTCCACCCAATATTTTATTATGAAAATTGTCATACAGATGTGAAAATATTTTATATAATAAATAAACATACACTCATCAGCTAGATTCTACAGTTAACATTGGACTCTACTCATTTTGTCAGATATTTATCCTTCTCTCCATTCCTATTTTCACCTGTCAGTCCATCTTAGTTTCTGAACATTTCAAAGTAAGTTGCATACATCAGTATACTTCTTTTCACATATTTCAACTTGCATATTATCTAGAGTTTAACATTTTAATAAAATTTTAACATAGAATTTATACATGACAAGTTTGGCTTTTTTATATTTCACATATAAATGATATCATATATCATTTGTCTTTCTCTTTCTAATTTATCTCATTTAGCATAATGTCTTCAAGGTCCATCCATGAATTTGTAAAAACAGACAGTAGAATAGTTACTGGGGCATGGGGTGAGGGAATAGAGAAACATTTAATGTTATGGACCAGCCGAGAGTGACAACCACCAAGGAGCCAGATCAAAATTTTAAGAAGCCTTTTAATAACGAACTCGAGCCCGGGCCCACGTCTCCACTGTCACAGCAGTGAGCAACGCGAGCCCCGAACCTCGGTAGCGAGCACTTTTTATCTCCAACGCAGGGAGATTTGGCAATTTGTGATTGGCCGGTTTCACACAAAGAAAGGTAGCTTAAGGTCAGTTACAGTACAGGGAAGCGGGAAATTTTAAATTTTCTTCCCAGGCTGGTGGGTCCTGTTGACCCTGTATCTGGCCTTGTGGTGTTCTGGCAGCAGGATGTCCTCAGGCAAGGGAGGGCTGAGTAAATGTCACAAACAGCTAAAGGGGGTTTCGGTGGTGGTGTCTGGTCTGAGCATGACGAACCACGTCCTTCTCTTCTATCCTCCTCCCCCCTCTGAGTCTGGCTATAACATTTAAGGGTACAGATTTTCAACTAGTAGATAAATAAGTCCTGGAGATCTGACGTACAGTACAGTGAACACAGACAACAATATTGTATTATATACATCAAACTTAAGAGACTACAACTTAATTATTCTCATCACAAAAAAACACACACAAAATAATTCTGTGAAATGACTGAGGTGTTAGCTAACACTACAGTGGCAATCACATTGCAATATGTAAATGTATCAAATGATGTGTTGCCCACCTTAAACTTAGATAACATTATATGTAAATACTATGTTTCAATTAAAATTATTCAGGATGAAATGCATAAATTTTAAATGTACATTTACTGAGATTTAAGAAATACAATAACCTGTGCAACCCAAACCCCTATCAAGAGACAAAATATTTTCATCACCCAGGACATTTCCTCCTACCTTTCTAAATAAATCCCTGTCATCATCCCCCAGAGGCAGCCACTGTTTTGCATTATTTTTTTTTCATACATTAATTTTGCCTGTCCTATAATTTCACTTTACTCTCATGTTTTAATTACCACAGGATAATTATTCACTGATCATGACTATTTGTAGAGAGCCCCCTGGGAAGACACATGGGTGTTTCTATAATTATTGTCAGCTGAACTCAAGGCAGAGCCATGCCCTGGGAACACACTTCACCAAAAAGGCTGACTAGTTACCAGCTTGGCCTTCACATTTGCCCAGGTGTCAGGGAGTGGGACTTTTGATATGTAAATCAGGTCAAGCACCAGAAATGCTTGGTCCAACTCAAGAATGCAAATAATCTCCTTTGATCCTAACTTTGGTGTAACTTCCTGGTATTTGGGGGGTATAAAATAAACTTGTTGCCTGGGCTCCGGAGTCCCTGTCTCTCCATCAGAGAGAACAGAGGTCCACCAGCCCCAGTTTATTGTTTCTATCTCTGCCTCTTCTATTCTTTCTTTTATTTCTCAATCCCCAGCCCCTCTACTCAGAAACTGGACCCACTCTCTTTCCATGTTGGACATGGAAAAGAGAGAAAACCCCTACATATATTTCACAAATAGTAATGATTTATTCAAATCGAAGAAGTTGCCAAAAAAAAAAAAAGCAAAAGTATTATTTTGGGGGAGGGGGCATATACTTTCCATTTGTGGAGTGCGAACTGTCATGAGCTGTGTTAACACTCTATCTCAGTCTTCACTCTTATGAAATAGGCTACATTATCCTCATTACACATTAAAGGAAATAGGAGCCTAAAGAGGTTAAATGACTTCCCTAAATAAATCTAGCAAGTGAATGACATTGAGAATAGGAACCCAGGTCATTTTGGCTCCAAAACCTTTACTCCTAATCACTCTACTGAGCCATCTAGGGCAGAAAAATGTACTGCTAAAGCAAGTACATTGCAGTGCCACATGTTAATGTCCTACCTTTCCACTAGCAAAAAGGCGACATCACCTTGTACATGTGCTATATGCCTCAAAGCATAAATCCTCAATAATATTTAAAGATTGATTTCTAGCCTCCATTTTTAAAGAACAAAAGCACACGCGCGCTCCGCGCGCGCGCGCGCGCGCACGTGTGTGTGTGTGTATATAGCCCAGTGCATGAAATTCGTGCATGGGGAGGAGATGTTCCTCAGCCTGGCCTGCACCCTTTCCAATCTGGGACCCCTTGAAGGATATCCTACTACCGTTTTACAGGAATCAGGCCTAAACCAGCAGTTGGACATCCCTCTCATAATCCAGAACTACTGGCTCCTAACTGCTCACCTGCCTGTCTGATTGCCCCTAACCACTCTGCCTGCTGGCCTGCTTGCCCCCAACTGCCCCCAACTGCCCCCCGCCAGTGGCCTGCTTGCCCCCAAATGCCTATGTAATGAAGAGCTAATATGCAAATGGTCATCATGCCATAACAGCTCAGATACTCAGCACAGGGGAAAGAGGATTGGGGACAAGCCAGGCATAAATGATCTCATGAGAGAGGACTGCAGCCCGGGATAAGAACAAGCTGCCCACACCACATTCCTGGGCACCAGCAGCTGGGGCTGCAGCCAGGGAGAGGGACAAGCTGCACATCTCGCGGTCCTGAGTGTCAATGCCTGCACCTGCACTGAGAGAGGGACAAGCCACCTGCCCCACAGTCCTGGGTGCCACTGGCTGTGCCTACAACTACAACCTGGGTGAAGCCATCCATCCACAGTCCCCTGCAGCTGCAGCCATCCCAGGCAAAGCTGGCCCGTGTCCTGGGTGACTGGGGCCAGCCAGAGGTAGGGAAGCCGGGTCCATTGTGCCTGCGACTGACTAGAGGAGAGAATCCTGAGTCCCAGGTACAGGGCAAGGCATAGGCAGTTAGGGATGATCAGGCCAGCAGGGGAGCAGTTAGGGGCGATCAGGCCAATAGGGGAGCAGTTAGGGGTGATCAGGCAGGCAGGCAGGCATGCAATTAGGAGCTAGTGGTCCCAGATTGCAAAAGTCAGTCAGACATCCCCCAAGGGGATCTGAATTGGAGAGTGGGCAGGCCAGGCTGAGGGACCCCCCCACACACCTATATACAAATTCTATGCACCATGCCTCTAGTATGTGTGTGTGTGTGTATCCTCTATGTGTCAGTTAATGAAAAATATACACATTGGAAAATTTTGTTTTAGGACTGGGTTGTTGAAGGGAGTTCAAAGTAGCAAGCCTTTATGGAGGGTAATTTGGTATTATACATCAGAAGTTTTGAAATATGCATATTCTTTGGCCTAATAATTATACCCATCTGAATATATCCTAAGAATGATATGTATGACAATACATATAAGAATTCACTCATTGAAGTGTTATTAATAATAGCAAAAAATAAATACCCAAATGCACAGTAGTAGGTATGTGGTTCAGTAAATCTCTCTATATAAAAGGCTAATATGCAAAGTGTCCCCTCAGGATTTCGACCCGGAGACCAAGAGTTCACTGTTATGGTGTGTGCTGACCACCAGGGCGTGGTGCAAAACATGGTGGGTGACCAGCAGTGGTGGTGGGGTGCTGAGAGAGTGAGAAAAGTAGGAGGCAGGGAGGTTGGGAGGTGGGGGGAACCCCACAGTGATGCCACATGGGTGGTGAGGGAAGGAGGAGGTGAGGGCAGGGAGGTGGAGAACCTGATTGACCTTGATTGCCCCAGGCCTAGGGACCCTACCCATGCACAAATTTTGTGCACCAGGCCTCTAGTTCTTTTATAAACACATAGTAGAATTCTATGCAGCATTACAAATTGTATTGTAAAAGTATATCTATTCACTAGAAAAATAACTACAGATATGACCAAGTGGAAAAGGTAGGCTTTAAGATAGTTTTGGCAATATATATATATATATATATATATATATATATATATATATATATACCTAAGCAACCATTACGACTGGTCAACTGAATGACCGGTTGCCCAGTGCTATGATGCACACTAACCACCAGGGGGAAACCACACAACACAGGAGCTGTCCCTTGGAGGTTAGTGCGCTACCACAGCCAACCTTCTGCAGCCAGCCAAGGATTGGCCCTGATAGCTAGCCAAGCCAAGGAACCCCACCTGTGCACAAATTTATGCACTGGGCCTCTAGTAGAATATAAATTTTAAACTTTAAAAACTATATATAACAATCTATCTATCTATCTATCTATCTATTTATATTCATGGAAAAATAATAATTTGTGTTTCCTTTGCATAATAAGGGAATTTTTAAAAGTTTCATGCCTTGATCTTATATGGCTTTTGGAACTACCAGCAAAGAGATTGGGGGTAGGATAAGTGAAAAAAATTGCACTGGCGAACACCCACTATATGCATAGTTGGTCCTATTTATGTGAACACGATTTATTGAGCATCTAAAAAGCCAGGCATCAAATTAAGTACTTTATATGCATTATTTTGATCCTCATACATCTATAAGGTTGATACTGTTATTCTAATCTTACAAATGATGAAACAGAAACCAAAAGAGGTTTAGTAGAAGAGTGGTAGTTGTACTTATCATAATGATATTAAGAAGTTAACATTCGTTAAATGCTTATTTGTGCCAGGCGTTGTTCTAAATACTTCAGAGTATTCTTCACAACAACCCCATTACCTAAGTATTGCCAGATAGATAAGAAAACTAATGCACAGAGAGGTTAAGTAACTTGTCCATGGTATCAAAGCTAGAAACTGGTGAAGCTGAGTTTCAAACCCAAGAAGTTTGGCTACAGAGCCACCCTCTTACCCTCTACACTACAGTACACTATACTAGGGTTATGCAGTTAGTGAATATATTAAGATTTGAATCCAGGCCTATAAAGGCACAGAAGAAGCATATGGATAATACTGGATTGAACCATGCTATTAGCCTGCTCCTTTGGGATCAATGACAAAATAATGAGAATCAGAGTTGGAAGAAATCTCAGAAATCAGTAGCCCAACACCTCATTTTACAGTTAGGTAAACCAAGACCCAGAGCATAAAAGTGAATTACATAGGTAGTCTAAAGACATACATGGACTTGGGATCGGGATGCTTTCCAAATGGTGTATTTCCATTGACCCACACTACCTGCCAACCACAATCTCCACTGGATGAGCACCAGGTTCTAATCTCCTGGGTTAATTGAATCAGGTTAAACAAATACTAGTAGTGCTACAGAATATGTATCTATTCTTCTAGCAGTAATATGGGATACATATCTATTCTTCTTCATGTCACATGCTTTTATAGTACCTTTTAAATATCATAACTATTTTGGATGAATGGGGAAGCATTACAAAGAAGCTATTCTTTCATCATTAAAAACCTAAAGGAATCACTGCTGCTTCTAAAGTCACTCAAATTTATATCCAGAATGGAGAAACATTATATAAATAAGAATACATATATTTTATTGAAAAAGTGACATAGCATTATGCTCCTTCCATCTGAATGCACTTTCTTTTTGAGCCCTGAAATCATTGTCCCCATGTCACAAGAAACAGAGTTCTTCTTTAATGTCTGGTTAGCTCTCCCAGCCTGTGTTTTCCCCTTTGGCCATCTAATTGACTAGTGAGTCAAAAGTGTATCGTTTTGAAGACAGTGGAGTGGGGTTGTTTCCCCATTGCCCCACCCCTGCCCTGTGGTTACTCTGGAGTTGTCAAATATCAGATATAAAAGATCCTGTATAGCAACACTCTGATATGTTCCTATAGGATAAAAGAGAAGCCAAGCAGTATGGAGCTCTTTTATTCAATGTTTGAAGATATAATCTTCGATCCTTTGCATATTTAAGAAGGTAAACAATTGGATTTTTGAGACATCGTAAGTGGCCCAATATGTTGGATATTGATTTGGTTTGGTAGATCATTAAGAAGCAGAAAAAAGGACCACAAAAAAGACAGCATTGTTGGATATTATGATGGCAATTACAAGCAATAATCGATATGCCTGAGCACTGTAATTTCATCTTGATATACACCAAAGGATTTCCAAATGCAGTTTCATAAGTAAAATATTACAACATAATGAATAAATTCAACAGTTGGCAGCAGAGCAACATTTAAACTAATTCATATTTGAATGGAATCCAAATCACAGTCCACAATGAAAGGAGCTAATAAAATAAGATTCCTGTTTTCTTATTAACAAGCTCAGATTAAGATTCTGTGCTGAAGGAGATCTCTCTAATGTGCATCATGAAAAACAGCAATGCAAATGCTCTGCATTGTCATAGGCTTTGCAGGACATTGTTGAAAAGTGAAGTTACTGCCTAAATGTGTTTTCACAGTCCCTGAAAAAAGTAGCCGCATAAAGACAAATGCACAGTGCTAGACTTCAGCTATGTGCTCATAAAATCAGATCATCTGTCTAAGCACATTGCTTTTCTCTGGGGACCTGAGGATATACTAAAATGTTGCTATCAATTTCATACAATTGGATTTTTTTCCACAGAGCAAATGATAAAAATGCAGTTCAAGAGTTTATGTGTAAGTAGTACTCTCTTTTGCATCTGTTTTAATATTCAAGTTTAAATTTAAAAAGGAAAAGCAAGGTATTGCCAAAGGAAATGGGCATATAAGGAAATTGAAAAAAAAATATCTTCAAGACTGATGAGACTCAGTGGTGGTAAATGGGAATATAATAAATGCTCCTGTAAAGGATTTTAAAATCATCTATAAAAAAGAGGAAAATGTACTTTCTCTTTTTAAGCCCCTCACACTACATAATTCTGAGGGTATCTATTAGCCCTAAATAATGTGATGTAATGTGGCACTTAAAATTCTATAGGAAACAGACAAAAATCTATAGCTTTGTAACAACAGATTCATAAATAACCAATGGCTTTTTTTCTTTTACATCTTGCACATATACTTATGAGATGAATATCTAAACTTGTATTGCCTTAGTTATAAGTATCTGACTCATTTTTTATACCTAGAGGAAGAAATTCAATTTATCTCCAGTTAGAAGCTGAGGTTGTTTTTTAAAAAATAAAAAATAAGACTGAATTGAAAAGGCTTTGAGTCAATTATTAGGACCAAATCACATTCAGATAAGATAGTGGAATCTAGGATTTAAATATTCTCTTTAAAAATTATAAAATGCATTTGTATTGTGATAACCCCCCCACAAAAATACAATTTACCATTCTAATTATTTTGAAATGTACAGTTAAGTAGTGTTAAGTATATTACATTGTTGAAAAACACATCTCCAGAACATTTTAAAAGTGCAAATCTGAAACTTTATACTCATTACACAACAATTTCTTTTCCCTCCTCCCCATAGTTCCTCATAACCACCAATGCTATTTTCTGTTTCTATGAATTTGACAACTTTAGACACCTCCTCTAAGTGGAATCATACAGTACTTGTCTTTTTGTGACTGGTTTATTTCACTTAATACAATGTCCTAAAGGTTCATCCATGTGTAGCATATGACAGGATTTCCTTCCTTTCAGGGCAGAACAATATTCCATTGTCTATATACCACATTTTGTTGATCCATTCATTTGTAGGGAAATGGAGCTGCTTTAATTTCGTGGCTATCCGATAAAATAAAAGGCCAGGGACCATAAGCATAATAACCAGAATTACTGCTTAACCAGTTGTCCTAAGGTGCATTGACCACCTCTCAGTCCCTCCCCTCTTCCACCTCCTCACCCCCACCGATTGGCAAATGGGAACCATGGGGAAGCAGGTAGGTTGCAGTGGAGCAGGATTGGGGACTGGTGAGCGGGCGGAATGGCTGACCTCTTGGTCCCTCCCCTTGGCCTGCTGGCTCTGATGGATCAGTGATAGTGAACCGGGGAACCAGTGTGGGTCGTGGGAGGACCAGGCTGGCTGTCAGTCTGTTAGGATCCTCAGCTTGTCCCTGGCTGCTCAAGGGCTCAGGCCAGAGGGAAAGAGAGTGCCAGCAACTTCACCTCCATGCACATGTGCTGGGCCAGCTGCTGATGGAATGCATTGCCTGCTTGGGGCCACTCATGCAGACACCGCTGCCGCTGCTGCCACTGCTACTGGGGCTTGCAGTGCTTACGGAAGCTGTGGGGCATACCTGTGACCTACCTGCCCCGGCGGTGGAGGCAGCATTTGGCCTAAGGACTGGCGAATGTGAAGAAGATGGCCCTGATTGTAGGCTAGGCCTAGGAATCCTACTTGCACGATTTCGTGCTCTGGGCCTCTAGTTATAAATAATGCTGCTAAGAACATGGGTGTGCAAATCTCTCTTTGAGATATTGCTTTAAATTGTTTTGGACACACACAAACACACACACACACACACACACACACACACACACACCCAGGAGTGAAACTGCTGGATCATATAGCTCCATTCTTAATTTTTGAGGAACCTCCATATTGTTTTCCATAGAAGTTGCATCATTTTACAATCCACCAATGATACACAAGGGTTCCAATTTCTCTATATTCTTGTTCAGACATATTTTTTCATTTTTTAATCTTTATTGTTCAGTTTATTAATTACATTGTTACCTTTTATTTCACCCTATAGTTCCCCTCCACCTGGTACCCATCCCACCCTCCACCCTCAACCCCCTCCACTGTCCTCTCCCATAGTTGCATGATTTTTGTCCAGTCTCTTGCTGCACTTCCCACACCCCCTTTCTCCCCAAGAGTTGTCAGTCCATTTCCTATGTCCGGGATTCTGTTACATTCACCAGTTTATCCTGTTCATCAGCTTATTAATTCACTTGATTTTTAGATTCATTTGTTGATAGATGTGTATTTGTTGTTCCTAATTTACACTTTTATCTTCTTCCTCTTGTTAAAGAATATCTTTCAGCATTTCATATAATATTGGTTTGGTGGTGATGAACTCCTTTAGCTTTTTCTTATCTGCGAAGCACTTTATCTGACCTTCAATTCTGCATGATAGCTTTGCTAGATAGAGTAATCTTGGTTGTAGATTCTTGCTGTTAATCACTTTGAATATTTCTTGCCACTCCCATCTGGCCTGCATCATTTCTGTTGAGAAATCCTCTGACAATTGTATGGGTGCTCCCATATAGGTAACCATCTGTTTTTCTCTTGCTGCTTTTAATATTCTCTCTTTGTCTTTTGCTCTTGGCATTTTAATTATGATGTGCCTTGGTGTGGTCCTCTTAGGGTTCCTATATATTGGGGTTCGGTGCGCTTCTTGGACTCCTAAGTCAATTTCTTTCACCAGGTGAGGAAAGTTTTCAGTCACTATTTCTTCAAATAGGTTTTCATTGTCTTGGTCTCTATTTTTCTGGCACCCCTATAATTCGGATGTTGGTATGCTTGAGGTTGTCCCAGAGGCCCCTTACACTATCTTCAATTTTTTGGATTCTTTTGGATTCTTGCTTTTTCAGCTGAGTGGATTTTACCTCTTTGTATTTCAAATCTTTAACTTGGTTCTTGGGGTGCTCCAGAGCACTTGTAGGTCTTTGTATAATATTTTTTATTTCAGTCAGTGTATGCTTAATATCTGGTTGGTCCTTTTTCATATCCTTGAGAGTCTCCTTTATATCCTTGAGGGTCTCCTTCATTTCCTTGTAGGACTCATTCATTTCCATGTTGGTCTTGATCATTTCCTTGCAGGTCTCGTTAGTATCCTTGAGGGTCTCATTCATTTCCTTGTAAGACTCATTCATTTCCTTTGCGGTCTTGCTTATTTCTTTATAGGCCTCAACCTTCTGTTGGAGCCTCTTGAAAAACCCTATAACCGTGGTTTTGAATTCCATGTCCAGTCATTTTTCCCCCTCCATTTCTTTCACATCTGATTTCTTTCCATGTCTCTGCATGGTGGCTGCTTCCCTGAGTTGGTCAATTAGCTTTGTGTGGTAGACTTCCTACTAGGGATAGTGGGTCAGCCTCCCCAGTTACCTGAGGTGGATATGGGCTGCACAGTCTTGCTGAAGTTAAGCTCAGGTTAATCGTTGTTAGCACTTGGAGGGATTGACCTCCAGGCCAATTGTCTGTGAAGTTCAGCTGTGCTCAGGTTGGATGGGCGGAGTCTCCGGGCCAAGCAGACAGCGTTATCTCCACCCTGTGCAGCCCCAGGGATTCTGTGCTGGGGACAATGGTCGCCAGCAGCTCTGAGAGAGAGCTGCTGTGGAGCTCCACCGGCTGCCGGGGAATTCAGACTCTCCCCAAATGAGTCTGCACGCCCAATGTCTCACCCAGGGTCGTAAAACAAAGCAGTCTGACGGTTTTCCGAATGAGAGAGCGAGTCGCAGAGCACTCTCTGTGCGGTCATGCAGCTGAGCTGTTCGCACAAGCTGCCTTCTCCACAAGCCGGCAGACCCCTGCAGCACCCGAGCTTTGGGGTGCCCTCCCACTGTCCAGTTTTCACCCCGTGTGATAGTGTGTTCCCTGGACTTCGCCCAGAGCTGGAGAATCAGTCCAGTGGGACATCTTTGTCTTCCCGTTCGAGAAAACTGGCCAGTTTTTAGCCGCCCGCCCTCTCCGCTGGCGCGCGCTCCAAACCTCTTTCCACGTGAATCTTTCAATGCTTTCCGCCGCTGCTCCTCCGAGTCACAGTGTCTTCTTTTCACTTTTATTTGTGGAGTTTTCACTCGGCCAGCTTTCTGGTGATTCTTGAAGGTGTTTGTTCTTCCGTTAAGTTGTAGTATTAAAATTGCTGAGTATGAAGGCAAGATAGGTGTTTTACCTATGCCGCCATCTTGGTTCCTCTGGCATATGAAGTTTTGAAGCTTGTTGTCAATAAAACAATATAGCATACATATCAAATTGCATATATACCAACTTATGTGAAGCTCCATCTATTGAAAAACATCAGCATTATTAACTAGTACACCTAGTGTATCACAATCACAATTGTACCACACAAAAACAAAATGAAGAACAACTCCAAATTTTACTGCACAGATATTTGTTCTAGAAGAAAAGATACAGAAATTATTTATTGATTGATTGATTTTAGAGAGAGAAAGAGGAAAGGAGGAAAGGGAAAAGGTGGAGGGAAAGAAGATGGGATGAAGAGAAAGAGTGAGAGTGAGAGAGAGATGGATTAGTTGTCCCACTTATTTATGCATTCATTGATTGATTCTTATATGTGTCGTGACTGAAGATTGAACCCACAACCTTGGTGTATTGGATAACACTCTAACAAACTGAGCTACCCAGCCAGGTCCACATACAGAAATCTTAATCATAACTATATTTGGGAGATAGAATTTATAGTTAATTTTCTTTGTGATGTCCTGTTTTTTTTCTTCCACTAATTTTGAAATGAAGGTGTACTACTTTTATAAGGTCCTTCATGATCTTGTCTCTGTATGCCTCTCTGGCTCAGTACTGCTATTGTCCCCAATGTCCCCTAAGCGATCCTATGCCATGTGTAGTTTCCCAAATGTGCCATTTTCTTTCAGGTTTCTTTCAGGCATCCTTCTAAGCATTTTAGCAAACAATAATATCAGAAGAGCTGAGAAATGCCCAAGAGTAGTGTAGATCTAAAGTATAGGCAGGAGAGAGAGAATAAAGAATGAATCTAGGGAGAATGAAGAATGTAGAAGGGAAAAATGAATAAGAAAGGAAATTTTATAGATAAGTACATGGTAGATAAATAGATAAGACTGTATATGCAAACGTAGGGGATCATTCATTAGTTGTTCTGGGGATCACTATAGCCTTCCTTATTGTAAGCCAGGGGTATGGAATGTCTGGCCCTTGGGTGAAATCATTTAGTCTGGCTCTGCCAAAGCATTAGGGTGAGTTAATTAAATGTTTGACCAAATATAGCCAGATAATTTTTAAGTTGATAATTTTATATGGCCCTTGAATGATGTTATAAATATCCAAATGGCCCTTGGCAGAAAAAAGGTCCCCATCCCATGCTGTCAGTTGTCTAGATCTGATATAAATAATCAGCAATGACTATAGACTGGAGAATAATACTGCATTTCCCCAGTTTTTTACATTCCCAGAACACAAGCCAATTAAGTATAAGCATAAACAGGTGTATATTCACTATGTCAAAAATACATTTCTCTTGCTCTTACACAAAAACTACAGGGTGACAAATTAATTTGGGATAAAATTATATGAGGAATTGCCACTACATTAAAAAGAAACCAATTGATAAGATGTGGGGAGATTAGAGCTAAATGGATTTAATTTAGTGGTTGTTTTAGTCCATTCAGGAAGCTATAACAAAATGCCATAAATTGGGTATCTTATAAACAACAGAAATATGTTTTCATGGTTCTGAAGGCTACAAGATCAGGATGCCAGCATCACTGAGTTCTGGTGAAGGATTTCTTAGTGTTGCACACTGCCAACTTCTTGCAGTGTTCTCATGTGGTGGAAGGGGCTAGGGAGGATCTGAGGTTTCCTTTGGATGGATACTAATCTTCCAGAGGTTCCACCTAATACCATCAATTTGGGGATTAGGTTTTTAATATATGAATTTGGGGGAGATATAAACATTCAGTCTATAGCTGTGGTTTCCAACCAAATAGCACTATAGACTGGAGAATTACCTAAACCCTCCAGCTAAGATTCCAGAAGAAAGGAATAGAAACAGAGAAGATGGGAGGGGAAATAGAAACTCTAAGAGTCTGAAGAGGGGTTGAATGAAGTGACCAAGTAAGGAAACAATGGATTTGCATCATCATTAATCTAAAATCATGTTTATCAACTGGGGAGAAATTGGCTCACGGGGAACATCTGGCAATGTCTGGAGACATTTTTTGTTGTCACAACAGAGGGGAAGTTGCTACTGGTATGTAATGGGTAAAGACAGAGATGCTGTTCCACATCTTGTAATGCACAGGACAACCTACAACAATGAATTAACTGTCCAGCCTGAAATGTCATAGTGGTTCAGGAACCTTGCTCTAAAAACTTTTCCTCCTATTAGAACATGCAGTTTTTTGTTTGTTTGTTTGTTTTTACATAAAACCAGTCAAAGTTTTATTCTCTTTTGCAAACATTTGGTACAATTAGTCTTCCACTTGATAGTTGTGGAAACCTGAAAGCACAGAAGCTAGTTGTTGGCCAAGATCTTACAGTAAGTCCATGACCCAATAATTTCTTACACTGTTAAGAAAATGGTGAGAACATTTTTGTGTGCTATGATGAACATACAGTTGAGTTCCTGAAAAACATTCCTTCTTTGTCACTCTTAAAATCCCCCCTCCTATTTGATAGGGAAGAAACAATTTGTATCACAAGCAAAGATAGATTTAGAGATCCAGAATGCAATCATCAATGTTTCTTTGTCTCTTCTGTTTATTTAATTATTTTTATTTTTATTTTATTGTTTAAAGTATTACATATAGTATTACATATGTCTTCTTTTCCCTCCATTGACCTCCCCCTGGCCATTGCCACCCCCAGCACATGCCCTCACCACTCTAGTGTCTCTTCTCATTGGTTTGCTTATATGCATGCACATAAGTCCTTTGGCTGAACTCTACACCCTCCCTTCCACCCTCCTCTACCATCCTCTGAATTTTGATGGTCTGATCGGTGTTTCTCTGTCTCTGGATATATTTTTGTTCATCAGTTTATGTTGTTCATTATATTCCACAAATGAGTGGCTTATTTCACTTAGCATAATGCTCTCCAGGTCCATCCATGCTGTTGCGAATGTTAACAGTTCTTTCTTTTTTATAGTAGCACTAGAGGCCCAGTGCAGGAAATTTATGCACTTGCCTGGCCTGCACCCTCTCACGACTCAGCAGCTGTTGAGGGTGGGCCTAAGTCATCAGTCAGACATCCT
Organism: Antrozous pallidus; assembly: GCA_027563665.1. Lineage (NCBI taxonomy): Eukaryota > Metazoa > Chordata > Mammalia > Chiroptera > Vespertilionidae > Antrozous > Antrozous pallidus. Next base: position 44,202,568 of record CM050509.1, on the reverse strand, counting down.
TATCCCTGCAGGCTTCTCACTGAACATGAGGAAGCAACTCCTGCGTTGTCTGCCTCCTGGTGGTCAGTGAGCATCATAGTGACTGGTTGTTCCACTGTTAGGCTGAAACTGGCTCTCTGACATCCTCCAAAGGGTCCCAGATTGAAAATGGCACAGTCCAGGCCAAGGGACCCACTGGTGCACGATTGGGATCAGGGAGGGACCGCAGGAGGGCTCCAGGGAATGTCCAGCCAGTCTCGCTCAGTTCTGATGAGTTGGACCCCAGCAGCAAGTTAACCTACTGGTTGGAATATCTGCCCATAGTGGTCAGTGTATGTCATAGCAATTGGTCGACCATTTGCCTATCTGCTGGCTGGTGGTCAGTGCACATCATAGTGAGCAGTTGAGCGACCTTAGCATATCATTAGAATACTAGAGGCCCGATACATGAAGATTCATGCAAGAATGGGCCTTCCTTCCCCTGGCTGCCAGCACCACTTTCACTCTGGCCAGAGCAGCCTTTCCACTATGGCCCAGAGCCACCTTTCTGTCTTCCCACACTGCCCAGAGGCCCAGATTCACCCCTGGCTGCTCACTGCCTGTGTATGAAAATTAACCCACCATATTTGTTGGATTAATTTGCATACTCACTCCTAATTGGCTGGTGTGTGTTGCAAAGGTATGGTCATTTAGCATCTTCTTTAATTAGGTAGATTAATGCTTTGATTGGATGAATGGCAACTGGATGACTGGAAACTTAGCATATTAGGCTTTTATTATATAGGATGATATTCCATTGTGTAGATGTGCATCTGCTTTTAATCCACTCATCTGCTGTTGGGCACTAAGGTTGTGTACAAATCTTAGCTATGTGCTGCTATGAACATAAGGGTGCATATATCATTTCTTTTTTTTACCTTTATTGATTAAGGTATTACATATGTGTCCTTATTCCCCCATTACCTCTCCACCTTCCATTCATGCCTCACCCCCCTGTTGTCTGTGTCCATTGATTAGGCTTATATGCATGCATGTCAGTCCTTTGGTTGATCTCTTCCCTTTACCCTCCCCTACCTTCCCTGAGGTTTGACGTTCTGATGATGTTTCTTTGTCTCTGGATCTATTTCTAATCATCAGTTTATGTTGTTCATTATATTCCACAAATGAGTGAGATCATATGATATTTATATTTCTCTGCCTGGCTTATTTCACTTAGCATAATGATCTCTATCTCCATCCATGCTGTTGCAAATGGTAAGAACTCTTCCTTTTTTACTGTAGCATAGTATTCCATTGTGTAGATGTACCACAGTATTTTAATCCACTCATCTGATGATGGGCTCTTAGGCTGTTTCCAAATCTTAGCTATCATTAAGTGTGCTGCTATGAACATAGGGGTGCATATATCCTTTCTGATTTGTCTTTCTAATTTCTTGGGATATATTCCTAGAAGTGGGATCACTGGGTCAAATGGGAGTTTGATTTTTAGTTTTTTGAGGAAACTCTGTACTGTTCTCCACAGTTCTGCACCAGTCTACATTCCTACCAGCAGTGCATGAGAGTTCCTTTTTCTCTGCATCCTCACCAGCACTTGTTATTTGTTGATTTGTTGGTAATAGCCATTCTGTCAAGTGTGAGATGGTACCGCATTGTTGATTTGATTTGCATCTCTCTGATGATTAATGACTTTGAGCAGGTTTTCATATGTCTATTGGTCTTACTTCTGTCTTCTGTCGAAAAGTGTCTATTTAGATCAGTGGCCCATTTTTTGACTGGGTTGTACATCTTCTTTTTGTTAAGCTGCATGAGTTCCCTATAAATGTTGGAGATTAAAACCTTATTGTTGGTATCATTGGCAAATATGTTCTCCCATGCAGTGGGCTTTCTTGTTGTTTTATTGATGGTTGCCTTTGCTGTGCAAAAGCTTTTTATTTTGATGTAGTCCCATTTGTTTATTTTTTCTTTACTTTCCATTGCCCTAGAAGCAGTATCAGTAAAGAAATTGCTTTGGCATATGTCAGAGATTTTTCTACCTGTGGATTCCTCTAATATTTTTATAGTTTCCCATTGTATATTTAAGTCCTTTATCCATTTTGAGTTTATTTTTGTGTATGGTGTAAGTTGGTGGTCTAGTTTCATTTTTTGCATGTATCTATTTAATTTTCCCAATACCATTTATTCAACAGACTGTCTTGACTCCACTCCATTGTATGCTCATGATTTCTTTGTCAAATATTAATTGAGCATAGTGATTTGGGTTGATTTCTTGGTTCTCTATTTTATTCCATTGATCTAGATGTCTGTTCTTGTGCCAGTTTTTAGAACAGTGGCTTTGTAATACATCTTAAAATATGGTATTGAGATTCCACCTACTTGGTTCTTCTTTCTCAGGATTGCTGTGGCTATTCAGAGTCTTTTTAAAAATATATATATATTTTATTGATTTTTTACAGAGAGGAAGGGAGAGGGATAGAAAGTCAGAAACATCGATGAGAGAGAGACATCGATCAGCTGCCTCTTGCACGCCCCCTACCGGGGATGTGCCCGCAGCCAAGGTACATGCCCTTGCCGGAATCAAACCCCGGACCCTTCAGTCCGCAGTCCAACGCTCTATCCACTGAGCCAAACCGGTCTCGGCCAGAGTCTTTTTTTATTCCAGATGAATTTTTGGAGAATTCTTTCTAGGTCTGTGAAGTATGCCATTGTATTTTAATGGGGAGTGCATTGAATCTATAGATTGCTTTGGGTAGTATGGACATTTTAATGATGTTGATTCTCCCAATCCATGAACATGGTATGTTCTTCCATCTCTTTATGTCTTCATCTCTTTTTTTCAGTGTCCTGTAGTTTTCCACGTATAGATCTGTTAACACCTTGCTTAAGTTAATTCATAGGTATCTTAATTTTTTTTGGTGTGATGGTAAATGATATTCCTTTTTTAGTCTCTCTTTCTGTAAGTTCACTATTGGTCTATAGAAATGCTATAGATTTGTTGGTGTTAATTTTGTATCCTGCTACATTGCCTAATTCATTTATTAAGTCTATTAGTTTTTTGATGGCATCTTTAGGGTTTTTTTATATACAATGTCATGTCATCTGAAAATAAGGACAGCTTTACTTCTTGTTCTCCAATTTGGATGCCTTTTATTTCTTCTTCTTGTCTAATTGCAATGGCTAATATTTCTAGTACTATGTCAAACGTGAGTGGTGAGAGTGGGCATATCTGTCTTGCCCCTGTTCTTAGGGGAAATGGTTTCAGTTTTTGCCCATTGAGTATGATGATAGCTGTGGGTTTATCATATATAGCTTTTATTATGTTGAGGTATGATTCTTCTATTCCCACCTTGTTGAGAGTTTTTTTTTTTTTTATCAAGAAAGGATGTTGGATTTTGTCAAAGGCTTTTTCTGCATCAATTGATATGACTTTGTGATTTTTATCTCTCAATTTGTTTATGTCATGTATCAGGTTTATTGATTTGTGGATATTGTACCATCCTTGCATTCCTGGGATAAATCTTACTTGGTCATAGTGTATGATCTTTCTGATGTAGTGCGGGATCCAATTTGCTAGAATTTTGTTGAGGTTTTTGGCATCTATGTTCATGAGGGATATTGGCCTGTAATTAATTTTCTTGCATTGTGTTGTATTTATCTGGTTTTGGTATTAGGGTAATGCTGGCTTCATAGAAGGAACTTGGAAGTGTTCCTCCCTCTTGAAATTTTTTTGTCATGGTCTGAGGAGGATAGGTTTTAGCTTTTTCTTGAATGTTTGGTAAAACTCCATTGTGCAGCTGTCTGGCCCAGGGCTTTTGTTTGGTGGAAGCTTTTTGATGACTGCTTCAATTTCTTCCATAATTATTGGCTTATTGAGATGTTTAGATTCTTCCTGATTGAGTTTTGGAAGGTTATATTTTTCTAGAAATATAGCCATTTCCTCCATGATGTCCAGTTTGTTGGAATAGAGTTTTTCATAGTATTTTTAACAATCTTTGTATTTTGGTGGGGTCTTGTTATTTCACCTCTTTCATTTATGATTTTGTTTATTTGCGTCCTCTCTCTTTGCTTTTTGGTGAGCCTGGCTAGAAGTTCATCAATCTTTTTTATCCTTTCAAAGAACCAGCTCTTGGTTTTTTTATTTTTTGTATATATATATATTTTTGTCTCAATGTCATTTATCTCTACTCTGATCTTTATTATTTCCTTCCTTCTGCCTACACTAGGCCACTAGGCTTTTCTTGTTGCTCTCTTTCTAACCCTTTGAGTTGTAGGGCTAGATAATTTATTTCCATTGTTTCTTTCTTTCTTTTCCTTTTTTTTTTTTTTTTTTTTTTTGCAGTAAGCTTGTAGGGCTATGAACTTCCGTCTCAACCCTGCTTTCGCTGTGTCCCATAGATTTTGGATTGTTGCATTTTCATTACTGTTTGTTTCCATCATTTTTTAAATTTCTTTCTTGGTCTCTCTGATAACCCAGTCATTGTTTAATAGCATGCTGTTTAGTCTCCATGTGTTTGATTTTTTTGGATTGTTTTTATTGTAATTGATTTCCAGTTTTATGCCACTGTGATCTGAGAAGATGCTTGATATTATTTCTATCTTCTTGAATTTTAAAAGAATTTGCCTATGACCCAACATATGGTCTGTCTTTGAAAATGACCCATGTGTACTTGAGAATAATGTATACTCTGTGGCTTTGGGGTGAAATGTTCTGAAGACGTCAATTAATTCCATCTGGTCTAGTGGGTCATTGAGGATTGTTGTTTCTTTGCTGATTTTTTGTTTAGAGGATTTGTCCAATGGTGATTGTGGGGTATTAAAATCTCCTACTATGATTGTATTGCTGTCAATATCTACCTTGATATCCTACAGAAGTTATTTTTATGTATTTGGGTGCTCCGGTATTGGGTGCACATATGGTTACCAGAGTTATTTCTTCTTGTTGGATTGCTCCCTTTAGTATTATGAAGTGGCCTTACTTATTTCTTGTTATAGCCTTCACTTTGAGATCTAATTTGTCAGATATAGGTATTGCTACCCCAGCTTTTTTTTTTTCATTTCCACTCACCTGGAAAACTTTTTTCCATCCCTTCACTCTCAGTCTGTGTGTGTCCTTTTTCTGAGGTGGGTTTCTTATAGACAGTTGATATATGGGTCATGTTTTCTTATCCAATCTGTTACCCTATGTCTTTTGATTGGGGAATTTAACCCATTTAATGTTATTATTGATGGGTACTTATGTATCACCATTTTTTTATTCTTTACAGTTCTTTCTTTGCTTCCTATTTTTTTTCTTTTTACAGTAGAACCTTTAGGACTTCTTGCATTCCTGGTTTGGTAGTAATAAATTCCCTTAGCCCTTTTTTGTCTGTGAAGCTCCTGATTTCACCTTCAATTTTGATTAATAGCCTTGCTGGGTATAGTATTCTTGGATTCAGAACCTTCCTTTGCATGACTTTGTATATTTCATTCCATTCCCTTCTGGCCTTATGAGTTTCTGTTGAGAAATCAGTTGCTAGTCTGATGGGGGTTGCTTTGTAGGAAACTTTCTGTCTCTCTCTGGCTGCTTTTAAGATTCTTACTTTGTCATTGGAGTTTGCCAATTTAATTAAAATGTGCCTTGGCGTCAGTCTTTTGGGGTTCATTGTGCTTGTGACTCTGTGAGCTTCTTGGATTTGTGTGGATTTTTTCTTCCCTATATCCAGAAAGTTTTCTGTCATTATTTCTTCAAACAGGTCTTCTATTCCTTGCTCAGTTTCCTCTTTTTTTCTGGAAGCCCTATTATGTGGATGTTGTTTTGTTTTGTGTTGTCCCAAAGTTTCCTTAGGCTCTTCTCCTGCTTTTTAATTTTTTTTTCTAGAAGCTGCTCTACTTGGGTACTTTTTCCTACCTTGTCTTCTAGTTCATTAATCTGGTCCTCTGCTTCTTCTAGTCTACTGTTGATGCTTTCTATTGAGTTCTTTACAGTAGCGATGTCATTTTTCATTTCTTCTTGGTTCTTCTTCATTTCCTCTTGGTTCTTACTCATATTGTTGAATTTGTCTTCCATTCTTTTCAGCCACTTTATGACCACTTCTCTGAATTATTTCTCTTGACAGGCTGCTTGTTTCCATTTTGTTTACTTCCTTTTCTGGTGATGCCTGCTTTTCTTTCATATGCAGGCTGTTTCTTTCTCTCCCCATAGTCTCTCTTCTCCAGGTGTCTGGTTATGTAGTTCTCTCTCTCCTTATCCCTGGTGAAATCTGATCTTTCCGTGGTGGGGTGTAGAGCTCCTCTGAATCCGCATGTTTGTGCCAATTGTGGACTGGTGCTCTGGGGTTCACAGCTGTTTGGTGGGTGCTACAGTTGTAGATTTTCAGGCTTCCAGTACATCATCCACTTTCTTCTTCAAGATGGTGTGGTCTTCATGTCCAAGCTGGTGGCTCCGGGAGGGAATGCAGAAGCAATGGGGGCTGCCCAGTCAGGATAGCCCTGTCTAGCAGTCCCCTACCTTCTCCTGGAGTATAGCTGTCCCTAAACTCACCAACAGACACTCCACATGTGACCCTAAGCTGTTCTTTCTATCTTCTCTGGGACAAGGCTCAGTACGTCTGTCTATTCAGCTGCCATTTTTTAATTTTTTCTGAAGCTCCATATATCATTTCTGATTGGTGTTTTTGTTTTTTTGGGATATATTCCTAAAAGTGGGTTTATGGGGTGAAATGAAAGTACCATTTTCAAATTTTTGAAGAAACTCCATGCTGTTTTCCACAGTGGCTGGACCATTCTGCATTCCCACCAGCAGTGCATGACAGTTCCTTTTCTCCACAGCCTCACTAGCACTTGTAATTTGTTGAACTGTTGATGATAGCCATTCTGACAGGTGTGAGATGGTACCTCACTGTTCTTTTGGTTCACATCTTTCAGATGATTAGTGACTGTGAGCACGTTTTCCTATGTTTCATGGCCTTTATGTCCACTTTTGAAAGAAGTCTATTTAAGTGTTTTGCCCATTTTTAGTTGGATTGTTTATCTTTTTTTTTTAATGGATTGTTTATCTTTTTTTTTTTTTAAGATGTATGAGTTCCCTATAACTTTTGGAGTTTAGGCCCTTATTGGAGATAACATTGGGAAATATGTTCTCCCATGCAGTGGGCTTTCTTGTTGTTTTGTTGATGGTTTCTTTTGCTGTGCAGAAGCTTTTTACTTTGATGCAGTCCCATATGTTTATTTTCTACTTAGTTTCCATTGACCTAGGAGCTGTATCAATAAAGATATTGCTACAACAAATGTCTGCTATTTTGCTGCCTATGTCTTCTTGTAGGAGTTTTATGGTTTCCCCTTTTACATTTATGACATTCATCCATTTTGAGTTTATTTTTGTATATGGTGTAAGTTGGTGGTCTAATTCATTTTTTGCATATATCAGACCAATTTCCCCAACACCATTTATTGAAGAGACTGTCTTGAGTCCATTGTATGTTCTTACCTCCTTTGTCAAATACTAATTGAGCATAATGGCTTGAATGGATTTCTGGGTTTTCCGTTCTGTTCCATTGGTCTATCTGTCTGTTCTTGTGCCAGTACCAGGCAGTTTTAAGAACAGTTGCATTGTAATATAGCTTGATATCTGGTATTGTGATCCATCCAACTTTGTTCTTCTTTCTCAAGATTGCTGTGGCTATTCAGAGTCTCTTTTTATTCAGATTAATTTTTGAGTTTTTTCTGGGTCTGTGAAATATGTCATTGGTTTCTTAATGGGGAGTGCATTGAATCTATAGATTGCTTTGGGTAGTATACATTTTAATGATGTTGATTGTGTCAATCCATGAACATGGTATAGTCACCCATTTGTTTATGTATTCCACTCTCTTTTTTTCAATGTCGGGCAGTTTTCTGAGTACAGGTATTTTATGTCCTTAGTTTAGTTTATTCCTATTATCTTAATTTTTTTTTGCAATGATAAATGGGATTGATTTTTTAGTTTCTCTTTCTGTGAATTCGTTACTGGTGTCTAAAAAAGCATTAAATTTCTGGGTGTTAATTTTGCATACTGCTACATTGCCGAATTCATATATCAAATCTATAGAGTTTCTATGTACAATATCATGTCATCTATGAATAATTACAGTTTTACTTCTTCTTTTCAATTTGGGTGCCTTCTATTTCTTCCTTTGTCTGATCACTAGGGCAAACACTTCAAGTACTATGTCAAACAGGAGTGGTGAGAATGGGCATCCTTGTCTTGTAACTGTTCTTAGGGGAAATGGTGGTGTGTTTGTTTTTTCTCATTCAGTATGATATTGCCTTTAGGTTTGTCATATAAGGTTTTTATTATATTGAAGTATGAACCCTCTATTACCACCATGCTGAGAGTTTTTATCAAATTTTGTTGGGTTGTGTCAAATGTTTTATTCTGCATCAATTGATATAATTATATATGATTATATGGTTTTTATCTCTCAATTTGTTTATGTGATGTATCACATTTATTGATTTATGCATATTGCATCGTCATTAAATCCCCAAAATAAATTCCACTTGGTCATGGTGTATGATCTTTCTAATGCAATGCTGGATCCAATTTGCTAGGATTTTGTTGAGGATTTTAGCATCTACGTTCATCAGAGATATTGGCCTGTAATTCTCTTTCTTTGCAGTGTCTATCTCTTTTTTGGATTAAGGTGATGCTGGCTTCATAGAAAGAGCTTGGAAGTGTTCCTTCCTCTTGAATTTTTTGGAATGGTCTGAGGACAGGTTTTAGTTCTTTAATTGTTTGGTAAAACTCTCCTGTCAAGCCGGCTGGTCCAGGGCTTTTGTTTCCTGGAAGTTTTTTGATGACTGCTTCAATTTCCTCTATAGCTGTTAGCCTATTCAGATTTATTTTTATTTTTTTCTAATTGCATTTTGGAAGCTTGTATTTTTCTAGGAATATGTCTATTTCTAGCACTTTTTTTTTTACAATTTTTTTTTGTATTTCTATGAGGTCTGTTGTTATTTCGCCTCTTTCATTTCTGATTTTGCTTACTTTGGTCCTCTCTCTTTGCTTCTTGTTGAGCTTGACTAGAAGTTCATCAATCTTGGTTTCCTTTCAAAGAACCAGCTTTTGGTTTCATTGATCTTTTATATTTTTTTTGGGGGGGGGTCTCTATGTCATTTATTTCTGCTCTGATCTTTATTATTTCCTTCCTTCTGCTTCACTCTGAGATTTTCTTATTGCTCCCTTTCTAATTCTTCAAGTTGCAGAGTTAGATGGTTTATTACAGGGTTTTTGTTTGTTTGTTTGTTTGTTTTGTTTTTGTGTTTTTATTTTTTTTATTTTTTTGAGGTAAGCCTGTAGAGATATGAACTTCCCTCTCAAGATTGCTTTCACTGTGTCCCATAGATTTTGCATTGTTATGTTTTATCATTTGTTTCCAGGATGTTCTTTTTCTTCTTTAATCTCTTTGGTAATGCAATCATTATTTAATAGCATGCTATTTAGCCCCCAAGTGTTTGAATTTTTGTGATTGTTTTTTATTGTAGTTGATTTCTAATATTATGCCATTGTGATCTGAGAAGATGCTTGATATCATTTCAGTCTTCTTGAATTTGGAGAGACTGCCTGTGTCCCAATATGTGATCTATTTTTGAAAATGTCCCATGTGCACTTGAGAAGAATGTATATTCTGTAGCTTTAGGGTGGAATGTTCTGAAGATGTTGACTAAGTCCATCTGATCTAGTGAGTCATTTAGGAGTATTTATGTTTCTTTGCTGATTTTTTTGTCTAGAGGATTAATTCAGTGATGTCAGTGGGGTATTAAAGTCCCCTACTATGATTGTATTGCTGTCGATCTTTCCCTTGATATCTTTCAGAATTTTTTTAAATGTATTTGGGTGTTCCTGCATTGGGTGCATATATGTTTACCAGAGTTATATCCTCTTGTTTTATTGATCTCTTTAGTATTATGAAGTGGCCTTCCTTGTTTCTTGTTATTGCCTTCATTTCAAGGTCTATTTTATCATATATCAGTATTGCTATCCCACTTTTTTTTCATTTCCATTTGCCTGAAATATATTTTTCTATCCCTTCATTTTCAGTCTGTGCGAGTCCCTTGTTCTGAGGTGGGTCTCTTGTAGACAACATGTAAATGGGTCTTGTTTTCTTATCCATTCAGTCACTCTATGTCTTTTGATTGGAGGACTTAGCCCATTTACTTTTAAAGTTATTTATTGATAGGTACTTGTTTGTAGCCATTTTTATTCTTTAAGTTTGTGTTCCTTCTTCCCTTTTTATTTCTTTTTTAAAAACAGTCCCTTTATCATATCTTGCTTCACTGGCTTTATAGTGTTTAACTCCCTTAGTCTTTTTTTGTTGGTGAAGCTCCTGGTTTCCCCTTCAATTTTGAATGATAGCCTTGTTGGATAGAGTATTCTTAGTTTCAGTGCCTTGCTTTGCATCACTTTGTATATGCCCTTCCATTCCCTTCTAGATTGATGTGTTTCTGTTGAGAAATCATTTGATAATCTGATGGGGGATCCTTTGTAGATAACTCTCTGTCTCTCTCTTGCAGCCTTTAAGATTCTCTCTTTGTAGTGAACATTTGTCATTGTAATTATGACATGTCTTGGGGTGGGTATTTTTGGGTTCATCTTGTTTGGGATTCTCTATACTTGTGTGACTTTTTTCATCCCCATTTCAGTGAAGTTTTCTGTCATTATTTCTTCAAATAGGTTCTCTAATTCTTGCTGCTCTTCTTGTCCTTCTGGTGCAAGATGCCCAGCCACAACCTGTTGGCGGGAGTCTCATGCATGCTGAGAGTCATGGGAGAGCCAGAGATGCATGGGCCCTGTGCTGTTGTGGTGGGTCAGTGGGAAAAGAATGCACTCCAGGCTCACAGGGGCCTGTGGCTGGATGGCTGGAGTCTCAGTGTCCATGGGTATGTAGCTGTGGTAGCAGGTCTTTGTCCAGGGTGGCATAGGGTCCCACTTTGCATCTCAAGCCAGTATGTGTCATGGTAAAGCTGAGGTCCTAGGTATAGCATTTCTTCCCTTTCAGATGGCTTGGTTTCTATGCCAGTGCCATCCTCCCAGGAGTGCTTGCAGTGGTAGCGGGGGCTCCCCATCTAAGAGAGACTGATCTACCATCCCTTGAATGTCTTCTAGGATGTAACTGTTCTCATGCACACACTGCACATGTCCACACACTCCTCTTTTGCTCCCTCACTTTCTCACACTTTCTCCCTTACTGCCGACCTGCCAGCCACCATCTTCTATATCCAGAACATGCAGTTTTGAAGTAGTTAATATCCCTATGGTAGGGAATCTTCCTCTTTATTTTTTAAAATTTATTTTTATACAGTTTACTTAATTTATTGGGGTGACATTAGTTAATAAAATTATATAGGTTTCAAGTCTACAATTCTACAACACATAATCTATACAGTGTTGTGTATGGGCTGACAACAACAAGTCAAGTCTCCTTTCATTATCATGTATTCCCCCCTTTACCTTCTTCTATCTCCCTCACTCTCCTTTCCCTCTGGGTAATCACTATACTATTGTCTGTGTTCATGAGTCTTCCTTTTTTTTCTTTGTTTAATCCCTTCATCCTTCTCACATAGCCCCCAATTCCCTCCCCTCTGATAGCTTTCAGTCTGTTCTTTGTACTCTTGAGTTGTCTCCATTTTGTTTGTTAGTTTATTTTTTTCAATAGATTCCACATATTAATTAAATCATATGGTACTTGCCTTTAGCTGTTTTATTTCACTTAGCATAATACTTTCCAGGTCCAACTTTAAAAATTCTAGAAAAAGATTGTCTTGCCAGGCACTTAAGTTCTTATCTTTCTCCCCAAGCTCACAGCTGTTCCTTCCTTGAGGCCTTTTGCACTAGAGATTGGTCTATTATCCAAACAAATACCCTAAATCCTAAGGCCAAAGAACATACACAACTCACTCTTAATTGCCTCAAACATTTGCCCTTTCTGACCAAACAAGGAAATCTTCATAGGCAACAGAGAATAGAATATTTTCTATTTTCAATTTTTAAAATTGCTTTTTAAATTGTATTCTTCATGAACCTGTCATGAGATATAAACCTAAAACCTGAAGTTCTAATTAGAAAATGCAGAATATATAATGATCACAGCAAACGAAACATTAACTCCCCTCAGGTTAGTCCACCTAAGAAACAGCCAAATTCAGCTTTGTGATGTGCTCTAAAGCTCAATAACTACAATCTCACTTAAGCACAGAAGAATTTGTGAAAACCAAGACTTCCTTCCACAGAAATGTTCTCTCTCAGGTCCCCTGCTGTGTGGATTCCAGAGCTCAAAGAAAAATCCATTGGTTCACTTCAATTATTCAGGGACAGCACAGAAAGATAAACAAGGAAAGGTCAAGAGTATATAGTGATTTCATGCACTTCTTTGACCTCTTAAAATTACATTTATATTTGGCAAAAATAATATTAAACCTGACATCATTTTCTTTCTGCATCATTGTCAATACTAAAAAAAAAAAACACTTTGGATTCACAGGGTACAGTACAGAAATGGCTGGTTGGAACTTAAACCCAATTTATATTGTATTTTTATCCTTGAATAAGAAACAACATGAAGTTACATTTATTTCATAATTAATAAGAGACAGACAATATTAAAGATAATATCAAAACTACTGTAGCTTCACCATATGACCCAAAGCAAGGTAGATTAGTCTTGCACTAGCCTAAGATTGCCTGTTTACCTATACTTGCCTGCCATGATCACTAACCCCTGACAGAAATAGATATGTAACATCTTTCTCATTTCCCCTTGGTTATTTGGAACTCTGAAAGAATAACAACTGCTCAACCTAAATTCATCTGACTTGTTTGGGGACCTCACCTAGAATTAGTTATTTTACAATTAATTACAATCAAATTAACTGGAAAGCTCAATTGAGCAGGATACATTTTTAAACTCTCATCCTAGGACAAAACTGGGTATGTCCCCTGACAGGGAATCAAACCAGCAAGCTTCAAATGCACTGGGCCACTTCAACCGCACTGAGCAGGATACTTTCAGTAGAGGGGTAAATGACAAGAAGGTAAGCCAGAGAATAACAGCCATAATAAAGCCAGAAAGGACCTCCAATATAATTTACCTCTATTCCCTCGTCTGACTGTGGAGAAAAATGAGGTTGAGAGGAAGAAAGAGACATTTTCAAGGTCACACAGCTATTAAGTGGCAGAACTGGACTTGAACTCTATTTCTAACTCTAAAGCCAGTGCTTTGTCAATTACTTACAAGAAACCATCTAAAATTTGCAAAGGATATCGTGGGACTAAAAGACATTTTTTCCACTCTACAATATCCTTTATACTTAGATTGCCGTACAATAATCATGTTCTAAATGACAACCCTGACATTCGGTAAGATTTTCAATTATAAAATATTAAATTATGATCATTTGGATTAAAATGGAAAGTAGATTCATATTTAAGAATGACTTTCAACAAGAATGGCAATTTTTAAAAAGTTCTACTTAACCTTAAGCTAACCACCAAATCCAATTAACCAGAACCCCCAGTTTTCTGAGCATATGGGCTCATCATGATTTTAATATAAATAGGGTAAAGTCTAGATTATATCTCTAGCCATAGAAATTTAACTGAACTATAAATATTCACCAAAAGACAGAAAGGGATGACTTGTGGTTCTTTATATTTCAGAGACAAGTTGTTGTAATGCAAAGGTATTATCTTTCATATTGTCTGTCTCTTACTAATTATGAAATAATTCTTTGGATTGGTTGTATACAGACATGCATTTCAGCTCTAATTCTTGTTCTAAGTGTTGGGTAGACACATTATTAAAATTTCCAAAGACCCAGTTTTTTAATATTTATAATGGGCATGATTTCTATTATGTCTACCTCTCAGGGTTTTTTTTTTTAGTTTAAAATAAGATAATGAAATAAAGGACTTTGGGCAACCGAAAATTATACACACATGCTTACATATGAATATATACCTACATATGCACACATACATGTACCTATATACAATATACTATCTAAAATCTGAGTCTTTTGAATATAACACATGAGAAAAAGTATTTAGCTACAAGTGTATCTACTAAAAACCAAACAAGCATGTTGCCATAAATTTATCTAAGTTAATGATACAATTCAGGATAGTAAATCACAAAATTTGAAAGATTAGACTGTCATAGATAAAACAAAACAATTATTTTAGTTGAAAGGTAGAAAAAACAGCATATTGTGAATAATTTTATCAAGAAGAAAATCAGGAGGAACTAAGATGGTGGCAAAGGCAAAACACCTATCTTGCCGTCATAATCAGCAATTTTAATACTACAACTTAACGAAAGAACAAACACCTTCCAGAATCACCAGAAAGCTCGCCGAGTGAAAATTCCACAAATAAAAGTGAAGATAAGACACTGTGACTCGGAGGAGCGGTGGCGAACAGCGGTGAAAGATTCGCACGGAGAGAGGTTTGGAGTGCGCGCCGCGGAGAGGGCGGGCGGCTGAAAACCGGCCAGTTTTCTCGAACGGGGAGACAAAGGCGTCCCACTGGACTGATTCTCCAGCTCTGGGCGAAGTCCAGAGAACCCACTATCACACGGGGTGAAAACTGGACAGTGGGAGGGCACGCCGAAGCTGGGGTGCTGCCGGGTCTCCCGGCTTGTGGAGAAGGCAGCTTCGGCGCGAACAGCTCGGCTGCGTGACAGCGCAGAGAGCACACCGCGACTTGACTCTCATTTGGAAAACCGTCAGACTGCTTTGTTTTATGACCCTGGGTGAGACATTGCGCATGCAGACTCATTTTGGGAAAGTCTGAATTCTCTGGCAACCGGCAGCCGGTGGAGCTCCGCAGTGGCTCTCTCTCAGAGGTGCTGGCGGCCATTGCCCCCGGCACAGAGTCCCTGGGGTCGCATAGGGCGGAGCTAACGCTGTCTGCTTGGCCCGGAGACTCCGCCCACCCAACCTGAGCACAGATGAGCTTCACAGACAATTGGCCTGGAGGTCAACCCTCCAAGTGCTAACAACGATTAACCTGAGCTTAACTTCAGCAAGACTGTGCAGCCCATATCCACCTCAGGTAACCGGGGAGGCTGAGCCACTATCCCTAGTAGGAAGTCTACCACACAAAGCTAATTGACCAACTCAGGGAAGCAGCCACCATGCAGCAACATGGAAAGAAATCAGATGTGAAAGAAATGGAGGAAAAAAAACGACTGGACATGGAATTCAGAACCACGGTTATAGGGTTTTTTAAGAGGCTTCAACAAAAGATCAAGGCCTATAAGGAAATAAGCAAGACCACAAAGGAAATGAATGGGTCCTGCAAGAAAATGAACAACACCCTCAAGGATATAAACGAGAGCTGCAAAGAAATGATCAAGACCAATGTGGAAATGAAAGAAACCCTCAAGGATATAAAGCAGACTCTCAAGAATATGAAAAAGGACCAACCAGAAATTAAGCATACACTGACTGAAACAAAAAATATTATACAAAGACCTGAAAGTGCCCTGGAGCACTCCAAGAACCAAGTTAAAGATTTGAAATACAAAGAGGTAAAATCCACTCAGCTGAAA
This sequence comes from Antrozous pallidus, assembly GCA_027563665.1. NCBI lineage: Eukaryota > Metazoa > Chordata > Mammalia > Chiroptera > Vespertilionidae > Antrozous > Antrozous pallidus. Next base: position 44,187,026 of record CM050509.1, on the reverse strand, counting down.
AAGCAAGAAACCAAAAGAATCCAAAAAATTGAAGATAGTGTAAGGGGCCTCTGGGATAACCTCAAGCATACCAACATCCGAATTATAGGGGTGCCAGAAAAAGCGAGAGGCCAAGACAATGAAAACCTATTGGAAGAAATAGTGACTGAAAACTTCCCACACCTGGTGAAAGAAATTGACTTAGGAGTCCAAGAATTGCACCGAACCCCAATATATAGGAACCCTAAGAGGACTACACCAAGGCACATCATAATTAAAATGCCAAGAGCAAAAGACAAAGAGAGAATATTAAAAGCAGCAAGAGAGAAACAGTTGGTTACCTATTAGGGAGCACCCATACGACTGTCAGCGGATTTCTCAATAGAAACGATGCAGGCCAGACGGGAGTGGCAAGAAATATTCAAAGTGATGAACAGCAAGAATCTACAACCAAGATTACTCTATCCAGCAAAGATATCATTCAGAATTGAAGGTCAGATGAAGTGCTTCACAGATAAGAAAAAGCTAAAGGAGTTCATCACCACCAAACCAACATTATATGAAATGCTGAAAGATATTCTTTAAGAAGAGGAAGAAGAAAAAGATAAAAGTGTAAATTAGGAACAACAAATACACATCTATCAACAAATGAACATAAAAATCAAGTGAATTGATAGGCTGTTGAACAGGATAGACTGGTGAATATAACAGAGACATGGACATAGAGAGGGAATGGACTGACAATTCTTGGGGAGAAAATGGTTGTGGGAAGTGCAGCAAGAGACTGGACAAAAATCTAGCAACAATGGGAGAGGACAGTGGGGAGGGGGAGGTGAGGGTGGAGGGTGGGATAGGTACAGGGTGGAGGGAAGCTATAGGGGGATAAAAAGGGGAAACAATGTAATTAATAAACTGAACAATAAAGATAAATAAAATAAAATAAAATAAAATTTTTATAACACTAAAAAAAAAAAAAAGAAGAAAATCAATTTACTTAGAAGGCCAATATAGTGCCACAAAAGGAAAGAATCAATGATGTCTGTGATTTTATGGTGTACTTAATATTTTAATAGTTAAATTGGAAATAGTCATAAGGTAGCATTTATAGTGTATATTGTCAATGAAAGCCCTGTGTGTACATGCCACTATTAAATATCTTCATTAGTAAAAGGGAGGTGCCTAGTGTTTTGTGTATGCCAGATGGAGATAGGAAGTCTAATCTTGGGCGGGCCAATGATACTTGCTTGCTTTTAAGAATATGACTTATATTGAGATTCAATTTTAAAAATATCTCCCTCTGGGATAATATTTGCAAAGGCAAACTTCTGGCACCTAAGATATTTATTATTCCTCGAAGGCAGTGTCATCATCAGCTGTATGCCCTTGTGAGACTTGGCAACCTAGAAAGCCTGTACCACCGTGTGGGATCATGCTGTTTTCCTCCTTTCTTTTTTAAATGTGTTTTTATATATTTTTTAGAGAGAGAGAAAGGGGACATGGAAATAAAGAGAAACATCAACGTGAGAGAGAAACATTGATTGGTTGTCTCCCATATGCACCCTGACCAGAATCAAACCTGCAACCTGAGCATGCACCCAGACCAGCAATTAAATTGGTGACCTTTCAGTGCACAGAACAACACTCCAACAAAACTGAGCAAAACTGACCAAGGCAAATTTTCTTACTGTTTTAAATATATATTTATTGATTTCAGAGATGAATGGAGAAAGAGATAGAAACATCAATGATGAGAGAGAATCATTTATCAGCTGCTTCCTGCATGTCCCACACTGGCGATTGAGTCTGCAACCTGGGCATGTGCCCTGACAGGGAATTGAACCATGATCTCATGATTCAAATTTCCTTATTCTTTACATTAAGGAAACAATCTCTAACTGGGTGTTGGTTTATTTCTGTCAACCATATCGTCATCCTTGTGACTACTGTGTATCTCCTCACTTAATGTAGTTCCCCCTCTTTTTCAATCCTCCAATTTATATGAAACATTGATCAGATTGAGCTTCCATTCAATCTTCTATTCCATTTCAAAAGAGTACTCTCTGAAACCTGTTTCCATTTTCTCACATCTTAGCAATTCTTCAAATCCACTGCAGACTAGCTTCTGTCTCATCACTGCCCTGAAATTGGTCGCTTATAATTCAAGAAGTCTGTAGTAGACAGAATCAGCGGTCTCTTCTCATACACACTCTATTTGACCTTTCTGAGACACTTGAAAATCATGACTACTATCTCCTTGAAATTTTCTCCTCTCTTGTTCTCCTCTGTGATTATTCCTCAATAACTCAGCTAACTTTTTCTCTTTCATGGACTCCTAAGTTGTGTTCCCATGGTTTGCTTTATAGTCTTCTTCTAGCACTAAACTCTCAGTAACTTGAACAGTGGCTAGTGCATAGTGGGAACTCCATACAGATTTGTCAAACATTTTAAAAACTTATCTATGCAATAATTCATCATAGCATTTATAATGAACCGTTTTTCATTTAAAATATTACTCTCATTCTTATAACTTTAGCTATCACACCAAAAAATTAACAAAAGAGAAGCAGGTATTACTGTTGATTTGCTTATCTGTTCACCAAAGGAGACAATACTTTTTCAGTGTTCTTATTTCTTAAATGGAATACTCAGTACTGTACTTTCATGATTCTTGCAGAGATATTTCAAAGACCTCAAAATATAACCTGATCATATCTTTTGCTTAAAAAGTTACAAACATTTTTGTGTTGTGAAATTAATAAAGAACCAACTGGGTTTTCCCAAAGGGAGATGTTTAATAGAATATCTTATGCGCACACACATACACACACACACACACACACACACACACACGCACGCACGCACGCACGCGCGCGCCTCTGTAGAAAATAAGGAGAAAAATTAGCAGGAAATACTTGTTTGCTAGTTCAAATATATGTCATACTTTTAGTAAAATATAACAGATACATGTCTATTAATTAACATGACATGGCAATGAAAATATTTATTATGAGTAACTATGTAAGTAACTTTATATTCAATTAAGTTGTTAAGAATTAGTTTCTCTCTTGATCAAAACCACATATTTCTGGTTTTAAATATTCAACATAGGAGAGGGAAGAATATATGATGAGGAAGGGCAGAAAGGTTGCTATAGAGATTCCCCTAAAATTATTTTTTGTTTGCTATACTCATTTTTATCAATCATCTTTGTTTTCAAAAATTCTGTGAAACATTTGTCTAGATTTATATCTGGATTGCTAAAAACATCTTCAACAGATGAAAACCAGAATTTATCTCACCTATGGTGAAATTTCTCATCCATATCAAATGAAATACATTATGTTTGCCTATGGTTTTTATTTTGAAATGAAACTGAGAATAGCCAATTCAAAAGCATTTTTAAAAATCATACTACAATCAAGGTGACTAGGGACTGTATCATAATAATTTCCAAAATACTGTCCTTCATGGCCTAAGCACAATAGACTATTAGAGATATACTACAGGCCTGATGCATGAAATTCTTTCAAGAGCAGGCCTTCCTTCCCCCAGCTGCCAGCACCGGCTTCCCTCTGGCACCTGGCACCTGGACTTTCCTCTGGCACCCAGGACCCAGGCTTCCCTCAGGCTGACGGCAGATACTCAGGACCCACTCAGGACCCGGGCAGCCCTGGGTTTGTCGGGAAGGTCGTCCAGAAAGACATCAGAAAGGACATCCTGTCTAATTAGCATATTATGCTTTTATTATTATAGATTTTTACTCTAAATATATAAAATGTATTTTTAAAACTACAGAACTCTCCTTCATGTAAATGTAACATATACCACATCCATTTTTTGGTGTAGACTGAAAAGGTTGGTTGATTCCTGTTCATCTGGAGTAAACAGGATTTATAGGTCATAGATTAGTTCTACAAAGTCTTTTCCTGTCTTAAAAAGAATCTTTAAATCTGTGGCTGAAGAGAGATTTTGCTAACCCCAGTGCTATTAAAGGATTAAAGCATGAGATATTGTTGAATCTGAGCACTGAATATGTATATTCTGAACTTTTTGTCTCTAGTCATTATTAAAGGAAAACATTATGTCTCTATATCTATTTTTACAATGCAAATATCCTGAGGGTGGAGAATACTTATAAATGTTAGATTTTTAATAATACTATATAATAAAGAACTATAACCAATACTGGGGAACTTACTTTTATGGGTTAATATTTGAAGAGTAGTAGTCATAGATATTTAAATCACTGCCATCACCACTTCCCAATGATTTGTATTTTCCTAAGATAGACACTAGCTCTAGAATTCTGGTAATAAGCATTGCTCATATAAATTTCATTTCTCTTCCCATTTCTTACAAACAACTCCTCCAACAATGGCTCTTCTTTAACAAAAATGACCCTATCGACTCCACTTAATTGTTCTAAAGCCAACAAGGGCAGTTAGCCTCATACCAAGCCATAGCCATCTTTTTGAATATTCTATAAATCCATGAAGAGAGTTCCTACCCATCTTCTGATCAGGCATAACTCCTTTACACAATTCTGATTTGTCTCTGTGAGTTGAAGTGGCTATGTTAATAGCAACTCCAAGTTCTCTCTAGCATTGAATAGCACAGCTAAATCTTCTAAGATTCATTTTTTGTGACTAGATCATGGTTAATGTCCACCATCATTGACAGCACATTAAGCAAAGTTACTTAAGATCTAGAGCCCGCACTTGGCTAAAAATTTCAAATGAGTAAGGACATCAAATAATTTGAATTAGGAGTTTGAATTGGGGGACAGCAAAGAGAATAATGAAGGGAAACAAAAAAATGGGTGTAATTCCAGTTCAAAGTGAATTTTATGAAGAGGTGGAAGAGCTAAGGGAACTGTACAGGGAGGGGCTATGCTTGACATCCTGGTAGAAAATAATAGTAATCCATTTTACCTGGTGTTACAGGCAGAACAATCTATGAGCACACAAAGTGCAAAGATAGAATGGAGAGACTGATACAGAAATGAAAATAGTAAGTTAAGATTTTAAGAAGCTAGAATGGAGCAAATAGTAGTGCCAAGGGGATGGAGATGGAAAAAATGTGACACAGAGGAAGAACCAAAAAGGGGAGGGAAATAAAATGAAGTGAAAATCACATGTGAGGTAAAAATGAATTCTTGTAGCTACTTTCTGAAATGAGTCATATTAACCTATTTAAAATGCTAGAGAGAGAAGAGAGAGAGAGAGAGAGAGAGAGAGAGAGAGAGAGAGAGAGAGAGAGAGAGAGAGAGAAGAAGAAGAAGAAGAAGAAGAAGAAGAAGAAGAAGAAGAAGAAGAAGAAGAAGAAGAAGAAGGAGGAGGAGGAGGAGGAGGAGGAGGAGGAGGAGGAGGAGGAGGAGGAGGAGGAGGAGGAGGAGGAGGAGGAGGAGGAGGAGGAGGAGGAGGAAGAAAGAAAAGAGAAGAGAGAAGAGAAGAGAAAGAGGAGAAGAGAAGAAAAGAGAAGAGAAGTGAAAGAGGAGAAGAGAAGAGAAGAGAAGAGAAGAGAAGAGACGAGAAGAGAAGAGAAGAGAAGAGAAGAGAAGAGAAGAGAAGAGAAGAGGAGAGGAGAGAAGAGAAGAGAAGATATTGAGTGGTTGCCTCGTGCATGTACGCCAACCAGGGATGGAACCTGCAACCTGGATATGTGCCCTGACTGAGAATCAAACTCATGACCCTTCGGTATACAGGACAATATTCAACCAACTGAGCCACAATGGTCAGGGCTATTAACCAATTTTTAAGATCAGAAAACTGAGGTTCAGAAACTTTCAATAATTTGTTCAGGCACATACTGGTCAAACTAATAAGGAGCAGAACTGAATCTCAAACCTGCATCTACTGGTTTCTTTAATCCAAACTCTTAGACACTCTTAACAACTTTTATGAAGAAGGCACAAACAGAATAGTTTTGGGATTGAGGCTTATTCCACAAGGAGGAAGAAATTTTCTGGGGAAGAATCTCAGAATAAGAGGATCTATGAACTCTAGTGTATCCAAGTTCAGATCCCTTGATAAGGAAAGAGACCATGGCAATTTAACAGTAGGAATTTCAGAATGAAATTTAGATTTCTGGATCATACCTTAAAGATTATAGGCTTTTGTTTTCAGAGTGATTATCCTTATTAGTATTAGATGAAATATTTGCTCACAGAATAGCCAACCTAGTAAAAGGGTTGAAATGGAAAATGGAGAAAAGAGAGAGAAAGAACAGGAAGAGTAATGCCTAATATTACTGAAATAAATAACTGATGATTGTGCATGATTTTGAGTGTAATATGCTCTTCCTAGAATGTCCTTTCTTACATTTTCCACCTAATTCCTCCTCATAATTTTAGATCAAAATATATTTTAGGCCATTTTCACAGGGAAATTTTCATTTTCCTTCTTTCAACTACCTCAACATACCTGTGCCACCACTATTCTTATCTGGGTTAGATGGACTACCTCCAAGTCTCCCTACCATGGAATAACTTAAAGTAGCACTTCTCATGTATTGTTTTTCATTTTTCTTGGCTTTCCCTAACATAGCAAGTAGTTGAATGTGAAGACCTGGACCCACAGCCTGGGTTCAAGTCTGACCTGGATCTGCTACTTCATACTTGTAGGATTTTTCATGTTCTTTAATCTTTCTGGATCTCAGTTTCCTCATCTGTCAGTGAAGATGGTAACACCAATAGTACCTACTATATGGAGTTATTGTAAGGATTAAAGCAGTTGATTAATAAATACTTAGAAGACATTAATCAAAAATATTACCTATGGGCACAGACAATAGGGTGGTAAAGGGCTGGGGGATGGTGGGAACCAGGTGAGGGGCAACGGGAAAAAATAGGGGGGTATTTGTAATACTCTCAACAATAAAAATTAAAAATAAATATTTATAACAGTGTTTGGTATGATGCTACATATTTAGCTATCATTATTACTAGTACTAGACCCCAAGTTTCCTGAGTACAAAGACTCATTCCTCAGCGTAACAACAGTACATGATGAATGTGCTCACTGAATGCCTCCCTGTGCAGGGCATGCTCAATAATCCACAGTCTGGGAGGTTTATGTGAATATTGGATACTATTGGAACAGATTAAAGCTAATGCACTTTCTTAACTCTGTTGACTAAATTTCTATCCTTGACAGCAGGGCAGTTCCAGGCTCTTATATTGAAAATAAAAGTATTTATTGCACGTTTTCTATATGCTCAGCTCAAAGCAGACATTTTATATCTATTATGTTATTCAGTTCTCAAAACAACCCCACAAGGTAGGGCTGCCATTTTCTTCACAACAGATGGAGAAACAAAGGCCCTGGAAGTTAAATAATGTGTCTAAGTTCACAATCATATAAGTAGCTTAGTCCAAGGCTCTTGAAGCATATATGCTTAACATATCACCCAGGTTCTCCATCTTCATCTCTGGCAATGTTCCCTTCTTTCCAGGTTATGAAAGACATTCCCATCACCCAACCATAAAACAGATAATCTAGACATTAGGAATGCTGAGAGAAGTCTTAGAGGAGGAGCCGGAAAGGCTGATTCTGAGTAAGGAAGGGTTCAGGGCAGGCATAGCCCTGAATGTACTAGATAGTCATTGCATTATTTCTGTGAATGACAGAAGGCAGCTAACAATCCAAAAGCTGTTCTGGAGATTTATCACAGAGCAATCTTACAAAGCCTCACAGATATGTGCCATCAAAACTTAGGAGAGGGAATGGTTCTTAAGAATTGAATATTTATACCTCTCCCCCATTCATATGTTGAAAACTAAACACAAGTGTGATGGTATTTGGAGTGGAGTTTTTGGAGGTCATTAGGTCACGAGGGTGGAGCCTTCATTATTGGAATTAGTGCCCTTATAAAGGAGACTCCTAAGAGCTACTCCATCCATTCAGCCATATGAGGACACAGGGAGAAGATAGCAGTATATGAATTATGAAGCAGGTTCTCATCAGACACTGAATTTTCCAGTGACTTCTTAGCTTCCAGAACTGTGAGAAGTTAAGTGTTCTTGTTTAAAACACCCAGTAAAGGGGATTTTGGTTATAATAGCTGAAATAGACTAATATATTGGTGAAAGAGTATATTAGATTTAAAAGAACACTAAGAGAGGAAGTAAAATGATGTTTGTATGTTTTTACTTTGGATAAATCATGAACATAAAGGTAAAAACATATTTAATTAGATGATGATAGATATAGAAAGGGACAAAAATTGGAGTAGTTTCTTGTGTATTATTTTTCTATTATTATTATAACATCTATCAAGTGCTTATTATGTGCCTGCTGATCTAAGTACACTACAACCATTAATTAATTTACTCCTCACAACAGCCTCATGGGTAAGTGTTACTAGCACCCTTACATTAAAGATGAGAAAACTGAGGCACAGTGATATCAAGTAATATGACAAAGGTTCAATAGCTAATAGGTGGTAGATCAGGAAATTTACAATAAGCTTTCTGGAAAGATGGAAGAAATGGATGCTCGTTTCTAATACCGATCACAAAAGTGTCCTAAGAATAGTGTAGTAAACATGAGTGATTTCAATTCCAAAGATATCTGCTAGATATATTAACTAAAGGCAAATACATGATAAGTCCCAAACCTCCCTTGTTGATGATTCTATCTCCCAGAAGGCAGAGAAAATGATAAGGAGACATATTTCTCTCACTGACTCAAAAAAGAGAAACTGGTAAGTTGAAGGTGATAGAAATCTTTAGATAAAACAACCACTTTAGCTTAGATCCCCTAAGTGTATTATAAAGCAAAAAACTTAGACTTAGGGAAGAAATTCTCTAAAAGGTATAAACACATGTCCTGAGACACTCTAAAAAAAGAGATGAACTTAAAGTTAGGAAGGTTTTTGCCTATAAAACTATGTGCCTGCACTGGGAGCTTACCATTCAGTTTAAGTTTCTAAAGAACATGTACAAACATGTATACTATGGAATATTACTTGGACACAAAAATGAAACCTTACCATTTTGACAGCATGGATGGACTTACAGGGTATTATATTAAGTGAAATAAGTCCGTCATAGAAAGACAAATATCATAGATTTCACTTACATGTGGACTATAAAGAATAATACAATGAACAAACAAAATAGAAACACACTCCTAGATACAGAAAACAGACTGATGGTTGCCTAAAGGAAGGGATTTGGGTGAAAAAGGTGAAGGGATTGAGAAGTACAGATTGGTAGTGATAAAATAATCATGGGAATGTAAAATGCAGCATAGGAAATGTAGTCAATAATATTGTAATTACTATGTATGGTGCCAAGCAGATACTGGAAATATTGGGAAAACACTTTGTAAAGTATATGATTATCTAACCACTATGCTGTTCACCTGAAATTTATACAAAGTAATATTAGACAAAAACTATAATTGGATATAAAATTTAAAAACAGAACATGTACCAAAATAAAGGTATGAAAATCAAGGAGACCAACCAATGAACGCATAAGCATATATTCATAACCTATAGACACAGGCAGTGGGTGATGAAGACTGGGGGGGGGGGGTATGAAAAGGGAGAAGAGAGCAAAGGGAGAAAAGGGGGCACATGTAATACTTTCAATAATAAAGATTTATAAAAATAAATACATATAAGAGGGTGTGATGAAAATAAAACTAAGAAGGGTCATACCCCAGATGAGCCTGAAGCTTGAAAAAAATGCTAAAAGTGACTTAAGAGTTTTAGGGTGTGTTTTGTTTTTGTTTTTGTTTTTGTTTTTTGTTTGTTTGGGTTTTTTTAGGTACTAGAGGCCTAGTAGATGGATTTGTGCACTGGTGGGTCCTTTGGCTTGGCCTTCGGGGATTGGGTTGAAACTGGCAATCCGACATCCCCTGAGGGGTCCTGGATTGTGAGAGGGTGCAGGCCAGATCAAGGGACCCCACTGGTGCACAAATCCGTGCACCAGGCCTCTAGTATGCATATAAGATCTTTGGTTAATCTCTTCCTGCCCTCCCCCAACCCCCCTTCCCTCTGAGATTCATCAGCCTGTTCCATGTTTCCATGCCTGTGTGTTGAGTTTTTGCCCCCTGGTGGTCAGTGAGCATCATAGCTACCAGTCAAACAGTCAAACAGTGGGGCACTTAGCATATTAGCCATATATATATATATATATATATATATGTTTAGAACAAGGCTAGGACAGATGTGCAACTCATGCAAAATTATTGGATGACCAAGATTACGGAAGCTTTCTCAATGATTCTTTTCCTTTGTAAAAAGAATAATCATTGACTTACAAGGGTAAAAATAATTATCAATAACTGTAAATGGAAGCCCAAGAGAAGCAATGTGCTCATAAGAAGACATTCAACTGTTCTAAATGAATTAAAATTATATCTCAGAGTGGTCAGAGGTCTGGTTGATTGGATTCTCTACTCATAGTAGCTAAAGTTTCAAGACTGTAGTATAGTGAAATGTGTCAGAAGAAAGGAGACAGTAAATATTGACTTTGGTTTTCTAAAGGGACAGGAAGTTCAGGGGTTCCTTATACTAAACCAATAAACATTATGGTGAATGAGTGCAAAATTCTAGAATAGGTTATTTAAAAGTATGATTTATAAGCACTTAGAAAAAAACAGTAACCATGAGAACGCAGCATATATTTATTATCTAAGAATAAGTCATGTAGGACAAATCTCATTTCATTTATATTTTTGACATGGTTATTGCATTGACAGATCAATGAAAACATATGTATGCTATATCTGGATATCAGCAAGGTATTTGACAAGGTCTCTCATGATATGCCTGTGAACAAGATGGAGAAATGTGGGTTGTATGTTTAGTAAAAGAATGCTACCTGATGGAAAAATGTCAACCTGCAGGAAGGTTCCAGTGGCATGCCACAGAACTCTTATTTTGATTTTGTCTTATGTACCATTTTTATTAATGACCTACATGAAAATGAAGAAAGCATACCTAACAAACCTATAGATGGCACAATTATGATAGCAATACTATGCAAATACTTTGTATGGCAGAATTAGAGTTAAGCTACATCTCCACAGGCTAACGAGTTGAAATCAAATTAGGTAAAATCAAACCTCTAAACATATTTCCACCTGCACTCCCACTCCATCCCAAACACACAACTTAAAATAGCTTCAACTATATAATTATGGATTAAATAAAGTGTAGCTTAGCCTCAAAACTTAAGAAGTTTTAAGAGTTTAGTTAAAAGTATTATCAATGTGTATTAGTAGTGTATGTGGCTATCAGAAAAAAAGCTGATATTGAAGTGAACAGCATTAATGGAAATAGAAGAAGGGACACAACTGATTGCTGGCCATTCCTAAATGAGTCAATCAAGGTGATTGTCTGGGAAGGGTTCCATATAAGGCACTTCAGATCTACTCTCAGTCCTTGCTCAAGGGGTGGCCAAAAATGGCTATGCTAGTGCTTTTATTAATCACAGAACCTTTGTCTCCTCTCAGCTTCAACTGACTGAGGGAATAACTGACAGGGCTTGTCAAGAAACTTAAATGCAGCCTAGCTCAAAAGAGGTGAACTGGGCTCATAGATTTCCCTCTATTAGGTTTTTGAACTGAAAGGGAGCAGAATTTTCCATTCATATTTTCCTCTGGCATATTTCTTATTTGGGGCTGATTATTTTTAATTAACTGCAGACACAGGAGAAGCTCTGAAAGCCAAGTAAAAATAAACTTTTGCAAGAGTTGTTTACATGTATGTGGGAAATTTCTATTTGTAATGGTGTCTACCTCTCTGTACCAGGAGGAGGAGGATGAGTCAATCTTTAGAGACTCTTTTTAAAATTGATTTTTTGAGAGAGAGGAGGAAAGAAAGGGAAAGAGAAACATTAATGGGAGAAACATCAATTAGTTGACTCTCGTATATGCCCCAACTAGGTATGTGCCCTGACTGGGAATCAAGCCCACTACCTTCTGGTTCATGGGACGACACTCTGACCAACTGAGACAGAGTGGCCAGGGCTCTCTGGAGACTCTTAATAATTGAGAAGAAATAACAACCTTACTCTCTTTCACTGTGCCTTTCCAGATAATCTCCCATAACTGGCTCCCCACCCCCAACGTCTTTCTTTTGTCATTATCTAAAGATTGTATTTAAGGTGATGGCTTGGGCCATTTCAGCAGGTTACTCAGTGTCTGGGTGTCTCTTGTGTATACAGGAGGTATGCATATTATTCAACTTCTGGGGTTTTTTTTTTTTTTTGCCCTGGTAAGCTTTTATTATAGGGTGGGCTCAGCCAATAACCTATAATGGTAAAAGAAAAATAATTTTCTTTTCCTACAAGATAATCAGATAGTTAGCAATGGGATATGCAGCTAAAGTGATGGAGTGAGAGATGCCAGGGGGTACAGTGGAGTCACGTAGTGACAATAGAAACTAGACGCTGTTATGACAAAATAAAAACTATGTGGTAGATAAAACAATATAATAATCTAATGGCACTATTGGACAAAGAAAGACACATAGAGTGGGGCAAATATTTATAGGATTGCTGAGTCATATTAGTGCGAGACCCATAGGGCTTACCTGCCAGTGAGAATTTATCAGAATTTCCTGGGTTCCCAGTAACTGACTATATACTTAAAAAAGACACTTGCAAATACTCCAAGCAACATGAATGACCTCTGCTCATTGCAACTAAAGAGCCTACTAAGAACCCACACATACATTCTGCCTTGGGCATGATACTTCAACAGCAATTTGGACAAACTGGAGTGTGGGACTGGCATGCAGAGAGACTAGGATGGAGGATTTGGAAACCAGTTAATTTGAGGAACAGCTGAAGAAACTGGGGACACATTTATCTCAAAGAAGAGAAGAATCGGGAATACTGAAGGGCTTTCAGGTGTGAGAGGGATTTTATTTATTCTGTGAGACCCTGGAGCCAGATCTGGGAGAAACAGGGAGAATTAAGAGGTGGGAGATTTTGATTCAATAAGAATGTTGCAGTAGCTGTTTGAGATGACATGGAATGCCTTAGGAATGAGTCAGTTCCCTATTATGGAGATAGTATTTAAAGAGAGGCAGGTGACCACTTAGTTTGGGTAGCAATATTTCCTTTGAATTATATAGTGCTTTACAATGTATGAAGCACTTTCTGATATACTAGCTTGATATTCCCAACAACCTGTTGAGACAGGCATTTTTCTATTCGTTTTTACAGATGAGGAAGTTGAGGCTCAGAGAAGTTTTGTTACACAGCTCACAAGTAGGTGTCAGGTCACCCACAGTTACCTTTGATTGAATACATATGAAAACATTTTAAAGGATATATTTAGAAAATCCCAGCTGGTCAGACTGATAGGCTTTCTAGGTTTTTAAAAAATTCATCTTTGTGATGAATATACTAATATACTAAATATTAGTATATATACTAAATATATAAAATATACTAAAAAGGTACTCTTTGCTCAGTCTCACATGAAAACTTATGTTCGTCTCTGTGTCTTATGAAACTGAGAGCAATTAATACATTTCTTGCATAGCTACAGAAGGTCCGTGGGTGTAGTTTTTACAAACATGCCTAGATGTACATTTCAAATAAGAATAGTTTTCTCTCTTCATTTGCCAGAGCCCATTTCCCATCCTCCTTTCAGATTTCCTGTTATTTGGCTTCTTAGAGGAAAGGAGTGTGTTTGCTTGTCAGATTGCTAGTTAGCCAGATTGCCCCAGTGTTTCCTTAGCTCTCCGTCACTAAGCCCTGCAAAGGAATTAAAAGAAGAAAGAGTAATCACCACTGTTAGTGAAAACTCCTTGAAGATATACTGTACATTAATCGCTGCTTTGCTCACTTCATTTACCTCCCTGCCTTCAATTAAAAAATAAAAAAGACCACTATACAAACCATATCACTAGCACAGTTCTAATTGGGTTATCTTCACCATATGTGCTGACTGCTATATTTTCTCTTGGAAAATAGCAGAAACATATTTTATGAAACTATGTAATCTAGTAAGTGACGGATGATATAGAGTTTCCTGGATCTGGGCCAAAGTGCTTTCTGTTTGTTGGTGGTGACACATTCTGTGATGCCATACTTGACATTTAACTTAATATGCTGCTTAGGAAAAAAATAACCAGCCTTATGATGTGGGTTTAATAGTCCTCCCTCTCTATTCTCATTACCAGATAGTGGGATAGAAATTGATCAGAACTGATACCAAATATTGCTTATGAAGTAATATATTACACCCACTGTTTACATACAAATGTATTTAGAAAAATTTCGGTGGTAGATCTAAATAAGGCATAGAGAAGACAAGGGGGAGTCCTTGAATTTGTAAGATAACAGAATACTGTGTTTTATTAGGTAATGTTTTCCATATTAGTAGAAAGTTCTAATTTTCTATTTAAGATAGTGACTGAAAATAATGAACAGTTTCTCAGTTAATTGCAGCTAGCGCTAAAAATGTACTATGATTAAGGGACCTAGAGCTGTAGAGGAGTAGAATTTAATCACATGACAAAGATTTGAGGACTGCCTCTGGAAACTAAATACATGAAGTAACAGAAAAATACAGGCAAACGTATTTGCTCAAAAGACCAAACTTCATCCTAAAGGCAGAATCAAGTTTTTAAAATTACACAAGGACTTACAATTCATGAAGCAAGTACCTTCTTAAAATGTTGGAAGGCAACTTACTATTTCAAAGAATCCTATAATAAATAAAATGCCCACTATTGCTGTTCCTCCAATTGTGTTTGGATGTTTCTGTAATATTGCAGTTTTTTTAAACAAGGGATTATTGCCTTTTAAATAGTTTGAGGAAGCAATGATAGTCTTAGGTAATGGCTTTATTTCCTATTATTTTGTGGGTATCTGCCTGTGAGTGATTAGGCATCTGTGGTTTCATCTTTTCACGTGTATCTGCTCTGGCCTGTGTTTGCTGGTGAGCCTGGATCTAGAAGTGTGTTCCTGTGTGTGCATCTGTGCTTGTGAAGGGCTCTGCATCTCTGTGTTCCAATGAGTGTCTTTGTGGATGTCTATGTTAAGATGAGTTTCTACACTCAGTGGAATCATTGTCTGCTAATCTTAAGTTTAGTGGGATCCGTAATAGTTCAAGTACCTGGTCTCCAATGGTATGTTGCTGTTCAAGACCCAGCTGTTGTGCAGATGAACCGAATCCTGTGTACTGGTTGGAGGAGCTGGAGCAGCAGGGCTGGGCTGGCTGCGGGTAGTCATAGACCTCCTCTGAAGAGAGTCTGCTGTAGGGGGAGGCTTCCTGGCACAGGTGCAGGCATGAGGAGGTGGCGGGGGCGGCGGGAGGGGTCTGAAGGTGAATTGGTTGTGTGGGCTGCTCTGCATGTCTAAAAGGAGAAAAGAAAAACACAAAATAGAGACTTACTCTTCTACTTGGCAGTCAGGAACACACAGCCTGTCAGATTTCACATTTCAGAATAATATAACCTGTGAGGTGTGGTGAGTGTTAAGTTCAGTCTATCTGTTAAAAATGTCACTTGACTTTCAAAGACAAGTGCCCACATGCTCATGAAATGTAAAACATTCACAGTTGCATTTGCATGTAAATTCTTCAGGGCTATTGCAGCTAAAAAAGTAAATGAGGCTGCCTTACACAATTTGTCATAGTTTCTGCTACTGAACAAATAAATCATCAACAAGACACAAAGTTACAGAACAGAAGTGAGCTGATTTCCATCAGCTGCAAAAGTCGCACTTCAGAAAATACCAGTGAAAGGCAAACATTTATTGCAAGGAAAATCATTCAACACTTCCAATAAAACTATAAGGCCACCTTCTGGCTCACCTCAAAAAAAGGATGCTAGCCTGCCTACAAGGGAGCAAATCCATACGTACTTCAGAAAAGCAGTTCACAAGTGTGTAACTCAACTGTGTGAAACTAATCTCTCTTCCCACACCCCTAGTCACAGTGCTACTTGTAAAAATAGGCTAAAAAGAGTTTGTTCAGGATATTATATATATTTCCATGGTCACCCAAAGCACAGTCTGCACCCCTGAGTCCTTCCCCACCCCTGCCACACCTTTCTAGGAGCTATGCTATATTAGCAGGTGCTTAGGCAGCAGGGACACTTTTTTTGTTTTGTTTTTGTTTGGTTGGTTTTTTTCTGCCTATTTGCAGAGGAGACAGCCTGGGACAGACTGCTGTTGTTGCTATTATTTTGTATGTTTCCATTGTTTTCCGGGTAGGCACACGTAAAGACAGTGAGTTAGAATTTGGCCCATGAGAAATACCCCAATTAAACTTCTTTGCAAAGAAATTGCCACTGTAGCTGATAGCCAACTCTCTTCTATAGGAGAAACATAATAGGTGTCAAATGATTTCTTATAGCACCAGCATGTTCCAGATAAACTTTGCAGACTGCAATGGCTTTTCCCCACCTCCCAAATGACTGAGAGTTGAAAAGCAGAAAAATGCCAGAGGCTTCTGATGCTTACCAAAGGGCTCAGCTGGTTTGTGGGGAGACATACTTTGTAGTGGCTAATCACAGAAAAAAAAACTTACTTCGGTTCTTCTGCTTTAAACTTGAATTTTGAATACATTTGTATGATTTTCGTATTTTAAAATGATATTAGTGCCCCAAAACATGGCAAATTCCTCACTGTGTTTTCTAATATAGGTGGCTCTACATTTAAATGAACTTGCTCTATGAAAAATGGAATTGTACAAAAGATAGATAGAGAAGGGAGTGGAGACGATTCGTTTTATAGAAAGAATTGCTTTAGATAGTTACCTATCCTCGTGTATTTAAAAGGAACTAAAATGCTTCATGAATTTTCCAAATCACTTCCATTATTCCAGGCCCAGCCCAAATCCCTAATCCACTAAAAAAAATCATCACAAGTACTTAACATCTCATTAATTTTTTTAAACTTCTGGGCTTGTACTTATAACCATAACCAGAAACATACTTTCTATCCTTGGGAATCAAGAAGCATTGAATGCTGGAACCAAAAAAACCCTGGACATCCTCTCATTTTGCAGATGAGAAAACTGACACCCAGAGAACTGTCCAGAGATACTTGTTAAGTGAGTGGTATGGTCTACATTATAATTCACATGTCCTGACTCTCTGGCCAGTTCTCTGTTTACTATATTGCAGATCTCTGTGATGAGTTTACTTCTCACCTCCTTAAGATTTAGAGACGCAGTCCTCCACATTTTCTGGATTTTTCCCTTATGACATGCCACCTTGCTCTGCAGTGATTTGTTTACAAGAGAGTTTATCTCTTAGATCATATGTCCTTAAATTTAGGGGGAAAGGCAGGGTGGTGTAATGTTATGCAACACAGCAGAATGGAAAGAACACAGAAGCTGGGGGAATGACAAACCTATGTTTGAGTTATGCCTCTGCCATTCTGAAACGTTAACCCTTTCTTTGTAAAATGGATATAGTATTTTTCCTAACAACTACATTTAATTCATGTAAGATGTGCTTGAACACAGTGTGTCAGTGGCTATTTGTTCTTGGGATGTAGTAGAAGTATGACTGGAAATGACCATAGAGGTCCTCCCTTCTCCATTTCAGAGACAAGGAACCAAGGCTTAGAGATAAAATAACTCACTCAGTCATTTTGCCTGCCTATATCAGATGATTCCCAGCCTAATACTCTTTCCATTATACTATTCCAGAATACATATTTATAAATTTGGTTTCAGAGTTTGCAAAATTACAATATCCCATTGATATCTCATGTTTTTGTCTATGTTCCAAAATAGACTCTGTGTTTCTTAAAGCAAGATCATCGACCATGGAACCTAGAGTACCACCTTCTATGTTCCTTTGGCATTTTGATTCTGATGGAGCCAATGGATATCTATTTGATAGTTTACAAAGTGGTAGGTTTTCGCCTGGGAGTTTTCCATGAAATGTATCCCAGTGTCATGGGAAAGAAGAATGATACTCTGAAGAGGGTGCTTAAAATCATTCCCCTCAGAGATATAAAATTTGCCATTTAAATCCATGAACTTAACACATGGAAGGGAAGCAAGGGGTGGGAGTCCAGAGTTAGAAGAAGAAATCAATTTTAGGTCTTGGGTTCAGAACACCTCCATATGATATATATGCTATCTATATATCTATTTTTGTAATTAGTAATGTTTCTCTGAATATAGTTGTTCAAAAGAAAGAGAGCTTCTATTCATTACAATTATTCAAAAGAAAGAATCAATCATTATCATCTGGATTTACTGCTTGCTGGATTTCCTCAAAATCTTTGCAACTCACTTATATTTTTATAAAAAGAGAGATAAAAATTCTACTTCAATTCTACTTTATCAAAAGGTACAATCATGGTATTATTATAAAATAATATGCCATTTCTGCTGCAGGTAAAAACGCCATACATAGTAATTTTGATTATATATGTCTCTCTCTGTGTGTGTGTGTGTGTGTGTGTGTGTGTGTGTGTGTGTGTGTGTATGTGTGTGTATGTGTTGATTTATACCTATTTTATTGTGTATTATTGTTTCCACATTTTAAATATGCAGAGGTTTCCCTACTAGTTAATACTGCTTTAAAAGCTTTCACAATATTGGATTGTTGCACTGAGTGGAATACCTTAAGGACCTTAAGCCCTTATGAAATGCAAATCATTTCAGTTTCATTCATTTTTTCACCTCAGGAAAAAGATGGAAAATGCACTTGTTTCCTCCCAAATAAAGTAATTTAATACTTGGGCTCCATGAAATGGGATTTCCCAACATTAAACACTAATGAAAAATGCATTGGGGTTCAGTGTCAGGAGCTCTAGAACATTAGTTATAAGGGTAGAGAGTCACATACATTCACTTCCAAGTGTATCTGGCAACCATATGTTTCTGTGCCCAAAAAAGATGCAAAGCAGAAGGGGGAGTAGTGATTATGCATATGTGGATATCCACAGTTATAAAGGTTTTGAAAGTAAATTAAGTTTTCAGATGGAAAGGACCAATTCAAATAATATACTTGGATAGGAGCCAGTTTCAGATTTGAGGTCCTAAAATAACTTGGTAAAAAAACCTATCCTGGGAAGTGAGGGCGGGACTGTGGAGATGTTGCTCCAAACTGAATATCCAAATCCAAAGCATGTTAGGTGTGCCAGAGCTGTTCAAAAAGTGTAATTCTTCAGAAACATTACCTTTGTCTTCAAAAGGTAAGAGAGAGAAGAAAATTATCTGGTGCAGCTTTTCCTTTTTTTTTTTCTCTCTTTTGCAAAGAAACCTTATTTTAGATCACCTGTCAGGAAAACTTTTAACCAGAAATTAGAATATCTTTCAGAAACATCGTGTGGGAACTTATCAAGGTGTCAATCAGGGTTCTTTGCCCCTTTCATTTCATTAGCACACATAGTCAATTTATCTGTAAGGCGATGTCTGCATTTCTAATTTTCATGTACTGTGCATCATCACGCATGTGCAAAGGGTTTATGGGAAAATGGAGTTGCGATATATGACCTGAAGTTTGCCTGTGAAAGTGGGTGTCAGAACTTATGAGGTAATGTGAAGTGGTGGAAGGAGTGTTATCAATCAGACAGAAAGCTTTAACAGTGGATGTGTATAAGACTCCTAACACAAGCAATGAACTAAACTGGTGGATGTTTCAGTGTATGTACATATATGTTCATTTTGTGTATTCCTGAATGACTTCTTGAGCTGTATGCAGTTTTCTAGACTCAGTATTTTTTAAATCTTTATTGTTGAAAGTATTACATATGTCCCCATCCCCCTATATTGACCTCTTCTAACCTGCCCCCATCCACCACCCAAGGCCTTTATCACCCTATTGTCTGTGTCTATGAGTTATGCATATATGCATAACAGTTCTTTGATTTATCTCTGCCCACCCACCAACCCACCCATCCCTGCCTTCCTTCTAAGTTTTGACAGTCTGTTCCATGCTTCTATGTCTCTGGATTTATTTTGTTCATTGGTTTATTTTGTTCGTTAGATTCCACATGAGTGAGATCATGTGATATTTGTCTTTTTCTGATTTATTTCATCTAGTGCTTTGAACAGATGGAGTCAAACATATTCAAATGCAAAATTTATGTTATGTTCAAATTGTTCTCAAATATATCAATAACATGGAACAAGTTAATATTTTCAAAATAAGCTTTGACCCTAACTGGTTTGTATCAGTGGGTAGAGCGTCAGCCTGCGTACTCAAGTGTCCCAGGTTCAATTTTGGTCAAGGGCATGTACCTTGGCTGCAGGCACATCCCCAGTAGGGGGTGTGCAGGAGGCAGTTGATTTATGTTTCCCTCTCATTGATGTTTCTAACTCTCTATCCCTCTCCCTTCCTTACTGTAAAAATCAATAAGTATATTGTAAAAAGAAACAACAAGCTTTGTAACAGAACTAAATAATTTTCTATAGATATTAAAATAAATATTGTCATTAATATAGTAATAAGAAATACTAGTAGATCACTGTTTCTTTAAAAATTTGACCAAAGTAGACATATGTCTAGTTTCCCCCAGATTGTGGTCTTAATTGAACCTTCTTTCTGTAATGACATTATGACAATACCCCACAAATGATTTTTCTCCAAAATTACAATGCAGTGTATGTTGCCAAAAGGGACACATATATACCTAGAGCTCTATAAGAAGGTCACAGAGAGACAGAAAACACGTCTGCACTTGTGGACCTTAGTCTGTGTTTCATTATCCCATTGGCCTAGGGACGGGGGGGGGGGGGGGTAGGGGAGATAGTTCAATAATTCTTTCTCTGCAATTACGGAATTGAAAAAATCCTGAAAACTGAATATTTTTCCAATTCAACTGGTGGCAAAACTTGATCTGAACTGATATGAGAATATGTATAGTGCTTATTTATTTCATTTAGTGCATTTTCATATATTTAGTTATAAAAATATTGATGTATTTTGTTAAGGAATGCTGGGCCACATCCCAAACTGGTTATCACATAATATGTAGTACATGCATGTAAAATCTGAAAAATTCTAAATTCTGAAACAAATGGAGCCCAAAGGTTTTGGATAAGAGATTATGGGCCCATATTAGCATTTAATCACCTCCTTGAACTCTTATGAGGCAATATTAATTAATTCTTACTTAGATCTTGGTAATCTACATGAGCAAAGAACATCAGGAAACCAAGGGCTACTGCCAATTATAAGTCTTCGGTTCCTTGGGTTGCTTTTCTGAGCTAGTTTCCCTTCTAGGCAGGAAAGGAGATTTTTTAAAAAAGTTTAAAGACGGGGAAAGGTTTATTATTAATATTAATAATTACTATGAATTCTAAATATATAATACTACTTTAAAGCACTTTCTTGTCACAAGGAGATTTCACAAGGAGGCAGTTTATGAATTTGCATACCATAGCTAATATCTATTAACTTGATAGTGCTCAGTGGCCATCAAATTAGTTTTAAGTGTGTCTCGCTATTGACATTTCTGTTCTCAACATTATAATACGAATGTAAGAAAATTGGTTTTCTGAAGAAAATCAAGTGAACAAGTATGCCTTATCACTTTTCTTGCTAAAATAATAGTGCCCAAATATTAATATACTAGTATTAATATATCATTAAATAAAAGTAGATTCATTAGTTAAGTCAACCATTGTATTGAAAAAATAAATACAGGCTATTAAGTGGCAAATAGTTAATAAATATTTGTGTATATGGATGGGCATGTATGATCAAGACACACACAATAACAGAAAAGAGGCAGAGGAGGAAGAAAGAATGTGCAATTAATAAAACAACAACGGATAACTGTAGAAGAGTCACAGAATCTCTCAGTTTACATGATTTCAATCTGGTTCTGGATAACTGCACTAGGTCTGGCTCCTGAGCCCTGCAATACTATGGACTGTCATTGAGATTGCAAAGTACATCCCCTTTGAGGACTCTAAATGGCCCTCTCACTAAGCTAGCAAGTAAGAGAGTATACTCTATTAATTTTTGTCAATTAGGTTGATATTTGTTACAACCACTAGAAATAAAGATCAATACTGAAGCATCTACACTCTTTTGACATGTTTGTACTGAAACTCATATTTGCACATCAGTCTCTCTATAAGCTGATACTTATTTTCAAAGAATGTGCTAGTCTACCTCCAGAAAGTCTAAACTTTCTATTTCCTAGGTTTCATTAGTCTCTTTTTTCTTGTTCTCCAGGGGGTTCTACAGGCATAATAGTGAAGCAAATATTCATAAGGCTGTCCTCCCCCAATCCATTTTCCCCTGTCTCCGTTATAGGGGGAATCCACCTGTACTGTACCCTCTATTGGCTTTCCATAGTGCAATTAGCCAATCTCAGGCATCATAGTCAATATTCCTGTCAATAAATGGCTGGTTTGTTAACTCAATCAACTCTCTGTCATAGATTAAGATAAACAAAGTAGGACTCCACAACCAAGAAAAAAAAAGGACTGTGGCTAAATATTTTGCTTAAATGATTGAAGTAAATGTTCAAACTACCTAGTTTTCTTGGTTGTAAAAATATAGAATGGACACATCTTTGCATACATTTTCAAAGTGGTTTGGAAATGTTAGAAAATGTATCACCTATTTATTTTTCTAAGTAGAATGGCAAAGAGCTCTACTTTATGGCATAATTTGGAATTTCAAATGTCAAATTCCAAATATTACTAAATTGTATTAATTAACAATTAAAATTAGTGGTTAGCCAAAGCCTTTTTTCACTATGGTCTTGAAGGAAACTCTGTTATCCATTATGTATCATGAAACATGAAATAGGTAATTGCCATGTTTTATCTTATGCTGACAATGATGCCGTGGCTTCTATTATTAGTCAGTGAAGTATGTCAAAAATAAAAAATAAAAATGTAATGATCCTTAAAAGTTCATATTTAGTTTATACTCAAATTAAAATAATATGTAGGCATTTCAATTATTTTTATTCCCCAAGTTCATTATTTATTTTCAAGTAGTTAATGGTGGGTTATAAATTAATTGATAGCAAGTCATTTAACAAATTAGCTAATAATAAATATTCTGGAATTTTACTGAGTTTTCATTTTCAGAGCTTCATTTTTATTAGACTACTAGAAGCCCGGTGCATGAAATTTGTACATTGCGGGGAGAGGGAGTGTGTCCCTCAGCCCAGCCTGCACCCTCTCTAATTTGAGACTCTTTGAGGGATGTCTGACTGCCTGTTTAGGCCTGATCCCAGGCCTAAATGGGCAGTCAAACATACCTCTCACAATTCAGGACTCTAGCTCCCAACTGCTTACCTGCCTGCCCGCCAAATTGCCCCTAACTGCTTCTGCCTACCAGCCTGAACACCCCCTTACCACTCCCCCACCAGCCTGATCAAGGCCTAATTGCTCCCCTGCTGACCCAATTGCCCCCAACTGTCCTCCCCTGCAGGCCTGGCCCCCCCCCAACTGCCCTCCCCTGCAGGCCTGGTTTCCCCAAACTCTCCTCCATGCAGGCCTGGGTCCCCCCCAACAGCCATCTGCTGCAGGCCTTGTCTCCCCCCTACAACTGCCCTCCCTTGCAGGCCTGGTCCTTCCCAATTTCCCTCCCCTGTTGGCCTGATCACCCACAACTGCTCCCCCACCCCTGCTGGCCATCTTATGGCAGCCATCTTGTGTCCACATGAAGGCAGCCATCTTTGACCACATAGAGGCAGCCATCTTGTGTATTGGAGTGATGGTCAATTTGCACATTACTCTTTTATTAGATAGGATTATAAATGGTCACCTTATATTTGTTCAAAAAGCAATGGATGAAGCCCTGGCTGGTGTTTCTCAGTGGCTAACACCTTGGCCTCACATACCCAAGGGTCAGGGCATTGATTTCCAGTCAAGTGCAGGTAGCTGGTCTGGGGGCTGGGGGCGAGGGTGAATGCGGGAGTCAACCATAAGACGTGCCTCTCTCACATGGATGTCTGTCTGTCTGTCTCTCTCTTTCTTCCTCTCCCTCCCTTCCACTCTCTAAAAATTTCCCCAGGTGAGGATTAAGAACAACAAAAAAAGCCAATGGATTAAAATAATTCTAATGTTACTTATGAAAATGTAGCTCAATGTTTGAAGCACAAATCAGAAAAGATTATGACTGTGTCTAAAGTTCTAAGAAAAATATTTTTCAAACTTCCACATGTTAAACAATGAGGGCAAGCTAAAGTAAGAGTAATAGAAAAACAAAAAGCAGGAGACAGGAAAATCCTAAAAGATAAAAACAAAGCATGGAGATCTAAGAAAAGGTGGGGAAAATTTTAGCACCTCCACTCCAAACTTTTATTTTCAAATAAAAACTGAAGAAAAAGTACTGATTAGTATTATTATTATTCTTTTTATCCTCACCTGAGGATATTTTTCCATTGATTTTTAGAAAGAGTCATCAGAAGGGAGGAAGGAGGAGGAGGAGAGAGAGCCATCTTTGTGAGAGATACATCGATTGGTTGCCTCCCACACATGCCCCATCTGGGGCCTTGACTGGAATCTGCAAACAAAGTATGCATGCACCCTTGTCTGGAATCAAACTCATGACTCTTTAGTCCATGGGCTGATGCTCCAACCACTGAGAAAAACTGGCCAGGGCAAAAGTACTGATTATTAATACCATCATCTAACGATCATTGTCTGGCTAGTTGGTGAGAAAGTTCCTCTATACTTGTAGTTCCTCCAGCCCCAGCATGACTTTGGAAACAAAGGGGACCCATGGATATCCAGTGGAGAAGTGGAAAGGAGCTTCGACACCTGTACTTGGTAACTGAACAGGTACATAGTCCCCATCTGGGACAATAAAAAGAGAGTCACTGTCACAAAAATGAGATTATTCTCAAATGTCACCCATGTTTTGGTCCACTGCCCCAGTTCAGCAGTTCTAGGGTACATGACCCAAACATACCAATGTTTGCAATCACTTGTTACTTACAATAGAGGAATAAAGTTCATAGATGATTTAAAATTGGTACATGAGGGTGGTACCTCTAATAGTGCCATTCTCACTGAGCTGCACTTGGATGGAAGAGAAAGGGATGGAGTTACAGCTAGTTCTAGGAAATGAGTACAATTCTTATCAGCCATTTTAATATGTGGTTTGTGTAGATACATGCTTATAAAATGATTATATGCATACCATGGGAATGATGAAAGTTTGGTTATTCCTCACCAAAATAAAAAGATGGGGAGGGGGTTGGGGGAAATCTTGGTATTTTTACAGAAGTATTTTACACATGTACATGTTATTCAAATGTGCTGGGGCCAAAGAAATTGAGAAATCTGATCTTGATGGTTAATGTTAGACCACTACTGGCAGCTGTCAACCTTTATGCCTGATATATTCTGGGTTACTGAAGTATTCTGCTAAGAGGTATGAGCTGGGAAGTGACAGTACCATATAAAGAAACAAATAAGTTTTATTTTCCCTCTTGCATTCAAGCAATGCATCTACTTGTGGTATATCAAGATACAGGTCTGAATCATATTTATAACTCCAACACACTTAGCCCATAATTTTATTCAATATAATTTTATTTTATAAATTAATTAATTTGAATAAATTGAAAAATTTGTAGTTTGAATTCAATTATGTTTATTTTATATAACAGAAATAATTATAGTGCAGAGAGTGTTTTATGATGCCAAATTCTTATTTGATTGAATTCTTCATATTCCTAATAGCTGTTTTGGCATTGAGTGGGCACAGCCTGTATCTGAAGTTTTCAGCCTGAACTGTTTATTGATTAACTCCCTCATTATTACAATTTTTCTGTTTTAACATGTTATTTTAGTGAGATGTTAAACAGAGCTCTTTTTTTTGGAGAGGTGCCAACATTAAGACTTATTACTATGTTTGCCTTACAAACTTTTTATTTTTTTGTCTTATAAACTTTGATTATGCTAAGCTATGCATATTTAACTCATTTTATTTTTCCTTCAAAATCTGATTCATTGTCTCAATTACATTATTGCTTATCTCCCTGGCCTCCCTCCAATTTAACTAGGTCTTTATGGTTCCCCAAACAAATTTCAACATTCCAGATGAACATCACCCAGAATTCAAAAAGTTATATGACAAATTCTTTTGTAATGATGCCTTTTCACATGTAGCCTCAAATTACATATAGATTGCACTTGAAACTTCATTAACTGTAAGATGGCTAATGAAGTCATGAGAAGGCAGCTCAATTAGGAAATATACTGATATATTGATATAGAGGTGTCTGCTAGTGGGTCAAGTGAAATGTCCATCAAAATAAGTAAATTAGTGGAATCTACTAATAGGATGTTAGAATAGATTGAACAACTGGTGAATTCAGACAGGTTCCTCCCCACACCCATCCACTGAGATTTAATATTTGAATGCATTAGGAAAATGAAAAAATTAGCTCATCTCAAGAGGAAGAAAGTCAGCCTGCATAAAGAGAAGGAAAAAAAAGAGATTATGTGTTAAGGAAACTATGACTATACATTGAGTGGCCCGATTATTATGATCTCTGAATGAATAATAATCTGGCCACTCAGTATATATATATATATATATATATATATATATATATATATATATATATTAGAGGCCCTGTGCATGAATTTGTACATGGGTGGGGTCCGGCCAGCCTGGCTAAGGGGAGAGGACATGGGCAGTTGGCCTGCCTGCCTGCTGGTCGAAGGAACAATATGCATATTAGCCTTTTATTATATAGGATATACACTGAGTGGCCAGATTATTATGCATTCAGAGATCATAATAATGTGGCCACTCAGTGTATGAGATTGCAGTAATAAACATAATGGTAATTCTAGAAACTAAGAAAATATTTCAGAGGTAGTGCTTGATAACTGTTTCCTTGAAGAAAGTATCTTAAGCAAGTTAATTCTTAGTTAAGATCATTTAAATAACTTTTCCAAATGGTATTCAGGGGAAACATTTTATGTGTGATAGGTAAGATGATGAGAGGGACAGGGTATTAAGCACACACTGCTTATATGAAATATATTTCTCAGAGGCCCCTAGTAGTGCTTGAATTTGGTGAATGAAGGAACAGACACTCCTTCCTACGTATTAATAGTGCGGTCTACACCAGACTAAACGGCAGAGTGTCATCCTGGTTCATGGCTGCTTATGATGACAACCTGGACTTGATTCAAGTTTGCTTTTATTTTGGTTTACTCGCCAACAGCAAATAAGCACTGCAAAGGATATAAATAAAACTAGGACACAGGCAGGTATCCATGGCTTCATGCTGCCTCTCTCTGGTACTTTATGAAGGCAAGCCTTGATGGGGTGGTCTTGCTAGTCAGTACAGAGTTAAGATTTCTAAAAATGTGAAAGCAAATAGTACTGTGAAATTGTTGTCTCTTGTACTCCCAGCTTCATTAGCATTTGGAAACAGTTTATGTAAAGCATAATTCTGTTACTCAGGAAGTCATATGCAGGCTTAATATCCAGCTCCCTGAACTTCAAATTCTTGCTATGGCAGCACCAAGGCAATTTCCCTTTATCTGTATGCACAACACAGGGCCTACATGTTTCCAATTTATTCCCACTTAGGGGATTTCCCTAGGCAAGTTTGGCCAGAGTCTACCATAGAACCTTCTAGTATTAATGATAAAAATTCACTTGCAAGTCAAGGTATAGAAATATGTAGAATAATAGGTCAAGTGTGACCCACTACTGAAATATGCTATTCTTTGAAGCAAGGCTCATATCTTACTAACATGTTATTACAGCTTATAAAACTCAAAAGAAATTATGGAGAGGCCAAAGTAGAAAAGAAATTAAACTTAATTAGTAATGGAACACCTTGTATTTGGAAGTAGGAGACAAAAAGGAGAGTGTCTTAGTGTCATTTGTTTATTTTCAATAAGGTGAATCAAGTATAGAACACTTTCTCTACTACTAACCTACTTATTCAGATAAAGTATAAATATATAACATGTTTAAGTTAATAAGTTCATTGTGACATTTCCAAATAATACAGTGGTTAAATTAGAGACATTAGGATCAGATTAATCTGGCCATCAATCACAGTTTGATCGTGAGCAAACATCTTCAAGTCTCTGTTTCCTTATCTGTAAAATAGGGATGGTAACAAACATTTCAACGTTTTTGTGAGAATTAAATGAGGTAATGTGTATAAAACACTTAGTAGAGTGCCTGTCACAGTAACTACTGAATACAATTATTAAATGACTGATCAACTGTTGAAACTCCTCCCAAATCTATAAAATTCAGGTACCATCTAGTAAGTAACTTAAGAGAAAACCTATCTGATTCCAAGATATTTGATTATCTTAAACTTCTCCATAATAGTTAAAAAAAACATTTTACAATTTTCACAGTTTTCTTATTTTCTTTCCAACAGTTCTAAGTAACTATTAGTGAAATCATGAGTCAATATGGGAACAGTTGACTTCTATCCTTTCCTCTTCCTCCAAGCCATACCAAACACTCTTTATTGATTAGCTTTCTTATTATGCTTTCAGTAGCTTTACTTCACATAACAGACTCTAGTTCACAATTTTTAAGTGCTCTGAATATATCCACTTGCATTTTCCCCTATACTAAATGATTTGGAGTGTGAGTACCCTACATTGGGCTGCCAGTTGCAAGTGTCCCCCCCATGTTCCTCATGGTTTAGGGTTCAGGTTCAGGGTTTGGACTCTGGAAGAGGCTGCAAACAAATAAAAGAGACTAGAAAATACTAATTTGGAAATATTGGGGACGAGGTGGGAACCCAATTCAAGGGGAACAATTCCACCCTGCTCTGGCCTTGCTATCCCTTTTATTAAGACTACTAGAGGCCCAATACATGAAGATTCATGCAAGAATAGACCTTCTTTCCCCTGGCTGCTGGCACCCAAGACCTAGGCCTTCACTCTGGCAGCCACCTTCTGCCTTTTCTCTGGCCTGGAGCCTCCTTCCACCTTCGCGTGCTACCCAGAGGCCTGGAGCAGCCAGGGCGTGACAGAAAGCCTGTATCATCAGCAATCATCCTGGCCCAGCTGCAGCCACCTTTGTCACATCAATTTACATGCATATTCCCTCTTTATTTGCTGTGGGTGCAGTCATCTTTGTTGTGAAGTGATGGCCAATTTGCATATTCTGTCTTTATTAAATAGGATGGGATACACCCATAGCCTTTAGGCAGGCAATTCCAATAATAGCCCATCAGCAAGGATTTACATAAAACTAAAACGTGGATGTTGCTTTAGTTACCATTGTCTCAACTAAACAGTGGTTGGCTCTGAGCTTTCAGAATTTCAAGGTTGACCAGCCTTCTGGGTTCCTTGTCCACACCTCTCTGCTAGTAAGGACAATGGGCGGCTTCCAACATTGGGGGCATACATGCATTTCTAAAGTACCTATTGCAATAACACCTCAGGACTTTAATATGAGAGCAAAGGACGTGAAGAAAAACCATTTTCATGAATACAACATTAGTGCTTTGCATTTAGGAAGCAGCTTTCATATGCATCTCTCAAAGACCTTCACAAATATTAGTGGATGCTTTATTCACAGGGATAAGCAGCAAGCAAAACTGCCTTTCAAAGAGTTCCCTCAAAGTACATAGAACCCCACGAGGGAAAGAGCTGTAGATAGCTGTTAAAGTGTCAAGAATATTCAGAACCATTTTGAAATATTATATAGTAAAATACCACTGAACAAACTATGATTACTAATGAAAAGTATGTTCTTCCCTAGGTATAGCTTTGTTTTTTTAAATTTTTTTGCTGAGAGAGAAAAAGAGAGAAAGAGAGAGAGAGAGACAGAGAGAGAGAGAGAGAGAGAGAGAGAGAGAGAGAGAGAGAGAGAGATTTTTTTCTACATATTTATGCATTCATTGGTTGATTCTTGTATTTCTTGTATGTGCCCTGAATGGCAAACTTGGTATATCAGGATAATGCTCTAACCAACTGAGCTACCTGGCCAGGACATTTAAATTATAGCTTTAATAGTAAATAAATACACAGGAACTTTGTTATATTGGCACCATGATCAATACCCACATTATAAGCTAGTACTATTTTATCAGTTTTGGAACAATGTATCAACCTAATTTTGAGAAGATGATTTGCCACATAGTGTATTCACTATCAGATCGGGATTGCATGCCAAGTTCTTAACACAGTACCTCATAGATGCTACAAACTCAGTAAATGTTACTTACCAATATAACTATTATTGCAATTGTTATAGTTAATTTAGATTAAGAAAAGTTTTTTTTTCAGAGTTCAGTGAAAACTAATGTATATTAACATTTGCTGCTGCTAGTTCTTTTTCTCTTGTCTGCTAAGATATTGTGAGATAAGTATCTGTGAGGTAAGAAAAAAACACGTCCATTTTCTCTCTAGGAACAGCAGCACAAGATGGGGAGAGGGCTGTTACTCAGATGCTAAGATCTCTTTCAGCTTTCGCACTGGATTCACTTATACAGTATCTTGTTGTCATGGAGATTATGGCTGTGGCTACATCATTAAAACATAGTTTATTTTTTTTTGACATGGGGAGAGGGAAGACCATAGCAGATTAGGAACCTTTAAAAATAAATGTTTTTTCAATTGATTTTTGAGAGAGTGGAAGAGAGAGGGAAATGGAGAAGGAGAGGGAGGAGAGAGATAAGAAAGGACTGAGAGAGAGAGACAGAGACAGAGAGAAAAACACAAATTAGTTACCTCCTGTACACACCATGATCAAACCTGCAATCTGGGCAGGAGTCCAACCTGCTACCTTTTGGTACATGGGACAATTCTCAACCAATTGAACCACACCAGCCAAGGGTAGGGACTTTTGATAATACAAACAAAAGAGCTGACTTAAAAGAGTTTTAATCAGTTGTATTGATGCCATGAAAACACAACATTATTCTATACACACTCACTGTGGAGATACAGTATATCGCCAGCTTCATTTACTGTTTTTATTAACATTATTATTTTTGGCCTTCTATGCTCCATTATTATATATTCCTCCTCACATGATTAGTATACTGTAAAGTTGGATTACTTGAAACAATTGTTGTTATTGCTAAGAATGTGAAATTTCAAGTCTTCTGATGGGATAAAGTATACTTATTTGAAGAAAATGTATTACAATATTTTAAAGTAATATGTAATGCCCATTTTAGAGATGAAGAATATGAGGCTTAGAGAAGTAAAGGATCTACTCTTGGGCTTTGTGTGCTATTGCTGCCACTCAGCCATCTCTCCTGGAATTGAAAGGTAACCACACCAATAGTACTTCTATCACACTTCCGAATTGACATTTATTGCAACCAATGAAGATAGAATCCTGTGACTAAATTATTTATTTAACAGCTACTTATAATGAAATCTATGTAATGGGTTACTTCCTTTGTAAACTTAAGTAAGCACATACATATACATCATTTAATGCTTCTTCATTTCAGTAATACCTATATAATTTATATACACCTTATTAAGTCTTTAACTTAGTTGATGTGTCATTTTACAACAAGTTGATTCCAAAAATATCAAAAGAGATTGCTTAATGGGCTTCCTTTAAAATGACAACATAGCCCTAGTCAGTTTCACTCAGTGGTTAGAGCCTGAGGACCCAGGAATCTCAGGTTCAATTCCCAGTCTGGGCAAGTGAGGGAGGCAACCAATTGATTTGTCTTTATTACATTGATATCTTTCTCTCTCTCTCTCTCTCTCTCTCTCTCTCTCTCTCTCTCTCTCTCTCTCTCTCTCTCCCTTCCGTTCCACTCTATCTAAAAATCAATGGAAAAAATATCCTCACTCCTCAGGATAGGATTAAAAAATGCTGTATGGAGCAGCTGAGGGTCATGCATGGAGTGATTGTTGGCAAGTAGGAGGACAGCTGTACTCCAGAAGAAGATAGGGGGCTACTGGACTGGCCTCCCCTGCCTGAGCGGCCCCAGTACTGCTGGGTTTTCTTGCTGAGCCACCAGCATGGAGGCAGACCATGCCATCTTGAAGGGGAAGGGCCTGAAAATACACAGCTGCAGTACCCACTGGACGGCTGAGTCCCCCAGAACACTGGTGCCCAGTTGGTGCAGATGCACAGAGTCTAAGGAGCTCTGAGCTCCAGCACAGAAAGGTCAGATTTCCCCTGGGGTTACTTGGGGCGTGAGAACAAGGGAGGTGGCAGAGCCAGGAGATCTGTGCCTTGGAACTCAGAGCCAGGAGATCTGCACCTGAAATATAATCTGTGGCTGTTGGAGCTGGTATACGTGGAAGAGGGCCCTCAGAACTGGTGGAAGAGGGAATCCCTAGAGGGCAACCCATTTGGACCTGACAGAGGAGGGAAACCCGGAAAATTTTGGGAAGGTCCTGGCTGCTAAACCAGCAGTCATCATTAGAGAGACAGCTCTGGAGCAGCCCACCCCCACAAATCAGTATTGAATACCACAGGGACAGCGATATTTTAGTTCAGGCTAGAGAGGACCAGGCTAGAAACACTGCCACCAAGGGGCTGAATCACAAATTGACTCTTGTGAAACACAAGGAATTGATTTTATTTTCTCTTTATTCTACTTTGAGATTAGTGTTCTACAGTCTATTTTCATCTACACTTTAGTATCTTTTATTCTACCTCAATTTCACCTTTATGCCACCACTCTCTTAATAACCTTCCCCTATTTAGTGCCTTGTTTCTCTTACACTTTTCCTGCTTTAGATTTACCTTAATTCTTTCTTTTTACCCCCTGTTAAAATTTCACCCCACTTATATATCTGATCTCCAACCACCTACTCCAAGTTCATATATACCTCTTGCTTCTCTGACTTCACTATCCTAAATTGTTTTTATCTCTGTCCTGTTGTTGTTTACTTGACAGTTGATTATATCAATTTTTTATGCAGATTTGTGAAATTGGTTTGCTTATTCTTTCATTTTAGTTTGTTTTGTGGGTTTTTATGGGGGGGTTGTTTCTTGTTTTGTTGTCCTCATTTGCATTGTTTTTTAAGATAGATTTTTGCTTCTGTGTCCCCTCACCTCCCTTGATATTAGTAGTTGTATGTAGTTTGAATTAATCTCCAGGTACTTGTTGTTGGTTTTAGTTTGGATTAGTGGCTGTCCTACAGGAGTTTTCACCCCATATTTAGAGTTTATCCCCCTTTCCTTTTTTTTTTACTTCTTCCTTTTTCCCGATATCATTTTGGCATTCCTGTCTTTCTTATTTTTTTTGTGTGTGTGGGGTTCTCTTTCTTTTTTTGTGTGTGTGGGGGTGTGCAAGTGTCTGTGTGTGTGGGGGGGTTCTTTCTTTTTTCTCACCTCCCTCCAAATTTGCCTTTCTCCGGCGATCACCTTTATTTAGAGTTACCAATACTGTGACTACATTCCTGTTCAGTGCCTGGTGCATTGCACCTGGTTGTGTTGTATTTTGTACCTTTAAATAAATACAGGAGAGGGAGAACTACATAATCAGATACACAGAGAAGAGAGACCATGGGAAGACAAAGAAACAGCCCACATATGAAAGAAAAACAAGCCTCACCAGAAAAGGAGGGAAATCAAATGGAAGTTAGCAACCTGTCAGAGAAAGAATTCAGAGAAATGGTCATAAGGTGGCTGAAAAGAATGGAAGACAAATTTGATAATATGAGTAAGAACCAAGAGGAATTGAAGAACCAAGAGGAAATGAGGAAGACCCAGGAAGAAATGAAGAAGAGCCAAGAAGAAATGAAAAGTGACATTGCTAAAGTAAAGAACTCAATAGAAAGCATTAAGAGTAGACTAGAAGAAGCATAGGACCGCATCAGTGAGCTACAAGACAAGGTAGGAAAAAATAACCAAGTAGAGAAACTTCTAGAAAAAAAATTAAAAAGCAGGAGAAGAGCTTAATGGAACTTTGGAACAACATGAAACAAAACAACATCCATATAATTGGGCTTCCAGAAGGACAGGAAACTGAGCAAGGAATAGAAAACCTGTTTGAAGAAATAATGACAGAAAACTTCCCTGATATAGGAAAGAAAAAACCCACACAAATCCAAAAAGCTCACAGAGTCCCAAGCAAAATGAACCCCAAAAGACCTATGTCAATTATAATTAAATTGGCAAATACCAACGACAAAGTAAGAATCTTAAAAGCTGCCAGAGAGAGACAGAAAGACACCTACAAAGGAATCACCATCAGACTAATAAGTGATTTCTCAACAAAAACTTATCAGACCAGAAGGAAATAGAATGAAATATACAAAGTCATGCAAAGGAAGGGTCTGAATCCTAGAATACTATACCCAGAAAGGCTATCAATCAAAATTGAAGGTCAAATCGGGAGCTTTACAGGAAAAAAGGCCTAAGGGAATTCATTACCACCAAACCAGCAATGCAAGAAATGTTAAAGGCTCTGCTGTAAAAAGAAATAGGAAGTGAAGAAGGAATACAGGGGTAAAAAACAAAAATGGCAACATATAAGTACCTATCAATAATAACTTTAAATGTAAATGGATTAAATGCTCAAATCAAAAGACATAGGGTAATAGATTGGATAAGAAAACACGACCCATGTATCTGCTGTCTACAAGAAACCCACCTCCGAAAAAAAGACACACACAGACTGAGGGTGAAAGGATGGAAAAAGGTTTCAGGTGAAAGGAAATGAAACAAAAAGCTGGGGTAGCAATACTTATATCTGACAAATTAGATCTCAAAGTGAAGGACATAACAAGAGATAAAGAAGGCCACTTCATAATACTAAAGGGAGCAATCCAACAAGAAGAAATAACTCTGGTAAACATAAACGCACCCAATTCAGGAGCACCCAAATACATAAAACAACTCCTGGATGATATCAAGGGAGAGATAGTCAGCAATAAAATCATAGTATGAGACTTTAATACCCCACTATCAACATTGGACAAATCCTCAAAACAAAAAAATCAGTAAAGAAACATCAATCCTCAATAACTCACTAGACCAGATGGAATTAATTAACATCTTCAGATCATTTCACCCCAAAGCCACAGAATATACATTCTTTTCAAGTGCCCATGGGTCATTCTCAAAGATTGACCATGTCTTGGGTCATAGGCAAAGTCTCTCCAAATTCAAGAAGATAGAAATCATATCAATCATGTTCTCAGATCACAGTGGCATAAAGCTGGAAATCAACTATAATAAAAACAATCCAAAGAAATCAAACACATGGAGACTAAACAGCATGCTATTAAACAATGACTGGGTTACTATAGAGATCAAGGAAGAGATAGAAAACATCATTGAAACAAATGTCAACGATAGCACAATAATCCAAAATCTATGGGACACAATGAAAGCAGTTTTGAGAGGGAAGGTCATAGCTCTACAATCCTCCTGCAAAAAATAAGAAACAGCGGCAATAAATTATCTAACCCAATAACTCAAACAGTTAGAAAGAAAGCAACAAGAAAAGCCCAGTGTAACCAGAAGGAAGGAAATATTAAAGATAAGAGCAGAAATAAATGACATAGAGATCAAAGAAACAATACAGAAGATCAACAAAACCAAGAGCTGGTTCTTTGAAAGGATAAACAAGATTGATGAACCTTTAGCCAGGCTCACCAAGAAGAAAAGAGAGATGAACCTAATAAATAAAATCAGAAATGAAAGAGGTCAAATAATAACAGAATCCTTCGAAATACAAAAGATTGTTAAAAAATACTATGAACAACTCTACTCCAACAAACTGGACAACCTGGAGGAATGGATATATTCCTAGAAAAATATAACCTCCCAAACCTCAATCAGGAAGAATATAAATAGCTCAATAGACCAATAACTGTGGAAGAAATTGAAGCAGTGATCAGAATGCTTCCAGCAAACAAAAGCCCAGGACCAGATGGCTTCACTGGGGAGTTTTACCAAACATTAAAGAACTAAAACCTATCCTCCTTAGACTATTCCAGAAAATTCAAGAAGATGGAATACTTCTAAACTCCTATGAAGCTAGCATCACCCTAATGCCAAAACCAGATAAAGATATAACAATGAAAAAGAATTACAGGCTAATATCCCTCATGAATATAGATGCCAAAATCCTCAATAAAATTCTAGCAAATCGGATCCAGCAGTACATCAGAAAGATCATACACCATGACCAAGTAGGATTTATCCCAGGAATGCAAGGATGGTACAATATCTGCAAATCAATAAATGTGATACATCACATAAACAAATTGAGAGATAAAAATCACATAGTCATATCAATTGATGCACAAAAAGCATTTGACAAAATCCAACACTCTTTCTTGATAAAAACTCTCAAGAAGGTTGGAATAGAAGGATCATCCCTCAACATAATAAAAGCTATATATGATAAACCCACAGGAAACATCATACTCAATGGGCAAAAACTACAACCATTTCCCCTAAGAACAGGAACAAGACAGGGTTGTCCACTCTTACCACTCCTGTTCAACATGATACTGGAAGTATTAGCCATTGCAATTAGACAAGAAGAAGAAATAAAAGGCATCCAAATTGAAAAAGAAGTAAAGCTGTCCTTATTTGCAGATGACATGATATTGTACATAAAAAACCCGAAAGATGCCATCAAAAAAACTAATAGACTTAATAAATGAATTCAGCAATGTAGCAGGCTACAAAATTAATGCTAAGCAATCTATGGCATTTCATACACTAATAGTGAACTTACAGAGAGACTAAAAAAGCAATCCCATTTACCATCATACCAAAAAAATTAGGATACCTAGGAATAAAATTAACTAAGTAGGTAAAAGACCTATTCGCAGAAAACTACAGAACATTTTAAAAAAGAGAGATAGAGGAAGATATAAACAGCTGTAAGAACATACCACCTGTATGTTCATGGATTGGGATAATCAACATCATTAAAATGTCCATACTACCCAGAGCAATCTATAAATTTAATGCACTCCCCTTTAAAATACCAATGGCATATTTCACAGACGAAAGAACTCTCCACAAATTCATCTGGAATAAAAAAAGACCCCAAATAGCCACAGCAATCCTGAGAAAGAAGCACAAAGTCAGTGGGATTTCAATACCAGATTGCAAGCTGCATTACAAAGCTACTGTTCTCAAAACAGCCTGGTACTGGCACAAGAACAGATATATAGACCAATGGAATAGCATAGAGAATCCAGATATCAACCCCAAGCTCTATGCTCAATTAATATTTGACAAAGGAGGCATGAACATAAAATGGAGTCAAGACGGTCTCTTCAATAAATGGTGTTGGCAAAATTGGACAGATACATGCAAAAAATGAAACTAGACCACCAACTTACACCATACACAAAAATAAACTCAAAATGGATACAGGACTTAAACATAAGAGGGGAAACCATAAAATATTAGAGGAATCCACAGGAAGAAAAATCTGAGACATATGCCGAAAGAACTTCTTTGGTGATACTGCTCCTAGGGCAATGGAAGCTAAAGAGAAAATAAACAAATGGTACTACATCAAAATAAAAAGCTTTTGTACAGCTAAAGAAACAATCAACAAAACAACAAGAAAACCCACTGTATGGGAGAACATATTTGCAAATGTTATCAGTGATAAAGGTTTAATCTCAAGCATCTACAGGCAACTCATACAACTCAATAAAAGGAGGACAAATGATCCAATAAAAAAAATGGGCAACAGACCTAAATAGAATCTTTTTGAAAGAAGACAAAAGGGGGGCCCAGAGACATATAAAAACTTGCTCAAAGTCACTAATTATCCGAGAGATGCAAATCAAAACGACTATGTGGTACCATCTCACACCTCTCAGAATGGCTTACATCAACAAATCAACAAATGACAAGTGCTGGTGAGGATGCGGAGAAAAAGGAACTCTTGTGCACTGCTGGTGGGATTGTAGACTGGTGCAGCCACTGTGGAGAACAGTATTGGGTTTCCTCAAAAAATTAAAAATGGAGCTCCCATTCTACCCAGTGATCCCACTTCTAAGAATATACCCCAAGAAACTAGAAATGTGAATTAGAAAGGATATATGCATGCCTATGTTCATAGCAACACAATTTACCATAGCTAAGACTTGGAAACAACCTAAGTGCCCATCAGCAGATGAGTGGATTAAAAAACAGTGGTACATCTACACAATGGAATACTACGCTGCAGTAAAAAAGAAGAACCTCCTACCATTTGTAACAACATAGATGGATTTGGAGAGCATTATGCTAAGTAAAATTAGCCAGGCAGAGAAAGATAAATATCACATGATCTCACTCATTTGTGAAATAAAATGAATGACATAGACTGATGAACAAGAATGGATCCAGAGACTGAGAAAAGTCCATTAGAATGTCAAACCTCAGGGTAAGTGGGACGTGGTGGGAGTAAGGGGGAAA
This sequence comes from Antrozous pallidus, assembly GCA_027563665.1. Lineage (NCBI taxonomy): Eukaryota > Metazoa > Chordata > Mammalia > Chiroptera > Vespertilionidae > Antrozous > Antrozous pallidus. Next base: position 44,148,812 of record CM050509.1, on the reverse strand, counting down.
GTCAATATATTTGACCTCTTGAACTAAGGTAGGTAATTTGTGTTTTTACATCCCTGACAAAGTTTATATAATGTTATTAAAAATTGGCAGCTAGTTTGAGATTTAATTGACATGGCCTAGAGCTTGTCATCTCCTATGGACACCAGTCCTTAGGCTAGGCCCTCCTTAACCTCCCGTGACACCATAATACCCTTACATGATATTATTCTACAATGTCATTATAATTCTTGATATTTGACAACAGCATATTATACAATTATCTAAAATAAACTTACAAACTAATTATTTGAATGTTTGGCAGCAATTTGAAAAATGATAGGAAAGGAATTAATCCCTTTCAGAAGGAATTAAGGCACTGGGAAGGCACCCGAGCATTCTATATTGGCCCCTCTGGCCCTTTTTGCCAAGAGGGACCCTATTCTTACTATCCAAATACACACAGCTATTGCCTGAGCTTTCAGTTCAAGCTGTGGCTGAAGCCTCTGGGTTGCTGGCACCATGGATCTGTCTCTCACCCAATGGTGTGAGCTTGGTCCTCTCTGGAGAAGAAACCTGGGTCCCCCAAGATATGTGATCAATACCAGGACCTCGCCAGCATGTGAGGGTACCCCAAGGCAGGTGCTGGGCGTGAAGGCCATGGAGGCATAGACTACAAAGGAGGCAGAACTGAACCTCACATCACCCTGTTTGGCCCCGGAGGATGGCTGGTTAGCCAGAGACAGGTAAGATTCCTCAGAGAAGGAACAACCTAAGACAGGCACAGTCGCAGAGGGGCCAACAGGAGAGAATTAAAAGGTCAAAATAGGTGGGGCACAGACCCTCACCCACAAACTTTGCTGGGGCCTGAACTCTCACCCCTTCTGAGGGAGGTCTCCTGCCCCCACGGCTGCTTCGCCTCCCACGCATGGCTCAGATCGGGTCCCAGGTTCCAGACAGAGACTTGGCCAGCAATAGCTGCTCTATATCTAAATTCAATCTAGTACCAGGAATTCTCAGGACCTACTCAAGAATGCAAATAATCCTTTCCACTAGTATTTATAGGGTAATCTAAGATTTTTGCTTGAGTATTAAAATAGAAAGTAAAACAGTAATCAAGTTTTCAGATTAATTTAAATTGGCAAGTGAAATAAGTGAATACTCAAGAAAATTTAACTGTACTGGGCAAAAAGCTGTTCCTAAGACAATAACTAAAATATCTATTAGTAGTTCATCTCACTGTAAAATTGCCTAACATCCAAAGAACCTAAAGCAGTCATATTTGTTTGCCAAAATTAAAATTTTAAATTACCATGACTGCAATCTAAAATTTCCAATAGCCCCCATTAATCAAAAAAGGGGGGTGATAATGGGGTAATATCATGTAAGGAAAAATATCCTGTAAGTACAATACATCTAGAAAATTCTTATTCCAGAAAACTAACTTCCATTTGTAATACCAACAGCAGGACACCCATGAAAAACACACATGGTGTCAAAATAAGCCAAAGAAAAATCATTTAGGCAAAAATAAAAAGAATCCCAAGTCTAATTTGGAGAGAGGATCCCTTTGTTAACCTTTGGTGGAGAATATGTTTGTGTGTTTTCAGAGAACAACTCCAAGACCATGTGGGTTCCTGTGACAGTGAGGAAGTGACGGGTCTGTTCCAATCACGAGGACTCAAACATTTTTTGTTCTTATACATTTATTTCCAGTATGCAGATGCAAGATATTTTTGAAGAAAAGAAACAGGGGAGAGTGATTGATATAGAAGCAGGGAGGCATTGAACAAGCTACAGAGGGAAGGTTGGGGAGGGTGGGGTGCAGGTGCTGGGGGAGATCAACCGAAGGACTTGTAGGCATGCATGTGAGCATAGCCAGTGGATGCAAGACACTGTGGGGGGGGGGTAGGTGGGGACATGTGCTGGGGGGTAGGAGAGGCTGGGTGGAGGATAATGGGAGGGGGAGGAAAACTACTATTAAATCTAAGTTATACTGCAAAAAAAACAAAATATTAAAAAATAAAATGAATATTTATTTGATCTAAAAATGCTGTATGATTTTACTTATATGAGATATCTAAAGTAGTCAAACTTTTAGAAAGTGAACAGTGGCTTCCAATGGTTTAGGGACAAATGCGGGGGGAGTGGGGGCTGTTGTTAAATTGGTATAGAGTTTCAGTTTTGCAAGATAAAAAAGTTATAAGGATCTGCTCCACAGCGAAATATAATATATATAGTTAACACTGAAACACTGTACACTTAAAGATGGTTAGGATAGCAAATTCTATGTTCTTTTACCACAATAGAAAAGACATGCCATTCCTTTATTAGTTGAATATTTTATATCATCTATATGGTCATATTTTGATAGTGTGGGCTAGTGATATCACTGTACCTAAATTGTAATAGATGAATGATTACACACTCATCATCACAGATCTTGCTGGTAACAGTTCTTTGTCATTTATGCTTTAATGGGTAAGAATAGTTTTAATGTACCGAAGTGTGAAAACATATACACTCTATTCTTTAATTTATGCAATAGGAAGAGAATACAAGTGACTGCATTAGAAAAAATGGGTTTTATCAAGTGATGATAAAAGAAAAAGCCATGTGTGTACTATCACCCATTCTAGAAGTATAGACCTAGATATTTATATACATAAATGATAGACAACTCTCTTTATCAGATCAGGCTTCCACAACAAAACTTCATTGACTGGGTAGCTTAAACAACAAAATCTTTTTTTCTCATAGTATTGGAGGCTAGAAGCCCTAGATCAAGGTGACAGCAAAGTTGATTTCTGGAGAAGGCTTTCTTATTCATCTGCAGATGGCCAACTTATTGTGTCCCCACATGGGGGGGAGAGAGAGAGAGAGAGAGAGAGAGAGAGAGAGAGAGAGAGAGAGAGAGAGAGAGGAAGCTCTCTATGTCTTTTATTTATTTATTTATTTGTTTGTTTATTTAATTGTCTAAAGTTTTACATATATCTCCCTTTCCCCCAATTGACCCACCCCCAGCTATTCAAATCCCAGGCAAGCTCATACCACCTCAGTGTCCATGTCCATTGGTCATGCTAATATGCATGCATACAAGTCCATTGGTTTCTCTCTAACCCTCCCCCTCTCCGCTATCATTTATCTCTGTATCTATTCTTGTTTATCAAATTATGTTGATTATTATATCCCACATATGACTGAGATCATGTGAAATTTATCTTTCTCCAACTGGCTTATTTCACTTAGCATAATACTCTCCAGTCCCATCCATGCTGTTGCAAATGGTAAGAACTCCTTCTTTTTTAATAGCAGCATAGTATTCCATTGTGTAGATGTACCATGGTTTTTTAATCCACCCATCTGATGATGGGCATTTAGGCTGTTTCTAAAACTTAGCTATTATAAATTGTGCTGCTATGAATATAGGAGTGCATATATAGTTTGAGGTTTCTTGGGATATAGTCCTAGAAGTGGGATCACTGGGTCAAATGGGAGTTCCAATTTTAACTTTTTGGGGAGGCTCCATACTCTTTTCCACAGTGGCTGCACCAGCCTGCCTTCCCACCTGCAGTGTGCAGGAGGGTTCCTTTTTCTCTACATCCTCACCAGCACTTGTCATTTATTGATTTGTTGATGATAGCCATTCTGACAGGTGAGAGATGGTATCTCATTATTGTTTTGATTTGCACCTCTCTGATGATTAGTGACTTTGAGCATGTTTTCATATATCTCTGGGCCTTCTGTATGTCCACTTTTGAAATGTGCCTATTTAGATCCTTTGCCCATTTTTTTATTGGATCCTTTATCTTCCTTTTGTTAAGTTGTATGAGTTCTCTGTACATTTTGGAGATTAAACCCTTATTGGAAATATCATTGGCAAATATGTTCTCCCATGCAGTGGGCTTTCTTTTGTTGATCGTCTCTTTTTCTGTGCAGAAGCTTTTTATTTTGATGTAGTCCCATTTGTTTATTTTCTCCTTAGTCTTCATTGCCCTAGGTGCAGTGTGAGTAACGATATTGCTACAACATATGTCTGCTATTTTGCTGCCTATGGAGTCTTGTAGGATTTTTATGTTTTCCTGTCTTACATTCAAGTCCTTTAGCCATTTTGAGTTTGCTTTTTGTGTATGGTGTAAGTTGATGATCTAGTTTCATTTTTTTGCATGTTATCTGACCAAATTTCCCAGCATAATTTATTAAGAAACTGTCTTGACCCCCTTGTTCATGCCTCCTTTGTCAAATATTAATTGAGCATAGTGGTTTGAGTTGATATCTGTGTTCTTTATTCTATTCCATTGGTTTATATGTCTGTTCTTGTGTCAGTACCAGGCAGTTTTGAGAACCCCAGCTTGGTAATACAGCTTGATATCTGGTATTGTGATCCTTCCAACTTTGTTCTTCTTTCTCAGAATTGCTTTGGCTATTTTGGGTCTATTTTTATTCCAGATGAATTATTGGAGAGTTTGTTCTAGATTTGAAATATGCCATTGGTATTTCGATGGGGATTGCATGGACTCTGTAGATTTCTTTGGGTAGTATGGACATTTTAATCATGTTGATTCTACCAATCCATGTTTATGTCTTTCTCTATTTCTTTTTCAATGTCCTGTAGTTTTCCAAGTACAGTTCTTTTATGTCCTTTGTTAAGTTTATTCCTAGGTATCTTAATTTTTTTGATGCAATGGTAAATGGGATTTTTTTTCTTTTCTCTTCTTGAATGGGCACTAATCTCATAATGAGTTCCCCACTTTCATGGCTTCATCTAAATCTAATTATCTCTCCCAAATCCCATTTCTAAATAAGTCTTTCTGAGGGTTATGGTTTCACCATATGAATTTTAAAGGGATGTAATTCACTCCATAGCATTCTGCCCTCAATCCCTCCAAATCTATAGCACCAACTTGTAACATGCAAAATACCTTCATTACATTCCAACAGCCTCAAAAGTCTTCGTATATACCATCATCATCTCTAGAGTCCAAAGTCTCATCTAAATGACATCTAAGTCAGATTTGGATGAGACTATAGGTACAATGCACCCTGAAGCAAAAGCCCTCTTTAGCTGTGAACCTGTGTACCAGACAAGTTATGAGCTTCCAAAATACAGGGGTGGGACAGGCAGAGGATCGATATTACCATTCTAAATAAGAGAAATCAAAAGGAAGATAAGGGTGATGGATCCTGAGCAGTCCAAAACCTAGCAAAGCAAATTTCATTAAATAAGTTTTAAAATATATTTTTATTTATTTCAGATGGGGAGAGAGAGACAGAAACATCAATGAGGAGAGAGTATTACTGAATGAATTCCCTGCTTACTCCCCACTGGTGACCAAGCCTGTAACCCGGGCATGTGCCCTGACCTGGAATTAAACCATGACCTCCTGGTTCATAGGTTAATGCTCAATCACTGAACCACACCAGCTGAGCAAATTTCTTTATATTTTTAAGACTTGAAAATAATCCTCTTTGGGTTGTTGTACCACCTTCCAGGACCACAGGGGTGGAAGTGTTACCTCCATGGCTCTGCAGGTGGTTCCACCCAGAAAGCTCCTGAAAGAGGCCATCTAGCCTTCAGAAACTATGGAGGTGACTCTGATGACCTCTGAATTGCCTTCAGAGTCATTTCCCGCTCTTTTTAAAGAGAAGCTGAATAGTATATCATCCTGTTCTTTCCAATTTGAGTTTGACAGCCTTCCTTTATTTCATTCCATTTCTATTATCTTCAGTTCAAGCTGGTGGTGTTTCTGCTTGTAGAATCCCATAAGCTCTCTACTGAATGGTTGTTAAGTCACACCTGTAGTGCTCTCTTTAGAATAAGCTCTCTTATATTTTACAATTTGAATAGCCTGAGAATTTTACACATCTTCAAGGTTCCTTTTTGCTTAACAATTATCCTTCAATCCATCTGTCTTGCACTTTACTATAAGCAGTCAGGAGGAACCAAACTTCTCCTTCAATACTTTGCTTAGAAATATCCTCAGCTAAATATCTACTTTCATCTCTTTCAAGTTCTACTCTCTACAAAACACTAGAACACAGTTCAGTTGTTTTTTGTTTGTTTGTTTGTTTGTTTTCTGGATTGCCTTTCCTCCAGGTTCCAAAAAATATATTCCTCATTTCCATCTGAGACCTCATCTGAATTGCCATTAACATCCATATTTCTAGCATGCACCGCAAAACTCTTCCAGTCTCTACTGATTACCCAGTTCCAAAATGTTTACCCATTACCTTGCTGTATTTTTTTACAACACCAGCACCCCATTTCTCAGTCCTCAAATGTGTCTTAGTTAGCTCAGGCTGTCCTACAAAATACTATAGACTGTGTGGTTTAAATAACAAATTTTCTGAGTTCTGGAGGTTAGAAGTTTGAGATAATGGTTCAAGTATATTTTGTTTCTGGTGGGGACTTTCTTCTTGGCTTACAGATAACTACCTTCTTGCTGTTTCCTCACATAGTGGGGCAGAGAAAAAGTGTTAGCTATCTGGTGTCTCTTCTAATAAGGGCACTAATCCCATCATAAGGGCCCTGAGTTTGTGACCATTTCTAAACCTAGTCACCTCCCAAAGACATATCTCCAAATACCATCACATTAGGGGTCAGGGCTTCAACATATGTATTGGGGGTGTGTGTGTGACAATTTATTCTATAGCACCAACTTATTCTTCAATTGATCTGGATAATACCAGGTAGGGCAAAAGTAGGTTTTTAATTGTAAATATATGAAACATTGAACCAGGTATTCTTGTATTATTATTATTATTTTAATCAATTGTTGTATTCTTTTCCATAAACAACTATAAATCTACTTATGTGTCAACCTATATATGAACACTAAATATTTTCTAAGACTCGTGTTTTTAAAACTTGTTTATTTCCTGCCATATCTTATACTCCATATTACATCATATTTTCTGAGATGCAGATCATTTTAAAAGTTATTTCTCACTGTACTTTACATCCCACACTATATGGCATAATTTATGAGCTAACATTCCTGAGCTAAATTGTTGTGCTCATTTGGAATTAGGCTATCTAAAAACTGATACCATTAATCTAGAACACATCAGGTCTCAGGCATACTGAATAAATGGTTTTCTACTATATTTAATTACTAGAGGCTCAGTGCACAAAAATTCGTGCACCGGGGGGTGGGTGTCCCTCAGCCCAGCCCGTACCCTCTCACAGTCCAGAACCCTTCAGGGGATGTCCACCTGCCAGCTTAGGCCCATACCCCAGGGGATCCGGCCTAAGCTGGCAGTGAGACACACCTCTGGCAGCCCAGAAGCTCTTGGGGGATATCCACTTGCTGGCTTAGGCCTGCTCCCCAGGGTATTGGGCCCAAAATGACAGTCAGACATCCTTAGCACTAACAAGGAGGCAGGAGAGGCTCCTGCCACCTCCGCTGCACTCATAGCCTTCAGCTCAGCTTGTGGCTGAGCAGAGCTCCCCCTGTGAACGTGCACTGAGCACCAGGGGGCAGCTCCTTTATCAAGTGTCTGCCCCCTGGTGGTCAGTGTGCATCATAGCAACTGGTCATTCCCAGTCTCTGCATTTTGGGTCAATTTGCATATTACCCTTTTATTAAAAAGGATTCTTGGTTCTTTAGCACAGAGAGAGGTGTAAATATCATTCCATTTATATACCATTCCTATTATAAGATTTGGTAAATTATTGTGATTATACAGTTGCTGGTACAGTACACAAATACATTTAAATTTAAGATGAGAAAAAGGAAGAATTGGAAATGTGTTATTTGCCCAAGATCATATGACCAACCAGGGGTGGCATTTCTGATGAAGATGCCTTTAGTTGAAGTCATAATCACTTTCTACCTTTATAATAGTGTATAATGTATATAAATCACCATCATATGTCTTTCACAAATATACTATGGGTTGAACTAAAAAGAGCAAAAGGTTCACTTGTCTTATCTTTACTGTCTAACCTCATTCCAAAGGTTACAGACATCAATCTGCCATTCAACCCTTTCTACCTTTCCCCTAACATATGCATTGGTGTAAAAAGTACCATAAGAGACAGTGGGTGGTAATCAGAGAAGAAGGCCATACAACTGGCATGGGGAGGATAAGCACATGCATATGCAACTGACTGGAAGAGCAGGGAATAGTAAACAATGGCAGAGTTAAAACAGACAAAATAAGCTAGGTGATAAGGATTACAGAAAAGTAGAGTGATACAGTAGGGCAGGAAATGGCCCCATTGAAAAGGATCAAAGATCATTGTTGGCTTAGTGAATGGCATTTGAGGAAGGTGAGGAAGCAGAAGCAAATACAAAAATAAAAAATGGAACAGAAAACAACAGACATACTAATGCTGATTTAATGCCCTGCCCCAAACTACTTATTTAATTCTCTAAACAAACATTTATAGACTATTTATTAAGTATTAGCATGCTTTGCACCCAATATAAAATGTGAAAGTGAATGTCATTGTTCTCAAAAGCTTACAGTTGGGTGTGTTGGAGGTCAGGGCATGGGAACTAGCATGCATAAAATTAGAGCATATCACATGCACTAGTTTGGTCACATTTTCAGGTGTTAAGTCCATTCATTTTAGAATTATTTTCTTATTGTTATAAATTATTTTCCATCATGAATTTATTATATTGTTTATTATTGAACTAGTGATATCTTGTTTTCTAACTTGTAAATATTCTTAATTCAAGATTCTAGAAAGTCCATTAAAACAAAATTATATTAAATCTTCATATTACATAAGGAAGCTTAATTCTATTATCATGGAAGTACACACACACACACACACACACACACCCCTCTGAAAAGCTTAGATTCAGTTGGAAAAAATGTTGACACGTGAAGCTTTTTTGTCTCCCAAGATGCCTGTCTGTTATTTTCAGTATAGCTGTTACTACTAACTACCACTTCATTAACCTACATATGATCACTCCACAGATATTCTAGGTTTCATGTGAGAATGACCCATTTCCTTATAGAGGCATTTGTATGTGCTTTACAAGGTGATCAGAGCCATGGCAGTAGTTGAATTAGGTAATAGACATAGAGATATCTCTTGAATTTGGAATTATTTTGGAATATTCATAGATGTGACCTTTATATGGAAGGCATTCAAAAGATGCAAGAAGATGCCTTTCTATCCTGAAACAAGATATCTTATTCCATCCTATCCTATCAGTTCCAATTCAATCCAGTCTATCCAGACTGAGATTTTATTGAATCCTATTGTAATCATGTCACCTTGGATCATTTAGCCTCTATATCTAAGAGAATTTTAAGAAAATAATAAAAAGACTTTTGCTGGTACATCTTGACTATTTAACACAATAATTGGTATTTGCAGGGTTTGGTTAAACTTTGAAATAACATTTATCAAGGAATTTATGTGTTAAGACCTTATGTTATTTTATCAAATACAATCAAATTATCACTTTTCCATTGTTTGTTTGCACTTCCCTCTTCTATAAAGATGTTGAGATCCTCAAAAGACAATATTTTCCAATGACAGTAATTTGCCTCCCTGGGTAGGAGAGCATGGCCAGGTTGAAATAGGAACTCTGCATATACAGTCAGATGAGTATGCAGAGGAGGCAGAAATTAGTAGTTGGCCTTTAAACAGAAGAATAGAGATTTCAATTTGAGAAACAATTTAGTGGCTCTTTGTGCTGCTGTGGAGTGTAGGGCAGACCCAAAAGTAAGAAATTTGAAAGAAAATAAAAGGGCAAAGAAGTTGAGAGAAGTTGGGGACAGTATACAATTGTTCGAGATTATGCAAGCACTTGGTGACAGTGGTATACAAGTACCTACCTCGGTACATTTGTGTATGTTTGTCTTCTACCTCAATTAAACAGTGAATTCTAAAGATAGGGAATTTCTTATTTTATCAATCCACAGATTGCCTAATACCATGCCTCACTAGATAAGTTTGTCAGTGGAGTGACAAATGTACTACAGTTTTTGAAAAAACAAAAGAAAGCAAACACCAGTGGAAAATATTTTTGAAATATCCTCTGTTTAAATGGTTTCTTAAATTGGAAAAGTAATTATTATATATGTATATACACATATATATGTATATATACATAGGATATACTATCTATGGTATTATAGATATATTGTCTATTATATAGTCAGTGACATACAGTTTGATTACATTACAGCTAAAGAAATATACTTGGGGAACACCAAGATGGCGGCATAGGTAAACACCTATTGTTCTGCCCCACGCAATGATTTAAGAACTACAACATAACAGCAGAACAGACATCACCCAGAATCGCCAGAAAGCTGGCTGAGTGAAAACTCCACTAATAAGAGTAAAGGTGGGACACTGAGACTCAGAGGAGCGGCGGGAGCGCAGCCTTGAAGACGGAAACAGGTTAGGAGGCGTCCTGGTTGCGCTCGAGGGCTGGGGCTGGAGCAGCAACCCGGCTGGATTTCGCCAACAGGGAGGGCGGAGACGTCCCACTACACGGATTCCCCAGCGCCAGGCAAGGTCCGAGATCCGGGATACGTGGAGACGTCCCACTGCACAGATTCCCCAGTGCCAGGCGAGGTCCGAGGTCCGGGGGACGCACTCTGGAAGCGGGGCGCGGCAGAGGTCTCTTAGTCTGAGGAGAAACCCGGAGGCGGGAAAAAGAAGTTTGTGCGCAAGGGTCGCACAAACTCGTGACTTGCCCCCTGGAAACTTGTCTCCTGGTCCCGGAAAACATCTATTTTACAACCCTGGGCTAGACTTTGGGTGTGCAGACACATTTGGGGAGAGGCAGAGTTGTATGACAAGGGGAAGAGACTAGCGGCATTCTCTTGGGAGGTGTCTGCAGCCATCCCCATCCAACAGAGACCCGCGCGGGAGCGCTGCATAGGACGTAGCTGACACTGAGGCTGCCTGCACAGCTCAGAGACTCCACCCATCCAACCTGAACACAGTCTCCCTTCACAGCCAATTGGCCTGGAGGTCAAACCCTCCTAGGGCTAACAACAACAAGCTGGGTTTAAATTCAAAAATACTGTACAACCCATAAAGGATTGCAGTAAGAGTACCCACCTCAGGTAACTGGGGAGGATGAGCCACTGTCCCTTTGAGGATATCTACCACATAAATCAGCCACCATGCAGAGATATGGAAAGAAATCAGGTGTGAAAGAAATGGAGGAGAAAAGACGACAAGACATAGAGTACAAAACCACGGTTATAAGTCTTTTCAAGAGGCTCCTAGAAAAGGCCGATGGACTTAATGAGAATTACGAGGAAATAAACAATACCAACCAGGAAATGAATGAGACTTACAAGGAAATGAATGAGACTTACAAGGAAATGAATGGGATCCTCAAGGAAATGAACAAGACCTCTGAGGATATGAACCAGACCCTCATGGATATGAAAAAGGACCAACTAGAAATCAAGCATACACAGACTGAAATAAAAAAATATTACACTAAGTCCTAAAAGCAGTCCAGAGGGCCACAAGAACCAAGTCAAAGATTTGAAATACAAAGAAGCAAAACCACTTGGCTGGAAAAGCAAGAAACAAAAAGAATTCATATAATTGAAGATAGCGCAAGGGGCCTGTGGGACAACCTCAAGCATGCCAACATCCGAATTATTGAGGTGCCAGAAAAAGAGAGAGAGCAAGTTAATGAAAACCTACTTGAAGAAATAGTGACTGAAAACTTCCCCCACCTGGTGAGAGAAACTGACTTAAAAGCCCAAGAAGTACACAGAACCCCAAAATATAGGAATCTAAAGAGGACCACACCAAGACATATCATAATTAAAATGCCAAGAGCAAAAGATAAAGAGAGAATATTAAAAGCAGCAAGAGAAAAACAGATGGTTACCTACAGGGGAGCACCCATACGATTGTCAAAGGATTTCTCAACAGAAACGATGCAGGCCAGACGCGAGTGGCAAGAAATATTCAAAATAACGTATAGCAAGAATCTACAACCAAGATTACTCTATCCAGCAAAGCTATCATTCAGAATTGAAGATCAGATAAAGTGCTTTGCAGATAAGAAAAAGCTAAAGGAGTTCATCACCACCAAACCAATATTATATGAAATGCTGAAAGATATTCTTTATGAAGAGGAAGAAGAAAAAGGTAAAAATATAAATTATGAACAATAAATACACATCTATCAACAAATGAACATAAAAATCAAGTGAATTGATAGGCTGATGAACAAGATAAACTGGTGAATATAACAGAAACATGGACAGAGAGAGGGAATGGACTGACAATTCTTGGGGAGAAAAGGGTTGTGGGAAGTACAGCAAGAGATTGGACAAAAATCTTGCAACAATGGGAGAGGACATTGGGGAGGGGGAGGGGGAGGTGAGGGTGGAGGGTGGGATAGGTACAGGGTGGAGGGGAGATATAGGGGGATAAAAAAGGGGAAACAATGTAATTAATAAACTATACAATAAAGATTTAAAAAAAAGAAATATACTTGGGAGGTTAAAAGGGCATGATTTAGCCCCAGTCTACCTTTCCATACTGCCCTTTCTCCAAATAGCAACATTTGCCACTCAGCAGACATACTATAATTGGTGCTTGCCATCTTTGAACCTTTATTTTCATACTTGACTTTCTTCTTTGAATGTCCTTTCATCCCATATTCTATCTATGCCCTACTCTTCCCCAAGGCCCAATATCAATACTTTCCTTTCATTAAGCATTCTTTATAATCTAAATATAGGAACAATGATTTTATTCTTCTGACCTCCTGCAGTATTGCATTTATCTTATGCTCGCAGCACTTCCTAAGACTCATGAAGCGAGGTGGTAGCAGGAAGAGAAGCAGGTGGTCACAGGAAAAAAAAACACAGACATGGGCCTGTCACTTTGTCATATAAATAGCAAAACCCTAGGCTGAATATTCACAAACATGTGCAGCAGAGGTCTCAAGAGCTGGATTAATTTTCAATTTTTGGACACACACATAATAAATCCTTATCACCTGAGCTAGTATGATTCAATCTGTGTTTCATGCAACCCCAATGGCCTAATATCATGCCTTCTATTTAAGTATTTGTTTTAGTTTCCTTAACAGAGCATATGTTCTATGAAAAGCAATGGCTTCTTCTTTTTGTGACTTCATAACACCTGTAGCATGGCACACGATCAGTGGTCAGTAAATGCTTCCTGGAAGAATGAATGGAGACAACTGGACGACTGAACATCAAGTCATACTGAATTTCAAGTCATTTTTAACATGGCTGGAACTGAATACAGGTAGTTCATAATAATATTTTACTAAGCATTGCTTTTTCAAATGAATCACTTGCCTGTCTCCCTTTTTACTGTTATAGATTTCTTCCTATTAGAGTTCCGCAAACGTGTTTAAGACATATCTTTGCTGAAGGCTAACTGTAGCAGCAATACCATGTATTATAAAAAATATGTGATATAAGAAAATTACTTAATATGAAGCCAGGCATTCTTCTTATTATTTTAACAAGCATTTTCTTAGTTAAAGGGTGGTGATCTGTATCAGGTTTTCTTCTGAGAGGCAATAAATCTAAACTGTACTTGAACTAATGCCAGTGTTGCATCTTATTCAGAATGAGAAATATTTTGTCAACCTCATTTTCAGATATACCTGCTTTGACCAGATACACTCAAGGAAATTATTTTTCAAAAATGAATTTGAAGGATTTAGAAGTCATATAAAATATATAACAATGAGGTATAGTCTCATTTTATGGATATCACCTCTTTACACCTACATAATGTTTTTCAGTTTGCAAAGCATTTTGAAATACATTATCTCATTTGCTCCTTACAATAGGAGTCTGTGAGATAGACAAGGAAGGCATAATCCATATATATATATATATATATATATATATATATATATATATATCCAGAGAAGTTAAGTGACTTTACCAAGGTCATTGATATAGTAAATAGTGAAGAGAAACTCAGAAAAGAAACCAAGTGTTCCAACTCCTAAACCACTATTCTTTTGAATTCAAGATCCAGTCTTTTAACCATTCTAGTTATAACAATGTTTTTGAAAAGTTAAGAATTTATTTAGTAAAAATTATTTCATGAAAAAATAGTTTCATGAATTTTTTTTCAGATTTGTCTGCTATGATGTAAAATATATCTCTAACTATAGAAGGTAGTGAGAAGAATAAATTGAAAGTCACTGATCTATACTATGTTACCAATTAAATCACTAAGTTGCTCAAAAGTAATTTATAAGGCCAAATTCTACAGGTCATTAGTTTTGTCACTAAGATAATTATGAATAACAAAAATACACTTTTTGGCAATCCTTAAGTTAAGTATTATGTGGGGTACTTTCATTTTTTGACCTCTTTTAAGATTTCTACTTGAATATTATGTTTAAAATTTAGGATTTCTATACAGGGATGATACTAGTATGCTTTTATGGGGAAAATGCTAATAATGCTTCATAAAGAAATAATTTTTGAAAAATCTTTACCTGACTTTCATATATTCAGGTAAACATAGGAAACACTGACTATAGATAATATCCTAAAATTCAAGTATCTGATTTTTCATAAAAATAAGGATATCTAATATCTCTGGAATTTATTAACAATTTACTTAATTATATGTATTTTCAATTAATAACCAAAAGAAATGAATCCAGAATTACTTTTTTAACTATAATGAATATGGTGGCTCTTTCATTGTCTATAAGATATAGATTAAATTCCTTAGTCAGGTCAATAAGCATTGACAGCTTTATCTCATGGCCCTCTGCTTCATGTAGGCTATGAGCTTCCTTCTTTTGCTTGCATGCCATTATCTCCCACCTCTCTTAGTGAAGCCTTAAATGATAAACACCAGTCCTTTGAATAACATTACCCCCTCTGTGATGACATCCATCCCTTTTTATGTGTTCTCACATAACTTTTTACAGTTTTATATCAGAGACCTTACAACATTATTATAATTATTTCTCGTTGTGAGTTTCCTCAGCTAGGCAGAGAGGTACCTGAGGGTGAAGTCTGTATCGTCATTCATCTTTGACTCCTCACTCAACACAATGTCTAGGTCATAAAATGCACCACCTGATTTTTTGCTAAGTGAGCTATATTATTTAGTTTGACTGGACATTGGCAAAAACAAAGCAGACATACAGCAATGTTGATGAGGTCATAAGGGGTTTTGTGTATTTACTAGAGGCCTGGTGCATGACATTTGTGCACTCGGAAGAGGGGGGTTCTTCAGCCCGGCCTGTGCCCTTTCACAGTCCAGGAGCCATTGGAGGATGTCTGACTGACTGCGGGATGCAGGCCTAAGCCTCAGGTAAATATCCTTAGTGCTGCTGCTGAGGCTGGCCGCTGTGCTCGCCAGTCGTCAGCCCTGCTTGTGGCTGAGTGGTGCTCCCCCTGTGGGAGTGCACTGACCACCAGGGAGCAGCGCCTCCATTGAGTGTATTCCCCCTGGTGGTCAGTGTGTGTCATTGCGACTGGTCACCCTGCTGTTTGATTGATTTGCATGTTACCCTTTTATTATATATGATGATAATTGATCTATTATCCACCTATTCCTTTCCCCACTAAAGCCTTTACTGTTCTTTTATAAATGCACAGATATTAAAATATTAATTTAGAGTTAGGAAATTATATTTATATCTATTATTCTGTAGTCCATACATTGACAAAAGAGCTGGCTGATTTGGTCTGTTTAAGCCAGCACTTAATAAAATTGCTGACATCATTTTATACCATGATGTGCATGATATAGACCAAGGCATTTTTATTTTCCCACAGACTGAGATGGTGGTTTGCAGATATAGCCTACATGTTAGAATTTTCTCTCCATAGTTTAGTCATCACTTTATTAAGAAAAAAAGTTAAAAGATAAGCAATTTTTTATGGATAGTTGGGTCATTTAATATTTTGTGATAGGATGTCATTAAAGTTTCATTTATATTCCAATAGGGTTTTTTCTTCACTGTTTCAGCTAATAGAGTTTGAAGTCCCAATGTGTCTATCACTCTTTTGAGGAAATTTTCCTTTATTGTTGTTCTGAAAACATAGCATTAACTTGCTTAACAGATAAAACAGAGAAACCACAGCTGGAGAAGTGTGAACATCAATTTACCCTACGTAGCACATGTAATTACACTCTGATAATAGAGGAAGGCAATTCTTTAATTGACAAATATTCTAAAACATAAATGTATTAGGATACCATCGCTTTGAGGACTCTACTGAGTATATCTATGCTACATAATACTTTCAGAAAATAATGGAAGGGTAAGGAATCCTACTTCACATGTGAATCTGGGAGGCGAGTATTTTTATTTTCCTGATTGATTTCACTTCTTCACACATTTCTCCCTTGTATTACAGCTGATTGTTTACATGTTTAACCTTCAACTAAATAAGTAAGCGTAGGATGGTATCCAAATCTTACTGATCTCCAGATTCCCAGACACATATGTATTCAGCAAACGTGTATTGGAAAAATAAATGAATGTACTATTGAAACCCTGATGTTTTAAAGATTTCCTCTAGGAGCAATTTGATGTTTTCTCCTGTGTTATAATGTCACAAAGATAAAAACCCCACAATTTCTTTATTTGCTTGTTGAAAAACATGGCAATAATGACAGAGGGAGAAGTTAGATTATTCATAATGTGTAAGATGATTTTCATAGCAATCTAACACTGTGATCTCCATGTGTGAAACATCAGAACCAAAGGTGAAAAAATCAGTAAAATATTTGAATTGCTTTCTTCCACTAAAAATCAAACTACTGGATAGTAGGAAACACCGAGGTGATTAATCCATTCCTGTATTTCAGTATTGAACACCCAGAGAACTCGAGTCAAAATGTTGGCTATTGCTTTTAGGTTGCTTGGTGGAAATCACAATTGGTTTCCCTGGCTTTTCACTTAAACTTCAGGGTAACTAAGGATTCATTACTGTTTTATATTTTGAATTATTAGCAGGTCATATTGTATATTTTCTTACCCCTTTTTCCGAACTTTGTTTTCTAGGTTATGAAAATGCTTTTAAAATAACTTTTTGGATAATAACATAAATTCTATGTACCTAATATAAAATAAAACCATTACTATAATATATATAAGGAAGTATTCAGAGAAACACTTTGTCATCTGATTCTAACCAATGGAATATTTTTAATGAGTGCACATCTATTAAAAGAATCCTCAAGATGCTGTAATTATTATTCATTTTCTAGAACTGTTTCACCATGAAGCTTTATGCTTCTATGGGGACTTTAATGTTTATGTTTTATGACGGCTGCATTGACTATTAAAAAGCAATTTGGCTGACATTTTAGGTCTTTTGTTGCCAGCTTTAATTGGATTGTTCATCAAGCATCAACTCCCCCGTTAACTGCAAAAATTTCAGGCCAACGTCAGTTTACAGTAATGACTCTTTAATGATTTTATCCTGTCAGTATGCAAGCTTCGTATGGATATATGCATGATTAGTTTCATATCAAGACCTGTAATTAAATAATTGAAGCTTAAACAAAATGGATATCAAACACAAACACATATTTAATAAAGACTCAGAAGCTTATCAAAATGCTGATTAGCAAAGTAAATGTTTTGAGTTCATCTGTGTTGGTACACATATTATATCTTTAAAATATTTGTATAAAGTTCATTCCCCAAAGTTCAAAGAAATTCTCTTTAGCATAGCAATACATTTGGGTCTTTATTTTTTTATTTATTATTTTTTAAAATATATTTTATTGATTTTTTACAGAGCGGAAGGGAAAGCGAAAGTCAGAAACATCAATGAGAGAGAAACATCAATCAGCCGCCTCCTGCACGCCCTCCACTAGGGATGTGCCCTTGACCGGAATCGAACCTGGGACCCCTCAGTCCGCAGTCCAATGTTCTATCCACTGAGCCAAACCAGTTTTGGCTACATTTGGGTTTTTAAAACGTCATTTGTGTTCAATGCACACCACATCTGAGTAAGAAAATTCTCTGTAACTGTTATTTCATTTGGAGAAAAAAATTAGCCCAAACAGAAAATCCTCAATTAGCAATAAAAATTTTTATCAATTAGACATAATGCCAGTCCTTAAGTACACACACACACACACACACACACACACACACACACACACACGACAGTGACAGTGTTGTCCATTTGCATGTCATATAATAATAGAGCTGGAAACTTTCTCTTCTAACTGCCTTACTTTATAACATTGAAGTCCAGATGAGTTAAGTCAGTGGTCGGCAAACTGCGACTCATGAGCCGTGGTTTGCGGCTCAGTTGACTAATGAGTTTGCTGACCACTGAGTTAAGTGATTTGCTTACAGTCATTTAGCTAATTAGTGACTGAATCAAGAAAAAAAAACTATATTTAAGAATCAGAGGATAAAATGGTCTTTTATACTAGCAAGTTCCTCTTCTCCCTACTTCATAAATAAACACAATAAAGAGTTAAAAACAAACATAAAACAAACTTGATTATAGAGATATACAGAGAGGTTTCATTTTTCTGTTTTTTCCCCACTACCTCATTCCTCCCCTGTAAGGGAACTACTTTTACTAGTTTTTAATTAATCTTTCCAGTATTTTTTTCATGCCTATATACAACATATGAATATATATTATTATTTCCTCCGTTTCCCATATTAAAATATAGTACACATATACACATATTAGCCCTCCCTTTTTTTTTACTTATAATATATCTTGAGATTGCTCCTTCAGTGCACAGAAATCTTTCTTATTATTTTTTTAAGTTGCATAGTATTGCCTTGCATGGATACTAGTTTATTCAATGTATTGACAAATTATTAATAACTACTTGAAAAGTTTTTAAGTGCTAAAAATTATTTCATCATACTCTTAAGAAATACTTACCTGCATAACAGAAATGTAGAAAATTTACATATTAAGGTAAAGGTTAAACTCAAGTGAAGGGTGTATGGCACTGAAAAATACCTACAAAAACCATTACTTTTCCCTTGATTTAAAGTCCTCGACCTAAAGTCACTGCATAAATCAGATGTTTTCCAGGGTTTACTGGTATGGGTCTCTGAAAATATATGTTATAACGAAAATGTGCAAATGTTTATAACGTAGTCCATACAAGTGCTTACTTCTATGCTATGTTTGGCAAGCATAACATTTCAAAATCCTTCCATTTTTAGTCTAGTAGATGATACTACTTGCCTTCTGCCCATGGTAATCCACATATACCTTGAATTTTAAAACAGTTACATTTCACATTGGAATGGAAGGCCTGCCTGTGCTGCTATACTATAGTGAAAGACATTAGGGAGACAGACCAATTAAGGTAGAGGCAGATTTCTTATTAAATGACAAGCCTTAGATTCCCATTTCATGAAACATGTACTCCTGCCACATGCCAAATTCTCATTAACTTAAAAAAGAAATTATGCATGGGAGAAATATGTAGGCTGAAGAGGGCAAGATAAATTAGTCCAAAGCAATCCTTAAATGTCAGTTTAAAATGCAGTGAGTGCTTTAAATTATGTGTAGTCATGTTGTTTGGATTGAATATTATCCACTCACCCCGTGTTTCTAACCACATCTTCAAAATAAAGAAGACAAAGAATTGTTTGCAATAGAGAAAAGACATGAACAGCTCGATTTGAAATTGTAAGTGAAAATGGAATCCAAAGGTGTGAGCCATGAAAGTGTAATGACTCCTTAAGAAAACAGCTTAAGAAAAAGAAACTGTGCTTTCCCTCAGCACATAAAATATTTACATTTAAGAAAATGGATACAAATACTTTTTTAAAAAAATCTTTATTGTTGAAAGTATTACATGTCTCCCTCTCCCTCCAATGACCTATTCTACCCACCCCCAGGCCTTCACCACCCTATTGTCTGTGTCCATGGGTTATGCACATATGCATACAAGTTCTTTGGTTGATCTCTTCACACCCTCAACTTCCCTCTAAAATTTGACAGTCTGTTCCATGCTTCTATGTCTCTGGGTCTATTTTGTTAATCAGTTTCTTTTGTTCATTAGATTCCACATAGGAGTGAGATAATGTGATACTTATTTTTTTTTTTACTTTAAAACTCTACAAGTTCATACTAATTCAGAGTCAAATTTTATTAATTGTCAAGTCAAAATAATTTAAAATATAAATTTGTGATATTTACTTTCAAGTGATCCATGTTACAACTATTAATGCCTTGTAAAGGCCCTTACGGTTACTGATTTAAATAAAGACAATGAAAATGTCAATTGTATTCTTATTGCTTTTAACATGCTTTAAATAGTTTATGCTCTTAATCAGATGGAATAAGCTCCCTATAATCTTCATTGTATTCTTTTCATGGGATATTTCAGGGTAAGTTTTAGCTCAGCTGGTCAATATGATAAGTGTTCAAGTTATGAGACTTTGTTATATTAAATTAACAAAAAAACTGTTCCTTTAATGATATAAAAAGGTGTAAACATTTAAAAAATCCAATCTCTAACTTAGAATAGTTACTTGTAAATAACATTTTGAAATCTCCTTTATAGGAATTCTAAAACAATTTTACAGCATACTATAAAGGAGGTTTTTTAAAAATACATTTTAATTTTTTTTCTTTTTTACAGAGAGGGATAGAGAGTTAGAAACATCGATGAGAGAGAAACATCCCACTGGGGATGTGTCCACAACCAAGGTACATGCCCTTGACTGAAATTGAACTTGGGACCCTTTAGTCCACAGGCTGATGCTCTATCCACTGAGCCAAACCAGTTAGGGGCTTAAAATAAAGGAGGTTTTTATTAAAAAGCTGATGTTGAGCCCAGCCAGTGTGACTCAGTTGTTGAGTGTTGACCTATGAACCCAGAGGTCACTGTTTGATTCCTGGTCAGGGCACAGGCCTGGATTGCTGCTCAATCCCTGGTAAGGAGCATATAGGAGGCAGCCTTTCATGCTGTGTTTCTCTCTCTCTCTCTCTCTCTCTCTCTCTCTCTCTCTCTCTCTCTCTCTCTCTGTCTTTCTCTCTCTCAAAATCAATAAAAAATATATTTATAAAACCTGATGTAGAAAGGCTGATATATATCATTCTCTGTCAATCACATTAAGAAAAACTATATTTTTAAGAATTACATGGATCTGAGTTTGCATGAGCATTTGCCACTACATGGGACTTTGAATCTGTGGTAATAATTTAACAGCTGGCTTCTTTTTATCCAGCTTTCACAGGACTAAGGAACACAAACTTTCTAAAGAAAAGTGATTCTTTATTGATAAAATGAAATATTATAACTTACACAACTAGCCAGCTGGATCCTCTCTCTAAAGGACCTCTGCTTTATTTTTAGTGGCACAAAGGTAAACATGTTCCAAACATTTTCCAGTATCTCTCTGTCTAGCATGTCTGTGACCTCTCCTAGTTGCCCTGGAAGCACTACAAATTTCTCTGAAGTCAGAGATATCAAGATTTCTTAAGATATAAAGAGAACATGTATTGATGGCAAAGTTTGATACTTGGAAATGAAACTATAGGGAAACAGTGTGGAGTAGGAATTAAGAATTCAGCTTCTTGGAAATAATAGTAAACTTTTACACTACAAACAACTAGAAATGCTGGAGGAAATGAGGCTTTGGATTTTCACAAGCAGGGAGTTTATCTGAGACCTGCATTTGTTGCCCATATATAATAAACCTTCAAAATTCTATACTGCAAAAAAAGAATATACTAGACAAACATCTGCTCAGTGCCACAAGGGGACAATACAGAGTCCTGTTTTTGTTTTTGTTTTTTCTAGACTAGGCTCTGGATGGAAACAATAAAAGATCATTCCTGAGAATTCAGAAGCATGGGTCTATGTCATGTATGAATTTAGAGTTGAGTTACACATTCTGTGTGACTGAGCAATTGCCACTATGAGACATTAGTATAGAAGTATCCGGAAGCCCTGGAAAATGAGATCACTATCCAAAGTAAACAAGTATGTAATAAAACAGTCCACTTTAAACAAAAGTGAACACACTCAAATTATAAAACTGGGTTAAAAAGCATATTTAAAATTATAAAGAACTAGAGGCCCGGTGCACAAAATTCGTGCACGGGGGGTTGGCGGGGGATGTCCCTCAGCCTAGCCTGCACCCTCTCAAATAAGGGACCCCTAGAGGGATGTCCAACTGCCCATTTAGGCCCGATCCTACTGGGCAGTCAGACATCTTCTCACAATCCAGGACTGCTGGCTCCAAACTGCTCACCTGCCTGCCAGCCTGATCACCCCTAACCACTACTCTGCCAGCCTAATTGATGTCTAACTGCTCCCTTGCCAGCCTCTTTGCCCCCAACTTCCCTCCTCTGCCGGCCTGGTCACCCCTAACTGCCATCCCCTGCAGACTTGATCACCTCCAACTGCCCTCCCTTGCAGGCCTGGTTCCTCCCAACTACCCTCCCCTGATGGCCATCTTATGGTGGCCATCTTGTGTCCACATAGGAGCAGGACCTTTGACCACATGGGGGCAGCTCTCTTATGTGTTGGAGTGGTCAATCTGCAAATTACTCTTTTATTAGATATGATGGGAAACATAAGAACAAAGCATTATTTCTAAATATATAGATATCATGTAGATTTTATAGAGAACAAATAGAAATTCTAAAATTAAAAAATATATCAAAAATGTAAAATTCAACAGAAAATAAACACAAAAAGGCAAGTTAAATAGAAAAGAAGACACAAATTAAAAAAAGAATTAGTAAACTTGTATGTATATCTGAGGAAATTACACATAATACATTATAGAAAGATAAAGAGAAGAAACATCTAAGAGAAAGATTAAAGATCCTGAAGCTAGAAGGACATGATACAATAGAGACCTAATTATAGAGATCTAATTATACATTCTATATGCAGAGAATAAAGAAAAGAGAAAGAAACAATGATGACTAAAAGTTTTCTAAGACTGATTAAAAATCAGATTCTGAGAAAATTCTCAAGTTCAGGAAGCACTACCTCCAAGCAGGATAAATAAAACTAAATTCACACTTAAGAACATCTGAGGCAGCCATGAAACTGCACCACTCAGATCTGCTGTGAGTGCCTAATTGACTAGCTGCTCTTCTGAATCCAGTACTAGGTTCATAATGAAGCCAGACTTCCCATAGGCTACTCCTAGTCAATGACTGAACATGCTTGGGTGCTAATACAGGCCATTCTTACATGACAGGGGACTCAATTAATGGTAACTTTGTTTCTAGGAGTCTCCATCAGTGTGGTCAGAACTTTTCTGGAACTGCAATGGAGTTTGAGCTCTTCCTATTCAATTTTCCTCCCCCACTTTACTTTATTTCAGATCTTACATCCTTTTCTGAAGATTCTCCCTTATCATCCCCCAAACTCTAGTGCATCTAATCCCATTTTGGCATCTGCTTCTTGAATGATATGAATTAGCATACCATAAAAAAAGAGAAAAACCTTAAAACAACTAGATAGATTACCTACATTAGAACTATAATTAGACTGGCAAATTTCTCAGTTGCACTGAAGGAATAGAAGATAAAGTGTGGCAAACACTGTTTGCTTGCCCAGTAGCCATTAAGATCTTTTGAATTATTAAAGAACCCTTAGTTTTTCAGGTATAAAAGATATGATCCACTCTGAGCTTCATTACTGGTTTAAACAAATCAGCGTATTTCAAACTCCTTTACTAGATTAGAAGGTGGACATATCAACCCAATTCGGGCTGAGTAGAAGACTGAAGAGGCTTCTAGGAAGGATTACCCTATCTAATAGAGAGAGTGACAAAGAGAAATTAACTGTTCCTTCCAGCCTTTGGATATTGTCATTGTGAAAACATGATGTTTGGAGTTATTAGCCATTTAGCAACTACAACAAAAAGAGCCAGAGAGTCCCAGAGAAGGTAATCCTGAGCTCTGATATAGTAAGCTGTTAAATTAATCAACGCTGACACTGCCTAGCTCTTGTTATGAGAGGAAACCATCTATCTTTATTGTTTAAGCGATTATTTGGGATACTATGTTACTTGTACCAAGAGGAATCCTAACTTATAGTATACAAAGCAATATTGTCAAAATGCTTAGAGAAAACAATTGTCAATATTGAATACTTGCATACCTAGTGAATGTGTTAGTCAAGAATGAGGGTGAAATGAAGATGACTTCCTACAAGAAAGAAAAATTTAACACCAATAGACTATTACTGAAAGAATTATGAGAGAATGCACTTCAGGAAGCATAAAACTGAGTCTAGAAGGAAGGAGTAAAGTGTGCAAGAAGGAGTTGTGAGTAATTGATAAACACATGGGTGAATCTAAATGAGTACTGAATGTGGAAAATTTATTATAATAAATAATTTTGATGTGTTAAGATCAAGTGAAACTAAAACACTGGATAATAAGACACATAAATGAAGAGTGATGATCCAAATTAAAGCATTCTAATAGCCATCTATTGTTTAGGAAAAGGGTACAGATATTCATTAATTTTAGACTATAATCCAAAGAAGTATGATAAAAATTAAAGACATCTATTAAAATAGTAGAACTAAAGTAAATAATTACTGGTAGAGGGAAAAAAACAAATAAAACAAATCCAACAGAAGGAAATAAAATATAAAAATTAAAACATAATGATTATGTAAGAATGAGTTCAAAGCCCTAATCCCAGTTCTGCCCGTCATTAGCTAGGACCTAGAATAAGTTAAATAATGACTCTGTGCTTCAGTTTCTTCAATTTAAAATGAAGATAATAGTAGATTCTACATCATAGGGATTTTTCAAAGCTAAATGAATTAATCTACAGGAAGTGTGGGAATAGTGCCTGGTACATAGGTAGCACTAAATAACTTATATTTCCACTAATAATCAGAGAAACGTAAATGAAAACCATGATGCGATATCAGCCCAGACCTGTCAGAATGGCTATCATCAATACATCAACAAACAGCAAGTATTTGTTGAGGATGTGGGAAAAAGGAACCCTCGTGCACTGCTGGTAGAACGCAGACTAGTGCAGCCACTGTGGAAAACAAAATGGGGATTCCTCAAAAAATATAAATGGAACTACTTTATGAACCAGTGATTCCATTTTTGGGGATACATTTGAATGTTAATTCAAAAGCATGTATGCACCCCTATGTTCACTGCTGTGTTATTTATAATAGCCAGGATTTGGAAGCAGCCTAAGTGCCCATCAGTAGATGAGTGGATCGAAAAATCTGTGGTACATTTACACAATGAAATACTAATATGCCACAAAAAAGAAGGAAATTTTACCCTTTGAAACAGCATGGATGGACCTGGAGAGCATTATTCTAAGTGAAATAAGCCAGTCAGAGAAAAACAAGTACCATATGATTTCACTTATATGTGGAATCTAATTAACAAAATAAAGTAACAAAATAGAAACATCCTCATAGATAAGGAGAACAGACTGACAGCTGTCACAGGGGAGGAGTCTGTGGGGCTGGGTTAAAAAAGTAAAGAGGGAAGAAATCAAGATGGCAGCATAGGTAAACACCTAAACTGCTGCCTTGCACAAAAATTTCAAAACTACAACTAAAAGACAAAATGGACACCATCCAGAACCACAGGATGTCTGGCTGAGTGGAAATTCTATGATTAGAAAGAAAGAGAAAAACACATTGAGATTCAGAGGAGCTGCAGGAGGCAGAGGTACAGAGATGCATATGGAGAGGGCTGGCAACTGAGTACATGGTTGGCTTTCTCAAGAAGGAGGGAGACAAAAGCTCCTGACTGCACTGAACTCCAGTTCCAGGTGAGATTCTGGGGACCCAGACTCATTTGGGGAGAAACTGGACTGTCTGGCAGTGGGCGTGACTCAAAGGTGGCTTTCTCTCAGAGTTGCTTTCAGTGATTACCAGGGGAAACTGAGACACAGGGGCCTAGTAGGGCAGGGCTGATGGGAAACCAATGCTTTCTGCTCTGCCCCGAGACTCCACCCCATCCAAGCTGAGCACAGAGGCTTTTGCAAGTCTTGTCTCATAAGAGTGTCTCCAGCAAAGAAGTTCTCATAGAGTAGACAGAGAAGATCCTCACAGCCAATTGGCCTGGAGGTCAATTCCTCCCAGTGATCCCAACATCAATCAAGGTTTAACTACAACAAGACTGTGCACACAGCCCACAAAGTGGTGCACCAAGAGTGTCCACCTTAGGTAACTGGGGAGGCAGAGCCACTGGGCCCTATAGGACACCTGGCACACAAAGCTACTCTATCAACTCAGGGAAGCAGCCAAAATGTGAAGACAAAGAAACAGATCTCAAATGAAAGAAATGGAGGAAAGTAATCAACTTAATATAGAGTTAGAAGGTTTTTCAAGAATTTTCTAGAAAAGGCTGATAAATTTACTGAGACCCTCAAAGATATGAAAAAGGACCAACTAGAAATTAAGCATACACTGATTGAAATAAAAAATATTATACAGAGGTCTAACAGCAGACTAAAGGATCGTAAGAATCAAGTCAAAGATTTGAAATACAAAGAAGCAACCAGAAAAGAAAAAAGAAAAAAGAATCCAAAAATATGAAGATAGTGTAAGGAGCCTCTGGGACAACTTCAAGCATACCAACATCAGAATTTTGGAGGTGCCAGAAGAAAAGAGTAAGATATTGAAAACCTATTTGAAGAAATAATGACCAAAAACTTCCCCCATCTGGTGAAATAAATAGATTTACAAGCCCAGGAAGTGCAGCGAAGCCCAAACAAAAGGAATCCAAAGAGGACCCCACCAAGACACATCATAATTAAAATGCCAAGAGCAAAAGACAAAGAAAGAATAATTAAAGCAGCAAGAAAAAAACAGTTACTACAAGGGAGCACCCATATGACTGTCAGTGGATTTTTCAACAGAAACTATGCGGGCCAGAAGGGAGTGACAAGAAATATTCAATGTGATGAACAGCAAGAACCTTCAACCAAGATTACTCCACCCAGCAAAGCTATCATTCAGAATTGAAGGTCTGATAAAGAGCTTCGCAGATAAGAAAAAGCTAAAGGAGTTCATCACCACCAAACCAGTATAATATGAAATGCTGAAAGGTATTCTTTAAGGAGAAGAATAAAAAGAAAAAGGTAAAGATAAAAATTATGAACAACAAATACATGTCTATCAACAAGTGAATCTAAAATTCAACTGAATAAAAAAATCTGACAAACAAAATAAACTGGTGAATATAATAGAGTCAGGGGCATAGAAAGGGAGTAGACTGACAATTCCTGGGGGGAAAGGGTGTGTGGGGTGCGGGAAGAGACTGGACAAAAATCATACACCTATGGATGAGGACAGTGTGTGTGGGGGGTAAGGGCAGAGGGTGGGGTGGGAACCGGGTGGAAGGGAGCTATGAGGGAAAAATGAGGAACAATTGTAATAATCTGAACAATAAAAAATTATTAAATTAAAAAAAGGTGAAGAGACTAAGAAAAACAACAACTCATGCATACAGATAACAGTGAAAGGGGGAGTAGTTGGTGATGGGAGAATATTTGATTTGGGAGAAAGAGATAAAATTACAATTGTATAAAGAAAACTAAACTAAAATTAAAAGAGAAAAATTTTTAAAATAACATATTCATTATGGTTACCAGTATTTACTATTACAATAATATAGATTTGACTAATAAAACAAAGATAAACACATTAATATCGTGAATGAAATGTAAAAACTGTACTGCTTCTTTCAAAGACGTAATAAACTTTTCCATGAATATGGACTGAAAAACATACCAAAAATATTTTTTATGCACAAACTTACTAGGTTTAAATTTCAAACTTTCATGAGCAAATATTAAATGCTGCTTTGTTCAATATGTCACAAATATTTCATAACAGAAATGAAAAATGAAATAAGCAGGAGAACACAACAGAGCATAAGAAATATATCAGGACACATGGAAATTAGATGGGCTGAACACACAAGGGCTAAATATTCCACCTCTTTGAGTAAACTTTCTGATTCACTTTTAGTGATAAACTGCTAATGGTATTAACAGCTCCTCCCCAAGGAGGAGACAGAGAGAAGAGCAAGAGCCAAACAACAGAACTTGAACACTTATCCACCCCAGGTTCATCACCATCTTCACTTTTTTATTTTCATATCTTGAGCTTCCCCTTAAAATTTTGTTTGGATAAACTGTTTTTGCAAGTAGTCTAAGAAACACTCATCCTATTTATGTTTTCCCCAGTCTTCCAGATGCTGAACAAATATATTCCAGAACTGACTTTCTGCTTCTTCCTTAAATTATGAGTGTCACAACCAGTCACTCTGTGGGATGGCTTGGTATCCACTGTGTTTGTTTGTTGCCATTTAGTGATCTTATTTATGCCTGGGTGAAAAAAAGCAATACAACAAGGAGTTAAGGTATTAGTTAATTTCAAATACCTTACCTCAGAACAATTAACATTTAAAGTAAAGTGAAATGGAATATTCTTCCCTATATTTTTAAATTTGCTCACATAGCCATATCATTTAATATTAAAATAATTGAATATTAAATTATAATGTAAAATTTAACTGAAAAATTTTAATATTTTATAAGTCAGCAAACTTTTTCTATTAAGGACCATACAGGAAGTAGGTCTCTGTTCCCAGGTTCAACTCTATCAGTATATCGCAAAAGCAACTGGAGAAAATATGTAAGTGAATGAGTTTAGCTGTGTTCCTATAAAACTTCATTTACAATAATAGGTGGTGGGCCAGATTTGGCCCATGGGCCATAGTTTGCTGACCCTAGTTGTACTGGCTTGGTTTTTATTACCCGGTGGATTCATTTCACAAAATGGAGTTCACTACCAGGATTATTTAATCATTCTCTTAAATTGAAAACTACTTTTGTTCCAATGATTGTAACTTTTGTTAAAGATTTGCTTTTGAAGACTGAAAGAAATATTGCCTTGGTTTTTCAATATTCTAAAGATAATTCAGTGTAAAGTCAAGGGAATGCATTGATATTTCCAATATAAGCCATAAGAAAGTAAAAGAGGGAGTTTCATATGTCAATCTGAGTGAATTATATTCAACTCAATCACATCCAGGGAGATTATTAAATATTTTACATTCAAATTTATAGATGGCACATAGTCTGTTTATAATTTTGTTGACAGCTAAATTTCTGCTCTATTATCTACCTACAGAGAAGCCCTTGAAATTCAAGAACCTATGTGGTTTTGCTGCTTTATTTGAATTCAGTTGCTAAAGATTCTATGAAAAATTTTAAGTAAAAATTATATTTTTAATTAGCTGCCATTTTTTATTACCCAAGCTATTCATCTTCATTAAAAAATATGGTTATCAGCAGGGTCATTGTATAATAGTAAGCAGATTGCAAGCTCCTTAAGAGTTCTTTATCTCAGGGTGTGTCATTCACATTGGGGACACTATGGGTCACTAAGGGTATTAAAAATCTGCAGATTCATTAAGTTAGTCTTCTGGAAGAGTCTTATTCTAACAACCTGTATTATAGAGCATTTTCTGATGGATTGTAATGATGTACCTTGAGAAAGCATTGTCATCTCTGTATACAATTTAAAAAGAGCCACTTGGTCTAATAGTGGCTTTGCATTATCTGAGGGAATTAGCTCCTTCCTCTAATAATTGCAGGTACATGTTGTAGCTAACCTCTTTAGCAAGACTCCAGGAAAGATAGGAAACTATGAAAAGTTTGTACTTCTCTATTCAAAGGACATACATTTCCATTTGTTTCTTTGTGAAATGACAGGTCAATAGGCAAAGTGCACAATCTTTTTGTAGGTCTCCATTGTAGTGATTTTATCATGCTGACCATAGAATAAATAGGGATCTATTAGAGACTACACAGTGTTTCCTAATCATCATGCTATTGTTTTCTTTTTTTAAATGTTCATTTATTGATTGATTTGAGGGATGGAGGGAAAAAAGAGGAGAGAAAGAGGGAGGGAGGAAAGGAAAGAGAGAGGGAGGGAGAGGGAGATAGGAGAGATTTGTTATTCCACTTATTTATGAATTCTTTAATTAATTATTGTATGTGCCCTAACTGTAGATTAAATCTGCAACTTTGGAGAATTGGGACAATGCTCTAACCAACTGAACTACCTGGCCAGAGGCCTTACTATTGTTTTCAATATCACATTTTTCAATTCCCCAGTCTTTTCAATGCGTTCCATTGAAAGAATGATTTCCAGATTGTGTTTTAGGAACATGACTTAAAGACTGGGATGGGGGTTAGAGCTTCAGAATCCTCACTTTCACTTTTATGTATTGTCTACATTAGAGTTTCCCATAATAACTTGGTGTACAGGGATAAAGTTTTACAATTGTTATATACAGAGGACAGTTACCAATATACTTTACCCACCAGAAAGTCTGATATAAATGGAAAGAAGCAAACAACAATACTGGTGGCAATAGAAGTTTCCAATCTTTAAAGACTCATACTTGATAATTCCCATAATATAATCTCTAATTCTCACAAAAATCTTGCAAGAGTGTAGTTATTACAATTCCCATTTTACAGATTGCGATAGTTGAAATGTGTGTGTCCCCCCAAAATTCATATGTTAAGACCTAACTCCCAAATGATGTTATGTGGACGTGGGGGGCCTTTGGTATGGAGGTACTTAAGTAATAAGAATGGAGCTCTCATGAATGGGATAATGAACTCATCCTGTCCATGTGAGGACACAGTGAAAAGACAACTATCTATGAGCCAGGAAATGCATTCTCCTCAGATATCAACTGTAGGTACCATCATCTTTGACTTTCCAGCCCCCAGAACTGTGAAAAATAAATTTCTGTTGTTTTTAAGCTATCCAATGTAGGGTATTGTATTATAGCAGCACAAATGGATTATGACACAGATAAGACCCCGAGGCTCAGAGAAGCCACCTTGTTAGTCAATGGCAAACCTAGGAATTGAACTTGAGTATCTGACCTCAAATATCTACCCTATCCAACTTTTATTTCATTTTTTAAAATATATTTTTATTGATTTCAGAGAGGAAAGAAAACATCAATGATGAGAGAGAACCGTTGATCAGCTGCCTCCTGCATGCCCCCTGCTGGGGATCCAGCCAGAAACCCAGCATGTGCCCTGACCTGGAAACCAAGGGTGTCCTGGTTCACAGGTCAAGGCTCAACCACTAAGCCATGCAGGCTGGGCCCAACTTTTATTTTAATGTAAGGTATTTATTATAGTTTGGAAAAAATGATATGGTTTTAGATACTCAGTTTAAAAGAGGATCATAATGCCCAATGTGGGTTAGGGATTAAGTTCATAGAAAATTAAAACATAGTCTAAAATAATAGATACTTATTATGTGCATAAATGCAAATGAGAATAGATTTTTAAAATTTCAAAGATACATTTAAACTCCTTGTGCATGTGCTCATTTCTTAATTATTATTTCATTTTTGAGATATTTCAGGTTAATATTATTACCCTTCAAGAACCAAAGTGTAGTTAAGCACTTCAAACAGTAAATTTCATTAAGAAAATATGGTTGTAGGCTTTTAAGAAATGTAGTTCTGCTACAGTAAGAGAAATTCAAACCTTGGTGATTCACATCAGATAAAAATTTTATTTGTTGCCTCAATCTAATTTTGAATTCAAGATGGTATTTGGTGATAGTATTATTTCAGTTAGGCATTTCACTTTGGACAGAAATTGGTACTCAGATGGCTTCTATCAGTCATGGTTTGCAACTGTGATTTAAAGCAACCACATACACCTGTAAATGACTTTGTCGCCCTAGGGGAATGCAAACTGAGGTCACCAGCGAGAACAAGCAGAAACTTCAACTACTGATGGAAAAATCATTATTTTATCACCTCTGTTAATTAGCTAGATGTATGAAGTTGGAAAGAAGTAAACTAGACACACTATCAAGGACTATGAGAATGTATATAAGGATAGAATACATTTCTGAGCATCCACAAAGGGCTTAATACTGTGGTAGACAAGAGGGTACAGACATTAGCACAAACTGGTAACTATCCTTAGGGAACAATATACTTGCATTCCTGCCTACTTCTCATTTCCTACTCTTTGCCTCTGCATTAGAAAGACTTTTCTTCGTCTTTCGGTCTTTCGAAAATCTTTGGTTTATATGATCACCTGCATTCTTATTCCTAAGCAAGCTCAAGGGACTCCTCCTTCACAAACATTATCCTGAACATGCATTCCTTTGTGCACCAAGCTTTTAATTTTATTTCACCCTTCTGACTTGGAATCACTAAGAACAAAATTGCCCCTTTTCTCTTGAAGCCCTGCAAACTGAATAGGAAAGACTTGATATAAATGCCATAGAAATAAGAATAGTTCATGTTAAGATTGTCGTCTTCATGCCTGTTGTTGTGTGGGCCACTCAGAAAGCTTGCCATTACAGCCAATGATATCACAGAGACACACAAACTACAAATCAGGAAAATCTGATTACCACTGTCTGGCTTCAGTCCATCTTTGAGCCGGTCATCTTGAAATCTTGACTGGAAGCTCTCAGAACTCAGACATTGGGTTTATAATTTGCACCAAACATTATCCTTTGTTTTTCTTTTGTTTCCATAGAAATTCCTCTTACTAAATATATGATTGCTAACACCATATAAGTCTATGTTTGGTGGTCCATCTGCAAGAGACTTAATTCAATGAGATGGAACAATTCAGCTTCTGGACTTTGAGTAGTAGCAAAATATACCACTTCCTTAGCATACTAACTACTTTAAATTGGTTATATAGTAGTATAAGGAACAGAAGATACAGGTGAAGCTCAAAAACCTGTTAAGTTTTTGTAAGAAATATGTATAAGGGAAATCTCCATTTATAAGGTATCTCCCTCTCAGTATCACAAAGTGAAGGATGACTCAATCTCTTATTAAACAGAGAAGAAAAATACTTAATTCTACATAACAACCATTGCCTGTGCTTTTCCTGGTAACTTCCCATAACTGGATTTACCCACCCTCTAACATCTTCTTTTGTCTTTAGCTAGAGATGGTATTTCCGATGATGCTATGGGCCATTTTGAGGGATTGCTGTTTTCCTGGGTCTCTCCCATGTATACAGAAGGTATACATGTTATTAAATGTTTCTTTGTTTTCTCTTGTAAATCTGTGTTTTTATTACAAGGGGTCCTGGCAAAGAACCTCATAGGGTAGAGGGAAAATTATTTTTCCTCCCCCACAGAGGGACATTAAATATTATTTTTTCTCTTAGCTGCCCCTAATTAAATACAACCTAACTTAATGAAGTAAAGGTAAGTTTATTTTATCATGCAACAAATAAAATACACAAACAAAAATACAGAATTGACATTTAGTTTTGGTTCAATGAGTTTTATATTTTACTATTCAACTATGTATTACTTATATAATATTTATAAATATAATCATGAAAGCCAAAAAACAAACAGTAGGTAATGCCCATAACAGAAATAAATAATAAGTAAAATGAATGAATCAGCTTCTACAGTGATGAATACTAATTTGTTAATGTGCAAATTTCCACATTAAAGTGTTAAATTAGTCTTGGCCCTTATTGTGAAATTTAGGCAAGTAGAAAAGTTCAAGTATATTATCATATATTAACTGCCAATAACGAATTGCATCAAAGTAACTCGTATTATTTAAAATAAAACAACAGATACAGAATGAATCCTAATGAATGAATTTACCAATCATCCATCTTGCTATAAATATGAGTTTGTGTCCTGGTTTTAGTCCCATCCTATCCACCTATGCTTATGCATTCTATTTACAATGATTTCTGAAAATGCAAAGTCTGGCTACATAACCAGTCCTATCCATGACCATCACTTAACTGTTCACTGAATGTTTTGTGATAGAATAAAAGCATCAAAGAAAATAATAGTCTATATATACAAAATTTTTCATTATGAAACAATTTTTTTTAAAGAATAACTTCATAAGGCACCCAAAATATACCACACATAAAACAAAAATAATTCAAGTGGGGCACTGTATGATGAGACTTAATTTTCTCCCATTCTCTTTATATGCATGGACCAAAAAAAGCTTTATTTCCATTACCTCATCTTAAGTAGTTTTTAAAATCAAACCCGTACTCATACTCATGCTGTCACTGATAATGGATCTCATGTCAAAGAAAAAGAGCATAAAGGATCCAATAATAAGTGCAATTATCAAACATCAAAAATGTAGATCAAAGTGGATTTTCCGACACTTCTATATGCAATCACTTCACAGCACTTTACTATTCATATCATGTGGTCCTGACAGGATATATTAATTTTCTCCATTATGATAGGAATGGGATTGGCATACTTTAGTAGGAAGCTGGCAATAAGTAGAGTCATTAGTTATCTGTCTTATTTTAGTGGTTTCTATGTTAGAGATAAAGTGATTGTGTGTGTGTGTGTGTGTGTGTGTGTGTGTGTGTGTGTGTGTGTGTGTGTTATGTTTGTAAAATATACTCCCTAGACAAACCTCACTGTGTTTCCAGAGGTGACAGAGAGCCTTCAGGGAGATGTTAACCTCCCTATGAAGGATTGATCTGGGCAAGAATTTTATTTCTTTCAGATAGGACAATACTTTTTCTCTGGGAAACACCTGACCTATCTTTGAGAGGACTACTGAATTATCTCAGAGGAAGCTAGGAGTAGTCCTAGAAGCTTGCCAGCCTGAATCATTTCAATAACCCAAGTAAGTCTAATTTTTCCCTTCCCCCAATCCTGTATTCTCTCCTCCCATGAAGAGGTTTCCTGATTCATTTTTTCCCCCTTTGGAAAAAAATTTGCATTTTCTTTTGTCACTAAATGCTGAATAAAATTTGTACAAGTATTCTGTAGGTGGATTTTCAGAGTCTTTACAAGCCTACAAGCTTCCAGTAACTGTAGGCCATTTTGTTTTTAGATTGTGTCTATGAATTAGTTGGTGCATTAGAAAAACATGCCAAGGACACAGAAATTACCTCTAACCTCACCTTCAACTGAAGTATTATTGACAATCAGAAGAGAAAGTTTTCTGATTCTTTTTGTCAAGATCCACCTATAACTCCAAGGGACATACTTTCTCAATAGTAAACTATTTAGAGTTATAAATTTATGCCATTTCTCAGCCACTGGATTCGTGCAAACATTGTTTCTAATTTTCTATGAAAATTGGGGACATATTTGTCAAAAGGGAAATTCAAAATGAAAAGGGCAAGCCCATATGTACAATGGCAGATGGGACCTGGTCATAAAGGAGGGGGAAAGTTTTTTTTTTTAGCATTTTAATAAAGCAAAAACACTTTCAAATTAGTGAATTGAAAAAGCAATTGATTATAACAAAGTCTCAACAAGTTTTAAGTATTTTGGGATTAAAAATAGCAAGCATTAACATTGTAAGCTCAATAAAATGTCATTTTTGTTTCATTTCACAAATTTCAGTCAGCCGAGCTTGTCTCCACACATGGGTGGTTCTTGTATATTAATTTGAGAATAAACTGGTCTCTAAAAATGGTCTTAAATATATGGCAAAACTAACTTAAAACTTTATAATTAAATAAATATGATAATACATGGAGTAGCCAATCAGCATATTTCATTTTTTCTATGGGGTGAAAAATGGCTCTGAATCTGGCACAGCTGCTGAAGTTGTTCACCACAATGGTAGTTTGACACAAGTTTCTAGAATTAAATGTGCCAGGCAAGAAAACAATTTTATAGACTTCTCCCCATGGGAGGAAACATAGATAAAGAATTTCAGATGGCAGACTTTATCAATACAATAGGGACACTGTGACAGGGTTGCAGAATTAGGTAGTGGTTCTATAAGTACTGCTCTTGTCACTATTTTCAAAGGGCAATGAGATAAAAAATATGAGAAAACAAAACTAAAATAATAATCACAGAATATGTAGACCAGGAAGCAGATATCTTAATAGTACAGGACTATCAAAACAATTATTTTTCATTCCATAAAAAATGTGGGGTATACAAAATAAAAAATAATGAATATTAAGATATCAATGGCATTCATGTTAAAGATCTATGTATTAAAGATAAAAGCCATTTACTATCACATTTTATATTATATATAATATAAACATAAATGTATAGTGCAGTGATAAGATCAGGAGTTCTTTAGAGCAGTTTCTCCCTCTTTATTTAGATCCCCTTTCCTTTAAGCTTCTTCCTTTCTTCCCAAGTGGCCCTTTACCCTCAAGCTGTGAAATCCCATCCAAATCCAAATTCTTGACTAAAGTGGTATAATCCAGAACTGTTTCTTCTATAACATTCTGTATTCAAACAAAACTCATTCATCTTGTGACACATTCAAGTCAATGTCAAGAGTCAGCATCTAGTATGATGAATTATCATGGAGGTAGTGTTGATATTTTTAATAAAGCTTTCCAAGGTCTGAATCCAAAGAAATAAGCATTTAGGGACTATGAGGAATTGTGATGACTCTAAATACTGCTATTTGCTGACTATTGGCACTTAGTTGAAAGTTCATTCAAGAGCTCCTAAAGCCTATGTTTGTATATCCAAATTCAATTCAATTTATAGTTTGAAGATCTCATAGAAATGTGTTTAACATGCTTAAAATGTAACTCTTTACTCACTCGGATCACACTCCTTTCCTCATCTTACCTAGGTGGCACCACAAGGTACCCAGTTATTCAAAAAAGAAAATTAAATTACCTCAGATTTCTCCTTTTTCCATACCTCCCACATCCAGTTCATGACCAAATTATACTTGCTTCTTTCAGAACCATATTTTGCATCTTTCCACTTATCTCTGTGTCATAGTCCAAGCAACCATCATCTGGCACCTGAATAATGGCAATAGTCCCCTGTCTGGTCGCCCACTCCCAATCTTACCCACCTCAATCTATTTATATACAATAATAAGCTCTAGAGTATTATTTAAAAAAAATTGAATACCCCTTTCCCTTGCTTTAATGCCTTTAATGGTTTCCTATTGCATTTAGGAAGATATTCAAACTCATCATCATGGCTTCTGAAGCCTTGTATGACTGGGCCACTATTTAGATTAGTTTCTTATTTAGCCATTCCCTCCCCTTGTCTACCACTTTTTTTTTTTACACACTTGTCTTCTTGCAGTCCATAAGTGGGATCATCTTTTCCCAACTCAACAAATATATTAATATATGAATAAATAGTATGTTTCAATACTTGAATGATTGGAAAGAAATGTTTTTTATCTCCTCTAAAATTAAAACACGTAGGTAGTTTCCAATTGCCACATTGTAAAACCTATCATCTAAAAATAGTTATGTCAATAAAAGATCCAAGTGGTATTTTGTTCAGGCAAAAGCTAACTATCCTTCAAAGGAGCTGACATCTTAGAGTTAAATATGACAGTCAGTAAGTGTAACTACTGCCTATTTTTCTTTGTCATACAATGTGTTACTGTTAATATCTGTAATATTTGCAAGATGTCTTTGCTTTACAAATTATTGAAATAGGGGGTTCACTCATTTCTTATGCAAATAATTAAAAAAAAACACCTTAGGAAATGAAATGTCACTTTAACCTAAGGTGATAGTTTTTGAGTACTGAAGAGGTAATATGATACTAAAATATTTTTTTTTACTAGAGGCCCGGTGCACAAAATTCATGCACAAGGGGGGAGGGGTGTCCCTTAGCCCAGCCTGCACCCTCTCCAATCTGGGACACCTCAAGGGATGTCTGACTGCCCATTTAGGCAGTTGGACATCCCTCTCACAATCCAGGACTGCTGGCTCCCAACTGCTCGCCTGCTTGCCTCCCTGATTGCCCCTAACTGCTTCTGCCTGCCAGCCTGATCACCCCTAAATACTCCCCTGCCAGTCTGATTGATGTCTAACTGCTCCCCTTCCAGTCTGTTTGCCCCCAACTGCCCTCCTCTCCCGTCCTTGTCATCCCTAACTGTCCTCCCCTGCAGGCTTGATTGCCCCAAACTGCCCTCTCTTGCAGGCCTGTCCCTCCCAACTGCCCTTCCCTGCTGTTCTGATCACCCACAACTGCCCTCCCTTGCAGGCCTGGTCCCTCCCAACTGCCCTCCCCTGCTGGCCATCTTGTGTCCACATGGGGTCATGATCTTTGACCACATGGGGGCGGCCATCTTGTGTGTTGGTCAATCTGCATATTACTCTTTTATTAGATAGGATAGAGGACTGGTGTATGGGTGGGGGCCAGCTGGCTTGCCATAAAGGGTGTCCCGGATCAGAGTGAGGGTTCCCTTGAGGAGTAGGGCAGCCTGGGCAAAGGGCCTGTGGTAGTTTGCAAGCTGGCCACACCCCCTCACAACCCAAATGGAGACTCTGGTATCTGGGTTTTGTTTATCTTCTATAATTGAAACTTTGTACCTGGAGCAGAGCCAAGGCTCCCGCTTTCTCTGTGGCTGCAGCCATTTCTGGTGGGATTTATTTCTCTTCTATAATTGAAACTTTGCTGCCTTACGCGGAGGCTTAGGCTGGCCAGGGTGTGCGGAAAGCTTGGCTTCCTCCATCACCAGGGAAACTCAAGCCTCCCTCCTGCTCTCTCATGGCTACAGCTATCTTGGTTGGGTTAATTTGCATACTCGCTCCTGATTGGCTGGTAGATTGTGGTTGTAGTGGAGGTATGGTCAATTTGCATATTGCTCTTTTATTAGATAGGATTGTTTAAAGCAATGGTTGGCAAACTGCAGCTCAGGAACCACATGCGGTTCATGAGCTGCGGTTTGTCGCTCTGTTGACTAATGAGTTTGCTGACCACTGGTTTAAAGTATTACAGATAGTAGTAGATATGCCTCCTTTTTCCCCCATTTACCTCTCTGCCCTTCCCCACTCCTTGCCCCCAGCACATGCTCTCACCGACTTAGTGTCTATGTCCATTGGTTATGCTTATATGCTTGCATACAAGTCCTTTGGTTGATCTTTTACCCCCCACATCCCTCCCCTACCTTCCTGCTAAAGTTTGACAGTCTGTTTGATGCTTCTTTATCTCTGTATCTATTTTTGTTCATCAATTTATGATGTTCATTATATTCCACAAATGAGTGAGATCATGTGATATTTATCTTTTTCTGACTGGCTTATTTCATTTAGCATAATGGTCTCCAGTTCCATCAATGCTGTTGAAAATGGCAAGAATTCCTTCCTTTCCACAGCAGCATAGTATTCCACTGTGTAGATGTGCCACAGTTTTCTGATCCAGTTATCTGCTGATGGGCACTTAGGCTGCCTCTAAATCTTAGCTATTTTAAATTGTGCTGCTATGAACATAGGGGTGCATTTATCCTCTCTGATTGGTGTTTCTGTTTTCTTGGGATATATTTCTAGAAGTGAGATCATTGGGTCAAATAGAAGTTCAATTTTTAATTTTTTGAGGAAATGGCATACTGTGTTCCACAATGGTTACACCAGTCTGCATTCCCACCAGCAGTGCAAGAGGGTTCCTTTTTCTTCACACCCTCTCCAGCGTTTGTTATTTATTGATTTATTGATGATAGCCATTCTGACAGGTGTGAGATAATCAGTGCCTTTTCTTTTACAGACCAAAACTTTGGGGCAAAACAGATTAAAACGAAAGGTATGAGATGGTTCTGGACTCTAATTTATTTTGGATATTTGTTTTTAAAGATGGCCTCAAAAAGCAACAAGCAGATATTAAAACTATAACTTGATTATAGGCACTTTATTTTTAAAGATTAAGTTTACTTGTTCCTACTTTAGTCTAAGAATATTCTAATGAAGTTGGTTAAGTCACTCTCCTCTATTCTCAAGGACTGAGATAGTCTCACAAAGTCACTATTAGCTTTAGTTTTATTCCATGCCATGACATTAAAAATTAATTCTTAAAAAAAAAGAATATTCAGAAAATTCAAAAAAGAGCCAACAATACGCTGTACTTTCACCCCCAGACTTCCTATTGTATTCTAAGAAGAATATGACAATCTTATTTGTATTATCTGGTGGTACCATAATTGTTCTCTGTGATAAAATCATTTCTTATGAGGAACTCATATCCCTAATTCCTTTAAGTGCTTTGGGTATTGGATTAAATATTAATTTGAAGTACATCTGTGCTTATTCAGTTCAGCAGGTCCTGCTTATGAATGGTGGTATAACACATTTTCATTTTGTAGCACATAGCAACATGCACGACATTGCTTTTCCACCAGGGATGACTATTTTGGAACTGATAACAGACCCCTATGACCTCTACATTTTATTTTATGCACTTTGCTATCCAAGTCAATTTATAATAGCAGGACTTCTCAACTTTAGAACACAGGGTCATCTTTCTGTTTTCTTCTCTCTAAAACAAAGACCTTGAGTATCACTATATTGGGACCAGAGTCAAACATTAGATTTCTATAATATTGTGCTCTCCTAGGGAGAGCTCATTATTATACTAAATATAGACAATACAGTTTATCAGACAGAATAAATTTTTATATAATGTACCAACCTGTAACTTCTGGAGTGCCAAATGCCACCTTAGTTCTTTAAGCAATGACTATAAAACTTACATGGTTATAATTGGACTTTTTATGAAAAACAAACAAGTTTACTTGGATTATGAAAGATAATTATGTATAACTAACACCACTTTGGTATTTAAAACAGCCATGTAAGTACAACGAATATTTCAATATTTCTATATTTCTACTAGTTTGTCCTCCATAAAAATGTGGTAAGAATAAGGGGTATCTGGATCAATTTTCTATGAGTTGAAATAAATGTAGTCATTCTATATTGCCCATTCCCAGGCCACCATACTATATCCCCCACTTCCATTCTACTCCTACTCTGAAATAGATTATACTTTATATTTCATCTCCACAACTAGAATGTAAACTCCTTGTGTATTCAGGTTGTATCTTACCCAATTTTGTAGCCCATGGAGTGTCTCATATATGATAATGACTCAAGTATCTGTTGAACTGAAATTTAGTGCTAATGAAACTGAACTGGCTGGGTCTAGCTCCCTGTCTTCAGTTAGTAGAGTAGATAACCAAGGGAAATCTCCAGCTGATTATTCTATGAGTGGTTTTCCATATCTCATAATTTTTAGGGTCTGCCCAAAATGATTTATGGAATCCTTTTCTTTCTGGTTTTTTAGCCAGTAGGTATTCCTAGAGATTTGACAACCTAGGTATAAAATTACCTTGATAAGACCAGAGGGTTTACAATATTTCAATTCAAAAACATCCTTTAACAGGCTCCCTATTTACTTGATCGCAGTTTTCAGAGAGAAAGCATGACTTATTTTTCCCTGGAAACATAAAGTGTTAACATTATAACTGAGCTAGCTTGGTGATAGTAGCATTTGATATAGGATGAGATTATTTAGTTGTTCTTAATGAAGAGATTAGGTTACCTAAAAATTTAACTATATTGGTATATTTTTAAGTCTCTCTGTTTTAGTCCCAAGTGGCCTTATTAATGTAAAAACAAATTATTATATCTCAAAGTATGGTGCAGCAAAAAGATGTGCTTGTTGTCATGTTACATCTATTGATATCATAGTATTTATGTCATCAATAGATAATAGGGTTTGCTAGTGTCAGTAGCAGCTAATGATTTTGAATACCCTCAAGTAAAATAAAGAGTATTTTTACAAAGCCTAGAGTTAAACAAAAATATATTGAAACTTTTAACTCTATCTTACAATGATACCATTGTAATGAACTAGTTATTAATAACAGAAAAGAGCAAAGGAAAGGCCAGACATTATAAGTATTTTTCCAACAAAACACTGGGGAAGGGATCCAGCAGAGAGAAACAGATGCATGCCCAGTAAAGTTGGAGTGACAGGGAAGGTATTTATTTGCCTGTCAATCACACCTGGGTACAGAGATGGTTGGCCAGAATGGTCATGGCCACTACAAGTGCATGAAAACTTGAAATGCATAATCCCCTGAACAAAGGCGCATGCTTATTTGTGCTTTCAGTACTCTTCGAACTCTCATTGCTTGGGGTGTGCTCTCTTGGTTCTCCTGAATTGGCCTATATGGCAAATGGCCATTTGGACCCCACATGCAATGGACTAATGGACTGCAGCTAGCCTGATGCTGAACTGGACCCAGTTCCAACATGGAAAGGAAACTCTGGACACTGTTTCTGATTTTATCTCTACTGAAACCCCTGCTACATTTCTTCCATGACCTGACTAGGGAAAATGAGACTTTGGAAAACCAGAGGTATAATACCACATAAATAAAGTATTCTATTATATCTCATCCAGCCCTGTAAGTCTCAGAAAATTCCTTTTCCTTGGCTATCATAAGAACTCCACCTCTAGCAGCAATGGCGGGGGAAAAGGGGTGGAGGAGAAAGGGGATAAGGCATGCTACCCTCCATTAACAATGACAAACTAAGTCCAGTTTAAGCTACTGAAAAAATTTTTCAACTTCATGTTCTCACTTCTCATTTGCTTTTTATCCCTGTGATAAAATATTTTAATCACATTAAAATACTGACTAATATAACAAACATCCATAAATCATCCTTAAGTATTTAACAGATGTAAATATTTTATTATATTTACTTCACATCCCTTATTAAAGAATCAAAACATTTCAGCTACTCTTGAAGTCCCATTCTTAATTTGCCTTAATTCTATTCTACTCCCTTTCTCCACAGAGGCACCTACTATCTTGAAGTGTGTAGGTATTTTTTTTATCAGTTCTTTGAAGACATCAAGCTTTTGGCTGCTTCTAAGCTTTCCTAAGCAGGGTTCTCTCTTCCAGGTCTGCTCTTCCACACTCTCTTTATTAGGATAACACCTGCTCATCCTTAATGTTTCAGATGAAATATTGCTTATTGATAGATCACTTACTAACTCAATCCAAATTGTGTCTACCCCATCCCATCATGTTATCTATGGCACTATCATTTCACATGAGTGCTCATAGCAATTTCAGTCTGTGTGTTTATTTGTGAAACCTAACTAGACAATAAGCTTCCTGGAGCAGAGACTATGTCTGCCTTGTTCATAGCTGAATACTTTCTGAAAGATGAGACAAAGGGCCAAAAACCAGTACTACAGGCTTTATTAGAGGAGAAGGACTCTGCTGGGCTGTCTCACACGGGGAGAGTAGCAA
This sequence comes from Antrozous pallidus, assembly GCA_027563665.1. Taxonomy (NCBI): domain Eukaryota; kingdom Metazoa; phylum Chordata; class Mammalia; order Chiroptera; family Vespertilionidae; genus Antrozous; species Antrozous pallidus. The sequence goes on along the minus strand of CM050509.1, from coordinate 44,105,838 downwards.
CACGTGCAGAGGTGAACGTGCCTTTTGAGGGGAGGAATGGGAAGGGATGAGGGTTAGGGTACTCAACATTTGCTGATTGGTGGCTTCATATAAGGCACATGATTAGGCACTTAGATACTTAGGGACAAGGGCTTAGGGTATTTGGCAAGTGCTGATTGGCGGTTCAATATATAGTCCATATAAGGTGCCTGGTTAGGTGCTCAGGAATGTCCAGGCCACAGGTACAAGTTATGTCATACTTCGTCCATCAGTTGTGGGAAGGGAGGATTTCTCACTTTCCATCTTACACAATTGCATACACACAGTAGGAAGTCAAAAACACTTATGAAGGACAAATCATTATAATCTGATAATCAGTAAGATCCATAATAAAATCTCAATATTTTGCTATATCATTGACCAACTAAAGTACTTTTTTACTTTCCATTCTAACCACATTTATGACAGTCTGCAAAGGAATCACTACTTGACACACTGTGTAATTAAGAGTACAAGTTATATTATATGCCTTGTAGGAACCTGAAACACTAAGATGCATATATTTTTAAAAAAATTATAGGTGATACAATTGTGTTCCCATAGACTTTGATGTTTTAAAAATCTTAATTGGCAGTAATTGTACTATTTACATGTTAATGAACAACACCTGGCCCCAGATGGGTATAAAGAGGCTGACAATGTTTTTCTCTCACCTCCCTGGCAAAGAACTAAGAATACGCAATTTTAAAAGGATCTGCTTGTCAGAAATAATGCACTCATAATTGGTAGGACAATATGAAATTAGTTTTATTCAGTTCACCATTCTCAAACAAATGGAAAATATTTTTCATGTTTAAAAGCTTTATGATTCAAAGAGGACCTTATTTCCTACCCTTGGTAATTATTCACAATCATTAAATTATTCCCGTCAATGAATGTGCCAGAAACTGCCTAAATGGAGGCCCAAGTGGCCTCCTATAATAAGGGCCCAGTTCCTGCCTTAATCCCTTGAAAAAACTGAGTTTCCTTTGAAATCATTCAAAATCTATAATTAAATATATTAATTTCCTGGTTTCCCGATCCTATATTTTAAATCACTCCAGTTTTGATTCCATTTCCTCCTACAATCCTAAAACCAATTAAGAGGTATTGAAAAGTGACTTCTAATAACAAAGATTTTGCCAGTCATAAAATGGCTCTTGCTAAAATTTACTTTCCAATCATCTTTAAGACAATAGACATTAGCACAAATTACAAGACAAAAAAAGAAGAAGAAGAAGAAGAAGCACCAGGTTTTCAAATTATATGTGTTCCTAGAATTATATTTTTGGAATAGAAGAAAGATTGACACTGAAATCCTGATTTTAAATATATACAAACCAACCACCATGTATTTATTGAATACCTGGTATCCTCAGCATTATAACAGCTACATAGGGGCAAGGGAGTAATGAATGCACAAACAGAAGTTTTATTTAAAGATGTTTATAATGTAGTTAGGAAGAAAAAATTACAAAAAACGTTATTGAAAGACTAGATAGAGGCCATGTGCATGAAATTTGTGCAAGAGTAGGCCTTCGTTCCCCTGGCTGCAGGCTCCGGCTTCCCTGTGGCACCCAGGACCCCAGCTTTATTCCCTCTGGCCCGGCTTCGTCTGGAAGGATGTCCAGTATAATTATCATATGACCCTTTTATTATTATAGATAGCATTGGTTTGTATGACTTAGGGAGTATTTGTAGATGAGATGAGAGGTTAGTTCAGAGGGGAGAATGTGTATTCAGGGAATTCTTTATGAAAAACTTTGTGGAATGAGGGTGGGAAGAAAACTGTGGTGTCTTTTATGCACTTAGATATATGCTATCTCCTTTATCTCATTCAACTTGCTCAAGGTCACCTGGCTATTCAGAGCTAGTAAGATCTAGGACAGAAAGCCAGATATCACATGCACATTTCTCACTCAGCTACCTGCTAGCTTGGAAGGATGGAGAGAACAACAGATAAGATGGGAAGAACAACATGAATAATGGGAAGAGTGATTCTGAAGTGTGCTGTGCTGGGGACATTATTTCAAACTAGGCTCTATATGCTCCTTGCCCATTGCTAATCTAGTAGCTACTTTGGTTATCAGATCCACTGTTGTGTCATCACAGTGCTTGAGTTCAAATGACCCTTATTTTACTTAATAATGGCTCCAAAGCCATTCACATAACTTTTATAACAGTACATTGTTATAATTATCCATTTTAATTGTTTTTGTTGTTAATCTCTTACTGTGCCTAACTTATACATTAAACTTTATCATAGGTATGTATGCATAGGGGAAAAATCATAGTATGTATAGATTTCAGTACTATCTGTGGTTCCAGGAACCTAAGGAGATCTTGGAACATATACCTTGTGGATAAGGGGGCAACTAATGTATTTTTAAATTTCAAAATTCGAAAGAGGAGTTTGGACTTGATGAGGTATAAATCAAAATCAAATGTGTTACATGGTGAAATAGAACATACTAGATTTTGAGAGGCAGATAGGGTAAAAAGAGGTAGAGAAGAATAGATTCAGTATTACATAGTGGAAGTAGAATGTGATTTTGCTAAAAAAGGCAACTTGACTAAATACGCCAGAACATAAGCTCCTAGTGGAGCTATATCTCTAGCCCTCAGCACAGTATCTCTATATTAAGTATTAAATAAAAATCATGTTGATTAGCATAATGAATGAATAAAGGAATGAATTATTATGGAAGATATATCTGACACCATGGATAGTAAGCAGGGTGAAATTTAGCTTAATTTTTTTCTTGAAAGTTTTTTGAAAATTAAGAAAATGTTTTGGAATGCAAATAAAATTATTTGTGCTAATAATTAATGAATATTTATACCATTGTTTAACAGTTATTAAATAGGCTTTGGGGGTAATAATGAGTGATCAAAATAGCATTTCAAAAATTCAAAGCAGCTAAAATAAGATAGTAATTAATGTATCAGGTTTACAGAATTCAAGAAGTTTTACAGCACCCTGTGCAAGTGTTTGAGGAAACATATACTCTCATACATTGCTGATAGAAATTCAAATGGGTCCAAATTCTATTGATGGCAATTCGACAATATTTGGAAAATACTTTTAATATTTATCAAAATTAAAAAATGCAGGTACTTTGGAACAAAAATTCTACATCTGGTAATTTACATATGTAAAATCACACATATTAAAATATCAACGACAGTACCCTCCTAATAAAATAATAATATTCAAATTGACCATCAATCCAACACACAAGATGGCTGTCCCCATGTGGTCAAAGATGGCTGTCCCATGTGAACACAAGATGGCTGGCAGGGGAGGGCAGTTGTGGATGATCAGGCCTGCAGGGAAGGGTAGTTTGGTGGGGGGAACCAAGCCTGCAGGGGAGAGAATTTGGGAGCAACCAGATTGGCAAGGGAGGGCAGTTAGGGTTTACCAGGCCTGCAGGGGAAGGCAGTTGGAGGAGACCAGGCCTGCAGGGGAGGTCAGTTTGGGGAGACTAGGCCTGCAAGAGAGGGCAGTTAGGGGTGACCAGGCCTGCAGGAGAGGGCAGTTAGAGGTGACCAAGCCTGCAGGGGAGGGCAGTTAGGGGTGACCAGGCTAGCAGGGGAAGGCAGTTAGGGGCAATCAGGCCAGCAGGGGAGCAGTTAGGTATCGGTCAAGCTGGCAGGGGAGTGGTTAGGGGGTGATCAGGCTGGCAGGCAGAAGCAGTGAGAGGCAATCAGGCAAGCAGGGAGGTGAGTGGTTGGCAGCTAGCAGTCCTGGATTGTGAGAGGGATATCGGACTGCCCACCAGGATTGGACCTAAACGGGCAGTCAGACATCCCTTGAGAGGTCCCAGATTAGAGAGGGTGCAGGCTGGGCTGAGGGACACACACACCTCTCTGCACAAATTTCATGCACTGGGCCTCTAGAGTTTTTAGGATAGCAAATAAAAGTCACTAACCTAAATGAAACTAACATAAAGCAGTGTTGGTAAATATACATTTGTGCAACTGAAAACTCAGTCACTGTTTAAAATATTCTCTTAAAAGTCAAAACACAATATTGGTACAATGAATTTGCATATATAATCGAGTATTTACATACTATCCCTGAAAAGATACCTAAGAAACTGGTAGGAGTGATTGATTTGAGAGAAACTGGTGGGAGTGGGTTAGGTGGAAGGGAGATATTTATCTTTACTGGATACCCTCTGCACTGGGTTGAACTATAAGAAATTGCCAATACTGAACTGTTTTTAATATACAAAAACAGCAATTTTATATGGTTTTAAAAATATCATTACACACCCTCTCTCCTTCCCCCTCTCTCTCTAAAATCAGTCAATCAATAAATAAAAATATATTTTTTTAAAGTTGAAAAAAATACTCTGTCAAGGTAGCTCAGTTGGAGCATTGCCCTGATACACTAGGGTTTTCGGTTCAATCCCTGGTCAGGGCACATGCAAGAGTCACCCAATGAATGCGTGAATGGATGGAGCAACAGATCTCTCTCTCTCTCTCTCAATAATTAACTTGAGAATATTACAATTTCTACTTCATGCATGTGTGACAAAAGTGTAAAGGGGGTCAAATATATGGTGATGGAAGAAGCCTAGGCTTTGGGTAGTGAGCACACAAAGCAATATACATATTATATATTGAAACTTACTTAATCTTATTAACCAACATTGTTGGTTAAAGACCTTAATGTTACCCTAATAAATGCATTTTTTAAAAGGAAGTGTTTTTAATAAAGCTGCATTGGATACAAAAGGTTTTGTTATTTCTTACCAGAATTAGTATAGTGTCATCAAGTGAACTTAGGACCTGGTCAATTGTGTAGCTAGATGGCTGGAGAATGGGATGGCCAAGAGGTAAACAACATAGTTTTTATTTGGTAGGTAGTTGTAAGTTAGAGGTTAAGAGCCCCAATTGCTGAAGTCAGACTACTTAGGTTTGAATCTTGGCTATGTGATCTTTCTGTACCCTAGCTTCATACTAGAGATAATAATAATAGTGCCTAACTCATCAGTCCATGGTTAGATAAAACAGACAAAATATCTAAGGTGCTTGGAACAATGCATCACTACTACCACCATTATCATCCTATCTAATAAAAGAGTAACATGCAAATGTGACTGTACTTTGGCTCCTGATTGGCTATGCTACCAGCCAATCAGGAGCAGGGGGCATGACTGCGGGGCGTGGCCACCTCTTGCCTGGACGCCAGTGAACACTTCCCTTCACGAATGCTTCCCTTCATGCTGGTGCCTCAAGTTCTTCACACCTGTGGGGAACACTTTGCTTCACACCAGTGCAGGGAGGGAATGAAGCACTTCATGCCAGCGCCAGCTGGGAACGCTTCGCTTCACGCTGGTGGGGGTAGGGAACGAAGCAGGGACCAAGCCTCTGCACAAGGAGTTTTCGAGGGCCTAGAGAGCAAGTGGGAGAGGCTCGGTCCTTTAGGCGTCCATGGTGCGGGGAGGGCTGGGCCAGGACACCACCATACTTTCAAAGAAAGTTGTTTCCCACTTAAATATCCTCTGATGAGTATCTTTAAAAAAGAAGTAAATATGCAGCCATTGTCACACCTTGAAAAGTTAAGGTAATTCCTTAATATCACCTAATATGCACTGTATGTTCAAATGTCTTTGTTTCAAAGATGCCTTTTACTGTTGGTTTGCCCCCTCCAGAGGCTACCCAAGGTCTTATTTCAGCCCTGATGTTGGGCTGCTTCCCCCAACCACAAGTTCCCAATGCACTTCCAGCCAGAGTTAAAGGGGGCTTCTTCTGTTTTTAAGGCATCTCCATATCCAGTGCCTGCCAGGCCTCTGTGAAAGCACTACTCTTTAGGTCTGGGGTGCTGGGAGCTGAAGCAGAGAGGCTGTGAGGCCCAGGTTACCTAGGATGCTGGCTCCCATCACCCCCTCCCAATTATCCTGGCCCAGCCTTCCCTATGCATACCTGCTCACGCAAAGCGTGAGGTGGTTGTGGCAGCTGGATGGGAGGCCAGCAGGGGGTGTGGACCCAGCACGAGGGAAGGAAGGTCTACACCCTTCTCCAATCCAGAGGGGCTTGACAAGGGAAAACAGGTCACGCCCCCCCACCTGGCAGGGCTTGACCGGGAATCTCAACGTGTGCTTCCCACCCTGGTGCTGGTCTAGGGTAGCTCAGGCTGCTCCCCCTACCCCAGCTTCAGGCTGGGGGACCTCAGGTCATGACTCCCACCTGGTGCAGCTTGACACTTGACAGGGGACTACAGGCCACACTCCCAACCCAGCAGGGCTTGACAGGGGACCTCAAGGTGCACTTCCCATCCTGTTGCTGGGTTAGGGGACCTCAGACTGTTCTCTCCACCCACCAGGGCTTGACAGGGGACCTCAGGCTGCACCCCCACCTGGCAGGGCTTGATGGGACTTCAAACTACACCCCCACCTCGGCACCAGGCTGGGGGACCTCAGATCATACCCTTTGCCCCAGCACCAGGCCAGGGGTCCTGAGGCTGTTCCCCTCCTGCCTGGCTGGGTTTGACAGGGGACCTCAGGCGTATCCCCCACCCAGTGGGGCTTCACAGGGAACCTGAGCCAGTGCCCCTGTGCCAGTGAGGATTGACGGGGAACCTGAGGCTGTGTCTCCCTCCTGGTGCTGGGCTGGAGGGACTTGAGTCTGTGCTCCTCTGCCTGGTGGGGCTTGATGGAGGACCTCAGGCCATTCCCGCTACCCAGCGGGGCTTGACAGGGGATCTCAGGTCATGTCTCCCAACTGGTGGGACTTGATGGGGGACCTCAGGCCATGCCCCCCATCCGGGTGCTGGGCCAGGGATCTGAGGACACACCCTGTCCTGGGTGGCTTGACAAGAGTGGGACTGGCAGGGTCTGGATCTACCCCAATGCGGGGGGTGGGGGGGGAAGGTGAGGCTGGGTCTGAGTCTCACGTGATTTTGAGGCACATGTGAGTGAGTGGGGACTTGACTCTGGGCCCTGTGGTGCACCCCAGACTCTGACGGGAGGAAGGTTTTCATATACGTTTTACTAATTTCCTTTAGTCTCTGATACTTCTATTATAGAGAAAGAGCAAATAGCAATATTAAATTATTTCCTCTCATTAATATTCTTTTAATGTGCACGAATTTTGTGCACCAGGCCACTAGTTATTATTATATTAATACTAGAGGTCCATTGCATGAAGATTCATGCAATAGGCTTTCCTTCCCTTGGCTGCCAGGACCAGTTTTCCTCTGGAAACTGGGACCCAGGCCTTCCCTCTGCCTGTTGTCTTCCATTTTTGCTTTGGCCAGCTGGAGGCTTCACTCCAGCTGGAGCCTTCAGTCTTCTCTGCTCTGGCCAGAGTGCCACACCACCGCCACCTCATCTCCGCTCCCAGGGGTGGGCGCTTGCCACTGCTGCTGCCGCCTCGTCTCCGCCCCTGGGGGCGGGTGCTCACCACCATCATTTCTGCTCAGCCCCTGGGGCCAGGTGCTCATGCTGCTCAGCCCTGCCCCCCGCTCCTGATTGGCTGGTCACATAGCAAAGGTACGGTCAAATTTGCATGTTTCTCTTTTATTATATAGAATGGCTAAGTCACTTTTGTAGACTTCAAACTCACTTTTGCCTTTTTGTTCTCTCCTTTTCCTTCCAAAAGCACCTGTTCTTGTTTTTGGTCTGTTTACCCCCAGATTATTCAAGCTTCTCCTCTGCTTCATCTCCCTGATTCTCATTCCTAGGTTTCCATGTCATCTGACTCTTCCCTTGTCTCTTCATCCTAGAAGGAGTGGTGGCTCCTTGCTGTTGTTTATAGTTGTTTATAGTTGTGTGGCCTCAATGTCTCACATTCTGCTTTTCATTTCCCACATGACTTATGTGACCAAGTTCCAATATTACCATACATCTCTCTGTTTTCATTTTTATTTCTCTTTTCCTTGTTAGATATTGACTGATACAGTGCAGCCAATGCAAATAGGTATGACAAAGGATGGTGGATAAGCAGGATATGATTGGTACTGGTGGCCAGGAATGATTCCAGTTCCTGACCAGTCTTATTTAACTGAGTCCTATGGGATGAGCACACTGAAAGTAACCTCCAATGTTAGTATTGTAATAACCAAGTCTTAACAGGACTTAACAATTTCACTAAATCAAGCAAAGATATTATTTCTGACTTGATGACATACATCTAATGGTTTCCATCAGCAAGTGCTTTAGCTATTAATATTAACTCTAGAGTAGGTCTAACAAGCACAGAAAGGGAATAGACGCATCAATAGTAATGAATAGTCAATTGAATATATTTATGACTATTTTCTCATTATTTCCTAATGAGGAGTTCATGAGGTTATACATGACTATAGTTGGCTGGCAGGCAACTACATCAATACCTTGGGTCTTACAGAGTCAGATCAAAGTATAAGAAATGCTTATTTATATACCCCAAGGAGCCTAATTACATAAAATAAAAGATCTGTTCTCTAATTATTCTCCCTCAAATCATATACTGTAAGCCAGTTGTAGATAAATAAATAAAACCAAACAATGTAACTTACAGTGTTCTTCAACGTTGGTAAAGACAATTTTCACTTTGGTGGTATTAAACAACATATTAAAGAAACTTTCCTAAAATCAAGATTCAATTGAGTTACTCTATGAAAGCCAGGAATTTTTATTCCACCACTGATTTCTTTATATGTTAAATTATAATGTTCTAATTGGGAATTTGCAAAACACCAGACAATACTAAATTTTAAATGACTATTTCCTCTGAAAGTTGCCAGAAAAATTATGGGCAGAAGCTAAATAGATTTGGTGTTTTGTTTTTTTCTATCCAATACAATTAGTACATACATAGCATTTTAGAGTTTAGAGATAATTCTTAATAATAAAAAAGATTCTCTGTTAATTTAAAAAAAAGTAGTTTAGGTGAATAACAATTTTATCCAAACATTATACTGATGGAATAAAACTGATTTAAGACATTGTGAATTATTCAAAGACACAGAATCCTTCAATTAAACAATCTGAAGGGACTTGGCAAATAGTTATTGGGATATTAGGCAGCATAGAAATATTTGTATGAAACAAAGGGGAAATTGAAAGGCAACAAAATGTTGACACTCTAAAGCTGCTTTTGGGATATTAATTTTAAGCTGGTATTAAGAAACTTGTGGCCCGGTGCATGAAATTCATGCACTTGGGGGTGAGGATTGGGGGCTGTCTCTCAGTTCGGCCTGCATCCTCTCCAATATGAGATCCCTGTGGGACCGGGCCTAAACTGGCACTTGGACAATACCCTCGCAATCCGCTCCTAACCGCTCAACTGCTGACGGCTTGATCACCCCTAACCACTCACTCTGCTTACTAACCACTCTGCAACTGATCTCCTCTGCCAGCCTGCTCGGCCCCAACTGCCCCCCCCCCCATCAGCCCGATCACCCCCAACTGCCTTCCCCTCCTGGCCTGATCACCCTTAATGGCCTCTGCCTTGGCCCCTCCACCATGGTGATTTGGGACCCCTCTGTGCACTTGCCCTTCACAATCTGGGACCCCCAGCGCCCTCAGAGAGGCATGGCGGTAGCTGGTTTTTCCCCGACCTCCCGTGGCCCTGCCCTTCGCGCACGCACCAGTGATCTGGGAACCCCCCGCTCACGCCCTTTGCCATCTCGGACCCCAGGCACCCATGGCAAAGCATGGCAGTGGCTGGCCTTCCTGCCATGCCTCCGTGTGGCCTGGGGAACTGGCACGGTGGGCTTGCCGGGACCACCAATACAGCATCTGCTCCTCAGGCCCATGGCGCTCATTCCCCAGGCTGTATGGAGGTGGTGGGAGAGGCAGGATGGTACATGGTGTGGCCCTGCCCCCCGCTCCTGATTGGCTGGTGGCTTAGCCAATCAGGAGCCAAGGTACAGTCACATTTGCATGTTACTCTTTTATTAGATAGGACAAGACTCAGAACTTTTGAACCTCTGCCCTTTCTTGCCTAAGATTCAAAGGGAAAAACCTACTCCAGGAATAAAATCTTAGGATATTCACCATAGCAGCTTAATTTGACTTCACTATGGTGGATGGGAGGGTATTTAGTAGAGGCATGTTTATTAAATCACTCCCACTAACCCCCGTATCTTTGTTTTTGTGTTGCCAAGCAAGAATTTACCTGCCATGTGTGTTCTACTCATCCTCAGTTACTTTCAAGTTGCCAATTTTTCACTTTTAAAATCTGAAACCATGATCACCTCTTTTCTCCTTTGCCCAAAGTTTCATAAATACTCAGTTTTGCCTGTCTTTGGAATTTTCATGCTATGTGAATGCCCAATGTGCACCTATTCAAATTTAATTTTTATCCTGTTAACCTGTCTCTATTAATGTTATCATCAGCCCAGCTAGACCAACTTAGAAGGTGGGAGGAAAATGATTATAATTTTCAGCCCTCACAATGTAAAATAGATTATTCTTCTGTATGAAAAATAATACCTGTTTCAAATTTTAAAGCAATCTTAAAGACAGTTTACTTAAGGGTTAAATATATTTGAAATTAAATAGATGTGTTTTAAAATATAAAAGTGTGTTAATGAAAAATAATTGGATCTGAAACATGAATATAAACAGAACATGTTTTTGTTTCTGACTATTTTGGAAATAATTCTATGTGTGAACATATCAAGGGATGACTAAAAGCTGAAAATTATACAGCTGTCATAAAGACAAAATTAGTCATTGGGCATAAAATGGTAATTATATCAGCATTGCAGGAGGAGATGACAAAGTAGATATTGATTTTAAAAAATACAAAAATTACCTTTTTCATACTCATTTTCAAAACACAAATTTTCAAATAATTATGCTTAATATATGCATGTATGAATATGTGTGTAGGTATGCATGTATTTCTGTACCAGTATTTGTACATAAACCATATGTAATATATACATACTGTATGTAAAATAGTTCAACATAGGCTAAACACATCTTTTTGGAACTATAGAAGAATAACTCAGAATTTGCATGTTGGTTATTTATATGTAAATAAATGCTTATAAAAGTGTTTGAACAAAAATGTGGGTTTCTCTCAAGTATTGTATACTCTTTGCCACCTTACTTCAAGTCTGAATTTGCTTAACAAATCCACAACTTAGAACAAGGAAGTACTCTAGCTACTGCACTCGGAATAATAAATAATGAAGAGTTTAATAATTACTATACAGAATTTATGAAATGAACCATTTGCTGTAAAACTTATTTTATTAAAATATGTTTTCATTGATTTTAGAGAGAAAAGAAGGGAGAGGGAGATAGAAACATCAATGAGAGAGAAACAGCAAACATTGATTGGCTGCCTCCTGCAAGCCCCCGAATGGGGACTGAGCCCCCTACTGGCATGCGCCCTGACTAGGAATCAAACTAGTGACCTCTATGCATGGGATGACACTCAACCAACTGAGCCACACCATCTGTTTCATAAAACTTTTTCAATTACCTTACTTATTTCAGATTAGTATTTTATCATTGTCATTTGTTACATAACAAAGTAATTTCTAATCTAACATTTGTATACATTCCATACAAAATTTGCCAATTTTCAAAAAAAATGCATCATACTTCATGTGTTTTTAAAGCAAGTTGTATATATTTTTAAGTTGCTTTAAAAATCTCATGAGATTCTAACAGCAGCAGCAGGACCTATGAGAGCAACTTTACATACACTCTTCTCATGCAATCTCCACAACAAATCTCATATCTCATGCTAACTGGGATTCTCTCCATTTTATAGAAGAGGAAACTAAAGCTCCAAGATGTTAAGAATCGTGCTTAAATTACACAGCAGTTAAAATGACAGAACTAGGATGGTGATAATAGTCTTTTCATACTCCAAAATCTGTGCTTTTTCCACTGTGCTGTATTGCCTCTCCATGAAATATGTAAGAATGAATGAGAGAATTGGTAGAGAAAAATAGATTACAGATGACCCTTGAACAGCCCAGGTTTGCACAGTGCAGCACCACTTATACATGGATTTTTTCAGTAAGTACCAGTTTTCAATTGGCAGTTGGGAGTCCCACCAATGCAGATGACTCACTGTATGTACTGATTTATGCCATTATACATAGGAGACTTGAGCATCCTCAGATTTTGATATCCGGAGTGAGTCCAAGAATAAATTCCCCTTGGATACCAAGAGACAACTTAAGTGTTTGAGGAATCAAAGTGTTAGGCAGGTTTTCAACTGCAGGGGGAAGGTCCCCCCAAATGTTGAGTTGTTCAAGGGTCAACTATATATTAAAGCTTTAAGAGCATAACCCCACATATATCCTCAAGAAAGAAAAAAACAATTTATAGAGAATGTTATGATATTACTAGAGACCTGGTGCATGGATTCATGCATTGATGGAGTCCCCCAGCCTGGCCTGTGCCGTTTCATAATCTAGGACCCATCAGGAGATGTTGGAGTGCCAGTTTGGGCCTGATACCCACAGGCCAGGAATGTAGTAGTGCGTGAAGCAGCAGGTGGACTAGGAGGAGTCCATGCAGCTCTGCTCATCCCAGCAGCACTGTGCCAGCAGCTCCTCCCACTCAGTAAGCTCGCTGAGCAGTGCTCCCACTGTGGGAGTGTACTGGCCACCAGGTGGCAGACTCGTGCATTGAGTGTCTGCCTGCTGGTGGTCAGTGCACATCATAGCAACTGGTCAACCGGTCGTTTGGTCACTTTGGCTTTTATATATATACTAGAGGCCCAGTGCACAAAATTCGTGCATGGGGGGGAGGGCGTCCTTCAGCCTAGCCTGCCCTCTCTCCAATCTGGTATCCCTCGAGGGATGTCTGACTGCCCATTTAGGCCTGATCTTGGTAGGCAGTCGGACATCCTTCTCACAGTCCAGGACTGCTGGCTCGTAACTGCTCATGTGCTTGCCTCCTTGATTGCCCCTAACTGCTTCTGCCTGCCAGCTTGATCACCCCTTAACCACTACCCTACCAGTCTAATTGATGTCTAACTACTCCCCTGCCAGCCTGTTTGCCCCCAACTTCCCTCCTCTGCCAGCCTGGTCACCCCTAACTGCCCTCCCCTGCAGGCTTGATCGCCCCCAACGGCCTTCCCTTGCAGGCCTGGTCCCTCCCAACTACCCTTCCCTGCTGGCCTGATGGCCCACAACTGCCCTCCCTTGCAGGCCTGGAATCTCCCACTGTCCTCCTCTGCTGGCCATCTTGTGGTGGCCATCTTTTGTCCACACGAAGGCAGGATCTTTGACCACATGGTAGCAGCCCTCTTGTGTGTTGGAGTGATGATGGTCAATCTGCAAATTACGCTTTTATTAGATAGGATATAGGCCTGGTACATGGGTGGGGACTGGCTGGTTTGCCCTGAAGGGTGTCCTAGATCAGGATGGGGGTTCCCTTGGGATGGGGGGAGGCCTGGGCGAGGGGCCTATGGTGGTTTGCAGGCTGCCCACACCCCCCAGCAACCCAAGTGGAGGCCCTGGGATCTGGAATTAATTTATATTCTACAATTGAAACTTTGTAGCCTGGAGCAGAGCTAAGACTTCTGCTCGCTCAGTGGTGACAGCCATTTCTGTTTGAAACTTTGTAGCCTAGAGTGGAGGCCTAGGCTAGAGCTGCAGAAGTTTGGCTTCTTCCATCGCCCTGTCAACCTTAAGCCTCTTCTCTCTCCAGCTCTGTGGCTGCCGCCATTTCTGTTGGGATTATGTATCTTCTATAGTTGAAATTTTGTAGCATTGAATGGAGGCCTAGGCCAGCAATGTCAGGCAGAGAGCTTGGCTTCCTCCATTACCAGGGAAACCCAAGCCTCCCTCCTGCTCTCAGTGGTGGCAGCCGTCTTGGTTGGGGTTTATTTGCATAATCTGCTCCTGATTGGCTGGTGGGCGTGGCTAGTGGGCATGGTTTGATCGGAGGTACAGTCAATTAGCATATTACTCTTATTAGATAGGACTAGAGGCCCAGTGCACTAAATTCATGCTCAGGGGGCGGGGCTGTCCTTCAGCCTAGCCTGCATCCTCTCCAATCTGGAACTCCTTTTGGGATGTCTGACAACCCATTTAGGCCCAATCCCAGGAGGAGTGGGTCTACACGGGCAGTGGACATCCCTCTCACAATCCAGGACTGCTGGCTCCCAACCGCTCACCTGCCTGATTTCCTGATTGCCCCTAACCACTTCTACCTGCCAGCCTGATCATCCCCCTAACCAATCCCCTGCCAGCCTGATTGATGTCTAACTGCTCCCCTGCCAGCCTGTTTGACCCTAACTGCCCTCCCCTGCTGGCCTGATCACCCACAACTGCCCTCCCTTGCATGTCTGGTCCCTCCCAACTGCCCTCCCCTGCTGGCCATCTTGTGGTGACCAACTTTTGTCCACATGGGGGCAGGATTTTTGACCACATGGGGGCAGCCATCTTGTGTGTTGGAGTGATGGTCAATCTGCATATTACTATTTTATTTGATAGGATATGTTGAGTAGCCAGATTATTATGATCTTTGAATTCATAATAATCTGGCCACTCAGTGTATGTATGTGTATATATATATATATATATATATATATATATAGCCTGGTGCCTGAATTTGTGCATGGGTGAGAGAAAGCCAGCCTGGTCAGGGGGAGGGGATATGGGTGGTTGGCCGGCCTGCCTGCTGGTCGAACTTCTGGTAGAAGGAACAACTTGCATATTAGCCTTTTATTATATAGAATATACACTGAGTGGTCATTCAGTGTATATAAATTATACATTTAATCTAATATATTACACCTTCTCCATTTATGATTCTTCACAAAACAACTGATGCTTGGAATTTTACATGGGGCCCTGAGAAAATTTTTAATTAGCTAACCAAAAATTCAAGAATGTACTCTCAATTCTATTTATTGAGTCAGAAAAGTCACTAATTTTTTTATTTGCAATTAAAAGAGTTAAAATTAAAAATGAAGTGTAATGTGATGTTAACTAGAAAATCCAATTATTTAATACTAGGGGCCCGGTGCATGAAATTCGTGCACTGGGGGTGGGTGGTCCCTCAGCCCAACCTGCCCCCTCTCACATACTGGGAACCGATGTCCTACTGACGGCTCACCCTGACCTGCCCAAGGCCTAAAGCCTCTGACCAAGACTTTCGGCCTTGGGCAGGCTAGGGTGACTTTCTGCCCTTGGGCAGGGGACCTCGGCCTGGGGCACCCAGCGAAGCAATCGCCCTGCGATTTAGGCCGATCGCTGTCTGGCCACGCCCCCAGCCCGCCTGGCCTGACCTGCCATGGGCAGCAGCCATTTGGTTGTGTGTTAATTTGCATATAGCTCCTGATTGTTTTGTGGGTATGGCTTGTGGGCGTGGCTTATTCATTGTAGCAAAGGTATGGTCAATTTGCATATTACTCTTTTATTAGATAGGATACTTCATTTCCTGAATATTTATATTAGTAAAAGCTTTATTTAGCTTGCCTTTCTCATAGTTTTAGAAGGTAAATAAATATGATAATGCATGTAAGGAGCTTAGAACAGTGCATGACCAATCAGTTATTCAAATTGTGTGTTGTTACTGCTGTTCATTGGCTCATGCAACTAAGGTTACTAAATGCCTAGTACTATGTTTCAGGCACAATTATAGGTGCTAGAGATAGAGTGGTAAATAAGTAAAAGTTCTTACACTATTGAAATTTTACCTTTTGAAAATGTAAATGTGATGGAATTATGTGCTTGCTACTTTTACAGTTTTTTTTAATCATTGTCATCCTCATCTCTCAACCAACTCACAATCAAGGATACACCATCTCTGAATTTAACACCATATTAAAGGTACCTATTATACGACATAAACTCCTTTAGATCTTTCTTAGGGAAATTGTCTCTATGAACCTCTAGAGCACCTGAAAGGATTTCCTTGAGCTTACAGAACATGTTGAATGAACTGTTTTATGTGTTGAATTGCTAATGAATGTTTAAATAAAAAATCTGTGTATGGCAGGATTTGGTTTGATATTTGCTTCTATTATAACCTGAGAGTAAGGCGGGGTTGGCTTGTTTTTTTAAAATATATTTTTATTGATTTCAGAAAGGAAGGGAGAGGGAGAGAGAGATGGAAACATCAATGATGAGAGAGAATCATAGATCAGTTGCCTCCTGCATGGCTCACAATGGGGATTGAGCCCATAACCCAGGCATGAGCTCTGACGAGAAATTGAATTGTGACCTCCTGGTTTATAGGTCAACACACAACCATTGAGCCATGCAGGTCAGGCTCTGATAGTGAGGTTTTAGAGAGAATAACCCTTGATTATCTCAAGATTTCTTTAGAGATTACTGTTATTTATAAAAATAACCTAGGAATTCTACATGATCAGCATAAAGTTGTCAAGCTGTGTAAGATTACTTTAAACATTGAAGAAGTGTTGAATAATTTGCCTAATAGCAAATGCAGTAACTCCAGAATAAGGTTATTGCAAGGGTACGTACCCCAGAACAAATTTAGACAAAATATGATAATGATGACATGATTCTAGGGAGACTATACACTGAGTGGCCAGATTATTATGATCTCTGAACGCATAACAATCTGCCTACTCAGTACACACACACACACACACGCACACACACACACACACACATACACACACACACACACACACACACACACACACAGTATATTAGAGGCCTGGTCCATGAATTTGTGCATAGGTGAGGTCTGGCCAGCCTGGTCAGGGGAAGGGGACATGGGCGGTTGGTCAGCCTGCCTGCTGGTCGAACTCCTGGTCAAGGGGACAGTTTGCATATTTGCTTTTTATTATGTACTAGTGGCCTGGTGCACAAAATTCATGCACTGGGGATGGGTGGTCCCTCAGCCCAACCTGCCCCCTCTCACATACTGGGAGCCCTTAGGGGATGTCCAACTGATGGCTCACCCCCAGCCTACCCAAGGACTAAAGCCTCTGGGCACTCAGCCATCTCTTTGCTCAGCTCAGCCCCAGCTGCCTGTGACCACCCAGCCACAGGGGCTGGGTGCTCACCAGCGCTCCAGCTGCTTCTGTGCTTGCCGCACCCTGGCCCTCTCTGGCCAGAGTGCCCCAGCCCCCTCCACACCCAGGCTGCCCCTTCCATGCTTTAGCAGCCCCCTCCATGCACGAGTGGCCCCCCTCTGTGCTTGGGCAGCACCCCATGCGAGCCGCGCCCCCCAGCTGCCTCTGCACTGTGGGGCTCCCACGCTCGCTGCGCCCCGCCCCACGACCGCCTCTGTGCTTGGGCGGCTGGGACGCCGCGGCCGGCTGGGGCGCACCCCCGGGGCCCAGCCCTCACACCACTCAGCCACGCCCCTCGGTCATGCCCCCTCGGCCATGCCCCTTGCTCCTGATTGGCTGGTAGCGTAGCAGAGGTACAGTCAATTTGCATGTTACTCTTTTATTAGATAAGATGTTATACACTGAATAGTCATATCATTATGCAGTCAGAGATCATAATTATTGGGCTACTCAGTGTATATTTAATACGATGCAACAAATTTTAAGCAATCCAACAAATTTAAGTGCCTGCTCTTAGATTAATCAGGCTATGTTTTTTTCTTAATAGCAATATTAAGGTTTGCATGAAAATAATTTGAGATAGTCATATGAATTTCAAAACTTACAGGTGCTTCAAACAATCCCAAATTTAAAAGTATTTTTATTGCACACTCATATGAACCAAGTCGTTTAAAAAAACATGACAGCAAAGAAAAGGTATAGAAAATCTGTGAATTTTATAGCATCTTAAAAATATCAAAGTGATTTACCCCTATTTAATTTTTATGATATTCAACTCTATGACATGGTAGCCCCCATTAGTTATATAAGAAAACAGATAACTAGGTTTAGTGACTTGGCTAAAGTCATTGACATTTTATTGATGTCATTGACAGAATGTAGATCAGAATCTGTGGTCTCAGTGGTTTGATACCTATAGTCTTAAGGTCTAATTCTTTCTTTTTTTTTTACAGAGTAGTGTAACTGAAACTTTACCAATATAGCATCTTCTTCAGGTGACAGGAAAGAGAACAAAATGCCTGAGAGAGAAGGAGAAAATGTTTCTGGCCTATATAATGTTAAGAAAATTCTTCTCCTAATTTAAGTACTGCTAACCCTATAAACCCCTCTCATGCACAAGCACCAGGAAATTCTCAAACTCTAAATTTTTAAATTAATCTTTATGCTATTGGGCCATATGAATTTAAAATATCCTAGTCCCATTTATTTCTCACATATTAGTCAATGTATTTTTCTCCTAGTATTCTGTCCTCATTTCACTTTTCTGACATGCAACTCATCATTTTTATTCCAATTTTTCACTACATCAGACTACTCATTTCTCTTTCTGCTTAACTTTTACTTAGTATACTTTTCAGTAAATTACATATTATTTTCATGTCTTCCTTTATACTTATTGTGTAAATTAAAGATTTTTTTCTTTCTCGCCCAAAGTTAAAGACCTCTCCATCCCCCCAAACACGCACAAACCTCAAACACACAGAGACTTCATTTTTAATTTGTTCCATTTGTGTTCTCTCCAATTCATCTGATGAGCACAGATTCAGGTGTGAAAATAACACACAATTTAGATCCTCTAGGAAATTAGAAAGAACAAGAGAGATCTTATTTTTTCCTACTAATAATCATAAGGTTCCAGAGTTAGATGGGTCCTTGAAAGTCACTGAAAGCAATCACTTGAAAATCTTAGGTAATCTTTGTCCATGAATTTTCATCATTATTGGGAATGTGAACTTCTCACACTTATGCTTTCCCTGTATCCTTTCAATATAGGTAGGTAGTTTACATTGTGTATTCTGCTACAAAATTCAAGTAATCACACAATTTCCTTGGAATAATTGTCTCTTTAATGCAGAGGAAGGGAACCTTTTATCTGCCAAGGGTCATTTGGATATTTATAATATCATTTGTGGGGCACACAAAATTAACTTAAAAATTAGCCTGATATTTTTAAAATATATTTTTATTGATTTCAGAGAGGAAGGAAGAGGGAGATAGAGATATAAACATCAATGATGAGAGAGAATCATTGATTGGCTGTCTCACGCATGCCTCCCAACTGGGGATAGAGCCTGCAATGCGGGCATGTGCCCTTGACTGGAATTGAGCCTGGGACCCTTCAGACCACAGGCCGATGCTCTATCCACTGAGACAAACTGGCTAGGGCTTAGCCTGCTATTTTGGTCAAACATTTAATTAACTCACCCCTAATGCCTTGGCAGAACCAAATAAAATGATTTTGCGGGTCATATATTGCCGTTGGGCCAGACATTCCCCACCCCTGCTTTAATACAAACCCTTCATATTGCAGGGGGGAAACTAAGGCCTAAGAGAGGAAGAGAAACCTGCCCAGAGTCATGTATCAAGGCGGTGGATATCCTGAAAGCCACATCCCCTGCCTTTTAGCCTAGTTCTTGTCTTCTGATATAACCTATACTTAACATATTGTCTTGTCAATATGTTTCCCCTTTTGAATATGTTTTGTCCCTTTTGGGGTAGGCAAAGATCAACAAAAGGACAAGTTCACTCTTCTATCTTTATATAATCCTCCACAACATCTAGAACAATATATGGGGCACAGTAGTTAATTTATAAAATTTCATAAGTATGCTCTTATTATTTTCTCCTAATTTTTAAATTTCTCAATGCATTAAGACAAAACAGATTTATCAATGACTTACTAAATACTTCCCTTATTTGTCACTTATAAGTATCTTGCACTTATTTAGTTGACCATCTCACTAACTTCAAGACAGACTTAGCATTGCAATTAAGATTCCAGAAAACAAGTGATCACTACAGACAGGTAGCTTTTCCTTTCATTTCTAAGTCAGAAATAAACCATTGTGTCAACAGGATACAGAATGAAAAGTTGCTTAAAATCAGACATTTCTGTACAGTACTCATAATCACCAATTGGTGTAATTCCCATGCTTGAAAAAGGTGATGTGCCACTTCTTCTCTAAGATGACCATGAAAAACTAGAACAATTGGTTAAGTACATATTATGAAAGCTATACACTTCCATGACATTGTATATGAACCATCTAATTTACTATTAAATATTTTACAAAAGCAGGACCATTATTTAAAATTTCAAAATGAACATGCTGAAGATTATTTTCATTAAATGATTTTTAAAAGGCAAAAGAGAATAATTTAGTATAAAATAAAATATTTCAACCAATCTCCCCTTGGTGCTCTATTGCTAAGTTAATTAATTAAAAGTGTGGAATTCAGTGCAGGTAAATGCACTAGTTTTGTAATTCACTCTTCTATAAACGATTTCTTCATAGCTTCGGATAAGTAGGGACAAATAACTAAATGTTAAAACAGTTAAGGAAGTTTACTTACTGATAGGTTGAGCTAGTCCTTGGGAATACTTTGGTTTCTATTCCATAGTAATAGTGACAAGAATATCTTAAGCTTGACCTAGCCAGTGAGTGTGTCTCAGTTGGTTCGGTGTCATCCTGTGGACTGAGCACGGAAAGGTTGCCAGTACGATTCCCAGTCAGGACATGTGCCTAGATTATGGGCTACATTCCTGGTAGAGGGCGTGTAGATATTTCTCTCTCCTTTTTCCTCTCACTTTCTATCTCCCTAAAAATCAATTTAAAATTGTTTTTTTAAAAAAGAATATCTTGGGCTTAAGCCACTTGTATAGTGAAAAATTCACCGCTAAAGAGATGGTCCCTGGCCAGTGCGGCTCAGTTGGTTGAATGTAGTCCCATGTACTGAGAGGTCACCAGTTCAGTTCTTGGTCAGGGTACATGCCCGGTTTGCTGGCTTGATCCCCAGGAGAGGGAGTGCAGGAGGAAGCAGATGGATATTTATCTCTCATTGATGTCTCTCTCTTTCTCTCCCTTTCCCTTCATCTCTCCCTAAAAATCAATAAAAACATATTTTAAAAAATTAAAGGGAGACGGGTAAATTTAGACTGCACATCTAAAATTACTAAGGTATATTTAACGCATGATAATAATAATGCACTTTGATGAGGCAGAGACTACTAGCTATCAACAAAAATTTGTTCTCCCTTTGTTCCTTAGTAACAGAGTCACAGAAATCATAGGACTGCCCAGCCAGAGACTATATTTCCCAGCCCTGTTTCAGCTAGGTGACTATGCAGCCACCAATAGAACTCTTAACACATCACATGTATGTCCCCCTACTCTCCCTTTCCTACCTGCTGGAATTAGGATATACATAGATCAGCAGTTTCAATCACTCAGATTACAGTGGCCTTAGGGGATAATGAAATAACATGAAGGAACAAATATGGGCCCTTGCATGACTGTATGCAGCAGAGGTGTCTGCTCACCTACCTTGGGCTGTTACATGAGGGTGCAATACTTTTCTTTATCAGGTCATTTTGTTTCGGTGACTAAGCCTTTTAGCCTAACAAATGTAACTAACACCATATACCAGAAACTCTTTAAAAACCTTATGATCACATGTGTCCGTGTGCTTGTGTCAAAGCGTTCCGCATACTTTAGGTAATAACTGAAATGAAACTTCTCCAGAAATCCACAGCTATTTACCTCTAAGCTTCCCCCAGCTCAACATAACCTTGTGTGTTCCTTTTTCACTGGACTTCTCATTTTCTAATCTTATAAAGCAAGTTCTGTTTGCCTATGTCTTCTGTCTTTTACTAGAACAAGCTTCCTGAGAGTGAGTTCCTACCTCATTCTCCTGTACAACCTCTAAAATGTCAGTACTGTGACTTTCTCAAGAAGTGCTTATTGACTCACTGAAGGACTAAAACATTTGTACTTCATGCTGTTTGTCTATAATATACTGTAGCTGAATGAGCCTGGAGCAAGTACACATTTGTCATCGGCAACAGAAGCAGGAAAAAAAAAAAGAATCTAGGTACTAGAATCGATAAGTTGACCCCATAACAACTTTTACCGAAAACCCTGCTAGCTTATGTCTTATGGTGCCTTCTGTTTCCAGTATTACACCAAAGATAAAGGAAAATAATGCATGGTAGTTAACCTTAAAGAGTTTACACTCATGACCAAAACTCCTAACTGGATTTTGGGGAAGTACTCCATGGTAACAATTTTTTTCTTCTTACAAAGAGTTAGTAGAGTCAAGTATTAAGTAAGTCAAAGATCATTTTGAATTTAAAACCTACACTATTACATAAAGTTGTTTTTCTTCCACTTGTTTTCACATTTCACCATCATTTTTACAATATTGCAGAGATCCATGTGCTACAGTTGGTACTAAAGAGCAACAGGTATTGGTAAAAATGGAAATTTTGCTGAAATTTTTAACAAAATGATTTAGAAAAAAAATATGCTTAACAATTTGCAAATGAGATTTTTCAGTGAAATTTATTTATTTCCCTAACATTCTAAATCAATGCAAAATGCAGGATTTGAACCAAGTAGTCCAATAAACTTGTTTTTCTTTTTTGTACCTTGAAATAGCATTATTCAACAGCACTTATTAATTCCTTGTGCCAGACAAAGGGGAAAATTAAAAGACAAAAAAGTGAAACAGTAAAAATTAGTTTATTATCGATGAGCACAAAAGACTAGAATGTGAATATATTATCCATATAGACTTGATTTTCTTCCATTTTCTAAAAATATTTTATATTTATAAAATAATGTAGGTTTCATGTACTCATTTCCCAGAGATAACCATCATAAACAATTCAGTGGGCAATCTTCTGGTTGATTTAAAACATATATAATTATGTCTTCCAAGAAATGTGTGACCATTACATAGTGTTTTATGATCAGCTCTTTTCCACTTAACATATCATGAAAAAGTCTCATGTCATTTAGTCTTCTATGGCATTATGGTTAATGCTGAATAATGTTCTACTGTATAGATATGTCCTCATTTATTTAGCCAAACCTCTATTATAGGATATCCCTCCTCTCTTTGTATCTCTTTATTTTTTCACATTTATTTCATTTACTAGTGGCCTGGTACACAAAATTCATGCACAGTGCAGGGGAGGGGGGACTCCCTCAACTGCCTGCCTGTCTGATTGCCCCAACTGCCTCTGCCTTTCTGCCTGATCTTGCCCTCAACAGCACTCCCCTACTGGCCTGATTGCCCCTAACCCCCTGCTGGCCTGGTTCCCCCAACTGCCCTCCTCTGCCAGCCTAATTGCCCCTAATTGCCTCTGCCTCAGCCCTCACCACAATGGCTTTGTCCGGAAGGAAGTCAGATGTCAGAAGATGGCTGGTTGAACTAGTCTAATTAGCATGTTACCCTTTCATTAGTATAGATATCTAATTGCACAAAATATACAGGTAAAAAGTTATCATTTATTTAATAAGATATTCTATGATAAATTTTTTGTCAAAATTTTTATAAAATTTCTTTTAAAAGAATATTGCTGTTTCTTTAGCTCAACTGATTAAAGGTAAGTTAGACAAATATTCTACACCAAGCATGTCAAACTTGCTGACCACAAGTTTGACATGCTTGTTCTACACATACAGTTCTCTGTACCTGTCAGCATCTCCTTTTCTTAGCTCCTATATAAACATCTTTTCATGCACTTCACTGAAGGCCACAAAAGAAACACAACATTAAGTGTGGTCAGTAGCCATTCATGATGGAAACAAGAATCAAACATGTAAGTATGAGTTGCAGTAGCACATACATGCCCACAGGGGCCCCCTGCAATAAAAAAGTATGTTCACCTAATTCTCAATAATCATATCATTTTCAAACCCAGACTTAGAAGTATTATTACTTCCATTTTACAGATAAAAAATACTACATTTCTAAGAAGTTAACCTAAGACCACATAGATGGTAAGGGGCAACACCAAATTTGAAACTTTGAGTATATTTGGCTTCAAAGTTCATGCTCTTAACTCCTGCTAGGTGGTCCTCATACCAACATAAAACAAAGCAGGATTAACTTTGAAAATGAAAACCACAAGCCATTTAATGTGCAATATTACTAATGTGTAATATCACTTTTTATCGTTTACACTTTAAGGTCAGAATAATGTTCTTTTTAAAAACAGAGTTTTCCAACTAGAAGATTTCTAGAAATTAACTTCATATATCATCTTTCCTTACCAAAAATAAGATTTTAAAAAGGACAGAGATTCCTTTTTCATTACCTACATTACTTCCACTAAAGTAAAAATAATGAGTGGGAAGGTAATGAGATGCAGGAAAGTAAGGAAAATATTATTACAGTTACTAGTGGCCCAGTGCATGAAATTCGTGCACAGAGGGGTGTTTCCTCAGCCCATTCTGCACCTTCTCCAATCTGGAACCCCTTGGGGGATACCTGACTGCCAGTTTAGGCCCAATCCCACAGGGATCCCTCTTGCAATCTGGGACCACTGGCTCCTAACCACTTACCTGCCAACCTGCCTGATTGCCCCTAACTGCCCTCCCCTGCCAACCTGATCTTGCCCCCAACATCCCTCTCCTACCAGCCTGATCTTGCCTGCAACTGCCCCCACCTGCTGGCCTAGTTGCCCCAAATGCCCTCCCCTGCAAGCCTGATCTTGCCCCCAACTACCCTCCCCTGCTGGCCTGGTTGTTTCCAACTACCCTTCCTTGCAAGCCTGATCACCCCTAACAGCCTCTGCCTGCATGATAACCCCTAACTGTCCTTTCCTATTGGCCTGATCTCACCCCCAACTGCCCTCCCCTGTAGGCCTGATCTCTCCCCCAACTGCTCTCCTCTGCTGGCCAATTTGGTTCTGATTGGTTGGTTTCTATGCCAGTCAGTGTCCAAAGCTCTGCCTCCTAGGCAGCCATTGGCTCCTCACAGTTCAACCAGATTTAGTTATGACTGGTCAGTTTCTTTTTCTTTTTTTAAAAAAAAATTATTGATTTTTTTACAGAGAGGAATGGAGAGGGAGAGGGATAGAGAGTTAGGAACATCAATGAGAGAGAAACATCGATCAGCTGCCTCCTGCATGCCTCCTACTGGGGATATGCCCACAACCAAGGTACATGACCTTGACCAGAATCAAACCTGGGACCCTTCAGTCCGCAGGCCGATGCTCTATCCACTGAGCCAAACTGGTTAAGGCGTGACTGGACTGGTCAGTTTCTATGCCAGTCAGTGTCAAAAGCTCCACTTCCTAGGCAGCCATTGGGTCCTCACACTTCACCCAGATTTGGTTCTGATTGTCAGTTTCTATTCCAGTAGGTGTCTCTGGGCCTATCAATGGGGCCTAGTCAGAAAGGCAGGGCTGATCAGTAACCCCCGTGGAGCCTGGAGAAAAATGAAGGTGAAGCTGCTGGCATAGCCTGAAGAGAAAGAGAGAGGCAAGTGCTGATCAACAGCTGCCACACATACTATAATACAGACCTTGCTTCTCTCTTCAGGCCTCTCTCCAGGCCTGATTCGCAGCCCCATCAGCAGTCAGTGCTAGGTCACTGCACCTGCAGCTGCAGCAGTCAGTGCTGGGTCACCATGCAACCCAGCACTGACTGTAGGACTGACTTCCAGTTGGTCGAGCTTCTGGTCATAATGGACCCAGGGTTTTTATATTTTTGGATTTTTACCAAATGCAGTTAGTGTCTTAACTCTTTATTCATGCTTCTAGGCCTGGGCTGAATGATAGCATTTATCGTATATCCAGGCTTGACCACAAAATCATACCAAACCAAAACCAAAACACCCCATAAAGGGAAAAACTGTTGTTAATCTCTTTTCTCTCTTTTAAGCTCTTCCCATAAAAAATGATAATGAAATATTTGGAAAATCTTATTATACAGTAGATTGATTTTGGATTGAATGATATTCTCCAAGTGTAAAATGATGAGTTTCTCTTTCATACATGAGTCAACTTTCTTTATCCCTTTCTAGGTGGGAAAGTGGAAGAAAATATCAATCAAAAAAGATCTAAATAATTCAAGTTTATTACTTCTATACATTTTAATTTTTAATTCAATGTGTTGTAATATCCATGACTAAAAAATAAGAGAATCAAGCATTAGTTGCGTCTTTCTTTTTGAGCCTGATTCCCAATTAACCATTCATTTCATTTAACTAATATAAAATATTTGTGCATGATATACTCTTTATATCATTTCAAATATGCATCAATACTTAATATGATTCTCACTGTCAGTAAAGCTTCTCCTTCCCTGAGGAAGAGCCTGTGGTGCGGATCTGGCCTATAGGTCTGTCATCAAGTTTTCATTACTTTGGAAATTAATCAGAAGTATAAATGGTAATTAAAACACAAAACCACACTTTACCAACAAAATTATTAAAGTTTTGAAAATATTAAAACTCAGTGCTAGGGAAAGTAAGAAATAAAAAAGTTGCTCTTATACATTGTTGGTTGTAATATAAATTAAGTTTTTCTGTAAATTAATTAGCAATCATAATAACAGAAATCTTAAATGACTGTATTTTGTTTGATTTATTATTTTATTGCTAAAAACCCTCCTAGGATGAGATACTCTGAAATATAGGCAAAGATTCATGCAAAAAAGTAGCCAAAGTAGAATTATTTAAAATGTTAAATATTGGAGAACTAAGATGGCGGCAAAGGCAAAACACCTATCTTGCCGTCATAATCAGCAATTTTAATACTACAACTTAACGAAGGAACAAACACCTTCCAGAATCACCAGAACGCTCGTCGAGTGAAAATTCCACAAATAAAAGTAAAGATAAGACACTGTGACCCAGAGAGCGGCAGCGGACAGCGCTGAAAGATTCGCGCGCAGAGAGAGGTTTGGAGTGCGCGCCTCGGAGAGGGCGGGCGGCTGAAAACCGGCCGGGTTTCTCGAACGGGGAGACAGGGGCGTCCCACTGGACAGATTCTCCAGCTCTGGGCGAAGTCCAGGGAACCCACTATCACACGGGGTGAAAACTGGACAGTGGGAGGGCACGCCGAAGCTCGGGTGCTGCCGGGTCTGCCGGCTTGTGGAGAAGGCAGCTCTCCCGCGAACAGCTCGGCTGTGTGACGGCGCAGAGAGCGCACCGGACTTGTCTCTCATTCGGAAAACCGTCAGACTGCTTTGTTTTACGACCCTGGGTGAGCCATTGCGCATGCAGACTCATTTTGGGAAAGTCTGAATTCCCCGGCAGCCGGTGGAGCTCCACAGCGGCTCTCTCTCAGAGGTACTGGCAGCCATTGTCCCCGGCACAGAGCCCCTGGGGCCGCATAGGGTGGAGCTAACGCTGTCTGCTTGGCCCGGAGACTCCGCCCATCCAACCTGAGCACAGCTGAGCTTCACAGACAATTGGCCTGGAGGTCAAACCCTCCTAGGGCTAACAACAAAAAGCTGGGTTTAAATTCAAAAACACTGAATACAACCCATAAAGGATTGCAGTAAGAGTACCCACCTCAGGTAACTGGGGAGACTGAGCCACTGACCCTTTGAGAATAGCCACCACATAAAGCAGCCACCATGCAGAGACATGGAAAGAAATCAGGTGTGAAAGAAATGGAGGAGAAAAGACGACAAGACATAGAGTTCAAAACCACGGTTATAAGGCTTTTCAAGAGGCTCCTACAAAAGGCCGATCAACTTAATGAGAATTACCAGGAAATAAACAAGACCAACCAGGAAATAAACAAGACCAACCAGCAAATGAATGAGATTTACAAGGAGATGAATGATACTTACAAAGAAATGAATGAGACCCTCAGGGAAATGTGCAAGACCTCTGAGGATACAAACCAGACCCTCACAGATAAAAAAAAGGACCAACTAGAAATCAAGCATACACAGGCTGAAATAAAAAATATTACACAAAGTCCTAAAAGCAGTCCAGAGGGCCACAAGAACCAAGTCAAAGATTTGAAATACAAAGAAGCAAAATCCACTCAGCTGGAAAAGCAAGAAACAAAAAGAATTCAGATAATTGAAGATAGCATAAGGGGCCTCTGGGACAACCTCAAGCAAGCCAACATCCGAATTATTGGGGTGCCAGAAAAAGAGAGAGAGCAAGTTAATGAAAACCTACTTGAAGAAATAGTGACTGAAAACTTTCCCCACCTGGTGAAAGAAACTGACTTAAAAGCCCAAGAAGTACACAGAACCCCAAAATATAGGAATCTAAAGAGGACCACACCAAGACATATCATAATTAAAATGCCAAGAGCAAAAGATAAAGAGAGAATATTAAAAGCAGCAAGAGAAAAACAGTTGGTTACCTACAGGGGAACACCCATACGATTGTCAGCGGATTTCTCAACAGAAACGATGCAGGCCAGACGGGAGTGGCAAGAAATATTCAAAATAATGAAGAGCAAGAATCTACAACCAAGATTACTCTATCCAGCAAAGCTATCATTCAGAATTGAGGATCAGATAAAGTGCTTCGCAGATAAGAAAAAGCTAAAGGAGTTCATCACCACCAAACCAGTATTATATGAAATGCTGAAAGATATTCTTTAAGAAGAGGAAGAAGAAAAAGGTAAAAATATAAATTATGAACAACAAATACACATCTATCAACAAATGAACATAAAAATCAAGTGAACTGATAGGCTGATGAACAAGATAAACTGGTGACTATAACAGAAACATGGACATAGAGAGGGAATGGACTGACAATTCTTGGGGAGAAAAGTGTTGTTGGAAGTACAGCAAGAGATTGGACAAAAATCTTGCAACAATGGGAGAGGACATTGGGGAGGGGGAGGTGAGGGCGGAGGGTGGGATAGGTACAGGGTGGAGGGAAGATATAGGGGGATAAAAAAGGGGAAACAATGTAATTAATAAACTGAACAATAAAAAAAATTAAAAAAAAAAAGAAAAAAAAAAAAAAGAAAGAGGCTATGCCAGAAGCACCCAGTCTGTTGGTTGGTTCTCATGGAAAACAAACCCAGAAAATGGATTTTATTTTCCCACCACTTATTTCTTAAGCTGCACATATCTGTTTGTATATTTTTATTCCCATAAAAATGTTTTAAAATTGGAATTAAACGCACTAAAATAATAAAGATTTTCTGAATCAAAAAAAAATGTTAAATATTGAAGGCAACCTAAATATCCAGTATCAAGGCAATATTTAAATAAACTACGGGAAATTATAGAACCATTACAATTATTTCCAAAAATTTGTTTACTGGTATTATAACTTCCATGTGACATGTTAAATAAAAGGCAAGCTATAACATTGCATAAATAATATGATCTGCATTAAATAAAAAATGAAAAGCCTGCAGAAAAATAAGGCAGAATGCTGATAGTAGTTGTTTCTAGGTTGTAGAAGGATAAAGTTTCCCCCTTTGTATTCTTCTATTTTTCTATATTTCTTAAATTTATTGCACTGTGCTTTCTAAATTTTCTACAATAATCGTTTGTTTCCTCAAAAGTAAAAAATAAATTTAATTCACTTGACAACAAAATATTGGACTCTTAAGTTTTTTGACAGGACCAATATTTGTGAAGGTCACACATGTTGTCCACTGTCACATCCCTTAGTTGTTTCTTACACTAGTGGTATTTAAAAAAAAATAATAATAAAAAACCGCAAATGTTTCCAATAGCAAAAATGTGTCACGTTTCTTCAAATTGCAGATTCTTTATAAGAGTAAAACAAGACTAACTGAAATCAGTCAAAGACAAATACTATGTGATTTCACTTACTAGTATATGTGAAATCTGAAATACAACATAAACAAACAAAACAGGAAAAAAAAACAGATACAGAAAACAGACTGAGGGATAACAGAGGGGAGGAGGGTTGGGTGGCTGGGTGGAAAAAGGTGAAGATATTAAGTATGAATTGGTAGTTAAAAGCTATTCACAGGGATGTTAAATATAGTGTAGGGAATATAGCCAATAATATTGTAATAACTATGTGTGGTGCCAGGTGGCTACTGGAAATATCAGAGGAATCACTTTGTAAAGTATATGATTGTCTAACCACTATGTTGTACACTTGCAACCAATACAAAACAAAAGAAAACATTTTTTTTCATTTTAAACAGTGAATTATCTTATCCTAGAATACCACAGTATTTCTGTTCTTATATTAAAGTCTCAGTATTTATAATGGCTAACGGATCCATTAGAACATCATCTTTTTGAAACATATTTTTCATAATTCTCAGATCTCTTCAAAACAAGCATGGAATAGTAACAGTGCCTACTCTATACTATACTGCTAGTACACTTGCTATTGTGTTGTTTTAGCCACAACTAAATAAGACATAAATTTAATTTCTGGCAAGCATTTACAATTTATGACTCAAGAACTCTCTGGTAAGAGAATTTGATGTACTTTCTATCTGCCCTTTTATCAACATTAAACAAGCAGTATATTTTACTACAACTCACTTCTGACATTTATCAGTTGCTTTTATTTATTTTTCTGCCAACCTCAGCCTTGTCAGCAGGACTTCAGCATGTCAACAATAGTAGCTCATGCCAATTAGATGCTTTTCAAATAAATTGTTCTTTTTGGAACTGTACACACTTGAATAGACCCCAAAATGTAAAGAATGATTATCATAGTGGCCAATGGTAAGAAACCAACACATTCAATAAGCATTCATTCATTCTTTTCCCTGTTAAACCAACAGAAAGAAGGAAGGAATGGAGGGAAGGAAGAAAAAAAGGAAGGAAGGAAGGAAGGAAGGAAGGAAGGAAGGAAGGAAGGAAGGAAGGAAGGAAGGAAGGAAGGAAGGAAGAAAGGAAGGAAGGAAGGAAGGAAGGAAAGGAGGGAGGGAGGGAGGAAGGGGAGGAGGAGGGGAGGAAGGGAGGAAGGGAGGAAGGGAGGGAATGCATTATGATTGTAAGTTGTTTGGTGTTTGCAGCACCATGATATTTTTATGTTGTTTGGAAACAATATTGATAATTAGAGTATGTTTCCATGATTTGAATTAATAAGTAATAGAATTCCATTTTTCATGAGTTATTATAAAGGTAGTAGATAGGAAATTTTTGTCCTCAGGATTCTACCCACACTTCTCCCACACACATATGCACAAATCCTCTGGGGGGGTAGGGAATGATTTCAAGAAAGTCTCCCTTCTCTTTTATTTAACAAGGTGGCTATGCACCTTGCCATCCTGGGCTAACAGCCAGAAGATTATGGCAAAAATAATCACCTTTGCAACATTAAGGAAAACATGAAACTGGCACTATGATTCAGAGGCTTATTTCTTTTTCTCTAAACATGATACCACATTTTTGTATTTTATTTAGGAAATGGTTTTCTGCAAGATGTATCTAGGGGAAAAAGAGTTGTTTTCTTTTCAACAAATAGCTGGAGGTGCTGAGAGATTTCCTGTTAAAACTGTGTAAGGCATTCTACTACTTAAAAGGGAATTTAGTGTTGATGAAAGATGCCAGTTTGGCAGTCATGGAAAATGAAGGAAACATTCTTTATTCCCAGGGCACATCCTCTCAAAATGAGAAATCATCTCTTATGGTTAAGAGGGTCATACCTTATTGTTTAATATTCATTGAGTACACACATGCTAGATGATGGAAAGATACACAGGGAGACACACACGGTCTGTGTCCTCTAAGACATTACATTCCTCAAACCAGCATATTCCTAGTCTCAGGGTACAATATACAAGACTAGTGCCCCCTACTTTAAAAAGGTCTAAAGTAACAAAAGCCAGGATCCAAGGCATAAAAAGGAAGGGTCAAAACTGCTCAGTTTTGGCATCTTTACCTTTTTCTTTTTCTTCTTAAAGAATACCCTTCAGTATTTCATATAATGCTGGTTTGGTGGTGATGAACTCATTTAGCTTTTTCTTATCTGTGAAGCTCTTTATCTAACCTTCAAATCTAAATGATAGCTTTGCTGGGTAGAATAATCTTGGTTATAAGTTCCTGCTATTCATCACTTTGAATATTTCTTGCCACTCCCTGCTAATGTTTCTGTTGAGAAATCAACTGATAGTCATATGGGTACTCACTTGTAGATAACTGATTTTTTCTTGCTGTTTTTAATATTCTCTCTTTGTCTTTTGCCCTTGGCATTTTAATTAATTATGATGTCTCGGTGTGGTCCTATTTGGATTTCTTTTGTTTGGAGTTCTCTGCACTTCCTGGACATGTAAGTCTATTTCTTTCACCAGTAGGGGAAGTTTTCTGGCATTATGTCTTCAAATAGGTTTTCAGTATCTTGCTCTCTCTCCTCTTCTGTCACCCCTATAATTCAGATGTTAGTACCCTTGAAGTTGTCCCAGAGGCTCCTTACATTATCTTCATATTTTTGGATTCTTTTTGCTTTTTGCTTTTCTGGTTAGGTGTTTTTGCTTCTTCATATTTCAAAACTTTGTCTTGATTCTTGGGATCCTCTAGGCTAGTGGTTGGCAAACTCATTAGTCAACAGAGCCAAATATCAACAGTACAACTATTGAAATTTCTTTTGAGAGCCAAATTTTTTAAACATAAACTTCTTCTAACACAACTTCTTCAAAATAGACTCACTGAGGTTGTGGTGTTTTATGGAAGAGCCACACTCAAGGGGCCAAAGAGTCACATTTGGCTTGTGAGCCATTCTTTTCCAACCACTGCTCTAGGCTGCTGTTGGATCTCTGTATATTATTCTTCATTTCAGTCAGTGTATGCTTAATTTCTATTTGGCTCTTTTTTTTATAAACTTGAGGATCTCACTAAATTTCTTAGAGGTTTCTAGAAGATTCTTGAGTAATCTTATAACTGTAATTTTGAACTCTATATCCAGTAGTTTGCTTTCCTCCATTTCTGTCATTCATGACATGTTTCTTTGTCTCTGCATAATGTCTGCTTCCCTGTGTTGATAGAGTGGCCTTGTGTTCTAGGTATCCTATAGCGCCCAGTGGCTCAGACTCCATAATTACCTGAGGTGGACACTCTTGGTGTACCCCTTTGTGGGCTGTGTGCACAGTCTTGTTGTAGTTAAGCCTTGATTGCTGTTGGTATCACTGGGAGGAATTGACCTCCAGGTCAATTGACTGGGAGGACCAGTTGTGTCTACAATGGGAGAGCTTCTGTGATGGAGATACCCTTATGGGGCAGGACTTGCTTCAGTGGGGCTTTGGCGCTCATTTAGTCTGCCCCCTCAGTGTGTCTCTTATGGATGTGAAGAGTTGTAATCTGGATGGTCACAATCCCACACACTGGTTCTTGGATTTCCAAGGAGGTGCAAAGTCATCCACTGCCTGAGGCCACCTAGCGGGAGCTACAGAGAGATTTGCAGATTCCTCCTCTTTGTTTGGGGTTTGGAAGTGCCCAGATGAGGCCCAGCTGTGAAGTAATGCAAGCTGCTGTCGAGCCATGGGCCTTCTTTTGGAAGCTCTGGGGCTCTCTGAACCAGCTGCGTTTGTTAGATTTTAGATTGCAAAAGGCCAGGCCAGTCATATGTAAAAGCCTCTTCATACAGCTTGGGTGGGGTTGTAAATTGGATGGGGCAGTGTCTCATGGAATCACCAGGTTGGAGAAAACTGCAATGGCTGCCCATCTGCCCTGCCCTGAAGAGGTCTCCAGGTCTCTGTGTCCTGTGACACCGTGCAGGAACAATGATCGCTGCAAGCACCTCTGAGAGAAAGCTGCCCTTGTGTTCGAGCCTGATGCCAGACAGTCCAGTTTCTCCCCATATGAGTCTGGGTCCCCAGAGTCTCACTCGGAACTGAAGTTCAGAACAGTTGGGAGCTTGTATCTACCTTCTGATTGAAAAAGACAACAGTCTACACAGTTGCCAGCCTGTTTCTCCATGCACCTTTGTACCTCTGCACCTCTGTACCTCCTCCCAGTCTCAGTGTGTTTTCTCTTTCCTTCTAGTTGTATAATTACCCTCAGCCAGCCTTCCCATGGTTCTGGATGATATCCCTATTGTCTTTTATTTGTAGTTTTGATATGGTTGTGCGAGGCAGCAAGTTTAGGCATTTACCTATGTCACCATCTTGGTTCCTCTCCCCATAATGGTCTTTGAGTTCCAATTTTGGAGCTTTTGAGGGCAACAGGCTGTGATGATTGAGTGTGGTGCCAGTCCATAGTTGTCTTTGCCTTAGTGAAAGAAAATTCCTAAAGGTCTTTGTGTCCCTGGCCTTTTCTCCTTATTCCCAACACATTTTCACAATTTTATTCTCTGTCCCTTGAGTGCTTTGTCTCTAGAGATTGTATCTTTAGTTTTCACAAACCACTGCCTTCTTCTTTCCCTTCTCCCTTAAATTTCTTCTTAGGGTCTGGGACTGAGAGCTTCCCAGATAGCCTCTTTTTCCTTATCGCTTAATTCCAATTTCTGGGGGGAAAAAACTAGAGCATCTGGAAGTTCCACCTGATTTAAGGCAGGTCATTGTATCAGTATCCCACAGGCTGTACTGAATATCGAAGGGTTTATGCATGTGATGAGAAATGGTACTCAATTACTCTTGCAAATTTAGAAGCTGCTTCTTTTTCATTATCATATTTTATCCATCAGCAACCAGAAGGCTGAGACTTTAACAAACTTTGTACCAACAAAAATATGTTATGTAAGGAACTTTACTCACTGTTTATTCAACAGTTCAGAGAAAAAACAGTTTATAATCTATTAAGGCATGATGAAAAAGAACTTTGCAATTTTCTTTTAAGAAGTAATATTGAAGAATTTTAAACCTTGGAAGTATGTTAATATAAGATCTGCTGCTATTTTAAAACAATAAAATGCAAAGTTGCCATTCTGACAACTAAGGTTCAAATGGATTGGTATTTATTGCATTATTAAAATTGTGTCTTCTGTGAAATTATCTAAGCATAGTGTGGGATGAGGGAAGAAAACATTAAAATAGGCCATGTTGTAGTAGCAGTGGATGACTTTCCACCCTCTCCAAATAGATGTTTGTTTTAGAGAAATATTTCACTGACTAACACTTTGTCACACTATTCACTTCTCATTACCATTTCAAATACACTTTCTGTGCTCTAAGGTACCTCTCCACTGCCCCAGGGCTTTGCCAAGACACTAAAAAGTTTAGTTGCCATGCATAATATACAACACAAGTTACCAGTATGAATTTTAAACAGTGTTTTCTTTGATCACATCCCAGAGCCCCTCTAGATCCAAGAAGTAGGGGGAGACCTTATTTATTTATGGCCTTTTAAAAACACTGTAACCCTTGCTATTGCTCTGGGCACACATTCATAATTAAAAACTTAAAATTAGAATACAGCAAAACATATGCATCTTAAGGCAATTGTCAAAACAGAAATAAATGTCTAGATGAAGACTTTAGCAGAGGCAAAATGAGAGAAATAAATATCATTAAGGAAGTTATAACAAAATAGAACAGTGTTGTATAATGTTAAATACAGTATTTGTTTCTTAGACAGAAAAATGTACTGCTAAGTATGGATGAGAGGTTAGAGCTTGGCTCTGGAGTTAGACCGCCATTGCCTGTGTTTGAATACAGACTCTACAATTTACCGGTACTAGTTGTGTGACCTTGGACAGTCTACTTAAGCTCTGTGGTTTTGGCTTCCTCTTTTGTAAAGTGGGAATGATAAGACAGCATCCTATATAATAAAGGAAACATGCAAATTGACCGTACCTCTACTATGTCCACAGCATGCCCAACAGCCAATCAGGAGCGAGCGTACAAATTAACCCAACCAACGTGGTGGTTAATTTGCATATCCAGGCACAGAGCAAAGACTGAAGACAGTGTAGAAGGAAGCCAAGTACTGCAGAAGGGTGAGAAGCTGAGGAGAAGCAAGTGGGGCAGCCAAGAAGGGAGGGAAGCAGGTGGAGCAGCAGAGACGGCCACAGGAAGCCCTATTCTTGCTAGAATATTTCTGCAATGGGACTCTAGTCTCATATGAGGATTGCAAGAGTTCATATAGGTAAAGCACTTAAAACAATGTCTAGCAACCCATATGGTGTGGCTCAATGGCTGTGTGTTGACCTATGAACCAGGAGGTCATGGTTCAATTCTCAGTCAGAGCACATGCTCAGGTTTCAGGCTCCATCCCCAGTGTGAGGTGTGGAGGAGACAGCTGATTGATGATTCTCTCATCACTGATGTTTCTATATCACTCTTCCTCAGCCCTTTCCCTTCCTCTCTCTGAAATTAATAAAAACACATATAAAAAAAACCACAATATCTAACAGATAGTATGTAATAAACACATTGTTAGTCTATTGTTATAATTATTCTTCTAATTTTATTAGTTATAATAGGGGTAAAACATAATTTGGTTACATGCGTTTTGGCAATCAAAAACAATCTTCGTTTATGGAAAAAATAGTAAAAAATAAAATAGCTGAAAGAAAGTTCAAAGGAAATTACTAGTCTATGTCCTGTACTGATGGGTGGAAAATAGCAAGAGCCAACAGCTAAAATGTAGGTACATACTATAGGTTACATTAGTGGGTTTGTAAGAGAGAAAGATGAACTTCTAAACATTGACTGAATCAGATCATGAGGTTT
Source organism: Antrozous pallidus (assembly GCA_027563665.1). NCBI lineage: Eukaryota > Metazoa > Chordata > Mammalia > Chiroptera > Vespertilionidae > Antrozous > Antrozous pallidus. Next base: position 44,069,522 of record CM050509.1, on the reverse strand, counting down.
TTATCAACACTTTTAAATGTTAAATCTTTGAGCAGTTGAGTGAACCAAACCACAGCTAGCTTTTGTGAAGAAATGCTTATGTGCTTAGCAATTCTTGGAGTCCTAGGTTTGGCAATTGAAGAGATGAAATCTACAGTTCATTTCAGGTTTAGAATTCTGTGATTCTGTGACTTACAATATTTCATATATTTTATTATATTACTTTCATCCTTAAGATTGTCCATTAGCTTTTAGTTGAAGCCTATGAAGAGTAACTCCTTACCTCTACATGTCTCATCTATCTTGCTTAACTTCTATTTTTATCCCTAGTTTTCAATCCCACAGCCCAGCCACTGCTCCTATTTTTAAACCATATACCCCCAATATAAGTGTACAATTAGAATTATACACTTCTTATTGAAAAATAACTATTTATACCACTTCCAATCTTCTCATGGGCTTTGCCTTCCACTGACAATTTTATCTGAAGGAAATATTTGGGAATCATTGTAGATTATAGTCTTTCTCTCAGCATCTACATAAAATTGGGCACCAGTCCTGTAGATCATACCATTCAAATAATGAAATAATATTAAGCAGTTATTGAGCACTCACGCTAGGTGCTATGCAACATCACCGTAGGCACGAAGAAGTTACTAGCTTTTCAAAAGCCACAGAGATAGCAAATGGGATTGCTGGATTTCAAAGTTATTGCTCATCGACTCGAAAGTCCATGTTCACATCATGCTGCTTCTTCTGTTGCTTTGTTTCATCTTCTACAGCTTTATTCCAAACCACTATTTCTCTTTGGATCAATGAAGCAACCTCTTAGTTGGCTTCCTTGACTCCACAGTTAACCATCCTTCACCCAGCCTTTATTCCAACCTGCTGCTAGTTTTTGCTTCCTGAACTGTAAATGCAGTTATATCACTTGCACGCTCCCCACGGCCTATAGAATGGAATTAAAATTCCATAGAAGGCCCTTGGTAAAGTAACACCTGCACACCTACTAGCCTCACCTCCCTACAGACACGTTTTGCTCTGAATAAACTATGCTAGCCTTAGCTTCTCCAAAAATTCCATGTGTCATGCTTCGAGTTTTTGCACATGTGATTTCCACTGTCTTAAAGGGTCAACCCCTTTTTGAGACCTAACAAACTCCTGTGTGTCTTTTAAGACCCTTCAGCATGTAGGAGGAGGTGCTCAGTATATATATATATGCACACATACATATATATATTTGTTTTTACTAAAACAACAATAATACAGGCTACTTTCTTTTTTAAATTAAGGGCTAGAGATTAACACGGGTAAATACAATAATCTCATTTGCTAAAATGCTAAAAAAAATAAAAAGTGCATTTTGGGCTTATGCTTCTATAAATTGTTTTTCCAGCCATGATCTCTCATCTGTGAAATGTTGCTCAGCGAGCATATCATAATTATGAAATATAATATTTGCACATTAGGCATTAGAATCCTTGCTATGTTCATTAAATATACATTAGTTGACATTTACAAGTGGTTTATATATTATGAAATGTTAAAATACATTTCTGCTCTATGAATAAATTCATTACAACATTCGACTCAAGTTTTTATTAAACTCTTACCCTAAGTGTTAATATTTCTCATCCTTTTGGGAGCAATGGACACATTCCCGACATTAGCTTCTAAGAGGTCACTGATTTGTTTCTCGTTTGCCTGGTCACTAAGAGTTGGCACAGAGTTAGCTTCATAAATGATTCAAGGTAATGGGAAATATTAAAATTAAATAAATAACAGTAAACATGTGGCTCCACAAGTGAGAAATGTTCACTAGAATATCACTTCTCAGGGGAATCATCCCACTTAGTCATTCAAGGACATTCTATAGGGTGGTTTTTTGAGATAGTAAATTTGGGTTTAAAATATATAGTGTAGACTCTGGAAAAGCTCAGGATGACTTTGCCAATAACAAGACTTTCCATAGACTTCAGGTGGCTTAGTGATATTGGTATAAGACATAAGCAGATACACATATTTTAATTACACTTCCGTGCCATACCAGTAAAACATGTTCACCATAATTTGATATTAAGGATTATTATCTAAAATGTTATAACACTTCCTATAGCCACATCAGTACAATATATAAAGAGTACATATATGCATGGATGATAAATATATTTATGATTATGCAGGAAAATAAGCTTTTCTTTTAATTTTTAAAACTTTTTATTGATTGATTTTTTTAGAAAGAGAGGAGAGGAAAAAGAAAGGGCAAAATATTGATTTGTTGTTCCACTTATTAATGCATTCATTGGTTGATTCCTATATATACCCTGATCAGGGATCAAAACTACAACTTTGGTATCTCAAGATCATGCTCCAACTAACTGAGCTACCCGGCCAGGGCAAGCCTCTTTTCTTCTTAAAGTACCATCCATTGTTTTGTCTCTAAATCCTAGACAATCTTCTCTATGAGCATCTGAGTTTATCTCCCAGCTCCCTGAAGAATCTTACTTCAAAAACTTTCTATCTTCCTCTTCTTTTTCCTACCTTTTCCATTCTTCTTCCACTCACCACTAGAGTCTTACCACTACTCTTTACCTTTACATAAGTTTTTATCCTTTCAAGAAGGTAAATAATTTACTGGTACTTTTCTACCTCCTGTATATCCAAGCTCTAGAAAATTGATAAACATTCAAAATGTAGAACCACCACCTAAATATTCTATACTACCTTCTTATTTGTCTATTGATCTGCTCATCTCATAAAAGTAGAGTTTCCTGATATATGGATTTAGCATGAGTCCTCTTTCACATCTTACATCCTGGAATCAGAATTAAAACAAGTTAAAACTGGAATAGCTCTTGTCAATAATCCAATCTTTACATGTAAAGATTATTAAAATGAGGTTCAGAAAAATGAAATGCCTTGGTTAAGAAAACAAAGAGCCTCTGTACTATCTCTTGGTTTGCTTTTACTTTATCTTTGCTTTTCTCTTTCTGCTCTGGCTTCCTGAGTTTGGTTTCTTGTCACTCAAAAAATATTTGTTTTGGATCTTTGCTCCCTATCTTGATTTGGACTGTTACTCTACTGATTACAGTATGCTAATCCCTTGACTTGGGATGTCAATCAAGTTCTGTTCCTGGGCTGCTCACCAGCCTCAACCTGGTATAATGTAGATTCTAGTTTGAGCCTTACGTTTTGCCATCCATCTATGACATACAGATTTTATTTTCTCTATCATGTTATGATCAGTTGGTTCAGCAGCACAGACTTCTATAAAATAGAGCTAAAAATTACTTCCTTCCTCTGAAGGCAATTATGTCTAAAGAGGTAAATATGGATCCATCAGCTTAGAAAACAAAGACATAAATGTTCTCTGCTTGGTGAAAATCACTGAACTGTAAAATGGGCTATGTTCAAACCATATAAATGTCATCTCTAAACATATCATATTATCATCCATCAAGAAACCCTAAGCAATCACATCTGAGTACATGTGACATGGCCTCTTCCACAGATAAAATTTCTACTGGGCCTGTGAGATAACAAAAGAAATTTACTGAAACTCACAAGCACGATGACAATGGAACAATATTATAAACACAAAATTATTTTAATTATAAGTTAAACAGCAGGGGGGGTAAAAGAATTTTGCAATACTGCTAAGATGGATGTTAACTGCTGCCAAGTTAGGGGTAAAGAAAAAAAACTGTAGCCCTGTCTGGGTATATTACTTGGTTAAAGCATCGTCCCAATATACCAAGGTTGTGGGTTCAATTCAAGGTCAGGGCACATACAAAAATCAACCAAGGAATGCATAAATAAGTCTAACAACAAATCAATGTTTCTCTTTCTCTATTAAAAAATCAATAAAAAACAAAATATGCATTGCCAAATATATTTTTACAGATGTGTACTGAAAAAGTATCTTCTCCAGTCTTATTCACAAACAGAAAATACATTGCTCACACTCAACGAAAATGAAATCAATTAGGATAAAACATCAGCAGAGAGACTTCAGACATGTCTCCCAGGCATACCAGCTCATCAAACTTGTGAAAAGAGCAGTTCTCTAGCTAGATTCTTCCTTCAATTGGGTAGATGGGCCTGGTAAATGCATAAGCAATTAGCTTTGTGCTGAGGCAGAAAAACAAAAGGAAAATAAATAAATGTACACAATATCAACACAATCCAAGAGTAATCTTATTGTGCTCTCTAATCATAGAGATTCAGTGAGCTGATTAGAATTTTGGACTGGATTTTTAATAAATGTGGAAGTTACTAAGGAAGAAAGATAAAAATAACTGTTTTTACAATAGCTGAATTTGTCTATTAATAAGGTATAAAGAGAAGCTTTCCATCATTTATGCTCCATTTGGAACATAAAATTAGCTTTTGGTCAAGATGGTGGCATAGGTAAATGTGGCACTTACCTCCTTCCACAACCACATTAAAATTACAACCAAACTACAGAACAACCATCATTCAGAACCTCTTGAAATATAGAAAATGGAAGTCCTACAACTGAGGATATATAGAAGAAGCCACATTAAGAACAAGCTGATCTCATACCCACATGAGGTGGATAAAAATTGTGAGGGTTATCTTGGCTGCAGAGGTTGCCCCTGAGGAATGAGAGGTTCTAAACCCACCACAGGCCCCCTAGCCAGGATTCCAGTGCTAGGAAGAGAAGTCCCCATAACTTCTGGCCTTAAAAACCAGAAGGGATTTAGGATGAAAGAGATGGAACCTGCTCAAGACCCAGTTGTTCCTCTGAAAGGGACAGTGCAAGGATTTACTCCAAATCACTCCCTCTGAGTTCCAGCACTGAGACAGCATCTTTAAAAGCCACAGGGACAAACAGGGATGAACTGAATTATCTGGCATCAGGGTGAGAGCTGTAGAGGCAGTTTTGTCCTAGACAAAAGTGCTGGCAGAAGCCAGTGTGTCTTTGATGAGTCCTTCCCCCATAGAGTCAGCAGGTGGGCTCTATATCTGAGACTCCATCAACCTGGCTAACACTGTTCACTCCACCCTGGTGATTCCCTACCCAAATTGCTGGTCCACCCAAATTATTTCTAGTGGCTTTTACAAAGAAATTGCCTATTTTGGCTCATGCTTCAAATTTTCCTCAGCATGCTCAATAACTCTTCTTAAGTTGCCCCACACCTGGCACTAGCAGAGGTTGTTCTTGGTTCACACCATGGCCTCTCCTGGGCATATCCAAACACAGCACAAGTAACAGCTATCTGCAGAACTCTTTGTTGTTTATGCCATGAGGCCCCAGGTAGAACACAGGCATTGGCTGACCTAGACCTGTACCTCCCTTGAGGTCTCAGAGTCATAATACCCAATGGACAGCTTCAGAACATGTCAAAGCACCACTCAACTACCTGCAAAAGTGACGCATTCAAGGGAAGAACTGAGTGGAAACCATAGTCCCACTGAAGTAAGTCCTACTCTATAGTGTGGGCTCCTGCACAGCTGATCCTCCACAGTGGTCAAAGCCAGTCCTTATGGCTAATCAGCCTAGGGGTAAATCCCTCCCATTGATGTGTCAACAGCAATTAAGACTCAACTACAATAGGAGGGTATACACAGGGAACTTTAGGTGGGGAGGTAAGTGTACATCTGAAGTTCCCTGCTCAGGTAAACAGTGAGGCTTTGCCACTGAACTATGCAGAACATCTACTATATAAGTGCTGGAGGCAAATTCCAGCAGGTAATAATTATGCAAGAAGTTCATCAGAAGGCTGATGGACCTTGGAGTTTCAGCAGGGCTGAAAAATCCGCATATTATTACCTGCTGCTAAACAGCTGTAGGCATTTCCCCTAACCTGATCATCTTTTCCTATTTACCAAACCTTACCTTTGATATGTATATCTGCTTTCCTAAAGGGACAATGTATTTTCCAGCATATAAAAAGTCATGGGTCTGGTGATTTGGGAAGCTCACTTTCCTAGAGGGTGAAGCCTCTGCCTGGCTCCCCCAAAATGCCTTCCAAATTTATATTTCTTGTCTAGTTATTCACTTATGTGCAGCCCTTCTTCAGATTCCTGAACCCTAGCTGAAAAATCCTGCAGCATATAAATTCAATCCATGAAGCCTGGGAGACATAGCAGCTCTACTTGATACATAGAAACAAACACAGGGTGGCTGTCAAATGAGGAGACAAAGAAACATGTCCCAAATGAAAGAACAGAACAAAACTCCGGAATAACAACTAAACAAAATGGAGACAAGCAATCTACTAAATGCAGAATACAAAACACTAGTTATAATGATGCTCAATGAACTAGGGAAAATTTCCACAGCATAAAGAAATACATGAAAACCATAAGAAAGAACCAGTCAGAAATGAATGACACACTCACTATCTGAAATGAAGAATAATTTATAGGGAGTCAACAGTAGAGTAGATGTAACCGAGAATCAAATCTGCAATTTGAAATACTAGGAGACACAAAACTCCCAATCAGAACAGCAAAAAGAATCTAAGAAAAGTAAGGATAGTGTAAGGAGCCTCTGGGACAACTTAAAGCATACCAACAATTGCATCATGGGGTGCTGGAAGGAGAAAAGGAAGAGCAAGCAATTGAAAGTCTATTTGAAATAATAATGACAGAAAACTTCCCTAACTTGGTTAAGGAAATACACATAAAAGCCCAGGATACATAGAGAGTCTCAAATAAGATGAACCCAAAATGGCCCAAAGGAATATGCCTCATAATTAAAATGACAAAGAGTAAAGTCAGAGCATTTTAAAAGCAGCAAGAGAAAGGTAGTTACCTACAAGGAAGCTGTCAGCTGATTTCTCAACAGAAATATTTCAAGCCAGAAGTGACTGGCATAAATATTCAAAATGATGAAAAGCAAGGAACTAGAACCAAGATTATCCTATGAAGCAAAGCTATCATTTAAAATAAAAAAACATATGAAGAGCTTTCCAGACAAGAAAAAGCTAAAGGAGTTTATCACCATCAAACCAGTACTTTACAAAATGCGAAAGGGTGTGCTTTAAAGCAAAGAAGAAAAATGATGAAAAACATGAACAATAAAATAGCAATAAATATATATCTATCAACAATTGAATCTAAAATACAAGCAGAATAGAAATGACTCACAGATACAGAAAACATCTAGGATGTAAAATATAGCACAGGGAATAGAGTCAATAATATACTAATAACTATGAATAGCATCAGATAGGTATGAGATATAGGTGGATGAATCTTATAAGTTATATATTGTCTAATCACCGGGGTGTGCACCTGAAACTAATGTAATATTGTATGTCAATTGTAATTGAAAAAAATAATTAAAAAAAGAGAAAGAAAATAAATTTTTTTTAAAAGATTGGAAAACCACAAATAAAGTGAAAAAATAAGCCATAGACTGAAAGGAGATATTTTCAAAATATATAACTAACAAAAGATCAGTATCCAGAGTATATAAATAATTTTTACAAATCAATTAGAAAAACATAACCTGCTCAAAGGAAAAATAAGAAAAGAACTAAGTGAAGCAATTCACAAGGGAAGAAAGTCCAATGACCAGTAACTATGAAAAGATATTGAACCCCACCAGTAACAAGATTATTTATTATCTATTAGACTAGAAAACTTAGTAAGTCTAATAATACCAAATGTTGGTGAGAAATAAGGAAACAGAAATAGCTATATGCCTCTGGTAGAAGTGAAAGCAGATCCTATCACTTTGGAAGGCAACCTGTATATCTACTAAATTCGAAGATGAAAATCCAATTATATTTCTAAGTACTTAACCCAGAAAAATATTGTAGATGAATTCCATGCTACAAGTTTAAGGAAGTTTATTGAAGCCTTGTTCATGGTGGTAAAAAGAATTAGTTAAGCCCTGGCTTTGTTGCTTGGGCATGGACCCCTGCACTGAAAGGTTGAAGTTCAATTCCCAGTTGTGACACATGCCCAGGTTGAAGGCTTGATCCCCTGAAGGGGGGGGGGAGAGGGATGCAGGAGGCAGCTGATCAATGTTCAATTATCACATACTATAGGTGCTTCTCTCCCTCTTCCTCTTCCTTCCTCTCTCTAAAAAGTCTACAAAAATGTATTTTAAAAAATAAAAAATTGTTAATTACAATGTCCATCAGCAGAGGAAATGGATACTTAAAGTTTGGTTTATTTAAGCAATGAAATATTCAACAGCAACAAATTGTCTAGATTGGTTTGTATCAACATGGACAAATCTAAAAACAATGCTGCTTTAAAAAAATTAATTTATAAAACATCCTATCTAATAAAAGAGAAACATGCAAATTGACCATATCTCCACTACACCCACAAGCCATGCCCACCAGCCAATCAAGAGCGAACATGCAAATTAACCCAACCAATATGGTGGTTAATTTGCATATCTAGGCACAGAGCAAAGACTGAAGACAGCGTAGAAAAAAGCCAAGCACTGTAGAAGGGAGTGAAGCTGCAGAGAAGCAAGCAAGCAGGGAGGCAGAGAAGGGAGGGAATCAGGTAGGGTGGCAGAGAAGGGAGGGAAGCAGGCGGGGCAGTGGAGATAGAAGAAACAGGCAGGGCATGGGAGACTGCCTCTGGAAGCCCTATTCTTGCAGGAATCTTCCTGCAACAGACCTCTAGTATATAATATTTATACAAATTTAGGGGCAAAATCCATGTTAGTAAATTTTAGTGATGGGTAGTTACATACATAGTTAAATTATGAAACTATACACGAAAGGATGCAAACCAAATCCAATTTCAGAAGAGTGGTTACCTCTGGAAGAAAATGGAGGGTGGAGCTTTACACAGGTCTTTAACATTTTGTTTCTTTAAAAAGAAAGAGCACTATGAAATAAATGTGGCAAGATGTTAACAGAGGTTTAATATTGGTTGTGGACACATAAATGTTTTATTTTTTGCTCTTTTCTGTTATGTTAAAAAGAAGTAAAGTCAGTGTTTATTCATGTTTCTCTGTGTGTTCAAAAATGAACAGGGATAGAAAATGGAGTGACTCTGTACAAGGGTGATGGAGTGTGGTGGATTAGACAGAGTGACATCATCAGCTCTGTTTATCCAATGACAATCGCTACCAACTAGACACAAAAAGGCTACAAAATTCAGAACTGGGGAATTATTTTTATTTATTTTTTGTTCATCTTTATCCAAGGATATTTTTCCATTGATTTTTAGTGAGAGTGGAAGAGAGAGAGAAAGACAGAGGGAAACATCAATGTGAGAGAAACACATTGATTGGTTGCCTCCTGAATGAGTCCCGACCAGGGCCTTGGTCAGGGAGGAGCCTGCAACCAAGGCAAGTGCCCTTGACCTGAATTGAACCCGGGACGCTCTATCCACTGAACCAAACCTGCTAGGGCAGAACAGAGAAATTAATGAAACACCTTTGCAGTGTTTTTCCCCCCTAAGTGAAGGGCTTCAATGGTAATTTTAAGCATGGACAGAAAAAAAAAAGGTCCTTTTAAATTATCTAGCCCATGTCCTTCAGATGCAATCAGCCTCAATCTATTGTGTCAAGCGATTGACTCTTATCTCTCTGATACATCACAAGTGAAGGAGGTCCTGCAGTTTTTAGTTCTGCTTATAGTAACTCTTCATGGCTTCACAGCTGAGTGATAGGAATGGATTCAGTAGAGGATTAGAACCTTGAGAATTCAATCCGTGGCAATGACTTATAGGTTGGATATGTGGCTTGACCTCTCTGGACCTCTCTTCCATTTTTCAAATGAAGATAATAATATCAACCACCAGACACTATTTTAAAATATACTTCTTTCCCCGTATGTCTACCATTAGATAAATGCAAGGTGCTACACAATAAACTTGTGATAATAATGTCATTGCAACTTATGGCATGAGATTCCCTTACAGGAAAAGCCACTTCTATACAGGTTTTTGGTACTCCCATCTACTAAACTCTCTTAGGAGTGCCTCAAGACTATATGCTTCATTTATAATATTTCAATGGCATAATAAGACTATAAACTACTTATTAAATTTGCAGATTAACCATCACCTAACTCTGAGCATTAACTATTCATTTTGCAATGTGACTTAGTAATAAACATGGTAGAAACATGGAAAAAATTCAGACATTTATTAAAACTAACTCCTGGAGTGCACATTTGCAGATAAATGTGCAAAAGTTAAAGAAGGGGGGTTTAAACTCAACACAAAGCTGCCAATGGGCATGGCACAACACCTCTGAAATGCTGCATGTTCCAAAATGCTGTTGATCGCTTCTCTTTAGGTTAATCAGTTCATGCTTAAAATATATGCTAGTCAGCCAACTGCCTACTTTACTAGCTCAAATAAAACTCTAGGTGCTCGCCAAACCGGTTTGGCTCAGTGGATAGAGCGTCAGCCTGCGGACTGAAGGGTCCCAGGTTCGATTCCGGTCAAGGGCATGTACCTTGGCTGCGGGCACATCCCCAGTTGGAGGTGTACAAGAGGCAGCTGATCGATGTTTCTCTCCCATTGATGTTTCTGACTTTCTATCCCTCTCCTTTCCTCTCTGTGAAAAATCAATAAAATATATTTAAAAAAAAATAAAACTCTAGGTGCTCAATACTAAAGGAATTTTATTTTTTAAAGAGTAAAAAATAGCCGAAGAGACACACACACACACACACACACACACACTAATTTTAGCTAGGCATTAATATGTTACAGTAAAGTTATTATGTCATTTTACTTATAAATTTCAGTTCAATTTCTCTAAGCAGAATGGGAATGAAGTTAGATTAAGATTCACAATGTTCATTTGAAGGTGATTTACCTTTTTAGTTTTTTGTTGTTGTTGTTGATTAAAATAGGGACATAGTCACGTGGATAAGATACTTCTATGCTTAAAATTACTTATAGAGAGTTTGTACCTGAGGGCTCAGAAGAGTACAACTTTTCCATGTAACTAGATATTTTTGGTAAAATGACAAGATAACAAAAAATAGTCAGATAATAGTTGGATGTCTCTAAACATTACTCTCAGTTGGTGGAGAGAGTATTTTTCCATGTCTTTCTGCCTCAATGGAAAGCACACACTTTTGTCCTTTTGGTTTAAGAAAGAAAAGGAAAACAGGGGAGCAGACCGATACGCTATAGAATTTTAAACTAAAACTAAACCCAGCTATACTATTTAGGGAGCTTGTATTCTGTAAATGAAAGCAAGAACTCCTGCAAAGGCAAAAGGACTTGCTCGGCATGCAACATGTGTTCCCTGTTATTAGGAAAGAGTTGGCAAAACTCAACCCAAACTTGTACAATTGCTTCTGAAGCATCCCCACTAACCTGGGGCTTCTCAAAAGCTCTGCATGCCTAGCATATACTGTGACCCATCTTGGCTAGCAGGTGAGTAATCTGGCTGCCTCTTTCTGTGAATGATCAAAAAAAGGAATGAATTTGGAGATGATTCTATAGATAAGGAATCAACATGCCACCTACTGGTCTTTTTACCTCTGGTCAAACCTACTATGTCTTTATCACCTCAGATGCTCTGAAACCACTGTCCTCTTACTGAACAGGAAGATGTGTGATGCCAGTATTATTTTGATGGAAACAGAGGCCCTGCTAGGGATTATATAAACTCCCAAAGGTCTGTAAACAAAGTCTCCAGGACATATTAGAAATGTGCTGAATAACTTTGTTTCTGATGCATAATTACTGTCAACTGGTTTATTTGTGGTCTGCTTTCCAATAGCAAGTTATATTTGCCATTGAACAGTTGGCCTACAGAAAGTTAATTTGGCTCCCTAAAAATATTACAAAATTTGCAGCATTATAATCTCCCACCTATAGTGTTATCAGAGCTGGGTGTAGACAAAAAACACTTAGGTATTTTTACCTTTACTCCCCCTTAGTTTTCCAGGTTTCTTCTGATATTTCTTCAGCACCTCTTGTGATTTTCAAGTTCTCAGTCTACCACCCAGAATTTCACATTACCATTACCCAATGTCCCATGTACCTTCTAATGCAAAATATGTGCTTAATAAATAGTTGGAAATCAACAAATGAATGAATGAAACACCCTGAGGCCTGAGATAATCCTCAGGATTCTGCTACATGACTTGAAAAATAGATAAGCTTGTGGGTTTGAAATAATTCAGATTGATATGCAAACATAACTGATTCTTTACTCACAAGCAGCAGATTCTTTTGCTGATTCTCTATTTTTGAAAAGGAAACCAGGTTGGAAGTTGAATGACAACTACACTGTGTCTTAGTCAACTTGGACAGCCCTAACAAAATACCATAGATGGGGTGTCTTAAACTACAGAAATTTATTTTCTCACAGTTCTGGAAATTGAAGATCTGAGGTGTCATCATGGTTGAATTCTGGTGATAGTTCTCTTCATGGCTTATGGATAGCTGCCTTCTAGCTGTGCCCTCACATAACAGAGAGAGGGACAGCAAGCATTCTGGTGTCTCATTTTATAACATCACTATTGCCATGATGAGAGTCCCATCAAATGAGCTCATTTAAATCTAATTACCTTCCAAAGGTTCTATCCCCAAATACCATCACATGGGGGTAAGAACTTCAACATAAGAATTTTGCGGTGCACAATTCAGTCCATGGCCCATTGGTTTCATTTTCAGGCTAACTACCAAGGGCTTCTAGTCTGAAGGTCAGAATACAAGGAAATCATGTTCCTGAAAGAAGAAACCAAATAGTTTTTTCCCCTTGAGTTCAGCAAACTACATAGAATTCCTTGAGATTATTGCTGCCTGTCATTCTATTCAGGTTCTCTTTGATCGAATCACACTAATTGCCTGCGCAGTCCCACCTCTCCTTTTAAATCTCAGTTCCTTTCATCAAGCATGAACATACCTCTAACAGTGGAAGCCTCAAATGCTGTTATTCAGGGTGTTGGTTTTGCCTTATCCAAGGTCAAATGCAAGCAGTAACAAGAAATGATCATGTACTAGGTATTCATAGAATTAGATAGCAAACAGTGTTTCTATTCCCTGTAATATCTAAATACTTGTTCCCATTATGCATTATTTCATTCTTGAAATGAGATGTGTTTTTACCCAAGATGCATTATGTCTAATTTTTCTAGACCCATTCCATGTTCATTAACTCCATGAGCAGCTTTGCCCATCATTCTATTCATCTGGAACCCTTTGTTCTTACTGCTAATTGCAACACCTTCAGTACTTGGGAGTCTAATAAGTGCGCTGCTTACCACTTCATTCAGAGCCTAACAGTGTATTAACCACAGCTGATTCATGTTGTCTCTCTACTCCTCCTACCACCATCACAACCTCCCCCATATCAGAAATCTGCTCCTTACCTCACCACTCTTCCTTAGTGGTTCTTCACCTAATTTGAACAATGCATGAACCCGAGTGGAAGTTAACCAATTTGTTTTTCATATATTTCATAAAACTCTATAGAAGAGTACTGGAGAAAAATCAGACACAGTTGAGCATTTTTCTTTTAGTAAAAATTGGTTATGTTTTAAAGAACGGGTCCAAAGTTGATTCTGTTTATTATTTATAAATCTATACAAGTCATGATGCAGATCTCAGCAGAGCTTTTCAAACACTTCAGCAGCACCCCTCGGTGCTTGTAGCTCCTCTCACTGAGGTGCCTATTTGCCTTAGTGTGTCTTCTTCACTTTGTGTTCTTTTTAACTTCCTGAGGTTTTAGCTTTACATTTCTCTCCTCATGGGATGCCAGAGGAATGCAAAGGACAAATGCACTCAATGATTCATTGCCATTAGCAGCCAGAGTGAAGTCAAGAACTTTATCAACTTCCTGGCTCTCTGGTTCTGTTCACAGGGGAGCTACATTAGGCCCCAGTGTCTTTCTTTACCTTTCTCTCGAGATACATTTATATACCAATCTTCGTCTGTTAAGTGCTCTGTGGAATCTTTACTTAAACATAAGCAAAGCCTTCTCCTTTACTGCTGTATCTAGAGTTTATGACATTGGATCTTCCAGGCAAGCAGAAACCAGTTTTCAAGAACATACAAATAGAAATACTTTGTTATTTCTAGCACACAAACTACTGTAAAAGTGTTTTCTAGATTATCCTTTCCAATGTATCTAATTACGCAATTCTGTTTGAATTGAGAATTGGTTGCAAGGTAAATGGACACATCATGATCCAATTTATTCTCAAGTTCTTATAAGTGCATGGGAAACAGTCTATAGACCTACATTGGATTATTAAAAGAAAGTTCCCCTTCTATAACATTCTCTTTGGTGCTCCCAGCAGCAGCCTCTCAATTCTGATGGACTATGTGGTTGAATGGGGTGGTAGTGGTGGAGGGAAAGGTTGATCATTTTATACTATGTTTTGAGTGCTTTCAGTAAAGGACTATATATTCTCCAATAGCTAATGATAGCTAAGGCTTTTAACCACAGGTTCTTGCATAGAACTAATATTTCATGTTGAAAAATTATATGTCACTGACTGTGTAACTTTGGTAACATGAATAAAAATATGTTTGTTTACCTGGTCTTTCAAAATAAATGATTTGCATGTGGTGTTATATTTCTAGGAAAGTACAATGGGCTTGGTGCAGATTGTGTTTATCTATATAATAAAAATCCAGTGGCTGTAATGCCGTAATGACCAAAGACCAGTCACCAGGAAGTGCCTTGATGCTGCATGCCGTGGTGCACCGGGTCTGGGTCTCATGTGATTTTGTACAATGGACCCCAGTTTTAATATATTTATATTGCATTCTTTCTGTTTGTCACCTCCAAAAACACAATGATTCTAAAAATGAGGTCCACAGACACCTGCATCAAATTTACCTATATAATTTGTTAAAAGTGCATCTACATGAACCCATCACAGGTCTTGCAATAAAGAGTCTCTCAGGGACTGTGGTGTAGAAATCCGCATGTATCATAAGCACTCCAGGTGACTAGTAGGCTCATTAGAGCTGATGAGCCACTGAATCCTTTGGGAGGCAGTGGGAGTTAAAATAAAAGAAAAACCTTTAATTATTCTATAAATTAAAAAATTATATTTTGTCTTGTTTTAAAATATAAAACATGGCGACATACATTTTTAAAAATAATGACAAGGTGAGGACATTATAGAGTGTGATTGGGTGTGTCTGGGAAGGATAGGGGAAGTGTCCTGGAGAACATGGCATCCAGCTTTAGATCTTAAAGCTGCACAGAAGTCTGATAGGTTGGGAGGGAGATGAGTGAGTGGATGAAAGAGAGAGGGGAAGAGAATGTTCTAAACAGAGAACAGATATAAAGGCTTAGAAGTTTTGCACACCCCTATGTTCATAGCAGCACAATTCACCAAATCTAAGATTTGGAAACAATCTAAGTGCCCATCAGTAGATGAGTGAATTAAAAAACCATGGTACATCTACACAATGGAATACTATGTTGCAGTAAAAAGAAGGAATTCTTACCATTTGCAACAGCATTGATGGAATTGGAGAGCATTATGCTAAGTGAAATAAGCCAGTCAGAGAAATATAAATACCACATGATCTCACTCATTTATGGAATATAATGAACAACATAAACTGATGAATAGGGACAGATTCAGAGACAGAGAAGCATTGATCAATCAAATCTCAGAGCAAAGGTAGGGGATGGTGGAGGTAAGGAGGAGAGATCAACCAAAGGACTTATATGCATGCATATAAGCCTAACCAATGGATATAAACACGGGGGGGGGTGAGGGCATGAGTTTGTGGGGTGGGGGGAAGTTGGGGGGTTAATAGAAGGATGAGGACACATATGCAATACCTTAATCAATGAAGA
Organism: Antrozous pallidus; assembly: GCA_027563665.1. Lineage (NCBI taxonomy): Eukaryota > Metazoa > Chordata > Mammalia > Chiroptera > Vespertilionidae > Antrozous > Antrozous pallidus. Next base: position 44,053,798 of record CM050509.1, on the reverse strand, counting down.
AATTTTAAAAAAGAAGTTTTGTACAAATAAACACTTGGCCAAAATGCAGTCTTCAAAGAAAATATATTGCATTTATTCAGACCCAAAGGAGAGGGTAATATGAAATTTCAGGCTGTGTGACAACAGTAGAAACACATTTTTTCTTCCTGGGTGGAGTGGGGGAGTTGAAGGGAGGTTGGGAAGATAGATGCCCAGATTGTACTATTTGTAAGCCTTGCCCATGACATAGTGCAGGGAACAAAAACAACTTTTAGTACTTTCATCCTGCTTGGAAATTGCTGACCTGAATCTTTTGATTGGGAAGAAAAATGACATCAGTGGGTATCAAGCGGCAGGTGGTGACCACTGTTTCTCTAAAGACAATATACGAAACACTGAAAATTTATTTTCCAATAAACTTGACTTTCTTAACTGAACCACCAAAAAAAATGCCATACAATAAAGTATAAAGAACAAGGATATTTCCAATTGCCATTAAATATAATCCAAAGGAAGTGATTCACTATGGCTCAGGTGCAGGTTCCCCATCAATATAATTTACTAGGGTTGAGCTTCCAAAGCTATACTTCCATCTGACAGTGATTTCCTTTTTTATTTTGTTTTGTTTAAAGTCGACCACCATTTTCAATCACAGTTATCAGTTCATCATTTGGATGAAGGTGATGCAGCAGTCCTTTTTTATCTAATTCCTGAGGTGGCCTTAGATTATCTTTCACAAGCAAAGTCTACAATGATAACAGGAAAAACAAATTAATTCAAAGATGTGAGTTTATCAAATGCCACCTTCTAAGGGTCGAATTTTTTACTAAACATGAATCAATCTTTTGAAATGAGGGGTGTGGTTATACAGAATCCTCTTCCGCCCCCTTGCATGGTTAATTCAACAACCTTAATTCATATGTCTTTTATGACAAGTTTTAGAAATAAAAGCAGGCATCAATTTGCCAGCCAAATAAGTCATTTTAATATTTTGAGATATATCTGTGTTTTTAAAAGAATTAAAATTTTCATCAGATTAATAAAAAGAAATGGCATAAACCTAGCATGGTAAATGTTGAAATAAATATTTTCCAGCTAAACATGCTAATCCTAATAATAATATCTCTTAAATCAGCATTTTCTAATGTGTGGAAATATCAGTGAGTGTTTTAAGAAAAAAAGGGGTCTCAAATAAATTTGGAGAACTTTGTGTTAAACACATCAGAACAGTTTTCTTTATTATAAGACTTCTCAGAGCCTTTAATAGGCTGATATGCATCATTAATTACCAAGAGCTGGATCTGGCATGCAACACTTTGTAAATACATTAACTATTTCTCTTTTTTAGTAAGGCTTCACTATAACATATTTTAGGAAATTATTTGGAATAATTACTTATTCCTAAACTTAAGAAAAAATATGCATCTTGGCCCTGGCTGATATGGCTCAGTTAGTTGGGCATCATCCTATGCACCCAAAGGTTGTTGGATAGATTTCCTGGTCAGGACACATGCCGGGTTGTGGGCTTGATACCCAGTAGAGGTTATGCAGGAGATATCCGATCAATGTTTCTCTCTCACACTGAGGTTTCGCTCCCTCTCTCCCTCTAAAAATCAATAAAAAGAAATAGCATACATTTTGCTTAATCATTTGTTTAAAAATTGGCTTTTAAAAAAAATCTGCAAAATTTTCAAAACATGCATTAGTATTGTCCTGTAATCAGCAGTCTGTCTATAATTTCTGTATTGGACATGTAATTCAGGGTGATCAAGACAATTGGGTAAGCCAAGATTACCACTTTACATGATCGATTCACAGATTGTGGACATAATTAATTGAAAGTATGTATATGCAAAATTAGAGAGCACAGAGAAAAAAGGTTTGTTTGCTTGTTACATTCCTCATATATTCTCATTCAAAACAGAAAAACTAAATGGGAGTAGTTATCAGAATATAACTGTCAGAAATTGAATAAAATTGAGTATTTGTGCAACACTCATAATTACTTTCAGAAGACCGAACAAGAAATGCAGGTCTTGACAAACCACAATGAGCCTTGAGAATCTGAGTAGCCTTTGTAATCAGCAAACTAAAAAATCACCATGCTGCTCCAGCAACACTACCCTACAATATACATTGAGTGTCTAGATTATTATGACCACTCCATCAGTACTTCGTTGGGCCACCTTTTGCCTTCAATACTGTGGGAATTGTTCTTGCATTGATTCCACGAGATGTTGAAAGGTATTGTGAGGAATCTGACACCATGCCTGATGAATAGCTCTGTCTAGTTCTGTGAAATTTGATGGTTGTGGAACCAGCTGCCTGATAGCTCTTTAACTTCATCCCACAAATGCTCAATCGAATTGAGATCTGTTATTGTGGGGGCCACTTAAGCAAGGTAAAACCTCCTTCATGTTCTTGAAACCACTCCTTCACAATGCAAGCACCATGGCATGGCACATTTTGTTGTTGGAAGAAGCCATCTCCCTTGGGATATGCCATCAACATGACAGGATGAACTTGATTAGCAACAATACTTAGGTATGTTGTGCTATCAGATGTTTCACCTGAAATAAAGGACCCAAATCATGCCAGGAAAACATGCCCCAAACCATAACACTGCCCCCACCAGCTTGAAGGGATGTACTCATGCATGAGGGGTGTATGCTTTCATGCTGTTTCCGCGAAATTCTCACTCTGCCATCTACATGATGCACTGGAAACATGATTCATCAGACAACATGACTTTTTTTCAATGCTTGACTGTCCAATCTTTGTGTTCCTGTGTGAATTGGAGATATTTTATCTTGGTAACTGCAGACAGCAAATGTGTTTGAACAGGCCTTGGGCTTCCATATCCCATACGATGCAGTGTATGGCTAATTTGCCTACAAACGTCAGGTGGTCATAATAATCTGGCCACTCAGTGTTTCTCTTGGCATTACTAAATACTGTATATTATCAAGAAAATTGTATTTCTTTGGGGAGGTACACATTGTGATAGTTTTACACGACAGCTCTCAGCAGGCTTTTTAGTACTTTGACAGATAACCTAGTTTATAGAACTATTTTACTTGTTTTAAGAGGACTCTAATCATGTAATCATAGGTGATTTAGAAGTGGCTTTGAAGAAGAACTCTTAGGGTTGTTGAGTTAATAACATGCATTATCAACATTCCATGATATTTTTTATGCTCCCAAAATGTTCACTCTCTAAGTGAGCCAATCTCATTCTCTGTCCCTCCCCATATATGTAAGGTATGTGAACATAATGTGGGCTGCATTAGAATAAGTACTCTAATTTTATATATCACAAGAGATAGCATCTCTTGGTATAATACAGTCTTAAAAGTCATTTTCAGAAACTATTAATGTTCCAAATTTTTTTTGTGGCCAGCCAGATGAGTACTTTCCCTGCTCATAGTTTTCAGTGCTTTCCCACTCCTATTCATCCCCATTCTCACCAGCTTCTATTGTTCCCCTTATCAAGTTGCTAAAAGTAACACATCACTGATTTTGAAAAAGACTGTTCTGTGAAAAAGCATGGACATTCTCACATACATACTGTTGTTAGAACTGTAAACATATGTAGCAGTAAATATATTTCAGATATCTCTTATTTATTTTCATATTACATGTGTACACTCTTCAAATCATAACTTCCACTTCTAGGGAAGCTATTCCTATCTGTTCCTACAGGATAATTCTATAGCAGTATAAATATGTATGTATATGAAATTCATCGTAGCATTACTCATCAAAGTAAAATATTGGAACTTGCCCATAAAGTAAAGGAGTATCAAGCAACAGATGTATATAATGTTTTAAAAAGACCTCTAAGGTGAATTGTTAGGAAAGGGAAAAGGCAAGTAAGAAAATAGCAAATATATCATGATCCCTAAATTTAGGTATTAAAAATATTACAGCATACCTGCCAAAATATTATTGTTGAGCACCCCTAGATAGGAGAATGGGTTGGGACAGGTAAGGGATGAAAAATACAGATATCTTCAGATTTATACTTTTTGCATGGTTTGTTTCATTTTTATAATAAAAATATAATCATGTGTTATTTTTATACCTAATATTTGTTAGACTAAAATGTTACTGCAATAATTTCCAAAACATGAGTTTCAAAAATCATACACTCAGGGGAAAGAAATGAGGCATTTGATATCACTTCTTATCAGACAGATTAAAGTATTGTTAAGGGACATGCATATTATTTATCATAAGTTTTAGGCCAGTAAATTATCTATTACTAACGGCCCAGTGCATGAAATTGGTGCACGAGGGTGTGTGTCCCTCAGCCCAGCCTGTACCCTCTCTAATCTGGGACCCCTTGAGGGATATCTGACTGCCTGTTTAGGCCCAATCCCAACAGGCAGTCAGACATCCCTCTCACAATTTAGGACTGCTGGCTCCCATCTGCTCACCTGCCTGCCTTCCTGATTGCCCCTAACTGCTTCTACCTACCATCCTGATGAACCCCTCATAGGCATGGTCACCTCTACCTGGCCTTCTCTACAGGCCTGGGTCCGCGCCCCCCCAAAACTGCCCTTCCTTGCAGGCCCAGTCACCCACAACTTCCCTCCTCTGCTCACTTGGTCACCCCTAACTGCCCTTTCCTGCAGGCTTGATTCCCCCCCAACTGCCCTCCTTTGCAGGCCTTGTCCCTCCCAACTGCCCTCCCTTGCTGGCCATCTTATGGTGGCCATTTTATGTCCACATGTGGGAAGGATCTTTGACCACATGGGGGCAGCCATCTTGTGTGTTGGAGTGATGGTCAATCTGCAAATTACTCTTTTATTAGATACTAGTGGCCCTGTGCATGAAATTCGTGCACTGGGGGTGGGTGGTTCCTCAGCCCAACATGCCCCCTCTCACATACTGGGAGCCCTTAGGGGATGTCCAACTGATGGCTCTCCTCCAGCCTGCCCAAGGCCTAAAGCTGGCCTTGGGCACCCAGCCATCTCCCTGCTCAGCTCAGTCCCAGCTGCCTGTGACCACCCAGCCCCAGAGACTGGGCGCTCACTGCCACTTCCACGTGCAGCACCTGGGGGGCGGGTCCCGCCCTGCCGCTTCTCCGTGCAGCGCACGGGGGCAGTGGGGTGCTCCCTGCCACCTCCATGCACAGCGTGCAGGGGCCACGGGCCACACCCACCACCTCCGCACACAGTGCAGAGGGCCGCGGGGCGCTCCCAGCTGCTGCCCCTGCCCAGCTGCCTCCACACACAGCTCGGGAGGCCAGGGTACCCTGGGGCTCACCACCATTACTGCTTCGTCTCCACCCCTGGGGCCCAGCCCTCATGCCACTCAGCCCTACCTCTCGGCCCCGCCCCCTGCTCCTGATTGGCTGGTAGCATAGTGAATCAGGAGCCAAGGTACGGTCACATTTACATGTTACTCTTTTATTAGATAGGATGATGGAGGCCTAGTGCATGGGTGGGGGCCAGCTGGTTTGCCCTGAAGGGTGTCCCAGATCAGCGTGCCCTGGAGGCATGGGGAAGCCTTGGTGAGGGGCTTGTGGTGTTTTGCAGGCTGGCCATGCCCCTCAGTGACTCCAGCAGAGGCCCTGGGATTTATTTATCTTCTACAATTGAAACTTTGTAGCCTGCAGCAGAGCCAAGCCTTCTGCTTGCTCCATGGTGGCAGCCATTTCTGTTGGAATTTATTTACCTTCTATAATTGAAACATGTTAGCCTGGAGTGAAGGACTAGACCAGCCAGGACTGCAGATGCTTGGCTTCCCCCATTGCCAGTGGCAACAGTAGCCTCTACTCTCTCCAGCTCCATGGCTGCTGCCATTTCTGTTGGGATTTATGTACCTTCTATAATTGAAACTTTGTAGCATTGAGTGGAGACCTAGGCTGGCAAGGGCAGGCAGAAAGCTTGGCTTCCTCCATTGCCAGGGAAACCCAAGCCTCCCTCCTGCTCTCAGTGGCCACAGCCATCTTGGTTGGGGTTTATTTGCATATTTGCTGATTGGCTGGTGGGTGTGGCTTGTGGATGTAGTGGAGGTACAGTCAATTTGCATATTATTCTTTTATTAGATAGGATTCTTTGAGTACTGCAGCTCATAGACTCTAGACTGTACCTCATGATCATGGCCTTATATAATCCACTACCTATGACTTGCTTCTATCTAATACACGATGGCAAAGGTGATGGGCTATAACTACCATAATTATTTTATACATGTAAGACTCCTTTTACTATTGTTCCTTTTACTTATACATATAAGTCTCCTTTCTCAACTCTTTTTCTCCTTCGATGCTGACTTTAAAGAAGATGCCACAGCTGTGAGTGGGCCTACAGTAGTGGCCATATGCCAAGTACTGGAGTGTAGCCTCTAGTAATTGAGAGTGACTCTTGACTGAAATCATCAAGAAAATGAGAAAATCAGTCCTACAACTGCAGGAATTGAATTCTGCCAAAAACCACATGAACTCAAAAGAGGATTCTCAGATGAGAATCTGTAATTTTAGCATGGTGGGACCCTGAGCAGATAATCCAATTGTGTATGTCCATACTCCTGATCACACCTATTGTGAAATAAGAAATGTATGTTGCTTTGGATCCTTAAGTTTGTACACATTTGTTACACAGCAATAGAAAACTAATATATTTACTTTGTTCTATAAGTTGTCTGATACCATACTAACCAGTAGAAGATAAGAGAATACACTCAATCAATCATCGTGTCTGACAACTCCCTCCCACTGAACCACTCACAAGTGCATAGACTTAAACTTTATAAATCACTTTCTGTATTCTATACATTTATAGCTCACATTACTCCTATGAAGTGGCCATAGATAAGGATTCTGAAACTTTAAGTGGTTTACAAAATTGGCCCAAGGTGGCACAGCTAGTAGGTAGCTAATCTGAGAATCATACTTAAAACTTCTGTTTAATAGGACATTAAAAAAATGAAAAATCAACAAATGATCCAAAATTTGATCATTCTACTTTACTTCCATAAAATACTTTAAAAATTAGTGATCAAAAGAAGTTAGTAGTCTGATTATCCACCTAAAGGTAGTAGTAGATCTAATCCTACTTCTCTTCCCCCAAATGTTACATTTCTTAGTACTCATTTGTAGTCATTGAAAATAAAATTTCAGTAAGAATTGTTACAGTAGAACCTGTCTACAATGTAGCTCATTATCACACAGTTTCAGTTATTTGGCCATTCACATAATTTCCTTTCTCAGTTACACCAAGTACTCTGGCTAATAACCCATTTCAAGGGTAGTTCCATTCCTTAGTATCAGAAGATCTATGACTTTTAAATTCACATGGGCTTCCTTTTAAAGGAAGTAAACCCTACAAACTATAAAGTCAGAAGCACAGAGCTGCATACTAGAATATGACACAATCAATGTAATCATCGATAGGCAAGTTAAGATAAACATACTGACAGGATATGTAGCTGAAGAAGGCCAGAGAAAGAATGACTCAATTTTATTTTTCCCATGGGCAAAGGCAGAAAAAAATGTCATCGTGAACAAATTAAAGCCCTACCACAAAGGATTTGTACTATGTGCCATGCCAAGAAGCAAAGGGCAAATGACTAATCTTAACAGATAATAATTAGAAAAAAAGTACAGAAATAAGCAGGAACATTAGAATAAAAGGATGTTAGGCAATATCACCAGCAGTTGTGATGACTCTTTTAGAATGTGTATTTTGACTGATTTTATAGGTTGTGATTTTCTCACCCAAGGCATTTAGAATTGGCATTCAAAAACCAGGAGAGCCAAGTTTAATTAACTTAGACTTGTGAATAAAGAGACAACTAGAGAGCAAGAGGGACATCCAATAATATGGCTACAATTTGCTATCCAAAGCGCAGAACCATAGGCACTGCTGCTTTTATGGCCTCTTCAACTTATCAGGCCTAAAATTGTCACATCAAAAAATGATCTCTGTGTTCCATATTTTACCCCATTTTTTACCTTCTCTTTTCTTTTTGCTTTCCCTTAAGAATCAGTACAATGTATAATTTGGCCCCTGAGATCAGAGACTAAGGTCAAAATGAACTGAGTAGACTCTAGGACTGCTTTGAATAATATAGTTTAATGCAAGAGAATAATCAGATAGATTTTCTGAGGACTGCAGAAAAATTCTGGTTTAAAACTGATTGCTTTGAAATGAGGATGGGTAGAAAATAATAGATGACAGATCAAAATATGTCTTGTATCTAAGCGGCATGCATGTGCCTATGCACATACATATACAACACAATGATAAATTCATGATATTCAGGCAAACCACAATAAAGTTCAAGTACCTCCATCCCAAAATAAATCTCACTACTCCTCTGACCTTTTTGTTCCAGTCCAATTTTGTTTTTTCATATTGGCTCAGAGCACAATCTTTAAGTGAAATGCTGGGTTGCTGCCTCTAGATTCATCCAAAATACATTCAATCTTCAAAACCCACTTACTCTGTGCACCCTCTTTTAACCACTCAACCCAATCTTCATTGCTTCCATTTTCCATCCTTAGTCTATTTCCTTTATATGATGATCATTATATCATAACTTATACTAGAAAATCATTTAAGTATACGCTCCATCTCCTGAGGTAGACTATATTAATTACTTGAGAGGTGAATGCTCACAGTCCAGTGAGAGAGAAACATCTAAACAAATGTCTAAAACACAATGCAAACATGTTTTTAATAGATATGATAACACAGAATGTTGTAATATCAGAAAGCAAGTTGACTTTCTTTCTGTGAGACTTGGAGAACAATTACAGAAGAGCTGGTATATGACCTGGCTATTCAATAGTGCTTAGAAGTTTGCCAGATATTGGGAAAAGAAATAGATATTTCAGGTAAATGAACTGTATGTGTAGATTTATGAAAGAGTCTGGTGTACTTGAAGAAAAAGTGAATAAATGAAGTGGAGTTTCAGAGGTTGCCGAGATAGGTTGAGGAGCGATGTTATGGAATATAAATTTATCTCATAATGTCATTAAATGATAGTTATTAAATGTTTTTGTAGGGAACTAGCATGGGAAGATTTGCATGGACGAAGGTGACAGTGTAAAAACTGGATCAGATAAGGGCATACCTAAAGGTAGAAAAGTCAGTTAGGGGATTGTCATATCACAGGTAAAACATTATGAGGGATTAAATGAAGGCAGTTGTTAGACATGAAAACGGGGGGATATTTTAGAAATTGAATTGGGAAGTAGAGCTGTTAGAACTGGGAGCAGAATTGGAGGTGGGGTAGAAGAAGGAGCCTGGAATGAATTTAAAATGTTTATATCATGGAAGATAGATAGATGCTAATGTCATTAATTAAAACAATGAATTCCTAAATAACAGAAGATTAATGGCCCTGGCCAGGTGGCTCAGTTGGTTGGAGCATTGCCCCATACACCAAGAGATTGCAGGTTTGACTTCTGATCAGGGTATATATCTAGGTCACGTATTTGATTCCTGGTCAGAACAAGTACAGGAGGCAACCAATTGATTGATGTTTCTCTCTCATCTCTCTCTCTCTCTCTCTCTCTCTCTCTCTCTCTCTCTCTCTCTCTCTCTCTCTCTCTCCATATTCTCAAGTAAGAGTTTTTTTTTAAAGGGGAGGAAGATAATGAATTGGTGTTGGTTGCACTGAGTTTGAAGATCATGAGAGCCATCCTATAGATGCCTGATAAAAGTTAGAAATGGTTCTTATGAAAGTGGGGACTAGATATCTAGACTATGAAGCCATTGGCAGTGTTTAAAATCATGGATATGGATATTTCTCAAGAAAAAATATTAAAAAGAAATAAAAAGGTCCCATGACAAATCTGTGAAAAACACTGGTAACTTTAAAAAGGGCAGAATGATGAGAGTCTAAAATTTTTGGAGAACATGGAGAAGTCTTTTTTCCCAAGAGAACAATTGGACAACAGTAATAACTTCTACTATCATTCAAGTAGGGTAAAATCTAAAGTGAGGATATGGCTAAATTGTTAGTGCTGATCTTTATAACTGTATTAGATTAGTAAAAATAGAGGTCAACTTGCAGTTTATTTATTTTATTCAATAAATACTTTTGCTCCTACTATATGCCAGACATAGTTACAGCTGATAAGAATTCAACATAAATCCCTGCTCTATAGTGTTTAGTGGGGAAAGCTGATAAATATTAACAACAAATTAATTAAGATATGTTAAATGGAAACAAGAGCTAAAAGAAAAATTAAAGCATAAAAGGGGGTAGGGATTACATGTGTGGGCAAGGCATCTAAAGTTGTAATTTTAGGTAACATAATTTTAGATAGAGTAGGTCATATTTAAGTAAAGTCCTGAAATAATTAAAGAATAATATGTGAAGCCTGAAAACTGAAAATCATAAAGAAAATATTTACAAGACAATGGAGAAATTAATGATGCAAGTGAGAAAGAACTAGAGGCTTACACACCAGAAAAGGTGAAGAGTATATGGGATTAAAAGCACAAAATGAGTTTTGACCTTGCAAAGGGGAAAGACTACTTCTGACTGTGAAAATATTGGTAAGACTAAGTATAAATACAGGTATGTTGAAGGTGGTTGATAGGAAGTTGACAGAATTTCAAGACTAATGGCCTCTATTTTCTCTGAGGTAGTAAGCAACATTTTCTGCTGTCTGTGAGGGAATGGGTAAAGTAAGTGGTTCAAAGAAAATGGTGTTAGAGCAGTAAAATGGCGTACTTTGAAAGGGAGCTAAGGGACAAAATTAATGGGAGAGAGGGTGGTTTGAAAGGCTTGTCTAAGATTGGATATTATGAATTTGCAGTGACACCAATCTTTCAGGCATATGATAGTTTTTGGCAATATTTAGCACGATAGCAGAAAGAAGAAAGATAACACCAAGTGAAAATAATCGAAAATTCAGAATAGGCAAGATGGTGCAATATAAGGGTGTCAATAAGTTTGTGATATTAAACATGTTAGTTAGCCCTGGACAGTTTTGCTAAGTGGTTAGAGCATCAGCTCACACACCAAAAGGTCATACATAGGTTTGATTCCCAATGAAGGGCACATACTTGGATGGAAGGTGCAATCCCCAACCCTGGTTAGGGTGCATGTGGTAGGCAACCAATCAACGTGTCTCTCTCACATCAATGTTTCTCTCCTTCCCTCCCTCCCTGCTTTCCACTCTCTCTAAAAAAAGGAAAAATATCCTCAGGTGAGGGTTTTTAAAAAGTGTTATAATTAGTAAGAAAGAAAGCATGAAAAGGTCTGAATGGTAGGTAGCCGGGAGTTGTGAGGACATTCAGTTCTTGATGATCCAAAGGTCATTTAGTGAGAGGGCAAGAGTAGAAGGAGTAGAAGTGACCTACTGAAGTAGAGTGGATGCAAAGATCATTGGCCCAAAGAGGGTCAAGAAACTATGACATTAGGCTTTCAGATGAAGTTATCTGCTCAAAAAACAGAGTCAGATTATTTTAGGTAGATATATTTTCTATCAAAAACTAGACTAAAATAAGGAAGAGCATAAATTTAGTACACGTAATTCATGGTCCATAAAACATTAAAGTGCCAATTATAAAAAAACTTACTGCAATAGGACAATAGAAAATATGTTTTTCAAAAACTTTTTTGATGTACTTCAAATAAATAAATACTCTAAACTATTGTTATGCAAAATAGTGTAAACACACTGAAGTTTAAATAATGACTTTCAAAATAGTAAAATATGTTCAATCTGGGCAAGGAGGATAATCTTTTTCAATTAAAAAAAAACACAAGTTCAGTTATACTGCATTGAAATCTGTCTGTTATGCTAATAGAAAAAAATGAATTGTGTTAAAAATGATTGTTTTTGCAAATGGACATGTAAAGAATATTTATACTTGAAGACTGAACATTAGCAACATCCCCAAAGAGGGAAAAACATTAATTCAAGTCTGCTTTATAGTCTTCCAACCTATATAAATTTCATTATTGCTATTTTGAGATGTTCTGGCTTAATTAAAATCATTGGTGCCCACCAAATAAATAACAATGTATTTTTTTATTTCACAGGTATTCAACACTTTCATATATTTTACGTTTGACAACTGGTATACAAATTTTCCTCTATTGACCTTTGTAAGTCATAAATGATATCACTTAACTGTAGGTAAAAGCATTCACAGTTTACCTCTAACTTTTCTGTATTTTCTTACCTGATTAGGGAATTATCTGCATTTCGAAAAATATATATATATACACACACACAAACCAATTTTTCCTTGTCATTATTGGGCAAGACTTAAATGTAGTGTTTTGTGTGAAATTCTCACTCACGACATAATAACTCCATAAACTAAAATTAAATGTTTGATGGAGTTGTTATGATGAATCATGCTGAAAATATAGATTTTTTAAAAGACAGAGTAAGTAAAATGAGGGGCATGTAGCATGTTGCAGGGTTCTAATATATTTGCTTTCTTCCTTTTCAGGATTCATTCAGCTCTCCATTGTTTGTGGTTACCTCTCAATTTTAATTACGCGATTAAAAATTAACTTTTTTAAGAGATCAAGTTGACAGATGAAAAAGAAAAAAGGAAGTTGAAATTTCTGCCCTTCCCTCTAATCCAGATTGTGTTATCTATCAATCTTACATTTTGGATTAGAAATGGCAATCAGAAGTACAAGAGGGAAAGAAGACTTTTTGGGGAGTGTGGTGGTGGAATAAAGGCAAGGGGAAAGGAAAATTTGTACATAGGATGTAGGGAGGTACTTCAGAGGGAACTTTCCGACCTTATATGTGTTAGGGAAAGGTTTGGGACTGGGGAAAGAAGTAAAATCAGCAATAAAGTCATGACAGGAAGAGAATAAGAATGTTCTATTTAGGAACTATGATGGGGTATGTTATGTAAGATGGTGGGACTTGAAGCTTTAAAAAATAGCTTTGTTATTAATATATTATCATATTGTGTCCAAGAGACACATTTTACTCACTGCCATTTCAATTATGACTAGTAATTACCCTTCCTTCTAGAACGGAAAATGTTAAAGCCAAATTTAGTAAAGCAGGTCATATGAGAAATGAGTCTGAACATTCTTTCTGGTTATTTTCCATAGAGGACATTTTGCTTGCTTCCTTTGTATTTGTCACTCCACAGAAACCTTAAGGTATCCTTTAAAATACAAATGGGAAGGCCCATAAAGAGTCAGTCATGATAATATCCTTTAAATGGTAAATATTAGATTCCTGGTACAAAATAAATATTATGGATGATAACAAGGATGTTAATTCCCAAGAGAAGAGGATAACATATACACATAGTTACTCTGGGTGTTCCCAACATGATAAATGATGCCAATAATTACTCTTTTGCTTCTCAAGGTTAAAAAGGTTGAGAACAGAGTTATCAACATAGGGGCTTTCTAGTATCCACCAATTCTATCTAATAAAAGAGTAATATGCAAATTGACCATCACTCCAACACACAAGATGGCTGCCCCCAAGTGAACACAAGATGACCATCAGGGGAGGGCAGCTGAGGGTGACCAGGCCAGCAAGGCAGGGCATTTGGGAGGGATCAGGCCATCAGGGGAAGGCAGTTGGGGGCAATCAAGCTGTAGGGAGGGCAGTTAGGGAAGACTGGGCAGAGGAGAGAAGTTTGGGGCTACCAGGCTGGCAGGAAAGGGCAGTTGTGGGGGACCCAGGCCTGCAGGGGAGAGCAGTTGGGGAAGGGGAACTAGGCCTGTAGGGGAGGGAATTTAGGGGCAATCAGGCTAGCAGAGGAGCAGTTATGCATCAATCAGGCTGGCAGGGGAGTAGTTAAGGGGTGATCAGGCTGGTAGGCAGAAGCGGTTAGAGGCAATCAGGAAGGCAGGCAGCCGAGCACTTTGGAGCCAGCGGTCCTGGATTGTGAAAGGGATATCCCAAATTGGAGAGGGTGCAGGCTGGGCTAAGGGACATCCTCCCCACAATGCACAAATTTCATGTACTAGGCCTCTAGTAAAAGATAATTCTTAAGCTATCACCTCAGAAGGATAAGAAATGATCTGAATAATGTTTTGAAACTTTAGGTGGGTTGTGAAATCAATGTATGGCAACTTGAAAGGCATATTTAAAACAATAGAAAAAATGACAAGATAGGGTAAGGTAGAGCAGGGTAAAATAGAATAGGGTAGGGCAGCATAGGGAAAGGTAGGGCTAGGTAGGTTTGGGTATGATAGAGATTAGAACAGAATAGGATAGAATATCACAATGCTTTGTATATAGTGTTTTGTGAAACTTTTGTTTAATATATATATACACATGAGTTTACTGCCCTGCAATGGAAAATATATCTTATTTTGGATCACTGCCAAAAAAAGTTTGAAAGTTCCTGTTTTAGGAGCTGCCTCTACATCTTACAGAGAGTAGAAAAAAAGCTTTACTCCTGACCACAGATATGACAGAAGATTATTTTTATCTGAGGGAAAAATCATATTTATCTAATTCTCAGAAGAACAAATCTCAACTGGGAAAAATGATATATAGATGCATATGAATCTTGAAAATGATAAAAAAAATCAGCAAGATGGAAAAATACAAACATAAAAGAAAAAAAGAGAAAACTCCCTGTGAAACAAAGGCAAAAGGAGAAGCAACCCAAATATCCATCAACTGATGAATTGGTAAACAAAATGCATTGTATTCATACAATGGACCATTATTTGGCAATTAAAATTAATGAAATGCTAATTCATATTATAACATGGACAAATCTCAAAAGCATACTCAGTGAAAGAAGCCCAATACAATGCCATATAGTGCATGATTCCATTTGTATAAAATATCAAGAATATACAAATGTATAGAGACAGCAAATAGATTAGTGGTTTCTTAGGGTAGATAGATAGAGGGCTGGGTAGATGGTGATAGCTAAAGGGTGGGGGGTTCTTTTTGAGGTGATGAAAATGTTCTAAAATTAACTGTGGTTATGGTTGCATATAACTGTGAATATACTGAAAACCACTGAATTGAATATTTGGGGTGTGAATTATATTTCAATAAAGCTGTTTAAAAGAACAGATCATTCTTCCAAAAACAAGGGGTTCAGAAGCAGTCTGAGTATTAAGCACAGGACAGTAAAAACAACCAGTAAGCCAAACTGGTGGTGGGTTGTTGCTTTTGCTAGTTAGTATTTTGAACTTTCTCTTTGTAAAACTATACCTTAAATTTTGTAAACTATCCCTCTCCAACTTTCATGTTTTGAGGCAAGTTGACTCCATTAACGGGTCTAAATAAGCAAATCTCACTCCTTTGGGGATGATGAATGGGCAGATGACTAACCCAAAAGGAATAAGATGCACTTAGACATTTTCTAGAGTTTCTGGGGAAAAGGGAGGTTTTCTTCCTCCACTAGAAGAGCTTCTGTCATTGCTACTTACTAACACCTAGACAGTAGACCTGAGCCAAGATACAGAGACAAACTGGATACTGGTGACATAAATTGAGCCATGATCAAGCCATACATTAAGATAAATATATACCTGGAGCCAAACATTCACCTTGTCCTTAGGCAAGATTGAATTGGGTACTCTGTTACTCTCAAATTAAAAGGTACTAACTGATATACATATTAATGCACATGTGTGCATAAACACTTATACAAGGAAAAGGAAAAAAAACACTAAGGTGCTCACTGTGAGGAAAATGAAATTTGCTTACAAATACAAGAAAAAGCATAATGTACTTGAAAAGTATATCCATCCTGTTATAGCAGCCTTCATACACTATAGATTATCAACTCAGTTCAAGTGTAAACCACTGCCAACTAGTAAGAACAGCACATGCAATTATTACAGAAATGCATTACAAATTAGCTCAGCAAATCCTAACCAGTTTGACTCAGTGGACAGAGTGCGAGCCTGCAGACTGAAGGATCCTGGCTTTGATTCTGGTCAAGGGCATGTACCTCAGTTGCAGGTTCAGTCCCTGGTCCTGGTATGGGCACATGTGGGAGGCAACTAGTCACTGTGTCTCTTTCACATTGAAATTTTTCTCTGTGTCTCTCCCCCTCCCTTCCACTCTCTAAAAATCTGAAAAAATATCCTTGGTTGAGGATTAAGAAAAAAAATGTTACTCAGCAAAATGTAAAGTACCACCCTCAGTGTCCAATCAGCTCAATATGAAAAGAAGTGGGGAATGGGGGGGAAGGTATTTAGATTAGTAACAGTGGATTAAAAATATATATTTACAGAACAGGCAGATATGGCAGTTATTGTCTACATTGAAGAGATATCAATAAGGGTCCTTTTGACTAACAAATACATTATTGACTACATTCAATGCCTGAAATCAATGAATAACTATTTATGTTGGTTATCAACATTAGGGAAAGCACTGAGATAAGTAGTATGGGATGGTCAAAGAAGTACAAGGCATTCTTCTTGTTCTCAAAGAACTTTTAGACTAGATGGGGAGATAGGAAAATACTTGCACACACATGCACATAGAAAGAAAAATGATAGATAGTACATATACCATGAAGTGAAGAAAACAATTAGAGATAGGACAAAATATAAGTGCTGTAGGAGTTAATAAGAGGATGTCCATTGGGTTGGAATACATAGCAAGCAGGAGGTGACCCCAAAATGTGAGATACACTTTGAAATGGGTTATAAAATGGCAATGTAGAGAACAGATTCAAGCCTATTCTCAGCAGAACAACCAAAGTGAAGTTAAGAAGAGATAGAACTGACTGTAATAGAATTTGCACATTGGAGAAATTAAATTAGGGAGATTACAAGAAGTCAGATTGGATTACTTAATATTTTATTTTATTGAATTTATTGGGGTGACACTGGTCAACAAAACCATACAGGTTTCAAATGTACAACTCAATAAAACATTATTGCATACTGCATACCGCCCAAAGTCAAGTCTCTTTCCATCCCCATTTTCCCCTCCTTCACCCACTTCCACTTCCCTCCACTCCCTTTTCCGACTATCACCATACTGTTGTACACATCTCTCTACATATCTTTACTTAATACCTTCATCTTTTTCTCATCCAGCCCCAAACGCCCCCCTGACAGTTTTTAGTTCATTCTCTGTATCTATAAGTTTGTTTCTATTTTGTTTGTTAAATTATTTTTATTAGATTCCACATATAAGTGAGATCAGATGGTATTTGTCTTTCTATGACTGGCTCATTTCACTTAGATCATAAATTATTTTAAATGCCAGTAGGAAAGTTTAAACTTAGTATAATTATAAGAGAAATTAGGAAGTAAAATAAGCTTTTATAATAACAAAATGATGTGATAAAAACTGCGTTAAACAACATAGTTTATATAGAATAGGTCATGGGATGGGCGTACAAAGAGGGGAATGTGTGTTAGGAAAACTCACTATGATGTTATTAGAGTCATTCAATCACAAGGTGATGAAAGGTTTAGACTAAATTGGTGTGCTGTTGAGATAAGATGGAATGGATATGGGTGGAATTTCCAAAATATAATGCATCAAGGTTAGTAGTAATAAGGGATGGAGCTTTAGGATATGAGGCCTAAAAAATAGAGACCAAAAAATAGGAAAATAGGGGTAGGCTCCATTCTCATCTAGAGCTCAAAGTTCTTGTCTAAGCTCAGTTCCTTTGTTGGAAGAATTTAAACACTTCCAACTGAGGTGCCCCCATTTTATTGCTCTCTATTGGCCAAGTACCACTCTTAGAAACTAGAGACTATTCTCAGGTATTTCTTGTATAGCATCATCTATTTGATCAACAGAGAACGCTTTTTCACATGCAATCCCTCTAACTCTTCAGATTTCTCTGACCTTTCCCTTCTGCTACCAGCTACTCTATGATTTAAAAGAACACATGCAATTAGGTTGGGCCTACTTGGGCAATCTACTAATCTTAAAGTCAGCTGACTAATAACCTTAATTACATACACAAAATTCCACCCATATCCATCCCATCTTCTCTCCGAAGCTGCCAACCTAGCCTAGGCCTTTATCATTTTGTGATTGAATGACTTTAATAGCATCATAGTTAATTTCCCCAACACACAACTCCTGAAATGTCAGACAAGCAAGGTGCCTATAAAACAAAATTTAAGGCAGCACTTAATCCCAGACCTGTGGAGGCACTGATTCACTGTCTTCTAGTGTTGAAGGTTATTTTGAAGTAGTCTTAGGACAGCCTTATATATTCTTAATTGTTTCCCCTGGATGTGCTAAATATCCTTGATGTCCAGTCACTTTACCAGGATTTCTCGATATTAATCATCCTTTTAACACTTTTCCTGGAATATGTTGGGCTTTGTCAATTTAAAGTTAATATCTAAAATGTTTTCTTGAATTATATCTTTGCATATTTTTGTCTCTTTTGTTTTATTATGTTTATTGGGAATAACATTTGCACTTATACTGCATCTCCTTTGCACATCTCACATAGATTTGACTTTCTTTCTTGCCTTAAAAGTATTTGTTTATTCCATTAATTTCCTTGTTTTACTCTGTTCTGTTCTTCATTGCTTACTGTATATTTAGCAGTACCTGTTCTCTTTTGTGCTTCTTCCAATGTTTGCTTTATTTTCCTTATTTTTTTTATCTTTTGTTGTTTTTCTGATCTCTACTTACATTTTATACCTTCATGTTGTTTCATATACTATGTCTTTTCATGGCAATATGTTTTATTTCAACGTTTTTTCTGCTTAGGGGCAGCATTTCTCTAGTGAGCACTTACTTCCATTTCTTTTTCCTATTTAGTTTCTTATTATTTTTCTTGTAGTTCCTTTGCATAGATTATGCTCTGGTTCCATTTGCGTTACTACTAATCTTTGAATGAGCTAAGTTCTTCCTAGACCAGTTATTGGTAGTAGGTTCATGAAGGGGACAGGCCACGCAGTCTTCCTAACAGGAATTCTCCTTGGTTCAGAATGAAGCTCTTTTGGGCATGGTGTGTGCCTGGCTGTGCGTGTGAGAAAGCATGAGCCAGCACAGTTTGAGCTATAATCTCTATTCAATGAAGCTGTAGGGATACTCAAAATTCAGTATTTTTCCTCTGTTATTCCTCCAAATGATTACTGCAAAGATGATGTACGGATGAATTTCCTTGTGAGATTTGAACTTCCTTTGGTCCATGGCAGCTTCTAGCGCCAGTCTATATACCCTATTCCCATTTTTTAAAAATAAAGGACTGTTGGTTTATTTCACAGTGTGATCTAATTACTTTGGGGAAATATGCTCTGGTTTGTTTGAAAACTATTTCTAGGCATCTTCCTACACTCCTTGATCATCAGGGCCTTGGCAACCTTTATCTATTCATTGTGGTTCAGACATAAAGTTATTCTGTTTTTCATTCTTGTTATATTTGGATGATTTCAGATGAAAAAAAAATCCACTCTGCCATTCTTAAAATGTAAGTAACCTCTAGATTTTCCTTATGACAAAATGTTTTTCTTTTCTGTACAAATTAAAAATTAGCTTAATTGTCACATACTCATTAAGTTTTATCTGACTTACTCAAGATAGCATAGGCACTCTTTCCTCTATATCCTCATTGTATATTGGACATAGTTATAAGACATATTGAACTGTAATTATTTGCATGTCTGTCTTTCTACCAGTCTGAGTTTTCTATGGCAGGCACTGTGACTTATTGGTCTTTTTATGTCCACCACTTGCTTGACAGATAGTATGTATTCAATAATTTTTTTTGGATTAGTGAATAAATTACAATATATGGTCTGCAATGGCATAAGAGTTGTCTTTCTAAAGTACAAATCTTACCACATTGCCAAATAAATTGGTGAATCTGCATTTTCAGGAGAAAAATATCCAAACTCTTTAGCATGGCACATGAGGCCCTTACAAATTAGCCCCAGATTATCTTTAAATAACTTATTTTATCTGTTTCTGTTAACATGCTATCACTTAGCCAGGGTCAATTCCTTACAGTTTCCAGAATATGACATGCCCTTCAATGCTTCTATGTTCATGCATATTCTATTCACTATGCCTTTTCTTTTCTGCCTACTAAATTTGTATTCATACTTCAAATATCACCTTCTATGTGAAGCATTCCCAATTTCCCCAGTTTATTTCATTATCTATGATTTGTGCATATATGTCAAATGTGTAACTTATGTCACACTATAATTAATACTTTATCTGTCTACTCTTCATCCCTGGCCACTGACTGTGAGCTTTTCAAGGTCAGGGAAAATGTCTGTTCATTTCTAGGTGCCCAGTATTTTGCACACTATAGGTGCTTTATAAATGCTTATTGAATAAATAATTTCTAATATTGAAACTGACTTTAATACATGTTAACATATGTTTCACTTTAAATTTAAAACATCATTCATTTTACTTATATATTTCACACCCTTCAAATAACTTTACTCATTGAATCAATTCTGGACATAAATAATGACTTGCAGAAATCACTTGATGAGCTTGCTTTTCTTATAGAGCTATTCAACTACTTGGTACTTGCCTACTAACTTGCAATCGAGTTTCTCCTAGTATGGTTTACTCAGTAATCTTAACTAATGAATTATATCGACCACACAGCGATCCAATCAAACCCCTGGTGATTGGCTATCTTGTTAAGTGGGGAAAATATTGATCTTATTCTGGTCAATTGGCCTAGTTGTATAGAAATAGGCTAATAATACCATCAAAATTACTTTTATCAGCAACATTAGGCTGAAGTAAGCAAGCTTCTAAGCAGAACTGTGACCATATGTGTTTTAATCCTTATCTTTCCCCTCACAATTCCCTATATCTCTTCTATAACAGTGCCTTGCTCCCAAAAGGAATTTAAAAATGTTTAATAACTTAAAAAGTCTCACAATTTGGTATTATGTTGCATGTAAAATATGAAGTAAAGCAAATTCATATTTTGTAGTTAATTATATTTAAGGAATCAAAATGATTCGTTTCTCACTTTAACCCACTGGCATATGCAGTGTGTTGCTATTTATATAGGAAAACTTGTCACAATGGTTTGCTCTATAGATTAAGATTGGAACATTTATATTTAATAGTCCAATCATATATTCATAATACACTTTTCTATTTTAAAAAATGTTTTCCAGATGAAATTGATTTCCCTTTGAATGAATAAAACTAAATTTGACTGAGTTTTTCACTAAAATTTCCCCTTTTAGAAATATGTTCATCATTTTATTTTTAAATCTTTTGGCTCAAGATATCTAGGAACTTAAATAATACTGCAGTACAGATAAGCAATTTAACATATTAAGGCTACAATTTGGTATGGGGTACATTATGTAAGAAGACATTTAGTACTACATTATATATACATTCCCCAAAAATGTCTAAAAAGTTTGAGGTTCATTTCTACATTATTCTAATAATAACTATTTTGAAATGCAATGTTAATATAATAAGACTTTAAGTTTTTCAAAATATGTGGGATAAATATAACCAGTAATTTAAATATTGTTCATTATGTACTATCTGGAGATATGATCCTGCCTGGAGCTGGTATTTGGTTCTCTGATATCCATATCCATCTTGGGTTAATTTAGAATTTCCTTTTATTATATCCATGTTGCAAAATGTGACATTTTAACCCAACTAATTTATTTAACAAAAACATATGAATTGCTGATCTAATTTCTCTGCCACACATTTCACATTATTTGCATTTCACATCAGTCACATAGAATATGAATTAGGTGATAAAACAATTAAAAATTGTAAGAAATTAGAAAGAACTCACACTAAATATATTTCCTTCAAAATAACATTTTCCTCCTTCCCTGTAAAGGGACAGTAGAATGCACTAGAAATAGATACACTTTATAATAAACCCAACAAGCAAATATCACAAGTTATTAATTTGGGGACAGGGTAAATATTCCCATTATAATGTGATCTCATGCAACAGTTAAAACTATGAAATGATTTGCATAAAAAGCTTTAGGAACAGGCTTCATGCATATAATATGAGACACCTGAGTCTCAACAGAGCACTTAAAAATCTCCATTCTTAAACAAGCCAGAATGAACAGATGAACCATAATAAGGCAGCAGTGCTATGCACTAAAGTTACAAGACCTATAAACATATTATTGGAGAATGATTTTCTAGAGCAAAAGAAAAATTGAACTGGCCTGGAGAGAGAAAGAGCCAGAACACTGAAGAACAAGCAGCAGTCTTTTCTCATTCATATCAGGACTGTGTAATAAATTACCCTCTTCTCTCTCATACTGTCAGGAGAAAACGATGTTTAGATTAAACTTTGCTAAGGCCTAAAAGGATAATTTGTCAGTATTTACCAGTTTACTACCAATGCAGTATTGATTTGCTAGGGCCTTTCTTTTTATTTTATTTACACTAATTCAATCTGGAACAACTGAAACCTAACTTCTTGGAAAGCAAGATATTTCATTATTTTAAGTTTCATAGGCCCATGGTTTAAGGTACAAGAAAATATGTCCAAATTATTCTTTCTAGTTCTTGCGGGTACAGACTAACCTCTTTGTTGTAGGCAAACTATTATCAGAGAACACCACTTTTCTGCTGAGATTTACCTTGGGATAATTTCTTTATAAAACATTATGGCTCTTAAGCGAATGTGATAGAAAATAGTTCCAAATGACTGCCCGATTTAGCAGATTCGTGACTGTAGTTCTAGGCAGCAGCTTAGAAAAAAAGAAATAAAACAGAACATCTTGATAAATCCTGTCGCTGAAGCTAACATGACAGTATTAGCTTGATGTACAAATGACAGAGCTGAGGGACAAAACTACACTTGACGAAAAGATAAAATTACATTCCAAATACTGTTCCCTTGTATGCAAGTTACATAACTTAATAGAAGGTGAAACAAAAGCAGGTAAAAGTTAAAACAATTTATGCACATATGTTGAAAACAAGTAAAAAAATATATCAAGTACTTAACCCATGTAGCTACCATTGTCTGTTTCCTTTCTTCCTTTATTGTAATTGCTTTGTTTTGTTCTGTTTCCTCTTGTTTTTTCTTCCTGAGGTACCTCAATATCAGCTGTGGCATTGTTTTGACACCAGTAAGAATAGGATGACTGGTGAAAATGTCAAGTGTTGATAGGTTTATGACTTATTCAAGATTGAAATGTTATACTTTCATTTCTCACTCTTTTTTTCAACTTTAATAGACATTTTCACAAATTCTGACATGACTCAAGATGAGTAAAATCTCAGTTTAACATCTCCTTATGCTTTATCTAAGTTTTAGAATTAAAATCAATTGATGAATTACTTGGTAATATATGGTGGTGTCTTCATAAACAAAAGATTTAATAGTTTCCACTGGAATAACTGAGCAATTGAGTCAGACAACATATCAATGCAGGCAGTCTGTTAAATAAATCAACCTATTGATAGTCTTAATTGACTTGCTTATTTTCATATATCACTCTAAAATATACATGTATGTGCTTATTTATTTATGAATCTTCAATCAACTGGTATTTTTTATTTCTTAATCTTAAAACAAACTATGCTGAGTATAAAGTTCTCCTACAATACTCATTTGACTTGTAGTCTAATTGTGATTTAATGTGGTTATGTCTATATGTATTGATTTGGCTTATCAATAGCAGCTGTTTTTCCATGCACAAATTAGCTTGAATATTTTACTTATAAAAGCCAGTGTAGTCATTCATTATAAACTGAAACTACACAGATCCAGGGAACCAGAAAATAAGTCTGACTTTCTCAACTATTAATGTAGGGGTTTAAAATCACTGACTCTATTGAGCTGATTGACCAAGTCATTCAAAAACCAAACTGGTTTACACATATAGAGACAGCCTAAAAAATCAATTGTGCAAGAAATAACACTTCAAATCAATAAAAAACAGTTATTCAGTTCTGTGTAAAGGAATAGCATATATATATATATACACACACACAAAGAATTATACATCTATATTGATTTACTCATTCAAAAATATTTGTTGAATAGCTATTAAGTGTTCAAAAGTATTATAGGAGATTTAATTACCTCAGTGAATAAAACAGACAAAGATCTCAGCTCTTGTGGAACTTACAATTCTTCTGGGGAGGAGGGGAGAAAATAAATAGTAATCATAGCATTAAAGAAAAGGTATAATAGGATAAAGGGTAATGTAAGTATGGGGCTTAGAATGAAACTTACAGTATTATAAAGTATGGGTCACAGTTGATCTCAATGATAAGGAAACATCTGCACAAGACTTGAGGAGGTGTAAGAGTTAAACATGCAATATCAGGAGGAAGAGAGTTCCAAGTAGAGAAATCAGCTAGAAAAAGTCCCTAAGACAGATGTGCCCTGACAGTTGTTTTTTTTAGATATTAACAAAGATACCAGTGTGGTTGGAATGGAGATAACAAGGGAAAATATAGAAGGAGATGAGGACAGAAATGTATCAAGTAGATAGATCATGGAGGACATTTTAGACCAATGTAAATATTTTTAATCAGAATTAAATGAGAAGCCATTTAAATATTCTTAGCACAATGGACTTACATTCTAAGAGGGTCATTCTGGGAAGTGGGAGACCTATTAAAAGAATTACTCCAGGTGAGAGATTATGGTGCCTTGGACAATGGAAACAGTAGTGGAATTGGTAGTAAATGAACAGTATTTGTTGATAGAGTGGATTTAAGAAATGAGAACAAGAGTGCTTTCAGGATGATTCCAAATTGTTTGGCTTAAGCAAATGGTAGGATAGAGTTTCCATCAACTAAAATGTGCAAGTCTAAGAGTGAAGAAAGTTTGGGGTAGATCAAGAGTTTAGTTTTGGACAAGGGAATTTTAAGTCACCCATTAGACATCCAAGTGAAATTACCAAGCAAGTGGTTAAAAATGGTTATTGAATTCGAGGAAATGAACAAGACCTACGAGGATATGAAAAAGGACCAACTAGAAATTAAGCATACACTGACTGAAATAAAAAAATATTATACAAAAACCTAAAAGCAGTCTAGAGGACCACAAGAAACAAGTCAAAGTTTTTAAATACAAAGAGGCAAAATCCACTCAGCCGGAAAAGCAAGAAGACAAAAGAAGCCAAAAAATTGAAGATAGTGTAAGGGGCCTCTGGGACAACCTCAAGCATACCAACATCCGAATTATAGGGGTGCCAGTAAAAGAGAGAGAGCAAGATAATGAAAACCTATTTGAAGAAATAGTGATCAAAAACTTCCCCCACCTGGTGAAAGAAATAGACTTAAAAGTCCAAGAAGCGCGCTGAACCCCAAACTATAGGAATCCAAAGAGGACCACACCAAGATACATCATAATTAAAATGCCAAGAGCAAAAGACAGAGAGAGAATATTAAAAGCAGCAAGAGAAAAACAGTTAGTTACCTATAAGGGAGCACCCATACGATTGTCAGTGGATTTCTCAACAGAAACTATGCAGGCCAGACAGGAATGGCAAGAAATATTCAAAGTGATGAATAGCAAGAATCTACAACCAAGATTACTCTACCCAGCAAAACTATCATTCAGAATTGAAGGTCAGATAAAGTGCTTCACAGAAAAAAAAAAAAAAAGCTGAAGGAGTTCATCACCGCCAAACCAATATTATATGAAATGCTGAAAGATTTCATTAAGAAGAGGAAGAAGAAAAAGGTGAAAATAAAAATTATGAACAACAAATACACATCTATCAACAAATGAATCTAAAAATTAAGTGAATTAAAAATCTGATGAACAGGATAAACTGGTGAATATAACAAAATCATGGGCATAGAGAAGGAATGGACTGACAATTCTTGGGGAGAAAAGGAGTGTGGAAGGTGCAGTAAGAGACTGGACAAAAATCATACACCTATGGCAGAGGACAGTGGGGGGGGGGGGATGTGGGAGCAGAGGGTGGGTTGGGTACCGGGTGGAGGGGAGCTATAGCGGGATAAAAAGGGGAACAATGTAATTAATAAACTGAACAATAAAGATTAAAAAAACAAAAAAAATGTTTATTGGAAAAGAGGTCTTGGCTGAGATTTAAATTTGGGGCCCATCAGTACATTTGATAGTGTTTTAAGCTTCAAGACCATCTGAGATCACTAAGTGAGCAAGTAAATGGAGAAGACTCTAGGACAAAGATACTGAGGCACTCCTACATTAAAAGGTTAGAAGGAAGGGGAAGAAAGAGTGAATAAGATAGAAACTGATTACCAAGATAAGAGAACAACTCAGAGTGTGGTAACCCTAAAGCCATTCAAAGAAATTATAGAGAACTCACAAATTAGGCAAGGAATGGGATACACCCTTAGTTTTATTCTTCTTTTGTTAGGTCCTTGTTTAGGACTGGTAACCCAGAATTATAAAATGTGGTAGAGGGAAATTTTGGATGATTTCACAAGGCTATCAATGCTCTCATAGTAAAAGTTATTAAATTGTTGTATAAAAGACTTTTGAAGGCCACATAATCTCTCTAGCTGCAGAATTATTTCAACAAATATAAATATTATTAAAGAATAATGAGAATAAAGATACATTATCTCAAAAAAAACCAAGTCTTATACTTGCAAACATCAAAATAAATGAAAATTATTTTAGTAACAATTATTCAGGTGATAGTGACCTTAAAATGGAAAACAGAAACTTAAAAATATGGACTTTAGTGAATAAGGAAATGCTAAAATCAACCTCTTAGTGTAACAGTCATTAGTTCATAAAAACACAGTTATGTGTATACTGCTGAGATTGTTAAATGACAAATACATGGATTTAGTTTCAAAGGAAAATAGCATGGTATATATGACATGGAAGGATTGAAATTCACAGCTTTTTGTTTTACAACTGCTAATTTTGGCAAACAACTTTGAAACATAAAACAGCTGGTCCACTGGATAACAATACTTTCATGCCTTGTTCCTTCCTTAAGACAGAAACTCGATCTCCAAACAGCTTTTTCAAGTAAAAATAAAAGTATGTCTCTCTCACTTATGGGGCTCTAAATTCATTAGGACAATCAGAAAGAGGAAGTGACTTAATAGTAATGTAGAAAGCAAAATATTACCCTGGGTCTAATAGATTTGTTTCTCACTTTATTTTTAGAAGGACCACACACCAAAATAAGCCTTGTTAAAGAAATAAATCAAGAGCTAAACCTGGGGATTTCCATAATGGGAATAGTTTATAATCCTGTGTTTCTTCCCTGCCCAGGTGCCTTGTTTGGAGCATCAACCTCACATCCTGTGAATCAAAAGGTTGTGGTGTCATGTAGGTAGTGAGTTATTAATATCAGGAACTCATTTTTCAGTGGTAATAAGAGCACATACCTAGGTTGTGGGTTTGATCCAATTGGGTGAATATGGGAGGCAACTGATTATTGCTTCTCTGTCACATCAATGATTTTCTCTCTCTCTCATCTCTCTCTCTCTCTCTCTCTCTCTCTCTCTCTCTCTCTCTCTCTCTCTCTCTCTCTCTCCACCTTTCTTCTGACTCTAAAATCAATTATAAACAAATCCTCCTTGGGTGAGGATTACAAAATAATAATAAAAAATATAATCCTGTACTCTTACTCTTTTTCAAAAAAGGTGTGTTTTTTTTTCATTTCTTTTAAAACATTGGAAAGAGCTGTGTAAGCAGCAGTTATTGGCAATTTTAAAAAGTGGTCTAGAAAACAAATGTGTTTGATTCATTCCTTTGTGATAATTTTCTTTTTATTTACATTTTAATTGTGTTCAATTAAAAACTTTTAATAATACATAGTATAAAGTTCTAAAGGTACAAAAGAGTACACAGGAAAACATCTCTCCAAACCTTGTCCACCAGTCATCTAATTCCCTTCCACAAATGCAATCAGAATTATCCATTGGTTATGAATATTTCCAGAGATATGCAAGCATCACAGCCTGTAGGGTACTGAAACTGCAGGCTGTGACCTATTAGTGGGCTATGAAATAAATTTACTGGATTACAACTAACATTACAAAGACATGATATGGACAATGTTAGAGTGGGTACTGTCTTTTGAAATTTTTGTTTCTAGTTTTTATTTTTATTTATAGGCTCATTGTGAACTGGGTCACCATGTAAAATGTATTTACACTCTGCGAGACACAGTGGCTTTTGTTTACTGATATATACTAAAAACTCTTATCCTTTGATACATACAGAGTTGCCTCATTTTGAATAAGTTCATTAAAAGTATTTCAAACATCCATAAAAGAACATAAAGAACAATATTATAAATACCCACCTACCCCATCACTTAGTTTAAGAAACAAATATAAATATACTAGAGGCCCAGTGCACAAAATTCATGCACGGGGGTGGACGATGGCCCTAGGCCCAGCCTGCACCCTCTCCAATCTGGGACACCTCAAGGGATGTCTGACTGCCCATTTAGGCCTGATCCTGGGCAATCGGACATCCTTCTCACAATCCAGGACTGCTGGCTCCAAACTGCTCACTTGTCTGCCTCCCTGATTGCCCCTAATCACTTCTGCCTACCACCCTGATCACTCCCTAACCACTACCCTGCCAATCTAATTGATGTCTAACTGCTCCCCTGCCAGCCTGTTTGCCCCCAACTTCCTTCCTCTGCCAGCCTGGTCACCCCTAACTGCCCTCTCCTGCAGGCTTTATCACCCCCAACTGCCCTCACTTGCAGGCCTGGTCCCTCCCAACTGCCCTTCTCTGATGGCCTGATCTCCCACAACTGCCCTCCCTTGCAGGGCCTGGAACCTCCCACTGTCCTCCCCTACTGGCCATCTTGTGGTGGCCATCTTGTGAACACATGGGGGCAGCCCTCTTGTGTGTTGGAGTGATGGTCAATCTGCAAATTACTCTTTTATTAGATAGTATAAAGTCCTGGTGCACGGGTGGGGGCCAGCTGGTTTGCCCTGAAGAGTGTCCCAGATCAGGGTGGGGGGTTCCCTTGGGGTGAGGGCAGCCTGGGCGAGGGGCTTGTGGAGGTTTGCAGGCTGGCCACGCCCCTCATCGACCCAAGCGGAGACCCTGGTATCTGGGATTAATCTATGTCGACAATTGAAACTTTGTAGCCTGGAGCAGAGTCAAGCCTTCTGCTCACTCCCACGCAGCAGCCATTTCTGTTTGAAACTTTGTAACCTAGAGTGGGGCTTAGGCAGGCTGAAAGCTTGGCATCTTCTGTTGCCAGGGAAACTCAAGCCTCTGTGCTCTCCAGCTCAGTGGCTGCCACCATTTCTGTATCTTTTATAATTGAAATCTTATAACATTGAGTGGAGGCCTAGGCCCACAACAGCAGGCGGAAAGCTTGGCTTCCTCTGTTGCCGGGGAAACCCAAGCCTTCCTCCTGCTCTCAGTGGTAGCAGCCATCTTGGTTGGGGTTTATTTTCATAAGCTGCTCCTGATAGGCTGGTGGGTGTGGCTGGTGGGCGTGGCTGGTGGGTGTAGCGAAGGTATGGTCAAATTTGCATATTACTATTTTATTAGATAGGATACAGTGTGAATAGAGTGAAAAACCTGCCATGCAATTCTCTCTAAACCATTCCACTTCTCATCCTACCACATATATCTCATTATTTGTAAGGTTGCAAAGTATTCAATTGCATGTTGGTACCATAAATTAAAGTAGCCTCCTATTGATTGACAGCCTTGATATTTCAAACAATGCTACTATTAATATTCTCATACATGTCATTGTATATTCATTCAATATCTGTGGGACAAATTGCAAGAATTGAAACTATGGAGTCAAAGAATATACCCTATATTTTTGCTAGCTATGGTCAAATTTCTTTTCATAGAGACTATCTCTATTTGTACTCCTATAACCAGCATTTTACATATAATTGTCAACAAAGTATATTATCAGTTATTTTGTTTCCAATGTAATAGTTGGTAAATGATAACTTAGAGTTCTATTACGCATTTTTCTTAGGAGTGAGGTTAACATTTTTCAGACATTCAATAATCATTCTCATTTCCTTTTCTATGATCTATATGCATTTTTCCCCATTTTATTTTTGGGACTTTTTTCTTACTGACTATAAGTACTCTTTAAAAAATATATATATTTTCATTGACTTCAGAGAGGAGAGGGAGAGAGAGATAGAAACATCAACAATGAGAGAGAATTATTGATCAGCTGCCTTCTGCACATCCCACATTGGGGATAGAGTCTGCATCCTGCACATGTGCCCTGAGCAGGAATTGAATCATGACCTTCTGGATTATAAAGGGTCTGCGCTCAACCATTGAGCCATGACAGCCATCCAGGCTGTAACTACTCTTTACATTAGAGGAAATTAACCCTTTGTTTCTGAATGCTACAAATATTTTTTGTGTGCTATATCTAGGAAAGTTTTTTTTCTACTTTAAAAGGTTAGAAAATTTTCTCCCATATTTCCTTCTAGGACTTCCTTTCACATTAAAATTTTTACTTATCTAGAATTTATTTTGGTGTAGAGGGTGAGATAGAGAACCAAATTTATTGTTTTCTAGAAAACTATATCAATTGTCTCAATACCTTTTTAAGCAGTTCATGTTTTTCCTGTTAATCTGAAATGCGTTATTATCATTTACTCTATTCCTATCTGTATTTGGGCCCATTTTTAGGCTTCCTCTTTCATTCTATCACTGTTTATTCATATACTAGCATCACACTGATTTCATTTAAATAAATTAAGTGTATTTTAATATTTGCCAAATTTACTCTCACAACATTATGTTTGAATGTGGGAGGTTGGGAAGGTAATGGGGGGATGAGGTCAAATATGTAATACCTCAATCAATAAAGAAATTAAAATGAAAAAATAATAAAATAAATCATTATTGTTCAGATTATTACAGTTGTTCCTCCTTCCCTTCCCCCCCTAGTAGCTCCCCTCCACCTGGTACCCACCCCACCCTCTGCTCTTACCCTCCCACCCACTGTCCTCATCCATAGGTGTGCAATTTTTGTACAGTCTCTTCCTGCACTCCCACACCCCTTCCCCCTGAGAATTGTCAGTCCACTGCCTTTCTATGCCCCTGATTCTATTATATTTACCAGTTTATTCTGTTCATCAGATTTTTTATTCACTTGATTTTTAGATTCACTTGTTGATAGATATGTATTTGTTCTTCATAATTTTTATCTTTACTTTTTTTCTTCTTCCTCTTCTTAAAGAATACCTTTCAGCATTTCATATAATACTGGTTTGGTGGTGATGAACTCAACCTTTTTCTTATCTGTGAAGCTCTTTATCTAACCTTCAATTCTGAATGATAGCTTTGATGGATAGAGTCATCTTGGTAGTAGGTTCTTACTATTCATCACTTTGAATATTTCTTGCCACTCCCTTTTGGCCGGCATAGTTTCTGTTGAGACATCATCTGACAATCCTATGGGTGTTCCCTTGTAGGTGACTGTTTTTCTCTTGCTGCTTTTAATATTCTCTCTTTGTCTTTTGCTCTTGGCATTCTAATTATGATGTGTCTTGGTGTGGTCCTCTTCGGATTCCTTTTGTTTGGGGTTCTGTGTGCCTCCTGGACTTTTAAGTCTATTTCTTTCACCAGGTAGAGGAAGTTTTCTTCTATTATTTCTTAAAATAGGTTTTCAGTATCTTGTTCTCTTCTTCCAGTACCCGCATAATTCACATGTTGGTACCCTTGAAGTTGTCCATTACACTATCTTCATATTTTTGGATTCATTTTTCTTTTTGCATTTCTGGTTAGGTGTTTTTCGTTTCTTTGCATTTCAAATCTTTAACTTGATTATTACAATCCTCTAGTCTGCTGTTGGATCTCTGCATATTATTCTTCATTTCAGGCAGTGTATGCTTAATTTCTAGTTGGTCCTTTTTCATATCCATGAGGGTATCACTAAATTTATTGGAAGTTTCTAGAAGATTCTTGAATGACCTTATAACTGTGGTTTTGAACTCTATATCCAGTCATTTGCTTTCCTCCATTTCTGTCATTTGTGACCTATTTCTTTGTTTCTGCATTTTGGCTGCTTCCCTGTGTTGATGGATTGGCTCTATGTGCTAGGAGTCCTATAAGGCCCAGTGGCTCAGCCTCCCCAATTACCTGAGGTGGACACTCTTGGTGCATCCCTTTCTGGGCTGTGTGCATAGTCTTGTTGTAGTTAAGTCTTGATTGCTGTTGGTATCACTGAGAGGAATTGACCTCCAGGCCAATTGGCTGTGAGGATCAGTTGTGTCTATGATGGGTGAACTTCTGTTCTGGAGACACCTTTATGGGGCAAGACTTGCTTCAGTGGGGCTTTGGTGCTCACTGAGTCTGCCCCCTTAGTGTGTCTCTTATGGGTATGAGGAGTTGTAATCTGGATGGTCCTACTTTGACCACTGGGTACCATGGTTCTTGGATCTCCAAGGAGGTACACATTTAGCTTCTGCTTCAGGCCACCTAGCAGGAGCTACAGATAAATCTGAAGATTCCTCTTTTCTGGGTTTTTTTTTTGAGGTGCCCAGATGAAGTTGTTCTATGAAGCAATGCAAGATGCTGTGGAGCCTTGGCCTTTCTTTTGGAAGTTCTGGGGCTCTCTGACCCAGCTGTATAGTTTGTTAGGTAATTTTAGATTGCAAAGGGCCAGGCCATTCATATGCAAAAGCTTCTGTGCACAGCTTGGGTGGGATGGGGTCTCAGGGTATCACTAACAGCAATGGCTGACAATCACATGGGTACCCCCAGGTCTCAGTGTCCCACAGTAATTGCTGCAAGCACCTCTGAGAGAAGGCCACCCTCATGTTCCAGCCCGATGCAAGACAGTCCAGTTTTTCCCTGAATGAGTCTGGGTCCCCAGAGACTCATCCAGAACTGGAGTTCAGAGCAGTCAGGAGCTTGTGTCTCCCTCCCAATTAAAAAAGACAACTGCGTCCTCAGTTGCCAGCCCTTTCTGTGAGCGCCTCTATATCTTCGCACTTTACTTCTGCACCTCCTCTGAGTCTCAGTGTGCTTTTCTCTTTCCTTCTAATTGTAGAATTTTCACTCAGCCAGCCTTCCTGTGGTTCTGGATGATGTAAGTTTTGTCTTTCAGTTGTAGTTTTAAAGTGGTTGTGGGAGGCAGCAAGTTCAGGTGTTTATGCCGCCATCTTGGTTTCTCATTTCAAAATATTTTTAAAGTGTTCTTACATATTTGCTTTTTATCGATTTGAACATTATACCCAGTAAATCAGGATATTTTTACAAGTACAATTGATATTTTATTGGAGGCATATTCAAATAACAGATTAATTTAAGTATAATTTTATTATAGTGAGACTTATCATCCAAGTATAGGATATAGCTTTCCAATTGTTTTCTTCTATGTTGCTCAATAACATTATACTGTGTGTATGTGTTTGTGTGCATGCATGTGTATATGCACATGTATGTATGCATCTTTCTCTTTTTGCTAGTTTCTTCCTAGGAATTTTGATTGTCTTTGCTATTGTAAAATTAATAATTTATTCAAATATATTTTCTAATTGGTTGTAGTTTATATGGAGGAAAATTAATTTGGTGTGTTTTCTAATTTTTCATATGGTTTATCTATATTAATCTATTCATATAATAATTTGTGTTACAGAATCCCTTACATTCCTTGAACTGTGTTTAATTGTAGTGTTTTATTCTTTTACTATATTGCAGGATCTTATTTACTAATATTCTACTTAAAAATTTAGCATCACTACCCACAAGTACAATTGGTTTGTAGATTTTTTTGTGTGTGGATTCTTTAACTGCTTTAGATCTCAAGGCTTTTCTTGCTTCCAAAAAAATTAAAAAGATTTGGAAGCTTTCACTTCCGTTATACTCTAAAAACATTCAGATAGCATGAAAATGATGTGTTTCTTAAAGGTTTAGGAGGTTTTTCCTATGAAACTGTCAATTCTGCTACTCTTTTTTGTTGTTGTTTAGGTAGTTCTTTGGCAATTTTATCACTATTATATAAATTAGAAAGTTTAGATTTTTTTCTATGTCTGAAACCAGTTTTCATCATATATACTTTTCCTATAAAACCATCCATTCCAGTCAGGTTTTCAAGTGTATTTAAAAGAGGTGCACATAGTGGTTTCTAATGAGTCATTCAATTTCTTTATCTGTAGTTATTTTGACATGCTTATTTATCTTCTCCTCTTTTCTTGATTGTGTTATCTATTTTATTATTTCCCATTAGATCTTAGATTAATTTATTCTAGATATTGAATTTTTAGTTTTAGATATTTTATAATACACATTTTGTAAAATCAATTTAATTAACAAATGAGGAAATGTTATTAGAAAAAAGATGATAAAAGGTTAAATTCAAAAATCAATAAATGGCATAATTTTAATGTTTTTTTATATTTAATTAAAAACTATTTAAATTATCTAGTTCCAGTACCAATGATAGAACACTCTTATAGTTTACTAATGAGGAATATAAATCCAGAAATAATTTGATAAAGTATATCTTGTATCTGAATGTAAACATTATTGAGCCCAGTAATTTTATTTGTAGAAATCTATTCCAAAGAAGAAAAGGACCAAAGATTTGACCATAAAGATGTCTGTTATAGCATTTTTATACTAGTGAAATGTTGGAAATGTTAATATCCAATAATAGTTAACTGATTAATTAAAATACTATTTAAGATTTGGTAACATGGCTTATGTTTTACTTCAAATGAAATTTCAGGTTGTATGGATCCTTAAAAAGGAACATGATGAATGGGAGAGAGAGAAATGCTAATTCACAAGAAGATGTGAATGATATGTTATTGGGAGATATCTTGAGGGTTTTTTCCATAATTTTCAGTAATGTCTCTACTTAATAAAAGCATTCTTTAATAAAAAGTATTAAAGGACATTTATCTTACTTTTGAAATAGCCAGTGTAATTTTCTTTTTCTCTAAAGTTATTATTGCCAAAAGTAATCAACTGAGGTATATATACAAAAAGAAATCAACAGCATGCATATACATTTTGAGGTGTTCTGTATTCTCCTTCGCACATACACACAGAAGAATTAACAGCAATCTCAGAAATATCTATCAGCAGTTAAAAGATGGAGGTGCCAGAAAACATGAATGGCTTAACATGACTTATTCCCAAACCCAGAAAAGAACAAACAAAAGCATATGTTTTAACTGTGACAACTGAAGAGTTATTTTCAAATTCAGATGACAGTACTGTCATGTCATTTCCAATAAATGTAGGCTTAGCCATTTTTTGTTACATGTTCTAAAATCTTTTTAAAAATCTAATGATAAGTAATCTCTGTAAGCATATAAACTCATTTAGACTTCTTAATATATAAAGAAATAAATGCTTAAACAATATATATCAAGATCAATTATAAAGACTAACCGAAATAATTCTAATTTTTATCAAATTTTTATTTTTCATTAAGGTATTACATATGTGTCCTTATCAATATATAGGTTTACATTATTTATACTACATTTAATTTTTCTATATTCAAGTTTATTTTCATGTAAATGAATGCATGATGCATATTACATGAATGCATACCATACATTTAGATGATTTCTATGTAGACATTTATATTCTAACTAGAGGCCCGGTGCATGAAATTCATGCATAAGGGGGGTATCTCTCAGCCCAGCCTGCACCCTCTCCAATCTGGGACCCCTCTCACAATCCAGGACTGCTGGCTCCCAACCACTCACCTGCCTGCCTTCCTGATTGCCCCTAACTGCTTCTGCCTGCCAGCCTAATCAATGCCTAACTGCTCCTCTGCTGGCCCAAATGCCTCTAACTGTCTTCCACTGCAGGCCAGGTCACCCCCAACTGCCCTCCCCTGCAGGTCTGGTCAACCCCAACTGTCCTCTCCTGCCAGACCAGTTGCCACTAACTGCCCTTCTCTGCCAGTGGCCTGGTTGCCCTTAACTACTCTCCACTGCAGGCCCAGTCACCCCTAACTGTCTTCCCCTGCTGGCCTGGTCATCCCCAACTTCCCTCCCCTGCAGGTCTGATTCCTCCCAACTGTCCTCCCCTGCCAGCCTGGTCACCCCTAACTGCCTTCCCCTGCCAACCTGATTGCCTACAACTGCCCTCCCCTGAGGGCCATCTTGTGATGGCCATCTGGTCTACATGGGGGTGACCATATTTGACCAGATGGGCGCGGCCATCTTGTGTTAGAGTAATGGTCAATATGCGTATTACCTCTTTATTATATAGAATTTAAAATTTTAACAAATTTTCAAGTAGTTTACATTAGAATTGGGGATATTATAATGTTGTTAACAATTTTATCTATATCTGCATCAACCTACCTTCCTACCTAACACCTATTTATCTATCTATCTATCTATTTCCATATATTTCAATAAGCCAAAAGGTATGGATAGTTGAATCTGACTAATTAAAAATATAAAGTTCTATAGATACACATACAGACACATCCTAGGACCCTATTTCAAAAGGCATAGGACAAGCTAGGACAAATGTATAAAATATGACTAATGTGTTTTTACCATTAAGATGAAGTTTATTTGAAAATTAGTAAAAAATGTGAAAATTCAAATAGAAAAATTGATGGTTATCAACAGACAATTCAGAGAAAAAGACATGCAAATAATCCATGAACATATAAAAAATGCCCAAGCTTACTTATGAGTAATATGAAAAACAGCACAAAATGATACCACATTTCATTTAGCAGATTAGGTAACAGAAACCTTTTTTTCATTACCAGTGTTAATAAGAGTATGGGAAAACTGTGTATAAATAGTATAAAGCATTAGTAGGAAGATAAATTGGTTGTTTAAGGGGGAAATTTGGTAACATCTGTAAAAAATGTTAAATATACCTGTTCTTGGCCTATCAATTCTACTAAGAAATGTATGCAAAACAGTATGTATGAGGATGTTAAGTGCAGCAGTGTTTTTAATATCAATGAACTGGAAATGTAGATATCCATAAACAAAAAATGAAACATACAGGAACAGAATACTACATAGTCATTTAAAAAATGAGAAAGAGAGCTATACTACAAATAGGAGAAACTATCCAAGATATAATATTAATTTCAAAAGTTAATGGGCTTTCTATAGCATATTATCCCATTAACATGTAAAGAACATCTGAGGAACAATATATTGTACACTGTGAATGCTGAATGCTTCTCAGAGTGGTATCTGAAGAGTAAAGAGAGAGAAGCATGTACAGTTTTAACCTGTTTTTACTGTTTTAATTTTTAAACCATTGGTTGATCATTTGCAACAACATGGATGGACCTTGACAACATTATGCTAAGAGAATAAGTCAGTCAGAAAAATCTAAGAATGATATGATTTCACTCATATGTGAGATATTAAACTGAAACTCATGAACACAAACAGCAGTGTGATGTTTGCCAGAGGGAAGGGGTGGAGGCAGAAGGGGTTCCTAATGTAAGGTGACAGGAAGAGATTTGACTTTGGGTGGTGGGCACATGGTACAATATACAGATCTTATAACATAGAAACC
Organism: Antrozous pallidus; assembly: GCA_027563665.1. Classification (NCBI taxonomy): domain Eukaryota; kingdom Metazoa; phylum Chordata; class Mammalia; order Chiroptera; family Vespertilionidae; genus Antrozous; species Antrozous pallidus. Next base: position 44,016,497 of record CM050509.1, on the reverse strand, counting down.
CATACATGAAACCTATATGTTCATGTTGACCAATGTCACCCCAATCAATTTAATAAATAAAAATAAAAACTGCAGAACATTATGACAAGCGAAATAAGCCAGTAAGAGAAAGATAAACATCACATGATCTCACTCATTTGTGGAATATAATGAACAACATAAACTAATGAACAAAAACAGATCCAGCGACAGAGAAGCATTGATTAGATAATCAAACCTCAGAGGAAGGTTGGGGAGGGTGGGGGTAAGGGAAAGAGATCAATCAAAGAACTTGTATGCATGCCTAACCAATGGACACAGACGCCAGAAGGTGGGGGATCAGGGGTGGGGGATAAGGACACATATGTAATACCTTAATCAATAAAGAAAAAATAAACCATTGGCTGATATCACTTCATACTAAAAAACACTAGTTAAAATTAACTACTAATAAAAAAATAGGAGCTTGTTATATCTAACTTTATAATGGTTTGAATTTCAGTATCATCAAAATTGTTTTCAATTGTAAGTGGATAGATCACAGTCACCACAGAAGAGTCTCACCCACACATAAAGTAATTTCAGTGACTTACACAGTTCTCATCACAAAGTCAACTGCACTGTCTTATACATGCCTAATGGGTCCAAATAGAGTCATTATGATGTCAGTTCTATGGCAGGGCTCCTGCTAAAGCTATTACCAAGTCATTGCATTGTTTCACACACTTCTTTTGACATTCAGATGGTTCCTGAGGAACTGTTATCACTGCTATGGAAGTGTCCTGTATAGTTTACACTACCAGGGGAAAACAAAAAAGCAAAGGAAATAAATGTAAAACAAACAAATTATCTCCATTAAATACACATAAATGGCCCCATATGGTCAAATATCAGAAGGACTAATTCCACATTTGGGTATAACTACTACAAGTCATTCAAGAAATCCAGGTGTTAGACTATTGTTTTTCTTCACAACTCCTTCTGTTCCAATGAAGCAGTTTAGGGTCTAAGAACAACATATGCATGGCTGTAATGGTATGGTGTTTATTGGTAACACAAGGTATATTACCAGGTTTCTGTAGTATAAAGTACAGAAGCAAAGAGAAGCAGTACTAGTGGATGTCTGGGCTATTGTGGGATTGCAGCAGATAATTGCTTATCTGTTACTAGTAAGTTCCTGAGCAGCTAAACAATCATAGAAATCAACAGGGCTTCTGGGTAGTTGAAACAGCAGCTCTACCTTAGGGGTTACTCCAATGGCAATAGAAAATACACTAGTACGAGTTAACCCTCAGCCAGGTCTGAAGTGCTTCACTGAATTTCCTCTCACAGTCTTCTATACTTAGCAGAACAAGATAGATGGTTATTGAAATGATGTATTATTTAACCTAAGACAAATGAAAGGAATTTTACAGAGTTGGAAATGAGGAGACAGTTGAATCAACTCTGCTAGGCTAGAGAGTTTCCTGGAACACCAGATGCTTCAGAAGCCACATTGCACGTCTGCTAATCCTTGATAAGAGAAACTTCACCTTGTAGCACCTATCCCATAACATATAAATAATAAATTCTTGCTCAGTGATAGATAACAACCACAACTACATTTACTGACTATTTAATATACAGTAGACGTAATGTGGAAGTACATATCCATTTTCTCTTTCAATCCTCACACATGAAAAAATCTGAAATAGCAATGTCTGCATTTGATAGACAAAGAAACAGAGCCTTAGGTACTTGTTCAAGGACACACAGTAGGAAAGTGACAGAACCAGAGCACAAACTTCTCTATCTTATACCACAGTCCCTATTCTTTACCACTCACTTATTTAGAGACCATTGCTTATTTAGACTACACCATTATGACCATTTTTACTTTAATAAATAGTTCCACATTTCTTGTGCTCTCATAGTGAGCTGCACATATCTTTATCATGGTACTAACTGAATTGTATTAACATCAGCTCTTTATCTTCTCTGATAGACTTCTTTGGGTAGAGATGCCCACTCAACTTTGCCCCGCATTAAGAACTGCTCCAAAACACCAATGGGTGGCTAACCAGAAAGCAACATTTGTATTACTGACCTTGTTTATAGCTGATGGGCCAGTGGTAGATACCTAACTCAAGATGTCTAAAGATGGAAAAATAATTCTGCCTCTTTGGAATTTAGAAATGTCACTGAAAAAATATCCATTTAATCTCAACTTCTTTCCTAAATAAAATAAATATATACTGTGGGACTTTTATGAGGTTTTATGCCCATCTTGGGGATGGAGATTTACAGAAAGTCAACCTGCAGACAAAGGACTGACTGAAATGAATTCAAAAGCAAGAGACAAAGTCTGGGCAGTTTTTCTAATCGGTACCTTCTTATAGTCTAGCCACACTCTTGTGGTCCTGTGAAGCATTCCCATTTCCTTTAAATAAATTTGTTGTTCCTGTTTTTGTTTAAGCTAACTCAAGTTGATTTCTGTTACCTGTAATAACAATAATAAAGAATCCTAACTAATAGGGCATCACTCTCTCTCACTAGCCTGTAATTTCCTTGAGGTTGGTTACTATTCTGATCATCTTTTATATATCTATCACCAAAATAGAGCTTGATTAAGGGTAGGTAATCAATAAATACTATTTGCACAGAAATATCAGTATCCAAAAGATATAGTTATTAATAATCTTTTGCAAATTATCCTTTATTACTTAAATACTAGTGGCCCGGTGCACAAAATTCCTTCAGCCCAGCCTGCACCCTCTCCAATCAGGGACCCCTTGGGGATGTCTGACTGTTGGCAGTCGGACATCCCTCTCGCAATCTAGGAACACTGGCTCCTAACTGCTTATAGCCTGCCTGACAGATTGATTGCCCCTAACCCCTCTGCCTGCATGATCACCCCTAATCACCACTGCCTACCTGCCTGATCGCCCCTAAGTGCTCCCCTACTGGCCTGATTGCTCCTAACTGCCTCTGCCTTGCCCCACACCTGGCACCCAGGCTTCCCTCCCTCTGGCCAGCTATAGGCACCCAGGACCTGGGCCAGCTTCACTCAGGCTGGCCTCAGCCACAGGCAGCCACAGGCAGCCACAGGCACCCAGGACCACAGGGCATGCTGCCTAACCCCAGGGCTGGAAAGAGTCCCCACCTCTCTATGTGCCTGCTTGGCTGAGTCCCACTACTCTGACCACCATGGCTTAAAGAACTTTGCCAAATATGTTCTCCCCAGCCTCCTGGGGAGAGGGTGCGAGCTGAGAAACTGGAGATGCTGAAGCCTTGCTGAGGGCGCGCCTTCCTCAGCATCTCCAGAAGCCGGAGCACCAGGTTGGAAGGCTCCCAGCTCCGATCCTGGCCCGAGGAGGCAGGGAGCCACAGAGTGTGCATGGTGCTTGGGGAAAGGGTGACCTTACTGGACTTGTACACACTGCCACTGACAATGGTGTGAGGTCATGAAGACTGAAGGATCAGAGAAATGCATCCAGAACTGGGAGGTCCCGTGCCAAGCCAGCAGGCAGGCACTTCTCCAACAGCACACCCAGTAGACAGCTTGCCCCACAGCCCCAGGCGAGCCTCCTGCAGCTGTCCTACCCCTCTGTGAGGCCCCCGCCTGGGAAGCACATGCTGCACCATGGCCATGCCCCCACAGATCTCACTGGCCTCACCTCCCATCCTGCTGGCCATGCCCCCTGCTTCTGCCACCAGAACTACATTTCCCAGCATTCTTGGTGCTCCCCGCACTCGTTGTCTGCTTCTGGTTCAGTTATGCACAAACCAAGAGGACTGTGAACTTCTTGCAGCTGGTGGTGGCCACCGGGGTCTCCACACACTCCAGAGACTGGCAGCCAGCTCCCCCACACCCATCATGGGTGCTGGGCTGGGGGGCATGCAGGGACCCCTGGGCCTCACACAGCGGCGGCCACCAGGGTGTCCACATGCTCCAGAGGGCAGCAGCCAGCTCCCTGTCATAGGTGTTGGGCTGGGGACATGCACCCAAACTGCCACTTGGCTCACAGCCCTGCCTCGCACCTGGTGCTCATTACCCAAGGTGCCCCGGGCACTCATTTGCATATGACTCAGTCACAGTAACTTTAAGAAGGGATCTCCGCTGGCCCTTAAGTACTGTGGACAGAGCTTATAGGGTAGTGCTTGCTTCCGTGGCACTGTGGCCATGCCCCTGCTGGCCTCACCCCCTGTCTGCTGGCCACGCCTGCTGGCCATGCCCCCTGCTCCTGATTGGCTCATAGCATAGTGGAGGTACAGTCAATTTGTATGTTACTCTTTTATTAGATAGGATTTTCCTAAATAGTTCCCTACATTTATCTTTTTAATAAACAATTTAATTTTCACTTTTCATAATACAACTGTTCCTTTTAGGCAATATGTGAAAAATGCATTATTGGAAATTGATTACTTAAATTTAGCTGCTGATATAGTGTTTTTTTCATACTAGTCTAATATATAGTCAAACATGATTATTAAAGAATGCCCTAGTCACTGAGGTGTATGCTCAGATAGGACTTTCAAATCCTCTAAGAAACATCCATTGGATCACCTATCAGAGGCAGAGTTGCAGTTAGATGACCAGAGGTTTGACCCATTTCTGCCCTTGGAAGATCAGAGAAGAGCTCCAAAAATATTTTATCTTTTAGTTTTAATGTTTCCTCTCAGAGTAGCACACATTTCTCATTTATGTAGTGCACACTGTGCTCCAGATCCAGTGACTAAGTACTGAAGCAAAAGCAGTGAGTAGATCAGACCCCTCCTTCCTATAGCTTGCTTGTCTAGTATTTATCAAAAACTTTTATGAGGACACAAAAGACACAACTCAAGTATCCTATATAATAAATGGGTAATATGCAAATTGACCCTAATAGCAGAACGACCAGAATTACCACTGGACCAGTCACTATGAGGCACACTGACCACCTCTTGGTTCCTTTCCCCAGCTGGCAGGCTCTGATCACCTGATGGCCACCTGCTATGGGGGTGGGGCCAGCAAGCAGGTGGGAACAGCTGACCTCTCAGTCCCTTCCCCCAACTATCAGGCACCAATCACCTGATGGCAAATGGGAAACAGGGTGGGCAGCAGTGGGGTTTGGGGCTGGATGCTGGCAGCTGGGGAAGATAGCCCTGGTCACAAGCCAGGCCTAGGGACTCTACCTGGGCATGAATTTTGTGTGCTGGGCCTCTAGTTAGACTATAATTAATAGTAACATTGGAAATAAGGTGAAATAAGAGGGCAAATGGGTTAAAATAACAAAAGCATTATGACTGATATCAAAGATTCCTGCTCACAAGCCTCAGGATGGAGTTAGCTTCAGTACTTCTGCATTTTTCCTAATAGACCATTAACCATCAATAGACAACAAAATGTTTACTTAGGACAGATGTGAAGGAATGGAAACAAAGTTCCTAAGTGTTCTGATTCCCTTGTGAAAGTCAGGAACTCCAGATGCCCTCTGCTCCCTAGTGCTCTCCCTTCCCTGTGCTTTTGGTGCTGAAATGAAGGACTATTTATTTTAATTCTTCATAAGTTATAGCATGTCAGAGACTTAAATTCAATTATGGGAATTCATAATAGAAATTTATGAAAATGGGAAAAAAGTATTTTGAAAGGCTTGACCAATTAATAAAATGAAAGAAAGAAGTCTTTAATAAATGAAATTTTGAAAATGGAAGTAGAAAATCTATATCATACTCTCCTAGATGGAGAGAACTGAAAGTGCCTTTGAAATTCCATCTTTGAATCTTAGTTGACAAATTCACCCAAATTAACAATTTCCCCTATCTTCACTTTTATCCCACAGAAGTGAAGCTTAAATCATCCTAAGCTGGTTCCTGATATTGTGAGCACTGCCTCATCAATAATCTGAAAATCAGAATATATAGGTAGATAGAAACAAAATAAAATGTCACTAACAGTATTGAGGAACAGGGAGGGGATGGCATGGAGTCTCAGCAGTGAAATGTATAAACACTAAAATTTTCAAGTCATTTCACTCTTTTCAAATATAGCATCTATAAACTAAAATTAATGTAATAGATAGTCCTGCTTTCATGAATGGATGAGATCGATGGGAAATAAATAGCTATATTTCCACACAAATATCAAGTTCAATTCATTGAAAATAACTTATTTCCTCAAATTAACAAGCTTTCAGAAGAACCATTTACACTCTCATTTCAACTCCAAGCTCCTCTGCAAGAATCTATGAAAATGTTGAAAGCAGGTCATGTCTGCTTATCACTGATTGAAATTTTATGAAATCCAAATTGGAGAAATCTTACTATAGGTCATAAATAAGATTCCAAATTTTATGCTTCTTATTGAAAATTAGTAGCACGAGTCAGACTAACACTTACTGAACTGTAACTGAGCAGAGAAAAGTTGTTCAAGTTCAAGTCTTACATTCATACTAGAGGCCTGATGAACGAAATTCATGAATGGGAGGGGGGAAGGATGGAGAGGAGTCCTTCAGCAAGGCCTGCGTCCTCTATAATCTCGGACTCTTTGGAGGATGTCTGATATTAGATATTCCTCTCACAATCTGGGACCACTGGCTCCTAACCATTCCCCTGCCTGCCTGCCTGATCACCCCTATCCATCTCTGCCTGCCGGCCTGATTGCCCACTAACTGTTCTCCCCTGCCAGCCTGATTGCCCCCTAACTGATCTCCCCCTAACTGCTCTCCCCTGCTGGCCTGATCACCCCTAACTGTCTCTGCCTCGGCCCTTGCTACCATCGCTTTGTCCAGAAGATGTCCAGTCTAACATATTACCCTTTTATTAGTATAAATGTAATCCAAGGTAGGAAAAAATGGCTATTTGGAAAACAATCAACTGCACTTAAGTAACTGGCATCTGAATTGCTATTTTAACTCTTCCTCCTATGTATAATGTAGCTAACAATATAATCGATTTCAGAGCATGGTCAAGAGGATAAAATGAGATGAAAACACTAAAAGTATGTTTGGAAATTGTAAAGTGTTGATCAAAAATATCAGTGAACATTCATATTGTACTTATATGTTTCAAGTGGTATTCTAAATGTTTATATACATTGATTCATCCAAATATCACAAAATCCTAGTGGCAGATACAATTATCGTTATGTAACAGATGATGACATTCAGGCACAGAAACTTTATATAACTTTCCCAAGATTACACAGCTGGGATTTAAACCTAGGTTGCATGGCTCCACAGTGCAAACTTTTACTAAGTATGTTCTATTGTCTCTCTAAATTGAAGTCATTCTTGGAGGTGTACATTGGACCAACAGAATCCTGCAGTTAAGAATTAGTTTTTAGCAGACTGGATCATAGGTTAACCTTGGCAGCCCAGCCCAATTTTGCGCTACCCTATCCAGGTCCAAAAATAAACCATAAAGAAAATAAACCTGCAAGGGAAAGAATGTATGTTCTTTACTCCTAAGTCTTCCAACCCTGTCTCAGTAGAAATAGGTAATGATCAAGGTAGATGGTTGATTAGATTAAAGAGAGATGACACATTAACAAAGTATAGTTGCTCACCAGGATAAGCATTTCTCAGGTGGGGGTATGGGGGAGATAATGTACCTTTAGATAAAGCTGATTACAATGGATATTCCCCTGATCCCTTTCCCCCAGCCTCCTACCAATGTGAAACTCTGCCCTGTGGTCAGAGGTGAGGATCTCCCCAAAGTGTTGATTTTTATCAAAGTCATTTATAAATATTGTTTTCATTATCTCTATGCAAAAGGGGAAAACTCAATAAGCACAATGAAGGCAAAGGAAAAAAAGACATATTTCATTTGAAGGCACTATTTATAATTAATGACATGGATAGTGTGATTATAAAGCCAAGCCAAAACAGCTAAAGGAAAAGACCAAGGCCATTTGGTAGGAAGCACTTTAAATTTATGACAGAATTAGACCTATAATAAATTCATGGCTAGAGTTCTGTAACAAGTTGTAGATAACATAGGAAATCATGAGACCAAACCCAAAGCAACCTGATTTAAATTTCCGCCCCCATGCTAAATCTATGCTTCTCTCTCCCACCTTAAATCTTGCTTTTCTTTCTCCCTAACATCCCCTCATCTCATTTTTATCACCAATATACACAAATGAAGTTTTCCAGAGAAAAACAAACCAGTAAGCTTCCAAGGAATTAATCTCTGACAGCTTAGCCAGGTGAGTGTGGTGTTTGTCAGAGGGACAAACTTTGTCGGGTGGGTGTCCGGGGTGGGATGAGATAAAAATAATCAGTGGTCAAATCTTGGGAAAACTTGCCTTGTGTAGATCCAGTTTGAGCCTCCATGTCACAACAAACAGGAGAGAATTTGAAACCTGTAATATGAAATATGTTATTAATTAATCCTTGACCAAGTCATCTGGGATTCCTAAATCTTTAACCCTTATATCTATATTATTTTTTAATTAACAGATTCAATTAAATATGATTCCCATGCCTTCTTCAAGTGTACAATTCAGTGGTTTTTATTAGTTTCATGGAGTTGTACAACCATCACTATTATCTATTTCCAGAATAGTTTCATCACCCAAAATTCAGACCCCATACTTAGGGTCTAGCAGGAATATCTTAATGTTTCAACCCAGTGAACTGGCTATAATTTCAGATGTCAGGAGTGAGATGAGGCAGAATGAAAAAGCTTGGCGATAAGAAGATCATCCACCACCTCATTTCACATAAGTTTGGTTACTAAATTTTGTTTGACAGTTGAAGCCCAGAAAGTATAGGAACCATTCCAAAGTCTCCTAATTTACATCCTAATGCTCTTTTATTTACATGGATGTAAATACATACATTAAATATATTCCCTTCTCATTTCCATACTTCACTTCCTATACTCTTGACACAAGTCAACAATACCTACATATAGACATGAAAATAAACTAAGAAGCCTGGCTGATAGGCTCAGTGGATAGAGCATCTGCCTTGGGACTGATGGTTCCCAGGTTCAATCCCAGTCAAGGGTATGTATCTTGGTTGCAGGTTCGGTCAGGGCACATGCGGGAGGCAACCAATTGATGTCTCTCTCTCTCACACATTGTTCTCTCTGTCTTTCCCCTTCTTCCACCCTCTCTAAACATAAATGGAAAAAATATATTCAGGTGAGGATTAACAAAAACAAGAAAATAAACTAAGAAAATCAAGACCCCAAGGATACTTGGTGATATTATAAAATGTTATGGCCTGTCATGTAGGAAATGATACTCTAACTAGTGGGCAAATGGTCATTCTAAATTATACCCTGTGGCCAGTGTTCCCTATGGGCAGAAGGGTATAAGAAGGACAGAATAGAAAAATCTCTACATACAGGGATTTTGGCTACCTATCTCTCACCTAGGAAAACACTAATTAGCCATTGCTATCACACCAAGTCTTGTGGCCATGGTGATAGGGACCTATCAAATTTAGACAAACAGAATTAGAAAGATAATAGACTAATGTATTTAATAAGCATTAATGTGTTTTTTCCTAAAGGATTTTTTCTTTGGTAAAGACAGAGAGCAGAAATAAAATAAATCAACCTCTTCTCAACAAATCAAAGAAACAAAACTTTTTCATTTCTAAAAGTTGTAAGAAAATAACATATAATTACAATTTAATGACACTACTGTTATTACTCATTGTCTAGCAAATAGGTAATGCTAATTTACCTTCTTTTTTAAAAAAATCATTTCAGTCTAACTTGATTAATTTGAATCTGTCTTTATATTCAATATGTTAATCTGAATCAAATAGAAAGCATATCCAGAATATGGTTACTGCCCTAACCAGTTTGGCTCAGTGGATAGAGAGTCAGCCTGCGGACGGAAGGGTCCCAGGTTCGATTCCGGCAAGGGCATGTACCTTGCTTGCGGGCACATCCCTGGTGGAGGGTGTGCAGGAGGCAGCTGATTGATGTTTCTCTCTCATCGATGTTTCTGAATCTCTATCCTTCTCTCTTCCACTCTGTAAAAAAATTCAATAAAATACATATATTTAAAAAAAAGAATATGGTTGCTATACAACTGTTCATCTCGTTGTTCATATACTGATTAAAGCCAACATACAGGGAATGCGTAATTTCTACAATGAGTACCACTAGTATTGTACTTGAAAATAAAATGTGAGTAGTAAATAAGACATATCACTGATTACATGAGATTATTTCCCTTGGGGGATCACCAGAAAGAAAAAGTATTTTGTCTATCATTATAAAATAAATGTGCCTGTGTGCCAGATCCTTAGGTATGTTCCTTGTGCATATGACTCTGCTAACTTGTATTTCTATTCTGCATATTAAATAAAAAAGGCAGGCAAAGAGAAGGAAAACAACTTTGAGGCTAAAAGCTGCATTCTCTTGGTTTTTACTTAAAAAATATAGAAAATTCTATTACCATTATCCCCATCAGACCTCCTTTCATGGTCAGTGTCAGTCAAGGACAATGCAGAGTTGGCCCGGCTGGACAAACAGGAACTGTGCTCTGATTTCATCCCCCTTATCCACATCCTCAGTGCATGGTCAGGTGAGGCAGCACCTTCTGTCTCTGTGTCCACATCAGATCCCATCTCAAGCTGGTAGCCATGCTGAGAGACACTGTGCATGTCGGTCTGGTAGCCAGAACAGAGAGTGTGAGGTGTTTCACAGAATTCTATCTCTACAGAGAAACAAAATTCAGAGAAAAAGTTTAGCATTATGAAACAATACCTGATAAAATTCTTTTTGTCCTCATGACCCCCTCACTTATTGCTAGTAATTGTGTGTTTTTGCAAAATTAGAATTCTGGCCATTTTATTTATGGTAGCTACATTCTATGCTTATTTTGCACTTTTGTATCTCAGAATTATGCTCTTGTTGATTTGTACAAGGTTCTGGAAAAAGTATGCCCAAAGTAGCTTTATAGCTACAATTTTAGGTTGCACAAAATGTAATGAAATAAGTGAGTACAGAAGAGTATAAAGTGTAGAAAACTATCCTTTAAAAGATATTTCCCTTCCAGGAAAAATATATATATATATTACCTGTAGAGTACAGTTAGGCTAAAACTATTAAAATTATCAGCTTTTCTAAGCACGTCATATACCCTAGAGTTAAAAATAAATAAGTCAATGTGTAAACTCTGAAGAAAAAAATACTAAGTTGATACAAACTTTCCTAAAGTATTTTTTCTAAAATACATTAGTCTAATCTCTAAAATTATAAGTACTTAATATCATTATTTTGCATTATCTCCAAAGAGTATGAGGCCTCCTTTATGCTAATTATTCTGTTTCATTCATTATTACAATAAAAACATAATTGTAAACTATAGCTCAGCAGTGCTTCATAGCTCTGATTTTATCCCCTTTCCCACCAAATCTTAAAATCATAAAATGTTTAGGATCTTAGGAATACTGCCACTAATCACCCCATTTTATGGTTGAGGATAATAAAGTCCAGAGTGTAGATATAGCCCATGTGAGATAGCAACAGAGTCTGTTTTGCTAAACACTCATCTGGGCATGGTTTCTGGTAGACACCAGTGAAACTCCATCAACTTATTGTATGACTATCAGGCATTTAGTCTTATAGTCAGTTTTGCATTCAGTTATGGCAAGGTGTCAAAAGGGGGAAAAGATGCTTTAACAGTCCCTAATAAGTTAATGAAAAATGACCACATGCCAAGACATATTATCTGAAATGTCGATGTAACAGTTAGATAAGGTAATCCAGGGGATGCTGTACACTGTATAGGATTTTCTCAGACTGACATCAGAAACAGGGTATGTCATTTGGCCAAGAAGAAATTTAACTGAGTGTATCTAATCTTTGGCACATATCAATAAGATGCAAACTCTAAAATGAATTTTAAGTCTCTGAACACAGAAAGTGCTAAAATTTAGACAGGCCATATTCTAAAATGAAGAGTACAGAATATGAACATACTTTTAAATAGCCATTTTTGTGACATATACTTGCCAAACAAGGGTTTAAAAAATCAAATATTTTTTTAATTGTTGACTATTATAGATGTCCTCTAATTTCTCCTTCTTAATGCTTACTTAATAGCCATTATGTGCCAAGCACTGTGTTCTGTGAAATAGTGATTGTAGGCAAAAAAAGCTACTATAATGTATTAGGAAAATTCAATTATAATTAATTCTTTCAGAGTTATAAGTAACTGCTGAGAATGTTACTTATTTCTGTGATAAATGTCTTTAAGAGTAATTATACTTTTCTACAAAATTTTTTATAAATTCAAGAGGAGTGATGTTCAAAAAAAAACAGGCATGGTTACCACTTGTCAAGCACAAAAGTTTATATATATATATATATATTAGAGGCTTGGTGCATGAAATTCATGCCCTGGGGGCGGGCGGTGGTTCCCTGCAGCCCAGCTCACAATCCAGGATCCCTAGAAGGATGTCCAACTGCTGCTTTACTCCTCAGCCCTGAACACAAATTCTGGCTAAGCAGCACTCCCCCTGTGGGATTGCACCAACCATCAGAGGGCAGCTCCTTCATTGAAGAGGATAAGGCCAAAACCAGCTCTCCGACATTCCCTGAGAGGTCCCGGAATGCCAGAGGGCACAAGCCAGGCCTACGAACACACTGGTGCATGGTTAGAGCTAGAGAGGGACACAGGAGGTTGGCTAGCTGGGGCGGGACCATGGGAGGGCTCCAGGGTATGTCTGGCCCATCTTGCTCAATCCTGATCAGCTGGACCCCAGCAGCAAGCTAACCTACTGGTCATGGCATATGCTCCCTGGTGGTAAGTGCATGTCATAACGAGCTGAGCAACCTTAGCATATTATGAGCATATTACACTTTGATTGATTGAACAGATGACCAGCCATTTAGCATATTATGATTTTAGTATATAAGATATATATATATATTTATACACACACACACGCACACACACACACACACACACACACACACACACACACACTAGAGGCCTGGTGCACAATATTCATGCACAGGGGGCGGGGGTATCCCTCAGCCCAGCCTGCACCCTCTCCAATCTGGGATCCCTTGAGGGATGTCCAACTTCCCATAGGACATCCCTCTCACAATCCAGGACTGCTGGCTCAAAACTGCTCTCCTGCCTGCCTCCCTGATTGCCCCTAACTGCTTCTGCCTTCCAACCTGATCACCCCCTAACCATTCCACTGCCAGCCTGATTGATGTATAACTGCTCCCTTGCCAGCCTGGTTGCCCCCAGATCCCTTCTCTGCCAGCCTGGTCAGCCCTAACTTCCCTCCCCTGCAGGCTTAAACGTCTACAACTGCCCTCTCTTGCAGGCCTGGTCCCTCCCAACTGACCTCCCCTGCTGGCCTGATCGCCCACAACTGCCCTCTCTTCCAAGTCTGGAACTCCCAATGGCCTTCCCCTGCTGGCCATCTTGTGGTGGCCATCTTGTATCCACATGGGGCAGGATCTTTGACCACATGGGGGCAGCCCTCTTATATGTTGGAATGATGGTCAATCTGCAAATTACTCTTTTATTAGATAGGACAGAGGCCTGGTGCATGGGTGAGGGCCAGCTGTTTTGACCTGAAGGGTGTCCCGGATCAGGGTGGTGGTTCCCTTGGGGCATGGGGAGGCCTAGGTGAGGGGCCTGTGGTGGTTTGCAGGCTTGCCACGCCTCCCAGTGACCCAAGTGGAGGCCCTGGAATCTGGGATTAATTTATGTTCTAAAATTGAAACTTTGTAGCCTGGAGCAGAGCCAAGTCTTCTGCTCGTTCCATGGCAACAGGCATTTCTGTTTGGGTTTATTTAAATTCTATAATTGAAACTTTGTAGCCTTAAATGGAGGCCTTGGCACTAGGGCTGCAGAGCTTGGCTTCCTCCTTCGCCCAGGGAACCATAGCCTGTGCTCTCTTCAGCTCCGTAGCTGCTGCCATTTCTGTTGGGTTTTATGTATCTTCTATAATTGAAACTTTGTAGCATTGAGTGGAGGCCGAGGCTGGCAAAGGCAGGCAGAAAGCTTGGCTTCCTCCATTGCCAGGAAAACCAAAGCCTTCCTCCTGCTCTCAGTGGCCACAGCCATCTTGGTTGGGGTTTATTTGCTCCTGATTGGCTGGTGAGCATGGCTTGTGGGTGTATCAGAGGTATGGTCAATTTGGATATTACTCTGTTATTATATATATATATATATATATATATATATATATATATATACACACACACACACACACACACACACACACACACACACACACACATATTTTTTTTCAGGGAGGAAGGGAGAGGTAGAGAGAGAAAGAAACATCAAAGAATCATTGATCATTGGCTGCCCCCTGCATGTCCCAATCTAGGGATTGAGCCCACAATGTGCCCTAACCAGAATCAAACCCAGCCAACACTTTATCCATTGAACCCAACTGGCTAGGGGCCACAAAACTTTATTAAAGTATGTTTCTCCTCAATATAAAGCTAAAGGTAAAATTTCATTTTGCCCAACACAAATCTTTGTGATCAAGAATATTGTGATCCGTTAATATTCATGCCTCTGAATTTCACAATATTTCATTGTCCAATCCTACTGTGCAGTTGTTGCTACCGCAAACTGATAATGAACCTGCAAACTTGAAGCTGTAGTAAAGCCATTTTACATAAGCCTGCATTCACAACTCCTTTTATTCCCCTAGAACACAGGTTCCCAAACTGCAGCATACTTCAGAATCACCTGGAAGGCTTGCTAAACACAGACTGCTATGCACACCTCCCTTTTCAATTTTTGATTCAACATGAGGTCTGGAGGAGGGCTGAAGATTCTACATTTCTAACAAGTTCCTAGGCAAGGCCTATGCTACTGGTCCAGGGACCACACTTTGAAAACTATTTCCCTACAGACTTCTCTGAAGTCAGTGGGTGCCAGGAAAAGGGAAGAAAAAGAGAAAAAACAACCTATGTGGCATCACCAAAGATTTTGCAGCAACCAGTTCTAATTCTATATGGAGACATAAGAAATAAGGCATTCAAGCTGAACTGCTGTGATGACTTCCCATTTATTTTCCAGGGATTCAGGGCACTAATTAGGAAATTCACTTTCAAAAGCACAGACTTGCATTTATTTTCACTCATACAATGGTATTTGAGATGTGACTTTGCAAAGATTTTAATATAAGCATCTGAGCCATACTAAAGACATTCATTGGAAAAGGATGAGCAAATAAAAATACACGCCAATTTGTCATTACATATATTAAAATACTAGATAAGATTAAAGAAGGTTAACAGATGCAACCCTCTTTGCTAAAGAGATTTTATTCCCTTTCAAATAATTTGAACATGGATTTGTTCCCTTCTAAGGAAATGTAGTATAACATGATCAAAAATTTCATAAGATATTTATTGGAACTATATTTTTATTTGAATGCAAACACTAAACCACATATTACCTAATTAAACTGTCGGTTAAAAGTACAGTTCCTTGTCAATATATAGTTAGAAAACAAAGAAGGAAAGAAATAAAATGTTTCATTTATTTATAGTAAATGATGTTTATTGAGCTGCCTTACTTCCCTTTTTTGAAATCAGTGTTACCATTGTAAATTATTTCCTTAAATACACAAAAGTCTTGGTGCTGTTCAAAATTCCCATAGGATGCATTTTTCTAGAAAGCACTTACAATGCACCTTACGTGGTTGTTTTTAGCTTTATTCATATAACCTTAATACCTAAAATATTATATATTCCCTAGAGAAGATAAAAGTTCAGTTGTATTTATTATGGATCTATTCTTACCCAAAAGCTAGCCACAAGAGAAATGTAAATACAATCTTAGGATATATATGATTTAAATGGGTAGACTAGTACCATAAGAAACTATACTTCAAAACTAAACAGATATAGATATTGTAAAGCGAATGATCTATTTGGGACCCTACAGACATGTATTTAATTTTTCTTTTAAGGAAAACCTTCCTACTTTCCAACCTTGTAAGAGACAAAAATCTGAAAAAATTAATAGATTAAATCCAATTCTTTAAATGGGCAAAAGATTTGAAGAGATGCTTTACATAAAAAGATAGAGGAATGGCCAATAATTAAATTAAAAGATGCTCAATATCACTTATCAGGAAAATTCAAACTAAAACCACAGTGAGATACTAATATAGACTTATCAGAATGGCTTAAAATATTCTGACCACACCAAGAGTTGACATGGAGGTAGAGCAACTATATACTCTGCTGGTAAGAAAGTAAAAAGATACAACCACTTTGTAAAACAGCAGGTTCACAAAAAGGTGAAGCTGTACTTAACAGGAGAGCAATGCACTCCTGTACATTTATCTCAAAGGAAAGAAAAGATCTGTCTACACAGAAATCTGTACAAGATTGCTCATAAGCTTTATTCATAACAGTCAAAAAGCAGAAGCAGCCGAAACTTGTTTTTTTTTTCCAGTGGATAGAGCATTGGCCTGTGAACTGAAAGGTCCTGGGTTCGATTCTGGTCAAGGGCATGTACCTTGGCTGCAGGCACATCCCCAGATGATCAATGTTTCTCTCTCATCAATGTTTCTGACTTTCCATCCCTCTCTCTTTCTCTCTGTGAAAAATCAATAAAAGATATATAAAAAAAGCAGAAACAACCAAGGGTCTATGAGTAGCTGAAAGGATATAGCTGTGGGATACCCAAAAAATGGAATACTATTCAGTCCTAAATATGAATGATCTAATGATATATAATTAGACACGTGGCCCTTAAAGTAATTATGCTAAATAAAAAAGACAGATAGAATGGATATATACTGTATGCTTCCATTTAAGTAAAAGTCTAGAAAATGCAAACGAATTTATAGTGACAGAAAGCAGATCAGTGGTTGCCTGAGGAAGAGAGTGAAGGAAAAATGGATAACAAAGATTAAAAGGAAACTTTTTGGATAATCAATGACCATTATCTTGATTGTAGCAATAGTTTAACATGTGTATACACGCCAAAGTTTGTCATACTGTACATTTTAAGTATATTCGGTTTATTGTACTTCATTTATACCTGTATAAATTTTTAGTGGATTATACAGCACCAGATAGTAAGACAGTGAGGAGACTGAAGAATCAGACAAATTTCATTGGTGAAGCCAAGGGTCTCCAAGCTAGGACGAGGCCCTGTTCTTTTCCTCCTAGCAGAAAAAAGTACATATAACATGAACAAAAAGGTAGTCAAAATGTTATCTTGCGTCTAACAAAGCCATGATGTAATCAAGGCTAACTGATGCATGGTGATCCTCCAGAGAACATATTTTTCTTAGGAACAGAACAGATGAAAGCCAAATTTAAGGCAAAACTAAGGATGAAACATCACTAAGGAGATTTCAGCATTTAAAGGAACATTCTATAGTTGGAGATCATGAGACTAAATTGAGTGCATCTGGCACATAGGATCAATTTAGCCCTCTATTGATGCTAATACATTAATATTTTAAAAAAATGAAATTAAGTGCTGAATAAAATGAACTACTGTGTGTTCTCTCTGAATCTATAGATTGATCTGCAGGTGTTCACCCTAGAGAAACCAGTTATGAAAAAACTTAAAAGGAAAATTAACAAGGACCATCCATATCAATGTTTTTCTGCAAACTCCATTTCTGAGTTTCTGATAAACTCAAGACTTTAATTTTCTTAAAATTTAACCCATCCAGTCCTACCCAGTTTAGCTCAGTGGGCAGAGGATCAGACTGCAGACTGAAGTGACCTGGGTTTGATTCCAGTCAAGGACATGTGCCTTGGTTGCAGGCTCGATCTCCTCCCCTCCCCTCCCTTTCCCTTTCCTCCTCTCCTCTCCTCTCCTCTCCTCTCCTCTCCTCTCCTCTCCTCTCCTCTCCTCTCCTCTCCTCTCCTCTCCTCTCCTCTCCTCTCCTCTCCTCTCCTCTCCTCAGTAAATGCTTACAGATTACTGTAGAATGTTACAGAAGTCGCATTGTTTGCATTTAGGAGTATGTCTCTGAAGCATTTGCAAATGTTTGTAGTGCTCATTTAACCCTTCAGCTCGCTGGTCTCCCTCCTCATTATGGGATTGTGTGACAGATTAATGTAGTTTAAAATTAATATACACATATGTGCACAAACAAACACACACTAAACAAACAGCTTTACATGCTTAGTGAACTTACAGAAAATATAAAAATATACCTGGAAGACCATAGTGGTCAATAAGAATTCAGGCTTCAAAGTGTTATGAACAGCCAGAAAATTGGACCAACAAGAGAAACAATAATAATGTACTGATAGAGCCTGACATATATTATGAATTGTGAGATTATTGATAGAGTATATAATATATGTAATGTAAAAAAAGCAACTGAGTAGATAGCTATTCATCAAACATAAAATTATATAAACATGGCTATTGCAAAGAGTACTTTATAGTATAATGAATAAAATTCACACAGTTAAAAATATTACTGATCCACTCATAATTCATTATTGTCACCAGGGAAAATGCAATGGATTGCTGCAGTCTTAAGCAACAAATACAAAAGAAATGAGCAACACCAGATAGGATACAAATGTTTTTCACTACTGGGTACCATTTGTATTTCTCAGTTTGGGGGCTTTGAAAAGCAAATTATATCAAATTGTCAAACAAGTAAGTTCATGTGAGCTTACTTAAACATAGCTCCACTGAACACCCACTCAATTCCAAGAAAACAAAACAAAATAGATTTCTTTTATTTCTCACAGACTTCTTAGAAAATGAGTCCATTTTAATTTCCTCTTCTTTTATTTTGTGCAAAAATTTTATCAAATGTACAGTACTGAACTAGGCATTAAGTAGTGAGTTAACAGGACTATGCCCTGTCCTTTGACAAGTTCCACAGAGAGCCTATTTAAAGGCCAAAATGACAACAAAGTAATGAAGGCACCACCCAGAGCTGGCCTTTATTTTTCTACTGAGGACTCATCAGCACAGGGGTGAGAGATGGAGGGCCCCCACATGCAAAACTGGAGCCGGTAGTTATCAGAGGACTTAAATAAAATAACTAAGCTTCCTGCAGTCTAATCTCCCTTCATAGTTCCAAATGCACCCATTATCTCAGTGCTCAGGGCCTACCAATTACGCCTTATTTAATTTCTGAGATTTCACCATCTGTCAGTATAGTGAAAAGCATAGCAAAAAATCTGGGCAGAGATAAAGCCTGAAGTAGAAACATTCATGCTTTGTGACCAATATTGGCTAACTGGAACTGTCTTAGAACATAGTTAAAAAACCATGTTTATGTCAAAAAGGATGCTCTCAGAAGTACAATGAGTTGCAAATCCATAAAAATGGCTCAAACCAGAAAAGGATACAGAATTATAGCATAAAGTCAAAAGGAAAGGACATGTGGTAAGAACCTTGAAAAATGTAAAATAGACACACCACTTTTAGAGATAGATAGAGGACAATATCCCTCATAAATCTAAAGAGGAATGGAATTTGTCATGGGAATAAGCAACTTCTATTTACCTGAACTAATATTCACCTTAGTACAAGGCCCCATTTTCACTCTACCCACCTATGATGGGAGAATGTGTTCTGAAGTTAATTCAGACATCAGTTACGACTACAATTGAAAAGGTGATTCCTGCTCTATAGCCCATAACAAGGGTCTGGAAAAAGAATCAGGGACTAGAAAAGATGGTAGGAGGTCCAGGACTTTAACAGAAACATAGATCAATGAGAACCTAAGTATGTTCTCTATATTTCAACATTTTGAATGAGACAAGTGACTTCCTGGCCTAAATGAGAAATTTTCAGGGCTACTGAGCACTGCAAATGCATGGTGTTCAATGGCCCTAAAAATTTCTCATTTGTTACCTTTGTTGGTCCAATTTTCTGGCTGTTCATAACACTTTGAAACCTGAATTCTTATTGACCACTGTGGTCTTCCAGGTATATTTCTATATTTTCTGTAAGTTCACTAAGCATGTAAAGCTATTTGTTTAGTGTGTGTCTGTTTGTGCACATGTGTGTATATTAATTTTAAACTACATTAATCTGTCACACAATCCCATAATGAGGAGGGAGACCAGTGAGCTGAAGGGTTAAATGAGCACTACAAACATTTGCAAATGCTTCAGAGACATACTCCTAAATGCAAACAATGCGACTTCTGTAACATTCTACAGTAATCTGTAAGCATTTACTTTGTGATGAATGGGTAAAGATGCCAAGATAGAACTGTGCACCAGAATCATTGTGCATGAAGAACTACTAAATAAACTATATTCTGCTCTATTAGATTATTCTCAACATCTTTCATAGGTGGCCTTTTCAGTTTTGCTTCTATAGCTTTGGCCATATTTTATTGGAAACCTGGAATTACTCCCTGTGATTTTTCACTAACCTAGTTACTAAAATGAGACTATGTCAGTATTTTCACAAAGGATGCTTCAACTTTACATTCTCCCTCCCGTTTATATTACCCTTCCCTATAGTATTTCTAATCTTTACTATATAATTTTATACAGGATTGTATATATTTTAAATATTTATACTTTTTGAATTATACCTCCAAATCTGATAGTTTCCTAAACTTTTATTATATCTCAAAATCAAATAAGATAATTTCTGCTAAGTGTTCTATGATGTATGAAGGACTATGGAAATATAAAGTAGTATTTCTATATCCTCAGGCCCTCGAATAATTCTAGGCAATGAATGATCATTAAGCACCAAAGTTTTAAAGTCAGTAATTAATATGAAAGCATTCTCAAAAGAGTTAAATTCTTCAATACAATTTTGCATATATAAGATGGTTTTTCATAACATAAAACAATGCCTACCAACACAAATTGAAAAAAGTGTTATTTTGGTAAATTAGCTATGCATTTCAAATAATAAATGCTCTACAAATTAGGCAGGAAGAAAAAAAATAACAATTGATAGCAATATTAGACTAATGGAAAACACGTTCTCTGAATCATCTCAGGAGGAAGCATTCCTCACTATACCTTTTGGCTTAATGAATTGGGAAATGACTTTCTATAAAAATTCTTAAAATATATCCTAGGATAGAACTGGGAGGCTTTTATAAAACTATTCACAAAGCCTTGTTAAAAGGCACTTTCAGCTGGCTTGAATCAAAGCTTCTTTTGTCCTTCTCATCAGTAAGTTACATCCATAAACCAGACAAATTAAAGTAATTAATTTAGAGTAAATTTGGTAAATTTGCAGAGTGACCTGGAATGTGTGGGGGCTCCCATGAGAGACTCTGTTTTCATGAATTGAGAGGTTTCTAAATTTTTTTTATTGATTTCAGAGAGGAAGGAAGAGGAAGAGAGAGATAAAAACGTCAATGATGAGAGACAATCATTGACCTGCTGCCTCCTGCACACTGGGGATGAAGCCTACAACCCAGGCCTCCGCACTGACCAGGAATTGAACCATGACCTCCTGGTTCATAGGTGGACACTCAACCACTGAGCTACACCAGAGGTTTTTTTCAGGGATAGAAAGATGAAACTCTAAGATTAATGCTGTTTAAAATTGACACACACATACTAGTTTCACATGGTTAGAGCATATAATGAAAATAAAAAATTGTGGAAAGCATACGTCAGACATTCATCCAGGAGTTGTGAGTTGGAATTCTATTTACAGGAAAACATTAAATTCTGGATAAAACTTCTACTTCCAGTCAAGATGTGGTGACATGGACCAAATTTATTCTCCTGCCTGAAACAACAACAACAACAAATATATGGCAGGACAGTGCTCAGATATTAGGCAATGAATCACCAGGATCTCTGAGATGTGGGAAGCAAATGAGAATAGCCTTATTATTGCCCCATTTTACTGTCTGCAAAGAATTAACAGGCCTTATCACAGAAAGGAAGAACATAGGTGGAGCTTGTCAAACTCTCTGAGTTGACATGAACCTGGTAGTAGGGGAGGGCCTAGACCACTAGGGTTTGCAGTACAAAGTACCAAAGAGGAGAGGGCCGCACAGAAATAGAACTCCAGAGATCTGCAGAGGGTCCCTCTGGATATTTACCAAATAGCACATGCATGCAAGGAAACCTCTTATGACAAGAGAAAGAACCATCTGAAAGGATTAAAGGAAACAACTGAATCTTAAATGGGAATGGAAATAGTCCTCAAAAGCCAGAGTGAGAAATCCTCTAATTCATGGGCATTGAGTAGAATATGCCAAAAGGTTTTCCCTCAGCCCGGCCTGCACCCTCTCAAATATGGGATCCCTCGGGGGATGTCCAACTCCCAGTTTAGGATCAGGCCTAAACCTGCAGTTGGACATCCCTTTCACAATCTGGGACCGCTGGCTCCTAACCACTCACCTGCCTGCTGGCCCGATCCCTCTAATTGTTCTCTCCTGATAGCTCAATCCCCCTAATTGCCAACTCGATCCCCCTAACTGCTCTCCCCTGCTGTCCTAATCACCCCAACTGCCTTTGCCTTGGCCCCACCTCCATGGCTTTGTTCAGAAGGTCATCCAGAAGATGCTTGGTCCAATTATCATATTACCCTTTTATTAGTATAGACTAGAAGCCCAATTTCCCAAGATTTGTAGACTGGGGGGGAGGGTGCCCCTCAGCCCTGCTTGTGCCTTCTTGCAGCCAGGACCCCTTGGGGGATGTCTGCCTGCCAGGGATCAGGCTTAAGCCCAATCAAACATCCCTCTCCCAGTCCGTGGCTCTTGCAGTCCGGGATTCCTTATTCCTTACTGCCTGCCTACAGCATAGGTGGGAGAGGCCTCTGCCACCGCAACTGTGCTCTCCAGTCCTGAGCCTGCTGGTGAGCCCGGCTTCTGGCTGAGGAGTGCTCCCCCGATGGGAGCACCCTGACCACCAGGGGGCAGCTCCTGCATTGAGCATCTGCCCCCTGGTGGTCAGTGCGCATCATAGGGTCTGGTCATTCTGCTGTTTGTTTGATTTGCATATTATGCTTTCATTATATAGGATTGTTCTGGTGTATGGTCAATATTTGGCAATAAGTTTATCCGTTTGCGTTTTGCTATTAAGCTTTGTTAGATGGGTTTAGAGCAACATTTGCTCTAGGGCTAATTAGACCTTCATATTATCTAACTATTGCACCTCCCTATATTTAGCCAAGTAAGATGAAATAACAGATCCCTAAAAAATAATTGTACATGAATATTCATAGCAGCTTTATTTGTAATAAAATTTAGAAACAACCAAAATATCCATTAATAGGTGAATAAATGCAAACTCTAGTATATTCATACAGTGGAATCCTATCTAATAAAAGAGTAATATGCAAATTGACTGTCACTCCAAGACACAAGATGGACACCCCCATATGGTCAAAAATAGCTGCTCCAATGTGGACACAAGATGGCCACCACAAGATGGCTGGCAGGGGAAGGCACTTGTGGGCAGTTGGAGGAAACCAGCCCAGCAAAGGAGGGCAGTTGGGGGGACCGAGATCTGCAGGGGAGGGCAGCTGGGGGGTACTAGTCCTACAGGGTAGGGCAATTGTGGCTGATCAGGCCAGCAGAGAGGACAGTTAGGGGTTACCTGGCCAGCAGAGGAGGGCAGTTGGAGGAGATCAGGTCAGCAGGGGAGGGCAATTGGGGGAAACAGGACTGCAGAGGAGGGCATTTGGGGGAGGCAGGCCTGCAGGGGAGAGCAGTTGGGAGGGGACCAGGCCTGTAGGGGAGGACAGTTGTGGGCAATCAGGCAGCAGGGAGGGCAGTTAGGGCTGACCAGGATGGCAGAGGAGGGCAATTGGGGGAGACCAGGCTAGGAGGGGTGGGCAGTTGTGGGGGGATCAGGCCTGAAGAGGAGGGCAGTTGTGGGGGAGGGGAGAGACCAGGTCTGCAGGGGAAAATAGACTTGCAGGGGAAGGCAACTGAAGGAGACCAGGCCTGCAAGGGAGGGCAGTTGGGATTACCAGGACAGAAGGGGAGGGCAGTTGGGGGGAACCTGGCCTGCAGGGAAGGGCAGTTGGGGAGTACCAGGCCTGCAGGAAAGGGCAGTTTTCAGGGACGAGGCCTGCAGGAGAGGGCAGTTGTGGGGGGACCAGGTCTGCAGGGGAGGGCAGTTAGGGGTGACCAGGCCAGCAGGGGAGAGAAGTTAGGGGCAATCAGGGAGGCCAGGGAGCAGTTAGGCATCAATTAGGCTGGTAGTGGAGTGGTTAGGGGGTGATCAGGCTGGCAGGCAGAAGTGGTTAGGTGTACTCAGGCAGATGCAGGTGAGTGGTTGGGAGCCAGCAGTCCTAGATTGTGAAAGGGATGTCCAACTGTGGGATCAGGCGTAAATAGGTGGTTGGACATCCCTCAAGGGGTTCCAGATTGGTGTGGGTGTAGACTGCGCTGAGGGACCATTACCCCCATGCATGAATTTTGTGTACCGGGCCTCTAGTACTATCTATAATAATAAAAGGGTAATATGCTAATTAGATCAGATGTCATTCTGGACGTCCTTCCTGATGAAGCCAGGACCCGAAGAAAGTCAGCCAGGGCCCTGGGTGCCTGCAAATGGCCCAAGGGAAGAACGCCTGGGTCCCAGTTGCCAGAGGAAGCTGGGGGAAGAAAGGCCTACTCTTGCAAAAATTTTCATGCATCAGGCCTCTAGTTGAGACTAAAAAAAGAATGAAGTTTTGATATATATACAATAATATGGATCAATATCAAACTAAATTCAGATTTAAGAAAATAGTCAAAAAGTCTACTTATGGTATGCTTTCCCATTTATATAAAACTCTAGAAAATGCAAACTAATCTATAACGACAGAAAGAAGATCAGTAGGTGCCTGGGAGTAGGACAGGTAGGAAGTGGGAGAGAAAATAGCAAAATAAAAGTTTTGGGGGTGAGATATATGCTAATGATGTTGATTGTGATGATATTTTCATGGGTATATACATTTGTAAAAATTTAGCAAATTGTACACTATGCATGTATAGTTTATTGTATATTAATTATACCTTAATAAATGAATTTTTAGAAAACAGAGGGAGAAGACAGGAAGTTTTCTGCTGCTTACTTTAAATAAATGTCCCAGGTGAACAATGGGAACAATGAAACATTGTACAATGATTGATAAGCCTTAAAAACTAAGCTATGTTCACAAACTGCCATGAATGAAGGAAATGACAGATTCATTTCTCTTGACTTGTTTGCCATTTTGCCTTCAATCCCCTGAAATCAGAAGGGCTTCATTTCTGGAAACCAAAATTCCTGAATGCTTAAGTAGTTATAGACTGATGCAAACATGATCAACAGATTAGGTTTGATTCTAATGTGGCAAGAAGAATTCATGGGCCAATCTGGGCTGAAGAATAAGGTACTGTAACAGATCAGATGGAGCCAATGCAAGCAGCACATATTTGCTATTTGTAACCTTAACAAACTAGTTGTCTTTGTTTTATACTATAGCTAAAGATTTTTCTCATAATTCTAGCTTTCCATTCCTAGCGAGATGGATTTTATTTGTTTCAAAGAAGTCTAGATGAGAGGATTTGGTTAACTCTGTGCAAATACAGCCTTATTATTTAAAACTAGTGGCCTGGTGAATGAAATTTATGTGGGGAGGGGAGAGTTTCCCTCAGCCTAGCCTGCACCCTCTCCAATCTGGGACCTTCAGGGCATGTCAGATGGTTTAGGCCCATTCCTTATGGGATTTATCCTAAACTGGTCATCGGACTTCCCTCTCGAAATCCGGGATTGCTGGCTCTTAACTGCTCACTTGCCTGCCTGATTGCCCTTAACCACTCTGCCTGCTGGCCTGATTGCCCCCAACTGCCCCCGGTGCCGGCCTGCTCAATCCCAACTGCCCCCTGTAAGCCTGATTGCCCCCAACCTTTCCCCCTGCCAGCCTTCTCACCCCCACCTTCCCCACCCCCGCCGGCCTGCTCGCCACCAATTACACCCTCCTGCCAGCCTGATCACCCCCAAATGCCCCCTCCCACTGGTCTGTTTTCCCCTAATCTATCTCTTCCTCAACCCTGCCACCATGGCTTTGTCCGGAAGGTCTCCCGGTCTAATTAGTATATTACCCTTTTATTAGTATAGATATCCTTAAAAATTACCTGTCAACAATAAGAGGTAAGTAATGTCCCCTTTGTTTAGCACTAATTTGTATGAGGGCTTTTTAGTAGCATAATGTATGTACAGTAAATGGGAGAATTGATTATAATAGAAACAGAAGCATCCAATCAAACCCTAATAATTAGGGTTAGTCATGACCTCATTCTGAAGTACAGTTGATGTAAACTGTTAGAATTATTTTTCAGAGTTGTGTTTACACTACAGTCTTACCAGTAAAAATATTTAGAAAAGGCCATTCTCTATTTGCTATGGAAATTGGTAAGCTAATCTACCTAATTTACCAAGAAATTAACTTATAACTGACAAAGTACAAGATTTTAGACTTGCATGTTACAACGAGCAGTTCTGATTTCAAAGCACACATTCTCTAGCACAAGTGGATGGAGGTCAAGCTACCAAGGAATATGCAGTTTTACTTTTTTTTAAAGTACATGAAAATGTGATTTTAGCATCTTCTATGTACCAAGCCAGAAACACACATTATTTTATTTAATCCTCATAGTATGTCCTGTGAGAAAAGCTATTATTATTCCTGTTTTTTCAAATAAAGCAACTGAGGCTCAAAGAGAGATTAAGTAAATTGTCGAAGGCCACATAGATACCAAGTGACAAAGCAGCTAACTTGGAACAATTTTAACACAGTTCTAATTGCCTTATACAGCATATGAAGTTATAAGTAGCACATTCAAATTCACAGCCTTGTTATCTTCATTTATGCAGTGTGCATGTGGCTGATGCTAGAATTTCCTGCTTCTCGCCTCCTAGGTTTCATTCAGCTCTCTGTGGTTTCTGTCTGGATTTTCACAGCCAGCCGCCAAAATACTTTGAGGGATATAACAGCTGGGAGACAATGGGCACTCACAGTATAAAAAAGAGACCCTAAAACTATGCATATGTTAGCTCTTTGATCTTATATGAGTTTAATGTATTTTTGTAACCCTATTTGAAGTATTATTTCAATTTGTACAAATTCTTATGGATTTACTTCACCAGCACCATGTCACTTTGACTCACTGAAAATAACAATAATATTTTAGTGCATATTCTGTGATTGCAGACAACACAAACAACATCTGTGTCTACAAGCGGACAAATAAAACATTGGTCTCTCCTCTGCTTAGCTCCCAAGCTCACAACAGCTGCCTTGAGGAAAGTTTTGAAATTATTTAGCAACATTGACAAAGATGAGAGGAATATTATTCATTGGGAAGTGTGTGCTGTGTTATTACTTCAGCATTTTGTCACCCAGCCAGAGGAGACAATCAGATAAAAATTGGGGGCATTTACTGTTTACAAGTTAGCATTCTCATCTCAGGCTGCATAGATGGAGCCAAAATCTATGCTCTACATTAAGAATTTTACAAGTATCACAACATTCAGGGAAAGGCTTTGAGTTGAAAATATTCTACAGTTTCTGATTAAATGTTGAGGAAGGTTTTTCTTTATTTTAAATTTATCAAGGAGGTATGAAATTAGATAAAGGCATGCTTCTCTTTAGCCATCACTGAGTGCTAATATTATAGGTGATTTCTACAAAATGTGCTTTCCAAACCCAACCTAGAAGGCAAATACAAAGAGCAACAATAACATTAGTGCTTTTGAATTGGAAACTTATATGGCCCAATTCCTTATTAACACTGCCCTAAACATTTAACCCGAACAAGCAAATGAACATTCCAGGCACTTAAGAAACAATGGACAATCTAGATACATGAATGTAATTGTGTTCATTTTATAGAATCTGGAAAGACATGCAGGTCAAACAATCTATGAGGATTGCCCAAGGACATTAATGATATCCATGAGAGATGTAATAACAGTCTGCACAATGCCTGAACAGTTGATTCCAATCAGTCCCCAAATCATCACCTTGGGGGGAAAACAACCAAACAAACCCAAACAGTGATTTGATGTTATATTCACTAAACATCTGCTTGGCTGAATTTTCACTTTTGACAACTACTTGGCACTGTTACCAGTTCAAATGTTTGTCCTAGGCATGATTCTAAGGAATGCCTGCTCCTTTTGTCCATCTACTTATCCCTTAGTTTCTCCCATCTTATACCTGGCATACATTATTTTATGGTGTTTACAACCATTCCTCCATTTCTTTATTCTCACTTTTTCATTCAAATGTTCCTTTTTATGGTAAATTATCTCAATTCACAGCACTGTGCTAGCAAATTTGATAAATGTGAGCTAGTTTTAGTATACTTCTTCCCCAAATCATACCAAATTTTATATATTTATTTTATTTTATTTTTTAAAAAATATTTTATTGATGTTTTTCTACAGAGAGGAAGGGAGAGGGATAGAAAGTCAGAAACATCAATGACAGCGAAAAATCCATCAGCTGCCTCTTGCACACCCCCTACTGGGGATGTGCCCACAGCCAAGGTACATGCCCTTGACCGGAATCAAACCTGGGACCCTTCAGTCCGCAGGCCGACGGCCTATCCACTGAGCCAAACTGGGTTCGGCTATATATCATTTTAATAGAGCACTTTCACCCTTAGTTTTCATGCACTCAATCCATAAGTTGTTCAATAAGCACTTATTAAGCACCTACAATGTGATATGCACTGTGATAGGACCTTGAGATAAGAAGGAAGAAAAAAATATATCCTCTGCTCTTAAAGGGCTGACAATCTAGTGCAGACTTGGAAATCACAGGAAAATGAGATAAGTACCATGACAGATCCTATATAATAAAACCCTAATATGCAAATTGACAAAACAGCAGAATGACCAGTAGCTATGACATGCACTAACCATCATGGGGCAGAAGCTCAACATAGGAGCTGCCCCCTGGTGGTCAGTTCGCTCCCACAGGGGAGCATCACTTAGCTAGAAGCCAGGCTCACTGCTTCTGAGGGCAGGAGCCTCTCCTGCCTCCACAGCAGGCAGACATCCCGCGAGGGATCCTGGACTGCGAGAGGGCACAGGCAAGGCTGAGGGACCCCCTCCCCCATACTTCCCCTCCAGTGCATGATTGTCATGCACTGGGACACTAGTTTATGCATAAAAAGCTAAGGAGTCCTAAGGAAGGGACTCATTCTGTTTGGAAGATTGAGAATGGATTCACAGAAGAGATGATAGTTTGAGTTTCACCTTAAAGGATGAGTATGCCTCTAGCAGGTTAAAAGGTGGAAGAAGCTTTTATAGCAGAGAAAAGCATGCATTCAATGGCAAAGATATGTGCAAGGGAATGGTGGATTCAAAGAATCCTATATAATAAAAGCCTAATATGCAAATCTACTGAAATGTGGAACAACCGGTGGAACAACCGGTCACTATGATGCACACTGACCACCAGGGGGCAGACAATCAATGCAGGAGCTTCCCCCTGCCTACAGGCCACAGGCTAGCCAAGGTGGGTGCCAGCAGGGCCCCCCCTGATTGCCCTGCTAGTCATCCTGCAGAGGGAGGCAACCGGTGGCAGTGACAGCAGTAAGGCGATTGTGAGTGGGCCTGCCTGTGAGCAGGTGGCGCTGCCTCCCCAATTGCTCTGCTGGTCAGAAAGAAGACAATTCTCTGTGTTTGGTGGGATCAGGAAGCTGTGGTATATTATGAGCTTCTAAAAACAGGTGAAACCATTAATACTGATGGCTACCAACAACAAATAATCAATTGGAACCACGCTTTGATTGTGAAATGACCAGAATGTTCCAGAAGACAGGGCAAAGCAATTTTCCTTCTTGATGATGCATCATCACACACTTCAAAAACAGTTAAAGACACGTTAACAGATCTTGTCTGGGAAGTATTAACCCACCCGCTGTATTCACCAGAACTTGCTCCTTCAGACTACCACTTGTTCTCATTGATGGCACATGCACTTTCTGAGCAGCACTTCAAAACATATGAAGAAGTGGAAAATTGGGTCTCAGAATAGTTTGCCTCAAAACAAGAAAAGTCCTATTGGGACGGTATCCACAAATTACTTGAAAGATGCGGAAATGTGTAGCTAGTGATGGACATTACTTTGAATAAAGCACTTTTGATGTTTCTCTTGAAATTATCATGTTTTCTTTGATTACACAATCCACTATTATTAACCAGTACACCTAGTATCACTGTTCTACTTCATGGTACATAATCTATACTAATAAAAGCCAAGGGGCCCCTTGCACTCTCGCCCAACACCCTCACATC
Organism: Antrozous pallidus; assembly: GCA_027563665.1. Taxonomy (NCBI): domain Eukaryota; kingdom Metazoa; phylum Chordata; class Mammalia; order Chiroptera; family Vespertilionidae; genus Antrozous; species Antrozous pallidus. Next base: position 43,986,374 of record CM050509.1, on the reverse strand, counting down.
ATCCCAAGATGGCCGCCCCCATGTTGTCACAAAATGGCCACCCACATCATCACAAGATGTCTAGAACAAGATAGCCACCACAAGATGTGGGCCATCAGGCCAGTAGGGAAGGGCAGTTGGGGGCCATCAGGCCAGGAGGGGAGGGCAGTTGGGGGCCATTGGGCTGGCAGGGGAGGGCAGTTGAGGGTGATCAGGCTGGTAGGGGAGCAATTGGGTTTCAATCAGGCTGGCAAGGGAGTCATTAGGGGGCAATCAGGCTGGCAAGCAGAAGTGGTTAGGTGCAATCAGGCAGGCAAGTAGGCGAGTGTTTATGTGCCAGCAGTCCCACATTGTAAGAGGGATATCCAACTGCCGGTTTAGGCCTGATCTTGGCAGTTGGACATCCCCTGAGGAGTCCCAGATTGGAGAGGGTGCAGGCTGGGCTGAGGGACACAACCCAGTGCACGAATTTCGTGCACCAGGCCTCTAGTCAATAAATAAAACTCCACTCTGGATAAGGTTTCCTTATATAAATGCCAAATAACATTTGCTCTAATAATTTCAAGTCTGGGCAGGATTATTTAAAACAGTCCATTTGTGAACAGTTTAATTTTAGCATTAGGTTAAAATTATAGAAGGCTAACTTTCAGTCATCTAGGAAATTAGTTTGATTTCTTAATCTACATAAAATTCAAATGGGCCTTAGGAGAGGTGTGAAAAGAAAATTAACTGGAAAGGCCATTTTGAATTCAAATTATTCATATCCAAAATTGAAATACATATATATTATCTATTACTATATTAAAAATACCACTAGATTCCAAAGCCACATTTCAATAAATAAGCCATTTAAAATGAGAATTAGTAAAATAAGTATAATATTGAACTTATTGGTATGTAAAAATAGAAAAACATTTATCATAACCTTTTTCTTGCTACTATAATTCATTTAAAAGAGATATTGAATTTTCATAAATAGAAATACTTTACATCTACTATATATTTAAATACCTTCCCAATATGCATCCATAAATATCTCATTAATATAAATAAATAAAAATTTCCATACCTCTTCCCAGGGCTCTTCATGAAAAAAGAAATATCCTACGTCTCTTGGTGAGGCAACAGAAAACTACTTAGTGCTCAGAAATAAATTTGTGTGGGGTGACTAGGGAGACATTAAAGCAACTGGAAGAAGTAATTTACTAAAAGCACCCCCTACTGGTTTGAAAAGCTAATGTGTTTCTCTCCTCTAAAATGAGTAATTCATTTTTACTTGTCAGCAACATAATGACAAATACATGGTACACACCATGAGTAATGGGTATTATTAATAAAAATGATTAATAGGTACATATGTATGTACATATATCCACATGTGCACACAATGCACACATAGTGAAGTTCAGCCAAACCTTAATTTATGCTTTGTGAAACACAAGAGACTGGCTCCACTAGAATGTTCTCTAAAACCCGGGGCTAAGCTCCAGCTAAGGACAAAGTGGAGCAATTGATGGCTGATCTCTGCAGTAGAGAAAGAAGGGAAATCCTACTATAGGCAAAAGTATGGAGAAGTAAGCATATGTTCATGGTAGTGGTAGATAAAATAAACTAGGATTTAAAGAATGGGTAAGGTTTGAATGAAAAAAGGAAAGAGTTTACATACTGATGCTGTGCTTCTGATTGATATATCCAACTGTTCATCTGTTACCTAACTTAAAAGTTTGAAAGGCACCTCAAAAATTTTTAAAAAGTCAGGAGCTGATATTATTATCATTGTCCCCAAAACTGATCCTCCTCTTGGCACTGCCTTCCAGTGAATGAAAGCACCCTCCCCTCATTTGTACAAGCCAGAAACCCAGAAGACATTCCCCCTATATGCAACACAACAAAACCTGCCATTTTTTAAAAGTGTATTTTTATTGATTTCAGAGATGAATGGAGAAGGAGAGAGAGCTAGAAACATCAATGATGAGAGAGAATCATTAATCGGTTGCCTCCTACACTGCAGGCCCCCTACTGGGAATTGAGCCTGCATGTGCCCTTGACTAGGATCAAACCTGGGACCCTTCAGTCCACCGGCCGAGACTCTATCCACTGAGCCAAACCAGGTAGGGCAAGTTTGCCATTTTTACCTCCTAATTATACCTTGAACTTACCACATTTTTTTCCTTTTCTACATTGAATAACCTCTGGCCTATATAACTTCAATAATTTACCTAGTTTCTATGCTTCAATTTCTGTTACCCTCTAATCAATTCGCTGCATAAGAATCAAAGTTATGATAAAAATTTATATATCATCCCCTTTTAGTATTTTCCTGTCATCCTATCTAATAAAATAGTAGTATGCTAATTTGACCATACCTTTGCTACACTACCAGCCAATCAGGAGTGGGGGGCGGGGCTGAGGCACGCACGAGGTGAGGGGCAGCAGCCCCGCCCCTTGCGCCTGTTCTGCTGCTACGCGGGGCCTGTGGAGGGACGGGGACACAAAGGGTGTGATGGGCAGGCCCATTCTGCTGCTCTGTGGGGCCCAAGAAGCTGAGGAGAAGGTGAAGGAGAAGCTGCCCCAGAAGCTGCCCAAAGAGATGAAGGTGCTGGAGAGGAGCAAGCAACCAAGAAGAAAGATTAAGCCACCCTTTCCCTAATTATTTCAGGAATGATCCTCCTAATAATCAACCCCATCACCAACAAAGCAATTGAGTCTCCGATAGAATATGAATTAAAGTCGGACATTAAATGTTATGCTATGACTTTTCTCCTTATACAGAATGTCAGTTTGCTTGCAGAGTGGCTTCTTGGCTTGCTGCCAGCTTGTACATGGTCCACACTTATGAATTCAGGATCTATGACAATGTGAATAATTCAAATGTTTACAATAAAAACACATGAATACATGAATTCACTAATGTTAATGTTAAAATTCACGGCAAAAATAGTCCTTTGAATCCTTGGTGGTTATAAATTAAGGACCTCAAATTATGTGCAATAAACAGTAAATAAAGTTACACTGAATGGCAAAAAAAAAAAAAAAAACACATTAGGGGCCAGGAAATGTTCAAAGACCTGGGAAGCATTCCCAGACCAGGAAGGGAAGTCACAGGGTGTATATTATTGCTATAAATACTGTATTTCCTATTACTTAACAACATATACAATGCAATGTATTAGATGCCTTCCTATCTCATGAAGTATGTATTCTCATAGGTAATATTGGTAGATATGTTATAGTTATGGCAGTATGTCATATCCTAACTATATTAATAAAAGGGTAATATGCTAATTAGACCATGAGACATTCCAGATGTCCTTCTGGACAAAGTCATAGTGGTGGGGCCAAGGCAGAGGTGGTTATGAGTGATCAGGCAAGGAAGGGAAGGAAGTTGGGGGTGACCATGTTGGCAGGGGGGTGCAATTGGTAGCAAGCAGGACAGCAGGCAGAATTAGGGGAGATCAAGCTGGCAGGCAGGTGAGCAGTTAGCAGCCAGTAGTACTGGATTCCGAGGGGATTGTCCAACTGCCAGTTTAGGCCTGATCCCACAGGGGTCCCAGATTAGAGAAGATGCAGGCAAGGTTGAGGGACACACTCCTCTCCACTCCCTCCCCTAGCACACGAATTTCATGCACTGGGCCACTAGTATTTAGGATAAAAACCAAAATCCTTAATATAAGGAAGTCCTTCCTATATAACCTGGTTCCCTGTCTACTTCTCAGGCCTCTTGTTTTCTTGCTCCAGCAACACTATACTTCTTTCACTTTCTCAAATATGTCAACCTCCTTCTTGTCTTGCCTCATAACATTTGTACATATAGTTTCCTTCCTGTTCCCTGTCACCTCTTTATCCTTTCTTCACTTGGTTAATTATTTCTATCTTTCAGATTTCATCTCACTTCCTTGGTCCTTCAGAATATATTGGGTCTTTCTTTCTCCAAAGCACTTATCACAATTACAATTTTAGTATTTTATAATAACAGTTGGCCTTTGTATCAATGGATTCCACATCCACGAATTCAACCAACTGCAGATAAAAAATATTTGGAAAAAAATTTGATGTTTACTTATATGTATTTATTTTTAATTTGAATGTCTTTCCAATGTTTCCTGGTAATATGTAAATCTTTCATTTGAAAATGGAATGTGCCATCATATTGAATTTTATATGTACCAAATATTATTTTTCAGCCTATTGTTCTTCCTTTATAGTTGTTTATGGGTGTTCAATTTTTATGTTATCAAATCTGTAATTTTTTTTTCCTTTTGGGATTCTAGACTTGATTCTTTACTTAGGAAGGCCTTCTATTTAATAGGATTATGTTTTTAAATATGTCACCTGTATTTTCCTTTAATCCTACACACCTATTATTAATAACTTAGTAGTGCTATCAATTAGACTTTGTCTGACCCTATCAACAGAGATCAAGTCCTTTCTATCTCACCAAGAGCTACTGCTATTTCATTCTTTCTTTTGCATATCATTTATTCTATACAAGATATTTTAACTCCCAAAATTTCTCATTATGACAATTCAAACAATGTTCATAAAGAAAAAATGAATTAATAACTCCATCCCTGCCTCAACCAATCCCATCATAAGGCAACTAATATTCATTGGAGAGTGAATGGAAATATAGCCCATAAAAATATATAAAGCCCTAACTGGTTTGGCTCAGTTGATGGAGCGTAGGCCTGCGGATTCAAGGGTCTCAGGTTTGATTCTGGTCAAGGTCATGTACCTTGATTGCAGGCACATACCCAGTAGGGAGTGTGCAGGAGGCAGCTGTTCTATGTCTCTCTCTCATCAATATTTTTAACTCTCAATCCCTCTCCCTTCCTCTCTGTATAAAAAATCAATAAAATATATTAAATATAGATATATAAATATATGTGCACATAGAAAGAGACTTCCCTCTTATTTTTATAAAAATGGGATATTTTATGCTTATACTAACTTGTCATTTTACTTAATGAATGGTTCTCTAAGACAGGATATGCCTCCAACTCATTCTTTCAATTTCTGGGAATATTCAATGTCATGTATGCACCATTAATTTTTTATGTACATAAAATCTAATTTTTAGACATCCAGGTTGTTTTTATTGTTATTGTTAACTCTAATAATAGTATGTTGACTACATATTGAAACAATATTAGATATATTGAGTTAAATAAAGTATGTTAAATTAATTTCATTTGTTTAATTTTTACTTTTCAAAATAAGGCTACTAGAAAATTAAAATTAGATATATATCTTACATTATTTTTCTATTGATCAGTCTCTTCTGGACTGTTATTATATTTCTGTTATAAAATGTTCTTTCTGTTTAAAGAATCCTTGCCTGGAACTTTACCTTAAACAATCTGTATTTTTATTTAGATTTTAGTTATTTCAGTTATTTTAGTTACTGTCCATCATTGTTTCTTCTTTTATTTAATGTTCTCTCATCTGGAGATCTCTGTTCTGATTAATTTCTGTGATTTGAGTTCTTTTCTCAAAGACTGTTTTCAATGGTGTATGAGAAAGAAATGCTTTCTGAATCCTTCCATGTTCTCAAACAGCTTTCTCTGACCAAAACAAGGGAACGATATACTGATTGGATAATACAATGCTTTGACTGTAGTTCTTTTCTCTTGGAAATTTCTAGATGATATTCCTTTGTCCTGAAGCTTCCATGTTATCAGTGAGAAAACCAATACAGTCTTATTTTTTTCTTTGTATCTGACTTGGTCCTTGTGCCAGAAAACCTGCAAGATTTTCTCTTCATCCTTGAAGTTCAGGAACTTTATCAGTGTATGTTTAAATATAGAACAAAAAAGAACCCCCAATTCTTCTATAGATCTTTTGTAGAACTAGTTTTGTTTTTGTTAACTCATTTAAATTTTATAATTAATTTTAGCTTATGACTTTATGTTTTGTATGACTACTTACATGTGACACATATTTTTTCTTTTTGTTCCTGAGTTAGATTATTTTTCAATATTTCTTTAAATTAGTTTATAATTATAAATTTTCCTTTGTTTTAATTTTAATATCATCTCTAGGCTTTTTATGAAATAATTTCATTTTTGTTTATTTTTAAATAACTTTAAATTCCCATTTATATTTCATCTCTGGTCCAAAAATTATTTATAAAATGTATTTTATGGTTTCAAGATATTTTAATTTTTTGTCATAATTTTATTGTTGACTTCTAGCTTTATCAAATACTCATCAGAGAATGTGACTTATCAGTTCTCTACTTGGAAATTTATTAAGTTTTTTCTTATGGCAAAGTACATGGTCAATTTTTTTAAATGCTCCATATATGAATCTACTAGTATATTCTTTTGCTTTAGAGTATATAATCCTATTTATTTGTCAAAGTACAAGGTCAAGCTTCTTTTATGTGTGTGTGTGTGTGTTTAGTTGTTATTGTTAATCTTCACCAGAGGATATTTTTCCACTTTTTTTAAAGATAGAGTGGAAGGGAGGGGGAAATAGAAAAAGAGAAATATTGATATGAGAAAAACATATGGATTGGTTGTCTCCCACACGCTCCCTGACGGGGGGCCAGAAATTAAAGCTTCAAGGGAGATACATACCCTTGACTGGAATCAAGCCCAGGACCCTTCAGTCCTATGGCCAAATCTATATCCACTGAGCCAAACTGGCTAGAGCATAGCATCAAGCTTCTTAATTATATTATTCAAATCCATTATATTGTTACTTTTGTGCCTACTTAGTTTTCAAAGCTTGAAAGTGTATTCTACAACTTCATTGTAGTTTTATCAAATGCTTCATGTATCATTTCAGTAGTTAATGTACAATAAGTATTTGCTGAATAAATGAATACATGTAGGTTCTGTTTTGATGCTTTGGCTTTAAATGCCAATTTATCTGATACTGGCATTCTTACTCTACTCTCCACTGAAAATGTATTTATATATTTTGCCCATTCTTTTATTTTGAAACATTTTCATCATTATATTTAAGGTTTTTTTTACATGTGTATTTAACTAAAATTTAGAAAACTATGTGTTTTTGTCTGGGAATAAAAGGTATTAACCCATTTATATTATAGTGACAAATATAATGTCTAGACTCAAGAGTGAATTATAGTTAAACAATAATTCATGTTTATTATATTGATGGAAAGCAGAATAATGGCCCTCACTGATACCAGTGTCCTAATCCCCAGAAATATGAATAAGTTACTGTCAATGGCAAAGGGGAATTAAGATTGCACATAGAATTAAGGTTTCTAATTAACTGACTTTAGGATGGAGAGACATCTTGAACTAATCTGGATGTACCAAATATATTCATAAGGGTCCTTAGAAGTGTAAGAGTAAGGCAAAGAGGAGTCATAGAGAGATAGATGTTGGCATAAAGGCCAAATATATGTAACATTATTGGCTCTGAAGATGGAGGGAGAGGAGCCATGAGCCATGAAATGTGGACAGCCACTAGACGCTAAAAAGGTCAGGGAAACAGATCCTCCCCATAGAGCAGTGGTTCTCAACCTTTTTAATGCCATGAACCTTTAATACAGTTCCTCATTTGCGGTGACCCATATATTGTAATGTAAATATATGTGTTTTCTGATGGTCTTAGGGTCTACAGCAGTGGTTCTCAACCTGTGAGTCGTGATCTGTAGGTTGAGAACCACTAGCAGGGTAGCCTAAGACTATCGGAAAACACAAATATTTACATTAATAACAGTAGCAAAATTAAAGTAGCAATGAAAATAATTTTATGATTGGGGGTCACCGCAACATGAACAACTGTATTAAAGGGTCGCAGCATTAAAAAGGTTGAGAATCACTGCCCTAGAGGCTTCAGAATGTAACACAGCCTTGATTTTTAGCCCAGTGAGACTCATTTCAACCTTCTGTCTTCCAAAACTGGAAGACAACCAATTTGTGTTGTTTTAAGCCACCAAGTTTGTGATAATTTATTAGAGCAGCAATGGAAAAAATACAATATTATAAAATGTAGATAACAGCATGATTCTAAATTATTGGGGGCAGGTCCAGTAAATGGATAATGAGGAAAAGTCAATTCAAAAATTAAATAAGGACATTAATATTCTTCTGTGTTATTTATCCCCCTTTCCATTTTCTTATTTAACTTTTAAATTGGCTCTTTCTCCCTTATCTGTTACTTCACAGCAATTTGCAACCACACTGCTATCTTTATTTTACAGTGTATTTCAATCTAAATTAACAAAGCCTTCAGTTATATTGCCCCATTCTTCAAGAACTCATTCTAATTGAAGAATTACTATCCTTTTAATTTACAACTAACAGATAACATGAGGTTTAGCCCCAGGAAAGGAGTGACAGAAAATTTGTAAAATTTAACCTTATTTTACTTTTCCCTCCTCATTTTTACTGTCCTTTCCTTTTATAGCCAACCAAGTACGTACTATTTAAGGCATTCAACCTAAGAGCATCATCCCAGGCATGACCTTCCTATTCATGGAAGACATTCTGACACAAACTTATATTTGGATCCAAATATTCTGTCTTCTGCCTTAACAGTAAACTCTTCTGTGGCATGTTCCCCCAGGGACCTACTCTATGCTCCATGACACTTTGGCATGCAAACCAATGAATAATTTCATGCTTTTAATGAAGCCAATACTACTTATATGTGGGACAATGGCTTAATCTTTTCTAAGTAGTTTGGCTTTCCAGAAGGGGATAACAACTTTACTCAAAGAAATTATTCTCCAAGGCTGTGGATCCTGTGCATTATGACAGGCTACATAGGGAGACATTTGTAGCTGCGGGGAGAGAAGAGGACTCTGTCATATTTCACCTTGCCCTATGTAAGTGGGATCCTACTCCTCCTGTGTGAATTCAAACAAGTAACTACAGAGTATGAACTACCAAACAAGCTGACTATCCTAGCCTTACAGGCTATTGTGCCTGAGGGCAGCTCTAGGGCAACCACACAGACAGATAATTGGGCCTGTAAGCTGACAAAACAACTTGTACCCACACCATTAAACAACTGTAACTCACTCTTGAGTCTAGCAAAGATTCCATTATTTACTTCTGTAAAACAAATGCTATAAAACATAAACACACAGAGAGAAACTTTAACATAATGCTGCAATAGGGTACCTTATATCACAGATTTCTAATAAATCTTTTATATTATGGGAATACATTTTGATAATGCTGTGCTTTAAAATAATGATACTTTAAATAATTTTCATGAAAGAGATCTTTTCCCACACCTTCTTCAAGATTATCATTGGATGTTCTCTTTTAAACCATATTATAATAATAAATTATTCAGATTTTAAAGGCTATGGTGACTAAGACACTGACTTCTAAACTTGTTTGCATGCTTCCACGTTGGTAGAATTTAACTACTGTAATGCAGTAGTTATTATGCTGTTTATATTTTATATGCATACTTCAGACTTTTAAAATTTTTAGCATGTTTCACATTTTCCCTCCATAAAGACTCACTGGATCATACTTTAAAATGGAAAAATGTCGGAGTTAGTGTGCAGTTTTGATTATCACTTTCTTGGTTGCTAAAGCATAAAAAAATAAGCAAAGTAAGAAATAAAGGGAAAAGCTAACTGAAATATAGCTATGGCTATCAAATGAATAGTTAAAAACTAAAAGAAAAAACATGAAATGTATAACTGAATTTTCTGCATTGGATCATAACTTTAGAACTGGAAGGGGTTTCTCAGATTATGTGGTCTAGTTAATCATAATTTAAAATAGCTGTATGGGCCTGGTAAATTAATGTTAAGTGAGGGCAAGTGGGTCAAGTATGACTATCTGGATTAATAGGGGCTGTGGAGAACCAGAGAGTACATGCTCTATCTAAAAGAAATGCTACTGCCCAGCCTTGTGTGGTTCAGTGGTTGCACGCCAACCTGTGAACCAGGTGGCCACAGTTCAGTTCTTGGACAGGGCACATGCCCAGGTTCTGGGTTGGGGCGTGAGGGGCATGCAGGAGGCAGCCAATCAATGATTCTCTCTCATCATTGATGTTTCTATCTTTCTCTCCCTCTCTGAAACATATGTAATAAATTTTATAGGTAATACTAGTGACCTGGCGCACAAAATTCATGCATGTGGGAAGGGGTGTTCCTCAGCCCAGCCTGCACCCTCTCCAATCTGGGACCCCTCAAAGATGTCCTACTGCCAGTTAACAGGGATGAGGTCTAAACTAGCAGTTGGACATCCCTCTCACAATCTGGGACTGCTGGCTCCTAACTGCTCACCCCTGCCTGCCTGCTTGATTGCCCTTAACCACTCTGCCTGCCGGCCTGCTTGCCCCCAATTGCCCCTGCCACCACTGGCCTGTTCACCTTTCAAATGCCCCCGCCAGTCTGATCACCCCCAACTGCCCCCCTGCTGGCCTGCTCACTCCAAACTGCCCCCCACCGCTGTCCTGATCACCTCCAAATGACCCCCACTGACAGCCTGCTCACCCCCAACTGGCCCCCCTGCTGGTCTGCTTACCCCATGGCCCCGCCCCCCACCAGCCTGATCACTCACAACTGCCATCCCATCCTGGCATGATTACCCACAACTGCCATCCCCTCTTGGCCTCTAACCACCTCTATCTTGGCCCTGCCACCATGGATTTGTCCAGAAGAATGTCCGGAAGGTCTCCTGGAAGATGTCCCAGTCTAATAAGCATATTACCCTTTTATTAGTATAGATAGAGGCTTGGTGCATGGTTGGCAGCCGGCTGGTTTGACCTGAAGGGTGTCCCATATCAGGGTGGGGATCGCCACTGGGGAGCCTGAGCAGCCTGGGTGAGGGGCTGAGGGCCATTTTCAGGCTAGTCAAACCCCTCCAGTGGGGACCTGCACCCCATGGGAGTGTGGCCAGCCTGGGTGAGGGGCTGATGGCCATTTTCAGGTTGGCCATGCCCCCCAGTGACCCAAGCTCCCAGACCCTCCTTTTTTCCCCCAGCACCTCCTTGAGTAAAGGCCAGGACCAGCTGGAAGCAAGTATCTGGGATTTATTTATCTTCTATAATTGAAACTTTGTAGCCTTGAGTGGAGGCCAGGGCCGGCCAGGGCAGGCAGAAAACTTGGCTTCCTCTATAGCCAGGGGCAACCTAAGTCTCCTGGTCATTCCAGCTCTGGGGCTACCACCATTTTTGTTGGGTTAATTTTCATACTTGCTCCTCATTGACTGGTGGGTGTGGTGGAGTGATGGTTAATTTACATGTTTCTCTTTTATTTTTGTTTAGATAGCTATATGTAATAAATAAATAAATAAGGTGCTATTGCCCTCATCCCAACACACCAAGGCTGTGGGTTCAATCTCTGGTCATTGAGCAGAGAATGAATAAATAACTGGAGCAACAAATTGGCACTTCTCTCAAAAAAAATCAATCAACAAAAATAAAGAAATAAAAATAGGTACTAACTCATTAGCTTCAGCTGGTATTGACATGTAGGAATGAAGACTCATGTTTGCCAGAGTTTCCAATATTTTAAGACAAGTGAAAATAAATTATTTTAGATGAAATCTCTTGCTTTTATTTATTTTTTAAAATAAATCTTTATTGTTCAAATTATTACAGGTGTTCCTTTTTTTTCTCCCCATAGCTCCCCTCTACCAGATACCCCATCCCACCCCATGCCCTTACCCTGTCTTCATTCATAGGTGTAAGATTTTTGTCCAATCCCTTCCCGCACCCCTCACACCCTCTCCCCCCTGAGTATTGTCAGTCCACTCCCTTTCTATGCCCCTGATTCTATTATATCCATCAGTCCATTCTATTCATCAGATTTTTCATTCAATTGATTTTTAGATTCACTTGTTGGTAGGTATGCATTTTTTGTCATTTTGTTGTTCACAGTTTTTATCTGTATTTTTTTCTTCTTCCTCCTCTTCTTAAAGAATACCCTTCAGCATTTCATATAATCCTGCTTTGGTGGTGATGAACTCCTTTAGCTTTTTCTTGTCTGTGAAGCTCTTTTTCTGACCTTCAATTCTAAATGATAGCTTTGATGGGTAGAGTAATCTTGGTTGTAGGTTCTTGCTATTCATCGCTTTTAATATTTCTTGCCACTCCCGTCTGCCCTGCATGGTTTCTATTGAGAAATCAGCTGACAGTTGTATGGGTACTCCCTTGTTTTTCTCTTGCTGCTTTTAAGATTCTCTCTTTGTCTTTTTCCCTTTGCATTTTAATTATGATGTGTCTTGGAGTGGTCCTCTTTGGATTCCTCTTGTTTGGGGTTCTCTGCACTTCCCAGACTTGTAAGTCTATTTCTTTCATCAGGTAGGGAAAGTTTTCTGTCATTATTTCTTCTAATAGGTTTTCAATATTTTGCTCTCTCTCTTCTTCTGGCACCCCAATAATTCAGATATTGGTACACTTAAAGCTGCCTTACACTATATTCATATTCAGAGGCACCTTACACTATATTCATATTTTTGGATTTCTTCTTCTATTTTTCTGTTTGGGTGTTTTTTATCTTCTCATATTTCAGATCTTTGGTTTGATTCTTGGAGTCCTTTGATCTACCGTTAAATTTCTGTATATTCTTTATTTCAGACAGTGTATGTTTAATTTCTGACTGCTCCTTTTCCATTTTCTTGGCATTCTCATTAAGGTCCTTGGTGGTTTTTAGAAGATTCTTGAGTAACCTTATAAATGTGGTCCTGAACTCTATGTACTCCATTTCTTTCTATTCGTGACATGTTTCTTTGTCTCTGTATTTTGCTGCTTCCCTGTGCTGATGGAGTGGAAGTATTGCTGTACTGGAGACACACCTTCAGTGGGGCTTTGGTGCTCACCGAGTCTGCTTCTTGAATGTGTCACTTATGGATGTGAGTAATTGAATTTTGGTGTCATCTCACACTGACCTCTAGATACACTAGCTTCTGGATCTCTAATGGGGTGCAGGTCAGCTACTGTCTGAGGTGACCCAGCAGGAGCCACAGCAAGATCTGCAGATTTCTCCTGGTCTGATCCAAGCTATGAGTTTAGATTAAGCTGCAATAGGGTAGGCCATTTTTATGCAAATGCTGCTGTACATAATTTGGGCAGGTTTGTAGATTGTGCTGGGCGGGGTCTCAGGGAGTCACTAGGCTAGGGCGTGGCAAACAGCAATGGCTGCCACTCAGCTATTTCTGCATCTCTGTGTTTCCAAGTCCCCTGCACCCCATGCCCCCATTCAGTGAACAATGATTGCTGCAGCATCTCTACAAGGGAGCCAACTTCACTTTCCAACCCAATGGCAGACCATCCAGCTTCTCCCTGTAGGAGTCTGGGTGGCCAGCGTATCCCCAGAAATCAGTTCAGAGTTATCAGGAGCTTGTTTTTCTTCAGCTTTTCAGCGCTTGTGCACATCTCAATGTTCTTTTCTCTATCTAGTTGCAGAACTTTCACTCAGCCAGCTTTCCCGTGGTTCTGGGTGATAAACGTTTTGTCTTTTGGTTGCAGTTTTGAAATTGTTGTGCAAGGCTGCAGTTTAGGTGTTTACCTATGCTGCCATTTTGGGTTCTCTCTAAAATCTCTTGGTTTTAAATTCTAATAATGAACGCAATTTTTAACTGTTATTGTTTATACTATAGAATTGTACACCTGAAACCTATATAATTTTTTCTGCCAACATCACCCCAATAAATTTAATAAAATTTATAAAATAGGAGTAAAATAAAGCCCAGATTTTTGTGCAAAAAAATGTTATTATCTAAAACACATATCTGAAAGGCATATGGGGTGCATGCCATGTCAAATTTAAATTTCTTATCAAGTAAAACACTTTTGTTTTGAAGAAAGGAATATGCATACATGGGTAGGTCTTGAAAACTCTCTGAACCTTACTTTAAAAGATAATCTCTATTGCCTAGATTACATGTAAAGATTAAATAAAAATAATACATAGGAAGTACCTACAGTAGCTCTTGACACATAGACTATACCACTGTCTTAGACATATTCTTTGCTCTGTTTCCCTACCTTGCTTTTTATTGTTTTCCCAAGAGCATTCTCTATACCTGCAATTACATTATGCCTTGCCTCCTACTAGAAAGAAAATTTAATGAGGGCAGGTAATAGGTTTATTTTTTCACTGCTCTATTCCCAACTCTAATAAAAGTACTACCTGACACATAATAAGTGTTCAATAAATATATGCTGAATAGATTAATGATTCCAATAAATGATAATTCTTTGAACAAATGCAAATATATATATATATATATATAATATGTATATTGTCCAAGATCATAAAGCTAGTTAATACTGTTCTTTAGGATTATTTCTATTGCATTAATAAAGTCTGCTATAATTATACAATGTCAAACATGGATGTAATTCGCTTTCAGATTTAGAGGGAATACAATCTTTGAAGAGAAAAAACCTTTCAGAGGCAGTCTATTCCACATATTTGTACTGAATTTGATGGTTAAAGGTACATTAATAGTGTTCTATTAATTCTTCTAGTCTTTTCATACTGACAAAAAGTCTATTCACTAGCTTTATGAATCATAATAACAACAATTTTACATATGTCTAGCATATTATACTTAAAATGCTGTCAAATGAACATTCTTAACTATAAATTTCAGTTGAATATCATATCAACCTTGTGAAGTAGATGGGGCAGGAACTATTTTCCTCATTTTGCAAAAATCAAAGACATCCAGTGACAAGCAACTTACCTAAAGTCACAGTATGAATAACTAAAATTCTAACAATAGACAACAGTTCTAAAGTGGTATTTTATATCCACAGGAACTATCTAATACTTTCCTGCAATAACCACCAACCACTATTATATTCTACAATCCAAATTTCTCCTGTCCCTCGCCCCTTATATAAAAATCACCTGTCCTATGACCTATTTACAAGCCCAATTACAACTTATACTTCTACATAATATTAATTTAACAAATTTTACTGAACAAGCCCAATGAGTGATATAAAAATGAATAAATCAAGGATCTTACCTCAAAAGTATTCAGTCATTAGTTTTTAATCTAATTAAAATATGTGTAACTTGTGAGATATTACCTAACACCTGTTATAATGGCTATGATAAAATAAAAATAAATAAAAAGTGTTGGCAAAAATATTGAGTCAAGGAAAACTTTGAGCACTGTTGGTGGAATTGTAAATAGGTACAGCCACAATACAAAACAGCATGGAGGTTCCCCCCAAAATTAGGACCAAACAACAGAGGGTCGGACCTGCATTGCCAACATTTGTCCACCATCCAGATATCATTGCTGACATGCACATATAAGGAACAGTTTGACATTGAAACTGGGACTTTGAATTGTTGGTCATTAAAATTGGGTCTCAAACATTTCTTGTGCTCATATGTTTATTTCTAGTCTGCAGAGGCAAGATTTTTTAAAGAAAAGAAATGGGGGAAATAAAAATGGATACAGACGCAAAGAAGCATAGAACAGACTGTTGGACTACAGCGGGAAGGCAGGGGAGGTTGGGGGGGGTGCTTCAAGAGATCAACTGAAGAACTGTATGCATGCATAAAAGCATAATGAAGGGACACAAGACACTGGGGTAGGGGGGCTGGTGAGGGCATGTGCTGGGGGGTTGGGAAAGCCGGGGGGAGGTCAAGGGGGGAAAGAAAGGAAACATATGCACTACTATTTGTAATACATAAGTAAATAAATAAATAGATAAATAAATAAATAAATAAATGCCCTAGCTGGTTTGGCTCAGTGGATAGAGCGTCAGCCCGCAGACTGAAGGGTTCCAGGTTTGATTCTGGTCAAGAGCATGTACTTTGGTTGTGGGCACATAACCCAGTAGGGAGTGTGCAGGAGGCAGCTGATCAATGTCTCTCTCTCATTGATGTTTTCAGCTATCCCTCTTCCTTCCTCTCTGTAAAAAAATCAATAAAATATATTTTTAAAAATTAAAAATAGAATTACCTTGTAATCCATCAATGCCACTTCTGTGTATTTATCCAAAGGACACAAAAACAGTCATTTGAACAGATAGATATATGCACCCCTATCTGTGTTTCTTGTAGTCAAGATATAGCAGCAACCTAGGTGTCTATCAATAGACCAATGAAGATGTGATATATATATATATATATATATATATATATATATATATATATATAATATGACTTCTCCATAAAACAAATGAAAACAAATGAAATCTCACCATTTGCAACGACATAGATGGACCTAGATGCTATTATGCTATGTGAAATAAGTCATACAGAGAAAGACAAATACCATTTGAGTTCACTTATATGTGGTATTTAAAAAATAAAAACAATTGAACCAGCAAAACAGAAGCAAACTTATAAATACAGACAATCAACTGATAGTTGCCAGAGGGAAGAGGAGTGGAGGGATGGGCAAAAAAGGTGAAGGGGATTAAGAAGTACAAACTTCCATGGTGATATAATGTATAGCATAGGGAATAGAATCATTAATATGGTAATAACTTTGTATGGTGACAGATGATTACTAGATATATTATGTTGATCACTTTTTAAGATATATAAATAATGAATCATTATATTGCACACCTGAAATTAATGTAATTTTTATGTCAACTAACAATATATATATACAAAAAGTGTTATGCATTAAAGGATTATATAAGTATCTTAGAGAAAAAGATGGTGAGATTAATAGAATATAGTTCTTCTCAACTCTAGCTATCTATTAGAATCTTCCAGGGAGCTTAGAAATTAACCAAATCTTGAATTAATCTAAAATGAATTCTGGGCATGGACTTTTTGAAAGTTCCAATAGAGATCCTAATGTACAGTCAAAGTTGAGAACTTATATGCATATATGCGTAACTCATGGGCAGACAATAGTATAGTGAAGGCCTGGAGAGGGGATGGTAGCAGGATGGAGGGGGTCAATGGGGAAAATCTGTAATACTTTCAACAATAAATATAAAATAAAGTTGAGAACCATTTGTCTGAAGGAAAGAAATCATGCTTTAGGAAAGAACTGAGGAAAGCAAAGGACTAATAAGACACACTGGATTTTCTTTTTCTTTACACTGTCATTTAATTAACCATTCTCAATATTAATCATCTATAAAATGTTTTCATTGAAAAAATAGCTTTCCTGAGTCTTTATCTTTTAATTTCTCTAAAGAAAAATATTTCCTTCCCTTAAATCTAGCAGTTTTCCTGTGCTGATGATATACTGAAAGTCTAACCAAGTTTACACTTATAAATGTATAAATCAAGTGTATAAATCAAAATTGAAATAATTAAGTCTCAATGTTAATTTATAAATCTGCTGAAATTTGGGTTTATGTGCTGAGTTTTCTGCATTGCCCATCTTTTTATTCTAGGTTGTCTTTATTTTGGATGGCACTTGTTTTTCTTATATTTTCAATTACATCCTGGGTTTTAGGTCATCACTATTTCTTTTAACTTGCTTATATTCTCCTCATAAAACATATTGTTTCCCTTTAAAAGTACTCCATATTTTTATATGTTTCACTTATTTTATAACTAGAGGCCTGGTGTACAAATTCGTGCATGGGGGAGTCCACCCAGCCAAGCCTGCACCCTCTCCAATTCAGTACCCCTTGGGGGATGTCTGACTGCTGGTTTAGGCCGGATCCAATTCGGCCTAAACCAGCAGACATCCCTCTCATAGTCCTGGACTGCTGGCTCCTAATTGTTCACCTGCCCGCCTACCAAGTCACCACTTGCTGCCCCTCCTGCCAGTCTGATCGCCCCCATTGCCCCCCTCCTCTTTCCTGGTCACCCCTAATTGCCCCCCTTACTAGCCTGGTCATCTCTTACTGCCCCCCTGCTGGCCTAATCGCCCCTAACTCCCCACCACCACTGACCTAGTCACCCCAAACTCCCCCCCTTTGCCAACCTGGTCACCCCACGCAGGCTGCTGTACAGTCATTTGGTCATCCCTCACTAATCCCCCTGCCAACCTGGTCATAGGCAGCCATCTTGTGAGGGTGTGAGGGTCAATTTGCATATTATGTCTTTATTATATAGGATAGGAGTTGCCAAACTATTCCATCAGCATTAGATGGAGAAAATTTGAAGTCACTCTAATAAAAGGGAATGGTGATTCCTAAAAGAACATCTGTTAGAAACCTAATCAAAATTGAGATAAAGAGATTTTTCTCCTCTGAAGCAAGTGGATGATCCCTCTAACAATGGAAAATAGGACTTCATTAGGAATGGGAATGGCCTACATGACTTATTTAAAAAGAAGAGGTGAGGGAGGGTGGAGGAGTGGGGAGAGATCAACCAAAGAACTTATATGCATAACACATAGACACAGACAATAGGGTGGTGAAGGCCTGGGATAAGGGTAGAGATGGGTTAGAAGAGGTCAATTGGGGAAATGAGGGGACATATGTAATACTTTCAACAATAAAGATTTAAAAAATAAAAATAAAAGATGAACTTGAAGTCAAATAAGTACTTGTTCTTTAGCTATGGTAATATTTGTATATCTTTCTCTCCCCTTTCTAATATATCCTCTAATATATCCTGATCATATTCTTCTTAGAATGCTCCCATAATAATCATGCTACACTCCTGTCTTACAACTCTCAATGATCCTTAATTTCTCAATACATTAAATCCAAAATATTTGACCTGCTTGTCAAGGTTCTTTTATTATCTTGCCCTATATACTTTATTTTTCGTTGATTTCAAACATGTCTTCCATGCCAATCAAGCTGGTCTCCTTGTTGCACTATAAAAATACCAGGATTTTTCTTTGCCTTCCTTTGAATTAATCTCAACGTAAATGGATTTTCTTTTTTCACTCTGCATCTTTAAATTCTACCTATGTTTTGAGTTATAGGACAAGTTCAAATTCCTTCATGAAGACTCCAATCTATTGCTCTAATTTACCTCTTTCTCTCTTTTTTCTGAAATACTCACACAACAACATGGCATTTGATTAGTATATCCTGGTCACTATTTTAGCTACTTTAAGTATGTCACTTCTGTTGCTCAATTTAGATTATAAAGTATTTGAGGGGATTGTGTATGCTGCTTCTTTTTGTATCCCCCCTTGTTTCTAGCTTGATGCTAGGCACATAGTCAAGACGTAATAAATATTTGCTGACTGCTAACTGACTGCCATGTTGTATAGTAGCCTCTTCCTATATACACTGTCAGTTCTGTCAACAAATGCTGTAAAATTTCTGCCAGAGACTATGTATGCATAAAAATAAGCCTCTGGCATAAATTGAGATAATGGCCATTAGAGAATTCACCTGTAGGAAAGGGACCCCAGGCATATTGCTTGGTGCTCTAGAAGGTACTTATGCCAAGTTTTCTACTGTCATAATAAAGTTAAACCATGTCCTAATGTGATGATGGGAGTCTCTTAAATAATTAACTATAAATCTCTACCTACTTACTTTTCTGACATGGTTAGGCATTCTAATTTCCAATAGGATATGCATAGAATTATGAACTACAAATATGTGGAAAATTGGACAACTCTAGAAATCAAGAATTTAACATTTAAAAGAAATTCTTTAATTTCTGTGAAAACTTTATTTTCAAATATAAGTGAACAAAATAAGTCCAAAGTATCCCTGAATAATCCATTCAGACAGTAAAAAAATTAATTCTAAGATCTAGAACTATGAATTAATCTCTTTGAACACCATTTCTCTTTTCTTATGCATACTCTATACCTCCCTTAACTTACTCTTCATCTATACCATAAGTATTCTCCAAATTTGTCTGTGTTTCTCTATCTCTCTGTGTTTCTGTCTCTCCCTTCCATTGCTCTCTGACTCTCTCACACACACATATCTACATGCACACTCACATACACATTTCATCCTCCTCCCTAGCTAGACTGCAACCCACACACTGTAAAGCTTATATTTTCTTGCTCATTTTGTCTTCCATTAATTTTACATTTTCAGAAATAAATTCAATAGATAGTACCAGTTATTATTATTGTCATGTAACTCTATCAGAAGACAAACTTGTTTCCTGTACTGTGCATTGCCTTATTGAAGAACCTGAGAACCCTCATGAGAAATGCTCTTGCACTCACATTCATTCCTCTGAGGCTCTCACTGAAGATGCCTGCTTCCTTCCAACTGTGATTACACATTCATTTGATGCCCCCCTTATGTAAACAGTTGATATTCATGTGGCACTTTTTCCTCTGATGCCTTAAGAATGCCCCTAAATATTTTATTTGAGTGTGCGTTTTGTCTCTCTCAATCCATCTTAAGTCCCATTCCTTGAATATTAGCATGGCATGCTTGCTTTATTTTTTATCTTATCATGGGACCACTGTATGTGTCCTGACTCTGTGGAGGCTCAGTAAATGTTATATTGAGAGCAAAGCACATGCCTGAATGTATCCTTTTAAAGCTAACTCTAAAATACCTACAAAATGTCTAAGGGAGCCCAACTAAGGAATAGCTAGGAGTGAGCAGCAAAGCTTATTAAAAATGTTCCAGGCCCGTGATAAAATTTCCTTTGGACTGGATTTTTCCTTAGGCTTATGATACGTGCTGATTCTCTCAGCTGCTTTAATTATGTAGATATTAAACAATGTGGGGGCATCAAATAGTCCTTTAGAGTTATGAGAAGTAGCTGCTATGAATAGAAACTAGGGAGGATGAAAGCCAAGCATGTGGTGACTGGCAGTCCCAGCAGCAGGTGTCTTGACTGAGGACAAACCCCAAGATCTACTGGAAAATGCAAAAATGGAGAAACTGAAAGCTTTCACAGGAGAAGGCTTCAAAACTCTACCCAAATCAAAGAGGATCGCAGACTTTCATGGAGAATTTTGAAATTTAAGTTTGTCTGAATTGTAAGTAGCATCTATTTAAGTTTGTCTGAATTGTAAATAGCATCTATTTCAAGACATATTATACCTTTTTAAAAAATCAATCCAAAACACTAAAGCAAAAAATAAATAAATAAATAAATAAACAAACAAACAAACTATGACAACAATGTGTTTCAACTGAATCTATGGTCCAATGAGGGAGCATTGACAGCCAAACCTTTTTATAAAGTAGTGGTAGCCAGGAAAGAAGATGATGGGTTGTACTGATTCACCAGCTGGAAAGGGGAGTAACCTGGGGAGTGGCAGCTGCCATAGGAAAAGTAGAACAAACACACCTGCTGTCAGGCACACCTGTTCTTTTCAGGGAGAGAAACCCTGAGGCTGAAACAGTAGAAAATGCCCAAGAGCAGAATAGGATGCCTCTTGTGCCCCTTAAATATTATCCCTGATTCCTCTGAAGTTATTTCCTTGGCAGGAATGGCTGCAGAGTAACCACATAAGGTTTCATGCAGTCTTCCAAATTTCATACTCTCTCAAGTAGAATTTCTGGCAAATAGAAGAAAATTCCTTAAAAAACTGAACAGAGGAGGAAGGCAAATGTTTTCTATGGCCTATACTGGAAAAATAAGATAAATTATTATGCACTGTATTAAGATATTACTTAAAGGTTTTGTATCTCAGGTGGCATGAGACCTACTGAGACTGGTAGGGTAGTTGTGGGGAGGAAAAGATACCACCACCATGCCCCTTCAACCCACTTGTTAAAAGTCCCTTCATCACCACAGAAAGTGCCTGCCTTTTAAGTATAGATGGTCACTTGTGAGCATTGCCTAATTTCTGGTTGCACGATTACTACTTGGTCATTGATGCTTGCAAAAGTCGAATTCTGAGCATCCACAGTAACCCAGAGAATATTGTAGCCCCATGAAAATAAATCAGACCAAAAGGGCAAGATAGCTCAGTAACAGATTAGCTAAACTAGCTTTGTAAACACTCGCAATGCCCTACAGGAAAGCCTGCTGCCAGTAGATAAGTCAAACTAGAGTTCAATATTGGTGGCAATATTTTGTCCTGCCTTGTAAAAATAAAATGATATAGTAAGGAATAGAACTAATTGAGGCAGTGGAAATAGTGAGATAGAATTTTAAATGCAACTCACGTACAGCCCAAAAATGGACTACAAAAAGCTAACATTTCTGAACACCTACTAGGTACTCTATGTCGAGTATTGTAAAGCCTTAGAAAGACCTCTCTATGATTATAATTAAAAGTATTTGCAGTCCCTACCCTTGAGGAATTTACCATTTCATAGGGAAGACAATCTTTACAACCAATGCTTAAGCCAGTAGTCAACTGCAAGATTGTGAATGTCAGACAGTAAAAGCCATAGGAGTTCACAGAAGTCAGTGAGCAATATATGCAGAAATTGGGAAGGAAGACTTAAAGAGAGGAAATTTAGGCCTTGAGAGATGAATAGGATTTGTAAATGCAAGAAAAAATTCCAGAAAGAATATTTGTAACTAAAACTCAAGGGAAATATGAGATTCCAAACATGACCTTCAGCATGTGTCAACAGTTACTATGTTTACTCCTGAGCATAAAAATCAGTATAGAAATTCATATTAATATGGAAATTAAAGTCCCTAGAGATTAAAGTAAAATAAATCACCATGATTCATGCAGGGTTTTTCTAAAATGGCATACAAAATGCAAACAGAAAAATACATTTGAAATTTTTAATTAAATTTCAAGCATCTATGCATACTTAGGTTTAAGATCACAATCAGTGTAAGAGTAAAAAAAATCCCAAGAGGGGCCTCTGAACCAGTTCTACAATAAAGTTACTATACTTGGTGAATGTACGTTCAAATCAATCACAAATTCTATTTAAAAAATAACCCCAGGAGTAATCATGAAACCAAATTCACCAACTCTATAGTTCCAATTCTTGATTATCCATGTCATAGTAGTAGAGAAAATTAACCTCTGGTGTTCATGGAGTCTTCCTCCCAGATTCTTATCCTAGGGGCAGGAATGTCAAGCACTATGTCTTTTACATTCCTTTCTAATTGCCCACATACTCATGAAGGTATAGGTGTTAATGAGCAGCAAAATAGCCAAAGGCCAGCAAACAAAGGAAAGACCCACACCATCCACCAACTGGGAAAGCCCTCTTTCAACAACCCAAAGTTGTGAGCATTTGATTCATGAATGAAATAGGACATGTCCATAATATCAAAGAGGATAAATAAATCTAAAGACTCATTCAGAGTGATTTGAACAATATTGAGCGCTTTCTCCACTTATGGACAATATTTAATTCAGTATTTCAAAGAGTACTTTAAAGATGGGGTTGGATATTATCCATTGTTAACTTTTAAAGACATTTAAAATCTTTGTTAATGTTCTACACATCCAGAATTTACTAAAATTCCAACAGTCTTTGTTAGATTTTTACTATGAGTGAACAATACATGGAAAACAACTTAATTGCAAAATTAAAATTTGGAGGGGAAAAGCTTCAGCTATGTAAAATAAACTTTTAAAAAGCATGCATTTTAATTCCCATAAATAGTAATCATTCTTACCTCTTCATTAAAGAAGATGCCAAAGAATCTTTATTAGGCCACACTTTATTTACCCAGTTTAAGTTCCTCTGCATTTAAAAATCATTTTGACATCTTTTACTTTATGATTTTTATATAGCTAAATAATACTGCATTTATTATTTTGCACAATATATTTCCCACAGAAATATTTTCACATGTCATCTCATACTATCTTATCTAATAAAAGAGTAATATGCAAATTGACTGTACCTTTGCTACACCCACAAGTCAATCAGGAAAGATATGCAAATTAACCCCCACCAAGATGGCTGTGGCCACAGAGAGCAGGAGGGAAGCTTGGGTTTCCCCACAATGGAGGAAGCCAAGCTTTCTGCACACCCTGGTGGACTCAGGCCTCCACTTAATGCTACAAAGTTTCAATTATAGAATATACATATATCCCAACAGAAATGGCAGCAGCCATGGAGCTGGAGAATGGAGGAGGCTAGTGTTCCCCCTGGCAATGGAGGAAACCAAGCTTTCCATAGTTCTGGGCTGCCTTGGCCTCTGCTTAAGGCCACAAAGTTTCAGTTATAGAAGGTAAATATCCCAAGAGAAATGTCTGTGGCTACATAGCAAGCAGGAGGCTTGGCTCTGATCCAGGCTACAAAGTTTCAATTGTAGAACATAAATAAATTCCAGATACCAGGGCCTCCACTTGGGTCACTGGGGGATGTGGCCAGCCTGGAAACCACCACAGGCCACTCGCCCAGGCTTCCCCATACCCTAAGGGAACCCCCACCCTGACCCGGGACACCCTTCAGGGCAAACCAGCTGGCTCCCACCTGTGCACCAGCCCTCTATCCTATACAATAAAATACTAATATGCAGATTGACCATCACTCCAACACACAAGATGGCTGTCTCCATGTAGTCAAAGATCCTTCCTCCCTGTGAACACAAGATGGCCACCACAAGATGGCCAGCAGGGTAGGGGAGTTGGGAGGTTCCAGGCCTGCAAGGGAGGGCAGTTGTGGGCGATCAGGTCAGCAGGGGAGGGCAGTTGGGAGGGAGCAGGCCTGCAAAGGAGGGAAGTTGGGGGCAACTGGGCCAGCAGAGAAGGGTATTTGGGGGGAACCCAGGCCTGCAGAGAAGAGTAATTGGGGACCGGGCCTGTAGGGGAGGGCAGTTAGGGTTGACCAGGCCTGCAGGGGAGGGAAGTTGGGGGCAAACAGGCCGGCAGGGCAGCAGTTAGACATCAATCAGGCTGGCAGGGGAGTGGTTAGGGGGTGATCAGGCTGGCAGGCAGAAGCAGTTAGGGGCAATCAGGAAGGCAGGCAGGTGAGCAGTTGGGAGCCAGCAGTCCTGGATTGTGAGAGGGATGTCTGACTGCCCATTTAGACCCGCTCCTACTGAGATTGGGCCTAAATGGGCAGTCGGACATCCCACGAGGGTTCCCAGATTGGAGAGGGTGCAGGCTGGGCAGAGGGACATACCCTGCCCTCCATGCATGAATTCCATGCAATGGGCCTCTAGTTTTATTATAAAAAAGAATACTTGCACATCATAAACATTTCCAAAATTATTAAAAAGTAGGATGAGAAGTGATGCTTGTCTATCCCTGTTTCTAAGTGCTACTCTGAGGTAACAAATAAGAATGTGTGCATATGTTTTATGTATATTCACACATTTATGTGTTTGTGTGTACATGCATGCATTTGTATATTTGGATCAAAGTGCAATGTGTTTGTATTTGTGTATATGTGTATAAAATATATTTAAGTAATATTGAAAACTTTTGACAGACTATATCCTCTCTATATATATCAACATCCTTTTTAATGGCGTCATAGTATTCCATTGGGGAAAATAATTCATTTGCTTTTTAAAATCAGATTTAAGTTGATTCCATTTTGGGGGGTCAGATAAGACCATAATCACCCTCCAAAGAGATTGTATGGACTTGCATTACATGAGAGTGCTTGATTCTCTGGATTTCAGAGTAACAAAACTGCATTCTTACTAATTCAAAGATTCAAATAAGCTTCTTCTTTAATCTAAATTAGTGAGGACCTGCTATATGATTCTTTCCTTTGATTTTGAACACACTGCAATTATTATTGTTACATAATTTTCCCTCTTTGCTAAAGCTCTCATCTCAGGTCATTCACTGTATTTGAAACTTCAGGGAAGGGAAAATGGTATTGTTCTCTGCTTTTGTATTCTTCTTGCTTACAGCCTATGGGGTTTGTGATGGTATGCTTTTCCTAGAGTGCACAGTAGGAAAGATGGTGATAGAATAGGTAGCCAATAAATGGGGCAGCTTAACAGAAAGTCAGTCTGGCAAAGGATAGAAGCAATAAAAATAAAGGGCTACAAGACAACCAAATATAACCAAATTTTGAAGGGTCAATTCTTTTAAAACCCCCCCCCACCCCCCCAAAAAAAACCCACTGGTACATCCAGGAAAAGTAAATGGAGAATTAGGAATGATTTAGGACAGTGATCAGGAAATTCATTAGTTAACAGAACCAAATATCAACAGTACAATGATTAAAATTTCTTTTGAGAGCCAATTTTTTAAACTTAAACTACATAGGTAGGTACATTGCTATTAACTTAATTAGGGTATTCCTAAGCTGGCCTATGCTAAAAACTCAAGGGGCCAAAGAGCCGCATGTGGCTCACGAGCCACAGTTTGCCCACCACTGATTTAGGAGGTCAAGAAAATGTGACCACAATGGTTCTTTTGAAAGAGTATATATTTAGTGTCACACTATAATGTTAAATAAGCTATTTAATTGCTGATACCACTTACTAAAGAATTGCCTCACATAATTCCATTGTAAATTAAGGGGAAATAACTGAGCAGAATCAGGGTGCAACATAATCTCTCTGGGAATAAAATACTTTCTTATAATAGGTAGGCAATTCAGAGGATGAAATCAATTATTGGAAGCATCATTTAGACTGCACATTCACAGTATACTTAGAATATTTGAAAATGAACAAGTAACAGTAGAATTGATTATTTGGACAGGTCTCTGAGTCAAATTCCACATCTGTAAAACTAGGTGACTATACTAGATGATTTTTAATAGCTCTTTCACTTTATAATTCTAATATTATGGACTTATTGTACAGTCATAAAAATATTCTGTGGTCAGAAAAATATTAAAATGTTCCATTGTAAACTTGTCTTAAGTACATTATTGATACAATTTTTTACAATAAAGATAGTCTGGAATGCCTTTTGCCCCTCTGCCTGGGTAGAGTTTACTATTGAACTTAACTCATATATCCTATCTTCCAGCAATCCTTCTCTGACCCTACCACCTATCTATTGTTCTTATCACACTGGAGTTTAAATCATCCATGTTTTCTTAGTCTCCTTATCTATACTAATGAAAGGGTAATACGCTAATTAGATCAGATAGACTGGACATCTTCTGGATGTTCTTCTGGACAAAGCCACCATGGTGGGTCCGAGGCAGAGGTGGTTATGGGTGATCAGGCAGGCAGGCAGAGAAGTTAGGGGCATCAGGCCAGCAGGCAGAGGCAGTTGGAGGTGATCAGGCAGGCAGGCAGAGGGGTTAGGGGCAATCAGGCAGGCAGGTGGGTGAGTGGTTAGGAGCCAACAATCCCTGACTGACAGTTTGGATATCCCCTAAGGGGTCTTGGATTGGAGAGGGTGCAGGCCGGGCTGAGGGACACCCCACCCTGCCTGTGCATGAATTTCATGCACTGGGCCTCTAGTCCTATCTAATAAAAGAATAATATGCAAAATCCACAAGCTATGCCCAAAAGCCACACCCACCAGCCAATCAGGAGCAAATATGCAAATAAACTCTAACCAAGATGGCTGCGCCACTGAGAGCAGGAGGGAAGCTCAGGTTTCCCCAGCAATGGAGAAAGCCAAGCTTCTCTGACCTTCGGTCGGACTTCCCTCTCACAATCCGGAACTGCTGGCTCCTAACCACTCACCTGCCTGCCTGATTGACACCTAACTGCTCCTCTGCTAGCCTGATTGCCCCCAACTACCCTCCTCTGCTTGCCTGATCACCCCCAAGGCTTTTATTAGTAAAGATATGACCCTTCACAGAAAAATTTACTAACCCTGCTTTACAATAATGGCCTAACGATTGAATCATTAGGACTAAACACCAAGACTTCATTTCTTTGAATAGTGGAGGGAATAATTATCTTGTCTTTAAGTTATCCTGAAATTAAAATGAGATAATGACTTAGAAAAGTATAAAAGCACCATATAAAGAAAACTGTCTTTTTCATGCACTGAAAAGATAATGAAGTGGTAAAACGAAAAACACTATTTTTATTCTCCCATTCCTTCCTTTACAGCCTTTATTTAAACTTTAAAATTTATTTAAAAAATTCACTCCAATTTTCATTTCTTTACATTCAATATTATTTTGTATTGGTTTCAGGTTTTATATTAGTTCTAGAACAGTGGTTAGACAATCATATACTTTACAAAGTGTTCCCTGATATTTCCAGTACCCAACTGGCATCATACCATCATTACAACACCTTTGACTATATTCCCTATAAAAGTGACAATGAGTTTACAGGTTCCTCCCAGTATTTCCTTTGTGTTGTTCACTTTTCTTTCTCACTTCTTCCCTCATTTTCCTTCAATACCGTTTCCCCGAAAGTAAGACAACCCCCTAAAATAAGACCTACTTCCAGTTTTGCCCCTCGCTGTAATATAAGGTATCCCCCTGAATATAAGACCTCCCCAATAATATTTGTATTCTTGAAACTGAAAAAGCCTGGGCCACAAAGCAGTTATAAGGAAGTGGGTCAATTTAATGCTGCCGCTTGTTATGCGAGGGAGCCAAAGAGATCTGCTAGTCTGGGAAGCAGCCAGCACTCACTGCGCTAAAGACATGAAGAAATTTCTTCACGAAAGAAAAATAGATCAAATAATGATTCCCTCAGGAATGACGGCCTATCTCCAGACTCTTGATATTGCAATAAACAAGCAATTCAAGGACAATTTGGGCATGGAAATTAATGACTACTTTGAAAATAGAATGGAGAGAAATCAGCATGGAGACTGTGAAACCTAAACTGCAAGAGGCTGTGACTTGGGTGAAGAATTCATGGGAGAAAATCACTGACAGTTGCATTGCAAATGCACTACAAGCAGGCTACCTTGACAAGAAGTACTCATTTAAGGACAGTGCTATTGCTAAACATGAGAGATTTGGTCCACTGATTCTGAAAGAAATGGAGTCACAAGAAATTCACCAGGAAATTCAGGGTTTGGATTGTTATGATGATGTTCCAGAAAATGATGACATGACTGTCATTGAATAAATCTTACTTTGTGTTCATACCAGTAAATATGAGTATCAGTAATGTACCATAGATTGTTGTACATGGAAATAATGGTAGTAACAAGAAATTCTTAATACCGTAGGATTCACAGTTTGTCTGGTTATGCCGGTTTGTGATGACAACTACTATAGTACCGTATACAGGTAATAAATTTCCTTTTTTTTGTTGTTCAACAATAAATGTGTACTGTATTCTTTTTCATGGAAAAATAAGACATCCCCTGAAAATAAGACCTAGTGCATCTTTGGGAGCAAAAATTAATATAAGACACTTTTATTTTCGGGGAAACAGGGTAGTATCTCAATTGGCCATCAAAGGTCAGTGAAGGCACTGGGACACGCTTAATCCATTTTACAGACCAGGAAAGTGAGGTCAATTCCAGTTGGCTCCGGAACTTGACTCAGTGCACAGGGAGCCCTCAGAGCCATTGCTCTCTGCCTAAAGGGCAGCCGCTGGCAAACAGAACAAACTTTCATGTCAGGCTTCCAAGCCTCTTTCTCAAGCACTTCTTCATTGTGGAAGCCCCACATTCTTTCCTCTCACCAGTCCCCTGCCCCCATTCTTTACTGCCCCTGCTTCTCTGGAGCAGGTGGAAGGCTTCGCTCTCACTGCCTAGGCATGCTCTGCCATGGGGAAGGGCAGCACGGGCTTGCTTTTGGGTCAAAGCAGGAGCAGGAACCACCATTTCTGAAGTGCAAAGGCCGCCTGGGTGAGGACAGTTAGCACTGGGAGCTTTTCTGAATCATATCAGTCAGTCAGGTACCCTGCAGTGGTGCACCCCTCCACTGAGGGGGTACTTCCCCTCACTCCCCACCTCAGGGCTTCTGGTCTTTGCCCCTCCACCCAGGAGTCCTTCCACAGCCCTTGATTCCTGGCCCAGCCCACCCGCGTCTTGGGGCCACTGCAGAACTTCTGTCTCTCTGCAAGTGAGGCTGATCCCTGCCCATGGTCTCCCCTAAGTTGTGAATCTGTGGCCAGAGGCCAGGTCTAGGTCTCAGCAACCCGATACCTGTGATGTTCCCAGGGCCCCACAGGAATGGCAGGGCAGGCCCAGCCACTTCTCCCCAGGGAGGCAGTGTTCCCAGGGCCAGCTGCACCTCCTTGGGGTGGTGATATTCCCAGGGCCCCATGGGAGTGGGCTCAACTGTGCCTCCCCAGGGCAGCAATGTTCTCAGGGCCCCACGGGAGTGGCTAGGCAGGCCCAGCCAGGCCTCCCCGAGGTGATGATATTCCCAGGGACACACGGGAGGGGCTAGGCAGGTTGCTGCCCCTCCTGAGGACTGCGATTGATCCGGAACCCTCTAGTGGCATCTGGCCCTGCCCACCCTGCCTCTCCAGCTAAATAAACTAGTATCTTGTGGATGGTGTCTGGCATTGCCTGCCTGGCCTACTTCTACTCGGATGGACCTGGACCCCCATGGCGCTGCCTGCTCCGCCTGAATCTGCAAATTAACCACCATCTTTGGTGGGTTAATTTGCATACTAACTCTGATTGGTTGTGGATATAGAGGAAGTATAGTCAATTTACATGTTTGTTTATTATTAGGTAAGACTAGAGGCCCTGTGCATAAAATTTGTGCACTGGGGAGAGTATCCCTCAGTCCAACCTGTATCTTCTCCAATCTGGGACCCCTCAGAGGATGTCCAACTGCAGGTTTAGGCCCGATCCCACAGGGCCTACCAATCACCTTTCTACTGTTCTTATCACACTGGACTTCAAATTATCCATGTTTTCTTAGTCTCCTTATCCTATTTAATAAAAGAGTAATATGCAAATTAACTGTACCTCAGCTACACCCACAAGCCACGCCCACAAGCCAATTAGAAGCAAATATGCAAATAACCCCCAACCACAATTGCTGCAGCCACTGAGAGCAAGAGGGAGTCTTGGGTTTCCCCGGCGATGGAGGAAGCCACCTTTCCACCTGCCCTTGCCAGCCTAGGCCT
Source organism: Antrozous pallidus (assembly GCA_027563665.1). Taxonomy (NCBI): domain Eukaryota; kingdom Metazoa; phylum Chordata; class Mammalia; order Chiroptera; family Vespertilionidae; genus Antrozous; species Antrozous pallidus. The sequence goes on along the minus strand of CM050509.1, from coordinate 43,955,788 downwards.
CCATCAATACTACAAAGTTTCAATGACAGAAGATACATAAATCCCAACAGAAATGGTGGCTGCCACAAAGCTAGAGAGAGCAGAGGCTAGGGTTGCCTCCAGTGATGGAGGAAGCCAAGCTTCTGCATTTCTGGCCAGCCTAGGCCTCCACTCAATGCTACAAAGTGTCAATTATAGAAGATATATCCAAACAGAAATGGCAGCAGCTACGGAGCTAGATAGAGCAGAGGCTAAGTTTGCCCCCAGCGATGGAGGAAACCAGGCTTCCACAGCCCTGGCTGGCCTAAGCCTCCACTCTAGGCTACATAGTTTCACTTATAGAAGATAAATAAATTCCAGATACCAGGGTCTCCACTTGTGTTGCTGGGAGGCGTGACCAGCCTGCAAACCACCACAGGCCCATCACCCAGGTTGCCCCACGTCTCAAAGGAACCCCCACCCTGATCTGGGACACCCTTCAGGGCAAATCACCTGGCCCCCACCCATGCACCAGGCCTCTATCCTAGCTAATAAAAGAGTAATGTGCAGATTTATCATCATTCCAATACACAAGACAGCTGCCCCCATGTAGTCAAAGATCCTGTCCCCATGTGGACACAACATGGCCACCACAAGATGGCCAGCAGGGGAGGATAGTTGGGAGGAACCAGGCCTGCAAGAGAGAGCAGCTGGGGGAGATCAAGTCTTCAGGGGAGGGCAGTTAGAGGTACCGGGCCAGCAGAGGAGGGAAGTTGGGGGTGACCAGGCCTGCAGAGAAGGACAGTTGGGGCGGACCCAGGTCTGCAGGGGAGAGATGTTGGGGGGAACCAGGCCTCTAGGTGAGGGAAGTTAGGGGTGACCAGGCCTGCAGGGGAGGGCTTTTGGGGGGAAACCAGGCCTACAGGGGAGGCCAGTTGGGTGGGACCAAGTCTGCAAGGGAGGGCAGTTGTGGGCAATCAAGCCTGCAGGGGAGGCCAGTTAGGGGTAACCAGGCCAGCAGAGGAGGCAAGTTGGGGGCAAACAGGCTGGCAGGGGAGCAGTTAGACATCAATCAGGCTGGCAGGGGAGTGATTAGGGGGTGGTCTGGCTGGCTGGTAGAAGCGATTAGGGACAATCAGGAAGGCAGGCAGATGACCAGTTGGGAGCCAGTAGTCCTGGATTGTGAGAAGGATGGCCAACTGCCCGTTTAGGATCGGCCCTAAATGGGCAGTCGGACATCCCTTGAGGGGTCCCAGATTGGAGATGGTGCAGGCTGGGCTGAGGGACACCCTCTATTCCCCATGCACAGATTTTGTGCACCTGGCCTCTAGTTATATTATTAAGTTCCATACCAGCAGTGACCATGACTTTGTATTTGAGTGCTTAGCACAATACTTGCCACATAGCAGAGACTGAACAATTGTTTGCTGAATTAGTTAAAGCATGACTATCAAACCATTCTTACAGATTATTTTTACTGTAGAAACTTCTGAACTTGCTACATCATTGATTAATAAATGAAACTATCTATCTAGATTTTTAGATATATAATGAGGATCTCACAATGAAAATGTCTAAAACAAAATGCTTGTTTTAGAGCCTGAAATTCATTTGTTTCTCAGACTTCCCCTCATCAGTTGCTCTAGCCAGAAACAAGGTTCTTGAGTCTTCCTTCTCCCTCTCCACTCACATATAACCTCAAACAGAAAGCTCTATAGGTTGTATCTCCAAAATATATCCAGTCAATTTAGTCCACTTCCCTCTAGCCTTACCTCTTGCACAGGCCTTTGCGATAACATGATAGTGAATTGCTGTTCTTTTTTGTATTCTGCATTCATTATCCAAACAACAGCCAAGGTAGTCTTTTAAATATGTAAACCCCACTCTACTCTTGATTATAACCCATCTATATCTTCCCATTACCTTTAAGAGAAAGGCTAAAATCTTTAGCATGGTCTACAGAGCCCTATGTCTGGTCTTTTTCTTTCTCCCCAGCTTAATCAAGTAGCAGCTTTCCCACTGCATTAGAGATTCATTGGTCTCTTTAAAGTTACTGAAACATCAGATTTTTTTCATGCCTTAAAGACTTTGCATATGCTGTTTCCCTGCTTGGAATGCTCAGTCTCTGTCCTTTCCATGTGCTTTGCTCTTTCTTATTCTTCTTACCTCAACTTTTAAAAAGTTCTTTAAATACTCCTTCCTTGAACACACAAATTAGATCCTTAGATTTATCCTGCTATCTTCTAACAATACATATACTCTGTTGGTTACATTCATAGGATCATTTACTGTCTGTCTATCTCCCATAGGAGACCATAAGCTTAATGAAGGCATAGTCTATATTTGTTTCATTTACCACAATACTCAGCATGTAGTAAGTTGCCTGGCACAGTATATTTTTTAATGGAATACTAATAAGTAAATGCATACTAGATACAGATCGAGAGTGCAAATAATGATAAAGTTGTGTTTGGTGCAAAACCAAATACAGTTAACCATGGGAGAGGAGCACACTCTTAACAAATAGATCTCTAGTGACTAATGTAGTATAACTATTTGGAATGTGCCCACCACACTTTATTCATAAAATTGGCAAAATCATTCATTAAAATATATTCATCTATTTATTCATGTATTCATTCAATGAAATGTATAGTAATATGAAATTAACAATAACTATGATAATCTATACAAATAATGCCCTCCTAAATGGACGGGTCCAATTAAAAATGCAACTATTAGTTTATTTTTATTTTTTTGGTAAGTTATATTTAATAGCCTTTAAATTCCTCCATGGTATATGCTTATTGTTCCTGTGTAGACTCTATACATGGAGGACAGTGTCTATAGATTTTATTTTATATTCATTTCTCCAAGATTGCCTATTATAATGCTCAGCAAATTAATAATGCTCATGTCAGAGTTTCTCCCTATATTAACAGACATGGACCATGAGCTTTCCCTATTATGAAACAATAATAGAAAATTCCCTAAGAAAGGACAGAGAAAATACCAATACAAAAGAAAAACCCTAATGAGAACTTAGAAGTTAGTCAATGATGATGGGCACAATCACATTAGGAGAAACTATCATGCATCATCAAATGTATATTCACATTTAATTTGAGGGTGGTACTAAGCTCAGCACCATACAAACTAAGTTTGTTTATCCCTTCTAGTACCTTACCATCCAAGATGCTGATTATACTGCAAGGCACATAAATAATTTGAAGGGCTATTATTCATGCTACCTTATATAGCACCTCGATGTGCTATGTCATTACAGTATATTATTTGTTATTGAACTTCCTCATTTTCATTTACTGAGGTGATTTTTATCAATACTATTACTGCTTCTTTTTATTTATAGCTACTATTAATCTTGACTGTGCTTTGTTTGCATTAAAAAGTGGTCTGCAGTGATTCTATTAAAATGATTAACATTTTTTTCATTGAAATTTAGTCAAAATATCAAAGAAAATACATTGTGATATAACTCCATATATGTTGGTACAAAGAAAAACATGATTCAATTTCAAATATAAACCTGAACAATACATTCTCCACAATATTATAAAACACATATACAATATAAACTCATAAATATTTGGGCATGGGTGCCATCTCCAAAACAACACAACAATGAGGTAGTTACTATTTGGCTAGAGAGAAAATTCAAGATTAAAAAATTATCCTCCTAAATAAATATTATCTTTACAATTTCAACTGAAGTTCAAATTATAAGGAAAATTCTGGTAATTCAAACCTTTTTTCAATGGGAAAAAGAAATTTAGGAATGCCCTCATTGTTTTTCTGCCTATGAGATGTCAAGTATCTGGTTTATGTAAACTGTTCAACTCTCAATTGGTTATTTCAGTGTCACATAAAAATTGCTTTAAAAAGATCTTCACAATGAGCAAGACTCTGATATGTGTAGATGACTACCACAATTTTACCTTTCACAATAGCAACAGGAAATGATTTGTCTCTAGCAACTCCATTTATTTTCAAGTCAAGAGAGGACCATGGTTTAATAAATTTGAATTGGTTCTGAAATGGGCATTGCACAGGGATAGCAATAGTGAGAAATATGGTAAAATGGAAGAACTAGTTTTAAAACCTCTTTTCAAGCAGAAGACTACAAACTGAGAGTATGTAGAATTACTGAAAAGGATAGAGAGTACATTTATAGATTTCTTCGTGAACATAATCTCTCCACAGATTCTTGGCTACACTGTAAAACTGCAGCATTCTGGTAGGTAATTGTACATACATCAATGCTCAAATGAAGGCATTCTGTAGAAGTTGTATGCACAATAAATCACCATCTGTACTTGGCCCTTGGAGTCTATTTGAATGCCCATTCAGTCCAAAGCGGCTGGCTAGATATCTCATTGATTTTCTTCTTCAGTGCCATCCCTGGGAAAAAAGCCAATGTTTAATAATGGAAAAGATCATAATTTAAAAAGGGAGGGGGATGAGAGAAGGTATTTTGAATACACATTATGAAGTTCCTGGAAACTAGGTATATTAATATGGCATTCATGGACTTAGGTTACATATATGTAAATATATCGAAATAATTATTCATTTAAACAAGGAAGGCATTACAACCTTTGACAAGGAAATCTCACTCTGACAATGATATTCTACCCTTATACCTATGGATGTTATCATGGCCATAAAATTTACTCTTCAACCTTGGCAAAGATTATAAGGCTGATGACATCTTTTTATGCTTCTAGTCTTTCAGTCCCATCCTAGCTTCAGCTCTTTTCCCTGAAAGTCTTAAATCCAGGAACACTCATTTAAACTAGTCTTTCAGCAACACTACCTCTCTTTTCTCCTTTATCTTTCTACTTGTCCTGCCCAGAAGACATTTTACATAGGTTTCCACTGTTCCTGTATGTGAACTGATAAGAAACTGCTTATTACAGTACTTAATATCTCTTTCCTAGGAATATTGCCCTCCATCCAAATGGTTACTACAAGAATGGCCATTTGGGTTAAGTGGACCAACCAAATATGACATTCCTTATTGTGGCCTACAAGGTTCTACAGAGATCTAGCTCCTGCCCACTTCCCTGGCATCATTTCACCCAACTCTACTCAATAATGTCCAACCACAGAAATTAATAGCAAATCTTGCACTCTGTAACTGAAATATGCCAAGGTCATTCCCTGATCAGGGCTTTTGTACTTTTTCTTCCCTCTACCTCAAGGATCTTCACCCAACTCTTCAAGTAGCTGGCTTTTTGTAATCTAGGTATCAACTATTCAGACGTCCCTAATAACCATCCAGTCTAAAGTAGACCTCACCAGTAATTACTCTCCATTCTAAACCTTTTTTACTTTCAAAACCTGTTTTGATAAAAAATAGATCAATAGTCAGAAATATCTTCCTTATATATTACCACTCTCCCTTTACTAGAGTGTAAGCTCCCCAAAGTAGTGACCATAATTGTGTTTTTCACACTATGTCACCAACACCTAAAACAAGATCTGGCACACTATAAGCACCCAGTAAATATTTGTTGAATGATCTTATCTAATAAAGAGTGAAGGCCCTTGTTTTCACTCTTCATTTCATTTGTTGAATGATCTTATCTAATAAAGAGTGAAGGCCCATCACAAAGATGGCTGCAACCACAGCTGAGGCCAATTCCCTTAAAAAGCCTTAACAAGCAATCAGCAGGGACCCGAGGCTATGCCCTCCCTTGCCCCCATGGGGCTTGACAGGCGACTTCAGGCCTCACCCCCCACCCAACAGGGCTTGACAGGGGACCTCAGGCCATGCCCCCCATATGGCAGGGCTTGATGGGGACCCCAGGCCTCGCTCCCTGCCTCGGCACCAGACTGGGGGACCTCAGGCCATACCCCCTACCCCAGCACCAGGAGACCTCAGGCCGCACCTCCTGCCCCAGCACCTGGCCAGGTTACCTGAGGCTGTAACCCCCTGCCTGGCAGGGCTTGACAGAGGACCTCAGGCCATGCCCCCCACCCAGCAGGGCTTGACAGAGGACCTTAGGGTGTGCTTCTCATCCTGGTGCTGGGCTAGGGGACCTCAGGCTTCTCCCCACAACCCAGCACCAGGCCAGTGGACTTCAGGCCATGCCCCCCACCCAGCAGGGCTTGACAGGGGACTCAGGCCATGCCCCCTGCCCCAGCACTGAGCCAGAAGACCTGAGGCTATGCCCCCTGCCCATCAGGGCTTGACAAGGGTTGAACTGGCTAGGTCTCTACCTAGCCCTATGCGGGGAGCTGGCCAGTCTGGGTCTCATGCGATTTTGAGGTGCATGTGGGTGGGTGGGGACTTGACTCTGGGTCCCATTGTGAGCCCCAGACTCTGACAGGAGGAAGGTTTTCATATACATTTTACTAATTTTCTTTCATCTCTGGCACTTCTATTATAGAGAAAGGACAAAAAGCAATATTAAATTATTTCCTCTAATTAATCCCCTTTTAATGTGCATGAATTTTGTGCACCTAGTGACTAGTATAATATATTGTCACCGATGATCAGTCCCTGTGTGAGCATCTTTTCTGAGATTTATTAATCAAGGTACATTTCACAGATCCCACTCCTAGTCAAGACTAATAGATGCATGAGTAGACAACTGAACCAAGCAGGGATAACCAGTCTTTACTTAGTATTTTGGGATTTGAATATAATAGAATCCTGCTGTCTCAGGGTGCCTAGAACTACAAGAAGAAAAGCTCATTAGCCCTTACCAGCTATGATTCTCACTATATAGACAAAGCCTTTCATAAAAGAAAATGAATCTTAAATATAAAGACCATTAATTAGAATTAGATTAAGCTGATAATATTTGATTCAGTAGCTCTAGTTTCTTCTGATGTCAGTCATACTTCTGTCCTCTCAAGTTTAATATTCAAAACATTTTTTCTAAAATTCTCTGAACCAATAAATACCCGCCTCTTGCTTAAGTTAGTTTGAGTTGACTTTCTCCAACTTACAACCAAGATCCAAATTTACATGTTAACCTTCCTCACAACCTTAATACCACTCAGCATATTCCTGGTTTGATTCATTTCTTAATTGTTCACTCTGTTAATTCTCTTACTCTACTCACAACCCTCTCTCATTGAATCTTGGCAAATGGCATGTCCTTCTACTTATCAGAGAAAACAGATATTATGAGACATCATGAAATACTTCAATTACCCCTCCTTTTCTCATGTTTCAGAGACTAAACTTTTCATCTGCATTCTGTATCTCATTCCCATACACTTTCTCTAGGACCTTGGTCCATCACATATTCCCTCTCTTTCTTATCACTTAAAAATGTCTTTCTTCACTAGTCCTTTTCCCTCATTCAATAAACATTCATTCATCCATACTTCAAATATTTATTTATTACTACTGTCAGAGGTACAGGGCTAGACCAGCCCACATGTGCAAGCTGTTTTTTTCTTCTAAATCTGTAAAAAAAAAAAAACAAGATAACAAAAATTCCTTCCTAGAACCTGCATTTTCCTTAACTACTGCCTCTTTTCTTGACCATTCCATCCCTTCTCAGCTAAGAATATTAAAAGCTTATGCTTAATGTATCCATTTTTTTTCCTTTCCACTCATACCTCAACCCACTGGAATCTGCCTTCTGTGTCAACTCTCACATTAAAAACTCTCTTTGTTAAAATCAGCAATGAATTCCTAATTGCTAAATCTGTTAAAGATTTCAGAGTCTTTACTAGAGCTTCCCTATTACATGATAGTGTTTTCCCCTCTTTCTAGATTCTATTCTTTTTTTTTTTTTTTTTTTTTTTTTTTTTTTTTTTTTTTTTTTTTTACAGAGCGGAGGGAGAGGGATAGAAAGTCCGAAACATCGATGAGAGAGAAACATCGAACAACTGCCTCATGCACGCCCCCTACTGGGGATGTGCCCGCAGCCAAGGTACATGCCCTTGACCAGAATCGAGCCCGGGACGCTTCAGTCCACAGTCCGACGCTCTATCCACTGAGCCAAACTGTTCTCGGCCTAGATTTTATTCTTTCTTGACTTTTGTACTGCTACCTTGTCTTGATTTTCCATATGCCTCTTGGCCTTTCTCCTGGGCTCCACTTTCTACCAGTCCTTTAAATGTTAGTATGTACTATGATTTTGTTCATTCCTTTCTTTTTTCCTGTGCTCTACTCACGATATGAGGTCTTGCTGTGTGATCACATCCAATCTCATGTATTATTTATATATCAACAACTCCCAAATTCATTTTCTAGCATGACTACTCCAAGTTTATATGTTTAACTTCAGACTAGATATTTCTACCTGGAATACTTCAGTTCCTGCAAAGTCATATTCAAAGAGAATATTTTTAAATCTAAAACTTTGCCTTAGTTACTCTCCTACCTTGATTGGTAGCACCCCTCTTCACTGACTTACCAAAGAGGAAAACCTTCATTCCTTTATCTCCTTCATCACATACATCTAGAAGACATTCACTTAACTAGCCAATTCTGAACTCTCTCTTATGTATGTCTCCTTTCCTTTACTCAGACATTCAGTAGTAAGTTAAGCCCCTCATCATATCCTTCTACAGGTCACTGCAATATCTTCTTAACTGATAACTTTCAATGTGTCTCTTCTCTTTCTAATATGTCCACCACATTGCCAACAGAAACCACATGTTTTAAAATCCTCTCCATGTAAAGGAATGTACTTACAGTTCACCAAAGTCCACCCTGAAGATTATACATTTCCCTAATCCTCACTGCGCTCACTATGAATAGGTCAAAAACGTACCTTTGAATTTTTCAAAGTTATTTTGAAAAGGCTGTAATTAACTAAGTAGAAATCTATTGATGGCAACAGGAAGTCACTGAATACTGGTAATAACATTGGGCAGAGGGGTAAAAACAGAGGGGGGGAAAGAGATGGTTATGTCATTTAGAGGGCAATTAAATTATTACCTGACTTTTTATTACAATTTGGATATTGTGAGAGCTCAATCACTTATTTTGAGCCATATCTACATGCAGATCAAGCCTGCTATTGTATGATTAGCATATATTAGAAGCCATTTTTATGTTCTTGTACCTCAACTCAGGCAACATAAAGAAATATCACCAATTTTATTATTTTTATTTCAAATAGATGTCAGTCTTATAATTTTCTAAGGTCTATTCTTCAAATGAGGGATCATAAAGAAGAATCTCAGAAATGAGTACAGTACTTCAGTTTTAGGAGACTAAGGAAGATCAGACAGGCCAGTGCCAAAAAAGAAATCATCACACAGAGATATTGTTGATTATCTTAGCAAATCTCCCTTTCCATTTTACTTTTCTTCTTTGGTTCAAAGATTCTCTCTAGAGGCAGAAGGCGGGCCGCGAATTTCAAATTATTTTTAGGACTTTGATTAACTGTGCCATAAGACCCCAGGTGACTATTAATACACTAGTAAAGGCAGTTAAAAGAAGACCTAAGGTCATTCAGTGAGTGAATGAAGAGAAATTGAAAGCATGTGTCTTGACCCAGTGGTGTGATCTTTCTAGTAGATAATATAGGAGAGGCAATCCAAAAGTGGAAAAATGGGAATAAGGGACACTATCTGCACAAAAGGTTAGAAGACAAGGCTTCACAGCATGGAATTCTGTATTAAAATGAAATAACTTATCAAGTGAACTTTCAACGCAACCATTCTATCTCAATAAAGCACAATCCTGTTATAACACAGCCCATGATTATAAGGCTATAGATGTACTGTAGAGAAAATTCTATGACTTAATCTATAAAGGCTCAGTAAGACAAAACCAAAAAGCTACCATTTATGCTTCCAAACATCAGCTTCACAAAAGGATACTACTGTGTTTAATTTACCCCTGTGACCAAAAGGAAATTCTTTGAATGGTAAATGCTTCATAAATGCTTGTCCAATTGAATTATCTAATTGGCTAATGTCAATTTTGTAACATTTAAGGAACATTTGGAATTATACATTGATTAGCTAACAAGTTCTCATCCAAAGAAAACCAGAAGCTCATGCCATAGCTTATGAGGATTTCTGCAAGAGGAGACAGACATTCATAAGATTGCCTTTAATTATGTTTCCACTTCTTATGAATTGTTTACTTTTATTATTTACCTATGTCTTGAATAGTATTGAAGCAAGCCATGTAAGTCCCTTTGTCAACTGCCAGAAGTATAATGCTCCACAATTAATCAGTAAAAAGAGAATTAAGCATTGCTTCTTTAGAATTAGAAAAAAAATCTGCAACTGATAAATTAAATGCATTAAGAAATTAACATACCAGTAAATGATTGATCATTACAATTATCTAAATTTGCATTTCTAGAATTCTACTGAATGAACTTAAAATCACTCTTCTAAGATATTTTTAGCCACATTCTCCAACTAGATCAAGTGTATAAGAGATATACTATTTTTTATTACAATTAGAAGTTTAAACATTGTTGAAAAAATGTTCTCAATTGGATTTCAAATAAGTTAATAAAAATACAAGCTTCAAGATTTTACCAGCTAATTTTTAATTCTGTCCTGATGTACAAAGAAAATTCATAAGATGTCATAAATCACAAAAGATTATAAGTCATTCAACTATTAGACATGTTGATTTAAAAGCTGGAGGAGTAAGCAGACCAGTTCAATAAAAATTATTTGGAAATTGCAAGCATCTCTATGCAGGTAGCCCATAAAATACTACTAAGGAGTAAATAAAGTAGAGCAAAGCCACCCAAAACATACCATTCTGAGTCAGAGCTAAATCACTCTGTTTGACAACAAATAATAATTATAAGCATTAATAACAATAACTAATATTCATTGAGAGCTCATTATGTGCCAGACCCCGTTCTAGTGGATTTGCATTAATTCTATAAATATTGTTCAGATGTCAAATATGTTCCAAGTACTTATTGTTCCAAATACTAGGATTCAGGAGAGAATAAAACAGACTAAAACCCTTATTCTCATAGAACGTGATTTTTGTGGGGAGGCATAAAATGAGTAAAAAACATAGTAATAAGTACAAATATATATTACAGAATAGTAAGTATATATTACATATGTGGTAATTATAAGTAAATATATAAAGCATAAATAAAAAATAAGTAAAATATATTCAGATGGTAAGGTAAGCATAATGTTTCAGACAGTCCTGGTTTATACCTGTGGTCCTAATGTGATTATTCCTAATTAAACCTTTCACTCTGAAAAAGTCCCAGTTTGGACAATAGGCTTTAACCAAGTCACCTAAGTGATAAGAATTCTGGAGTAGAAAAGGTGTGTGTGGAGGGAAGATTGTGATTTCCAATAGCATAGTCAGAGAATGACTCAATAAAAAGATGACATTTGACTAAGAACCTGTATCAGGTGAGAGAGCAAAACTGTTAGATATCAAAGTGAGTAGCATTCCAGGCTGAGAGAATAGTAATTGCAAAGGCCCTAGGGCAGAAATACTATGTGTACTAGTTAATAATGTAGATTTTTATCAATAGATGGAGTTACACATATGTTGATATGTATGTAATTTTATATGTATGCTATTTTGTTGTATTGACAGCAAGCTTCAAAATTTCATATGTCAAATTTGCTGAAAGTGTTAACATCATAGATATTTTTATGCTTTAAAATGTTGAATTTCATGTCAAAAAAAGCATTTGCAGGAAGTTTTAATGCATTATTTTTTTTTAGGAAAAGGTTATTATATACTTCCAGGAGCTTATGGTGAACATGCTCCATCTCAAGATACTTGTGAACTCTGGTCTGAACACTTTAAAAGTGATGATTTCAATATGAAAGACAAAAAACATCCAGGTCAGCCGAAACCGGTTTGGCTCAGTGGATAGAGCGTCGGACTACGGACTGAAAGGTCCCAGGTTCGATTCTGGTCAAGGGCATGTACCTTGGCTGCAGGCATATCCCCAGTAGGGGGCGTGCAAGAGGCAGCTGATCGATGTTTCTCTCTCATCGATGTTTCTGACTTTCTATCCCTCTCCCTTCCGCTCTGCAAAAAATCAATAAAATATATTTTTTTAAAAAATCCAGGTCAACTGAAAAGGTTTGAAGACCAACAATTACAAGCATTATTGGATGAAGATGCATGTCAAACTCAAAAACAACTTACAGAAAGATTAAATGTTACTCAAACACTGCAGAAAGATTAAATGTTCCAATCATTTACAAGCAATGAAAAATATTTTAAAAGAAGGAAAATGGGTGTCACATCAACTGAACAAAAGACAAATGGAAAACCAAAAAGTCATCAGTAAAATGTTGCTTCAACAGCATGAAAGAAAGTCTTTTTTTGCATCAAATTGTGACTAGCGATGAAAGTGGATTTACTTTGAGAATCCCAAATGCACAAAATCATGGGTTGATCCAGGTCAACCATCATTGTCGACTGCAAGGCCAAGTCGCTTTGGAAAAAAGACAATGCTCTGCGTTTGGTGGGATCAGGAAGGTATGGTGTATTCTGAGCTTCTAAAACCAGGTGGAACCATTAATACTGATGGCTACCGACAACAAATAATCGATTTGAACCATGCTTGGATTGTGACCACAATGTGCCAGAAGACAGGTCAAAGTAACTTTGTTTCATGATAACACACCATCACACACTTCAAAACCAGTGAAAGACACGTTAAAAGATCTTGCCTGGGAAGTATTAACCCACCCGCTGTATTCACCAGAACTTGCTCCTTCAGATTACCACTTGTTCTGATTGATGGCACATGCACTTTCTAAGCAGCACTTCAAAACATACGAAGAAGTGGAAAATAGGGTCTCTGAATGGCTTGCCTCAAAACAAGAAAAGTTCTATTGGGATGGTATCCACAAATTACCTAAAAGACAGGAGAAATGTGTAGCCAGTGATGGACATTACTTTGAATAAAGCACTTTTAATGTTTCTCTTGAAATTATGTTTTCTTTGATTACAAAATCTACATTATTAACTGGTACACCTAGTATGTCTGTGATGTTGGAGAAAAAATGTGGTTTTAGAAGGACAAATAAAAGAATTATTAGGAGAGGAGATGGGAAGCCAATGTAGGTTCTGATCAGGGTGTGTGTGTGGCGGGGGGAGGGGATTGGGATGATTTGCTTTAGGTTTTGGAAATCTCATTCTGTCTATTGTATTGAGAATAAACTGTTGGGTGGCAAGGGTAGAATCAGGAAGATAGGTTAGAAGACTACAGCAAAAATCAATGAGAACTGATTGTGGCTTGGACCAGGGTAGTATCAGAGAAAAGTGGATTATTCGTGTGTCTAATTGTCAGGGTTATTTTAAAGGTCAAAAGAGATCATGCTCAGCACAGTATCTGACATATAATAACAAGTTCTTATTATTCTTTGAAATAGAAAGCATGAGGATAGGTTTATTTGCTGAAATATAATTGTTTACAAGGTCCCATACCTCTGTCTTTGCTAGTCTAGAAGCATTTTTATGCACCAGCTTTCAACTTTATTTTAAATTTGGGAACTTACCAGAGACTGATTTTTGTTTTGTTTCAGCTACTCAGAAGTCACCTATGAAGTTAAGCCTCTTATGTGGATAAAGTCAATGGCAATATTGATTTGGGCTTTCTATGAGCTACCAAATGTAGTTATCATAACCTTTTTCAAGGAAGAAAAATATCCCCTAGAACAATGGTCAGCAAACTCATTAGTCAACAGAGCGGCAAACCGCGTCTCACGAGCTGCAGTTTGCCAACCACTCACCTAGAAGATTAGAAGCTCTCCCATTCTCACTCTGAGGAGATCAAATTGTAAAATAATCCAGTGGATGCTTACTTATGAAGGCAATCAGGATATTAAACTAAAGAGCAATATTTCCATTTCTTCAAACTACAACATCAATACAATGTGCCTCCTATATACTACCAATAAAACAGTGTTCAAATAAATTTGTTCAATTATTAACACTTCCTGAGCACTCCCAACATAACATAACCATTAGTATGTACAGAATTTTGAATAAATATGGGTATTCAATGATGGGCACATAATTGAAATGAGATTGGGTCATAAAACCTTTCAAATGGGTTTGTGTCATGAAGGCAATAGAAAGTGGTGAAGAATTGAAAAGAATAAGTCTCATCTGCTATTGAAGGGTCACTAAAACTCCATTCTTAAGGTCAATGCCATCAGCTAGTATTACTAGGAGTACATATTTTAATGCTGAAAAAACACTTTAGATAGAGTTTTCAAAGACCTACAATATAACAAAAGCCAGTCTGCTTTTGGAAGATTACAACCTAGTAAGACTCTTCGAATCCAGTTTAGTTAATCTGCGTGACTACCATCCTGAAAATGATGGGTGTTAGGAATTTGATTTTCATCAATACTCTTTCAGGATTTAAAACTTTTATTATCTGGCATTATCATGTCATTTTAGGACAGGCATTCTCGAGAAGATTTTAACTTAAAACCATTCCCTGATGTTATACAGCAGTTTAATTGAAGGTCTTACACTACATTCACTATGACAGGGCTCATCCATATAGTTAAGGATAGAGCAAGTACATGGAATCTTACACTCTTAAATGAAATCAGATTGGCTGTGGACATGGAATGATCTTTTATGTCCATGCATTAAGTTCTCCTACATTTGTTTTCATGTTATTTCCAGTGACAACATTTTCTAGATCCTAAGGATAGGCAGGAAATAACTCACTGAAAATGGCTGTAATTGGCATTCTGTGAGTTGAAGACACTGCGAAAGGATTTTGACAATTTGGAATAATATTTGTATCCCAGCAGTTTTCAGAATGATTTATGTACACAATCTCAGTTGATCCACTGTACCACAGTAAGGAAATAGTATCTTCACTTTACATAAGAGTAAACACCTTGTAAAAGTTATCTTATTGAAAGAAAAGAATATATTTTAAAATATATTTTATTGATTTCAAAGAGGAAAGAAGAGGAAGAGAGAGAGAGAAACATCAAAGATGAGAGAGAATAATTGATCAGCTGTCACCTGCACCCCCTCTCCCACACACACAGTGGGGATGGAGCCCGCAACCAGGCATGTGCCCTGACTGGGAATCGAACCGCAACCTCCTGGTTCATAGGTCAACACTCAACCACTGAGTCTGGCCAGCTGAGCAGAAAAAAATATTTTTAAGTAGTTATATGTGATAGAGTTTTAAGAGTGAAAAGAATAATCCCTGCTCTCAGGAAGTTCACAGTTTAGTTGGAGAAACAAAAAAAGTTAACAGTCAATTACAATTAAGGGAGATTGGTACTGCGTTAGGAGTATCTATGCAAGCATGTCAAACTCACAACTGGCAGGCTGCATACCTTATTTGACATGTTTGACAGAGCACTGAAGGAGCATATAGGAGAGGCAGCCAGTCAAGACTGCACAGGATCAAGGAAGGCTTTCCAGAGCAGGCAGTGCCTAGATGGAGATTTGCAGGGTGAGAAGGACCTAGCCAGGTGAAGAGGGAAATAGAGGTTTATTAAAAACTAGAGGCCCAGTGCACAAAATTCATGAACAGGTGGATCCCCAGGCCTAGCAGGAAAACAGGGTTGATCAGGGCCTTCCATCTGCCATCCAGGGCCTTCCTTCATTCCATGCCACCCACTGGTGGTCAGCACATGTCATAGCGAGCTATCGAACTCCTGGTCTCCCAGTCGAATTCCTGAGGGGACACTTTAGCCATATATATATACACACATATGGTTCAGCCACAAATGAAAGCTGGTACAAATGAACCCAGGGTTATACCAACATTTGGAATCAACAGAAATAACTTATCAGACACAAAACCTTTAAAGAAATGAGGGACCATGCCTGTATGGTTGGTAAAGTAGAGTTGTATGGTATATTCCACAGAGAAGCAGGGTTTTTTTTTTGTTTCATTTTACTGTTTGTTATTTTTTAACACAAGGGTAAGAAGTTTTAGTGCTGCACTAGGGATTGAGGTTTGTGGAATGTGGGACAGTGAAGATAGGCTTCAGGACAGTGGCTGATGAAGAAACAGTAGCTTCAGAGGAGTCATGTTTAAGGCAGGTTGAAAGGAGAAAGAAACCCTGAGAGGGTTAGAGGAGAGAGGATGCCCAAGGCTTCATTCAATTCCATTGAATTCAACTCAAGTCATTCATTCATTCATTCTTTCAGGAAATATTTACTAAGCATTTTTTCTGTGATGATACTGTGCTATCCTATTAAATAAAAGAATAATTTGAACTCATTGCTGCTAGTTCAGTATTCCTTCTATTTCACCATCCAGAATAATTCACCAGCAAATAATATCAATACAAAGATATGAAAAATTTTAATTCAATTTATTAATATCTCTTAAATGCCTGGCCTACTATGTGCAAAATACATAAGTGTCCAGTTACTGATTATATGGTGTCTTGTAATATTCCATGATTTTCAAGGACAGGACAAGGGGTAAGAGATTTAAAGTACTACCTGTGGAATCTTGGTAAAATATACTTAGCAGTAAACATTGTCAAACACTAGAAAATGCTAGAAATTTATTGATGTCTTCAGAATAAATAACCAACAATATATATTGTATGCTTCTCTGGAAAACTATTATTATTGAGCTAAACTCTGGTGAATCTTAAGGGTATATGGAAGGAAAAGTTAGAATTGTTATACTAAGGTATGAGGGAAAAATGAACACAACACAATACCACCAAAGTTTGGTGATAGGAGTGAAATAGAATCAAATTTCATATAATTTCTAGAGGGGTGGGTTTGGTGTGGTCCTGCCTAAAGGCATGTTCTCTGATGGTCCTAGGCAGCCTTGTTATTCAATTTTAAGTGATTTGACCTTTGGTTTGGAACCTGAGTAATAAACCACACTGCTAATTGTGTTCCTTTTTAAAGATTTTTCAAAAAATGTTATGTTAGCAAAAGTTCAAGAGTTTTACCAAGAAAATGAATGACTTATGAGAGTCTGTTTAGTCTGTTAAAATTGTAACTTTCAGATGGCACTCTTGCTGAATCTGATTACAAATCTCAGGAAGATAGACCTTCACAGTGTTCCTATGAAGGCATAATTCTAACAACATGCATTCAAAACTTCATATTGGAAAATAAATGTAAATCCCAGAATACTGAATACGTGCAAATAAAAGTTACAAAAATACATTGTAGATAATCTTATTAGTACAGTATAACTTCCATTAACAAAAATTTAATAATAGGATTTAATTTAAACATCTCCCTTTACACTTAACACCAGCAGCTGGAATTGATAAGAATGAGACAAATATTTAAAAATAGAAAGCCACCTCCAAGATTTCAGGTTCTTTACTTCAACATTGAGCCAATTCTTCAATGGAGTCTATATCTATAGTCTAGTACAATAAAAGTGGAAGTAAATGATCAGAATAATACATTCCTGTATAACACATAAAGGCTTAACTCATTTCCACATTCAAACCCAACTCTGCAAACTAAAGCATGGAATAAAAATTGACATACATCTCAACAAGATTTTCATTAATGAATTTTAGGCTAACTGTTGAACTTTTTGAACATATACTTAACTAGAGACCTGGAGCACAAAATTCATGCATGGGGGTGTCCCTCAGTCCAGCCTGCACCCTCTCCAATCTGGGACCCCTCGAGGGATGTCTGACTGCCTTTTTAGGCCTGATACTAAATGGGCAGTTGGACATCCTTCTCACAATCCAGAACTGCTAGCTCCCAACTGCTGGCCAGCATGCCTTCCTGATTGCCCCTAACTGCTTCTGCCTGCCAGCCTGATCACCCCCTAATCACTCCCCTGCCAGCCTGTTTGATCCCAACTTCCCCCCTCTTCTGGCCTGGTCACCCTTAACTGCCCTCCCCTGCAGGCTTGATTAACCCAAACTACTCTCCCTTGCAGGCCTGGTCCCTCCCAATTGCCTTCCCCTGTAGGCCTGGTCCCCCCCCCAACAGCCCACCCCGACAAACCGGGGTGCCCCCCAACTGCCCTTCCCTGCAAGGCACGTTCACCCACAACTCCCATCCTCTGCCAGCCTGATCACCCTTAACTGCCCTCCCCTGCAGGCCTGGTCCCTCCCAACTGCCCTCCCCTGCTCGCCTCCTCACCTACAACTGCCCTCCCTGGTAGGCCTGGTCCCTCCCAACTACCCTTCCCTGCTAGCCATCTTGTGGTGGCCATCTTCTGTCCACATGGGGGCAGGATCTTTAACCACATGGGGGGCAGCCCTCTTGTGTGTTGGAGTGATGGTCAATCTGTGTATTACGCTTTTATTAGATAGGATAGAAGCCTGGTACATAGGTGGGGACTGGCTTATTTGCCCTGAAGGGTGTCCGGGTCAGGTTGGGGGTTCCCTTGGGGCATAGGACAGCCTGGGAGAGGGGCCTGTGACTGTTTACAGGCCAGCCACACCCCCTGGCAACCCAAGTGGAGGTCCTGATATCTGGGATTTATTTATCTTCTACAACTGAAACTTTGTAGTCTGGAGTGGAGCCAAGCCTTCTGCTTGCTCTGTGGCAGTAGCCATTTCTGTTGGGATTTATTTATCTATTATAATTGAAACTTTGTAGCCTGGAATGGAGGCCTAGGCCAGCAAGGGCTGCAGAAGCTTGGCTTACTTCTTCACCAGGGGCAACCCTAGCCTCCTGCTCTCTCAAGCTCTGTGACTGCTGCCACTTTTATTGGGATGTATTTATCTTCTATCATTGAAACTTTTTAGCATTGAGTGGAGGTCTAGGCTGGCAAGGGAAGGTGGAAAGCTTAACTGCCTCCATTGACGGGGAAACCCAAGCTTCCCTCCTGCTCTCAGTGGCTGCAGCCATCTTGGTTGGGTTTATTTGCATATTTGCTCCTGATTGGCTCGTGGGTGCAGCTTGTGGGCATGGCTTGTAGTGGAGGTATGGTCAATTTGCATATTAATCTTTTATTATATAGTATTGCATAAGTATTTTATGGAAACTTATTTTTTATGGTGTGGTAAAGACTAGAAACCATTGAAACAAAGCATCATACACTAAAACTATCATACTTTTCTATAAAAAGTGAAAGAGATAAAAAGTTGACCCTTGAAAAATATGGGGTTTAGGTGTGGTAACCCTTCACACAGTAGAAAATCCATGTAACCAAAGAATTTATATGCATAACCCATAGACACAGACAATAGTGCAGTATGCCTGGGGTGGGGAAAGTGAGTGTGGGTTGGAGTGGGTCAATGGCGGGAAAGGGAACATCTGTTATACTTTCAACAATAAAGATACATTAAAATCCATGTATAACTTTTGACTCATTCAAAACTTAATACTAATAGCTACTGTTGATAGGAAGCCCTACCAATAATAGTTGATTAAAACATTTATGTTATATATATTACATACTGTATTCTCATAATAAAGTTAGCTATAGAACAGAAAATATTATTAAGAAAAATCAATCATAAGGAAAAGAAAATACATCTACATTATTTATTGAAAAAATTCATATATAGGTATTCAAACCTGTGTTATTAAAGGGTCAATTGTATAGCATCAAGGTGGACAATATTCAAATTTGAGCCTCTTATAAATTTAATATATGAGAAGAGAATGCTAAGTGCTATACATTCAATAAATTCATTTGTTCAATGAATATTCATTAAACACCCATTATGTGCCAAATAGTGATCCAGGCTCTAAAGTTATTTCCAAAAGTATGAGAGATGGCACAGCAACTCAACTGTATTTTAAGTCAAATTGATTAGATATGTTCCACGATCCATTAACCAGATATACTGGCCCTGCCAATCATAGTGAGGATGGAAAGAATATGCTTACTGATGGCCTTGACTGTGTGTTACAGTTACAATGCTTATGAAATCAATTTAATTACTATCTATGCAAGTGTTTGAGAGGAACAATTGAGAAACACATAGCTTGCCAGCCACTAACACTTACCAAGCCTGTGTGGGGCTTAGAACATGTGGGGTGGGAACCTATAGGAGAAACAAGAGGCAGGAGCATCCCTGAATGAATTTTAGATTTTGCTCCATATAACTTCTCTTCTGTTGTGCCTCTCTGTTATTATATACAAGTGTGTCTTGTTTAAGAAAATGCAATCAATAGAAAAAAATTTACAGAGCTATTCCATTAAACATTGATCCATCTCATTGTTCCTTTGTTGGGACCAATGTATAAATTATAATTATAAAATTATAAAATATAACATGTACATAAATGATGGTGGCACAAAATATGCAAATTAAATATGTATATGTATGCATATAAACATACAATAAAATCCTGCATTTCTTGTGACTCTCCCATTTTTCAAAACCACAGATTACTTTTTTCCAATTTGCAAGGGTGATTTGGGGCCATATTTATTGATTAATTTGAACCACGTTAGCATTCAGACTGGTTGTATGTCAGTGTGATAATTTTTTAAATTGTTCAAACTCTGGACTTGAATCATTAATGAGGAGACATAATTGGACTTTAGTAGGAGAGCTGTATAAATGTCTCAGTTGAAAATAGAGAAATTAATATTAACTCAAACCTTTAAATTCTATAAAAGGTTTGGGTATGTCCTGATTAATATTTTGTTTTTGCCTTTGAGACCCTTTCCAACTGTTTTCTTACGTGACATAAAAGACACTAGAGGTCATTTTCTCAGACAGTTAAAAACCCAAGAGTAATAAAATTAAATCCTTCATATGTTACAGGAATGATTGGCACCAAAATAGCATTGCATATGGTTCAGTTTATGCTGACAAGATGGCAGGATCCTTAGTTTTTGCTATAAAGGCTTCAAATGAGAATATTTCCAAAGTTCCAGGGAATTCAAGATTTATCTTCTGTCACCTCTAGACCCTCGCAGAATTATAATGAGAAAGAAGAGTGCTGAAAATAAATAGATCTTATTTGTATATGGATCTAGTTCTGCATCACAGGTGACCAAAAAAGCAGGAGAGTAGTTTCCTGACAGCACGATTTCCTGACAGAACATGTTGGCAATAACTCATAGTCATGTCTTTGCACATATTTCAAACTGCTTTTGACTGCCCACATGAATATAAAGGTACATTTTCAAATGCCAATTCAGACACTTGCTCAAATCTTGGTAATAAAACCAAACCAACATGTAATATGGATATAGTCTCAATCACCTGTATGAACTAAAACACTTCAATATGCCACAGAGAGTCAATTGAACCAAAGCCATGCCCCTTTACTAACTTTTTAAGTTTAACAGCTTCTTTCTTCTATATTTCACTAACCTCCCATTTTCCTCACTCTTCAGTAGTTTCTGTTTCAGTCACATTATCTTTTTTTGCCATTCAAATTCTCTGACTTATCCTTGTCCATCTTTTGTGTTAACCATAAAATAAATGGGCCCTACAGAGTTAAAAGGAAAACAGTAATACTTCCCCCCACCTTCCCCAGACATATATTGTCCCTTTAATGCTGCCCTGTAGCTGAGAAAATTTAAAGAGAGGAACCAAATCATATAATGAACAAAGGATAGCTGCTTTGTTTCCCAGGACACAGTAATCTCTGTGACACTTAGCCAGGAGCCAGTCTTTTCATTCTGAAATTATGTAGATCCTCAAAGGAAAATGTGCAACTCCATTGAATGAAGAACTAATTAAGAAGATAACACTAGAATTGTTCCCCATACTATGGTGCAAGTTTTAATCTAGATTTTGAAGGAAGTGTTAAAGGGTTAAACATTATATGAAGCAAAGTGGGCTCAGGGATACATAGTAGAAATGGGATGAGATACAGAGGAAAGATATATTTTCAGACTGAGAGCAGAAGGCCATGTAGCCTCAAAAGCAGTGCAGTAAAAGAACTGACAAAGTGACCTAGCTATTCTGGGTAAAGAATACCCATTAACAAGAGAAAAAAAGGTCAAAGGTAAAACCACACTTTTGTAATATGTCTGCAATTAGTGGCAGCCATGTATTTTTTTCCAAAATTAATTTTAAGAATCTATTTCCTAAATTATTTCTACCACATTTTAGTAAATCCTATCATTTTGATAATAAATTGGTATCTAACAAGCGACAAATTGTGACCTTCTGTGGCTAACTGAAGAAGAAGAAAAGGGATGCAGAAGGACTTCAAGGGCTTCCTGAATCCCTTGAAATGTGTGACCAATGTTGTCATATGTGCATTTTCCCCCTGAAAACAAGATTAAGAGCTTTTATGAAATTCCCAAAGCATTTAGTAGGTCCCCTCCTCTGCACCCCACTGTGAAGAACCATTTATCTGAGCATTAGGAGACATTGAAAGATTTTCAGAAGACTGATATGGTCTGATTTGTGTTTTAGAATGAACACTGGTAACAATAAGGAGGACAGTTGGGAGTTCCTTTTACATTAGAAGAATACATTTCAAAACACAAAGTACATATCCTGTCTCCATTAAATCTGTAACAGACTGGCACCCCGAAAATATAGAATTTCCTATTTCAGTTTGGCACTCAACTGTGATTGGAAACTACATTTTCCAAATGAGAATTAATATTTAAAGTTTGTAGCACAAGGTGGACATTTGTAGAGCTACACCTAATCATGTAGAGGAAAGAATACAGGTATTAGTTAGAGAGTCATGGATTTATATGTTAGCTCTGCTATTTACTCGATCAGTATAACATTATAAAATAAGGGTCATGATGATTATCTCTCCATGACAGTGTTAAGGTTCTGACTAAATAAAAACTTTCTGTAGCCATCAAGCAGAGTACTTGACAAATAATGAGCAATCATATTTACTGTCATTAATATCCACACATCTCCATCGTCAGTCTCTCCTCATCTGAGCTACAGATATATGTATGTACAGGGTCCATCTTGATCCAATAAAAAAACCTCTTTCCTTACTCATCTGAAGCTCTTGACTTGATCCACACTTCCAGAAGGTAACCTTGTCTTTTCTTTATCCAAGAAAATTGAGATAACTAAGACAGAACTTCAACTCTTGCCATTCTATTCAGGAACTTATTTTCTATTTCAAAGGAAGCACTGAACCTCTCAAAGCCTTTCCTTCCACATGAGATCCTGAAACATTTTCCAAAAGAGCCTTATTCCAGTCATTATGTTCACTTGTATTTATTCTTCAAATCTTTATGCTTTGGCTTCTTCTCTAAGGCAGCAAATGTCCACATTCTATGCACATTGGAATCCCCTGAGAAGATTTTAAAAATGGCTTGGACCCACCTTTGTAAATTCTGATTTACTTGGTCTGAGGAGTAGTCTTGGCATTGGAATTTGTAAAACACCCCAGGCAATTTTAATGTCCAACTGAAGTGAAGAATCTCTAGTCTAAACTCAGCAATGACCTTCTAAACTGCCTTTTATCAATTTTCATTCTACATGTTGATTCTGAAGTGTTTGACAATATTAGTCACACCTTCCCACTAAAAAGTCTCCTCTTTTGGCTTATATGATTCCCTAACCTTTGGATTCTTCTCTGCCATCTCCATACCACCTCTGTTCTTCTACTTACTATTCCCTTTCTAATTTAAATTCCAATGTGTCTCAGGGTACCATATTTGTCTCTCTTTATTTCAAACTATACATATTCTCATTGGATGATCTCTTCCACAACCTGCTTAAGGAACCATCTACAGAGGAGTCCAACTACACTATCACACACACATACATAGACATACACACCATTTTCTTGAACTTGAGACTTGGATTCAGAGCTATGTATCACTGCACAGTAGTTTTGGCAGTGGGCTCTAAAGTCAGACTGCCTGGGTTTCAATACCACTCCTGTTACTTACAAACTCTGTAATACTGGGCAAGTTATTTGGTATCTCTTTGCCTTACTTTGCTCTTAGGTAAAATAGAGATAATAATGATCCCAACCTCATAGCATTATCATAAAGAATAAATAACATTGTTCAGCTAAAGTGCCTTACTCAGTGCCTATTCTAATAAAAGAGAAATATGCAAATTGACCAAACCTCCGCTACACCCACAAGCCACGCCCACAAGCCAATCAAGAGCAAATATGCAAATAAACCCCAACCAAAATGACTGCAGCCACTGATAGCAGGAGGGAGTCTTGGGATTTCCCAGCAACGGAGGAAGCCAAGCTTTCCACCTGACCTTGCTGGCCTAGGCCTCCACTCAATGCTACAAAGTTTCAATTATAGAAGATACATAAAACCTAACAAAATGGTGACACCCGTGGAGCTGGAGAGAGCAGAGGCTAGTGTTGCCCCGGCAATGGAGGAAGCCAAGCTATTGCAGCTCTGGCTGGCCTAGGCCTCCACTCTAGGTTTCAAAGTTTCAATTATAGAAGGTAAATGTCCCAACAGAAATGGCTGCCACCATGGAGTGAGCAGAAGGCTTGGCTCCACTCCAGGCTACAAAGTTTCAGCTATAGAAGATAAGTAAATCCCAGATACCAAGGCCTCCACTTGGGTCACTGGAGGGCATGGCCAGCCTGAAAACCACCACAGGCCCCTAGCCAGGTTGCCCCATGCCCCAAAGAAACCCCAACCCTGATCCGGGACACCCTTTAGGGCAAACCAGTTGGCCCCACCCATGCACCAGGCCTCCATCCTATCTAATAAAAGAGTAATATGCAGATTGATCATCACTCCAACACATAAGATGGCTGCTCCCATGTGGTCAAAGATCCTGCCCCCATGTGGACACAAGATGGCTACCACAAGATGACCAACAGGGGAGGGCAGTTGGGAGGGACTAGGCCTGCAAGGGATGACAGTTGTGTGTGATCAAATCTGCAGGAGATGGCAGTTAAGGGTGACCAAGCTGGCAGAGGAGAGAAGTTGGGGGCAAATAGACTGGCAGGGGAGCAGTTAGGCATCAATCAGGCTGGCAGGGGAGTGGTTAGGGGGTGATCAGGCTGGCAGGCAGAAGCGGTTAGGGACAATCAGGAAGGCAGGCAGGTGAGCTGTTGGGAGCCAGCAGTCCTGAATTGTGAGAGGGTCATCAGACATCTCTAGAGGTGTCCTAGATTGGAGAGGGTGGAGGTTGGGCTGAGGGACAACCCCCCCCCATGCACAAATTTCATGTACTGGGCCTCTAGTCTTTAATAAATGTTGGGTGTTTCTCTTATAACCATTACTAGAGGCCAGGTGCATGAATTAGTGCACAGGGGACGGGAGGAAGAACTGCAGGAGGTTGGCTGGCTTGGGGGGAGAGATCACGGGAGGTTGGCTGCCAGCCCCTGGGAGGGAGCCAGCCCTCAGCCCCCTGAGAAAAAGGTTGCATCCACTGCTACCCACCCCTGGTTCCCCATCCTAGCCTGGGCCCATGGGCCCCAGCGGGGTTGGGAGAGGAGGCAATAGTTGCTGGGCCAGACATGGAAGAAACAGATGCTGCCATCGCCATTAGTTCCCCACCACCACATGGTTCCCTGCCTTATCCTTCCTCCTTCCCTCACCACCATACTACCGCTGAGGCAGGCGTGTGGCCCCGAGGGGAAAGGAGAGGATAGGAGCAATCCAAACCCTTGTGTTGAGCACTGACTTTCAATAGATTGCAGCCAGGGAACTGCTCTGCTATGTACGAAACCCCAACCCAGAAGCAGGCTGTCTATGAATGGTTTAGCACCAGGGGCCAATGGGGGCTGGCCAGCCAGGGGGAGGAGCCATGGAAAGTTTTCTGTGGGAGTGCCCTGAGCACCAGGAGAAAGCTCCTGCATTGAGCATATGCCCTCTGGTGGTCAGTGTGCATCATAGCAACTGCTTGACCAGTCATTTCAGTCATTCTGGTCATTTGGTTGTAATATTCACTTAGGCTTTTATATATATATATATATATATATATATATATATATATATATATATATATATATATTAAAGGCCTAGTGCACAAAATTCATGCATGCAGGGGGAGTTCCCTCAGCCCAGCTTGTACCCTCTCTAATCCAGGACATCCCTCTCACAATCATGGACTGCTGGCTCCTAATTGCTCACCTGCCTGCCTGACTAGTCGCCCCTAACTGCCCCCCTGCCAGCTTGATCACCCCTCACTGCTTCTGCATGCCAGCCTGATTGCCTCTAACTGCCTCTGTGTGACAGCCTGGTCACCCCCAATTGCTACCTCCCTTCTGGCCTGGTTGCTCCTAACTGCCTTCCCACACCAGCCTAGTCACCCCTTACTGCTTCCCTGTCAGCCTGGTCATTCCCAACTGCCCTCCTTTGTTGGCCTGGTTACCCCTTACTGTCCCCTTATCAGCCTACTCACACTTCACTGCTCCTCCCCCCCCCCCACCATTCTAATTATCCCCAACTGCCCCTCCTGCTGGCCTGGTCACTTCAACTGCACCTTCCATGCCATCCTGGTCACTCCTAACTGCCCCACCCTCCACTGGCCTGGTCATCCCACACAGCCTGCTTGTTCAGTCATTTGGTCATCCCTCACTAACCCCCCTGCCGGCCTGGTCATAGGCAGCCATCTTGTAAGTGCATGAGTGTGAAGTTGCATATTACCTCTTTATTATATAGGACTAAAGGCCTGGTGCACAAATTCGTGCACCAGTGGGGGCCCTCAGCCTGGCCTGCACCCTCTCACAATAGGACATCCCCCAAGGGATGTAGTAGTGCATGAGATGACAGGTGGCCTGAGAGGAGCCCAAGCTCAGGCCAGGTGCAGCACCGCTCTCAGTCATCCTGACCCTGCTGTGCCTGCTGCCAATTCTGCAGAGGCAGGAGAGGCTCGTGCCGCCACAGCTGCATTTGCCAGCCATGAGCCCTGTGTCTGGTGCCCATCAATCAGCTGAGTGGTGCTCCCACTGTGTGAGCATACTGACCACCAGGGGGCAGCTTCTGCATTGAGCATCTGCCTCCTAGGGGTCAATGCACATCATAGCGACCAGTCAACCATTCATTTGGTCATTCGGTTGCTTAGACTTTTATATATAGAGATAGATTATCATTCCCTAAATAGGGTATATGGCTTTAGCTTCTAGACTCCCATAGTACTTTATAGATATTGTGATCATAACACCAATTATATTGCACCACTATTGTTGCTTTAAATCTGAATATTTTGAGGGAAAACATGCTTCTTATTCATCTCTGTATCTTTAGATTTTAATGCAGAATTTGGCAAAGATAAGCGGGCCATAGATAGGAAATAGATTTCATATCTTTTGCCAACTCTAATTGATTGACGATGCTCGCATGAAATGCTGTGCTGATAAGAGTGAGGCTGAGTTTGGCTCAACAAGAAAGAGCACCATGACTTGATTAAGGATGTCTACCATGCAACAGGTAAAGAGAGCAGTGGCACAGTGCCGTAGATATTCCATCCCAGTTTTAGATGCTATATAAGTTTTCATGAACAAATTATATTGGCTAAAAGACATAGTCTGTTGGAGTTGGTGCTAAATAACTTCATTTTCCCTTATAGTTTAAGTTCTTTCTGGGTAGTCATTATAGCTTTTTATGCTAGAAACTTGTGACAACTGGAAGTATAACATGCTCACAGCAGAAAATGCATCACAGATGATCAAACACTATTGAAATTTTCATTTTAAAAGCCATGCTACATTATATTACACCTGCCACCTGTGATCTTTACCACATAAACACAGACCTTGAGATTAAAAGTTCTTTTTTCAAGATTTTTGTAAGAACTTTTATTTAAACTGTTTAGATATAAGCAAATAACAGTTTATACTACTACTAAGTGCTTGAAATAAGAATCAAGAAATGTACTTTTTTGAATTTGGGCTTCTATCTACTCCTTGAGCCTCCAAGTGATAATGCTGTGTGAGCACCTTTGGAATGAAGTCTGGGGCAACGAGGGAGTTAATAGTAGTCACGTGTATCTATTTCAAGATGAATTTCATTCCCTAGCAAAGTATCTAGAACATAGTTGACACTAAATGAATGTTTTATACATAAATGAAAAAAGGATGGATGGATGAAAAAAGGCAATTATGTGAATACTTGATGCATAAATTAGTAAATGAAAAAATGGATGTAAGACAGGATAAGCTTTCCTTCCTAGTAATTTTGGTAAACACACATTGGCAATTTTAAATTTCTTCCACCAGATGGCGATAATGTGAGATTTAGGCTTATGTTGTAATAATGAAAAACAACCAACCAACCAAACAAAACCCATATTAGGAGAAAGAGAAGCACAAAAGAGCAAGCAGTTTAAGAAGGGAGAAATGAAATGTTTGTATCACCTGCAGTATCTCAGGAGTCTATGATCTGGTGGGACTGTAATAGATCTTCACCATACATCTTTTTATGCATGGGTAACTTTTCATTCATAATTACTTTTCAATAAAATAGCTATATTCAAAACTAATCTTAGGGTAACTCTCATAGCTAAAGTTATCATCCTTTGTTCACATATATAAATATTTACATATTTTTTGTCTTACACTAATTTCTTAGGTAATTGATGCCTTCTTTGGAAGTGAGGCTGCTTGGGAACAATTGCTAGTGTGTGTGCCTCCAGGAAATCCACCCCTGCTATTAGACACCTGCCAAAAATCATATGAAATAAGCTTGCTCAAGGATCATTCATCCTGTTAGTAAAGAATTGTGAATAATATTAGATTAGTGACCATCTCTTAATTTGAAAGCTTTTGAAAATTAAGAAAATCAGTTTTACAATCCAACACTAGGTATATACATGGGGGTGCCTATTTCTTGGCAAATAATAAGAATATAAAGATACTTTCAGATGGAATCAAGCAAGAATTTTCTCTTGTTAATATTGCCCCAAAACAAGCCCTGAATTGATGACACAGTAACTCCTCCCTCCCCCCGCCAAAAAAAGTGGAAACTAACAATCAGACTCAGGAATCTCTCATTATAAATTATATAGGATATCATCTGCCCTTTTATAAAGATAATCAGAAAGGGAAGATTTTTAAATCTCCCTGTGAACCCTGAGTCATTGGAACATCAGAGACTGGCAAGGCTGTTGAGGAAGAAAATGAAGGGAAACTAACATTTATTGAGTTCCTAAACACTTCCACACTTATGATCACAATTAAAGCATTATTACAACCTCATTATATAGGTATGGGAGGCAGTGTAGCACAGAAAACTATGGGAACTTTGGGGCCATATGATTATCTTTGATCCCAATTCTCACCACTTATTAGCTGCAGATGCTCTGGCAAGTTTTTTCTCCCCAATCTTCAGTTACTTCATCTGTAAACTGGGGATAATATCCCATACCTCCTAAGGTGTTTATGAAGAACAAATGTAAAACACTTAGCAGAGTCCTAGAACAGAGTAAGTAGTATGCAAGATTTGTTATTTATTTGTTTGTTTGTTTACTATTGTGATTATGGTTTTATGATGATGACGATGTCAATTTTGCAGATGAGATATAGGCCCAGAGAGCTGTAGTAACTTGCTTCAGGCTGCACAGTTAGTAAGACTGAAAGGCATCTAGCAAGTGTTTGGCACTACAGTAGGTGCCCAATAAACATGTTTGTTCTCTAGCTAGACTGATTTAAGATATTACCACTGACATATATTTGTGAAAATTAAGAACATTGTCTTTTACTCACAGGTAGTAAATATGTGAAATAAAACATCAAAGAGGATTTTGGACCTTACAAAAAAGAGGATCGTTGGTTCCAAAGTTTTACCTGACGTAGGATAATTCACTTTTCTCACATAAGAGGTAATATTTCCTTCTTAGGTCTCTATTAAAAAATCAGCAAATCACCAACAGATAAGATTCTGAGTTTCTAGACTTTGACCTAAAAAATGGTGCCAGTTTAAAATTTAAATAGGTTGAAAATGTATTTATATCAGTACATGACTGATAGATTCAGATTTTTGTCCATGGCTTTTTTCTAGTCTCACTTTACACATTTTCTGTGTAATCTCATTCATCCCTAGGCATCTCGTACTATAAGATACTAATAAATTCAAATCTACTTATATCAACAGTCCAGATCTTTGCTGAACTCTAGACACACATTGCTAACTGCCTGATAGGAAAATCCATCTGGATGTCACCCATTCATTTTAAACTTAACATGTTCAAAAAAATCCTGTTCTCTACACTTCATACTCCCTCCCCCATGTTCCTTGAATTGGTAAATGGATCGCCACCCTCCCAGTTTCCCAAACTTGAAATTTAGAGTCATCCTTCACTCTATTATCTCCTTCAACCTTGACGAGTAATCAATTACCAAGGCCTATCAATGCCACCACACTAATATCTCTTGAATATTTTTCTCCACCTCCACTGCTATAGACAGATTTAAGACATTCTGAGACTGGGCTGATTCAGTAGCTTCACAGATTGTCTCCCTTTATCACATTTTTCCCTGATTGCAATCAATCTAAAATTCTTTTGTACATTTCTCATCCTAAAAATTAGAATTCACCAAGAAATTCCCTATCAGTTAAAAGCATTTTTAATGCTTAAAGAAAAAAAAAAAGAACACTTAAATTGGGCATGCAAGACTTTTTGTGGCATAGGAACCAAGATGGCGGCATAGGCAAAACGTCTATCTTACCGTCATACACAGCAATTTTAAAACTACAACTTAATGAAAGAACAAACACCTTCCAGAATCACCAGAAAGCTGGCCGAGTGAAAATTCCACAAATAAAAGTGAAGATAAGACACTGTGACTGGGAGGAGCGGCTGAGGACAGCATTGAAGATTCGCGCGAGAGAGGTTTGGAGCGCACGCCTTGGATAGGGCGGGCGGCTGAAAACCGGCCAGTTTTCTCGAACAGGGAGACAAAGATGTCCCACTGGACTGAGTCTCCAGCTCTGGGTGAAGTCCAGGGAACCCACTATCATACGGGGTGAAAACTGGACAGTGGGAGG
Source organism: Antrozous pallidus (assembly GCA_027563665.1). Lineage (NCBI taxonomy): Eukaryota > Metazoa > Chordata > Mammalia > Chiroptera > Vespertilionidae > Antrozous > Antrozous pallidus. The sequence continues at coordinate 43,925,108 of CM050509.1, read as the reverse complement.
GCACACAGAAGCTTGGGCGCTGCAAGGATCTGCAGGCTTGTGGAGAAGGCAAGCTTGCGCGTGACCTTGGGAACAGCGCAGCTGAGTGACCCCATAGAGAGCACTCTCGACTTGCTCTCTCATTCGGGAAACCATCAGATTGGTTTGTTTTACGACCCTGGGTGAGATGTTGGGTGTGCAGACGCATTTGGGGAGAGTCTGAATTCCCCGGCAGCAGGTGGAGCTTGGCAGCGGCTCTCTCTCAGAGGTGCTGGCAGCCATTGCCCCTGACACAGAGTCCCTGGGGCCACACAGGGTGGAGCTAACGCTGTCTGCTTGGCCCGAAGACTCCGCCCATCCAACCTGAACACAGCTGAGCTTCATAGACAATTGGCCTGGCGGTCAACCCCTCCAAGTGCTAACAATGATTAACCTGAGCTTAACTTCAGCAAGACTGTGCAACCCATATCCACCTCAGGTAACTGGGGAGGCTGACCCACTGTCCGTTGTAGGAAGTCTACCACACAAAGCTAATTGACCAACTCAGGGAAGCAGCCACCATGCAGAGACATGGAAAGAAATCAGATGTGACAGAAATGGAGAGAAAAAACGACTGGACATGGAATTCAAAACCATGGTTATAGGGCTTCTCAAGAGGCTCCAACAAAAGGTCGAGGCCTATAAGGAAATAAGCAAGACCGACAAGGAAATGAATGAGTCCTACAAGGAAATGAATGAGACCCTCCAGGATATGAACGAGACCTGCAAGGAAATGATCAAGACCAATGTGAAATGATCAAGACCGATGTAGAAATGAATGAGTCCTACAAGGAAATGAAGGAGACCCTCAAGGATATAAAGGAGACTCTCAAGGATATGAAAAAGGACCAACAAGAAATTAAGCATACACTGACTGAAATAAAAAAATATTATACAAAGAACTAAAAGTGCTCTGGAGCACCCTAAGAACCAAGTTAAAAATTTGAAATACAAAGAGGTAAAATCCACTCAGCTGAAAAAGCAAGAAACCAAAAGAATCCAAAAAATTGAAGAGAGTGTAAGGGGCCTCTGGGACAACCTCAAGCATACCAACATCCGAATTATAGGGGTGCCAGAAAAAGAGAGAGAGCAAGACAATGAAAACCTATTTGAAGAAATAGTGACCGAAAACTTCCCATACCTTGGGAAAGAAAATGACTTAACAACCCAAGAAGTACACAGAACCCCAATATATAGGAACCCTAAGAGGACCACACCAAGGCACATCATAATTAAAATGCCAAGAGCAAAAGATAAAGAGAGCGTATCAAAAGCAGCAAGATAAAAACAGTTAGTTACCTATAAGGGAGCACCCATACGATTGTCAGTGGATTTCTCAACAGAAACGATACAGGCCAGACGGGAGTGGCAAGAAATATCCAAAGTGATGAATAGCAAGAATCTACAACCAAGATTATTCTATTCAGCAAAGCTATCATGCAGAATTGAGCATCAAATAAAGTGCTTTGCAGATAAGAAAAAGCTAAAGGAGCTCATCACCACCAAACCAATATTATATGAAATGCTGAAAGATATTCTTTAAGAAGAGGAAGAGGAAAAAGATAAAGGTGTAAATTAGGAACACCAAATACACATCTATCAACAAATGAATCTAAAAATCAAGTGAATTAATAATCAGATGAACAGGATAAACTGGTGAATGTAACAGAATCACGGACATAGAGAGGGAATGGACTGACAACTCTTGGGGAGAAAGGGGGTGTGGGAAGTGCAGCAAGAGAGGACAGTGGAGGGGGGTGAGGGCGGTGGGTGGGATGGTTACCAGGTGGAGGGGAACTATAGGGGGGAAAAAAGGGAACCATGCAATTAGTAAACTGAACAATAAAGATGAAAAAAATTTGGGATAATTAATAAAAAAGACTTTTTGTGATCTGGCTCCAATATACCTTACTCTGGCCGTATCAAAATGTTCACCATCCCAGGCCTTTATGTTTTTGCACCTGCTAATCTACTCTCTTGGAATGTTCCTTTCCTAGTAAGCTCTTCTTCACATTTTAAATCCTAGATCAAATATCACCTATTCATAGAAACCAATTCCCGTGTTCTTCCACTGGACTTTTAAGTGCAATGATTTGTTTGATGTCTATTTTCTCCACAATATTATGAGTTTCAAGCAGAAACTATCATAGTCATCTCAATCACCAGCATCTGACTCAAAGCCTGACACATAGCAAGTGTTAAATAAAGCTAACTGAGTAATAATAGGTTATTTGAAAGGAAGTTAGGATGGCATCACAGAAGATAAAATTCTCTCTTACCAAAATTCATTTTTATCACAATACACACAAAAAATCTGAGGCTGGCTAACTCATACTGACTCTGGAAAAATGTGCTTATATTTTTAGAAATATCATTAGAAGTATATTCTTTTTTAAACTCAAAACATATCAGTTCAAGCACTCTGTACTCCAGTCCCATAATCTAAACTCATAACTGTAAGTTCATATTATTTAAAGATAAACTTACAGGGAAATATTTTAATGGGAACTACACATTTCTTAATGCATAACGGAGCCAAAAAATTCCCATAGGAAAATATTTCCCAATTGCCGTGTAGGCAGAAGAATACAATTATTTTGTAACAAATTTATACTATCTATAGCTGAATCAATAGGGAAGATTAAGATGAATTACTTGAAAAAACAAATATAAAACTTTCACCAATTATGTTAAGGACTTAAAATAAGCAATATAGTTAATATTAAAAAAACATTTAATGTATATTTAAATGTTACCATGAAATCTGAAATATTTAAATCAATTTAAAGTTCCTCTAGTATGAAATCCTAATAATCATTAGAACACAGTTGTTTTCATTTGTAATTACTACATTTTACAGGGTCTAGGGTAGTACCTGAGAATTTGCATTTCTAACAAGGTTGTGGGTGACGCTGCTGTTACTGGCCCAGATTACACACTTTGATAATGACAGATCTAGATAATCAAATCTTTTTTTTAATCTTAGCATTGACTTATTCTTTAAAAGAAAAAAGGTAACATATGCCAATGTCATTATATTTTTTCTATGTAGTTAAAAGCATGTCTAAAACTGCTTATCTAGACATTTAAAAAATAAGAAACTCATATTTTTCGCTACTTGTTTTTTATTTATTAGAAACTTTCTTGTCAATCCATAATTGACATACCAAGACTGTCTAAAGGATATGCTCAACAGTATGGCTGTGTCAGGAAGTATTCCAACAAAGTCTTACTTTCCCATGAAGACTATGATGCATAACTTTTCAGCACTGTGTGGAAAGACTTCTTGCATGCATATCTGTTTGGTGCTCTTCACAAATCTTTCTGAAGCTCTTTTGGAAGCCAAATACCTATTTGAGAATTTATTCCCATATAGCCAATGGCTGAAAAGCACTAGACTGTTTACTTTTCATCTTACTACAAATTATTTATCCCTGGAGAAAAAATGGCAGCGGAACAGAGAGATGCGATCTGAATGTTGTCCCAGGGCAGACTGAGGGAGCAGCTGAGGGTCACGCAGGGAGTGTTTGTTGGCAAGTTGGGGGACAGCTGTGCTCCGGGAGAAGATAAGGGACTACTGGACTGGCCTCCCCTGACCAAGCAACCCCAGTGTTGCTGGGTTGTCATGCTGAATCACGCGCTTGAAGGGGGGCCACGCCATCTTGAAGGGGAAGGGCCTGAAAATAAACAGCTGCAGTACCCACTGGACAGCTGAGACCCCCAGAACACCAGTGCCCAGTTGGCATGGACGCGCAGATTCGAAGGAGCTCTGTGCTCTGGAACAGAAAGGTCAGATGTCCCCTGGGCTTACTTTGGGAACAAGAGCGAGGGAGCTGGCAGAGCCGGGAGATCTGTACCTGAAATAAAGTCCCTGGCTGCTGGAGCTGGTAAATGTGGAAGAGGGCCCTCGGAGCTGGTGACACAGGAAATTCCTAGAAAGCAACCCATTTGGATCTGACAGAGGAGGGAAACTCAAAAATTTTGGGAGGGTCCTGGATGCTAAACCTAAGGGGGAAAGGGGATTTGCGCAGACATACGGGCAGAACCTGAATTCCCACACTTGCGTTTTTTCCTCTCCTAATCTGAGCTTCTGAGTGCTAAACCAGGACTGTGGGATCCCCTGGTGGGGGATAACCTGGGAGACCACAGGGGAAAATTATTTTTGGAGCCTGAGAAAAGTCAGCAGTCTCCATTAGAGAGGCAGCTCTGGGGCAGCCCATCCCAACACATAAGTATTGAATACCACAGGGATAGCAGGATTTTAGTTCAGGCTAGAGAGGACCAATATACCCAGAGGACAAGCTAGAAATACTGCCACCCAGGGGCTGAGTCACAAATTGACTCTTGTGTAACACAAATTAAGGAATTAATTTTATTTTCTCTTTATTCTACTTTGGGATTAGTGTTCTACAGTCTATTCTTATCTACCCTTTAGTATATTTTTACTCTACTTCAACTTCACCTTTATGCCACCACTCTCTTGCTAACCCTTCCCTATTTAGTGCCTGGTTTCCCTTACACATTTCCTGCTTTAGATTTTCCTTATTCTTTCTTTTCACTCCCTGTTAAAATTTCACCCCACTTATATATCTAATCTCCAACCACCTGCTCCAAGTCCATACACACCTCTTGCTTCTCTGACTTCACCATCCTAAATTGTTTTTCACTCTGTCCTGTTGTTGTTGTTTACTTGAATGTTGATTATATCAATTTTTTATGCAGGTTTGTGAGACCGGTTTGCTTATTCTTTTCTTTTGGTTTGTTTTGTGGGTGTTTTTTTTGGTGTTATTGTTTTAGTTTTGTTTTGCTATTCCCGTTTGCATTGCTTTTTTTTTTTTATAGATTTTTGCTTCTGTGTTCCCTCGCCTCACTTGATATTGGTAGTTGTATGTAGTTTATATCAATCTCCAGGTACTTGTTACTGGCTTTTATTTGGATTAGTGGCTGTCCTATAGGTGTTTTCACCCCACATTTATAGTTTATTCCCCTTTTCTTCTTTCTTTCTTCTTTTTTTTTCTTCCCCTTTTCCCAATATCATTTTGGCATTCCTGTCTTTCTTTTTGTGAGTGTGTGTGTATGTGTGGGTGTGTGAGTGTGTGTGTGTGTGTGTGTGTGTGTGTGTTATCTTTCTTGTTTTTCACCTATCTCCGAATTTGCCTTTCTCTGGCAATCACCTTTATTTAGAGTTACCAATACTGTGACTACATTACTGTTAAGTGCCTGGTGCATTGCACCTGGTTGTGTTATATTTTGTGCCTTTAAATCAATGCAGGAGAGTGAGAACTACATAACCAGACACACAGAGAAGAGAAACCAGGGGAGACAAAGAAAGAGCTGACACATGAAAGAAAAACAAGCCTCACCAGAAAAGTAGGTAAATGAAATGGAAGTTAGCAATCTGTCAGAGAAAGAATTCAGAGAAATAGTGATATGGTGGCTGAAAAGAAAGGAAGACAAATTTCACAATATGAGTAAGAACCAAGAGGAAATGAAGAAGAGCCAAGAAGAAATGAAAAGTGACATTGCTGAAATAAAGAACTCAATAGAAAGTATCAAGAGTAGACTAGAATAAGCAGAGGACCACATCAGTGAGCTAGAAGATAAGGTAGGAAAAAATATCCAAGTAGAGCAGCTTCTGGGGAAAAAAAATTAAAAAGCAGGAGGAGAGCCAAAGGGAACTTTGAGACAACATGAAACAAAACAACATCCATGTAATAGGACTTCCAGAAGGACAGGAAACTGAGCAAGGAATAGAAAACCTCTTGGAATAAATAATGACAGAAAATTTTCCTGATACAAGAAAGAAAAAAACCCCACACAAATCCAAGAATCTCACAGAGTCCCAAGAAAAATGAACCCCAAAAGACCTATGCCAAGGTACATTATAATCAAATTGGCAAACACCAATGACAAAGTAATAATCTTAAAAGCCGCCAGAGAGAGACAGAAAGTCACCTACAAAAGAACCCCCATCAGACTAACAAGTGATTTCTCAACAGAAATGTATCAGGCCAGAAGGCAATGGAATAAAATATACAAAGTCATGCAAAGGAAGGGTCTGAATCCTAGAATACTGTACCAAGCAAGGCAATCAATCAAAATTGAAGGTCAAATCAGGAGCTTCACAGACAATAAAGGTCTAAGGCAATTCATTACCACCAAACCAGTAATGCAAGAAATGCTAGAGGGTCTGCTGTAAAAAGAAATAGGAAGTGAAGAAGGAATACAGGGGTAAAGAAAAAATAGGTGACAAATAAGTACCTATCAATAATAACTTTAAATGTAAATGGATTAAATGCTCCAATCAGAAGACATAGAGTAATAGACTGCATAAGAAAACACAACCTGTGTATCTGCTGTCTAAAAGAAACCCATCTCCGGAAAAAAGACACACACAGACAGAGGTTAAAAGGATGGAAAAGGTTATACAGGTGAACGGAAATGGAAAAAAAGCTGAGGTAGCAATACTTATATCCGACAAATTAGATCTCAAATTGAAGGACATAACAAGAGATAAGGAAGGCCACTTCATAATACTAAAGGGAGCAATCCAACAAGAAGAAATAACTCTAGTAAACATATGCACCAAATACAGGAGCACCCAAATACATAAAAAAATCTCCTGGATGATATCAAGGGAGACATAGAGAGCAATACAATCATAGTAGGAGACTGTAATATCCCACTATCACCATTGGACAAATACTCTAAACAAAAAATCAGTAAAGACACAACAATCCTTAATGACTCAGTAGACCAGATGGAATTAATTGACATCTTCAGATCATTTCACCCCAAAGGCACAGAATATACATTCTTTTCAAGTGCCCATGGGTCGTTCTCAAAGATAGACCATGTGTTAGGTCATAGGCAAAGTCTCTCCAAATTCAAAAAGATAAAAATCATATCCAGCATATTCTCAGATCACAGTGGCATAAAGCTGGAAATCAACTACAATAGAAACAATCCAAAGAAATCAAACACATGGAGACTAAACAGCATGCTATTAAACTATGACTGGGTTACTATAGATATCAAGGAATAAATAGAAAACATCATGGAAAGAAATGACAACGACAGCACAACAATCCAAAATCTATGGGACACACTGAAAGCAGTTTTGAGAGGGAAGTTGATAGCTCTACAATCCTACTGCAAAAAAACAAACAAACAAACAAACAAAAAACAAGAAACAGCGGCAATAAATTATCTAACCCACCAACTTAAAGAGTTAGAAAGAAAGTAACAAGAAAAGCCCAGTGTAAGCAGAAGGAAGGAAATAGTAAAGATCAGAGCAGAAATAAATGACATAGAGACCAAAGAAACTATACGGAAGATCAACAAAACCAAGAGCTGGTTCTTTGAAAGTATAAATAAGATTGATTAATCTCTAGCCAGGCTCACCAAGAAGCAAAGAGAGATGACCCTAATAATAAAAATAAGAAATGAAAGAGGTAAAATAACAGACTCCATTGAAATACAAAGGATTGTTAAAAAATACTATGAACAACTCTATTCCAACAAACTGGACAACCTGGAGGAAATGGATATATTCCTAGAAAAATATAACCTTCCAAGACTCAATCAGGAAGAATCTAAACAGCTCAATAGACCAATGAATATGGAAGAAATTGAAGCAGTCATCAAAAAGCTTCCAGCAAAGAAAAGCCCAGGCCAGACAGCTTCACTGGGGAGTTTTACCAAATATTCAAGGAAGAACTAAAACCTATCCTCCTCAGACTATTCCAGAAAATTCAAGAGGATGGAACACTTCCAAACTCCTATGAACCTAGCATCACCCTAATACCAAAACCAAGTAAAGACGACACAATGAAAAAGAATTACAGGCCAATATCCTTCATGAATATAGACGCCAAAATCCTCAGTAAAATTCTAGCAAATTGGATCCAGCAGTACATCAGAAAGATCATACTCCATGACCATAGAGAGCATAGTGGTTTATTCCAGAAATGTAAGGATGGTACAATATCCACAAGTCAATAAATGAGAAACATTACATAAACAAATTGAGAGATAAAAATCACATAGTCGTATCAATTGATGTGGAAAAAGCATTTGACAAAATCCAACACCCTTTCTTGATAAAAACTCTCAACAAGGTAGCAATAGAAGAATCATACCTCAACATAATAAAAGCCATATGTTTTAAACCCACAGCAAACACCATACTCAATGGGCAAAAACTACAACCATTTCCTCTAAGAACAGGAACAAGACAGGGATGCCCACTCTCACCACTCCTGTTCAATATAGTATTGGAAGCATGTGCCATTGCAATTAAAGAAGAAGAAGAAATAAAAGGCATCCAAATTGGAAAAAAAGAAGTAAAGCTATCCTTATTTGCAGATGACATGATATTGTACATAAAAAACCCGAAATACTCCATAAAAAAACTAATAGACTTAATAAATGAGTTCAGCAATGTAGCAGGCTACAAAATTAACGCCAAGAAATCTATGGCATTTCTATAAACTAATAGTGAACTTACAGAAAGAGAGACTAAAAAAGCAATCTCATCTACCATCACACCAAAAAATTAAGATACCTAGGAATAAACTTTACTAAGGAGGAAAAAGACCTATTTGTGGAAAACTACAGGACACTAAAAAAAGAGATAAAGGAAGATGTGAACAGGTGGAAGAACTTACCATGTTCATGGATTGGGAGAATCAACACCATTAAAATGTTCAAACTACCCAAAGCAATCTATAAATTTAATGTACTCCCCATTAAAATACCAATGGCATATTTCACAGACCTAGAAAAAACTCTCCAAAAATTAATCTGGAATAAAAATGACCACAAATAGCCACAGCAATCCTGAGAAAGAAGCACAAAGTTGGTGGGATTTCAATACCAGATTTCAAGCTGTATTACAAAATTACTGTTATCAAAACAGCCTGGTACTGGCACAAGAACAGACATGTAGACCAATGGAATAGAATAGAGAATCCGGATATCAACCCAAACCACTATGCTCAATTAATATTTGACAAAGGAGGCATGAACATAAAATGGACTCAAGATAGTCTCTTCAATAAATGGTGCTGGGAAAATTTGACAGATATATGCAAAAAAATGAAACTAGACCACCAACTTACACCATACACAAAAATAAACGAAAAATGCATACAGGACTTAAACATAAGATAGGAAACCATAAAAATATTAGAGGACTCCACAGGAAGAAAAATCTCAGACATATGCTAAAAGAACTTCTTCAGTGATACTGCTCCTAGGACAATGAAAGCTAAAGAGAAAATAAACAAATGGGACTACATCAAATAAAAAAGCTTTTGCACAGCTAAAGAAACCATCAACAAAACAACAAGAAAACCTACACTGTATGGGAGGACATATGTGCAAATGTCATCAGTGATAAAGGTTTAATCTCAAGCATCTACAGGCAACTCATACAACTTAATAAAAGGAGGAAAATGATCCAATAAAAAAAAATGGCAACAGACCTAAGTAGAATCTTTTCAAAAGAAGACAAAAGGAAGGCCCAGAGACATATGAAAACCTGCTCAAAGTGACTAATTATCCGAGAGATGCAAATCAAAACTACTATGCGGTACCATCTCACACCTGTCAGAATGGCTTACATCAACAAATCAACAAATGACAAGTGCTGGCGAGGATGCGGAGAAAAAGGAACTCTCCTGCACTTTTGGTGGGATTGTAGACTAGTGCAGCCACTGTGGCAAAAAGTATGGAGTTTCCTCAAAAAACTAAAAATGGAGCTCCCATTCGACCTAGTGATCCCACTTCTAGGAATATATACCAAGAAACTAGAAACACAAATTACAAAGGATATATGCACCCCTATGTTCACAGCAGCACAATTAACCATAGCTAAGATTTGGAAACAACCTAAGTGCCCCTCAGCAGATGAATGGATTAAAAAATTGTGGTACATGTACACAATGGAATACTACACTGCAGTAATAAATAAGGAGCTCCTACCATTTGCAACATCGGGGATGGAGCTGGATAGCATTATACTAAATGAAATTAGCCAGGCAGAGAAAGATAAATAGCACATGATCTCACTATTTTGTGGAATATAATGAACGACATAGACTGATGAATAAGAACGGATCCAGAGACTGAGAAAAGTCCATCAGAATGTCAAACCACAGGGTAAGTGGGAGGTGGTGGGAGTAAGGGCAAAAGTCAATATATTTGACCTCTTGACTAAGGTAAGTAATTTGTGTTTTTACATCCCTGACAAAGTTTATACAATGTTATAAAAAAAATTGGCAGCTAGTTTGAGATTGAATTGACAGGGCCTAGAGCTTGTCATCTCTCATGGGCACCAGTCCTTAGGCTAGGCCCTCCTTAACCTCCTGTGATACCATAGTACCCTTATATGATATTATTCTACAATGTCATTATAATTTTTGATATTTGACAACAGCATATTGTACAATTATCCCAAATAAACTTACAAACTAATTCTTCGAATGTTTGGCAGCAATTTAAAAAAGGATAGGAAAGGAATTAATCCCTTTCAGAAGGAATTAAGGCACTGGGAAGGCACCCGAGCATTCTATATTAGCCCCTCTTGCCTTTATTGCCAAGAGGGACTCTCTTATTACTATCCAAGTACACACAGCTGTTGTCTGAGCTTTCAGTTCATGCTGTGACTGAAACCTCTGGGCGGATGGCACCATGGATCTGTCTCTTGCCCAATGTTGTGAGCTGGGCCCTCTCTGGTGAAGAAACCTGGGTCCCCCAAGATATGTGATCATTACTAGGACCCCGCCAGCAGGCAAGGGGACCCCAAGGCAGGTGCTGGGCATGGAGGACACGGGGGCATAGACTACAAAGGAGACAGAACTGAACCTCTCACATCACCCTGTTTGGCTCTGGAGGATGGCTGGTTAGCCAGAGACAGGTAAGATTCCTCAGGGAAGGAACAACCTAAGATAGGCACAGTCACAGAGGGGCCAACAGGACAGAACTAAAGGTCAACAGAGGTGGGGCACAGACCCTCCCCCACAAACCTTGCTGGGGTCTGAACTCTCACCCCCTCTGACAGAGGTCTCCTGCCCCCATGGCTGCTTTGCCTCCCACGCACAGCTCAGATCAGGACCCAGGTTGCAGACAGAGACTTGGCCAGCAACAGCTGCTCTATATCTAAATTCAGTCTATTACCAGGAATGCTCAGGGCCTACTCAAGAGTGCATATAATCCTTTCCACTAATATTTACAGGGTAAACTAAGGTTTTTGCTTGAGTATAAAAATTGATAGTAAAATAGTAATCAAGTTTTCAGGTTAATTTAAATTGGCCAAGTGTAATAAGTGAATACTCAAGAAAATTTAAGTGTACTGGACAAAAATCGGATCCTAAAACAATAACTAAAATATCTATTAGTAGTTCATCTCACTGTAAAATGGCCTAACATCCAAAGAACCTAAAGCAGTCATATTTGTGTGCAAAAATTAAAATTTAAAATTACCAAGACTGCAATATAAAATTTCCAAAAGCCCCCATTAATCAAAAAAGGGGGGGATAGTGGGGTAATATCATGTAAAGAAAAATATCTTTTTTTTCTTTTCTTTCTTTCTTTCTTTATTTATTTATTTATTGTTCAGTTTATTAATTACATTGTTTCCCCTTTTTTATCCCCCTATATCTTCCTTCCACCCTGTACCTATCCCACCCTCCGCCCTCACCTCCCCCTCCCCAATGTCCTCTCCCATTGTTGCAAGATTTTTGTCCAATTTCTTGCTGTACTTCCAACAACACTTTTCTCCCCAAGAATTGTCAGTCCATTCCCTCTCTATGTCCATGTTTCTGTTATAGTCACCAGTTTATCTTGTTCATCAGCCTATCAGTTCACTTGATTTTTATGTTCATTTGTTGATAGATGTATGTATATTTGTTGTTCATAATTTATATTTTTACCTTTTTCTTTTTCCTCTTCTTAAAGAATATCTTTCAGCATTTCATATAATACTGGTTTGGTGGTGATGAACTCCTTTAGCTTTTTCTTATCTGTGAAGCACTTTATCTGATCCTCAATTCTGAATGATAGCTTTGCTGGATAGAGTAATCTTGGTTGTAGATTCTTGCTCTTCATTATTTTGAATATTTCTTGCCACTTGCATCTGGCCTGCATCGTTTCTGTTGAGAAATCCACTGACAATCGTATGGGTGCTCCCCTGTAGGTAACCAACTGTTTTTCTCTTGCTGCTTTTAATATTCTCTCTTTATCTTTTGCTCTTGGCACTTTAATTATGATATGTCTTGGTGTGGTCCTCTTTAGATTCCTATATTTTGGGGTTCTGTGTACTTCTTGGGCTTTTAAGTCAGTTTCTTTCACCAGGTGGGGAAAGTTTTCAGTCACTATTTCTTCAAGTAGGTTTTCATTAACTTGCTCTCTCTCTTTTTCTGGCACCCCAATAATTCGGATGTTGGCTTGCTTGAGGTTGTCCCAGAGGCCCTTTACGCTATCTTCAATTATCTGAATTCTTTTTGTTTTTTGCTTTTCCAGCTGAGTGGATTTTGGTTCTTTGTATTTCAAATCTTTGACTTGGTACTTGTGGCCCTCTGGACTGCTTTTAGGACTTTGTGTAATATTTTTTATTTCAATCTGTGTATGCTTGATTTCTAGTTGGTCCTTTTTTTTATCTGTGAGGGTCTGGTTCGTATCCTCAGAGGTCTTGTTCATTTCCCTGAGGATCTCATTCATTTCCCTGTAAGTATCATTCATTTCCTTGTAATTCTCATTCATTTGCTGGTTGGTCTTGTTTATTTCCTCGTAATTCTCATTAAGTCCATTGGCCTTTTCTAGGAGCCTCTTGAAAAGCCTTATAACCGTGGTTTTGAACTCTATGTCTTGTCGTCTTTTCTCCTCCATTTCTTTCACACCTGATTTCTTTCCATGTCTCTGCATGGTGGCTGCTTTATGTGGTGGATATCCTCAAAGGGACAGTGGCTCAGTCTCCCCAGTTACCTGAGGTGGGTACTCTTACTGCAATCCTTTATGGGTTGTATTCAGTGTTTTTGAATTTAAACCCAGCTTGTTGTTGTTAGCCCTAGGAGGGTTTGACCTCCAGGCCAATTGGCTGTGAAGGGAGACTGTGTTCAGGTTGGATGGGCGGAGTCTCTGAGCTGTGCGGCAGAGGCAGCGGCAGCTGGGTCCTATGCGGCACTCGCATGCGCGGGTCTCTGTTGGATGGGGATGGCTGCAGACATCTCGAAGAGAAAGCCGCTAGTCTCTTCCCCTTGCCAGACAACTCTGCCTTTCCCCAAATGTGCCTGCACACCAAAAGTCTAGCCCAGGGTTGTAAAATAGATGGTTTCCGGAACCAGGAGACAAGTTTCCAGGGGGCAAGTCGCGGGTTTGCGTGACCCTTGGGACTAGGAGCCTCTGCCGCGCCCCACTTCCAGGGTGCGTCCCCCGGACCTCGGACTTCGCCCGGTTCTGGGGAATCTGTGCAGGGGGACTTCTCCTCGTACCCCGGATCTCGGACCTCGCCTGGCTCGGGAAATCTGGGCAGTGGGACGCCTCCGCCCTTCCCCGTTGGAGAAATCCGGCCGGTCGCTGCTCCAGCCCCAGCCCGCATGCGCGACCAGGGTGGCTCCTAACCTGTTTCTGTCTGAAAGGCTGCGCTCCCTCCGGTCCTGAGTCTCAGTGTCCCACCTCTGCTCCTATTAGTGGAGTTTTCATTCAGCCAGCTTTCTGGCGATTCTGGGTGCTTGTCTGTTCTGCTGTTATGTTGTAGTTCCTAAATCGTTGCGCGGGGCAGAACAATAGGTGTTTGCTTATGTCGCCATCTTGGTGTTCCCCCGAAAAATATCTTGTAAATAAAATACATCTAGAAAATTCTTACTCCAGAAAAGTAACTTCCATTTGTAATGCCAACAGCAGGACACCCATGAAAAACACATATGGTGTCAAAATAAGCCAAAGGAAAATCATTTAGTCAAAAATAAAAAGAATCTCAAGTCTAATTTAGAGAGAGGATCCCTTTGTTAACTTTTGGTCAAGAATTTGTTTGTGTGTTTTTCAAGAACAACTCCAAGACCATGTGGGTTCCTGCGACTGTGAGGAACTGATGGGTCTGTTCCAGCCACGAGTACAGTCCAGAGATGGGGGACACTGACGACACCTTGCCATGCTAGCTGTCGGCAGCTATTAATGGCTGTAGGGGGCCCAGGAACAAACCAGAGAGGATGGATCTTGCATTGCCGCTATTTGTCCACCAGCTGGATACCATTGCTGACATGTACACATAAAAAACTATTTGACATTGAAACTAGGACTCAGAACAGTTGGACATTGAAACTGAGACTCAAACATTTTTTGTTCTTATTCATCTATTTCTAGTATGCAGATGCCAGATATTTTTGAAGAAATGAAACAGGGGAGAGTGATTGATATAGAGGCAGGGAGGCATTGAACAGTCTGTCAAGCTACAGGGGGAAGGCTGGGGGGCGGGTGCTGTGGGGGATCAACGGAAGGACTTGTATGCATGCATATGACCATAACCAATGGATGCAAGACACTAGGTTGGGGGTGCAGGTGGGGACATGTGCTGGGGGGAAGGGGATGCTGGGGAGAGGACAATGGGGAAAAAAAGAAAAACATATGTACTACTATTAAATCTAAGTTATACTGCAAAAATAAAAAAAATATTAAAAATAAAAAATTATTTATCCTTCAGTCTATAAATGGCTATTTGTAGGATTAGACAAATTTTGCATGCTCTGATAAGAGGATTGTTGCATCCAAATGTATGCATAATCTGTAAAAAGCACATGTGACCTACAACCTCAGCTGGGCTGACATATGAAAAAGATTCACTAAGCATATGCAAGCAGGGCAGATTTTTAACCAGTAAACATCAGCAAATTTGTTTTTGAAACATAAATTTGCTCATACAAGCATCTCCCAATGAGAAATATTGATTATAAAAATCCAATAAAAACACACCTTGAGTAGATTTCTCTACTTCTTTCCTCTTTCTATTCTGGCTATTGTAATTCATCCTCAACTCTTGATTATACTCATGCAGAGTTTCTCTGGAGTTGTATGACTGCCTTGGTTTTCTTCCATCTTCACTCTCATCAGAAGAACTGGTATAAGCTAGATCCACTTCATGCTTGACTTTAGACAGAGGCTGGTATGGTTTGCAGTCTGTTTGCTCCATCTCTGATTAAGCAAGCTCAGTTTCATAAAAAAGGGAAGAGGAACTCCTTTAATGTGAGCAGCCCTGAAAGAAAGAGGGAAAAACACAAGCTGTCTTAGATTTGTCCTTTTGTGAGGAAATGCATCTGACATATTAACAATTGTTCCTGATCATACTATCAAAGGAGAGGAGCAAAAGACAAACTAGATGACATGAAGCTAGCCGGAGGCAATAATAACACTGAGTTACATGCATACATTGTCAAGCATTTAGGAATAAGCTGGAGGTTGCAGTAACAGAAAATACTCAAAGGTAAAAGAGAGACCGACTTCAAAAATATTTGTATTGGAATACAAATAAAAGACAACATTGTTGTAAGGTGTGTACATGTTTTTAAAGTCAGTAGTTTGATTAAAAATCATTATAAGATTTGAAAGTGGCCAGGAGTACAAATATTAACCCAGCACATACCATATTTGAAATGAAAGCCAGGAGGAGAAGTACATTCTGGAAAAAAAAAAAAAAACCAAAACACCTTCTTGCCTCTGGTTTAATATTGCACTTAAGACAGAGGCTCTGAGAAAGGGAAGGATTCTCAGAGGAGCTCATGAAATAGTGTCCTTGAGGGGCACTGAGCTCTTTGTGCTCATAATGTGGCTTTTGAGCCTCAGGCTTGCAGAGCATTTTTAATGAGTTAGGTGGTGGTAAATTCTTGTTCTCCATAGCAGCGAGAGGATGTAAACAATGCTTCTGGTGAGTACACTGGTATAGCGACAGCAGGATCTAAATTGGGTTTAGAAATAAAAATTTTAAACTTCATGATAAATCGCTGAAAGAATCCTGTTCCCCACAGAATGCAGGGCTAGGAGCCACTGAGGCTCTGAGGACAAGTCAAGGCATTATCTGCCTTATTCAGACCTAAGAGGATCAAGAAGATCAAATGCCATCTAAGATGTCAAAGTCATCTGAAAAGTTTAAAGCTCTGGAGGAAAATGTGCTTCTTTTCATTCTTTACATTATTTGACCATGACATTCATCCACTGCTGCAACTTTTTTTCAAATTGGACCTTTCATACAATGTTAAAAAAAATCCTAGTTTGAAAACAAATAACTTCATTATTTTAGTTTGTAGTGAAATGGACTCCTTTCTTCTTCTTCTTCTTCTTCTTCTTCTTCTTCTTCTTCTTCTTCTTC
Organism: Antrozous pallidus; assembly: GCA_027563665.1. Lineage (NCBI taxonomy): Eukaryota > Metazoa > Chordata > Mammalia > Chiroptera > Vespertilionidae > Antrozous > Antrozous pallidus. The sequence goes on along the minus strand of CM050509.1, from coordinate 43,908,730 downwards.
TTCTTCTTCTTCTTCTTCTTCTTCTTCTTCTTCTTCTTCTTCTTCTTTTTCTTCTTCTTCTTCTTCTTCTTCTTCTTCTTCTTCTTCTTCTTCTTCTTCTTCTTCTTCTTCTTCTTCTTCTTCTTCTTCTTCTTCTTCTTCTTCTTCTTCAGATTTTTACCAGCTGTATTTTTCAAAGAAATCTACGGACATCTAGGTGGTGGCAGAGTACCTCACTTTTTGAAATTCCTATTAAATGTATAGTAAACACATACAGGCAAAAACACTCAATAAAGCTCATGGATTGACTGATATGGATTCAGTGATACATAATGCTTTGTGGTAGGAACAAAGTTTCACAAGTCAATGTCTTATTACACTAATGTAATTAATATTAAGGTCCTTGAAGGCAGAATTTGAACATCTTACTTCTTTATGTCCCCCCTTCTCCCGTAGCACTTAGCACTACTCTAGGCACATACAGAGTAGAAACTATTTAACTCCAGAAACTACAGATCCTATAAATGGTCTACAGAGAAATCTACTTTGGTTTGAAATAATATCAATGATGAGCATACTTAGAGGAAAAACAGATATCGTACTATAAATGAATATATACTGATGATTCAACAGCAATCTAATCTCATGCTAACTCATGGCTCCATATTTGTCTAAACACTAATAACTCCCCAATTTATAGCTCCAGCATAGATCTCACCCATGAGCCACAGACTTGAATGTCCATCTCAATATCTCCACTTGGATATTTAAAACGCATCTCAAACTTAGTATATTCAAAACTGAGCTCCTAATTCCCACCCACTCCCAAACTTACTCCTCACACAGTCTTCTCCATCTTGGTAAATGGCAACTCCATTCTTCTGTTTGTTCAGGCCACAGAATGTCAAGTCATCCTGGATTCCTATCTTTCACATCCCGCATACAATCCATTACTAAAGTCTATAGGAGCTACCTGTGAAATATATCCAGAATCCAATAATACCTGTCCACTGCTCTACTAAAACATTTGTCCAAGCCATAGTATCTTACCTGGATTAATGTAATAGCCTCCTAATTGATCTGCTGCTTATGCCATTAGTCCCCATACTACAGATAAAACGAAGTTTTAAAAATTGAAGTCATATTGTCCTGTTTTCTTCTACATAAAAGTCAAAATGACCTATAAGGCCCCCTAGAAGGTCCGCCTCAACCTAATCTAATCTGACCTAACCTTTCCAAATGCATCCCCTGGTAAATTCCCAATCTCATTCACTCTAGATGCACTAGCCTTCTTGCTGCTTCTGAAAATAGACATGTTAGGGCCTCTGTAACTTCCCAATATAAACAAGCAAAAAATGTAACTTCTCATGCTCCTTCCTGTCTTTCATAGCATTTATCACCAGATGACACTATATATTTTGGTTAATTATTTATTATCTGCTCCATGATAGTAGGTACTTTTGTTTGTTCCATTCATTGCTACAGCCCCAGAATAAGCACAGTGTTTGGCATATAGTAGACATTTGACTAGTACTTATTGAATGAGTTGAATAAAAATCGTCAAGCCCTCACAATAGGGGATAGAAAGAATGTAAAAATGAATAGGCCATATTCTCTGCCCAAGAAGCTCACAGCTTATGCAAGTGATAAACAATTCTACTACAAAGTAAAATGTAATGACTCTTACAAAGAAAGACAAAGTAATGATTAAGCACCAAAGATGAAGATATTAAGAAAGGGCTGTACTTGATTTGCTTATTTGTTCAACACTAATGCCTTAGCCACAACCACCGAAATTCCATCCAGCAGCTAACTTATAAGATCGGTTTTAATTGTTTTACTTTTAGGTTCCCGTTGCATGTTGCTCAGAAGGTATACATTTATGTGGGGGTCTGGACCAAGTGCCCCTAAAATGTGTCACCCTGGCAAGCACATTATTTTGAACTAAAATCAATTAAGTTCAACAAGCTCAGAAACAGTTTTTTAGTTCGCTTTTTTTTCTTAAGAGATTCAGATAGAAAATCCTGGTTTAGGAAGAGAGCCTTGACTTATACTCCAAGTCTGTTACACCCCACACCTTGTGTCCCATTGTTTCTGGGTTGCCCAGAAAAATGTTTTCCTGCCATGTATTCCACTTCTCCTCAAACACCTGTAAATCAACCATTCTCACTTCTGAAATCCAGTTTCTTATTCCCCATTTTATCCTTTGTCCAAACATGTCTTATATACTTAATATTGCGTCACTGTCTTTGGGATTTTCATGCTTATGTGAATTCCTCATGTGCACTTATTAAAATGTTGATAGTTTCTTGTTAATCTTGGGTAAGTGGCTTCAATTATTCAACCAGATGGAAGAACTAAAGGGATAAGGGGAACGTTTTCTTGATTATAGGCATTGACTTTGCTACAAGCATTTCAAAGTGAGAAATGTACCAATAGCAGACTTCCAGAGATGCATTTTTGCAGCTGAGAATTGTACTTTCACTCTTTAATCAATAAAATTCATCTAAGTTCATTTCAGCTAACACATACATAGAGTTCTTTATTCATTAAAAAATGAAAGTTTACCAAGTAAGAGTGGAGAGCTATTTTCCACATAAGGACATTGATAATACAAAAATGTCAATCAAGGGTCTTATATTTTAAAATAACTTAAAATGCTTTCTGTTATAATATAGAGATAAATAGTATATTTTATTTTCTAATACATATTTTTATGTATGGAAATCTAGAAATTTTCTTTTCCTTCAGTGTGTTTATTTGGAGGGGGAGAGGGAGAGAGAGAAAGAGAGAGAGAGAGAGAGAGAGAGAGAGAGAGAGAGAGAGAGAGAGAGAGAGAGAGAGAGAGATTCCTATAGCCATTTCAAACCATTCTTGAATATTTAAACACAACTAATTGCAGCTATACATTAGAAAGATCTATTCATGCTTACTGAGTGTCTTTGGATGCAATCTTCCTTTAGACCACAACATTGGTATAAATCAAGAAAAAATAATCCTTCCTTATTCCCAGACCCTCAATCACAACTTGTTGTCTTAAAATTTGTTTCAGCAGACCTAGAAGGCAGAGGCCACCTCCCAGATCTCTTTAGGTACATAATATGAAGGCACACCCAATTCTGCAGTCCTGTGAAAGTATGGAACTATAATTATTTACCAAAATTTTCAGAGATAGAGCTTGAATTCACTCACACATAGTTCACTTTCTGAAAATCATAAAGTGGGAAAACAGTAAGAAAAATATTAATATTTTAAATCTAACAAAGTTTAAGTTAAAATCTAATTCTGAAAAGATGCTGTTCCAAATACTCTCAGGTCAAATCTAGGCTCATATTGCTTAATTGTCTTTTTTTGCATTCAGTGCCCAACCTGGCATACTGGAGGTCCTCTGACAAGCTAATATTATTTAGTTATGATAATGATATGGTCTACTCACAGAAAAACCTGTCTTACATACAGTGTATTCACATCAAAACAAGTTTTTATTTCTCTATACTTTGATAATAATAAGCTTTTAAAAAATTATTGTAGCTCTGACCGGTTTGACTCAGTGGATAGAGCATCAGCATGCGGACTCAAGGTTTCCAGGTTTGATTCGAATCAAGGGCATGTACCTTAGTTGCGGGCACATACTCAGTAGGGAGTGTGCAGGAGGCAACTGATCCATGTTTCTAGCTCTCTATCCCTCTCTCTTCCTCTCTGTAAAAAAATCAACAAAATATATTTTTAAAAATGATTTCAGTTTTTAATTTTTCAATTATGGTTTATATTCAATATTATTTTATACTAGCAGCCCACTGCATGAAATCCATGCGTGAAATTCATGCATGGGTAAGGCTCCTTGCAGCTGCTGGTTGCTGGCCAGGGCCTCCCTTCCCTAGCTACCAGCTGGGGCCTTCCTTCATTCCATGCCACCCTTTGGTGGTCAGTGCATGTAATAGTGAGCGATCAAACTTCTGATCCCTTGAACTCCCTAGGGGACACTTTGCATATTAGGTTTATAGATAGATGATAGATAGATAGATAGATAGATAGATAGATAGATAGATAGATAGATAGATAGATAGAGATATGCATAGCCCATGGACATAGACAATAGACAGATGAAGGCCTGGGGTGGGGAGACAGGGGTGGAGGGGGATTAAGGGAGAGGATGGAGGACATCTGTAATACTCTCAACAATAAAATAAAATTTTAAAAACCTTAAGGAGTCTGCACACTATTCTTAGCTTCAAATCCTGTACTTGTAAACTGAATTGAAATCAGTATAATGTGCTTTGCAAACAGCAATGTAAGGTGCCATTATTCAGAGAAAACTTGATATAAGATTTTCTAGTAAATAAGAATGAATTCTGAAGATGACTATTTGGTTATTTTGCCAGTTTGGTCAAGTTGCTTTCTTCTTTTATCCCAACAGACCTCAAGTAAGTATGTCTTCATAGATGGTGGCAGTGAAAAGGGGGCAGACTCATTTCATTTTGCATTGCCTTCCCATTTTTTAACTGGACTTGGGAACTAAGATTGAACCAAAATATGGTCAAGATAGCATGAATATACATTTCCGTAACATATCTCTGCATGAATTGCTAACTTTCAAAGTATTTGAGTCAGTTTTAACCAAGACACATAGATCTTGGTTAAAATTGGGATAATCAGCCAAGACCAGTTTGGCTCAGTGGATAGAGCGTCGGACTGTGGACTGAAGGGTCCCGGTTTCGATTCTGGCAAGGGTATGTACCTTGGCTGCGGGCACATCCCTAGTAGGGGGCGTGCAAGAGGCAGCTAATCGATGTCTCTCTCTCATCGATGCTTCTGACTTTCTATCCCTCTCCCTTCCGCTCTGTAAAAAATCAATAAAATATATATTTTTTAAAAAATTGGGATAATCAAATAATTAATCTAGTGATAAAAAATTTCATATTCCATTATCATGCAAGTAATTATAATTTTAAAAAGCAATAGTTGCTATAATTGACTATTAAATTTAGCTCCACACTTCCTGGGAGCCAGGTAAAGCCTGAGTGTGATGAGTTAGCTCTCAAAAGGTATATATAAATGTTTCAGGAGAAACAAAAATGTTCTAGTCCTGAACTCAAATAGTAAAGCATGGATCTATTAGAGATATTGAACAATAATAATGGATCAATTTTATAAAATATGCAGAAAAATATAGATGGCCATTTCTTATATAAAAATCTTAATTTAAGCCAAGGCACAAGCACATTATGTTTCTGTTGAAAGCATATCTGTATGGAGCTGAAATAATGGAATTGCATTTGATAACCTTGATTCAGGATAGAACCACAAGAATCTGTCTAATGGCAAGTCATCCTACCTCTTTGAACTGTTGTCTCAACCTCAATTTTGATAGATACTGGATAAGATATTTCAAAATAAAGAAGTCTTCTGTGGAGTAAATGAAAAATAGATATGTCTATTTTAAATGAGCAAAGGTGACATTTTACCATAAAAATGAAGTACCTGCAGATGTATAATTTGAAGGCCTATTTGAGGTAACTTGTGAAACATCTTCATTTAGTCCCAACTTTTGCCTACTGGTGTTTTTCTTTTTAATGTTAATTTCTAAGAGCTTTATTCATGGTAGACATTAAAGAATGAGTAGGAATGGCTAACACATATAGCACTTAATGTGCAGGCACAATCTTCAAAAGAATCCATGAGGTATTATTATTAATACTAGAGGCCCAGTGCACAAAATTCGTGCACAGGAAGGGGGTTCCCTCAACTCAGCCTGCACTCTCTCCAATTTGGGATCCCTCAGGAACTCTGGCTCCTAACTACTCACTTGCCTGCCAACCTGATCCCCCTAACTGCTCTCCCCTGCTGGACTGATCCTCCTAAGTGCTCTCCTCTGACAGCCTGTTTAGCCCTAACTATTCTACTATGCTGGCCTGGTCCCATTAACTGCTCTCCCCTACCTACCTGATTGCCTCTAACCTCCTCTGCCTTGGCCCTGCCAAAATGGCTTTGTCGAGAAGGATGTCCAGAAGGACATATGGAAGGTCATCCAGAAGATGTTCAGGCTAATTAGCATATTACCCTTTTATTAGTATAGATGCCACATTGTACTAAAAATGCAGATTGTTCCCACGTTTTCCTATCATGGAAGGGGAACCTGCAGTAGCATTTTGGGTTCTGACCAGGGCTTATGGGCTTGTGCTTTATCTCAGCAAATGAGATTCCTAGTAGAAGACTCTTGGATATACCTTGAAAATTTCTATCGAATTTGCCAGATCCTCCTCCAAAAATGTTGAACCACTTTAAACTCCCACCAGCAACCATGGGTGTGCCCTCCATCCCAGTTTTATGCCAATATCATTGATTTCTCCCTAGTAGTTTCCGTCCCGTCAATCGGGATTGCTTGGTACTTGAGCCAACCTCATTGTTCAGCTGGGGCCTTGATTTCCCAAATTAGAATTATTGAGGAGGAAAAATTGTTTTCCTCTACCTTTCTGAGTTCTTAGTGGAGGCCCTTGTAATGAAAGACAAACCACCAAGAGAAAAACAAAAGTTCATTGACATGTGTACCTCGTGTATATGTGGGAGATTCCAGGGGAAAAAAATGAGTAACTCCCCAAGGTGGCTTAGAATACAGAGTTCAACACCTTCTTCCTAGGAAAAGGGGATGGGAGATACAGGCCTCTTAGAGGAGAGTAAATGATATTTAGGAAAGATGAATGGGGGTGGGGAGAAATAGTTTGTAACAAAGTTTGGGTGTGATGTCAACTTCTACTCTCCTGTCCTGTGACAGGAGTCAGTCTTCTCTGCCTGATGACACTTCTCCTGTCAAGGGGACCTATGACATTTGGGCTCCTTTTGGGGGGTATGATTTTAGGCAGATCAGGAGACTTCGGTAAAAGCCTCTGCATGCATTTGCTGTTTTCCAAACATCTGAAGGACAAGATCATCCATATAACAACACAGCATATGTTGGGTGGCATGTTCTCTGACTTTCAGAATAAACCCTCTTAGATGATTTGCTACAGTAGCGTTATTCCCTGGAGACAGTATTCTGACCAGACCTTCCTGGGAGTGGTCATAACATACCCTGTGCTTGTAGAAAGGTGTAGGCCACATCTCTAAATAATCCAGGGGCAGTTTTCTCATCCTGTGGGAAGAGAGATAAAGTTATGATTATCTCCCTTTCCACAGGTTTCTTGCAGGTTTGTGTCTCTGCTGCCCTCCATAACCCCCACAGCAGCCCTAGTACCACGGTGGCGGGCCTTGAGGATGCAGGGTGCTAGACTCCCTGCGGATTTGTGTCACTAATCTGGGTTTGTGTTCCCGATCCAGGCAGGACTCAAGGCTGCAGGGTGCCAGCCTCCCTGTGGGTCTTTGTCCCCAATCCACCCATCCCCAGCCCCAGCACCGCCATGGCGGGGCTTGGGGCTGCAGGGAGCCGACCTCCTTGTGTGTTTGTGTCCCCAATCCGGGTTTGTGACCCCATCAGGCCCCCCGAAGCCCCAGTGTTGCCATGGCGGGACTTGGAGCTGCTGGGTGCAGCTACCTGGCCGCTATGGGCATGGCCATCTTTGCTGGGTAATTTGCATACTCACTCCTCTTGGCTTGTAGCATAACAGAGTGATGGTTAATTTGCATCTTACTCTTTTATTAGATAGGATTAGTTTTAAATGTACAGCATGGTGGTAGAAAATTACATACTTTACAAAGTGTTCCTCCCAATATTTATAGTACCCACCTGACACCATAGATAGATATTACAATATTATTGACTATATTCCTTATACTATGCTTTATACCCCCATGACTATTTTGTTACTACCAATCTCTACTTCCTCTTCCTTTTACCTATTTCACCCAGTCCTCTAACACACCTACCCTCTGGCAACCATTAGTCTATTCTCTGTATCTATGAGTCTGTTTCTATTTTATTTATTTGTTTATAGTGGTGTTTAGATTCCATATATAAGTGAAATCATATGGTATTTGTTTTTCTCCTACTGACTTATTGCATTTAGCATAATGCCCTCTAGATCCATCCATATTGTCACAAATGGTGTAAGATTTTATTCCTTTTTCTGGCTGAGAATATTTAGTCATGGCCCTTTATTAATGGTCTTAGGTACATAAGGTTCCATCTCTCAGGGCTCTCTAATTTCTATAAATGTAATAAGATTATAATATCCCAAAGAGATTTTCCAGCTCTAAAATTCCACAATTGCACATGAAATTGAGGTAAGTGTAGGTTGACAAAACCAAAACAAAACACACTGGGTATATTCAAGGCCAAGTTTACATTATTTATCATTCCACCTCCCCACCTGTCCTTTCACTTCCTTTCCTCTTCCTCTTCACATCCCTGTTACAAACATTCCAATCTATTATAGGATAGCTTCATTAAAATGTTACTTTTGAGTCCATCCACAGGTCTGTGTATATATTGCATCCAAGCATTAGGACTAACCTCTCTTCCTCTTTTTTTATCCTTTTTATTTTTTTTCCATTTCTCATTCTTAATCAAATATAACTAGAGGCCCAGAGCATGAAATTTGTGCATTGTAGGGGGGAGGGTCCCTCAGCTCCAGATGCACCCTCTCACAATCTGGGACCCATCAGTGGATGTCCTACTGCTGGCAGTCAGACATCCCTCTCGCTTTCCAGGACACTGTCTCCTAACTACTTGCCTGCCTGCCTGATTGCCCCTCACCACTCACCTGCCTACCTCATTACCCCTAACCACTCTGCATGTCTGCCTGATCACCCCTAACTGCTCACCTACCTCCCTTATCACCCTAACCACTCTGCCTGCCTGATAGCCCCTAACTGCTTGCCTGCCTGCCTGCCTGCCTGATCACTCCTAACCACTCACCTCCCTGCCTGATTGCCCCTAACCACTCTGCATACCTGGCTGATCACCCCTGGCTTCTCATCTGCCTGATTGTCCCTAACTGCTTCTGCCCTGGCCCCTGCTGCTTTGGCTTCTTCCAGAAGGATGTTTGGAATGATGCATGGAAGGTCATTTGGCTGTCTGGCCTAATTAGCATATTATGCTTTTATTATTATAGATGTTCCTCCAAATAAAAAATGTTCCTGGTTCATCCTCAGCATAGACAGGCCTGTCCTTCTGATAGCAATTTATTAGTTGGGGTCTTCACCAAAAAGGCTTATGCCGCTCCAGAAAAAAATTAAATGGTCATAGGACATTGCCCAAGGAGAGCAGACATTCATAGCATAACAGACAGAGGAAAGGATGCCACCAATCACCAGGAGAATACCTGCCAAAGGAGATAGAACTCTTTGCAAATATTACAATAACTTCCTCAACAGGACCTTTCACATGAATTCAGATTGACTGACTCAGAAAACCCTGGATTTAGGGAGACCTTAAAAGAAATGTGAGCTCTTGGCTGATTCTTCTCTCACCCTTCTTTGTTTTACTTAAGGAATCACTTACGTAGTAATCTATTGTGGGCAAGAGAAGAAGCTATAAAAGTAACATAATCACTTGAATCTTTACAAAATCGAGGAAGAAATGTCCACCATAGCCCTACCAGCCTGTAAGTGTGACTGCTGTCACTCTGGTCCATTTCCTTCTAGTTATAATATACACATACATTTTTGTCATGTTGCTTCCTTCATTCTAGATGTTTTCTGGATGTTTCTACTCCATTTCTATAACTGATTTTTAAGAGCAGTGCAGAGTGGATCTACTATAATTTCCATGCCCATTCCCTATTATTGGGCATTTTCATTCTTCCCCCCAGTTTAAAGTCTAAAACTGAATTAATATTGAAACAGGAATTTTAGGGGGATATAGGTAGGTTTAGGGAATTTTTAGAATTGGGGTCCATTGAAATAAAACATAGGGCCACAGATTGGGAGAAGGTACATCTCCACAACACAAGGAAGCCAGGTGAAGGGAGCAGCAACAGTTGCATTTACATAAGACAAGGGACCTGGAAGTAGCCAAAAAGGTCTATATTTACAAAATAAAGAAAAAGGAAGGAAGCCCAGAAAGAAAAGAACAATGAGGGAGGAGGGCATCACATGTCCCATGTGGTATTTGACCTCTGAGTTCAGGAGTCACTAATAGTAACCAATTGGAAAGGGAATATTGACCAATCAGAGGGGATATCAGGACACAGGAACTATAGCCCTTATAAACCATGGAAACAGGAAGTTGGTGGGACCCTTTCCCCCTCCCCATTAGAGAGTCCATTCTGTGGGACTCTTCCCCTCTCCCATGTGGGAGTCTGTACTTCTTCTTCAATAAATCTCCACCTTTGCTCTACTACCCTTTGTCCTTGGATTCATTCTTTGACTCCAGTGGACAAAGAATCCGGGTTCCAGTCCAAAAATTTCATATCAGTATGAATATAACATGAACACATTCAACATTTTATTATTTCTTTAGGGCAGACTCCAAAAAGTTGAATTAATGTACCAATAGGTTTGAACATTTGGGGGCTTTGGAGTAGATTTACACTAACATGACAATATGTGGGAATAATCTTCTCTCACTGTACTTTTGACAACTTTGTGTATTATTTTTTAACTTGAAATAATTAAATTAAAGGCATGTTATTTTAGTTTGCACTTCTTGCTTATCAGCGAGGTTGAATATTTTCCTACATTTGTTTGCTAGTGCTAATTCCTTCCCTGTGCACGGGTCTTGTACATTTAACCACTGGGAAACTTAGTAAGTTTTTTCAAAGTAAACTATACTGGTGCAATTTAACAAACAAATCAAGTCTTTATAGTATTTGCTGAAAGTATCTATCGTAGCTTGTTTTTCTCACTTTTTATTTTTGCCCATTTTAGATGAAAGAACATTATGCTAAGAGGAAAGCATGATCACTGTCCAGACATAAATCAGTTGCTTTAGAAACATATGATGAACTTGGCATGATTGAGAATTTTTCTGAAAATAATTTGTTATTTTCTAATTACTCAACAGCTGTTTGATGGACTTCATTTAAGTTATTCACCAAATAAATTGTAGTTTGACTGAATTCAAATGTTTAAAAAAATCTATTGTTGTGTTATAAGAGCCTAGATAGTTATATTAAGCCTAAGGCACTAAAGTTTGATTTGTCATAGAAATTTCCAGTTACTTGGTCTCATGAATACAACCATGACATTTTAGTAAATCAAAAGAGAAATATAGCATCATGATTTAGGAGAGAGGTTGAGAATTTTATGTACTGCATATGGAACTGATTATCTAGGAAATGATGGCTTTCCAAGTAGACTACTTTTGTGGTACAAGGATATTCTATTATATTGAAGAGATAACACTCAAGAGTTGAAATTCTACTTACTGCTTTGGTTCACGTGGATTTGTTTACACAAATAGCTCTATTAGCATTTAAAAAATCTTATAATGGGAGAATAAAAGGTCCTTCCAGGAAAATAATTCTTCAAAACTGGTATGACTCAGTTCTGAGAACAGCTAGAGAGGATGTCCTCCTGGTGCCTAGGCTTTTTAGGCCATTTTGAAAGAGAAACATAGAAATCACTTAATTTCACAACTAAAGAGTGATGATTAATTAATCTCACACCTCTTTTTTGGAGATGGTCTATTGTTCTTCTGACTGTTTGTGTCCTTTTTTCTTAGTATTTTTGGATAAAAACTCCAAACATTTTTTTTATAAATACTGATGTTAGGGCACATGAGGCAAATGAAGAAAGAGAAAAAAGAAGTGAATAGAAAAGTTGATGGTGTCACTAGATTCCACAAAGAAACTCTAACCTGGAAAATGTTTTTAAAAGAAAAATCAACAGCCAGAACTTTATACCAATTACTCTGGACTTTTACTCTCATTTATTGTTCCCCAGTGCTGCTTAGTGATTTGGATTCCAAAGCACCTCCTTCAAAACACACACACAAGTTTGACAAACATCTTGGGGACAGGAACTATATATACCATAATTTTATTTTATTTTGTTTTGCTGATAATGACCACTCTAATGGGTGTAAGTTGTTATCTCGCTTTATATATGTATGTATGTATGTATGTATGTGTGTATGTATGTGTGTGTGTATATATATATATCCTATCTAATAAAAGAGTAATATGCAAATTGACTGTACCTCCAATCAAGCCATGCCCATAGCCATTCCCATCAGCAAATCAGGAGGAAATTATGCAAATAAACCTCAACCAAGATGGCTGCAGCCACTGACAGCAGGAGGGAAGCTTTGGTTTCCCTGGCAATGGAGGAACCCAAGCTTTCCACCTGCCCTTGCCGGCCTAGGCCTCCACTCAATGCTACAAAGTTTCAATTATAGAAGACATATCCCAACTGAAATGGCGGCAGCCATGGAGCTGGAGAGAGCAGAGGCTAGGGTTGCCCAGGGAATGGAGGAATCCAAGATTCTGCAACCCTAGCCCCTAGGATTTAAAGGTTACAAAGTTTCAATTATGGAGTGAGGAGAAGGCTTGGCTCTGCTCCAGGCTACAAAGTTTCAATTGTAGAACATAAATTAATCTCAGATCCCAGGGCCTCCACTTAGGTTGCTGGGGGGTGTGGCCGGCCTGCAAACCACAACAGGCCCCTCACCCAGGCCACCTCATGCCCCAAGGGAACCACTATCCTGATCTGGGACACTCTTCAGGGCAAATCAGGTGGCCCCCACCCATGATTTAGTGGGTGTCTCTATCCTATCTAATAAAAGAGAAATTTGCAGATTGACCATCATTCCAACACACAAGAGGGCTGCCCCCATGTGGTCAAAGATCCTGCCCCATGTGGATACAAGATGGCCACCACAAGATGGCCAGCAGGGGAGTGCTGTTGGGAGGTTAAAGGCCTGCAAGGGAGGGCAGTTGTGGTGATCAGGCCAGCAGGGCAGGGCAGTTGGGAGGGACCAGGTCTGCAAGGGAGAGCAGTTGTAGATGATTAAGCCTGCAGGGGAGGGCAGTTAGGGGTGACCAGGTCAGCAGAGAAGGGAAGTTGGGGGCAAACATGCTGGCAGGGAAGCAGTTAGGCATCAATCAGGCTGGCAGGGGAGTGGTTAGGGGGTGATCAGGGTGGCAGGCAGAAGCAGTTAGGGGCAATCAGGGAGGCAGGTAGGTGAGCAGTTTGGAACCAGCAGTCCTGGATTGTGAGAAGGATGTCCAACTGCCCATTTAGGCCCGATCCTACTGGGATTGGGCCTAAACGAGCAGTCAGACATCCCTCGAAGGGCCCCAGATTGGAGAGGGTGCAGGCTGGGCTAAGGGACAACCCCCGCCCCCCGTGCATGAATTTTGTGCACAGGAAGGGGGTTGCCTCAACTTGACCTACACTCTCTCCAATCTGGGACCCCTGGCTCCTAACCACTCACCTGCCTGCCAGCCTGATCCCCCTAACTGCTCTCCCCTGACAGCCTATTTGCCCTAACTGCTCTCCTATGCTGACCTGGTCCCCCAAACTTCTCTCCCCTGACTTCCCAATTGCCTCTAACCTTCTCTGCCTTGGCCCGTCAACATGGCTTTGTCTGGAAGGATGTCCGGAAGGACATCTGGAAGGTCACCCAGAAGATGCTCAGTCTAATTAGCATATTACCCTTTTATTAGTATAGATGCCACATTGTACTAAAAATACAGGTTGTTCCCAGGTTTTCCTATTGTGGAAGGAAAGCCTGCAGTAGCATTCTGGGCTCAGTATCCTGGATTCTGAGCAAGGCTTACATGCTTGTGCTTTATCTCAGCAGATGTGATTCCTAGAAGAAGACTCTTGGATGTACCTTCAACATTTCTATTGAATTTGCCAAATTCTCCTCCAAAAATGTTGAACCACTTTAAACTCCTACCAACAACTATGGGTGTGCACTCCATCCCACTTTGATGCCAATATCATTGATTTCTCCCTACCCTCTTTCCCCAAAAGTAAGACATCCCCTGAAAATAAGACCTATTTCCGATTTTGCCTCTCTCTTTAGTATAAAGCATCACCTGAAAATAAGATCTCCCCAATAATACTTTTATTCTTGAAACTGAAAAAGCCTGGGCCTCACAAGCAGTTATAAGGAAGTGGGTCAATTTAATGCTGCCACTTGTTATGCCAGAGAGCCAAAGAGGTCTGCTAGTCTGGGATGCAGCCAGCACTCACCGTGCTAAAGACATGAAGAAATTTCTTCACGAAAGAAAAATAGAGCAAATAATGATTCCTGCAGGAATGACGGCCTATCTCCAGACTCTTGATATTGCAATAAACAAGCCATTCAAGGACAATTTGCGCATGGAAATTAATGACTACATTAAAAATAGAATTGAGAGAAATCAGCATGGAAACTTTGTGAAACCTAAACTGCAAGAGGTTGTGATTTGGATGAAGAATTCATGGGAGAAAATCACTGACAGTTGCTTTGCAAATGCACTATGAGCAGGCTACATTGACAAGAAGGACAGTGCTATTGCTTACATGAGAGATTTGGTTCACTGATTCTGAAAGAAATGGAGTCACGAGAAATTCACCAGGGAATTCAGGGTTTGGATTGTTATGATGATGCTCCAGAAGATGATGACATGACTGTCATTGAATAAATCTTACTTTGTGTTCATACTGGTAAATATCAATATCATTAAATGTACCATAGATTGTTGTACATGGAAATAATGGTAGTAACAAGAAATTCCTGATACCATAGGATTCATAGTTTGGTTATGCTGGTTTATGATGACAACTACTACTGTACCATATACAGGTAATAAATTTCTTTCTTTTTTTTTTGTTCAATAATAAATGTGTACCGTATTCTTCTTCATGGAAAAATAAGACATCCCCTGAAAATAAGATCTAGCTCATCTTTGGGAGCAAAAATTAATATAATACACTGTCTTATTTTCGGGGAAACAGAATAGAAGCTTCCTTCCCATCAGCTGGGACTGCTTGGTAGTTGAGCCAATCTCATTGTTCAGCTGGGGGCTTAATTTCCCAAGATAGAATTATGGAGGAGGAAAAATAGCTTTCCTCTACCTTTCTGAGTTCTTAGTGGAGGCCCTTGTAATGAAAGAGATCATGAAGAGAAAAACTAAAGTTCATTAACATGTGTACTTTGTGTATATGTGGGAGATCCTAGGGGAAAATGAGTAACTCCCAAGGTGGCTTAGAATGCAGATTTAAATACCTTCTTTCTAGGGAAAGGGGACGGGAGCTATAAGCCTCTTAGAGGAGAGTAAATGATATTTAGGAAAGATGAAATGGGTGGGGGAAAATAGTTTGTAACACAGTTTGGGTGTGTGTCAATCTCTACTCTCCTGTCCAGGTCTAGCCTCTCCGGTTGGGGCTGGGGCTGCGATCCGGACCCCCGTCTAGATCTGGGGCTGTGGTCTGGACCCCAGGCTATCCCTGCTGGGTCTGGGGCTGCGATTCGGACCCCCAGTTGCCCAGATACCCTGCTGGATCTGGGGCTGCGATTCGGACCCCCAGTTGCCCAGATACCCTGCTGGATCTGGGGCTGCAATCCAGGCTCCCGGCTGGGTGTGTGGCTACGATCTGGACCCCCAGCCGTAGGAAGTGCCACCATGGCCATGCTTTGGGCGGTCAGTGGGCTGGATCCCCAGTTGGGTCTGGGGCTGCGATCCTGACCCTGACCACTCCTGCTGGTCTGGGGCTGCGAGCCAGACCGCCAGCCACCCCTGCTGGGTCTGGGGCTGCGAACTGGACTCTGGCTGCCTGAAGCACCATTATGCCTGCGCTCAGGTGGCAGTTGGCTGGCCCGCCATCTTGGTTGGGCTTTATTTGCTCCTGATTGGCTGGTGGGTGTGGCTTGTGGGCATGGCTTGTTGGTGTAGCAAAGTTATGGTCAATTTGCATATTACTCTTTTATTGGATAGGATATATATATATATATATATATATATATATATATATATATATTTTTTTACACACACACACACACTAGAGGCCTGGTACACAAATTCATGCATGGGTGAGGTTCTCCCAGCCTTGTCAGTGATCGGGGCCAATTGAGGCCATCTTGTCCCAATCGGTGCCATCAGGGCTGACCAGCTGTGGGGTGGGACCACAGGAAGTTGGTTGGCCAGGGGGAAGGACCATGGGGGGTTGCCAGCCACAGGAGGTTGGTTGTGGGAGCACACTGACCACCAAAGGGCAGCTCCTGCATTGAGCGCCTGCCCCCTGGTGGTCAATGGGCATCATAGTGACTGGTGATTTGGTTGTAATGGTCACTTAGGCATATATATATACACACACACACACACACACACACACACACTCACACTCACACACACTAGAGGCCCAGTGCACAAAATTCATGCACTTGAGGGGGTCCTTCAGCCCAGCCTGTGCCCCCTTGCAGTCTGGAAGCCCTCAGGGGATTTCAAACTGATGGCTTAGGCCCACTCCCCCTCATTTGGACATCCTTAGCACTACTGCAGAGAAAGTACAGGCTCCAGCCATCACCACTGTGCCTGCCAGCCATAAGCCCAGCTCAGGGCTTCTGGCTGAGTGGAACTTCCTTTGTGGGAGTGCACTGACCACCAGGGGGAAGCTCCTGCATTGAGCATGTGCCCCTTGGTGGTCAGTGTGCAACATAGCGACCGGTTGTTCCACCATTCAGTCGATTTGCATATTAGCCTCTTATTATATAGGATATATATATATGTGTATATATATATATATAAATTTACATATATAATATATATAAATTTACATATATATAAATTTACATACATATGTAAATTTTAAGTGTTTACTGAGCATTTAATAATATCCAATAGATAAATGGCAACAGCTTAGTGCATGCCAAAATCAGGGTCCAGAATCGGTGGTTTATATTTTAAATTCACTGAGAAAGGGATTTTTTAAAATTGTGTAAGTACCTACAATATTTCTATCCCTTAGTAATTTGAAAATAATAATATATCCCTAAGTTGCAGTGGCAACTACCTTTATCATAACATCTCCTTTGGAACTGAAACAACTTTCTAAAGTAATTTCAAATTATCTTTCTCTTATAACTTCTCAATATCCTTTGAGGTGGATTATGTAAATGAGCTAAACTGTTCATATGGGGAACAATTTTCAAGAAAATTGAAGGTAGCCCAATGTATAAAAAGCTTTTTTTACTCTTTTGAGAAGAACAATAGCTGCTTATTTCCCCGAGTAAACAATCATATTCAATTCACTCTTTTACAATGAATCCACTGGGGTTTTGTATATTCCATAGTAATTTTAGCATTAACATACTTATCCAAAATGTAGCATCAAATTTAATATGCTATCTTGAAACATTATAAGCTTTAAATATTATATTGAACAGTCAAAGATATCACTTTCTTCTAGTTTGCAAATAACAAGCATTAGCATAGCTCTCTCTACTGCCATCCATCTTCTCCATTAGTTCAGTCAAGCCTTCATTTTACCTATAAGACTTTCAAGTTTCATTCATAACAGCTGAGAGCAAAAAATATTTTTTATTGCTTACCACTTGCACTTATTTTCAGTTACCTTAAATATGAGACAGAAAAGTAGCTAACCAAATTAAGTTATGATACAAAGAAGTAAACCCTTAAGTGACTTAATTGTAGAGGTGGAAACAGGTTAATAATTAGTTGCAGAGGTTTGCACTAAGTATTTTGCTTTTCTTGGTAAAACCTAATTAGAGAAAAGGCACATTATAAAGGTTAAATTTCAAAGAGCCCTATGACAGAATCCTAAAATGTAAGTTCTAGATAAGGCTTTATGATGACACAGTGTGCCACCATTCTCTTATCTATAAATTGGGGGGAGGGGATTTAATATCATTAATCCTATGAATCTCACAGGACTTCTATAGCTAGCACATGAAACTAATATAATTGAAAGAAACCAAGATGGTGGCATAGGTAAACACCTAAATTGCTGCCTTGCACAAAAATTCCAAAACTATAACTAAAAGACAAAACGGACTACATCCAGAACCAAGGAAGGCTGGCTGAGTGGAAATTCTACAACTAGAATGAAAGAGAAAAGCACACTGAGACTCAAAGGAGCTGCAGGAGCAGAGTTACAAAGATGCACAACAGGAGAAGACTGGCAACTGAGTTCATGGCTGGCTTTCTCAAGCAGCAGAGAGACAAATGCTCCCAATTGTGCTGAACTCCAGTTCCAGGTGAGACTCTGGAGACCCAGACTCATATGGGGAGTAACTGGACTGTCAGGAAAGATAAAAGCACACTGAAACTCAGAGGAAAAGTGGAAGGCAGAGGTACAGAGGTGCATATGCAGAGAGGGCGGGCAACTGAGTATGTGGCTGGCTTTCTCAAGTGGGAGGAAGACAAAAGCTCCCCACTGCTCTGAACTCCAGTTCCAGGTGAGTTTCTGGGGACCCAGACTCATTTGTGTAGAAACTGGACAATCTGGAAGTGGGCAGAACTTGAGGGTGGCTTTCTCTCAGAGGTGTTTGCAGAGATTACAGTGGGAAACTGAGACACAGGGGCCCATTAGGGCAGGGCTGATGGTAAGCCAATGCTGTTTGCTCTGCTCTGAGACTCCGCCCCATCCAAGCTGAGCACAGAGTCTTTTGCAAGTCTTCTCCCATAAGGGTGTCTCCAGCACAGAAGTTCTCTCAGCATAGACTCAGCTGATCCTGACAGCCAATTGCCCTGGAGGTCAATTCCTCCCAGTGATACCAACAACAATCAAGGCTGAACTACAACAAGACTGTGCACACAGCTCACAAAAGAGTGCACAAAGAGTGTCCACCTCAGGTAATTAGGGAGGCTGAGCCACTGGGCCCTATAGGACACCTAGCACACAAAACTACTCTGTCAACTCAGGGAAGCAGCCAAAATGTGAAGTCAAAGAAACAGGTCACAAATGAAAGAAATGGAAGAAAGCAAACAACTGGATATAGAGTTCAAAACCATGGTTATAAGTTTGTTCAAGAATATTTTAGAAAAAGGCTGATAAATTTAGTGGTACACTTGAGGATATGAAAAAGGACCAACTAAAAATTAAGCATACACTGCCTGAAATAAAAAATACCATACAGAGATCTAACAGCAGACTATAGGATTGCAAGAATCAAAACAAATATTTGAAATACAAAGAAGCAAAAAACACTCAACCAGAAAAACAAAAAGGAAAAGGAATCCAAAAATATGAAGATAATGTAAGAAGCCTCTGGGACAACTTCAAGCACACCAATATCAGAATTATGGGAGTGCCAGAAAAAGAGAGAGAACAAGATATTGAAAACCTATTCAAAGATATAATGACAGAAAACTCCCCCCAACTGGTGAAAGAAATAGACTTACAACTACAGGAAGCACAGAGAACCCCAAACAAAAGGAATCCAAAGAGCACCACACCAAGACACATCATAATTAAAATGCCAAGAGCAAAAGACAGAGAATATTAAAAGCAGCAAGAGAAAAACAGTTAGTTACCTACAAGGGAGCACCCATAGGACTGTCAGCAGATTTTTAACAGAAACTATGCAGGCCAGAAGGGAGTCACAAGAAATATTCAAAATGATGAATAGCAAGAACCTACAACCAAGATTACTCTACTCAGCAAAGCTATAATTCAGAATTAAAGGGCAGATAAAGAGCTTCACAGATAAGAAAAAGCTAAAGGAGTTCATCACCACCAAACCAGTATTATATGAAATGCTGAAAGGTATTCCTTAAGAAGAGGAAGAAGAAGAAAATGGTAAAGATATAAATTATGGACAATAAATACATATCTATCAACAAGTGAATCTAAAAATCAAGTGACTAAAAAATCTGATGAACAGAATAAACTGGTGAATATAATAGAATGAAAGGCATATAAAGAGAGTGGACTGACAATTCTCAGGGGGAAAGAGGTGTGGGGGTACGGGAAGAAACTGGATAAAAATCGTACACCTATGGATGAGGACGGTGGGGGGTAAGGGCAGAGGATGGGGTGGGAATCAAGTGGAGGGAAGCTATGGGAGGAAAAGAGGAACAATTGTAATAATCTGAACAATAAAGATTTATTAAATTTATAAAAATAAAACAATATGATTGAAAGTTTTAAACTTATAAATACCATAGGAAAGCCCCCAGTGTAAATTCAATTGTCAGCTTGCTTAATTAAAATGACTAGAAAGAAGATTCAAGCACTCTTTAAGAACGTTACATCCATAATTGCATTTAGTCCTTGAAAATTTCCATAATTAGGTATTTTCTTCATTTTACAAATTAAAACAAAACAAAACAGAAGCATAGAAAGGTTAGGTAATTTCACCAAGATCACACAGCTGATAGAGCTAGAATTCAAATAAAAAAAGTTTCAGCTCAAGAGCTTATATGCTTAATCTCTTTGCCATACAAGGGTCAAAGATTCTCTGATATAAGATTCAAAAGAAGCAGATGGAAACAGAGTGGAAAATCCAGGCAAGACTTTAGGTTGCAGCTTTGAAGGAGATCAAATAGCCTCTAGATTTTACACAGCATCTAAAAGGAATTTTGCCTTGCTTATGTAACAAAATAAGCTTCCTGGGAAAGGATGGCATAAAGATACCCAGAAAAGAGGGAATTAAGACCTGAGTGGAATGGTCCCAAGGTGACATGAGTGAAACCAATGAAACTATAAAGACATGACTGTTCTGCAAGGTTACCAAGTGTGGGTCTGCAACTCAATTTCCCTTGTCTACCACAATTTGCATTTACTGGTCACTGCAGATGAAAAGAAATTTGAATTGACTTGGTATTGCTGAGTCAATGTGTGATCAGTCTGATACAGATCTCTGTGTCATTCAAAGACACAAGCAGGAAATTTACTAGACTTCCTCAGCTTCCTACCAACAAATATGCAGTAAGAACACAGCACAGATCGCACTGTAATTTTCACCTTTGTGATTCCCTCTTCTAATATCTTAAGTTTCCATATTCCCCTATAGGGAATAATACAACATAATTACAACTGGGTTGCCTCCATAGAGAATCAAGGTTGGCATAATGTAGTAGGAAGGTCACAGAACTTGAAGTCAGTAAGTCTGAGATTGGACCCATCTTGTGCCACTTACTGTATGACATTGAATAAATCAGCTAACCTTTCGTCCTTTGCAAAATAAAGGTCAATTGGCCTTCTCTCTCAGAGTACTAGCAGAAATATTCCCACTAAAATAATATATATGAAAATATTATGTCAAAGGTAAAGTATTTTATAATTATTATTGTAAATTAATAAAATTTGCAATTATAAATGTATCAATTCTAGGGTATCTATTGTTTTGAAAAATGGTACTCAGGGAGTCAATGTTACTGATATTTTTGTTTTATTCTTGTTGGTTTATTTACTATTTCTTTATTAAATAGTTTTATTGAAGTATAATTTACCTAATATACAATTTACTCATTTTAAATGTAAAATTCAAAGATATAGGGTACATTTATAGAGTTATGAAACCATGACCACCATCCAGTTTTTAAAAAAATTCTTTCACCCTAAAAATAATTCCCACATACATTAAGCAGTCACTCCCAATTTAACCTCTCTCCAGGCCTTGGCAACTACTAATATACTTTCTGTCTCTATGGATTTGCCTATTCTGAACATTTTCTGCAAGAGGAATCATACAGTATGTGGTCTTTTGCATCTGACTTCTTTCATAACACTTTCATAATGTTCTTCTTCATCCATGTGTGGCATGTATCAGTATTTCACATCCTCTTTACTTCTGAATATAATCCTTTTTTACATGTTGTTGTGTTAAATTCGCAAATATTTTTGCAAAGGTTGTTCTGCCTTTTCTTTTTCACCTCTCCTTCTGGGAGTGATATTATTATGCATATGTTGATAATTTTATGCCATCCCACATATACTTCAGGCTCTGTTCATTCCTCTTCAATTTTTTTGTCACTTCTTCACAATGGACAGTTTCTATAGATAAACATTCAAATTACCAAACCCTTTCTCCCAACCTGAATTTGCTGTTGAGTTTCTGTAGTGAACATTTCAATTATTGTGCTTTGCAATTATAGAATTTCCATTTCGTTCTTTCTATAATTTCTACTTCCTTCTTCAAAACCACTACTTTGTTCATTTTTGTCATACTTTCCATTGTCTTCATTCATGGTTTCCCTTCCTTCTTTGAACATAGTAATAGTTTCTTTGAAGACCTATTGGCTAATTACTACATAAGGAGACAGAGACAGCTCAAATTGACTTTTTGTTTGTTTGTTTGTTTACTGAGAGTATGTCATGCTCCCGTATTTTATTTTATTTTATTTTATTGGTATAATTTGTTGTTGTTGTTGAAAATTGGAGTTTTGGATTATATATCAGGATTTTTGTTATATTCTTTTAATTTAAGCCTGGCTTACTAAGAGTGAACTCTGTCTTTGTAGTTTTGTGGTCAATGATTATACAGAGGTTGTGCTAAACCATCTCAAGCCTGTAAGGGTTTTATCTTCTTCCAATAGACTTGTGTGTGAGAAAGGGAGCACATTCAAAGTTCATACCATTTTTAAGTTTGTCACAACTTTTCTTTCCCATTGAGCCTTTATATACCTCCTCTATGCACTGCCACAGAGTTGACAGTGCGTGGTGGGCTAGAGCCCTCTCAAGTCTCCACTTGAGAGGGCTCTAGTCTTCGATAGGAATATATTTTCACAACTTCAGGTTAGTCTTCGATAGGAATATATTTTCACAACTTCAGGTTATCAGAACTGTTGGTGCTTCCTACTGGCCCAGCTTCACCAAGGTGGTCACTTCTACCAACAGTGTCACTAGACAAGGGCATCATGCACCTTCCCACATCAAGTGAAACACCAACCATGATAGTTTAGCTACAGTTCTTAATCCTGCCCCACCAAAAGAATTGATCAATCTGAGGGAGTGGGGTATGAGCAATTGCAGGCAAAAACATCATAGATTCCCACTTTTATTACCCAAAGTAAAATAGTTTATTGAAGTATAACCGATTGCTGGATTTTTGTAGGCCTTTGGTTGATTTCCATGGGCTTAAAGAGTTGTTTCTGTCAATTTGTCAAGTTTTATAATTTATAGATAATTTTTAAGAAATGGATACTCAGCAGGACACAGCCAGAAATCTTGCCTGATCTTTTAATGGCAAAAATTTATAGAAAGGTTATATATTAGGATTTGTGAGATTTTGCTTAATATTTCAAAGACTTAATTTAAGAAAAGCAATGTAAAAAGTCTTATTAATCATTTTATATTGATTATAACATTTTGATATATTAGGTTAAGTAAAATATAATATTAAAATTAATTTCACCTGTTTATTTATTTTTTCTTTTTTATGGCTTCCAAAATTTAAAAAATACCTATGTGTACTGCATTGTTATTCTACTAAGCAACAATATCTAGATCTAACATCCAATTTATAGTAAGTACTAGAACAGAGAAATTAATCAAATAATGTAATAGGGATGCAAATGGTATAGGAAAAAATATTTAGATTTAACAAATAAATTGCAAAAAATAGTGGAAAAGGAAATATACAGACTAAAAGAGATGTAATGAGTATATCTACAAATTATACACA
The DNA here is from genome assembly GCA_027563665.1 of Antrozous pallidus. Classification (NCBI taxonomy): domain Eukaryota; kingdom Metazoa; phylum Chordata; class Mammalia; order Chiroptera; family Vespertilionidae; genus Antrozous; species Antrozous pallidus. The sequence continues at coordinate 43,885,293 of CM050509.1, read as the reverse complement.
CACACACACACACCTTTCTAGGATTATCATTATCATTCGGACAAAGAAATGAAAAAATAAACTACACATACATTATGTGATAGACTGGGAAATTTGAAAGAGTACAGTATATTTGATGATATTAAAATGTTTTGTTTATTTTTAAGGTGAAATATAGTATTATAGTTGGGCTAAAGAGAGTCTTCATATCTTATAATCAGATACTGAATTTTTAAAAATAAAATTATATGATATCTTGAATTTATTTCAAAAAATCTTGGGAGGTAAGAGAGGGAATTGAGTGGGGAGGTAGATGAAGTAAAATTTCCCATGTGTTGAACATTGTTGAAGTTATATGATGGGTGAGTGTTGGGGTTCATTCAATCATGCTCTCTTCTTTTATATGTTTAAAATTTTAGATAATAAAAAGTTAAAACAAAAGTTTTTAAAAATTGTTGATAATTTGATATATTAGGTTAAGTTCCTGTTCCAGTGTAGGGTACACAGTATACAATACTAAATAAAAGTAAGATATAAAACTGAATTAATAATGAAAAATTGTTAAAATTAGTTTCATGGGAACAAAGGGTGATTACAAAGAACTTCAACTTTCTATTAAATTCTCCTTAATTAGCTTTATTAATTTTTAATTAGAAAAACAGTATGCCTCATACATAAAAGTTTTTATTACCAATTATTTGAACAAAATTTAAACACTGAAAGGAAATAGCATAAAATACAGGTCAGAGTAAAAGTGGGTTTACAGTTGTTTGTATGGAAAATAATACAATAATTACTAACCAATAATACAAGAATAAAGTCTGTATTTCACATACTCACAACTGTAAACCCACTTTTGTGGGGTGTTGTGTAATTATGAAGTATACGAGGTACCCAGTTCATGAATTCGTGCACCTTGAAAGAAACTGTGGGCCACAAGGCTGGTAGGCACGGGGGGGGGGGTGCTCAGCCCATCTTCTGTGCCCCAACCCAGCCCTCCTGCCATGGTTCCAGCCCTCTATCTGCTGGCAGGCTCACTCCTATCACCGCCACTCCAACACGCTGACAGCACCAGCCCTGCTCATACCCGCTGACAGCACAGAATAATTGGGGCCACTGCCAGCAGCGGATACAAGGGGCACTGGCACCATTGGCAGGTGTAAGTGGAGGCTGTTGCTCCAATCGCCCCTCAGGAGCGGGTTGGGGGTGGAGAAGCCCTCAGGGGTAATCAGGGCAGGCAGCCACTGCTTGCACTCCCTGATGATGCTGAGTGATCCGTACTGGCACTGGGCACTGGCAGCAGGTGCAAGTGGTGGCTCTGGTGTTGGCATCAGGTATAAGTGGGGCCAGCGCTGGCAACAGGTGCAAGCACTGGGAGGGAACACAGTGTAGGGAACAAAGAATTTTCAGTAACCACTAGAGACTTGCCCCAATGACAGCAACTGGTGCCCTGCCTTGTTCTGTCACCCCCCCACTCACCGGTTCCACTATGCCACCACAGCCAACACCCACAATGTTCTGCACACACCCCAGGTGGTCAGCACATTTCATAACAACTGGTTGTTCAGTTATTCCGGTTATTCTGCTATTTGGTCTATTTTCATATTATCCTTTGGTTATGTAGGATTTTTATTTATGTGTATTTATATGCATCATTTTTATTTCCTTTATATTTTCCTTATTTTCTACTTTGAGGATATGTTAATTTTTTCATCAGAAAAAATAGAAATGGACTGGAAAAAATGGCGGTGAAACTGAGGGATGCGATCTGAATCTGGTCCCAGGGCAGAAGGAGGGAGCAGCTGAAGGTCGCGCAGGCAGTGTTTGTTGGAGAGTAGGGGGGACAGCTGTGCTCCAGGAGAAGATAGGGGACTGCTAGACTGGCCTCCCCTGCCTGAGCAGGCCCAGTACTGCTGGGTTCTCTCGCTGAGCCACGGGTGCAGAGGCAGACCACGCCATCTTGAAGAGGAAGGATCTGAAAATATACAGCTGCAGTACCCACTGGATGGCTGAGACCCCCAGAACACCGGCGCCCAGTTGGTGCGGACACAAGGGTCTAAGGAGCTCTGCGTTCAAGCACAGAAAGGTCAGATTTCCCCTGGGGTTACTTTGGGCATAAGACCCAGGGAGCTGGCTGACTGGGAGATCTGTCCCTTGGAACTCAAAACCAGGAGATCTGCGCCTGAAATAAAATCTGCGGCTGTTGGAGCTGGTAAACAAAAGGGCCCTCAGAGCTGGTAGCAGAGGGAATCCCTGGAGGGCAACCAATTTGGACCTGACAGAGGAGGGAAGCCCAAAAGATTTTGGGAGGATCCTGGCTGCTAAAGCAGCAGTCATCATTAGAGAGACAGCTCTGGAGCAGCCCACCCCAAAAACCATTATTGAATACCACAGTGACAGTGAGATTTTAGTTCAGGCTAGAGAGGACCAATAGACCCAGAGGTCAATCTAGAAACACTGCCACCCAGGGGCCGAATCACAAATTGACTCTTGTGTAACACAAGGAATTGATTTTATTTTCTCTTTATTCTACTTTGGGAATAGTGTTCTACGGTCTATTTTCATCTACCCTTTAGTATTCTTTATTCTACCTCAACTTCACCTTTATACCACCACTCTCTTGCTAACCTTTCCCTATATAGTACCTTGTTTTCCTTACACTTTTCCCACTTTAGATTTACCTTAATTCTTTCTTTTTATTCCCTGTTAAAATTTCAACCCACTTATATATCTAATCTCCAACCACCTACTCCAAGCCCATATATACCTCTAGCTTTTCTGACTTCACTATTCTAAATTCTTTTTATCCCTGTCTTGTTGTTGTTTACTTGACTGTTCATTATATTGATTTTTTATACAAGTTTGTGAGACTGATTTGCTTATTCTTTTATTTTGCTTTGATTTCTAGGGTGTTTTTTTTTTTTTGGTGTTGTTTCTTGTTTTTTTGTCCCCATTTGCATTATTTTTAGATAGATTTTTGCTTCTGTGGTCCCTCACCTCCCTTAATATTGGTAGTTGTATGTAGTTTGTATCAATGTCCAGGTACTTCTTGCTGGGTTTTGTTCAGATTAGTGGCTGTCCTATAGGAGTTTTCACCCCACTTTTACAGTTTACTCCCCTTTTCTTTTCTATTTTTTTTTAACTGTTCCCCTTTTCCCATTATCATTTTGGCATTCCTATCTTTCTTTTTGTCAGTGTGTGTGTGGGGGGGGGTTCTTTCTTTTTGTGTTTGCGTGGGTGTGTGAATGTCTGTGTGTGTGGAGGGGGGGTTCTCTTTCCTTTTTCTCACCTATCCCCGAATTTGCCTTTCTCTGACAATCACCTTTATTTGGAATTACCATTACTGTGACTACATTCCTGTTCAGTGCCTGGTGCATTGCACCTGGTTGTGTTGTATATTGTGTCTTTAAATCAATGCAGGAGAGTGAGAACTACATAAACAGACACACAGAGAATAGAGACTATGAGGAGACAAAGAAACAGCTCACATATGAAAGAAAAACAAGCCTCACCAGAAAAGGAGGTAAACGAAATGGAAGTTAACAACCTGTCAGAGAAAGAATTCAGATAAATGGTCATAAGGTGGCTGAGAAGAATGGAAGACAAATTTGATAATATCAGTAAGAACCAAGAGTAATTGAAGAAGAACCAAGAAGAAATGAGGAAGACTCAGGAATAAATGAAGAAGAGCAAAGAAGAAATGAAAAGTGACATTGCTGAAGTAAAAAACTCAGTAGAATGTATTTAGAGTAGACTAGAAGAAGCAGAGAACCACATCAGTGAGTTAGAAGGTAAGATAGGAAAAAATATCAAAGTAAAGCAGCTTTTAGAAAAAATAAAAATAAAAAGCAGGAGGAGAGCCTAAGGGAACTTTGGGATAACATGAAATAAAACAACATCTGTATAATCGGGCTTCCAGAAGGACAGGAAACTGTGCAAGGAATAGAAAACCTCTTGGATGAAATAATCACAGAAAACTTCCCTGATATAAGAAAGAAAAAACCCCACACAAATCCAAAAAGCTGACAGAGTCCCAAGCAAAATGAACCCCAAAAGACCTATGCCAAGGTACATTATAAATAAATTGGCAAACACTAATGACAAAGAATCCTAAAAGCCGCCAGAGAGAAACAGAAAGTCACCTACAAAGGAAACCCCATTGAATTAACAAGTGGTCTCTCAACAGAAACGTATCAGGCCAAAAGGCAATGGAATGAAATATACAAAGTCATGCAAAGGGAGGGTCTAAATCCTAGAATTCTATACCCAGCAAGGCTATCAATCAAAATTGAGGTCAAATCAAGAGCTTCACAGACAAAAAAGGACTAAGAGAATTCATTACCACCAAACCAGCAATGCAAGAAAAGCTAGAGGGTCTGCTGTAAAAAGAAATAGGAAGTGAAGAAGGAACACAGGGGTAAAGAACAAAAATGGCACCATATAAGTACCTATCAATAATAACTTTAAATGTAAATGGATTAAATGCTCCAAGCAAAAGACATAGGGTAATAGACTGGATAAGAAAACACAACTCATATATCTGCTGTCTAAAAGAACTCACCTCCCCGCCCCCCCCCAAAAAAAAGACGCACACAGACTGAGGATGAAATGATGGAAAATGGTTCTACAAGTGAATGGAAATGGAAAAAAGCTGGGGTAGCCATACTTATATCCGACAAATTAGATCTCAAAGTGAAGGACATAACAAGAGATAAGGAAGGCCACTTCATAATACAAAAGGGAGCAATCCAACAAGAAGAAATAACTCTGGTAAGCATATACGCACCCAATACAGGAGCACCCAAATACATAAAAAAAAAAAAAACTCCTAGAATATATGAAGGGAGAGATAGCCAGCAATACAATCACAGTAGGAGACTTTAATACCCCACTATCACCATTGGACAAATCCTCTAAACAAAAAATCAGTAAAGAAACATCAATCCTCAATGACTCACTAGACCAAATGGAATTAATTGACATCTTCAGATCATTTCACCCCGAAGCCACAGAATATACATTCTTTTCAAGTGCCCATGGGTCATTCTCAAAGATAGACCATGTGTTGGGTCATAGGCAAAGTCTATCCAAATTCAAGAAGATAGAAATCATATCAAGCATAATCTCAGATCAGAGTGCCATAAAGCTGGAAATCAACTAAAATAAAAACAATCCAAAGAAATCAAACACATGGAGACTAAACAGCATGTTATTAAACAATGACTGGGTTACTATAGAGATCAAGGAAGAGATAGAAAACATCATTGAAACAAATGACAACGATAGCACAACAATCCAAAATCTATGGGACACAGTGAAAGCAGTTTTGAGAGGGAAGTTCATAGCTCTACAATCCGACTGCAAAAAACAAGAAACAGCGGCAATAAATTATCTAACCCAACAACTCAAAGAGTTAAAATCAGAAATGAAAGAGGTGAAATAACAACAGACCCCATCGAAATACAAAGGATTGTTAAAAAATACTAGGAATAACTCTACTCCAACAAACTGGACAACCTGGAGGAAATGGATATATTTCTAGAAGAATATAACCTCCCAAAACTCAATCAGGAAGAATCTAAACAGCTCAATAGACCAATAACTATATAGGAAATTGAAGCAGTCATCAAAAAGCTTCCAGCAAAGAAAAGCCCAGGGCCAGACGGCTTCACAGGGGAGTTTTACCAAACATTCAAGGAAGAACTAAAATCTATCCTCCTCAGACTATTCCAGAAAGTTCAAGAGGATGGAACACTTCCAAACTCCTTCTATGAAGCTAGCATCACCTAATACCAAAACTATACAAAGATTACACACTGAAAGAGAATTATAGGCCAATATCCCTCATGAATATAGATGCCAAAATCCTCAATAAAATTCTAACAAATTGGATCCAGCAGTACATCAGAAATATCATACACCATGACCAAGTAGGATTTATCCCAGGAATGCAAGGATGGTACAATATCCTCAAATCAATAAATGTGATACATCACATAAACACATTGAGAGATAAAAATCACAGTCATATCAATTGATGCAGAAAAAGCATTTGACAAAATCCAACACCCTTTCTTGATAAAAACTCTCAACAAGGTAGGAATAGAAGGACCATACCTCTACATAATAAAAGCCATATATGATAAACCCACAGCAAACATCATACACAAGGGGCAAAAACTACAACCATTTACCCTAAGAACAGGAACAAAACAGGGTTGCCCACTCTCACCACTCCTGTTCAACATAGTACTGGAAGTATTAGCCATTGCAATTAGACAAGAAGAAGAAATAAAAGGCATCCAAATTGGAAAAGATGAAGTAAAGCTATCCTTATTTGCAGATGACATGATATTGTACATAAAAAAAAGACTCCATAAAAAAACTAATAGACTTAATAAATGAGTTCAGCAACTTAGCAGGCTACAAAACTAACACCAAGAAATGTATGGCATTTCTATACACTAATAGTGAACTTACAGAAAGAGAGACTAAAAAAGCAATCCCATTTACCATCACACCAAAAAAATTAAGATACCTAGGAATAAACTTATCTGAGGAGGTAAAAGACCTATTCACAGAAAACTATATGTCACTAAAAAAAGAGATAGAGGAAGATGTATACAGGTGGAAGAACATACCATGTTCATGGATTGGGAGAATCAACATCATTAAAATGTCCATACTACCCAAAGCAATCTATAAATTTATTGCTCTCCCCATTAAAATACCAATGGCAGCCGAGACCGGTTTGGCTCAGTGGATAGAGCGTTGGACTGCGGACTGAAGTGTCCCGGGTTCGATTCTGGCAAGGGCATGTACCTTGGCTGAGGCACATCCCCAGTAGGGGGCGTGCAAGAGGCAGCTGATCAATGTCTCTCTCATTGATATTTCTGACTTTCTATCCCTCCCCCTTCCACTCTGTGAAAAATCAATAAAATATATTAAAGTAGGTTAGAGTAAAATTTTAAAATAAATAAATAAATGAAATAAAAAATAAAATAAAATACCAATGGCATATTTCACAAATCTAGAATGAACTCTCCAAAAATTTATCTGGAATAAAAAAGGGTCCCGAATAGCCACAGAAATCCTGAAAAAGAAGCCAAAGTCAATGGGATTTCAATACCAGATTTCAAGCTGTATTACAAAGCTACTATTCTCAAAACAGCCTGGTACTGGCACAAGAACAGACATATAGACCAACGGAATAGAATAGAGAATCTAGATACCAACCCAAACCACTATGCTCAAATAATATTTGACAAAGGAGGCATGAACATAAAACGGACTCAAGATAGTCTCTTCTTGAGAGAACCAAGATTGCGGCATAGGTAAAACACCTATCTTGCTGTCACACTCAGCAATTTTAATACTACAACTTAACGAAAGAACAAACACGTTCCAAAATCACCAGAAAACTGGCCGAGTGAAAATTCCACAAATAAAAGTGAAAATAAGACACTGTGACTTTGAGGAGCTGCGGCGGACAGCGTTGAAAGATTCGCGTGGAGTGAGGTTTGGAGCGCGCGCCAGAGGAGAGGGCGGGCGGCTGAAAACCAGCAAGTTTTCTCGAACGGGGAGACAAAGACGTCCCACTGGACTGATTCTCCAGCTTTGGGCGAAGTCCAGGGAACCCACTATCATACGGGGTGAAAATTGGACAGTGGGAGAGCACCCGCGGGTCTGCCGGCTTGTGGAGAAGGCAGCTTGCGTGAACAGCTCAGCTGCGTGACCGCACAGAGAGCACTATGCGACTTGCCCTCTCATTAGGGAAACCATCAGACTGCTTTGTTTTATGACCCTGGGTGAGACATTGGGCATGCAGCCTCATTTGGGGAGAGTCTGGATTCCCCGGCAGGCAGCTGGTGGAGCTTGGCAGCCGGTGCAGCTCGGCAGTGGCTCTATCTCAGAGGTGCTGGCAGCCATTGCCCCAGCACAGAGTCCCTGGGGGGCATAGGGCAGAACTAACACTGTCTGCTTGGCCCAGAGACTCCGCCCATCCAACCTGAGCACAGCTGTACTTCACAGACAATTGGCCTGGAGGTCAACCCCTCCAAGTGCTAAGAAAGATTAACCTGAACTTAACTTCAGCAAGACTGTGCAACCCATATCCACCTCAGATAACTGGGGAGGCTGAGCCACTGTCCCTAGTAGGAAGTCTACCACACAAAGCTAATTGACTAACTCAGGGAAGCAGCCACCATGCAGAAACATGGAAAGAAATCAGATGTGAAAGAAATGGAGGGAAAAAAATGACTGGACATGGAATTCAAAACCATGGTTATAGGGCTTCTCAAGAGGCTCCAATAAAAGGTCGAGGCCTATAAGGAAATAAGCAAGACCGCAAAGGAAATGAATGAGTCCTGCAAGGAAATGATCAAGACCAATGTGGAAATGAATGAGTCCTACAAGGAAATGAAGGAGACCCTCAAGGATATAAAGGAGACTCTCAAGGATATGAAAAAGGACCAACAAGAAATTAAGCATACACTGACTGAAATAAAAAATATTATACAAAGAACTAAAAGTGCTCTGGAGCACCCCAAGAACCAAGTTAAAAATTTGAAATACAAAGAGGTAAAATCCACTCAGCTGAAAAAGCAAGAAACCAAAAGAATCCAAAAAATTGAAGAGAGTGTAAGGGGCCTCTGGGACAACCTCAAGCATACCAACATCCGAATTATAGAGGTGCCAGAAAAAGCAAGAGGCCAAGACAATGAAAACCTATTTGAAAAAATAGTGACTGAAAACTTTCCTCACCTGGTGAAAGAAATTGACTTAGGAGTCCAAGAAGCCCACTGAACCCCAATATATAGGAACCCTAAGAGGACCACACCAAGGCATATCATAATTAAAATGCCAAGAGCAAAAGACGAAGAGAGAATATTAAAAGCAGCAAGAGAAAAACAGATGGTTACCTATAAGGGAGCACCCATACAATTGTCAGCGGATTTCTCAACAGAAATGATGCAGGCCAGACGGGAGTGGCAAGAAATATTCAAACTGATGAACAGCAAGAATATACAACCAAGATTACTCTATCCAGCAAAGCTATCATGCAGAATTGAAGGTCAGATAAAGTGCTTCGCAGATAAGAAAAAGCTAAAGGAGTTCATCACCACCAAACCAATATTATTTGAAATGCTGAAAGATATTCTTTAAGAAGAGGAAGAAGAAAAAGATAAAAGTGTAAATTAGGAACACCAAATACACATCTATCAACAAATGAATCTGAAAACCATGTGAATTAATAAGCTGATGAACAGGATAAACTGGTGAATGTAACAAGATCACGGACATAGAGAGGGAATGGACTGACAACTCTAGGGGAGAAAAGGGGTGTAGGAAGTGCAGCAAGAGACTGAATAAAAATCATGCAACTATGGGAGAGGACAGTGGAGGGGGGTGAGGGCGGAGTGTGGGATGGGTACCAGATGGAGGGGAACTATAGGGTGAAAAAAAAGGGAATAATGTAATTAATGAACTGAACAATAAAGATTAAAAAAAAAAGATTGTCCTTTCAACAAATGGTGCTGTGAAAATTAGACAGATACATGCAAAAAAAAAAAAAGAAAGAAAGAAAGAAAGAAACTAGACCACCAACTTCCCCCATACACAAAAATAAACTAAATATGGATACAGGACTTAAACATAAGATCGGAAACCATAAAAATATTAGAGGACTCCACAGGAAGAAAAATCTCAGATATGCGAAAGAACTTCTTCAATGATACTGCTCCTAGGGTAATGGAAGTTAAAGACAAAATAAACAAATGGGACTACATCAAAATCAAAAGCTTTTGCACAGCTAAAGAAACCATCAACAAAACAACAAGAAAACCCACTGTATGGGAGAACATATTTGCAAATGTTATCAGTGATAAAGGTTTAATCTCAAGCATCTATAGGCAACTCCCACAACTCAATAAAAGGAGGACAAATGATTCACTAAAAAAATGGGCAACAGACATAAATAGAATCTTTTCGAAAGAAGACAAAAGGCAGGCCCAGAGATATATGAAAACTTGCTCAAAGGCACTAATTACCAGAGAGGTGCAAATCAAAAGGACTATGTGGTACCATCTCACACCTGTCAGAATGGCTTACATCAACAAATCAACAAACGACAAGTGCTGGCAAGGATGCAGAGAAAAAGTAACTCTCGTGCACCGCTGGTGCGATTGTAGACTGGTGCAGCCACTGTGGAGAACAGTATGGAGTTTCCTCAAAAAACTAAAAATGGAGCTCCCATTCGACCCAGTGATCCCACTTCTAGGAATATACCCCAAGAAACTAGAAACGCGAATTAGAAAGGATATATGCACCCCTATGTTCATAGCACCACAGCTTACCATAGCTAAGATTTGGAAACAGCCTAAGTGCTCATCAGCAGATGAGTGGATTAAAAAACTATGGTACATTTACACAATGGAATACTACGCTGTGGTAAAAAAGAAGGCGCTCCTACCATTTGCAACAACATGGATGGATTTGGAGAGCATTATGCTAAGTGAAATTATCCAGGCAGTGAAAGATAAATATCATATGATCCCACTCATTTGAGGAATATAATGAATGACATAGACTGATGAACAAGAATGGATCCAGAGACTGAGAAAAGTCCATCAGAATGTCAAACCTCAGGGTAAGTGGCAGGTGGTGGGAGTAAGGGGGAAAGTCAATATATTTGAACTCTTGAACTAAGGTAAGACATTTGTGTTTTTACATCCCTGACAAAGTTTATATAAAGTTATAATAAAAATTGGCAGCTTGTTTGTGATTGAACTGACATGGCCTAGAGCTTGTCATCTCTCATGGACACCAGTCCTTAGGCTAGGCCTTCCTTAACTTCCCGTGAAACCATAATGCCCTTACATGATATTATTCTACAATGTCATTATAATTTTTGATATTTGACAATAGCATATTGTACAATTATTCCAAATAAACTTACAAACTAATTCTTTGAATGTTGGGCAGCAATTTAAAAAAGGATAGGAAAGGAATTAATACCTTTCATAAGGAATTAAGGCACTGGGAAGACATCCGAGCATTCTATATTGGCCCCTCTTGCCGTTATTGCCAAGAGGGACCCTCTTCTTACAATCCAAATACACACAGCTGTTGCCTGATCTTTCAGTTCAAGCTGAGGCTGAAGCCTCTAGGCAGGTGGCACCATGGATCTGTCTCTCGACCAATGGTGTGAGCTGGGCCCTCTCTGGAGAAGAAACCTGCGTCCCCTGAGATATGTGATCAGCACTGGGACCCCGCCAGCAGGCGAGGGGACCCCAAGGCAGGTGCTGGATGTGGAGGCCACGGGGCCATAGACTACAAGGGAGACAGAACTGCACCTCACATCACCCTGTTTGGCCCTGGAGGATGGCTGGTTCGCCAGAGACGGGTAAGATTCCTCAGGGAAGGAACAACATAAGATAGGCACAGTTGCAGAGGGGCCAACAGGAGAGGACTAAAAGGTCAACAGAGGTGGGGCACAGACCCTCAGCAACAAACCTTGCAGGGGCTTGAACTCTCACCCCTCTTGAGGGAGGTCTCCTGCCCCCATGGCTGCTTTGTCTCCCACGCACAACTCAGACCTGGACCCAGGTAGCAGACAGAGACTCGGCCAGCAATAGCTGGTCTATATCTATATGCAGTGTATTACCAGGAATGCTCAGGAGCTACTAAAAAATGCAAATACTCCTTTCCACTAATATTTACAGGGTAAACTAAGATTTCTGCTTGAGTATTAAAATTGACAGTGAAATAGTAATCAAGTTTTCAGATTAATTTAAATTGGCCAAGTGTAATAAGTGAATACTCAAGAAAATTTAAGTGTACTGGAGAAAACGCTTTTCCTAAAACATTAACTAAAATATCTATTAGTAGTTCATCTCATTGTAAAATTGCCTAAATCCAAAGAACCTAAAGTAGTCATATTTGTGTGTAAAAATTAAAATTTAAAATTACCAAGACTGCAATATAAAATTTCCAAAAGCTCCCATTAATCAAAAAAGGGTGGGGGGAAGTGGGATAATATTAGGTAAGGAAAAATATCCTGTAAGTAAAATACATCTGAAAAATTCTTACTCCAGAAAAGTAACTTTCATTTGTAAAGCCAACAGCAGGACACCCATGAAAAAACACACATGGTGTCAAAATAAGCGAAAGGAAAATCATTTAGTCAAAAATAAAAAGAATCCCAACTCTAATTTGCAGAGAGGATCCCTTTGTTAACCTTTGGTTGAGAATGTGTTTGTGTGTTTTCAGAGAACAACTCCAAGACCCTGTGGGTTCCTGTGACAATGAGGAACTGACGGGTCTGTTCCAGTCACAAGTACGGTCCAGAGATGGGGGACACTGATGACACCTTGCCATGCTAGCAGTCGGTAGCTGTGCATGGCTGCAGGCGGCCCAGGACCAAACCAGAGAGGATGCATCTTGCATTGCCATGATGTGTCCATCTGGATACCATTGCTAACATGTACACATAAAGAACTATTTGACATTGAAACTGGGACTCAGAAGAGTTGGACATTGAAACTGACACTCAATCTTTTTTTGTTCTTATACATTTATTTCTAGTATGCAAAGGCAAGATATTTTTGAAGAAATGAAACAGGGGAGAGTGATTGATATTGAGGCAGGGACCCATTGAACAGGCTGTCAAGCTACAGGGGGAAGGCTGGGGCGGATGGGAGGCGGATGCTGGGGGAGATCAACTGAAGGACTTGTATGCATACATATGAGCATAACCAATCAATGAAAGACACTGGGACGTGGAGGGGGGCAGGTAGGGACATATGCTGGGTGGTAAGGGAGGCTGGCGGGAGGATAATGGGGGCGAAAAGGAAAACATAAGTCCTACTATTAAATATAAGTTATACTGCAAAAAAGAATAATAAAAAATTAATTAGAAAAAAAAGAAAAATAGAAATGACAACAATTCTGGACTTTGCTTTCTACTCTATCTATGTTCATACAGATATGTGGCTATTCAGCCATCTATTAGATGGTATATATTAATAGTTCATATTTTGCAAATCACTTGTATTCATTTTCAAATGTTTAAATTTCACATACAGTTATTGAACTTTATATGCATACACCACCCTCTGACATAGCACATTGGGAGAATATTACTAATTCCACTTTCAGACAGGAAAACAGAACCTCAAATATTTGCAAAAATAGCACGGCAATAATAGACCTTAGATAGGAACCCAGGTTTCATTACTCTTAGTCTAGTGCTCTTTTCAATATAACATGTTGACTCTCATAAAGAATATCAAACTTAGAATATAATTAATTTAGTAATAATTAAAATAACTTAAACCCAATTGAATTGAAATTATTTACATTAATTGACTGTACTATCAATTTTGCTTAACTGCAACCAAAAGCCATGTGCAGGAAAAAAGCACTCAAAATGAAATAATAGGGAGGAAGCAGTAGAATTCTGTGACATATGGCATGCTTGCTGATGAAATCAAAGGTATGTGTCATGCCAGCTTTTGGTCTGCAAAGTGTCGTTCATTTCACTAAGAGGCATACCACATGCCAGGAAATGCACAAGCCTCCTAGCCCTTTCTTTTGAAATCTAAACCCATGAGCGCATGGACTTGGCATGACTTGATGGAACATTAAATGCAATATGCTTGACCCATTTGTGGGTATAAACTATCCAGATTATCCACTATGGAGAAGGACTCTAGGTTGTCATCCGGATTCCCTATTAGCTGAGAAAAACTGGGAATACAACTGAGTCTTAGGTTTATCTCTGGCAATGGAATAAGGATTTATAAATTCAGATAGTGAAAATAATACCAAGAAAAGTTAATGAAGAATACTAAGAGTGTAGGGCAGAAGTAGCTATGTGCTTTTATCCTTTATAATAAAGAGGTAATATACATATTGACCATCACACCCTCACAGGATGGCTGCCTACAATCAGGTAGGCAGAGGGGTTTGTGAGGGACAACCAAATGACTGAAGAAGCAGGCTGTATGGGGCAACTAGACTGGTGGGGAGGGAATTTGGGGCAACCAGGCTGGTGGGGGGCAGTTAGGGGTGACCAGGCCAGCAGAGGGGGGCAGTTGAGGGTGACCAGGCTGGTGGGGGAAGTAAGGAGTGATCAGGCTAGTGGGGGGGCAGGAGTGACCAGGCTGGCATGGAGGGGGCAGTTGGGGATGACCTGGCTGGCACACAGAGGCAGTGAGGGGTGATCAGGCAGGCAGGCAGGTGAGCAATTAGGGGCTAGTGGTCCAGGATTGTGAGAGGGATGTCGGTTGGACTCTTGATTTAGGCCAGGATTGGGCTTAAACCAGCAGTCGGACATCCCCCGAGGGGTCTCAGATTGGAGAGGGCGCAGGCTGGGTTAACCCTCCCCCCTCCCCGCACCAATTTTGTGCAGCGGGCCTCTAGTACAGAAAAATATTTTTGGCCTTTTTTTTGCCATGGGTGGTATTTTGCCCATTAGTTTGACAAAAAATGATCTAATCATTGCAAGTAAGGCTACCTCACCTGCAGCAGGGAAGGTAGATACTGGGAAGAAAGGTACCATGGGCTATTTAAAGAAGACCTCTCTGTAATATTTTTTAATTTTTATTTATTAAGTTGATTGTGGTTACATTGATCAACATGAACAAGATTTCAGGTGTGGATTTCTATGTTACATGATCTATATAGTCTACCATATGCCCACCACCCAAGTCAAATCTTCTCCTGTCTTCTTATATTAGGACACCCTTCTCCTCCCACCCCCTTTCCTCTGGCAACCACCATTCTGATGTTTGTGTCCAGGAGTTCCAGTTTTATATCTTACATATGAGTGAAATCATATGGTTCTTAGCTTTTTCTATCTGACTTATTTCACTTAGCATAATGTTCTCAAGATCCATCCATATTATTGTAAATGGTACTATCTCATCCTTTCTTATGTAAATATTTAAGAACAAAAAATTTTAAGAACAAAAACCTTTGCTAACAGTTCAGTAGATACTATCAGGGAAAATACCAATTTAGAAAGAAGACCATATGTTTAAGAAGAGGGGTTCACTATGTGAGACAGGAGTCTTTACAAAAGATCTAATTATTGAGAGAAATATCATTGCCACTATGGTTGACTTGTTCCTCCAGCTGGTATGGCCAATCTTTCCCATTGACACAGCTTGTCTCACATGTAGATGACTCCATACTGGAAGTTAGTTTGTACAGGAGAAGAGTTTGTTCAGAGTACAGAAGTATGCGTCATTGACTACTTCTGTTACAAAAGAATGAGAAGCAGAATATGGGACAGAGCATTTGAGTCAGACAGACTAGCTCTTCCATTCACTTAACTTCCTATAAAATTGTAAAGACTATATCTACTTACAACATTGATGTAAGAATTAACAAGAGATTTATTGGATGCACTTTATAGCAAAAAATGTAAGGTGTATACTAGTATAGCATCAAGGTATCAATAATTGTTAAATGGTATAATTCTTTCATTGATTATTAAATGGTGGCACTAAAGGCAACTTTTTACTAATACTATAATGAGGAAGAGAATCATCACATACTATCTACATGTATAAAAGCCTAAGCGACCAAAGGACTGGTTGACAGGTCACTATGATACACACTGATCACCGGGGGCAGACGTTCAATGCAGGAGCTGGCCACTGGTGGTCAGTGCACTCCCACAGCGGGAGCACCACTCAGCTGACTGATGGGCACCAGATGCTGAGCTCATGGCTAGTGAGCGCAGCTGCAGCAGCACTACTGAGCAGCAGTGGAAGCAGGCTGAGTTGGAGCGGGAGTGGTGCAGGTACCTGGCCCAGGCTCAGGCTCCTCCCTGGCTGCCTGCTGCTTCGGGCACTACTACATTCTTTGGGGGATATCGGACTACCAGTTTTGGCCTGATCCCTGCAGGCCAGGGAATTGGGCCAAAACTGGCAGTCCGATATACCCCGAGGGGTCCCAGATTACAGGTCAGGCCAAGGGATCCTCTAGTTTTAAAATAATATGTAAAGTTCCTATTCTAGTAAGGGGCAAATAGAAAGCAATGCTGACTGCATCTTTGTTGTCATTAACTCATTAGTATCTTATTGTTCCTTTTATTGGTATGAAAATAGAGGCTTAAATAGGTTTGGTAACTTATTCAACTGCATATATCTCAGAAGCAAGTAAAATACCTAACATACTGCGTGAAATACACACATATGTAAATACATCTCATTTAATGAGTCATGAATAAGTAGATTAGGTTGAGAAAGTCACCAGCCCAAACAAGCAATAATATACAATAGTGTCTCAGTGAATCAGATTGCTTGCAATGGAGCAAACTTTTGACAAGGAGATAGTGCATACAAGAAATGATGAGAAAATTTGACATAGAAACAAAATAATATCAAGAAAATGAAAGGATTTCAAGTAATAAAATTTTCAAGATAACAATGCTCTTGAATAATAATTTACCAATTCGCATAGATTACAAATAGTAGGTGCAGATTTTCTTTAACATCACCACATTCTCTCTCAATCATGTACACACACAGAGAGAGGAAATCTCTTGCCCTTAATTCAGAATCCCAGCATCTTTTTGCAGCTTCCAAACTGAATAAAAATCCTACTCTAGCATCTTTCCTTCATCCCTACTCTAAATCTATCCCTCTTTCCTCCTCTTCATTAAAGGTTATTTGAATCTATATATCCCTTTCTCTCACGTCTTTTCCAGATGTCTACCTGTCAACAGCTTATTCAAAGTGATTAATGACTAATTAGAACAAAATGAGTTATTCCTCTCAGAAGAAGTTCATTTTTCAGAGGTCTTTTGGAAATCAAGCATCTTTGACTAAAGGTATTCATTTCCAGTTTTGAAACTTAGGCCCCACAGGAGACTGTTAAGGATTTTATCTTGTGTGGAATGGGCTTTCCGTTGAGTCTCCAAAGCCAAACTATTTCAGCAACCTTTGGTCTTATGGAGCAGAGTTCTAGCTGGACTTTATTATTCAAGCCTCAGGGTAGAAACAGGATGGGCCTAAATCATCAAAGAATACTTTCTATGGATTTAATATTAAGTAAAGAGAATTGAGCTCATCCCTAGATAGAAACTTACACATAAACTTTTCCCCTTCTACAAGCCTCAGAGGGACTGAGTGTCACATCAGTGGTTGCTTGAGCATATGAATTAACACTACTGCATACATTGAGAATTTGGTACTTATGAATTGTAGTATTCATGTGTTTATATGCAATTTTTCTAGTCAGATTTAATGATACAGAGATAGGGCTCTTTCCCCCTCTGCTAATGCTGGAGTAGTCCTGAGAACCTACTGGTTTCAAGTTACTAAAAAAGCCCTAGCTAGGATAGTCAGACTGAAGGGCACATTCCAGTCAAGAGCACATATCTGGTACCTCCGTTGGGTAGCAGGCTCCTCCCTGGCAGGAACCATCCTGGTCAAGACACCCAATCAATGTGTTTCTCTCACATTGATAATTTCTCTTTCTCTCTCTTTTCCATTCTCTAAAAATCAATGGTAAAATATCATCCAGTGAAGATTAAAAAAATAGTTGCTGAAAAGAAATTGGTATTTTTGAATTTTATTTTCCAGTGAGTCTTACTTGGTATTTGTTTCAAATATCTATGTTAAAAATGCCCACAGTAAGGGACTCTGACTCCTACTTCTTCAACAAAGCTTTCAAATTACATTCAGCATTCTGGGTTCTGGCACACAGTCACCAAGAAATGTCTATTGATTGGAGCTTCATATAGTACCGTCATAGACATCTCTCATGATGACCCTAAAGAACAGGATAAACTGAATATTCAAAGAAGACTAAACTTCATTCATTATAGTTTTACATTTAAATATAGTTTATTGAATTCTCATTCCCTAGAAGTGGTACAAAGTGTAATAGATTAAGTGGGGCATCTGATTCTTCAATCCCGCCGAATTTATAAAAACATCAGCATCAAAACATGGACCTCTGAATCACTCTCTAGGCCCACTATAACTTTATTTGATGCAGTGTCACCTTAAAGCACTTACTCATGAGAAAGTGTGACTAACACATGGGTGACACTACTATGCTTAGAGATAAGTAGTCATTTATATCTCTAAGGTATCTTGACATCAGAATACACACAGGTTGACAAATGTGGCATGAGCAGTAATCATTTACCAACTACTTGTCACAGAAAATGAACTGGGTGTGGGCTATCTTTTGGCAATGCTATGAGTGTTTCATATACTACATAGCCTGGACCTCCAACTGTGTTTAATTAAGAGAATATTATAAACACTAATTAGCTGCATTTAATTTTTAAAGCAGTTTACAATTCATAGTTTAAAGGACAAAAAACAAAAAACAATAGACATGGTCTCTGTGCAATGTAATTAATGTTTGGAAAGCAGTCACTGGAGCACAGCATAATGAGGTTGACAAGTCAGTAGCCCTAATATTTCTACACAACATCACAAATCAAACATCATTTTAAAAAGCACTGAAAATTAAATTTGGCACATCAAGTATACTGAGCTGCAGTGCCAGTTGTGGATAGGAAGGATCTGCTAATTAAAGTTTGCAGTCTCTAATCATAATCAGGATATAAGTTAGAAAGAATGGTGTAAAAGCTGACACAGGGGAAAACATAAAAAGGTAATCACTGTTAATTTTTTCAATAATAATATTAATAATAGCTCAACTCAAAATTCTATATATGTTAAATAAGAAGTTCGTTCATGTTTATTTCTTATATCCTCTTTTCCTTATAAATGAAAATGAAATATTAAGGTATGTAATTTATGTTAGAAATGCTAGTCGCATGATATCATAGCACTTTTATTTTTAACTTTTTTCATGAATCTGTCTCAGTATTATGGTAAGGGTGACTTTTTCCCTCTTAATTAAGAAATGAAATGGAGTTGTCAATATGATATAATACCTAAACATTATGCTGAGGAAAAATTTGAAAGCCTTGATTCTTTCAAGTGTGGAGGCTTCTGTACTAGGATTTACTTGATCATACAACATTCTCTTTGAGGCATTTTGCTATGAAATATGAATGCTTCTCTCTGAATACAAGCCAATTTAATGCCCAACATAAGAAGCAACCATATTGTTTGCAGCTTTGAATTCTTAGAGAATATTTAAATGACTTTTCTATGAAACAAGGACCTTCCCAAAAAATGTGTCTCAATGTCTCAGCAATGAAACTTCTTAAGCTGTTACATGCCATATCACTCTTCAATGAAATTAACAGCATATGCAGTCCTACCATGCCTTCACCTGAGCTCCTTATAAATCCATGATCTTGAAAGGTCTAACTTTTTTTTATTTACTAACTTTTTATTGTTCATATTACAATTGTTCCTCTCCCCCCCCCCCATAGCTCCTCTCAAGCCGGTTTCCACCCCATCCTCTTCCCTTACACCCCCTAACTGTTATCATCCACAGGTGTACGATTTTTGTCCAGTCTCTTCCCGAACCCTACACACCCCTTTCCCCCAGAAAATTGTAAGTCCACACCCTTTCTATGCCCCTGATTCTATTATATTCACCAGTTTATTCTGTTCATCGGATTTTTTATTCACTTAATTTTTAGATTCACTTGTTGATAGATATGTATTTGTTGTTCATAATTTTTATCTACCTTTTTCTTCTTCTTCCTCTTCTTAAAGAATACCTTTCAGCATTTCATATAATACTGGTTTGGTGGTGATGAACTCCTTTAGCTTTTTCTTATCTGTGGAGCTCTTTATCTGCCCTTTAATTCTGAATGATAGCTTTGCTGAGTAGAGTAATCTTGGCTGTAGGTTCTTGCTATTCATCCCTTTGAATATTTCTTGTGACTCCCTTCTGGTCTGGATAGTTTCTATTGAAAAATCTGCTGACAGTCCTATGGGTGCTCCCTTGTAGGTAACTAACTGTTTTTCTCTTGCTGCTTTTAATATTCTTTGTCTTTTGCTCTTGGCATTTTAATTATGATGTGTCTTGGTGTGGTGCTCTTTGGATTCCTTTTGTTTGGGGTTCTCTGTGCTTCCTGTAGTTGTAAGTCTATTTCTTTCACTTTGGGGGAAGTTTTCTGTCACTATTTCTTCAAATAGGTTTTCAGTATCTTGCACTCTCCCTTTATCTGGCATCCTCATAATTCCAATGTTGGTATGCTATCTTCATATTGTTGGATTCATTTTCCTTTTGCTTTCAGGTTGAGTGTTTTTTTCTTCTTTGTATTTCAAATCTTTGACTTGATTCTTGCGATCCTCTTGTCTACTGTTGGATCTCTGTATGTTATTTTTTTCATTTCAGTCAGTGTATGCTTAATTTCTACTTGGTCCTTTTTCATATCCTTGAGGATCTCACTAAATTGATTGGCCTTTTCTAGAAAATTCTTGAAAAACCTTATAACAGTGATTTTGAATTCTATATCCAGTTGTTTGCTTTCCTACATTTCTTTCATTTGTGACCTGTTTCTTTGACTCCACATTTTGGCTGCTTTCCTGAGTTGACAGAGTTCTTTGTGTGCTAGGTGTCCTATAGAGCCCAGTGGCTCAGCCTCCCCAGTTACCTGAGGTAGATTCTCTTGATGTACCCCTTTGTGAGCTATGTGCACAGTCTTGTTGTAGTTAAGCCTTGATAATTGTTGGTATCACTGGGAGGAATTGACCTCCAAGGCAATTGGCTGTCAGGATCAGCTGTGTCTATGCTGGGAGAACTTCTGTGCTTGAGGCACCCTTATGAGTCAAGACTTGCAAAAGCCTCTGTGCTCAGCTTGATTGGGGTGGAGTCTCAAGGCAGAGCAGACATCACTGGCTTCCCATCAGCCCTGCCCTAAGAGGCCCTGGGTCTCAGTGTCCCATGGTAATTGCTGCAAGCACCTCTGAGAGAAAGCCACCCTTGAGTTCTGCTCACTGCCAGACAGTCCAGTTTATCCTTGAATGAGTCTAGGTCCCCAGAGTCTCACTCGGAACTGGAGTACAGTGTAGTGGGGAGCTTTTGTCTTCCTCCCACTTGAGAAAGCCAGCCACATACTCAGTTGCCTGTCCCCTCCATGCACATGCCTCCGTACCTCTGCATTCCATAGGTCCTCCGAGTCTCAGTGCACTTTTCTCTTTTTTGACTGTCTAGTTTCACCTAAATGAATCTGGGTTCACAGAGTATTGCTCAGAACTGGAGTTCAGTGTAGTCAGGAGCTTTTGGCTCCCTCCTGCTTGAGAAAGCCAGCTGCGTACTCAGTTGCCAGTCCTGTCTGTGCACGCATCTCTGTGTCTCTGCCTTCTGCAGCTCCTTTGAATCTCAGTGTGCTTTACTCTTCCCTTGTAGTTGTAGAATTTCCACTCAACCAGCCTTCCTGTGGTTCTGGATAATGCCCTTTTTTTTCTTTTAGTTGTAGTTTGGAAATTGTTGTGTGAGGCAGTTTAGGTGTTTACCTATGCCACCATCTTGGTTTATTTTGAAAGGTCTAACATTTGCCCAAGTTTCTGCTACACTCTGCCTTACCTGTTGCTCGATATTTTTGTATGCAAAATTGAGATCCTATGATAACAATATTAAATGCCATCTTCCACATATAAGAAATTCCAACAGGAAGTTCATGATCACAAAATCCCTATATTTAACCAATTAAAAAAAAATCCAGTGGCTTTCCTATTTAACTTCTGATTATAACATCACCTATATTAACCTACTTTAATTAATCTATAATAAGAAAAGCATAATATGCTAATTAGACTGGACATCCTTCCAGGCAACCTTCCGGACAAAGGGAGGGCTGCTAGGGAAGCCTGGGTCACAGGTGCCAGAGGGAAGCCAGTGCTGGCAGCTGGAGAAAGAAAAGCCTACACTTTCATGAATTTTGTGCATAGGCCTCTAGTGCAATATAATGAGAAAAGTTATATACTGTATATAGATGTTCATCTAAACATTTTTTAGAGAATTCAAAATACTGGGAAGAAATCCAATAGGTCAAAATAGGTAAATAGTTCTATTTTGATACAGCCACTTGATTTACAATTATGCCACTATTAAAAGTAAAGGCAAATTATGTAAGTACTTGAAAATATGCTTATGATATGTTAAATAAACGGAAAAATAAATATACCCTATTGTTTATAACTAAGTCCAAACAGATCTGGGCATCAAAAGCACCAAATAAAACACCTAAAAAGGACCAAATGAAAATGCATAAAAATGACAGCAGTTACGTTGTTGAAATTACGATTGATATATATTGTCCACAAGCTCTCCATCACATGCATCAAACTTTTAAATTTAAAACATTTGGCCCTGGCCAATGTGGCTCCTTTGGTTGGGCGCTATAAAGTTGCCAGTTGGATTCCCAGTTAGAGCACCTGCCTGGGTTGCCTGCTGGATCCCCAGAAGGGGGCATGTGGGAGGCAGCTGATTAATGTATCTCTCTCTCTCCCTCTCCCTTTCTCTCTCTCTCTCAAAATCAATTTTTTAAAATATTTTTTTAAAAATTTGTATGAAGCTGCCTTAAAAGATACTAATCCAATTTTCAGCTAAGATTGTATACTTCCTAACTACTTTTACGTTTCACTCATTATAATTTTAGAACACCTATAGGACTCTGAACTCTGGATGATTAATTCAAGCATTTACACTAACACCAAATTTGGGGTCATTCTTCACAATCTGAAAACTACTGTAGATATCAAAGTTCAAAGGTGGCAGCTAGCTATTTTTGAATCATGTGTGATTGGTTCAAGATAATAGGTTCTTATTGATTAAAAATTCCCTGGAACAAAAAGCAGTAGTTTACACAGTCATGCACCACATAACAATGTTTTAATAAATGATGGACTGCATATACAGTCCCATAAGATTACAATAGAGGTGAACAATTGCTATTGGAGAGTGATGTCACAGTACAATGCATTGCTCATATGTTGATGATGATGCTTGTGTACAGTAATGTCCTCAGCCTTCACATTCACTCACCACTCACTCACTGACTCACTCAGGGAAAATTCCAATCTTTCACGCTCCATTCATGGTAAGCGCCCTATATAGGTGTACCATTTTTTATCTTTTATACTATACGAGGGGGCCAGTGCACAAATTCGTGCACCTTGAAAGAACTGTAGGCCGTGTGGCTACAGTAGTCACAGAGGCGGGTCTTGGCCTATCCTCAACACCCCCCTTAGTCCCTCCCACCGCAGCCCCCAATCCCCTGTCTGCAGGCAGCCCTGCTCTTGCCTCTGCTGTTCCCACATGCTGATGGCAGTTTCCCCACTCACACCCACTGATAGCATGGAGTGATTGGGGCTGGCGCCAGCAACAGGTACAAGCAGCACTGGCACGGTAAGTGGGTGTGAGTGTTGGCTGCTGCCCCAATTGTGCCTCAGGAGCAGGGGGAGGTGAAGAAGCCCTCAGGGGTGATCAAGGCTCGCACCTGCCACTTGTACCCACTAATGGCACTGAGCAATTGAGACTAATGCTGGGCACTGGCAATGGGTGCAAGTGCCCAGCAGGACTGCAGCACACAGGGGCAAAGAATTTTCAGTAACCACCAGAGGTTCACCCCGATGACAACAGCTGGCACTCTGTCTTGGTATGGCGCCCCCACTCACCAGCTCCACCATCCTGCTGTGGCCAAGGCCCACCATGTTCCATGTTCTGCTGGCTTCTGCCGATGCTCACCATGTTCCACGTGTACCCCTAGTCGTCAGTGCACATCATAGCAACTGGCTGTTCAGTTGTTCGGTTGTTCCACCATTGGTTCTATTTGAATATTAGGGTTTTATATATATAGATTAAAGGCCCAGTCCACAAAAATTCATGCACTCAAAGAGGTCCCATATCCTGATCTGCACCCTCTCGCAATCCAGGACCCCTCAGGTATGGTCCCTAGGCCTGGCCTGAGATTAGAACCTATCAGGATTTTCCTTACCCTGGCTCCTGGCAGCTGGCCCCACACCCACCACTGCCACTGCTTGCCATCTGTGCAGTGCTGCCCCCTCCTCCCCTACCACCAGTCACCTCCCTCTGCAGGTGACAGGCGTTGGGTGTGATTGCTTGGTTGGCCTGGGCCTCCCTTTGCAGGGCAGTTGCTGGCCACCCCTGCCACAGCATCACTGGCTGGTGGCCAGGGCCTCCCTCTGTGGGGTAATCAATGGCAGAGCCACCAGATCAATCACCCCGCAGAAGGAGGCCCTGACCACACACTGCAGCACCACCAGCCGGGGCCGCCCTATTTTTCTTAAGTAATAGTAATGTTTACTGAGTGATACAGAACTGAGGACTATGAAGGGTTTACCAGGATGGAAATGCGCCGCACTCCTGCCCCTGCCACCTCCAATACCCAGAGACTACAGTACTTAGAAGTTACATGCTATGGCCATAACTACTGAATATCTGTTCTTAACAAACAAACTATAGCATATTTATACTGTATCACACAGAGTGATTATAAAAATCTATTTATATATTGCTTGTATAAAATATTTTTAAATATTAAAAAAGAAAAAGAAAGTATATATATATATTATATATTTTTTTTAATGTGCAGTTGAAAGCCCTGCCAGGACAGCCAGTCTGTAAACACTCAGTGAGTACGTGTTTTGTAAGGGCACCCATGCCTTGTGCCCAGAGCAACTCCAGCAGAGCCGGCAAGGGTGTACCCTGGCTGTCACTCCAGGCAGGACTGAGATGGACCACATTGGGTGGGTAAAACAGGGCCTGGCACTGTGCTCTTCTCCAGCCTTGCATCAGGATCAGGGTCGGGAGGGGGGCAGGCAGATTGCAGTTGCACTCTGAGTTCCATCCTCAGCCAAATTTGGGTTGCAAGTCATGGCTTTTCCTGGCTGCTCAGAGGTCCTTTGGGCGGGTGCCCTGGCGGAGAGGCCAGAGAAATGTCCACAATTGCCTGGTTGGGCATCTCTTCAGCCCAGAGACTCTTTCCTGCTTCCTGCAAGCCTGGCACCAGGCAGAACAAGACCACTTTGGTCTCAGCGCTTGCTCCTGGTTTCATCAGGCTGGTTTTCTTCCCCTGGTGTGGCTGATCGGAGTTTTACAAAAAAGCCCAGCTGATGCTAGCTGTGCTGAGCCTCATTGAAGAGTTTTTCATGCAGCAAGGAAGAGCCTTCTGGGACGCTCCTCCTCCACCCTCTCTTCATCTCCCCCTCATCTTCCTCCCAGCCCATGGTCCCTTCTTCTCCAGCTTCTCCAGCAATGGGTTGCCTTCTGAGTCATGGGTCTTAACGCTGTCGGTCCTGATGATCTAGGTGGGGCGATGCTGGTTGAGCATCAGGATGAGCTGCTGATGCTCCTGCTTCAGCTCCTCCATCTGGGTTTTCAGCTCTGCATTCATGAGCTCCAGCCACTCAGATTTCTGCTGCAGAAACTCTGTCCACACTACTACTCTTGTTCCAGCTCCTGGCTGCCACCACGTTGTTCTTTTTTCGGCGCCTTTTCCTCCACTCCTCTTCCTCGTCTAGCTCACTTTTCACAGGTTTTACCCCCAGGAACTGCAAAGGGGCAATCGTGGCCCCAAGGTTGTAGAAACCAGTGTATTTCAGCTTCTCTGCAGTCAGGGCCGAGCTGGGGAGTCCAGTCAGGGGGCCCTGCAGTCATGGAAGGGTCCAGGATCTGCACAGGCATCATAGCAGGAGGAATGGCAGCCCAGCTCTGCAGACGCCACAGGCAAAGGCAGCGATCCTGGAGCCTGAGCCAGGCTGCAGGTGCCATGCTGCTCAAGAGCTGCAGTGGCACCAGACCCACCCTGCAGCATTCACTGCTGTCAGCGCCTACTGTCACAGCTGCCAAGCATCCCTCCTGCAAGCTGTGGTGAGCAGCCTGGGTCTCCCTATTTGAGGCAATAGATTGCAGGGCTTTGCTTGCCTGCCTGATCACCCCTAAGCACTCACCTGATTGATCACCCCAAACCACTTATTTGCCTGCTTCATTGTCCCTAACCACTTGCCTGCTTGCCTGATTGCCCCTAAATGCTTGCTGGGGGGCGGGGCCAGCCCAGGTGAGGGGCCATGGAGGTTCTGGCCTCTGGTTGTTCTAGTCATTCTGCCATTTCAGTCGCTGGGCTTTTATTACATAAGATTTTAATGAGCATTTTCTATATTTAGGTACACAAATACTTACCACTGTGTTACAAATGCCTACATGTTCAGGTTTGTAGCCAATGAGCAATAGACTATACCATATGGCTTAGGTATGTAGTAACTATACCGTATAGATTTGTTTAAGTGAACCCTATGATGTTCACACAATAATGAAATAAATATAAGGACACATTTTTCAAAACATATCCCTGTCAATAAGTGATGTATGACTATAAAGACCAAAAAAGTGGGTAATGTTAGTTGTTTTGGAAGGAATAATATATTATGGAAGAAAGAGAAACAAAGGCCTGGAGATTAAGAAACACTGACTATGGAATCTAA
Source organism: Antrozous pallidus (assembly GCA_027563665.1). Lineage (NCBI taxonomy): Eukaryota > Metazoa > Chordata > Mammalia > Chiroptera > Vespertilionidae > Antrozous > Antrozous pallidus. Next base: position 43,858,909 of record CM050509.1, on the reverse strand, counting down.
AAGGAGGAGCATTCATAATTATACATTATTCAACCTATTTGTAATTACAACCCAATAAGGTAGAAGATGTATCAGGAATGAAGGTGGGGATATCACTACAGATCCTATAGAAGTTAAAGAGGATAAAATGGGAATTTAAGGAACAGCTTCATAGAATTAAATTCAACATCATACATAAACTGGAAATATTCCTTTAAAAACTGGCAAAACTTATATAAGAAGGAATGTGGGGATGAGGACACAAAAGTAATACTTTAATCAATAAAGAAAAAACAAGAAAAAAGAAGCAATAGAAAGACTATCTCCATGGCTATTAAACATATTGAACTCAGAGTTTTCAAACCAATTCCAAGAGAATTTTTTACCCAGATGGTATTATTGTTGAATTTTAGCAAACATTTTAAAAATAAATAATAATAAACTTATACAGACACCTCTTCCTAGCTCTGGTGCTCTGGGCTGGGAAGCCCAGCTTGGGGATGAGACTTCACACTTCTCTCTCAGGGAGAATTTTCCCACAGTGGAGATATCCCTCTGGAACCTCAGCCACTGCCCATGGGAGCAGGGTTAGCCCTTTTCACATCTCTGCATTTCTTATCAGTCTTAATATGGCTCCTTCTATAAATCCTTGGTTATAATACTTCTATTCAGCAAGTCTTCAGTTGCTAATCCAGGTTGGTTGTTCTATACTATAGTTGTAATTCCAGTTTCTTCCTAAGAAGAGGAGAGTGTACTTTCCACCTATTTCATCAATATCTTGATTTCTAATAACAACCTTAAACTATTTTAGAAAATAGAAGGGAAAATATTCCCAACTAATTTTACTAGACCAGTATAACTCTGATACCCAAACTTCACAGGAACATTACAAGAAAAAAACATACCAATATCTGTCATAGACACAAAATCATTGACACAATATTATTAAATGTAATCTACCAATATATACAAAGGATAATAAATCATAACCACGGAGGGTTTATCGTAGGGATGCAAAGTTGGTACAATATCCAAAAATCAATGTTATTCCTATTATAGAGAGGATAAAATTAAAAATTCATGCAATCATCTCAATAAGTGCAGAAAAGTATTTGACAAAATTTAAAACTAATTTTTTAAATTAAAAAAAAAAACACCTTTCTTCAAACTATAAAGGAAACTTCTTCAAACCTGTAAAGGGCAGCTTTAAAAACTTACAGTTAAGCCTTGGCCTGGTATCTCAGTTTGTTAGAGCATCTATCTGTATACCAAAAAGTTTGGGGTTCAATTCCCAGTCAGGACACATACCTAAGTTGTGGGTTCAATCCATGTTCAGAGCACGTACAATTGATGTTTCTCTCACATTGATATTTTTTCTCTCTTTCCCTCACTTCCTCTCTAAAAATCAATTTAAATAAAAACATATCCTCAGGTGTGGGTTAAAAAAACCTTATATAGTTAACATTGTATCTAATTATAAAACACTAAATTTTTTCTCCTATGATAAGAAACAAGAATAGGATGTCTGGTTTCACCACTTCGTTCAATATTCTACTAAAGAACCTAAACCACACAATATAATCAAGAGAAACGTATGCAGACTTTAAAGAAAAAAGTAAAACTGCTTTTATTTGCAAATGATATAACTGTATATATAGTAAATCCTAAGGTACTGATAAAGTAGCTACTAGAAACTAATAAGTGAATTTAGGAAGGTCACAGGATTCATGATCTATATATAAAAATCAGTTGTGTTTCCACATACTAGCAACAAACAACTGGAACATGGAATTAAAAATGCCAATTACTATATAGCATCAAGAAATATAAAATAGTTAAGAAATATTAATAGAAATGTACAATATATTTAATATGATGTAACATTACAGAGAGAAATTAAAGATCTACCTCAATGTAAAAAAATATATATACTATGTTAAATGCAAAGAACCTAAAGCAGTCATATTTTATGCAAAAATTAAAATCTAAAGTTACCAAGACTGTAATATAAAATTTCCAAAAGCCTCAATTAATAAAAAAAAGGGGGGGTGATAGTGGGGTAATATCATGTAAGGAAAAATATCCTGTAAGCAAATTACATCTAGAAAATTCTTACTTCAGAAAGTTAATTTCCATTTGTAATGCTAACAGCAGGACACCCATGAAAAACACACATAGTGTCAAAATAAGTCAAAGGAAAACCATTTGGGCAAAAATAAAAAGAATCCGAAGTCTAACTTACAGAAAAGATTCCTTTATTAACTTTTGGCCAAGAATATGTTTGTATATTTTCAGAAAACAACTCCAAGACCATATGGATTCCTGCAACAAAGAGGAACTGACAGAGCTGTTCCAACCGCAAAGACAGTCCAGAGATGGAAGACACTGAGGACACCTTGTCATGCTAGCAGTCAGCAGCTGTGCGTCACTGCAGGCTGCCCAGAACCAAACCAGAAAGGGTGAAACCTGCATTGCCACCATTTCTCCACTATCTAGATATCATTGCTGACATGTACACACAATAAACTATTTGACAGTGAAACTGGGACTCAGAACTATTGGACATTGAAACTAAGACTCAAACATTTTTTTGTTCTTATATGATAACTTCTAGGATGCAGATGCAAAATTCTTCTAAAGAAAAGAAACGGGGGCAAAAATAGATACAGAGGCAAAGAAGCATTGAACAGACTGTCAAACTACAGTGGGAAGGCAGGCGAGGGTAGGGGGCTGGGGCTATAAGAGATCAACTGAAGGACTTATATGCATGCATATAAGCATAACCAATGGATACAAGACACAGGGGGGGAGGGGCAGGTGAGGGCATCTGCTGAGGGGTAGGGGAGGCCGGGAGAAGGTCAATGAGGGGGGGGAGGAAACATATGTACTACTATTTGAAATACTTTAAACAATACAAAAATTATATATATATATATATATATATATATATATATATATACACACACACACACACACACACACACACACACACACACACTATGTTAATGGATATACAATGAGTGGCCAGATTATTATGATCTCTGAACACATAATAATCTGGCCACTCAGTATATATATATGTTCATATATATATAGTAGAGGTCCAGTGCATGAATTCATGTATGAGTGGGGTCCAGCCAGTTTGGATGGGAGAGGGGGGCATGGGCGGTTGACTGGCTTGCCTGCTGGCCAAATTCCTGGTCAAGGGGGCAATTTGCATATTAACGTTTTATTATATAGGACTAGAAGCCCAGTGCACAAAATTCGTGCACTGTGGTGGGAGGGTGTCCCTCAGCCCAACCTGAACCCTCTCCAATTTGGGACCTCTTGGGCAATGTCTGCCTGTGGCATTGGGCCTAAACTGGCAGGCAGACATCCACCTCACAATCCAGGATTGCTGGCTCCCAACCACTTGCCTGCCTGCCAGCCTTATCACCCCCTAACCACTCCCCTGCCAGGATGATCAATGCCTAACTGCTCCCCTGCCAACCTGGTCACCACTAAGTGCCCTCCCCTGCCAGCCTGATTGCCCCTAAAGGCCTCTGCTTTGGCACCCACCATCATGGCTTTGTCTGGAAGGACATCCAGATGGATACCTGAAGATGTTTGGTCTAATTAGCATATTACCCTTTTATTAGTATAGATAACACATATTCCCCTAAAAAGTTATATTATTTTACACACTTTAATTTTATACAGTACATATTCAACCTATTTTACCCTATTTTTTTCTAAATATATCTTACTGATTTTTTTCAAGGAGAGGAATAGAGAGTTAGAAACATCAATGAGAGAGAAACATCAATCAGCTGCCTACTGCACACCCCCAACTGGGGATGTGCCTGCAACCAAGGTACATGACCTTGACCGGAATCAAACCTGGGCCCCCTCAGTCTGCAGGCTGATGCTATATTATCCACTGAGCCAAACTGGTTAGGGTCCCCCCACTTCTTTTTTTTCTTTTTACATTATCCACATTTGTAGATATGGTATTAATTCATTTCCCATTGATTTTTAAAGAGAGTGGAAGGGAAAGGGATATATAGAGAGAAACATCAATGTAAGAAACATCCCTTCAATTGCCTTCCTTAACAGAGCTGACCAGGGATCCAACTTGAAACCCAGATATGTTCCAGGTATGTTCCCTAACCTGTAATCAAACATGCAACCTTTCCATGCACAGGATCACGCTCATGCTCAATCAATCTATCCACTTCAGCCTGGCTGTTATACAATTTCTGGAATTTTATTTCAATTAATTCTCGCAAAGTCTGTGGTTTAGGTAATATTCACATTTTGCTGATGAGGAAGAAAAAAAACACACCTCTTCATTTTGAGACATTATTCTTCCCTGACTGCTGCGTGTTCCTGCCAGCCCTAGAAACACTCTTGACAGTGATTTCACTGGGTATCCAGAGTCAGAAGCATTCTCCTCTCCACTACCTTTTCCAAAGCCTCATCTGCACTGGTACCGAGGCTGTCCTGGAGAGCGCAGAGGCTAGATGACAGGAATGACGACAGAATTTGGACTACTGGAGCCACCATATCCACCACTCCTCTCTCAGCCTTTCTCCACCATGCTGGAGAACGTGGGGCCAGCAACTTCCAGCAGCACCGAGGTTCTGGATAGGCCAAGGTTTGTAGGGCTAGCTCTTTGGACACTGGAAATGCTGCAGTCTCTCCCTCTCCAGAACTGCTGTCACCCCCAAGGTTGGTTATAGGGCTGTCCTGGAAGTCTTCTGCATGCCTCTCATCCATGGCAAACATGGCTGTAGATTCAGCGATTGAACTGTTATTTTCAGATACTTTTAAACACCTCAGAGCTGAAGTAAGACTTCACTTCTTGATTCTGACTCTGCTTCTTGACTGTGGGGTATGTACAAAAATTCTTAGGCATTCTTTGACTTTCCCTTCTGCCGGTGGCCTTAAATTCCTCATATACACACCCCCTCCCCCCCAGCTGGGTATGGGCACCACATCTGCGGGAGAGCATCAGTGGCCAGGACATTTCTCTGCATTATCCTAGGCTCCTGCATCTTTGGTTGAGTTGGCTGTTCTGCTTGCTTTGCTCCCCTGCTGCTTTACCCCATCAACTTTGGGGCTTGAAAATATCTTGGTTCTCAGATTTATCTCAGGTGGTGTTTGGGAGGGTCTCAGATGGCCTGTGTTTGACAGCAGTTCCAGAGACCAAGCAGGTCATGATGGCTTCTTGATTCCTAAATACCTCCTCCCAGGTCCTTCTTCTAACGGAGTTAGGTTGCGCAGATATGACACTCATTCGGTTTAAGATTCACCCATTAGGACATGACATATTTGTACGGAACAGCTTTTGTGTGTGGGATACTTGTGAGGAGGGGAATCAGTGGTGAAAGGAACCAATGGCAGATTTGGAACCCCCAAAGAGGGAACCTCGCTCACTCCCCACATATCTCCCCACTGCACTCCCTGCATGTCTCCCTCAGCAGCGTGCCTGGGCTGCATGGCTCCAGCCAATGCTGCCATTTTTGTGGCTATGGGCACCGCCATATTTGTCATGGAGTGACAGTTAATTTGCATATTACCCTTTTATTAGATAGGTTATCCACTGAGTGGCCAGATTATTATGTGTTCAGAGAGCATAATAATCTGGTCACTCAGTGTATATCAACATGTTGATTCTCTCCCAATTACCTTCCTGATCAAAATAACAGAAGGATTTTTTATAGAAATTGATAAGTTGATTCTAAAATTTAGGTAGAAAAACAAAGGAGTCAGAATAGATAAAACAATTTTGAAAAGAAACAATATTAAAGGAACTATGCTACTTGATTATAAAACTTATTACAAAATGACAGTAATCAAGAAAGTATATGAAAAGATCAATAGGTCAATGAAACTAAATAGAAGCAATTTCCAAAATTTAACTCTTCTGCAGGGAAAAAACTCTGAAACCTTCATATCTGATTTGAGGATATATGAAATATATTTATTTACTAATAATCTATATTCCATTGTGCCTTTCACAGTTTCTGGTATATAGTTGGTGTTCATCAAACATTTATTGATTAAATTACCATCTTAAGCATTCATGGTAGGGTAATAAGCCAATTGGCAGAGACTTAATTAATTCTCTATAGTAAATGACATCATCCTGTTATATAAAAATCATCTAGCTCCATCAAACTCAAAATAAACCATATACATTTATATATGTATATATGTGTGTGTATATATATATATATATATATATATATATATATATATAAGCTGACTATGTGTATGTCTTAGAAAGATGACATTGTTAAAAGTTTTTAAAATCCCATGTAATATACTTCTTATAGGACTCTTAAAAATGCAATTAAATAAAATGTATTATAGCCTTCTGGATAAGAGAAGGGTGTCCTATCTAATAAAAGAGTAAAATGTAAATTTGACCATACCTTCGCTACACTATGAGCCAATCAGGAGAGGGGGGGCCGAGGGGCGGGGCTGAGAGGTGTGGGCAGGGGCAGGGCCGAGGTGGTTCATGAGAGGCTGTGAGTGCAGGATGCCTCCAGGCTGGGCGGTTGCCCCAGCTCGTCTGAGAGAGAGGCTGCAGTGCAGGGTGCCTCCAGGGCTAGGCAGTCGCTGCTGGAGCTAAGGCCAAGGCCGTGGGGCAGGGCCGGGGCAGGGGTGAGGCAGCTGGGGCATAGCCAGCCATTGGCCCCATTGAGGGGGCAGGTTGGGCTGAGGGATCACCTACCTTCAGTGCATGAATTTCGTGCACCGGGCCCCTAGTAGACTATAATTTTTTTTCTCCTGAGATGTCCCACCACATGTTCCCCTTCCCAGTATCAAGAGAATTACATTCAATGTTGCTACTATACATGCTGCAAACAAACATTTCATAAGAATATACTGTGTACAAATTTTATCCCAAAAACTATTTCAATTCAAATCCTAGTTAATCAATCAAATTTCATAGCACCATGCATCTCATTAGGCTTAGCCATTCGTTTTAGCCCAAAAGAGCTTGAGGTTTTGCTCCAGAGAACCAACAAAGCTAATACGAAACTAAGGAAACAAAGCAATAGATCATAATTCTTATTTTTAACAATTACTCATCAAAGCTGACACAACACATAGGTGGAGTAGGCAGCTGTCTGTATGTTTTCAGTGCTGAGAACTTCACTCCCATACTTCCTCTTCACTCCCACACTGCAGATTGCTTTGATACAGGCTTTCTCATCCTCAAGATTCATGCTTTTGCCTTACGGGAATATCTCCAGAATTGCTCCATTAACATGCAAATAAGCTATGTAGGAGGGGTGACACATTAACATACTCACAGTAATTATCTGCTGCTATATTCCTATCAGGATTAATTTATCAACTGTCCAGCAGAAATAAAAGCCCTGAGGATATCAAATATAAGAAAGATACAATTTAATATGGGTGGAGCCAGGAATGAGCTCAGTTGCCCAAGCCTAGGTAGTACACTACATTTGGAGGACTTGACCAACAAAGAAAAAGTATTAACTCACTCAACCAGAAGTCTCCCAGTGACTGCCTATAACCTGACAGCCACTAAGGTTAAGAACAAGAATAAATTCATTTTTAACCTTCCTTACAGACACAAAAAATAATTTGGTGCCTGGAGTGAAAGGGAATGTGCCTCCCTCATGGCACTGTATTAAGGACTGAATGTAACTGCATGTAAAGTGCTTAATATAATACCTGGCACAAATTGGTTCTGGTACCAATTCCAATGTGTTTTGGGGGGAGGGTTTCCCACCCTAGCAAGCACATCTTGAGACACCAGCTAGGTGTCCTATAATTCAATTCAAGTATGGTTATTTACCTGGAGAAATCACCAAATTCCACAGTTTAGGGGTTAAGACCTACAAGACTCTCCTACTCAGCACCACCCACCCCCACTTCATATGCCACTCTCAGGTCCAGGTTGTTACCTGTGTTTCTAAGGGACTGGCAGGTTCTAAGGACCCACTCCTCATATTTGATTAATTTACTATACTGGCTCACAAAACTCAGAGAAATATTTTACTTACTATATCACCAGTTTATTATTATAAAAGGTGAGATGGAAGGGAAGCAAATATATATTTCACCCACACATAGGAATTTTGTACAGGACTAGCCCTGGATAAAGAGGCATTTCCTACCCCTTCTGCGTCTTCCCTGAAATATCTGGAATATATTTTCCTCAAAGCAAGTATGCAGCAATCATCTTTTTTTCTTCCCAAAGGAATGACCAGTAGAGGGATTTCAGGCCAGACATAGTGGGAGATGGCTAGGGTTGGAGAAGAGCATCTCACCAAAGGGAAGGCTATGTACACTTAAGGTTGGCTTAGCTCTCTTCTTGTGGATCCACATTTTTGTGAGAATGTGAGTAGTGTGGTATGTGTAGTGAGTGTGTGTGTGTGTGTGTGTGTGTGTGTGTGTGTGTGTCAGAGAAAACTCAAATTCATGTAGCAAAATAATTCTCATTATTACTTATATCACAATTTTCACATTTTCAGTCAAATGATAGATTGAAAACATGGATTTTATTCCACTTATCATCCTGCATCCACCCTCATCCTCTTCCTTGAAACTGGGACCAATCACAAAGTAGGCAAACAGAATAATTAAAAACTTCTACGTGACTCAAATGTGTGGTATCAAATTAGCTTTGCTGATGGACTTGCTCTAACCCTATGAATCCTTTTAGTGTTTCAGCATTGCTCCTTTATAATTAAGCTCTATCCTTAACCTTAATTCCAGGAACTCAGAGTTGCTTCCTTATACTACTAGAGGTCTGGTGCATGAAATTCCTGCACAGGACAGGTCCCACAGCCCGGCCTATACCCTCTTGCAATCTGGGACTACTCGGGGGATGTCCGACTACCAGTTTAGGCCTGATCCTGCCTAAACTGGCAGTTGGACATCCCTCTTGCAATCTGGGACCACTGGATCCTAATTACTTGTCTACCTGCCTGCCTGATTGCCCTTAACCACTCTGCCTACCTGCCTCATTGCTCCTAACCACAAACCTGCCTGCCTGATTTCCCCTAACCACCTCTAACTGCCTGCCTGATTGCCCCTAACCACCTCTGCCTCAGCTCCAGCTATATCAGTTTCATCTGGAATGATATCTTGAATGACGTCCGGAAGGTCATTCAACTATCCAGTCTAATTAGCATATTATGCTTTTATTATTATAGAAGATTGACTAAAACTACAGTTTCCCCAGGGTGTGGCTAGTGCCTTCACTACAGTCCTGATGAGTGGAAACCTGGTTCTGAATCTTAGACCCCATCATCTCCTAGTAGAGCTAGACTTAGCATTTATGACTATCAAAATATCTCAATATCTCCCATAGACCTTCTCTGGTGCATGTTAAATTTGCTTGCTATGTTTGTGTTTACTGTATTGTCAGCTTTTCTCAAGACAGTTATCTTATTCTGTAGACTTTTTCATATTCACTCCCCACTGTCAAGACCTTCCTAGATCTTTATGTTTTCTAGGGCCTCTCCCATAATGATAAGCAGACCTAGTGGTTTTGATTCAATGCTACTGAAAACTTTTGCTTATAATTGGTGTAAACTAAGACTTGACAAACTTCCTTCTTTTCCCCTCCAACCATCTCAGGCTATAATGTTCAATAAATTAAAAAAATAATAATAATATAGCATGGAAGAAAAGTATCTCATTAAATAAATCATGGAAATGTCAATCTACCTCTCTCAAATTGAAATAATTTTATGAAAAATATCTTTGGCTGTAGGCTTAGCTTTCTTATATCCATTCATAACAAACTGTAAAGGATGGAAATGAACTAGTATTTCACAATGATGAATTATGGGAATGATTCAATTAAAATTTTACTTTTTTTCTGAGATAGTCAATTATTCACCCAATTGCCATAGTCCATATACTCGGAAACCTCATTTTGCATACTTATTATACTAGTACCAGAAGCCTGGTGCACAAAATTCATGCATGGGGTGTGTGTGTGTTTGGGGGGGGGCGCGTAGGGAATGGGTTGTCCCTCAGCCCAGCCTGCAACCTCTCCAATCTGGGACCCCTTGAGGGATGTCTGACTGCCCATTTAGGCCTGACCTCAGTGGCATTGGGCCTAAACGGGCAGGCAAACATCCCTCTCACAATCCAGGACTGCTGCCTCCCCACTGCTCACTTGCCTGCCTCCCTGATCGCCCCCTAACCACTCCCCTACCAGCCCAATTGATGCATAACTGCTCCCCTGCCAGGCTGTTTGCACCTAATTGCCCTTCCCTGGAGGCCGAGTCACCCCCCAATCCCCTCCTCTGCAGGCCTGGTTCCTCCCAACTGCCCTCCCCTGCTGGCCTGATTGCCCACAACTGCCCTCCCTTGCAGGCCTGGTCCCTCCCAATTGCCCTCCCCTGCTGGGCATCTTGTGGTGTCCATCTTGTGTCCACGTTGGGGCAGCCATCTTGTGTGTTGGAGTGATGGTCAATCTACATATTACTCTTTTATTAGATAGGATAGAGGCCTGGTGGATGGGTGGGGACCAGCTGGTTTGCCCTGAAGGGTGTGGGGTGGCCTGGGCAAGGGGCTGTGGTGGTTTGCAGGCCAGCCATGCCCCCCATTGACCCAAGCGGAGGCCCTGGTATCTGAGATTTATTTATCTTCTACAATTGAAACTTTGTAGCCTTCAGCAGAGCCAAGTCTCCTGCTCTCTCCATGGCAGTAGCCATTTCTGTTGGGATTTCTTTAACATCTATAATAATTGAAACTTTGTAGCCTTGAGTGGATGCCTGGGCCTGCAAGGATGTGTAGAAAGCTTGGCTTCCTTCATCACCGGGGAAACCCAAGCTTCCCTCCTGCTCGCTCCCTGGCCTCAACCATCTTGGTTGGGGTTAACTTGAATACCCACTCCTGATTGACCTGTGGGAGTGGCATGTGGGCGTGGCTTGCAGCTATAAGGGAGTGATGGTTAATTTTCATATTACTCTTTTATTAGATAGGATAAGTCATGTTCAAACATGCTTAACCTTTGATCATCCCTATTAATGGTAATGAGCAGAAAAATATTTCATCAACAATGGTATTTCAGCCAAAATCTAGTTTTCCTGAGCTTTGGGAGTGCACTATTTGATGCTTTTAGTCCTCTTCCACACAAACATTTAATGAGCTGTGGCTGTAGACAGTTATATACCAACCTAGGATGTGGAAAAGCCATTTTCAAAAAATGTGGGTAGCAAGGACTAAGTGAAATGAGAATTAAATACAGAGAATTAAATTCATGCCCAGCTTGTGCTGCTCAGTGATTGAACATCAACTCATGAACAAAGAGACTTGGTTGGATCCCAGTGTAGTCAAGTGACATTCTGTCAATCCCCAGTGTGGGGGAGGGCATACAAAAGACATTCTCTCATCGATGTTTCTATCTCTCTATACCTTTCCCTTCCTCTCTCTCTCTAAAGTCAATAAAAACATATTTTAAAAAACTACAGACAATTCACAATTTATTTCCAATAAAATGAACAAAAGTCCAAAATATTCATTAAGCAAAAAATCAAATTACAATCCTATCTAATAAAAGAGTAATATGCAAATTGACTGTACCTTTGCTACACCCACCAGCCAATCAGGAGCTTGGGCAGGGCTGAGATGGCCCAAGCTGGCCAGGGTCAGAGGGGCAGGGCTGAGTTGGCCAGGGCCAGAGGGGCAGGGCTGAGGCAGCCAGGGCTGTGGGGGGCGGGGCAGAGGTGGCCCAGGTCAAAAGTGGGTGGAGCCAAGGCAGCCCAGGTCTCAAGTGGGTGGACCTGAGGCAGCCAGGGCTGGGGGGGCAGGGCCCAGTTAGCCAGGGCCCTGGGCAGGCGGGGTCGAGGCAGCCAGTACACGCTGGCCAGGGAGAAGACTTGGGCTTGGGGGATGGGGATAAGGCACATGCTAGCCAGGCATGAGCTGGCTAGGGTGAAGGCCTGGGCTGGGGGTGGGTGTTGTGGCTGGGAGGGAGCCAGCCATCAGCCCCATTGCAGGGTGCCCAAGGCCTAAAGCCTGGGCCAGAGGCTTTAGGCCTTGGGCAGGCTGGGGTTGAGTTGTCAGTAGGACATCCCCTGAAGGCTCCGAGTATGTGTGAGGGAGCAGGTTGGGTTGAGGGATCCCCCACCCCCAGTGCACGAATTTCGTACACCGGGCCCCTAGTATAATATAATATTCATCATATAATTTTATTTGTCTAAATTTGTGTGTGCATACATACACACCCACACAGCATCTCTGTGGTTGGGCTGGCCCATTAGTCATACCTGAGGCTCCAAGACAGAGGCAGTACCAACACCCATGACAACAGGAAGCAATATCAGCTAAAACAGTAACTTCTACTCAGACAGTAAGTGCCTAGTATAGCCTTCATTTCACAATAATTGTTCTGATTTGCTTTGTTTAGGGTTTGCATTAGTGGGTACTCACTCCATAACCTCAAGATTGTCACCCTTTAGGTTAATGGCAGGGTCTGTTATATTTATAATTCATATAGTTATGTCTATTCAAGTCTACTGCCTCAACTAATTTTATTGATTTGACTCATTAGTGACACAATCAGTTTTTTATTGAAATTCACTAATTATTGCTTGCAATTAACCAAAACAGTTGGCAGGTTTGTATTGACATGGTATAAGGATTATTATACCTGATAACTGAGATACAATGGTTTAATTCAGCTGCAACAGCTGAGTGGAGTAGTTATAACAGAGACAGTATGTTATCTGGTCCTTTACAGAAGAAATTTGCTGACCTCTGCTCTAGAGGAGACCACAATGATTCATGGCCCTTATATTAAAGATTAGGAAACTGAAGCCCAAACAGGTTAAATGACCCAAACTCAATATATCTGATTTTTTAAAAATGCAGTCTGTTACCCTCCTGGCCCCCCACAAAATAATCACAGTTCTTCTATAGTGCTGCTCATTTTAAAGATTGACACTATCTATCTAATCATACAAGTCTGCAATCTGCGAGTTATCCCTGACAGCCCATATTCATTATCCCAACTTCGATCCATTCTGGGCTTTTCCAATTTTACATCCTCCATATTGAATCTTGCCACTTCACTCCATTGCCACCATCCTAGTCTAAACTGGCATGACCATTCTCCTGTACCACTCATAGCAACCATCTCCTAAATCAGTGGTTCTCTAGCCTTTCTAATGCCGCGACCCTTTAATACAGTTCCTCATGTTGTGGTGACCCCCAACCATAAAAATTATTTTCGTTGCTACTTCATAACTGTAATTTTGTTTGTGTGAATGTAATATCTGTGTTTTCCGATGGTCTTAGGCTCTACAGTTGTGACCCACAGGTTAAGAACCGCTGCTGTAGAGCCTAAGACTATCAGAAAACACAGATATTTACATTACGATTCATTAACAGTAGCAAAATTACAGTTAAGAAGTAGCAATGAAAATAATTTTATGGTTGGGGTCACCACAACATGAGGAACTGTATTAAAGGGTCATGGCATTAGAAAGGTTGAGAACCACTGTTTAGTCTCCCTGCTTCTCCTCTGCCACAGTCTGATTTTCTCTTCATGCTATAGTCAGTGTGATCTCTTCAAAATGCAAATCTGAGCACAACCTACCTCTGCCTAAAACTCTCCAAAGACCTCTCACATATCTTAGGATAAATAACAAAGTATTTAATGTAACCCCCAAAGCCCTATAGGGGCTTAATCACAAGGAACAACAACAGCCTGTAATTATTGGAATCCAGAGTCTAGGTCAGTGGTCGGCAAACTCATTAGTCAAGGAAGCCACAGTTTGCCGACCACTGCCCTATGCTATCTACCCCTGATAACCTCTGCAGTCTAATTAATCTTGCCCAAGCTGCATTATCACTCCCTCTGCTCTATCCACTCTAATTTGCTTTACTCTTGCTAACCTTCCTCACACCACAGGAACTTTGCATATGATATGCTTTTTTATGTCTGGAATGATCATCCCCCTCCTCCATTGCCTAGTTTGTGCCTTCAGACATTAATCAATTCTTCCTTGGGGAAGCAAGTTCTGACTTTCCTGACTTTTTCAAATGCTCCCATTTTGTGCTCTTATATAACACTGTAAATAGAGTTTATTTTTACATTTTTTATCATAACAAACTTGTTTTTCCCCAATACGTTCAATTTGTTTCTGAATTTCATTTTTCTTTAATGTGTCTAATGTTTTATACAAATAGCACAAACAACCTTTCACAGACTAAGTTATTACTTATTTGAAAGGGGAAAAAACACAGATCACTGCTCTTTCTTAAACAATATAAGCTGAAATATACATATACTTTTAAAGCTATGTGGAATATTAAAGGAAATTTCTAAAATGCTTTTCTTGAAAAAGTACTTATAGAAGCTTTTTATTTTAAACTAATAAGTAGACTATTAATAGTGAAATCTGAGAATTATGCATATTCTTTATAAAATGAAAGTTATAATCCTAAAGTACCATAATCATCTAATAGGCGCCTGATCTTTTAAATTCTTTAGTCCTTCTCCCTATTAATTTTTTGACCTAGCTTTTTACAAACTCTTTTAAGTCCCTGAAAATAATTGTGACATCAAACCTAATTTATTCAGGCTGCCCAATATTAACAACTATCTTACAGATGTAGTTGGGTTCTGAGTAGTCCATATGAAAACACAGATCTAATATGGCACTCCAAAAATAGAAATACCAGTTGAAAGTCCAATTTTATTTTCTGTATTTCAGGATTACAAACCTAACAGCCGATTACCAACATATTCCATGTTAAATCAGTAGGGGATTTACTGATTCTATTACAGCTAAAAGGCAAATAACATTTTTAAAAATCAACAATTTTCATTCTTCCAGTATAATATAATTGTACTCTCAAATGAAATTCAATTCCAAACTTCATTCATCAAATAAACTATTTCAAAATTACAACAGGCCAATCAATTATGTAATCAGCTTGGCACTGACTGTGGCATTTTAGAGAATATGTAAGGGTATAAGGTGTGATCCTTAGCCATTTGGCCATTATGATCTTGATGAAAAAGATCTGTCTATGTGAAGCATTTGTCAACGGACTTCCAGCATCTGGGATCTAGCCCCAAACTGAAGAAGAAAAAGAGTAGTAAAAAATGATACAAGGAAAACTTTTCAGAAAGGGTGGGATTTTAATGGACTTTAAAGGATGGATGGTTTGAAAAGCAGGGAAGTATGAAGACACCAGCTTGACTAAAGCATAAAGAAAGCTGCAGAGAAGGAAGAACATAACTGAATTATTAAGCAACTACCATCCATGTCCAGGAAATGTAGAAGGGATTTTACGACAAGATAAGGCAAATTGGGTGCAGATTATAGAAGGCTTCAAATGCTAGATTAAGGAGTTTGAACTTGAGTCAACAGAAATTACAACTGTATTCCAAAACCTCTCCAAAGCATACATTTAGCTGAGAGTGCCATTTGTCTATGGCCCTGAGATATGGTTAATTCCAACTCTTCAATGTGAATGAGCTGAATAATGGAGCATGATATGGTAAGTATAATTAATTAAAAGAAGAAGGCCTTTTAATTTTATATTGGGACAACTGGACGATTCAACTACAGAAATGAAATCCAAATGGCAGCAAATAAATTGGATCACAGGAGTCCAACCCAGATTAAATAAGGGTCCTCCTAAATCTCACTTTAAAAACAAATGTCAAGTATCAACAAACACAGATGTACATAATGATTTGGCTATTTCATTACTTTGTGTAAAGATAAATCTCAAAATAGAACATTATTCTGCAGAGACAAAAGTTCTCAATTTAATGTGCTTTAACATTACTGATGTGCTTCCATTATGAATGCTTCCATTAATTTAGGTCAAGTGAATTATAATAACTTTGAAAATGTGCTCTGCCAAATGACAAAGTCTTACATTCCTTGGTATATTTAGTGCCAGGTGTGAGGCAGTGGCTCTGGACACCAAAAGGAGACACCTAGGAGACTGGAACACGAATTGGGCTGTAATTTTCTACTTTAGATCTGATTACTCCCTTGTCCCATTTTCAACATGGATAGTAAGGTTGGTCAAGTAGAACAACCTCTGACCAATTTTTAAGCCACTCTAAAAACCTCCATATCCTAAAATACTCTGTTTTCATCTATGTACAAGGTCAAGGCAGTGATCTCTGAGTTTGTTTATTAACAGTATCAGTTGTCCATGCTACTTTTAGAAGGGGGTGAGTTATTCAATTGCTGCATAGATGATACTGAATTATGGCCAATTACCAGGTGATTTCAAACTGGAGAGTTTCATTTTAGAAAAAAAAAGATTTCTCACAAGTATTTCCCCTAAGTGCCTTTTGGGTAGCTGCTAGTTCTTCAATGCAGCTCATTATGTTATTACTGTTATTTATTAACTAGAGGCCCAGTGCACGAAATTTGTGCATGGGGGCGGGGGGCAGGGTATATCCTTTAGCCCAGCCTGCACCCTCTCCAATCTGGGATACCTCGAGGAATGTCCGACTACCCATCTAGGCCTGATCCTAAACGGACAATCGGACATCCTTCTCACAATCTAGGACTGCTGGCTCCAAACTGCTCCCCTGCCTGCCTCTCTAATTGCCCCTAACCGCTTCTGCCTGCCAGCCTAATTGATTTTTAACTGCTCCCATGCCAGCCTATTTGCCCCCAACTTCCCTGCTCTGCCAGCCTGGTCACCCCTAACTGCCCTCCCCTGCAGGTTTGATCGTCCCCAACTGCCCTCCCTTGTAGGCCTGGTCCCTCCCAACTGCGCTCCCCTGCGGCCTGATCACCCACAACTGCCCTCCCTTGCAGGCCTGGAACCTCCCAATGGCGCTTCCCTGCTGGCCATCTTGTGGTGGCCATCTTATGTCCACATGGAGGCAGGATCTTTGACCACATGGTGGCAGCCCTCTCGTGTGTTGGAGTGATGATCAATCTGCAAATTACTCTTTTATTAGATAGGATACAGGCTTGGTACATGGGTGGGGGCCAGCTGGTTTGCCCTGAAGAGTGTCCCAGATCAGGGTGGGGGTTCTCTTGGGGTGAGGAGCAGCCTGGGCAAGGGGCCTGTGGAGATTTGCCAGCCAGCCACACACCCCAGAGACCCAAGCAAAGGCCCTGAGATCTGGGATTAATCTATATCTACAATTGAAACTTTGTAGCCTGGAGCAGAGCCAAGCCTTCTGCTCGCTCTGGGGGGTGGGGGGGCAGCCATTTCTTTTTGAAACATTGTAGCCTAGAGTGGAGGCCTAGGCCAGCAACAGCAGACTGAAAGCTTGACTTCCTCCATTGCTAGGGGAACCCAAGCCTCTGTTCTCTCCAGCTCAGTGGCTGCCGCCATTTCTGTATCTTTTATAATTGAAAGTTTGTAACATTGAGTGGAGGCCTAGGGAGGCAGAAAGCTTGGCTTCCTCTGTTGCCAGGAAAACCCAAGCCTTCCTTCTGTTCTCAGTGGTGGCAGCCATCTTGGTTGGGGTTTATTTGCATAATTTTCTCCTGATTGGCTGGTGGGTGTGGCTGTGGGCATGGCTTGTGGGTGTGGTGAAGGTACTGCCAAATTTGCATATTACTCTTTTATTAGATAGGATATAATTTACATACTAGATACCGTAAAATGTATAGTCCCTGACTTCAATGAGTATCCTATCTAATAAAAGAGAAACAAGCAACTTGACTGCACCTCTGCTACACCCACAAGCCCCGCTCACTAGTAAATCAGGAGCAAGTATGCAAATTAACCCAACAAATATGGTGGTGGCCATGGAGCTAGAGCAAGCAGGAGGTTTGGGTTGCCCCTAGCGATGGAGGAAGCCAAGCTTCAAACCCACCCTGGCTGGTCCTGGCCTCTGCTCAAGGCTACAAAGTTTCAATTATAGAAGATAAACAAATTCCAGATACCAGGGCCTCTGTTTGGGTCACCATGGGGCGTGGCCAGCCTGAAAAACACCACAGGCCCCTCACCCAGGCCACCCCATGCCCAAAGGGAATCCCCATCCTGATCTGGGACACCCTTCAGGGCAAACCAGCTGGACCTCACCTGTGCACCAGGCCTCTATCCTATATAATAAAAGTATAATATGCAAATTAACCATCATTCCAACACAAAAGATGGCTGCCTCCATGTGGACACAAAATGGCCACCACAAGTTGGCCAGCAGGGATGGCAGTTGGGAGGGACCAGGCTTGCAAGGGAGGTTAATTTGGGGTGATCAAGCCTGCAAGGGAGAGCAGTTAGGGGTGACCAGGCTGGCAGAGGAAGGAAGTTGGGGGTGACTGGGCGTGCAGGGGAGGGCAGAAGGGGGGGGGGGGACCAGGCCTGCAGAGGAGGAGAGTTAGGGGCAATCAGGCTGGCAGGGAAGCAGTTAGGCACCAATCAGGCTGGCAGGGGAGTGGTTAGGGGGTGACCAAGCTGGCAGGCAGAATCGGTTAGGGGCAATCAGGAAAGCAGGCAGGCGCGCAGTTGGGAGCCAGCAGTCCTGGATTGTGAGAAAGATGTCTGACTGCCCTGTAGGATCAGGCCTAAATGGGCAGTTGGACATCCTTTGAGGGTTCCCAGATTGGAGAGGGTGCAGGCTGGGCTGAGGGACACCCCTCCCCATGCTCTAATTTCAAGCACCAGGCCTCTAGTAATAGGATAAAAACACTGAAACTGGCTTTAAGGGGTTTGAAGTTGGAACAGAATTAAATAGAAAGCCACAATGAATCTTCAAGGAATGAGTTTGGAAACAAAGATAATTTTAGCAGGAGTGTGCTGCATAGTCATGTAAATATAAGAAAACTGAGTCTAAACTATGAAATCTGAACATAGGATTTGATTTAAAAGGGTAGATATGAACAAGGATTTCCAAGGAACCAATGATAATAATAACAAAAGCAGCTAATGTTTATTAAGTATTTACAGCATGACAGGCTCATTGTATAACTACTTTCCATGTATTCTCATTTAGTGTTCATAGTATCCTATGAGACAGGTCTTATAACCATTTGACTTATGGAAAAAGTGAGGCACAGAGAACTTATTACTTAATTTTCCTGAGGTTATATGCCTGGTTGAGGCTATAAGACTTAGAGATATACTTTAATATATGCCTCCCGAGAACATAATCATGAATTTAATTTTTTAACAATACAGCAATGTTTATACAAACAAAAGAGTATTGTATTGTTCAAAGTAGTCACAGTAGGGAGCTATACACTTATTACACTACTGCAAACATTACTGTAACTCTTCTTTAGTGATTGTGTTCTAAACCTGAAACACACTTCTGGGGATTCATAGCAAACCACCCAAATGTGCCTCAGTGGTATGTGGCTTATTTTGAGGTAAAGGCAACCAAGACCCACAGGCTCAAGGGAAACTTCTTCCCTGCACCTTAACTATCTAGATGAATTTATTTTTTTTAATCTTTATTGTTCAGTTTATTAATTACATTGTTTCCCCTTTTTATCCCCCTATAGCTCCCCTCCACCCTGTACCTATCCCACCCTCCACCCTCACCTCCCCCTTCCCACTGTCCTCTCCCATTGTTGCTAGATTTTTGTCCAATCTCTTGCTGCACTTCCCACAACCCTTTTCTCCCCAAGAATTGTCAGTCCATTCCCTCTCTATGTCCATGTCTCTGTTATATTCACCAGTCTATCCTGTTCAACAGCCTATCAATTCACTTGATTTTTATGTTCATTTGTTGATAGATGTGTATTTGTTGTTCATAATTTTCATCTTTACCTTTTTCTTCTTCCTCTTCTTAAAGAATATCTTTCAGCATTTCATATAATATTGGTTTGGTGGTGATGAACTCCTTTAGCTTTTTCTTATCTGCGAAGCACTTCATCTGACCTTCAATTCTGAATGATATCTTTGATGGGTAGAGTAATCTTGGTTGTAGATTCTTGCTGTTCATCACTTTGAATATTTCTTGCCACTCCCATCTGGCCTGTATATTTTCTGTTGAGAAATCCGCTGACAGTCCTATGGGTGCTCCCTTATAGGTAACCAACTGTTTCTCTCTTGCTGCTTTTAATATTCTCTCTTTGTCTTTTTCCTCTTGGCATTTTAATTATGATGTGCCTCGGTGTAGTCCTCTTAGGATTCCTATATATTGGGGTTCAGTGTACTTCTTGGACTCCTAAGTCAATTTCTTTCACCAGGTGTGGGAAGTTTTCAGTCACTATTTCTTCAAATAGGTTTTCATTGTCTTGGCCTCTCGCTTTTTCTGGCACCCCTATAATTCGGATGTTGGTATGCTTGAGGTTGTCCCAGAGGCCCCTTACACTATCTTCAATTTTTTGTATTCTTTTGGTTTCTTGCTTTTTCAGCTGAGTGGATTTTCCCTCTTTGTATTTCAAATCTTTAACTTGGTTCTTGGGGGGCTCCAGGGCACTTTTAGGTCTTTGTATCATATTTTTTGTTTCAGTCAGTGTATGCTTAATTTCTGGTTGGTCCTTTTTCATATCCTTGAGAGTCTGCTTTATATAATTGAGGGTTTCTTTCATTTCCTTGTAGGACTCATTCATTTCCACGTTGGTCTTGATAATTTCCACGTTGGTCTTGATCATTTCTTTGCAGCTCTCGTTTATATCCTGGAGGGTGTTGTTCATTTTCTTGTAGGACTCATTCATTTCCTTTGTGGTCTTGCTTATTTCCTTATAGGCCTCGATCTTTTGTTGGAGCCTCTTAAAAAACCCTATAACCGTGGTTCTGAATTCCATGTCCAGTTGTTTTTTTTCCTCCATTTCTTTCACATCTGATTTCTTTCCATGTTGCTGCTTGGTGGCTGCTTCCCTGAGTTGGTCAATTAGCTTTGTGTGGTAGACTTCCTACAAGGGACAGTGGCTCAGCCTCCCCAGTTACCTGAGGTGGATATGGGCTGCACAGTCTTGCTGAAGTTAAGCTCAGTTAATCGTTGTTAGCACTTGGAGGGTTGACCTCCAGGCCAATTGTCTGTGAAGCTCAGCTGTGCTCAGGTTGGGTGGGCGGAGTCTCCGGGCCAAGCAGACAGCGTTAGCTCCGCCCTATGCGACCCCAGGGACTCTGTGCTGGGGGCAATGGCCGCCAGCACCTCTGAGAGAGAGCCGCTGCGGAGCTCCACCGGCTGCTGGTTGCCGGAGAATTCAGACTTTCCCAAAATGAGTCTGCATGCGCAATGTCTCACCCAGGGTCGTAAAACAAAGCAGTCTGACGGTTTTCCGAATGAGAGGCAAGTCGCGGTGCGCCAAGCTGTTCGTGCGAGCTGCCTTCTCCACAAGCCGGGAGACCTCTGCAGCACCCGAGCTTCGGCGTTCCCTCCCACTGTTCAGTTTTCACCCCGTATGATAGTGGGTTCCCTGGACTTCGCCCAGAGCTGGAGAATCAGTCCAGTGGGACGCCTTTGTCTCCCCATTGGAGAAAACTGGCCGGTTTTCAGCCGCCCGCCCTCTCCGCAGCACGCACTCCAAACCTCTCTCCGTGCGAATCTTTCAACGCTGCCCGCTGCCGCTCCTTTGAGTCACAGTGTCTTATCTTCACTTTTACTTGTGGAATTTTCACTCGGCAAGCTTTCTGGTGATTCTGTAAGGTGTTTGTTCTTTCGTTAAGTTGTAGTATTAAAATTGCTGATTATGATGGCAAGATAGGTGTTTCACCTTTGCCGCCATCTTAGTTCCTAGATGAATTTAAATAAGGAGCCTGACCCATGATAAGAGTTATCACCAGAGATTACTTTTTAAAAATATTTTAAAATTATTTTTTTAAAGAGAGAAGAGAGGGAGAGAGAAACATAGATGTAAGAGCAAAACATTCATCAGCTGCCTCTTGCATGCTCTCTACCATGGATCGAGTCCCCAACTCAGGCATGAGAACTGATCACAAACTGAATGAAACTGGCAAATTTTCAGTGCACGAGATAACACCCAACGAACTGAGCCACACTGGCCAGGGCACCAGAAACGACTTTTTAACTATCTATATGACAAGGCAAAATAATGATTACTGAACACATCCTTTCCTTGTAGTGTCTTTCTGAAGGCCCAATGTGCATTACCTCATCCCAATGTCCGAATGTCATATGTACCCAAATTCCCTTTCTGTCTTCAAACATGTCTTGTATGTGGGGTCTCTGACTCTCTCATATATATAAGACTCCTTTATACATGCATGTATTAAATTGGTTATTTTTTCTTGCTAATCTGTCTCATGTCTATTTGATTATTAGACCAAACAAAAGGACCTTGAAAGTAGAGAAAACTTTGGTTCTCCCACACACACCCTGATATTCACTAGTGGAAATCTATCTTTGAGGTTAAATTTAAATTTTTTAATACCTAAAAAATTAAGTTGGAATAAAGTCTGTCAAGTGAAGTGTATTCTCAAGCTAGATAATTTCATTTAGAGTAAAAAATGTGATGTCACATAAAGAAATGAGATGAAATTTTCTCTGAAAGCATTCCCCCAAAATTTTGGAAGAGTGGCAGTATCTCTAAAATCAGTCATAACTTCCCTACAAGAAAATTTAACTCTATAAATTATGCTGCTAGTATACATTTTCATGTTAAAATGTAAATGTTATTTATAGTAAAATTCAGAGTTTATACATTTTACATCACACATTTTATGTAAGACTATTAGAGAATAATATTTCTACATATGAAATATCCAGGCACAGATACATTATAAGTACTATAGCTACTCAAATATGTGAAGTTCAAAAAGGACTATATATTAGTTGACAATGGTTTTCATGGCAAGAAATAGGAATTACCTGGGGTAGAGAATTAGTTAAATTTCAATAAATGAGGGAAAAGATCTTCCATATAGGATAGAGGAATCTTACTTAATTAGTTAATAAAAGTGGACTTGAAAAACTTTCTAATCGATATGAAATAGCAGCCCTCCTAAAATCAATTTTAAAGCAAACACCAACAAGAGCAGATATTAATATCAGAGAGCAATGAGAGACAAACATAGGTAGCATGGTGGACCCAGATTACAGAGGGCAAGGTTATCTAATGAATGCAAGCTGGTTAGTCTGAATATGATCTAAAGTTAGTCTATTATCACTTCCAACTGTGATTTTGTAACCTCAAGAATCTGTCAAGGCCCACTAATAAATGTCTTGCTCTACAAGAGCAATTTAAGAACAAAAAAGAAAAGTAACATGGATACTTCAAATTCTCTCTCCATTGAGTAAAGGTCCTCCCTTGCTTTAAAGACAGGGCAAGCTGGTAAGATCTGAAAGGGACCATCAGCAGTATGCAGATAAGCTCTTAGAGATGCTTTATTGTCTTTCAAATGAATGCACAGATTTTCTGATGGAATTCAGGAAAATGCAGAGATTATTTTTAGCAAGTATAAGCCTTCTGGGTTATTGGATAATTATTTTCTAGATAAAATACAGCCCTAAAAACTCCTTGCTATTTCATTAATTAAAGTAAATACTTGTTTACACTACTCTACTGCAAATCTTTAGAATGCAAGATAATAATGAATTCCATTTTGCAGTGCATTGTAAATCAAATTAGTAACTTCTGGTGCTCTCCAGGTTTAATAGCTGATAGTTTATTATTCATGTTCAGCATAAACTAAGTCATTAAAATTACAAATTTACAAGTAAGCTGCAAAAATTATGCTTTTTTTAAGATTATGATTTTAATAATTGAAAATACCATCTGACCTCGAGCAAGAAAAATGCTGGAAACTTGAAAGTTCATCTGAAATTCATGGTTAAGAAAGACAAGTCTCTGAACACTAGAGCCATCTTTTTATTTATAGGATAGAAAAATTGGTAAATGAACAAAGGAAATTTACATTGTTTTGTGGTATTCATACTTATGGAATTCCTTTAAAAGCCTATTTCCAAAATGCAAATGTTATAAATATGAGAGGAAAATTAGATTCTGGCATAAAGAGAAGAGGTATGATTTAATATCAAAATAATGGGTTTTTATGCACTGAGTGATGAACTGTATGAAAAATTCTAAACCCTGTTTGAGTCTGCTTTTTCACATAAAATGAGATCTGACCATGTACATGTTATAATTGTTGCAACCAAATGGTTTTCTGCTGGCTAGCAAGCCTAGCCCTTTGAGAGGTATATTTTGAAATAAAACCTTTCTCAAACTCATCTTGAGCTGCTGACTCTTATGAGTTTGGGGTCCTTGTTTTAGTTTTTGAGGCTTCCACAGGCTTCTAATCACAATCAAAAGGAGACTGACTTCTCTGAAATTAAAATTTACTGTAGTTGAATGAGTTCACTCTTCCCCACCCCCTACCAGTTGTTTCAATTAAGTGCCTTGATTAAATTCCAGAGGAAACTTCTGCTTAAAACAAGTCTGCCAAGGGCTTGCCCAGTATCCTGAGAATGTACTGTAATAAGTACATGTGTGTTTTCATTTTTTGTCTATCTTCAATTATTTTCAAATTATGCTATAAATTTTAAAGGATCCTCGGACATTTAAATTGATGGGATGAGGAAGGGGGTTCAAACACCAGAAATAATGTGGATTAACACTCTTCCTAGCCTACCTTAAAAGCTAAAGGGAAGCAGGGATACCATAGTTCATTACCTTTTATCATCTTATTTACTTACACAATGCCCTGTCCATATGTTTAATATTAAACATTATTTTGATATTAAATCATTCCATTTTGGCTGTGTCCAGTGAGATTCATTTAGAGAAATAATAGTTTTAGGATTATATATTTTCTAGATCTCAGTTTTCTTATCTGTAAAACGAGGAAGTTGGGACTGATCAAGTTATTTTCCCTTCTTTAACTTTCTATGATTCCATTCACTTTGAATCTGCTCCATTATTTGAATTAATAATGTTCACACATCTAGAAAATTATCTTCAATAAACAAATGATAAGCACTGGGAAAACAAAGAGGTCTAAGAGTATAAAGTAGGCTAGAAACCTAGTAAAGGACATCCTATCTAATAAAGAGGGAATATGCAAATTGACCATCACACCACCATAAAGATGGTGACACCCATAGCCACAAGATGGCAGTGCCCAGTCCCCTCAACCCCGCCAGAGTCCCCCAGTTTCAGGGGGTGGCAGGCAAGTGGCACTGCCTCCTACACCTCCCCCCCACACACACACACACACTGGGGATCAAACCTGCAACTTGGGCATTTGATCTCCTGGTTCATAGGTTGACATTCAACCACTGAGCCCTGCCAGCCAAGCTCCCTGACTGACTTTTTGTGTATATATATTTATCTCTTTCCCTACCTCTACCTGTACTTCTACCTCTGTCAGTCTAGATCTCTCTCTCTCTCTCTCTCTCTCTCTCTCTCTCTCTCTCTCTCACACACACACACACACACACACACACACACACACACACACACACTTCATGTCAAAAGATAAGACTTTACATACTTCCTATCATGAAGGTTGCTTTGACCCCAGAATGACTAAATTTATCACACCTGGGGAATATAGGTGTTGGATTTTCTTCCCTTTTAGACTATAAGCCCCAGGAAGGCATGGGTCATGTCTTTTTTATTGATGACAGCCTCTTCAGCACCTAGTGCCTAAAACATAGTAGGTGCCTCCTAAACATTTGTTTCATGAATGAATGAGGGCTTAAAGTATATAAAGGCTTCTACAGCACCTTGACCTTGCACTATCATTACATGTATCTCTGTATATTGTAATTGCAATATACTGTCTGTCTCCTTTAGAGAGCAAAGTGCTTGTTTGATCAAGGACTGAACTATTCCACTTAATACTGCAAGTGGAAAATACCTTCTGGGGCCAACCTCATTAAAGTCTTTGGGGTTATATACATAAAGGTCCTCAGTAAGACCTGTTCTCTAAGTCACTTTCTTTTTCCCTGAGTGATGGAGAGTCTTTTCCTGCTTAAGCCAAAGCTCAAGTGCCTTGATACCTCTGAATCTCCTGACCCATGTCCCTGTTCATCACAAACTTGCCTTTACTGACCTAAGCCAAGAGCCTGGTTTCCTGCCTGAGTCCAGAATATTAAAAGAATGATAGTGGCCAAGGGCTGGAGGTTAGGAGAAAAGGAAGAGATTTTGATCAAAGGGTACAAACTTTCAGTTTTAAGATTAATCAATTCTGGAGATCTAATGTCCAACGTGGTGAAGACCTTTAACAATCTTCTACTGTGTACTTGAAATTTACAAAGAGAGTGAATCTCAAGTGTTCTCTCCATACCAAAAAAATAAGATAACTATGTGGGATATTGAATGCATTAATTATAGCTTGATTGTACCCCTTAAATATATACAGTTTTTATTTGTCAATTATAGCTCAATAAAGGTAAAAATATAGCCTCGACATTTATTTTTTTAATATATATTTTTTATTGATTTTTTTACAGAGCAGAAGGGAGAGGGATAGAAAGTCAGAAACTTCGATGAGAGAACATTGATCAGCTGCCTCTTGCACGCCCCCTACTGGGGATGTGCCCACAGCCAAAGTACATGCCCTTGCCGGAATCGAACCCGGGACCCTTCAGTCTGCAGTCCGATGCTCTATTCACTGAGCCAAACTGGTCTTAGCTGCCTCAACATTTATTGCTATACTAGTGCAATTGACTCACAAAGTCAAAACCTTTCCAAAGGGGTTTTAGTTATAAAACATTTCATGTAACTTTAGAAGAAAATCAAGCAAAATAATAATAAAAAAACAGACCACTTTTATAACACTGCTCCCTCATCTTTTCTCCTTACCCGACTCTGTATAGCAACTGCCAGATAAAAAACCCAGAAGATGAAATGGTCTTTACTAACCCAAGTTATTCAATTAACTAATTAAGGGGCCTTCTGGTTTTTAGATCTCACTTTTTCATAAGTTGACTTAACACTTAAACTGTTCCAAGACATTTGTTAAATGGGACTGGGAAATTTTCAAAGTCCTAAATGCTTAAGAATTGATTAAATTAAAAGTAGGCAGGAAAGGAAATACTGTGAATGATAAAACATATTTCAATACTGATAAATGTACCAAGTAAGAAAATGTCCTGGATTTGCCAGCAGGACAGTGTGAATAAAACTCATACTGCAGCTGTCATGTTTAAAAATGGCCATGATCTCTATGAAGCCAAAGTTCCTGCTTTTTTATGGGGGAATAGAAACAGGAAGAGGTTTTGAGAAAACTACCTGTGATGCTATACCTGATCCTGTGTTTCTATAAGTATTAGGGAAGAATGTTTGAAAAGTGAAATATGATCAACCAAAAGATCTTCCTCATTAAAAAAAAATGTAAGAATAGCCTGACCAGTGTGGCTCAGTGGTTGATCTTCAACCTATGAACCAGGAGGTCACAGTTTGATTCCCGGTCAGAACACATGCGCAGTGTGGGGTATGTAAGAGGCAGCTGATCAATGATGCTCTCTCATCATTGGTGTTTCTATTCTTTCCCCATTTTCCTTCCTCTCTGAAATCAATAAAAAATATTTTTAAAAAATATAAAAATACAGGGCTATGTTGCTTTGCATTTACAATCCATGTATAAGGCCAAGTATAAAATTAGAGAAAAGTTCCCAAATTTCCATTACCTTATCAATCTCTTCCTTTATAAAATAATTCTCCTCTAATTAAACAAGGTAATAGTGGAATGCAAAGCTTTATGAATTCCTCTGAAGAAGCTTGATTTAGGGTTTTATTTTCAAAATGTAACATGTTAGGCACCTCTAAAGCCTCAAGGGGGAGAGTTTGGGTTGCTTTACAACCTTTGGAAGGCTGGGATGATGACTGGGTTCCTTTTGCTTTTCACCAAAACTGATAGGTTTTTTCTACTTCAGTTACTAGTTCCTAGTTAAATAGCAACTGGACCCAAATTCTGTGATCCAGTACTTTGTATACTTTTATATATGCTGGAGGCATGGAGATAGGCTGTCCATCCACTATCCACAGGCAAGTAAACCCTGCTGGAGGATATCCTTCACACACACACACACACACACACACACACACACACACACACACACACACAGATAAAAAGCCACCAACAACAACTTGAATGATCTGTATAAATATACCCGTACAATGAAAGTTTCTCATTACATCCCATAAGTGGTATGGGACCACTGTAGCATCATTAAAATAATAGATACATTCTTAGCTCCTAACTCAATCTGCTCAATATGGCTAAACAGTGCTCTAAAGGTGGAGAAGCAGCATGTTAAGTCAACCAATGATACAATCCCTGTTAACTTTGTCCTATTATAAAGTTAAGAGAGAACTTACATAATCCTAAAGATAGGCATTTTATATTGCAAGTCTATGTGCAAATCAATACAATAGATGGGAATAGTAATTTTCAAAGCTTACCAGGAATCAAAATCATGGGAGAGCTTGAATACATTAATTATAGTATATATATAGACTCAACCCCCAGAGTTTCTGATTCAGTCTCAGAAGGGACCTGTGGATTTGCATTTTGAGCAAATTAACATGGTGAGGTCAATGCAGCTGGTTCAAAAAATTAAAAAACACTTTGAGAATTACTGTGCCATAGCATAATTATAATGAGGCTGAAGTTTTTAGTTCAAATATCAACTCATTTCAGTAATTCGTTTTTACAGAGAGGAAAATTCTGATATGACCACTCAAACCAGGCTTGACAATTCAACAAATGTCTGCCTTTGGTTATAGAGGACAAGATGACAAAATAGACATCCTTCTTTGCAATCTTATAGCCTGTTCTGTAAAATCATGCAAACATGTCTGAATTACTAGTACTAACTGCAGTTTTACTTAAAAAGAGCATATAATTTTTTAGTTTTAAAAACTTATCCAAGATTAGGAACCAAGATGGTGGCATAGGTAAACACCAATCTTGCTGCCCCACACAGCAATTTCAAAACTACAACTTAATGACAGAACAAACATCATACAGAATCACTGGAAAGCTGGCTGAGTGAAAATTCCACAAATAAAAGTAAACATAAGACACTGTGACTCAGAGGAGCAGTGGAGGGCAGCGTTGAAGATACGCATGGAGTCAGAGGTTTGGAACCCTATGCACGAGGAAGTGAGCAGAGAGGGTGGGCAGCTGCAAAGACAAAGGCATCCCATTGCACTGATTCCCCAGTTCCGAGGTCCAGGGAACCCACATTTATACGGGGTGAAACTGGACAGTAGGGAAGCACACGGAAACTCGGGTGCTGCAAAAGTCTGCTAGCTTGTGGAAGGGTTGAGCTTGTGGAGAGTGCGCGTAAATTTGGGAACAGCAGATGATGCACGAGCACGCAGAGGACTCGTGACTTGCTCTCTCGTTCAGGAAACCACCATACTGCATTGTTTTATAACCCTGGGTAGACTTTGGGTGTGCAGACTCATTTGGAGAGAGGCTGAATTGTCCAGCAGTGGGTAGAGCTCGGCAGCAGCTTTCTCTCAGAGGTGCTTGCAACCATTACCACCCAGCACAGAGACCCAGGTGAGGCATAGGGTGGAGCTGATGCTGCCAGCTCAGCCCGGGGATTCTGCCCATCCAGCCTGAGCACAGCTGACCCTCACAGTCAATTGGCCTGGAGGTCAAACACTCCTAGTGCTAACAACAATGATCTAGGCTTAACTTCAACAAGACTGTGCAACCCATAAAGGGCTGCACCAAGAGTATCAACCTAAGGTAACTGGGGAGGCTGAGCCACTGTCCCTTAGAGGACATCTACCACACAAAGCTAATCGACCAACTCAGGAAAGCAGCCACCATGCAGAGACATGGAA